>JAQSUU010000494.1:4473225-5723950 GCA_038087645.1 Saccharum hybrid cultivar R570
AGGACGTTCAGGACTTTTAAATCTCTACCCTTGGACTCACGCCTACGACTCCCTTCCGAGGCGCACTTTATACTTATCGACTCCCAGCCTGAGTTGAGCTACTCGGCTTCGTGGTCGATCACCAGACCGGCTAACTTAGTGTTAGGCATGCATTCAACGTAACCAAGAAAGGCTCCAAGAATCAATCCTTAATCGACACAGACGGAGTCACTGCAAACCAGCAAGCCTCCATTCGGTCTTTATTTAAATTAAACCAGGATCCTTTCCACGATAGCAAATATAGTCAATTGTGCCACATGTATATCCCTATAGCTCGCAGGTAACAGGAAATCACCTGACTTCTACCGATTAAAGCAGGGTTAAGCATTCTACTCGATCCTGAGCTATATAGGATTAAGTCATAACATCTAGACAAGGATTGGATATCAATGCAATAAGGGTTTTCATCCAACACCTATCACTTAATGCAACAATAAATATAACATAATACTTAATTGCATTTCAGAAATTATGAGGCTTATAATGCTCCGGGGCTTGTCTTTCACGAAGTTACAAGGCGCATGGTCTGGATAATCTACCACGTCTCCTTCTGTTGCTTCTTCGAGGTCCTACACCTCCTGCTCCGAAGGTTGCTCTTCCGGGTTTTTCTCGAATTCCAGAAGAGTGACTCCCTCCGAAACACCTATTGTATGCATATGCACGAGATAAATATCATGGATACATAAGGAATGACATGATGCTCATGATGAATGGATAACAGTAAGTAAGTGCTTTAACCAAAATATCACTGGACACTCGTTTACCGAGTAAGAATAGCTCTACTCAAATCACTTTAAAAGCATGTATCTAACTTAACTCGAAAGAACAAGATCAACTTACCTAACCAGCATAATCTAAGATAAAGATGTTCATCTTCAGTTAAAGGCCTAACACCTAGGAACATTACCAACATGCTTAGGAATAGTAAAGGCATACTTAATCAGAAAGTTAAGATTTCATATACAAAAGATCAGTTCATTATATCAATCACAACAGGAGTTCTACAAATCTAATGGACTTGCAAGAGGACATTCCAGAAAGCTTATGAAATTATCTACAAAAATATCAAAGCATGGTTCCAAAGTTTACTAAGTCAAAATCAAGCAAACACAGAATCTGTTCTATGCAAACAGAGTTCTGTGCAAACAGAGAGCAATCAAAGCTGAGAACCAACTTTAAACAGCTATAACTACTAAACTATATGACCAAATGCCACCAAAATTTAACAGCAGTTAGATCATAAAATTCACAACAACTTTGCTATAGACCACAAGACATGAAAACATCATTTACATAGATAGCCTAAATTAAATATTTAGTGATGTAAAAAAAGCACATTCGAGCTAAACCAAGTTTACCAACTCATTTCTCATATCAAAATAATACCAGAAAGTGTGGTTCCAACATCTAAATCATTTCTTTAATGCCCTTTATTAATTTATTTAGATAATTAGACGAATAAAGGAACCCATATCAAAACTACACAATTAATTTTATAAAAATTACAGTGCCTACCATATACATCCAGGAGGCTACTATAAAATTTTCAGAGCATTTGAGTAAGTATATTTTCCTATACCAAAAATAATACACAGAAAGGTTGATTTTGGCATAATTAAGAAATCATATTGAAAAGTATCAAATAACAGATTTCATATTTTTCTTGGGTTCTTCCTAACATAAGAATAACACTCATCAAGTTTCACTCTTACTGATCTATAGATAAATCATGAAAATTCCCAAAAGATCCATCCAAGCAAACAAGATAAATATATAACTCCACTATACATTATCCAAAATTGATGAAATTTAAACTACAAGCTACTCAAGGCATAAACAACACTACATAAAAATTTCAAGCCATTTAGAGCTACACAATAGTAGATACAATTTCCTCCTATTTTCTTAGGAATAAAAGATAATTTAAAGCTTCAAATTTCATAATAGAACATAGCCTATTTTATATTTTTAATAAAAACTAGACTTTACTAGGAACACCATAAAATTGGAACCAACTCATTTGGATCTACCATTTAAGAGATATGAAATTTTGAATCTAGCATTAAATCTGTGAAAAAGAATAAAAACAAAACAAAATTTCCTAACCCTAGCTCGGCATTGGGCCGGCCCGGTTAAGCCACACGCCCCGGTAAACCTACGCGGCTTGCTAGGCCTGCTCGGCCTGTGGTCGGATCCCGGCCGACGGCGCTGCCAACGGGTCCCGTGCATCAGGGAGGCAATGGCAGGGGAGGAGAAAGCGGCGGCGTGAACTCGCCGCCGGTAACGACTCCGGCAAGGCCGAGGGCACCAGCGTGATCTCCATCCCAAGCCGCATTGATAGGTGGTGAAGATGGAGCGGCGGGAGCATGGGTGGGTGCTCGCCGTTGGCGATGGCGGCACGGTGGTGGTGCACGGTGGTACGCCGACGTACTCCAGCCAGTAGAGATGCGGGTGAGGGCAGCGCTAGCTTCACCGAGACCTAGGGAATCTAAGTATTTGATCTATGTCTCCGGGGAAGCTCACAGGAGGGCTGGCCACATGCATGCGATCGCGGCGGTGGAAAACACGGCGACAGCATGGTGGCGTTCACCTCCGACGAGGTAACCACGACGAGTAGGGTCACGCCCTAAGGTGCGCCACACCTTGACCTACTCAGGACACTAGACAGGAGGAGAAGAGCAAGAGAGGAGCTCGGCGGCAAGCTCGACGGCGAGGATCGCCATGACGGAGCTCGGAGCCGGCGAGGTTTAACCGCGAAATGCGGTCTCTACCTTGCTTCTCAGGCTCAGCTAGGAGGTGGATGGCGTAGAGCAGACGGAGACGAAGCTGTGGGAGTGTGCTGGGGCGCTAGGGCTCGCTGGGGGCACGCAAGGCGAAGGTAGAGCTCTCGGTGGCGCTGAGAACCTCGCTCTCCACTTTGGCGAGCTTAGCAAGGTGAATGGGAGGGCAGAGGGAGGAGTGCGGGGTGGCCTGCTGTAACGGATCAACGTAATTATACGAGATTAAGTAAGAAAATCTTCCACCGGGGCGGTTAATTTAACAAACTTAAGCCCGTATAACTAGAGATTCCGTGAAATCACGAAGGATTTCAAACCAACCAACATACAACCAAGATCGTACTGATTTAGCAGCCACAGTTCACACGATACATAGAATTTACCATAAAAGCGGAATACATCGGAGTTCGAAATAAAAGTTATTACAACATAGTTCAACATAAAGTAGCGGAAGCGAGTAGTTTTACACACACACACACACACTTAGTTTAAATACAGTGCCAGTAGATAGTCATGGTCCACAAAAGCATTAGATAAGACAAGCAGAACGACCTTTGCCCAAGGTCCTAGTTGTCACCCATCGCCGGATACAGACAGTTGGAGCAGTACCCATAGTACATCTGACCATCTGCAACAACAATGGGAACAACGCCCTGAGTACGGGAATGTACTCAGCTAGACTTACCCGTCATAAACCAGAAATAAATATGACACCAAGGAGCATGCAAAGCTTTATATAGTGGACTGGCTTGACTCATTTGCGAAAAGCATAAGTTGTTATAAATAACTAGATTAAGTACTTTTTGCATCATTTTTATGATAACCTACTCAAGCTAGGTAAGCACCTATTGCTAAAGCAATCACTTGATACAGCATTAACATCTAGATTATCATATCAGGTTTAGCCTTTCCAATACCACTCACTTAACCATCAGTGTTCCATTATTGTTACTACGATGCCATAGCTCGAGTCAAGTGCTCACTAACCGGGAGCGACGGCGATTCGAATCGAATTCCTATCCAGCTGGAGATTTATTCCTCACACAAACCATGCTTCCCCTGTCAGGGTCGCGTAGATCACCAATGACACTTTCCAAGAAGCCGCGGGATAACAATCATGGATCGCACTACCCAGGGACCGCCCGACTGCCAGGACGCACCTTGGGCTTACTCTTCGCGTCCCCGTTACACCCGCTTCAACACTAGTCTGCCAACCCGAGTTTATCCCGGCTCGAAAAGTGTCACTAGCTTCGCGGTCGAAAGGTGCTTTATTCGGCCAGCTAAATATGAGGCATGCGTTCAACATGACAAGAGGGACGAGCAACGATCGGTCCTTAATCGACACAGACGGAATCACTATAGTTCAAAACCCTATAAGACTCCGCCCGGTCTCCGCTTATCCATCAACACTTGGTTACTTTTCAAGATTCACAAATACCGCTAACCATAACCAGGTAATCACCTATAGCTCGCAGGTGACAGGAAATCACCCGACTTCTACCGATCTAAGCATGGCTAAGCAATTTACTCGATCCTGACCTAATAAGGTAACGGTAATCCGGTGGACAAGGATAGTAATGCAACAACGGTTTCACTCAACTCCTATAACTTAATGCAACAATATGTAACTACAATTCATGTGATAAAGAAATAGCTTTTATAAAATAGGAGACTTAAAATGCTCCGGGGCTTGCCTCTTTCGAACGAGCTAGGATGGTGGTCGACGCACTCTGGTAGTTCCTCGCCTGGCTCTTCCTCCTCGGGCACCTCCTGTGCCTGGGGCTCCCGCTGGTCCGTCCAAGCCTGCTCCTCCGGTACTGCTACCTGCGACTCCTCCTGCGATCCTGTATGATGCAATTACATAAGTAAATATGCGAATGATGCATATGACCATGGTGGAGTGTTTTGATGACATGAGATGCAGATGAACATATGGAGTGAGCTGTTTGGATACAACTACATCTTCTACAAGGTAGTCCACGTCATCCAAGGACATGTACCCTAAAACATGCACATTGCGGTTCCACTAATTATCATACACCTTACACAAGCAAGTGACCCTAAATGACCAAATCTTACCAACCTAACTCATCCACAACATCAGCAAGGCATAGTGATGCTTCAAAGATACACCAAACATATTTTATTATTCTTGATTTCTCATAAAGAATAATTATTTATTCCCTAATTAACTAGGGTTACACAGCAACACCTATCTCTGGTGTAGATAAAAATCTACAAAAATTACAGTAGAGTACTATTACCCTAACTAACCTACCACTAAATTTTCATGAGAATTGCATATGTAAAACTACCTGTACAAAATAAACAAATTATAGCCTAAAAGTGAGCATAAAACTATTTTATACTAGGAAAAGTATCAAACAATAGATTTCACATTTTTCCTAGGTTACTAACAGTAAACTAACATACTACAAAAATTATCATATATATGTTTTATACAAATTTTGCCCTCTACTATAAATAACAACTATTATCAATTAAAAGCATTTGAACTACACTTCAAAAATTTCCCACAGAACATGCTTCACTAGTATTTTTCCTAGAAAGTACATCACTAATAAAGACTAATGCAACAAGAATCACATTTTTCCCTTTATTATTTTATTTACTACACTTTTTCTAAGATAACAGCATATATAACAATTAAATAAATTTGCACAATAAAGTGTCACAAAAATAACATGAGATATTTTTAAACTGTAGATCTATTCAAGAGGAACATTTCAAACTTTATTTCATAATTTTTTTTGGAGCTATAGATCTTGAAATACAATTTTTGGAAGCCTTTTCAAATTTCTGGAAAATCAATTTCTTTAAAACCGAAAATCAAACCGGCCTTAAATGCTACGTGCACCCCGCCGTGACACCCCGAACCGAAACGCTGAGACAGACAGGCAGGACCCCGCGGTCAGACGGGCCCACCCGTCAGCCTTAGCCGGCCGGAGGCGGTGCTGGCCGCCGGGATCTCGCCGCCGACGAGTCCTCCGACGACGGGGAGGGTACCACCGTGTTCCCCACAGCGACGCGAATCCAGTGGTGCCTGGTGGGTGGCCAGACGAGCTCGGCATCAAGCTCGCCGGCGTGCATGGCGGCTCGGTGGCGCGGGACGCCGTCGGCCGGCCAACTCCGACCGAGAGGAGCCGCGCGGTGAGGTTAGTGAGACTCGTGGTGCAATTGCGGTGCTAGTGCGCTAGAGAAGTGGGCGAGAAGGGGCGTGGAGGTGTGCAGCCCACGGAGCAGTTCACTCCGGTGAGCTCGTCCGGAACTCCGGCGAGCCATTACCGAGGATAGGGGCCAAATCCTTGCGGGCCGTGGCGAGCACCGGATGCGCAACGAAAGGGCGCAGCGAGGGCGAAGACGGAGGCGGAGGCGGTGAGCCGGAGCGACGGCTAAGGCGGTGGCGGTGTTTGGGAGCCGGTGATGGCGCGGCGGAGCGCTGCTACTGCTGCTGCTGGTGGCGAGGGAGAGAATGGAGGGAGTAGCCGAGGCGGACGAGCGCCCGGAGGGGGGGGGGTAAGCGGGCACGGACGCTGCGAGGGCCACAGGGGCGCGTGTCGCGCGGCTTCGACGGCGTACGGCCACGCGGCGGCCGAGCTCTGCCGCGACGCCACGGCGTCGCGCGCGGGCGCACGCGCGCGCGGGCGGGAGGGGGACGACGCGGGCGCGGGCCGGGCCCCCAGCGACGCTGGGCCGAAAGGGAAGCCGAAGCCCAGTAAGGCGAAAATCTGATTTTTCTTTTTCAAAAATATTTCCAGATTTAATTCTCTGTTTCAAATTTGAATTTGGAGATGAAAAAGGGGTTTTCAGAAATTTGGCCCAAAACAAAAGTTGTTCAAAATTTTATTCTCTACAACTTTCATATAGAGCATTTTTCAAAATTCTCAATAGATTTTGAATTTGGGATTTAAAGCTAAATAAAAAATCAAAAACTCATTTATTTAGAATATTTTTAAAACAAAATTTGAGGAAAACTTGAATTCAAGAATTGCTCCAAAAATCAAGTTGATTTATTCTAGATTATTCAAAATTGCTACTACTCAAAAGTACACCAACTTTGACACTTATATCAAACTTAGGGTTCCCATTTATTTGTTTTTTTTTCAAATTTAAATTTGAAAGAGCTACAAATCATGCAATGCACTTCATGAAATGATGTTGAATACTTATGCTTTGAAATGATAATGCATGCTTAACACCCAGGGGTGTTACAGCCCTCCCCCTTATGAGAATCTCGTCCCGAGATTTGAGTTACGAACCATTTATCGTAAAAATCTTTATAAGCGGTTTGAAGATATTCTCCCGTTTCCCAAGAAGCATCGGTCTCATCATGATGGCTCCACTGAATCTTGTAGGTTGTGACCACTTTATTTCGAGTGACTCGGTCCTTAGTATCCAGGACTCGAACTGGTTGCTCACGATATTCCAAGTCTGCCTTGATCCGAATACCCTGAGGTTGTATTGTCTCCTCTGGAACACGCAGACACTTCTTCAATTGGGATACGTGAAAGACGGGAAAGATCGAACTCATCTCTTCTGACAACTGCAACTTATACACCACGGGACCCTTTTTCTCTATGATCTGGTATGGCCCTATATATCTAGCAAACAGTTTCTTCTTGATTCCAAATCGTTTCTTCTTAATTGGGGTAACCTTCAAATAAACATAGTCACCCACTTGGAAATCCAATGGTCTCCTTCTCTTATCTGCATAACTCTTCTGACGAGACTGTGCAGCTTGCATGTTTTGTTGGATAATACGAACCTTTTTCTCTACCTCATCTACAAAGTCAATTCCGTAAAACCTTCTTTCTCCGGGCTCTACCCAATTTAACGGTGTTCTGCATTTCCGGCCATACAAAGCTTCAAAAGGTGCCATCTTGATACTCTCTTGGTAACTGTTGTTGTAAGCGAATTCTGCCAACGGTAACCAGGATTCCCATGAGCCTCTGGATGATAGCACACAAGCTCTAAGCATATCTTCCAGTACTGCATTAACCCTTTCTGTCTGCCCGTCTGTCTGTGGATGGTAAGCTGTGCTACGAATCAAACTAGTGCCCAAACCTTGATGAAGATGTTCCCAAAAGTGAGAGGTAAACTGTGAACCGCGATCAGACACTATCGTTTTTGGTACCCCATGCAATCGGACAATCTCAGCAATGTACTTTTCTGCATATTGAGGTGGTCGGAAACTTGTTTTGACTGGCAGAAAGTGAGCCGACTTGGTAAGGCGATCGACTATTACCCAAATCGAATCATGGCCCTTCTGTGTGGTGGGGAGACCAGTGATAAAGTCCATACTTATATCATCCCACTTCCAATCGGGTACCGACAAAGGTTGCAGAAGTCCTGCAGGTCTCATGTGAAGAGCTTTAACTCTACAACACATGTCGCAACGAGAAACGTATGCTGCAATCTCCTTTTTCATCTTAGTCCACCAATAACGGGGTCGCAAATCTTAGTACATCTTACTACTTGCGGGGTGAATAGATAGCTTAGAATGATGGGCCTCATCCATCAACTTGTTCTTAAGCTCTCTATCCTTAGGTACTACCAGGCGATCCTTGAACCATAACACTCCTTGGTCATCCAATCGAAAGTGTTTGGTGGGTTCCCTCTTTATCTTCTCCTTGATATGAAAGATTCCCTTATCTGTTTTCTGACCATCAATGATCTGGCTTTCCAGAGTACAACTGATCTGAATATTATGCAACACAGCAGGATGTAACAAATTGAACCCTTCTTCAAACAACTGTTGCACATCAATAGCATGGGATTTTCTGCTCAGTGCATCTGCTACTACATTAGCCTTTCCAGGATGATAGTGCACGTTCAGATTATAGTCCTTTATCAACTCTAACCATCTCCTCTGTCGCATGTTCAACTCAGATTGGGTAAAAATGTATTTGAGACTCTTATGATCTGTGAAGATATTACACACATTCCCCAACAGGTAGTGCCTCCAAATCTTTAGAGCATGCACCACTGCTGCAAGCTCTAAATCATGTGTAGGATAGTTAACTTCATGCTTCCTCAATTGTCGTGAGGTGTAAGCAATGACTCTTCCATTTTGCATTAGCACACATCCTAACCCATTCTTGGATGCGTCATAGAAAACATCAAACGGCTTTTCTATATCCGGTTGGGCCAGAACAGGAGCAGTGGTCAACAACTTTCGCAAGGTGCAGAAAGCTGCTTCGCACTCCTCTGTCCATACAAACTTATGATCCTTCTGTAACAGGCTTGTCATTGGTTTGGCAATCTTCGAGAAATCCGGTATGAAGCGACGATAGTAACCGGCTAAACCAAAGAAACTGCGAACTTCATGAACTGAAGTTGGTGACTTCCAGTCCATAACCTCTTGCACCTTACTAGGGTCTACAGAAATGTCATTTTCAGACAACACGTGGCCGAGAAAAGGAACTGTCCTAAGCCAGAACTCACACTTGCTGAACTTAGCATACAGTCGATGTTCTCTGAGTCTAGTCAAGACTATCCTGAGGTGTTCTACGTGATCTTCTTCCTTTTCTGAGTATATTAGAATGTCATCAATGAACACAATCACAAATTTGTCCAATTCGGGCATGAAAACTGAATTCATCAGGTACATAAAGTATGCAGGAGCATTTGTCAATCCAAAGAACATGACAAGATACTCGTACAAACCATATCTGGTCGAGAACACAGTCTTAGGCACATCTTGCGGCCTAATCTTTATCTGATGGTACCCTGATCTCAAATCTATCTTAGAGAACACTTTGGCTTTGGACAATTGGTCAAACAAGATATCGATCCGAGGAAGAGGATACTTGTTTTTAATCGTCACTGCATTCAGTGGCCGATAATCCACGCACATGCGTAAGGAGTTATCCTTCTTCTTTTTCACAAACAGCGCGGGGCACCCCCATTCAGACGAGCTGGGACGAATCAAACCTTTCTTTAGCAAGTCCTGAAGTTGCTTCTTCAATTCTGCTAACTCATTAGGAGGCATCCGATAAGGCCTTCTCGAGATCGGTGCTGTTCCTGGAATCAACTCAATGGCAAACTCCACATCTCGGTCTGGTGGAAGTCCAGGTAACTCTTCTGGGAACACATCCGGAAACTCACAGACCACTGGAATCTGGGCTAGCAGAGTAGTTTGGACCGCACAAGATGTGCTAGCTAGGTCTACCCTCCGAGGTAGGACCACCCGAAAGGTGCCTTCCCCACTGGGTTCCTTAAGAGAGATACTCCTTCCTCCAACATCAATTACAACTCCCATTTGATTCATCCAGTTCATACCCATGATCACATCCAAAACTAACCCTGGCATGACTATCAGATTAAGCTTATATTGCTGGTTTGATATGTTTAGGGTTACTCCCTGAACTATCTGATTAGTCAACAGATCAGCCCCAGCTGAACTGATTTTATATGCACATTCCAATTCAACTATCTTTTGCTCATGCCTCTTAACAAATGCTTGACTTACAAAGGAATGAGATGATCTGGAATCAAACAAAACTACTGCAGGATGATTGTTGATAGAAAACATACCAGCTGTCACCGGTTCTCCTTCCGGGATGTCATCCACAGTGGTGTGGTGCACACGAGCTTGATACTGCGTTTGCTGTTTCTTAGGGTAGGGACAATACTTTGCAAAGTGCCCAGGTTGGTTGCAATTAAAGCACGGTCCCTTCACTTGAGCCACAGTTCCAGATGAACTGCCTTGTCCTGTCTTTACTTGAGGCAATGCCATCTTGAACGGCTTCTGGTTCCTCTGGGGTGGCTAAGCATTCTGATTCTTCCTTTGCGGTGGCCTAAACCTTGCACCTGGGGCAGGCGATCGATAGGCTGGGCGGTTAGCCACTGGGGCTCTGGACTGGGACGAACCCGACTCAAAAGCCCTCTTACGGATCTTGAAAGCAGCATAAATATTGTTGTTCTTCTCTTGCTTCAGACAGTCACTAACGAAGTCGTTGAAACTAGTCCTCAGGTTTGTACCCACATGTTTCATCATCTTGGGACTCAGGCCTCTCTTGAAACTAGTGATCTTCTTGGCATCAGTATCCACCATGTCAGAAGCGTAACGGCTCAGGTTATTGAAGGCATGCAGATATTGAGTTACAGTCTTCGTGCCTTGATTTAATGCCAGGAATTCACCAAGCTTCATCTCGGTCAGACCAGGTGGAATGTATGTTCCACGGAAGGCGTCAGTGAACTCCCTCCAAGAGATATGGGTGTGGGGAGGAAAAGTGGTGCGGTGATGCTTCCACCACATTCCTACCGGACCTTGAAGCTGATGAGCTGCATACTCAGTCTTCAACACTTCAGTCATCCTCAAGACACGGAACTTGTCTTCCATCGTATTAATCCACTCTTCTGCATCTAAGGGTTCTGCGGCTTCCTTGAAGATCGGTGGACGAGTATCCATGAAGTCCTTGAAACTACTGTACTGATTTGCTTCGTGCCCACCCAGGTTTATCCCCCGACGGGTGTTATCTGCGATACTGCGCAACGCAGCTTCCATATTCTGTTGCATGCTCTCCATGTTGCGTTGGCTTCCAAGGAATTGTGCGAAAAACTGTTCTGCAGTGTAGGGTGGAGGAGGCGGTGGTGGATCACGGTCATCATTAGCAGCTGCACTGCCACCAGCCTCAGCGGCACCATACACGGTACGACGAGTGTTCGGCATCTGCATGTTTCAGCAACAGTAATTATTAGGTGATGTTGTAGAAATTGCGACCGAATGCAAAATTATGCCGAACTGAATTCACTGGAGAGAATAAATTCATACAATAAAACAGGGGCACAATAAGTCATTCCAATTAACACAACATCACTAATTATATTACTTAAAGCGCACACATCGCGTCCATTACAACCAAGTTGCCAGCATACATACACTGGACTTTTGACGTTCGGATACCGCCACAAACACATCCAAGCTTTCCAACATTACATCAAGCTTTAGTCTTTCTACTCATTATTACATGCCCAAAGTGCCAACAACGCAAAAGGTCATGCAGGCGGAACCTAGTAGCTAGCGCAACAACTACTAGCCTACTCATCATGGTCGCTGTCTAGGTCAGAGACGTTGGCGTTGTTGCCAACTGCAGCGTCGTCGTGCTCCTCAGCTGGCGCCACGGGCTCTTCAGGATCTTCGTCTTCATCCAAATCCATCTCTGCTGCACCAGGAAGGTCATAAGGGTTAAGCTGATTGTTCAGCCGATGGACCTCTTCATGCAAGTTATCATTGTACTCTTCTGCATCAGCCAGCCGCTGCTCGAGCTCAAACTGTCTAGCTCTCAACACATTCTCTGCGGACCAGGCTTCATTCCTCTGATGGAGCACATGAGCCAACATGCTCTCAGCATTCCTGTGGGCAGTGGTCAGTCGCCCAAGCTGCTCTCTTAGGGCACGTACATCTCCCTCAAAAACCACAGTCCTCTGGGTAGCCTGATCTCTCTGACGAGTCAACTGAGCCATCTCTGCGGTGAGCCTCTCAATCTCGGCGTCGTGATCTCTCTGAAGCTGACGGCGGTCATCACGAGCCTGACCAAGAGCACTAGAAACACGTCTCAGACTACCTTCCACTCCATCGAAGGCCCTCATCACTGCGAACATGGCACTCATAGCGGGGTTGTCACTGTTCTGTGCTTCTGCGGCGCTAATCTACAGGGATCTTCCTCTTGCCTACTGCCACGAGTCAGTGGAGGGGTTGCCCCTCGGAAAGACTCCAACTATAGCTGCTGCCAACTCCTGAGGAAAGCGATCCATGATGTCCCTCAGAATCCCAAAGGCTGCCCTCTCAGCGGCTTCTTCAGGGGTCCTGCCAGTTGACTCAAAACGCTAACCGGTCCACTCAGAACCATCACCGCGGGGACGAACTACTGCCTCCACAGTCACCAAAAGTCCTTCCCCCAACTGCTCATTCAACCAAAAGTAGCGGGGCTCCATCCCATCAGGATAGCCTACATAGCTGAGCACTCTCCACAAGAGTGTAGGCATCCCAAACTCTCCAAGAAAAGTGTGGCGCTGACGAGTGCGTGGAGCAAGCTGATGACGGGGAGCTCTGCCGGTGGACTTGCGGGCTGTCTGCTTAGTATGTGCCATCTGTAGCAAAATTTTATTACAGTGGTGAGAACAGATTTTTAAGTTGGCATTTTTATCGAAATGAGATAAGCAACTTATAAGGGGAGGAACAATGCCATGAATGAAATGCACGACATGATGCATGCACGTTCCGTGCGTCCTCACAAACTTAGAAAATCAATAACTACTAACGGAATAAACGGTGGCATACAACGATCTCTTGTAACGTAACTAATACGTACTACTCGAAAGCGTTGTTATGTACCTGCAGAAAATCACTTCAGCCCAAACCTCACAGTATGAAAACATGCAAGAAAGCAGTAAAGTAAGTTACTCGCTCTACATGCATCCCCAGATACGAGTATAACGGTAACAACTACCCGAATCATCGTCCTATTGACGGCATCATCACTGCATGACGGAATTCCCCACAATTTGGATACCCTCATACGAACATGCGCAGGGCACGTAAGTGTTTTGGTATCACATAAGCACTCCCCTAGATCGGCAGTGTATCCGACCATGCACTCACAACTCTCACTTACCAAGGCGTAGAGGTAATTGATCCATACATTACCACTCAAGTGAATGGCACTCATACAATAGCACGCCGTATGAGCGACGAAATTTAAATATGATGCAAACCCCCAAGTTAGTACTTAAATAAGCCACCTAGGGTCCTTATCGGGCATAAAGGATATGACCACTGGCACACTCTTAAGTTCAAAAGCTTATTTGAAACCACAGTTTTGTTTTTAAATACTCATGTGAACAGTAACATGCTAAACCATGCTCTGATACCAGCTGTAACGGATCAACGTAATTATACGAGATTAAGTAAGAAAATCTTCCACCGGGGCGGTTAATTTAACAAACTTAAGCCCGTATAACTAGAGATTCCGTGAAATCACGAAGGATTTCAAACCAACCAACATACAACCAAGATCGTACTGATTTAGCAGCCACAGTTCACACGATACATAGAATTTACCATAAAAGCGGAATACATCGGAGTTCGAAATAAAAGTTATTACAACATAGTTTAACATAAAGTAGCGGAAGCGAGTAGTTTTACACACACACACTTAGATAAGACAAGCAGAACGACCTTTGCCCAAGGTCCTAGTTGTCACCCATCGCCGGATACAGACAGTTGGAGCAGTACCCATAGTACATCTGACCATCTGCAACAACAATGGGAACAACGCCCTGAGTACGGGAATGTACTCAGCTAGAATTACCCGTCATAAACCAAAAATAAATATGACACCAAGGAGCATGCAAAGCTTTATATAGTGGACTGGCTTGACTCATTTGCGAAAAGCATAAGTTGTTATAAATAACTAGATTAAGTACTTTTTGCATCATTTTTATGATAACCTACTCAAGCTAGGTAAGCACCTATTGCTAAAGCAATCACTTGATACAACATTAATATCTAGATTATCATATCAGGTTTAGCCTTTCCAATACCACTCACTTAACCATCAGTGTTCCATTATTGTTACTACGATGCCATAGCTCGAGTCAAGTGCTCACTAACCGGGAGCGACGGCGATTCGAATCGAATTCCTATCCAGCTGGAGATTTATTCCTCACACAAACCATGCTTCCCCCGTCAGGGTCGCGTAGATCACCAATGTCACTTTCCAAGAAGCCGCGGGATAACAATCATGGATCGCACTACCCAGGGACCGCCCGACTACCAGGACGCACCTTGGGCTTACTCTTCGCGTCCCTGTTACACCCCCTTCAACACCAGTCTGCCAACCCAAGTTTATCCCGGCACGAAAAGTGTCACTAGCTTCGCGGTCGAAAGGTGCTTTATTCGGCCAGCTAAATGTGAGGCATGCGTTCAACATGACAAGAGGGACGAGCAACGATCGGTCCTTAATCGACACAGACGGAATCACTATAGTCCAAAACCCTATAAGACTCCGCCCGGTCTCCGCTTATCCATCAACACTTGGTTACTTTTTAAGATTCACAAATACCGCTAACCATAACCAGGTAATCACCTATAGCTCGTAGGTGACAGGAAATCACCCGACTTCTACCGATCTAAGCATGGCTAAGCAATTTACTCGATCCTGACCTAATAAGGTAACGGTAATCCGGTGGACAAGGATAGTAATGCAACAACGGTTTCACTCAACTCCTATAACTTAATGCAACAATATGTAACTATAATTCATGTGATAAAGAAATAGCTTTTATAAAATAGGAGACTTAAAATGCTCCGGGGCTTGCCTCTTTCGAACGAGCTAGGATGGTGGTCGACGCACTCTGGTAGTTCCTCGCCTGGCTCTTCCTCCTCGGGCACCTCCTGTGCCTGGGGCTCCCGCTGGTCCGTCCAAGCCTGCTCCTCCGGTACTGCTACCTGCGACTCCTCCTGCGATCCTGTATGATGCAATTGCATAAGTAAATATGCGAATGATGCATAGGACCATGGTGGAGTGTTTTGATGACATGAGATGCAGATGAACACATGGAATGAGCAGTTTGGATACAACTACATCTTCTACAAGGTAGTCCACGTCATCCAAGGACATGTACCCTAAAACATGCACATTGCGGTTCCACTAATTATCATACACCTTACACAAGCAAGTGACCCTAAATGACCAAATCTTACCAACCTAACTCCTCCACAACATCAGCAAGGCATAGTGATGCTTCAAAGATACACCAAACATATTTTATTATTCTTGATTTCTCATAAAGAATAATCATATATTCTCTATTTAACTAGGGTTACACAGCAACACCTATCTCTGGTGTAGATAAAAATCTACAAAAATTATAGTAGAGTACTATTACCCTAACTAACCTACCACTAAATTTTCATGAGAATTGCATATGTAAAACTACCTGTACAAAATAAACAAATTATAGCCTAAAAGTGAGCATAAAATTATTTTATACTAGGAAAAGTATCAAACAATAGATTTCACATTTTTCCTAGGTTACTAACAGTAAACTAACATACTACAAAAATTATCATATATATGTTTTATACAAATTTTGCCCTCTACTAAAAATAACAACTATTATCAATTAAAAGCATTTGAACTACACTTCAAAAATTTCCCACAGAACATGCTTCACTAGTATTTTTTTCTAGAAAGTACATCACTAATAAAGACTAATGCAACAAGAATCACCTTTTTCCCTTTATTATTTTATTTACTACACTTTTTCTAAGATAACAGCATATATAACAATTAAATAAATTTACACAATAAAGTGTCACAAAAATAACATGAGATATTTTTAAACTGTAGATCTATTCAAGAGGAACATTTCAAACTTTATTTCATAATTTTTTTGGAGCTATAGATCTTGAAATACAATTTTTGGAAGCCTTTTCAAATTTCTGGAAAATCAATTTCTTTAAAACCGAAAATCAAACCGGCCTTAAATGCTACGTGCACCCTGCCGTGACACCCCGAACCGAAACGCTAAGACAGACAGGCGGGACCCCGCGGTCAGACGGGCCCACCCGTCAGCCTTAGCCGGCCGGAGGCGGTGCTGGCCGCCGGGATCTCGCCGCCGCAAGTCCTCCGACGACGGAGAGGGTACCACCGTGTTCCCCACAGCGACGCGAATCCAGTGGTGCCTAGTGGGTGGCCAGACGAGCTCGGCATCAAGCTCGCCGGCGTGCATGGCGGAACGGTGGCGCGGGACGCCGTCGGCCGGCCAACTCCGACCGAGAGGAGCCGCGCGGTGAGGTCAGTGAGACTCGTGGTGCAATTGCGGTGCTAGTGCGCTAGAGAAGTGGGCGAGAAGGGGCGTGGAGGTGTGCAGCCCACGGAGCGGTTCACTCCGGTGAGCTCGTCCGGAACTCCGGTGAGCCATTACCGAGGATAGGGGCCGAATCCTTGCGGGCCGTGGCGAGCACCGGATGCGCAACGAAAGGGCGCAGCGAGGGCGAAGACGGAGGCGGAGGCGGTGAGCCGGAGCGGCGGCTAAGGCGGTGGTGGTGTTCAGGAGCCGGTGATGGCGCGGCGGAGCGCTGCTACTGCTGCTGCTGGTGGCGAGGGAGAGAATGGAGGGAGTAACCGAGGCGGACGAGCGCGCGGAGGGGGGGGTAAGCGGGCGCGGACGCTGCGGGGGCCACAGGGGCGCGTGTCGCACGGCTTCGACGGCGTACGGCCACGCGGCGGCCGAGCTCTGCCACGACGCCACGGCGTCGCGCGCGGGCGGGAGGGGGACGACGCGGGCTTGGGCCGGGCCGCCAGCGACGCTGGGCCAAAAGGGAAGCCGAAGCCCAGTAAGGCGAAAATCTGATTTTTCTTTTTCAAAAATATTTCGAGATTTAATTCTCTGTTTCAAATTTGAATTTGGAGATAAAAAAGGGGTTTTCAGAAATTTGGCCCAAAACAAAAGTTGTTCAAAATTTTATTCTCTACAACTTTCATATAGAGCATTTTTCAAAATTCTCAATAGATTTTGAATTTGGGATTTAAAGCTAAATTAAAAATAAAAAACTCATTTATTTAGAATATTTTTAAAACAAAATTTGAGGAAAACTTGAATTCAAGAATTGCTCCAAAAATCAAGTTGATTTATTCTAGATTATTCAAAATTGCTACTACTCAAAAGTACACCAACTTTGACACTTATATCAAACTTAGGGTTCCCATTTATTTGTTTTTTTTCAAATTTAAATTTGAAAGAGCTACAAATCATGCAATGCACTTCATGAAATGATGTTGAATGCTTATGCTTTGAAATGATAATGCATGCTTAACACCCAGGGGTGTTACAGCGTGGTGCTCATGCAGCTCATGTTGGCCTGGCTGGTGGGGCCCACACCGGCGTACGGTCGCCACTTGGCGGCCACGGCCCGACGTGGTCAGCCACGACATGGCGACGATGGCGCCGTTCAGACCCCGCGGTACCAACTGACAGACGAACTTCGATGCCCTAGAGCTCCCAATCTAGGCTGATTTGGTGAGTACCGTAATTAGCAAAGTTGTAGAGGGAAATGAGATCTACAAGATTGTCAATAGGAGCTCGAGCTAGTTCGGCCTAGTTTGAGAGTTACAAGGCTCCAAAGGTGGTCACTTTGCAACTGCATCACAGTTAAGACTTAGCAAATTTGGCTAAGTGCTAAACAGCCTGCCAAAAATGACTTGTGGGCCTTTGTTTGAGCATGTTCCAGCCATTTTCATGAGATGGCCATATTGAAACTTTTGTTCCATGAAAAATTTGCCACAACTTTGTTAAAGGGTGCACATCCATGCAAGATCTCTAGGCTGGACTTTTAAAATGGTCAAACAAAGACACTCTATAGGTCATCGCATGGTCAAACTTCACCTAGAGAGCAAATTAGTTATTTTGGTAAACCTGAACAGTGTTCCGCTAATTATCCTAAGTGTAGTTAAGGTGTATTAGGCCATAATTAACCACTCCACACATTTGTTACACCAACTTCTAAGTACCACATGTGTTGAAACAAACAAAACAATCAAATTTCTCATTTGTTGCAAAACCATGTTTCACATGTTTCATGACTTTGTTGCATGTTTAAGCTTGTCATATTACACTAGCAATATTGATATGTTTCAAGGTATGAGAACTTATGTTGCATCTACATGTTGCACTAATCATAATTCACAAACAATCATGTATGAAACAAGCACAATTGAGAATGTTGCATACACATGTTTCAAGCAACAATTGCATGATGAGATGAATGATGCACATGTTTATGAAATGAAAATGCAATTTGTGGGAGCCAAACACCTGGGGTGTTACATTTATCTCGCTAAGGTACACCTTTTACCTATGTCACGCCCATATTTTGAATACACAAAATTTGGATGCAAACCATATGTATAAAACATATAGAACAAATTGTAAAGGAGAAGTATCATACTCAGTGCCTTATTACAATAGCGAACCATAGTTCATTACATAAATAAAAACATCTCAAGTCTGGTGATCTAGTAAAATAAACAAAACACTCCAAGGGTGTCTCCATGTCCACAGGATATGGTCGACTGGTTGAAAACAAACCTAGTTGTCCTCAAAGTAATCGACGTAATCATTGCCATCTGTACCCATTCGGGATTTTTATCCAATAATGAAAAATAAACAAGCATAAGTACATCTCGTACTTAACAAGATAATATGGGGTTCATGAGGCTCAAAAGGTTGACACTGGTTATACTGCAGTTCGCTTTTTATGTATATATACTCCTAAGATTAATTAAGTTATGGTTATGCTTAAGCCCCAATACCCACAGTAATATCATGATCAAGTAACACATCATCATTAATCATTATCATTAACATCATCAGCAAAGATTCATTTATTCCATCAGTTTTCCGGGCCACCCATAACCGTGGGCACAGCTGTTATAACAGTTTGTTAAACTCTACGTAGAGGTGTACACTTTCACTGTGAGTCATGATTCCCATATGCCCGGGGCCCGTCGACCCCCTAACACTTCCAAGGTGAGTGGGCGGGGTACACTATGAAGCCTTTCAAAAGTTCATCTAACATGTTAGGGCCGCTAGGTTTCGGTGGCAAATAGATATAGGTTCCCCCTTCCCAAATGGCACAATGACACGCAGCCTATACACATAGGGACATGAGCCAAACTATACCCGAGTCGGTAGACCCCTCTTGCGCCCTTTTAGGTAACCTCTAACATGCTAGAAAAGGTCTTCATACTTGACTAAAGCCAGAGCCATATGGCCCTCACAGTTGTACGGTAAATCCCAGCTTTTGCCAATGAATAAGTCCTTATGGAGGGCCAAGAGCATCGTGATACACAAGCTCTCTCACCCTACATTCATGTTTCTCAAAATCAAGTTTTAACAAGGATTTCATATAATCAGTAGTCATTGTCCTTATTCATAGTATTTAAGTGGAGCGCTAACAACTACCCATATGTAAGTGTAACCCATCGGTAACAAGGTACAAGATAATCAAAGTCTAGGACATCCTATGTTGAGCAAATTGACCCATGCAAATGTCTAATTAAATAATGAATAGGACAACAAAGAATATCCCATATTATACTTGCCTTGCTCGTAGAACTCCTGCTGGTCTGGATTATCACAGGAGAAGAACTCGTCACCCGCGTAGCAATTACCGTCTACTCGAACCACAATCAACAACATGCATTCCAAGATCATCCATGCAAAGCAAACAAGACTAGATTAGAACAGTACATCAACAGAGAAATCAATATAAAAGGTTTAGAACACTATTCTACGCGTTGCTACGATCACACAGATATAAAGATCACGAAAAACGGAGTTGAAACGCGAAAGTTACGAATTTACCAAGATTTCCTATAGATAAATAATTAATATAATACTAATCCAAAATTTAAATATTGCAAATCTACTGTAAAACAGTACTAACATGTAAAGCTCACGAAAACGAACCTAACGGAATTTGAATGGGTCAAATCGGAGTTAAAATGAGCATTTTATGGCCAAAACAAAAACAGTGGCAAACTTGTAAATAACTGAAAACGTATTTCTTGAGTTTACCGAGACTAGCTACGCTTTTAAAAGAAGAAAACGTATTTCTGGAACTACGCTTTGGACTGTGGGTTTTATTCAAAAGGTTCCGGGGGCTTTTTAACAAAAGTTACCCCCGAAGGGGTATCTAGTGACCTGGACCGTCGGATTAGATCCGAACGGCCCTGATTTAAAAGAGGGAGAAGGGGGCGGCACTCCTGCCGAAGAAGACAGCCACGCGGTGGCGCGCCATCATCGACGGCGACCGAGCTTGCTGGCTCAAGCGAAAACGGCCCTAGAGGCCACTATTTGCCACCGGATTTGCACGAGACGAAGGAGGAGGTCAAGGTGGTTCTCACCGAGGAGAAAATGAAGGCGAAGGTGGATCGAGGACGGCGTGCGGGCGAGGATGGCGGCCGGCTTAACCCCTGCAAGTATGGCGTCACCCTGTGAGTCAACCGAGGGTTCAAGAGGTAGACAACCGGTGCGGGAAGCTTCCATACCACGCGAAGACGACCGACGGCAAGCCAAATTCTTCGGTGAGGCGTCGGAAGATGGAAACCCGAGCTCGGCAATGAGCTAGGGTTTTCCGGCTTGACTGCGAGCTCGAAAAGGCGAAATAAATTGAAATTGGAGTAGGGGAGGGGTGCGGCCTGCTTTATAGCCCTGCGGGACGTGTCAATCTGGAAACAATCGAGCTGATTTGCTCGATTTCTGGCGGGGCGAGCAAAAGGAAAGCTCCTGGCCATCCCGGCGGGAGGTAGGAGACGGCTGACGCCGTGGCCCCACGCAGCAGTGACGGTGAACGCGGGCCCCGCGCGTCAGCAGGCCAAGGCGAGGAGGAAACGCGCGCGCGCGGCTCGGCCAGTGGGCCGGCCCAAGGAGAGGGGCTGGCGGCCAATTTTGATCGGGCCGAAGGAAGGGAGGGCAGCGCCCACGTGGGCCTGCGGAAGCAAGGGGGGAAGTGGGCTGGTTGGACCAGCGGGCCAAAATCAGGGAGGAAGAAGAAAAGAATAAAGGATTCCCCTTTTTATGAAATAAATTTATAAATTCATTTCCAAGAGATTTTGAACTCCTTTTTGAGTTGAGTAAAAACCAAACATCACATAATTAAATATGCAGCAGCATGAGTGCAACAACATGTAGCTAGCCTTAAATTTGATTTTATTTTCATAAAATTTTATTATTTCTCCTATGTTAAATGCCCACAAATAAACATAAAATTCAAATTTCCTCTATTTTAAAATATGCAAAATTTTGGGTGTTACAACCTACTACTCCCTTCATTCTAAATTATAAGTTGCTTTAACTTTTTGGTATATCAATTTTGTTATGCATCTAAATATAACATATATTTAGATACATAACAAACTTTGTGTAAAAAAATGGTAAAACGACTTATAATTTGGAATAGAGGTAGTAGAAGGTAATATCTCAAATAAATCTGAGCTGTTAATTTTTTGAATTTTGTTTATTACTTAATAAATTAAAAAATCTGGAAAACAAAAATACTTCTTCCACATCCCCTAATGACGGGAGGGGAAATTCATTTTAAAACATGCATGCGGATTTCACTAATCATGGGAGATATTAAAAACATGTATGCTGATTCCCCTAATCACAGGAGATACAGAAGCGATTCCTTCTGATTTTTTCATTACTTAATAAATTAAAGAATCTAGAAAAACGAAAATACTTCTTCCGTATCCCCTAACGACGGGAGTGGAATTCCTTTAAAAACATGCATGCCGATTCCCTAATCGTAGAAGATACAAAATCATTTGATATGTTTTACTTTCTATAAATATTCTCCCTGTCACAAAATATAATGTATTTTCATATATATATCCTAAGTCAACTCACCTCATGTTTGACTAACATTATAGGAAAACCTATTAACTTCTACCACACCAAAAAGGTTAGTTGTAAAAATACATTCCATAGTGTTTCTAATGGAGCTTATGTGATGTGAAAAATATTATTGTTCTTTTCTATAAATTTTTTCAAACTTAATATAGATTGATTTAGGACAAATGAAAGAGATAATTATTTCCTTGCTTCGTGAACGTTGTCTTGGTGAACTATTATGTACTCCGTCCGTTCCTAAATAAATCAATTCCTGAAATCCGTACAGGTCAAATTATCTTAAGTTTGACTAACTTTATAGCAAAAGAGTAATAACATTGATGACATAATATGTTCTAACTTTATAGCAAAAGAGTAATAACATTTATGACATAACATGTTCTATGACATATCTAATTATACTAATTTGATGTCATAAGTCTTGACATGTTTTCCTGGAAATTCGGTTAAAATTTAAAAAGTTTGACTTGAAACAACTCTAGAAATCTATATTTAGGGACAGAGTGAAGACTGAGTACTAGGCTAGAAAATCAAGAGGATAGATAATATGGATCCGGCCGTGCATGGAAATGGATTTGACGTCTGTCTGTGCCGTCGTCGTCGTCCTCGGCTCCTCCGTGCAAAGTCGCATTGATCGAGTGTATGGGCCTATAGAGTGTCCATATAGATGACGATGAGACAGGGGACCTAGCTAGCTGATATAGAGTGAGATGAGTCGTCCAACAATACGGCCAGCCGTGCGACATGGATAGGACTATGGTTTCTCGATGGCGTGCCTAATCGTTTCCTGCCCAATCTTTTGCAGATCAAATGGCCACGATCAGTCGATGTGATTGTTATTGGTATTGTTATTGACTTATTGTTGTTATCGTCATTACCATATTAGAATGTTTGGCCAAAAAAAACAAGAATATATGTTATATGACTCTTAACATTAGAAGAATTTAGCATATCTCGGTCAGATCCTTTGTGGTTGAAGATGTTTTAACTACCTAGGTCAAGTTCTCGACTTAACACATGCATTTGCATTTATCTAAATTTATTCTAAAATTTAATGATATTAGTCGATTAGCAATTTCGGTGTTTTTGGAGGTGAGTGAAAAAAATTGTTTAGTATTTACAGGTTGGATAGAATCTGTGTCAACTAAAAGACATAAATTAGCCTATATCATAGTAGAAAGCTTCTCCTTCCACCTTCTTAAGGTGGAGAAGGTGGAAGGATCAATCATAAGACCTTTTTTCAAAATTTGAGAACCATAAAATCAATTTATTTAATTTCCTCTAACCAAAATTTGGGGCTAAAAATCCTGAAATTTGGTACCCTGAATGAAACCATTGATTTGATAGAGGAGCATGCAAAACAAGCGAAGATAGTATAGACTAAGGTCGTGTCTGGATATCCAGGTAAATAGTTCGGTGGGTAATAGTTATTAACTAATACTAGTCGTATTGTTTGGATCCAGCAGCTAAAAGCGAATGCATTGTGATTTTGTCTGTAACTCCTTTCATCTTTAGCTCTTACACAGGTAGAAGAAAAAAATGATTTTGGCAAATTATTAGCTAGGTTGGTGTAGCCAGTGATATAATCCTTCAATTTGAAATTATAAGATGTTTTGGTTTTTCTAGATTCATATATTTTGTTATACACTTAGACAGTGTATGTCTAAATACATGGTAAAAACAATGTATGTAGAAAAGTTAAAATGTCTCGTGATTTGAAATGGAGGGAGTAGTTATTAGCTAAGAGTCCAGCTAACAATTAAGTCATCTATTAATTAGTTGATCCTGTTTTAATTTAGTATATTTTTTTTTAGCTGGGTAGATCCAAACATCAATTGCCTGATAGTGATTGCATATGGGCTGAGCTGCTCTTGTCATATGCCATTCTGTGGGAAACCCTGGGTGTTACTAGTCTCTTTTCTTTTCTTTTTTTTTGTGACTTGTTACTAGTCTCATTTGAGAGGATGCACGGGCGGAGCTCTTTGGAGGTGAAGCTGGGCTGCTGCCCCCCTTGCCTGGCAACAAATTTTTAAGGCCCAATAGCCACCAGCCCATTTTGGTACTCATTATGTGGTAGGCAGGAGGAGCGACGAAGCCATGACTCTGCATCACGGCCGCACGGCGTACTCACAGCTCGCATCTCCTAGCGTCCGGCTCGTGGCTAGCACTGCACTTCGTGCTCGAGCGGCGACCGGCGACCGGCAACATCGCCACAGCGGCATTCCGCTCCCTTGGATTGGATGACGTAGAAGCATTCGGCACTGCAGCTTACTCCTTGCTGGCTTGCAAGTTGCTACAGGTTAGTTCGATCCCAAATCTCTTTCTTTCCCTACCCTAATTTTTCCCAGGTAGTTTGGTATGATTTTGCTAGATGCGTAGATCCAATCAAATTGACTAGAAATTATTTGTTAATTAGGTAGTCATGGTGCGTCTAAAAAATCTCCATTCCTTCTTCAAAAGAAAAAGAGATGAATCTTCTCTTGGGGAAGGGGAAGGGGATGGAGAAGGAGAAGGAGAAGGAGAAGGGGAAGGGGAAGGGGAAGATCCACTTGATGCTCTTCCAATACTTCAGATAGGTGATTTGGGACAGCAAAGGCAAGAACAAGGAGCAGCAGTACCTCAGTTAGATGAACCGGAGCCTGAAAGACAAGAAGATGCAGAACAACAACAAGAAGAAGCTGCAAATCAGTTAGATGAAGATGAAGGGGCAGTACAAGTACCAGAAGAAGCACAAGCAGAACCACTAGTAGCAGAAGATGAAGAAGAAAATCAAACAAATGAACCTGTCATATTTCGAGGCATTGAATTTTTGGAGCGAGATCCTGCATTGCGTCCACAAATTTGGCAATATCCAGTTGATCAGAGAGATGAAGTGCGACGAGCATACCTGCAGTTAGGTCCTATGCAACCATTATTGAAGAAATACAAGCCTTTTGGACCCCCTGGAAATCGCCGTCGTTTCAATTATATTTGGTTCAGCCAATTTCCATCTTGGTTAGAGTATTCTGTGAAGAGTGGCCGTGCATACTGTTTTTTCTGCTTTCTTTGCAGCAAAAATATAAAGAAGAGAGGTGGTTTTGATGTCTTTACAGCTCAAGGTTTTGATAACTATAAGAAAGTTAATGATGGGAAAAAGTGTTCATTCTTAGTTCATGTAGGATCTACACCTTGTTCACAGCACAACAATGCAGTGAGAGAATGTCAAGCTATACTGAATCAGCCAAACCATATAGCCAATATTATTGAAGTGGCAAGTGATAGGGAGAAGGAAAGAAACCGTCTACGTCTAAGAACATCAATTGCAGCTGTTAAATGGCTAACATTGCAGTCTTGTGCTTTGAGAGGGCACGATGAGACACCTCAGTCAAGAAACAGAGGTAACTTTGTTGAACTGATTAAACTTCTTGCAGAGTTTAATCCTGAAATTGCAAATGTTGTTTTAGAGAATGCTCCATATAGTTGCAAGTACACGTCACCAGATATTCAGAAGGAGATTCTAAGTATTTTTGCAACAAAAATCAGGAAGCAAATCCGTGATGAAATTGGCAATGCTAAGTTCTCTATTCTTGTGGATGAAACATGTGATGTGGCAAAAAGAGAGCAAATGGCACTTGTTTTTAGATTTGTTGACAAAGATGGTGTTTTGCAAGAACGGTTCTTTGACTTGATACATGTAAAGAACACCAAAGCACTCACACTAAAGGATGAATTGTGTTCTGTACTATCCAAGTATGGATTTGATATCCAGAACCTTCGTGGTCAAGGTTACGATGGTGCGAGCAATATGAAGGGGGAGTTAAATGGACTGCAGGCACTTTTTCTCAGAGAATGTCCATATGCATATTATGTTCATTGCTACGCACATCGCTTGCAACTTGCTCTTGTTGCTGCAGCCAAGGATGTGGTTCCTGTTACCCAGTTTTTTCAGCATCTTCTCTTTATTATAAACACGGTTGACTCATCATCAAAGCGTCATGATGAACTCCATGATGCCCAAATGGTTGAATTAGCACATTTGCTAGCAATTGATGAGCTCGAGACTGGTACAGGAGCAAATCAAATCCGCTCGTTGAAACGTCCTGGAGATACTAGGTGGGGGTCTCACTTAGGCTCAGTTTCTAGTCTTATGGACATGTTCAATCCAGTAAGTTCAGTTCTACAAAATTTAGCCGCCGATTCAACAGCTGGTGCAATCCGTGCCGATGGAGATACTGCCTTCAAGTATTTGACATCGTTTGAGTTTGTGTTTATCCTATGTATGATGAGGGAAATATTAGAAACAACTGAGCAACTTGGTCAAGCATTACAGAAGAAATCACAAGACATAGTAAATGCTGTTCGCCTTGTGCACACCACAAAAGTCCTACTTGAGGAAATGAGATCTGATGATGGATGGGAAGCCTTTTTTTGCAAGGTTGTTGAATTTTGCATGGATCATGGCATTGAAGTTCCAGATATGGAAGGGACCTACATTTTGTGTGGTGGTCGTGCTCGTCGTCAACCTGAACACTTTACTAGGGAGCGTTACTTCCGAGTGGAGATATTCCGGGCAACAATCGACACTCAGATGGCTGAATTAAATTTGAAGTTCAATGAGAAGGTGACGGATCTTTTGACCATCAGTGCCACACTCATACCAAAAAATAGATTTTTATCTTTCCAAGCAAAGGAGATTTGCAGATTGGTTGAGAAGTACTACCCAATGGATTTCAATCAACAAGAAATGATTGCATTACAACGTCAGCTAAACCATTTTAAGGTTGATGCTTCTAGTGCTGAAGATATGAAGAATATTGAAACCTTAGTGCAGCTTTGTCAAATCCTTGTTGGGACAAAGCGTCATAGAGTCTGGAACATGGTTGATAGATTGATCCGGTTGCTTGTGACTCTCCATGTTTCAACAGCTACTGCTGAACGTGTTTTCTCTATTTTGAAGATCACCAAGACAAGATTGCGCAACAAGATGGAAGATCTTTACCTTGCCAACAGCTTGCTAGTTCAGATCGAAGGTGAAATTGCAGGAGACTATACCTATGATGATATAATCAGAGATTTCAAAAATCTGAAGAAAAGAAGAGCAGACCTCTAGTAGTGAGATCCTATGTCTGATTTCTATTTTGGTGTCTTGTCTTTTGTCTAACAGCGCCTATGGTCAATTGTATTTTGGTGATAACCAGGACGCTAAATATATATCTATACAACCGTGTGGTATGAATATGTGACTAATTATAAATATAAATATATATATAATATAAGTACGAATGTATATATTAATGATATTATATGCATTGCTAGTTCATTTATTGCATCAATTACTGTTCACTGGTTTTTTTTCAAATTCGCCCCCCTTTAATTTGTCTCAAGCTCCGCCACTGAGAGGATGCCCAGTACCTCAGCCATACATATATGCTTTGACATGGGTGTTGGACCCGACCTGCCGCCAGCAAGGCCAAAGCAAATTAAAGCTGGTCACATTTCAGCTAACCACTAACGAGCCTAGCTAGCTGTTAGTGAATGGCAAGCTTGACCAAGTCAACAGGACCAGTGAACACTGAAACCAAATAATATAATAAGAAACCAAAAAGAAATTACAAAGAGGGAATGAATTTTGAGACCAATGATTGAGATTAGCAGATCACTTATCAGCGTGACTCAGGGCTCGTTTGGTTCACCCCTCCTAAAGTCTAGTGAGTCACCTTTAGTCACTAAAATACTAAACACCCCACTAAAGTTTAGTGGCTTTTAGGCCAGTCTCAGTTGAGGTTTTATGGCTCAGTTTCCAACAAACTCATATTTTGGAAATAGTACAGAAGAGTTTCATCCTCATAAAACTATCTCTGCTTCTATGAAACTTTCATCATCTCTCTTCATCAATATGCTGTCATGTCAGCATATTTAATGCCTATGAAACTCCCATTGAAATTGGCCTTAGTCACCAAGGAGTAGCTAAAAGTGACTAAAGTGTACATGGGACATCTGTTTTAGTAGTCTTTAGTCACTATAGCTAAATAGAGGGTCACTAAATTTTAGAGAGGTCACTAAACTTCAGGAGCCACTAACCTTTAGGGGTGGAACCAAACAGGCTCTCAGTACTGCTGCTAACTTTGGTGATCATCCATTTACAAGGCTACTCTCCTACTATAACCTATATAGTGTCGAGATGATTATGTGAGATTGACCAAACTTAATTGGGTCAAGCGTCATTAACCTATAGTGCTGCCTTGCTGGTGCCTGGCGTGGTGCGGCCATGCCAACTGCAACTGGTGTGCGTGCGTGAAGCGCGCACCGCACCACACACACCCATCACAGCGAGCGGTGCGGGGCCCACGGGCGGTTGGTGAGCGGGGCGGGCCGAACCACGCGGCCTCCCCGGACTCGGGCCCACGAGTCAGCGGCAGTCTCATCAGGAAGGCCCGCGGTGTTTGGTGGGTACGGGTCGCTGTCCCCCACCCAACCCAACCCACCCGTTACACAGCGTCCCTCCCCTCGGCCGCCGGATCCGACCAAATGCGATCCGACGGCGGCGGGCCTCCGCTGCGGCCGCGCCCGCTGCCGACGAGGGCTATAAATGGGCCGGCGCGCGGCCCGGCACGGCGTGCGCTGCGGCCGGGTCGGATCTGAGACGAGACGAGCCCCCCCTCCCCTCAACCGGAGCTTGTTACCATCCCATCCCACTCCCCGCCGCCTCCACCGGATCTCGTCGGACTCGGATCCGCCCGACCACCCCGCGCCGCCGCCGCAGCAGGTGAGCGTCCATCCCCTCGTCCCTTCTCCTCTCCTTCGGTCCTCGAGGCGCCGGCGCCGGTGCCTGCTCTGCTTCGCCGTAGGGTTTTTGTTTGTTTTCTTGTCTGTAGCAAGACGCGTTTCTAGTTGGAGCGGGCTCTGGATTCGCTGCCCGCAATGGTTGGTCTCGCGGGCAGCTGCTCCTCCCTCGGTCAGCCGGCGGTAGGCTCCGGCACGCGTCTCGCGCATTCCTTGCCGCCGTCGAAGAAGGCCAAAGCCCAGGTTGGGGGCTTGCCATGATAGGTTTCCTGGTTTCGTTCGTTCGTGCCGCGGAATGTTTTGTTTTTCCCTTAAATTAATTATAATCCGATAGTCAAGGAGGGATTTTTTTTCCTCCCGTCTTTCACACGCACCTGTTCGGAGTGGTAGTGATAGTTCTTGTCTTGTACTCTTGTCGCGTTCCACGAGACGGGAAATGAAAGAAGGGCAAGGCTCCGCACGTGGTTGGACGAGACGATCTCGTTGGAAAACCGTCCGTGTTGTTAGGAAAAATCTGAGCTTTCGGGTCAACATGTACATATGTGTGCTAATCCGAATTTTCTGCCGGCGAAACATGTGTGCAGGAACTGCATAGGGCTGCTATGTTTACCGTAGATTGTAAAGGAGTTTGCTACTGAAATGATACGAATGCTGATTGCATCTGTATTCTTCTAAAATAGTTGGGGAGAAGAAATGTCAATTAATTTTGTCTTACTAGTAAATTTGACTATGTTTGCACAATTTTTTTTTGAATAAGACGAGTGGTCAAACTTGGGGTTAAAAAAGTCAAACGTCTTATAATTTGGGACGGAGGTAGTATTAGTCTATAAATGAACCACATGCTATGCTTCACACTTTTTGCTAGGCAAGCTGCACGGGGTTCAGGGGATTTCAGAAAATTTATTATTTCTGCAAGCTGTCTAGAAACTTACATCTACTGGTTCTTGCTTTTACCATGTTCTGTAGTATTGTTCCGGATGCTTTGTTGTACCTGTGTGAAGGTTGCTGCTAAAATTGTAGGGGTCCTCAGTATATTTTGCCAGCAATTGTTAGCGAAAAATGATCCTCTGCCAATAAACCACATGTTCTAAAAACTTATTAATAGGCCGGCTGTGTGTAGGATTTGTCAACGTTTCTTTTTGCTACCTGAACAGAGGATTTGTGGGAGTTTCTTTTTACAAGCTAGCTGCCAACTTATGCTTTTACTATGCTCATGATGTTGTTTTATACTCTGTTCCAATTTATAAGTTGTTTTGGCTTTTCTAATACATTGCTTTTGCTATGAACCTAGATTTTTGCTATGTCTAGATTCATAGCAAAAGCTATGTACCTAGAAAAGCCAAAATGACTTGTAATTTGGAACATAGGGAGTAGAAACTACTTTTCCATCCTGCAACATGTATTGGAAGAATATAATTTGAGTGGTTGTTTTCTTCCTAGAATCTTGTTACACAACTTGTTATTCTTGTGCTGATTCGGGTCAAGGCTTGGTAGATTCCTCTTGCCTTATCCACTAAAGCACAAATGCGGAGTATATTCTCGTGTGAGTGGATCAGAAACGCCAAACTTTTGTCAGTGGGGCTTAGGTGACTCTGCGTGAAGAATCTCTCAACCTGAAATTGTGGTCTTCTTATGTGCCAGCAAATATGCCCTTTTTGTGCTTGATTAGTAGCCTAGCACTTTTTATTGTTGGCTTTTGTTGCATGAGGCAATACGAAAAATTTCTGACAAAGCATTTTTGCCCAAAAGGAGTACAGTGTTTGCTTGCGCCCTGCGAATCCAGATTGATGAACAATAAATTGCTTAATTGTTGCTATCTAAACATTTCCATAAATCACTTAGTTATGCCCTTATGTAGGAGTGCATCAATCTTGTTGGTCATGCAATTTGTTTGGTTATGAGAATTCTCACTTTGCCTTAGCCATTTTGTTTACATATTTTCTGTAACTAATCATTTGTATTGTCTGCTGCAGATCGGAGAAGATGGCCGCAGTTGACACCTTCCTCTTCACCTCGGAGTCTGTGAACGAGGGACACCCTGACAAGCTCTGTGACCAGGTCTCTGATGCCGTTCTTGACGCTTGCCTTGCTGAGGACCCTGACAGCAAGGTTGCTTGCGAGACCTGCACCAAGACCAACATGGTCATGGTCTTTGGTGAGATCACCACCAAGGCCAATGTCGACTACGAGAAGATTGTCAGGGAGACCTGCCGCAACATTGGTTTCGTGTCAGCCGATGTTGGGCTTGACGCTGACCACTGCAAGGTGCTCGTGAACATTGAGCAGCAGTCTCCTGATATTGCTCAGGGTGTGCATGGCCACTTCACCAAGCGCCCCGAGGAGATTGGAGCTGGTGACCAGGGACACATGTTTGGGTATGCGACTGATGAGACCCCTGAGCTGATGCCTCTCAGCCATGTCCTTGCCACCAAGCTTGGTGCTCGCCTGACTGAGGTCCGCAAGAATGGAACCTGCCCCTGGCTCAGGCCTGATGGGAAGACCCAGGTGACAGTTGAGTACCGCAATGAGGGTGGTGCCATGGTCCCCATTCGGGTCCACACTGTCCTCATCTCTACCCAGCACGACGAGACAGTCACCAATGATGAGATTGCTGCTGACCTGAAGGAGCATGTCATCAAGCCTGTCATCCCTGAGCAGTACCTTGACGAGAAGACCATCTTCCACCTTAACCCATCTGGTCGCTTTGTCATTGGTGGACCTCACGGTGATGCTGGTCTTACTGGCCGGAAGATCATCATTGACACCTATGGTGGCTGGGGAGCCCATGGTGGTGGTGCTTTCTCTGGCAAGGACCCAACCAAGGTCGACCGCAGTGGAGCCTACGTTGCAAGGCAGGCTGCCAAGAGCATTGTCGCCAACGGCCTTGCTCGCCGCGCCATCGTCCAGGTCTCCTATGCCATCGGTGTGCCCGAGCCTCTCTCCGTGTTTGTTGACACGTACGGCACCGGCACGATCCCCGACAAGGAGATCCTCAAGATTGTGAAGGAGAACTTTGACTTCAGGCCTGGCATGATCATCATCAACCTTGACCTCAAGAAAGGCGGCAATGGGCGCTACCTCAAGACGGCGGCCTACGGACACTTTGGAAGGGACGACCCTGACTTCACCTGGGAGGTGGTGAAGCCCCTCAAGGCGGAGAAGCCTTCTGCCTAAGGCGCCCTTTTTCAGAAGAAGCTTTTGGTCTGCTGCGCTTATCATGTTTTATTATGGCTTCTATATGTTGTGATTCTTGATCTGCCCTTATCATTTGTATTTGTACTGTCCTAATAAGTGGTACTTGTGAGGGTCTTACTGTGTCTGCTTAATTACCTAGAGGATTATTTCTGGTTTTGCTGCTTATGTAATGCTTAAAACAATGAAAGAAGCTACAGGCTACAGCTACTTTGAGAAGTAATGGGACTTCGTGCATTTTGGTTATATATTGCAATGCTGTGCGTTGTGATTATATTGCCTTGGGTATTGCTGTCTACGAATGTTCACTGGACAGTGTGTGTGTATGTGACTGGTGAAGCTGCGATGGCTAATGTTTGGTGAAGCTGCAGTGGCCGAGTGTATGTGTTTGTGGAAGTTGCAGCCTCCCTGGTAACTGAACATCGCTTTCTTGTGTCTGGTGGCCTGTAGAGTGATGCTGCACACCTGTTTGTTGACATTATTTGGTGGTAGTTGGTGAGCAACCAGAACCAGAAGGGGTTTAGTGGCATTAATCGGTCAGAATATATATCTCCTAGGTCTGATGAGGTGAGCTGTCAATTTTCGCAGCAACCCGGAGTGCATCCCATTCGCAGGTCAGCTGTGCATGTCAGTGACAACTCAACTGAAACTCTGAATCTTCTTTTCTGGTAGATCATCGCCCGTCAGCAAAGTGATGTTTGGTCACCCTCTCAACCTCTGCATCTGACATGTCGAGTCAGCTTCTGGGTGTGTTTGGGCCTAAATCTGTGCAGCTGAAATCTCTAGGAATCTGCGATGATTGGGATCACACAACTTGGAGATGACATCGCAAGAGGATTTCCGTTCCATCATGTTGGAGATGAGATGACCCAAACCAGATTGCCGAAGATGCAACGCAATGCGATGCAACCGGCTCTCAGGTTCGGCAAGGTGGCACTGTACTGCACGCCACACATCTACACCGAACTGAAACTGCAGGTGGACCGACAGAGAGATGATAAATAAAGTAGTTGCAGTCGTAGTACGTGACAGATGTAACTGACCAAATGCAAGTGTCAGGTAAGTAATCCGCTGGTAGTTTAGCCAAATGCCAAAGATACATGTGGCCTTGGGGAGCTTTTAGCAGCTAGTTTGCCTTCAAAGGCAGGGCACACCAATGGAGTCGACAGCGATGAGAATGGTGAGTGGGAGTATCTATTTATCACTGCAGTAAAGGTTTTGGGGAGGGAGAACACTTGACAAATTAACTGCAAGTGCAAGGGACGAGAAGACATAGAGGACCCAATCCATTTGGTTTGACTTGGTTTTATTGTTTAGCACACAAAACGCCCATTTAGGCCATATTTCATTAAGAGGAAGGGGAGTATAGTATAGCATCACAACCAAGATTTTCATTAGGAGCACCCTATGGCAGTGTGATGATTACCCAAAGCGCCAATTGGAAATGCTAGCACAAAACTGCAACCACCAAGCAGAAGCAGGAATGGGAATTTCCCGAATTTGATATGGTTAACAGGATAGGAAATAATGACAAACGGTGGCAAAACTGAAACCCAATCGCCGTTTGTCGTTCCTTTGGAAAAACAAAAACAATTCACCGGAAGGACGCGCCTGCGCTCTGGAACAAGAGAATCCAAGACTGATAGCAAAGCCATTCCCCTGACCCCTGAGGCTGGTTGTCATTGATCATTTTTTGATTAACAAGATACGGAGTAGGAAATCATGATCTGGAGGGCCTAAACCACATGCAGATCATCATTGGGTTGGTAGAATGCAGCGCCGCAAGCCAACTCATACGCCTGTCTACCATGCATCCTCATCATTCGCGATGCGATTTTCGTCATGCATGCATATAGTAGTGATGTATATATAGAGAGAGAGATCCCTGTTTCATTGTTTCTTGGTGTTACCTTCCGGCAACCGCTGATAATCAGGCATTCAGGCCTCTGTCTCTCTCTCTCCATGTCTCTTCAGAAAAACATCGTTTCAGTAGTATATAGACACGCAAAAACAGCTAGCGGAAACACCAGACGCGCTCAAGATTTTTTTTTGTGACAATCGAAACTGATGAAAAGGGAGAATGAGGGGATGTGCGTCTCTGGCACCTCTTTGGCTATCTGGAGAAACTTGATTGCAGATGACAGCTAGAACCGTTTCCTGTTCCTGTTCCTTCTGAAGATATCACTCCGTCGGTCCCGCGGTATGAACAAAACAGGCACAGACATGCTACTCCTCTGTCCATGAGAGAATGTAATTCTCGTTTTTCGAGAAGTCAAACGATTCAAATTTTGACTAAATTCATATAAAAAATACTAACATTTATGATATAAAATAAGTATCATTAGATTAGTAATAGAATATATTTTTATAATAAATTTATTTGAAGACATAAATGTTAATACTATTTACTATAAACTTAGTCAAATTTGAGTCAGTTTGACTGACACGCATCCTGTAATTACATTCTTTTATGGACGGATGGAGTACATACGAGTACTCTACTGGCAGTTAGGTCCTCACTGGCTTGGTTTAGAACAGCTTTGGTTTCACCTGCAGTAGTATTATCCATAGCACTGTTAACCCACTTCTCTCTCTTTTTGTTTTTGAGCCCGTCCGCTTTACTCAAAAACTATTGTTCGCTGATTTGCTACAAGAGAAAAATATTGTTGGTGAAGCTATTGCCCAACCTCTGTCAGTGCGGACCATTTTTGGGCCGGTTTAGTTGTAATTTTTTTATAAAATGATATTGTAGCAAATTTCATTGTTATTTGACAATTAGTGTCCAATCATGGTCTAATTAGGCTTAAAAGATTTGTCTCGTCTATTTCGTCTAAACTGTGTAATTAGTTTTATTTTTTATCTATATTTAATGCTTCATACATACTCCCTCCGTCCCGAAATAATCGCACTTCTGGGATTCAAAATTTTCCCAAAATAAAGGGTCAAGTGGCACAAGATTCCATGTCCAGCAGGAGATAGCAGAGACCAAAGAAATAATCAAACAAAACCGATGGACACATGCCCATGCTTTTGTCCACTGCTTCTATTTTCCCAGCACACAGTAGGAGGTTTCCCGTCCACAAACTGATCTGGCTCCGTACTAGAGCACCGCTCTGCACATGCATGACCGGCGGCAGGATGGCCACTGCACATGTGTCATAGGGACAATATCGTCATTTTATCCTTTACATTGGTTTCCGTGCTACATTCTAGAAGTGTGATTATTTCGGGACGGAGGGAGTACGTCTAAAGATTTAATTTGACAGAAAATATTAATAAATTTTGTAAAATTTTCTGCAACCTCTGTAGATACCGTAGACAGGTAACAGCAGCAGCACAGCATGTGAGACGGACAGCTTGGGGCTGTTTAGTTGGCAAAAATTTTGGCGAAACGCTAATGTAGCAGTTTCGTTGTTATTTGGCAAATATTGTCCAATCATGGTCTAATTAGGTTTAAAAGATTTGTCTCGTCTATTTCGTCTAAACTGTGTAATTAGTTTTATTTTTTATCTATATTTAATGCTTCATGCATACGTTTAAAGATTCGATGTGACAGGGAATCTGAAAATTTTGGCAAAATTTTTGACATCTAAACGGTGCCCAGGTGAGCAGGGCAGGGCAGGGACAGGCAAGCTGCCAAGCCGACCTGACCCCACCTGAGTACCTGACCGCCGCCGCGTTTGGTCAGTCAAATATAAGGCCGCCGTTTCAGGGCCCGCCCACCGCCGGTGAGCTTACCTCCTCCTCCTCCTTCCGATCCTCCGATGGCCAAGGCTCAGCCTGCCACGTCACCATTAGCGAAGCACACCCCCTGTCCTACCAGGTCTTTGGTTTCTTTCCGCTGTCTCTCTGTCGAAACCTCGCTGATTTCATTCAGCTCAGGCATGATGATCTTTTCGCTTCTTTCTCTGATGCAATCAAGGCCTCGTTTACATACCAAAATTCACCCACAAATTCCACTATGTAAAAAGAAAATTTCTCATCACATCGAAATGCCGGCATATGTACGGAGTACTAAATATAGATGAAATCAAAAACTAATTGCATAGTTTTGTTGTACTTTGCGAGACGAACATTTTGAGCCTAATTAATCAAGATTTAGACAATTATTACAAAAAAAAAACAAAAGTGCTACAGTGCTCGGGTGGTACTGTGCAGAATCGGCTACCCGAGTCGGTGATCTAAACAAGGCCTAAAATGGTACTTTGTATTCTTTTCTCAGTCCTCTTTATCTTTCTCCAGTTTGAGAGGATCATTATATTTGGCCCTGTTTAGATGCTCAAAAACACCTAAAATTTTTTGCACAGTACTCGTTACATCGAATTTTTGGACGCATAGTATTAAATGTAGGTAAAAAAATAACTAATTACACAGTTTGTCTGTAAATGTCGAGATGAATCTTTTGAGCCTAGTTCATGGTTAGACAATTTTTGCCAAATAACAACGAAAAGTGTTATAGGAACTTTTTTCAAAAAATTTTGGGATCTAAACACACCCTTTATATAGGAATATGAATGCCACGTCAGTATCAAATCCCTGACGACTGCTAGCTTGCTCATCATGGGCATCAAAAGTCAAATGGAAATGGTCTTGGCCCGTCTGTTGGCAGGAGGAGGTGTAGCGGCTCTCTTCACCTTTGGTACGGAGTCAACGATGCTTGCATTGTGTGGCTCTATCGCTCCCCGTGTTGCTAAGCTTAATCAGACCGATTCAACTGTTAGATCGATCGACCTCGACCAGATGCATGGTTGACCCGGTGCATGCAGTTATTTGATATCTTATTAAATACCAATACATTTCCGGGTACTTATTCTGGTAATGGATTTCATGATGCTTATTTGATATATTAAATATCAATACATTTTTTCCCAAAAAAATAGTTAAATTGAAGGTGGTTTGACTTTGCACTATAGCTAGAATTGTACTATTTTTTCCGGATAAAGGGAGTATGCAAGTCTAGAGCTAGAAAAAAAGCTCATGACTTAACCGACTCACTCGCTTGTTTCTTTCTTTCTTTTTATTAACGATGATGATCTATGCTAATTTTAGCTGGTTATGTTAACAAGTCTGCTCAAGCGAGCTCACGAGTCTGAATGAGCCGAGAACATCACAAGTCAATAGCACAAATAAGTAAATTAACTTATTTTGCAATGTTTTCTCAAGTTTTGAAGCCTAAAAATTTGCTTCTTGGGCACATGCGACGTTCTTGTTCCCGCAATCCAAACACCCCAAAGTTTCTTTCTGTATTTTGATATCATATAGTTTTCTATTCCTGTATTTTAATATCCTATAGTTTTCTACTTTTCACTATATGTTATTCTGTGCTTTTTTCATTCCTTTATTTTACATTTTTGCGTTCCAAACAGGCCCTGAATTAAAATGGAGAATTCACGACCATGACTCTTTCTCGATCACTGTCATTTCTTTCCCTTTCCGCTCATGATAATGCTTGCATCGCCTCACTTGCAAAAGACTCATATGTCTTGTAATATAACTACTCTTAGACATTCTCGGTGCTTTTTCTTTGGCAGCATGCCAGCTAAAACTAAAGTTCATGTGATTGGCACATATACATGGAAAGGTGGTTGGCGTGCACGCAAAATTAGATAGGGGGAATGGAAATGAAGGGTGAATAGTATTTCTGGCATACATCCCTTTTTGGAAACCCTCTTTACAACTCTAAAGTTCTACTCTGTATGCTATAAGTAGTTGTATTATGAAACCTAGGAAGTAGTAACCAGATGGGAGTATGGGACATAAAAGGAGTATTATGAAACCAAGGAAGTAGTAATCGGATGGGAGATAAAAGGAATCATACTACTATAAGTACGTCAAGAAACTCATGAGGGTTACTTGACTATGAAAATTCTGTCTCATATGCTCTCTGAGAAACTATCTTACAAAAAGTCAAAAACTTTTTATCATAATGTGGGATGATAGGAAGATTAGCTTTAGGGCAAGCAATTCAATGATTCATTGGTTGGCGGCTAAGAGCATCTCCAATAGTCTCTTTTAAACCCACTATCTAAATTCTTATTTGGAGAGTGTCATTTTAATAAAAAAAATCTCTATATATCTCTCTACACTCCAACACCTTCTCTATTTTGAGGAGCGAGAAATCTGGAATAGAGGATGGGAATATTTAAAGATCTAGTTGAAGAAGTTGCCAGAGAGATTTTTTCACCAAAATCTCTATTCCTATCAATATGGAAGATATAAATAGGCTCTTGAAGTTGCTCTAAGAAGAGGTTCTTGGCAAAATAGCAATAAAGTTGGTGCCGAGAAAGAGGGAGTGAGAAAGAGCGGAGAGAGTGGTAAAGAAGGGGTAGAGATGTGAAGTCATCGGTGTCGATGACCTACTATCTACAACTAATGTTATTGACAAACAAAAAAAAGGTAAAAAAACAAGTCACGTATAATGTCCCAAATTCCATATTTATTTGCCTAGAGAAAGTAGTAGTCAGTGCAAGCAGTGTGAGTGACGATAAATGCAAGATGACATGTCTTGAAACTTTTCTTTGGGAAAAGTGTCTCGAAACTTCTTAAATGGACTCGTCTATACAGAGAACCCTCTCACGATAATATAAGCATGAGAGGACTCTCTCTCCTTCTAGATACAATGAATCGTCACACACCTCCTCCTCCTTCGTGAGTTCACACCACCCCACCCCCTTTTCCTCGGTGTGCTCGCCACCCAACCCTGTCCCACCACCATCCTCCGCCTTGCAAGTGTCGCCTCCGATGCCTATGAGGGCCACCCTTCCACCACCTCCTCCATCTTCTTTCTCTCCTTACCACAACTAGATCCTGCTCCCTTACCTTCACCGATGCCTCCCCAATCTAGCGGCATCATCGTCGCCAAATCCGTCGCCCTCGTGACTATCACCGTTGCTAACTGCTGCAACAACGTTGGGAGCTCCCTGCGGCCCTTCCCATATCATGCACCCCCACCTCCACTGCCACCCCTCCCGATCTAGCGATGCCAAATCCACCATCGCGCTACCGCCGCCACAGCACAAGGCAGCCTGTGCTACCACCGACACAGTGGGACACCCTACTGTGGACCGTCCCAACTAGCCTCCTCCATAGTTCTCACGACCACCGCCACGACAGGACACCCCCGCCATAGTGCCTCCCTAACTAGTCTCCTCCATAGTTGCCTACAGTCCCACCCATAGCACACCCTACCATCGCTGTCGTTCTAGAAGCCCCCCTCCCCAAAGCTCCCTTTAAATCCTGCAACCACAAAACTCCCTTCTATAATATGAATTTGAAACCCTAAACCTAGATCCAAAATTCTCAAGAGAAGACGAAGTTGTCGTTCTGGCGCTCATAGGAGAAGAAGAGGACATCGAACTAGTGCTTGCTACAACTAAATCACTCTCAATCCAATTTATTACTTATTATTTCTCTTCTTTCCTTTCTTGGCTTCATCGACGTCTCCTCCTCTTCCAAATCAGGAGAGCTCTACGAGAGTCTCTTCGTTTAGCTTTTTAGGGCACGTTTGAATGGCGGCCAACGCACGCCGCACGTGCGACACGCTGATACTGCCAAACCCTCCCACCACACATGGCGAAAGGTTTGGCGCGTGCTACAACTGCTAGTTCATAACGCGCGCCGTAGCTCGTCAACTGTCTAGTGGCCATTTTGTCCGCCGCACTCACGGCGCGGCCACGGCTATGGCAGCAGGGCTGTGGCGGGAGCCAAACGCGCCCTTATTTTTCAAATTTGAAACCGAACATTCTTCAGGGTTTCGAGCTGATTTGCTGAAAGCTGATCACCAAGGTTTTCGAATTTGATTTGACCGGTTGAAAAGAGGGACGTGGTCAACTGAAAGTGCCTCGTGCGTGAGATGAAAGCGTCGGAGTTTTTTTTTAAAGGAAAAAGAGAAGAAAAATGATAAGAGGCACAGGGGGGTTTGCCTTTTGCTCTTTCTCACACACGCATTCTCTGAGTTTTCTGACGAGACGACCAACACCACACGGCGAAGACGGAGGACAGCAGACTCGCTGAAGCAAGCTGTATATAAGCTCACGGCTCACCGCTGGTGACCGCACAGCCACCTCCGTCCGTCGGAACTCGGAAGGCCTGCCTACCCCGCTGTACTAGCTGCCTTCCCCTTCCTACTCCCTTCCCTCCGCGTCCTCCTCCGCTGCCTCGCGCCGCCGTGCATCGCCCGCCCCGCCTCCCGCGCCGTCTCGCCTCTCATCGCCGCGCCGCCTCGCTCCGTCGTTCCTGGCCGCCGGGCGTCTTCTCCGTCGCCGGCTACGCGCGTGAGGAGGGAGGAGGAGCCGCAGCGCGTGGATCCAGGGGCAGCGGCGTCCATCGCGCGTGAGAAGGGACAGGAGCCGGTGAGATCTACTTTTTTTTTCCAGCTCCTCCATCTCTCGCAGCTTTCTCTCTCTCAGCGCGTTTTGCGGAGATTCGTCGGTAGCGACGGCGGGGCAGTCCCAGGCTCGGCGGCGCCTTCAGCGGCCCCCCCTTAATCCCCCTCCCGCCTCGCGCCCTCGCCAAGGCTGGAGCCAGCAGCCGCTGCTCACCAAGGCGGTCGCGCCGCTTTGGGAACCCTGCTTGGATTGGATAGGTAGCTCGTCCGTGGCGTGGCACGGTGTATCATTTGGGGATTCATCGCTGCAGAAGCAATTGCAGGTTTGGCAGGGCTAAGGAAAGAGCCGGAGCGAACACGATGTTAGCCTTTTGGATTGGCCGACTTGGCGTGTGTGAGAATGGCATGATTGTGAGCTGTGGGCATGAGGGAAAAGGTGACCCCTTTGGTGCTGGACTGCTGGTACTGTGGAGGAGCAGCAGTGCATGAAATGCATGTGATGCGGCAATAAATTTTAATGTAGCCACGATTGAGATGAATCTGTAGGCGAAGTGAAGTGACTAATGTGGTTTCAGGGTTTCAGGCTCAGGAATTTCTTCTTGTTTTCAGAAAGAAGGGTAATTGCAAGTATTCGTCCAGTGGTGCAATGACCCCAAAGCTGACTGGTGGGATGCTTAGTCTAATAGTAGTAATAGATTTCCAACCAATGTGCATAATTATTGTCTCTAGCTAAGGTAGCATGAAACCTGTGGCGTATTAAGAATTGTCAAGGCTGTCCATGCAGAATGAGCTGTCCTTTGATCAGCTTCATAGCAAGTGGTGACTCTGAGTAGTTAGTACCTTCCTGCTAGATATATTTTTAATCTACCTGGGGCACTTGGGAAACAACAAAACACAGGAATACCTCCATATTTTAAGCTTTCCTTTTGCATAAATTGTTTGCAACATGTGGGTCAATTTGGTTGCTGTGCACCTACGTTAGTCTCACATTTGGTTGGTAAGTGAAGAACATGAATGAGGAGCTACAGGGGAGAAGGGATGGAGAGAATTTATACATGGTCTTGTTTACACCGTGGATGATGCGATGAGTGCATGGCATAGATATCAGGAAATAAATTTTCACAGCTGTGTGTGACACCCTCTCATCCCGTGACACGTGTCCTGTTTGCTCTATCCACCGGTCTGGATTCATTGGTTCACGGAAAATGCGGAGTCAGCTCAACCGCACGCCACTGGTGGTTGCCTTCCCTGGTGGTGCCAGGAGACACGTGTCGAACAATAGTAGGATGTCGCACACAGGATGCCATGCGACGGTGTCGCATAGGATTTATTTCCTGGATATCAATTACTTATGGAATTGGTTGCTCGATTTCTAACAGATTTCTTTTTTCTTTGTTTCTTGTTTTCTGACTGATGCTATATTGCCGCTTCTTCTAATAAAAAGGTGTTTGATTCCAACTTCCAGGACCTGTCTTTGGGTAGAACATGTCGTGCTTTGCATGCTGTGGCGATGAAGATACCCAAGTACCAGACACCAGGACTCAATATCCAGGACACCATCCAGCAAGTAAGAGCACTGGACCTTTTTTTGTTGTAATCCTTTGCAGAGCACCATTTCTCATACCATATATTTAGCTTTTGATGCTTGGTCAATATTTTTCTAATAAACTCCAACTGACCTGCAGGGGCTGATGCATACCGCCCTGCTGATCAACCTCCCAAGGGTCCTCAGCCTGTGAAAATGCAGCCAATTGCAGTCCCTGCTATTCCTGTAGATGAGATTAGGGAGGTGACTAAGGGTTTTGGTGATGAAGCCTTGATTGGTGAGGGCTCCTTTGGCAGAGTATACTTTGGTGTTTTAAGAAATGGTAGGAGTGCCGCCGTCAAAAAGTTGGATTCTAATAAGCAGCCAGACCAAGAATTCTTGGCGCAGGTCTGTGTTTCCCTGTTTATGAAATGCAGCACATCTTTTTTAGTCTGTGGTTTGATGTCATTCTGAAATTCATCTACAGGTGTCTATGGTGTCAAGGCTGAAGCATGAAAATGTTGTTGAGTTGCTTGGTTACTGTGCTGATGGGACACTCCGCGTCCTTGCTTATGAGTTTGCTACTATGGGTTCCCTTCATGATATGCTTCATGGTATTATCTTGTGCTATCTTTTTTCTCTCTTTTGCATGAGTTGTACTGTCTCATGATCCAAGTAAAGAAAGAAACCATGTTTAACACATGTCGAATATGTGTGTTTACAGGAAGGAAAGGTGTTAAAGGGGCTCAACCCGGCCCAGTCTTATCATGGTCACAACGTGTGAAGATAGCTGTTGGGGCAGCAAAAGGCCTCGAGTATCTTCATGAGAAAGCACAACCCCATATCATACACCGAGACATTAAGTCTAGCAATGTTCTTCTTTTTGATGATGATGTAGCTAAGATAGCTGACTTTGATTTGTCAAACCAAGCTCCTGACATGGCAGCTCGGCTTCACTCAACTAGGGTTCTTGGAACATTTGGATATCATGCGCCTGAGTATGTTCTGATTTCCTTTTCAATTGCTCTACAGACCTTTTGAGATAATTAAGCTTAATGTTAGTTTACCTTTTTTGGGGTCAGGTATGCAATGACTGGGCAACTCAGCTCTAAGAGCGATGTATATAGTTTCGGAGTTGTTCTTCTTGAGCTATTGACTGGAAGGAAACCTGTTGACCATACATTACCAAGGGGACAGCAGAGTCTTGTGACTTGGGTAAGTTCCATCTACACATGCTCATTGTGCTTATAAGATAGGGTGAACTTGTAGTTTTCTGGGGTGAATCAAATTAATGACTTATTCAACACTGGCAGGCTACACCAAGGCTTAGCGAAGACAAGGTTAGACAATGTGTTGACTCAAGACTTGGAGGGGACTATCCTCCTAAAGCTGTTGCAAAGGTACGATAAACGACCTTTCTTCTCGAACTATGCATGACTTTTTAAGTTGGTTTTATTAACTGTTTAGCGAAGTGTCAAAGAAAGATGGTTGTAGAAGAATAGATGAGTAAACTGTCTTCTGTTATTGGAATGTCTAATTCTAATGTTGCGCTCATAGAATTTGACCTGCTACTAAACATTGTTCTCGAAGCATATTTGCATTCAGTGTCAGTTTATTATGCTAAGCTTTGATCCTTTGCTGCTGGTGCTATCAAGTGTTAGCTCTTGAGTTCGTGTGTCCTTTGGTGATGATCCATTCGAAGGTTTTAACCCTGTTTGTGCTCCTGTGTTTGAAACAGTTTGCAGCTGTTGCCGCGTTGTGTGTTCAATACGAAGCAGACTTCCGGCCAAACATGAGCATTGTTGTCAAGGCGCTACAACCCCTGCTGAATGCGCATGCGCGGGCAACTAACCAAGGGTAAAATGCTGGGTCATAAGCTTCGCTTCTCTCCCTCTTGTATGATAGATAAGTAAGATATATGAGTCGTGGATGTCGTTCTTGCAGACATGTGGGTGGCAGTGTGTAACATTTGTGATTATTCTTCCCCTGAGTTGTAAACAAGATTCTTGTATCCCCACAATATTTGATTGTTTCTATCGGTTGCAAGATGACCTGTTTATTGGTGCCCTTTTTTTTTTTTTGGTAAGAGTCACCTAAGCAAAACTCGCAAATTTTGTTACTCCCTATATTCAAAATTGTAAGACGTTTTGACTTTTTTTTAGATATATAGTTATACACTATATATATACGGGCTATTCTACACTTTTAGGTGTAGAATACTATTCTACACCGAGCTGTTATACTGAACAAAATTCAGTAACGTTCAGTAGTCGCGTTTCAGTATTATTTAGTATTTCGTGGTACCGTGCGTAGTACTGACTGATACTGAACATGGTTCAATAGTACTCAGTATTTTTTTAGGTCAGTTTTCGCTTGTGGACCTAGGGTGTAGAATAATATATATATAGTAAAAGCAATGTTTCTAAGTCAGTCAGAACGTCTTACAATTTAGAAGGGTGGGAGTATAGTTATATTTACAAAAGGTGGGGGAGGGGATCTATTTTGTACTCGAGTGAGCAAAATTTATGTGCACACTCGGAGCATAACTCACATTGACCGAAATAAATTTTGAGGATAAAATGAATTTTATTTCTCTGAATAGAATGCCTTCAGGTGAATTATCATATTTCAATCAATTGATGGCCTTCACCAACACTATAGACTATGGGCTTGTTTGGTTTGTGGCCTGGACTGGGAGGTTCACCCAGACAGGTAGATCCAGCCTTAGGTCCTAGTACAAGTCAAGTTGAGCAAATTGTGTGGATAAATGGAATTTTTCTCTGAACAGAACGCCTCTGGGCTCCGGCGAATGATCATATTCATTTGATTTGAGGGCGTTCACCAACACCGTAGAATCTAATTCAAGCTGGACTAGCGTCATACCTTGATCTTCTGTTGCGATGATTGCTGCCAAGCCAGCGCATGTGCACATAAAGCATCATGTACTTTTAGCAAATTCGCAGCCATATGAGTGCAATACTCATGCTGGAGTTACCATCTTACCCAAGATATAAAAGGTCGCATGCCACATACTAATAGCTAATTAGAGTTACATGTGACAACTGCTTAAGCTACTCTGAAATCATAAGATGTAGATTCGTGACTACATGACTGCTCATGAGCTGACATGAACTAGCTATGACTACAAGACAGATTCTGAGTTCACATGAACCAGCATAAACTGCACTACGGATTACAGACTACAACTATTACAGTCTACAGACTAGGATTGGATGTCGGCAAATTTTGGTCTAGACATCTGACCTTGCAGTATGCACAACTGCCCAAGCCTACAAAACTAATGTAAACGCTAAATCGACAGCTGCTTAAACTATGAGCTAGTTGCTCACCTAACGATGGATGGAATCTCTAACTTCTTTACACGAGATTGGGTTTACGATGCTGCTTCATCGCTTTGCGAGGATAACTAGTGCCAGCATTGACATAGAGGCAATGAACTTGAATCCCTGGCTCTCCCAAAAATTCTCCTTGTCATGGCACATGCTGTTGGGCTGCTTCATGGCCACCTGGTCCATGAGCTCCTTGAGAGCCTTGTCTCTTTTCTCCCCCATCTGCAGAATAAATGTAAACAAGATCAGACCATTGATATGAATATTTTCCACGCACAATTATGGCAAACTGCATTACCGAGGATGGTTGGTTCACATGTTGAAGGCAACACATCTAAAATGTTGAGTCCCATCACCAATTCAGGTACTCCCTCCAGTTTGCAGACAATTGCCATTTTGGATAAGGTTTGAGTAACTTTTTGAAATTTTGATTACCAATAACTTTATGGTATTTAGTTTACAAATTTGAAGATCATATGCACAGATTTGTCTTGAAATATACTTTTTTTAGGATGTTCATTTATATTATAATAGAAAATGGTGGTCAAATCAATGTATATATACTTAGCTCTAGTTGTATGCTAACAAGCAAAGCAAATGACAACAATTATGGAACTGGAAGGAGAATATGCTAGCAAGCAACTATAACATAAAATTAAACTGCTCTCCTTATGGAACCAGAAGGAACATACCCTCTTTAATTTTCGCATCTGAGACTGAGATTCTTGAAGGCAAAATTCAAGCTTCAGAACCCTCTTCTTCAGCTCCTGATCAGTTCTCCGGTGCTTTTCTAACTGCTCAAAAATCAATAAGTCTCATGTAAATATACTTCAATTCAGCGTTATAGGAAAGAAAGTATTTGTAACCAAATTATGGAGGTCTGTATGGATAAAAGAAATATAGCATACCTGTGATTCAAGTTCCTTGGTTTTGTTCGTCCAGTGAGCAGACAATATTCTGATTTCCTCTCTCAACCTCGCAATTTCTGTATCCTTAGCATTCAAAAGGTTGTTGAGATTCTGGACATTCCTTGGTGAAACATCAGATAAGATCTTTAAAAGCTCATTATCTTTGTCAGACCTAGACCCAGCTTTGGCAACTGCATCCATGATGTCGGTCTCAATTCTTATAACTTCATCTTTAAGTTGCATTTGTGAGAGCTCCCTTGCTTGCAGATCCTTCTGGAGAAGATCAAGCTGCTCACCTAGCTTGTTCACTCGAAGTTCGTGCTCTTTGAGCGAGATGTCCTTCTCATTCAGCTCTTTCAGCAATGACAAGCACTGCATCTGAGCTGACTTGGCTGATGCAGAACTTGCTTCTGCTGTAGCTTGAGTAAATGACAGTTGTATTCTGAGATCATCCAACTCATGGAGGTACTGTATATAATTAGAAAACACATTATTAAGGAACTGCATTTGGCTTGCCTGAATAAAGAAAATATTTTGGCATAACTAAAATCATTAGCCACTGACACAGACACAGTGACACTGAGAGCAGAAATTTAGTAGCCATGATCATTCGACCAAGTTGATTAGTAAAAATTGAATCAGGTTAACAAAGTAAGTCAAGCTAAAATTTATTTCATGATCAAAAGTTTATTTCATGACCAAACAAAGCAATTTTGCAAGCAGAAATATTGACTCCAAAATGTTGGCTTTGTATTACAGTCAACATCTTTTGGGCTCTGTACATATTATTTAAATTTTATCGCAAGAAGATTCAGAGTAAACAAAAATTAGATCACGTCTCCATTAAACTGCAAGAAGTGTATTTTGCTGTGAAAGCTCTTTACCTGTTCCGTGCTACTTGTGGATGAACGCAGTTGCTCATCCTTGTCCTGCAAGCATTTCTGCAGCTTGCTTACTTCCTCTTCCATGCTCCTCGCTTTTGTCTCCGCAACCTGCTAAGATTTTTCCCTAGTCAGCAAAAACTCCACCGACAGCCCTGAAGGTACCAATTACAAACTACAGACTAACCTTTCTAGTTTGGGATTCCCTTACAAACAGCTGCTCCTGGGAAGCAAGCTTGTTCCTCACATCCTTGAGCTCAGCTGCCAATGACACCACGTTCCTCCTGAAGCTCAACTTCTTCTCCGTAAGATCCTTCAGCAACGGATCCAAATCTGACGACGAAGAAACTGATGATGCTGGCACCACCTTCTCCGAGACAGACATAGCAGGCCACAAAACAGCACGTCTTCTCTTCTCTTCCAACCACAAAGGGCAAGACCGCAAGATGCTACACTGTTCTATTCTCTCAAGTGTGAACACGAGCAGCTCACAGCAAGCATCCCATGGGCAAGACAAGAGGAGGGAGCTGAGCTTTGTTTGACCAAACCAAACACCTCTGATTGCCAACTAAGAATCCTTCTTTGGCTTCGCTAGTCAGTACAAGTCAATCAGTAGCTTTGGCTGAAAAAATGTTAAAAAAAATACTATGAGTGAGAGAGAAAACGATTTTTCTTCATGTCAAGAGGCCACGAGTTCACGTGGGCCAGGCACTTGTCTTGGCAATGAAATGACAGAAGCGTAGCTTTCAGTACTCCAAAAATATTGTATTGACACAGAGCGGAAACCAGAGCGAAGGAAACAGAAATTATCCACGCTGCAAGTGACTTGTTCATGTCATTTATTAGACTTGGGCCTTGTTTAGTTTCCCAAATTCACCCCCAAATTTTACTATAAAAAAGAAGATTCCCCATCACATCAAAATACCGGTACATATATGGAGTACTAAATGTAGATGAAATCAAAAACTAATTGCACAGTTTTATTGTACTTTGCGAGACGAACATTTTGAACCTAATTAATCAATGTTTGGACAATTTTTACCAAATAAAAACAAAATCGCTACAGTGCTAAATAGTAATTCAGCCGTTCCCGATTTGGAAATCTAAACACGGCCTTGGCCTTGTTTAGATCCCAAATTTGGGAAGCAAATTCTGCATAGTAAATGTCCCGTCACACTGTAGCAATTTTGTTTTTATTTGGTAATAATTGTCCAAATATTGATTAATTAGGCTTAAAATATTCGTCTCGTAAAGTACAATAAAACTGTGCAATTAGTTTTTGATTTCATCTACATTTAGTACTCTATATATGTGCCGACATTTTGATATGATGGGGAATCTTCTTTTTGCATAGTGGAATTTGGAGGTGAATTAGAGTATCTAAACAAGGCCCTTGAAAAAACGGGGATCAAATTACGTGCCGACATACTTAGTCAACCTGCGCACACTGCGCAGCAAATTTAGGAGTAACATGTTTTTGGTGCACAGAGTCAACGTGATTCATCGCGGTATATAGGGCCACGTTCAGTTCCCCAATTCTCTCCCCTAATTCCACTATGCAAAAAGAAGATTCCCCGTCACATCAAAATGTCGGCAAATGCATGGAATACTAAATGTTGATAAAATCAAAAACTAATTGCACAGTTTTATTGTACTTTGCGAGACGAACATTTTAAGCCTAGTTAGTCAAAATTTGGATAATTTTTACCAAATACAAACGAAATGCTACAGGAATTCTGATACAGTGTTTTTCTCCCCAATTCACCAATCTAAACAAGGCCTAGGTTAATTGCGTGCGACAGAACCAGAGGACTAAACAATGGCCCTTTCTGTACTGCTCTGTAAAAAAAATAACTTATATAGGACCAATCAAGTAAAGGCATCTTCGTCAGTGCTTGCAACGAGGTGAGGACAAAAGCATCTTGTAATTTCAAACCAGGGTGTGTTTAGATGAAAAAGTTGGTGTGAAAAGTTACTGTAGCACTTTTCGTTGTTATTTGATAAAATTTGTCCAACCATGGATTAATTAGACTCAAAAGATTCGTCTCGAACTTTACAGCCAAACTATACAATTAGTTTTTTTACCTACATTTAATGTTTCATGCATGTGTTTAAAGATTTGATGTGATGAGTGGCAGAGGAAATATTTCGGGTTACTGCGGCCCCAATTCAAATTTTCCGAAGATTCTTTAGTTAAAGAAATGGCAAAATGAAAGAAAAACGGATCAGGGAGCACCCGCTACCGCCGCTCAAAATCTTCCGAGCTCCCAACATTTTACTCCAATCACGGTCGCAGACAAAAAAAAAAACAAAAACAAGAAGGGTGAAAATGCAGACAAAGGAAAGCTGGCAATCACGGTCGCAGGCGAACACCTGAGCACGAAAAGAGGACGCGGCGGCGGAAAAGAATCACGCACCTCCAGCGCGAGCGGAGCAAGAGCAGGCAGGTGGATTCCGGCGAAGACGACGACGCGATTCCACCACCCACCCAGACGAGGAGGCAAGATTCAAGAACCACCAGGAAGCAGGGACTGCTGCCCGGAGGCGACGCGCTCCGGCGGCCGAGGAAAACAGGGGGAGCGAGGGAGCGTTTCCGGTCCCCCGCGGATTCCGGGGCTTGGGGGCAGGCAGCGCCGGCGAGCAGCAGCGGCGCTGATAGAGAGGAGGAGTGGGAAGGGCAAGGGAAACGAAACGAGGCTCCCGGAAACAAGGATCCTGTTGCTGGGGAGATGATGAGGCGTGCTAGCTGGGTTTGAAATCGGGTGCTGACGTGTGGGCCCCGCGCGCGGCGCGCGGCAAGCTCCGAAATTTTTCGCCGGGGCCCGTGCGCCACGTGCTGACATGGATCCTCTGTGGCACACCTCCCGCGTGGCGAGCCCCTCGGCCAGGAGTAGTACGTGAAGCGAAGTGGGCGATGCGGTCAGGATTCCGAATACCATCGTATCTGTGGATGTGGCTTCAATTTTATTTGGGCTGTACGTTGGATGAATTATTCATTCTGTGACTGTGATGTGCACAAGTATGATTGAGATGCAGTAGTTGCAACTGAAATATATGTAGACACATTTTTATACTTGTATGACGGATAGCGTTCTGAATCATTCAGTTTAACTCTCATCACATCAATGTTGCGTCAAATACATGGAGTATTAAATGTGACTAATTGCATGTATGTCGGCACAGATTAGGAGTAATTTACGAGACGAATCTATTAAGTCTAATTAGTCCAAAATTAAAAAAAATATCAAATAAGACGAAAGTGCTACAGTGTTTATTAAACGTTAACACCTCTAACCAAACAGGCCCTTAGGGTCCTTTTGGAATGCACGAATTTTATATTTATATAGAAATTTCATAGGAAACCATTTATTTTCCACAAAAACAGGAAAAAAAATCCTCGTCCCAAAGGAGCCCTTAGAGATTTTATATTTCATTTCGCCAAGAAACATGGAAAGAATAATATTATATTTCTCACCGTCTCAAAAAGAATACACATCTCGTTTTTCCATTTATCAAACTTTTTTATATACTGTAGTGATTAAATTTATTAGAAAAAGTATAAACATTTGTATCTCTAGATATTTATATTATAAATATATTTTTAGTATTAATTTAATGATACTTATTATGCATCATAAATATTACCATTTTTATATATCTAGTAATTTTTAACAATAAATTCTTGAAAAACAAGACAATGCGCATTCTTTTTTTTTTGGATAGTGCGAGTACCTATTGGAGTATTGGTCCTCCGAGTATTACTCCAGGCTTAATTTTGTTCTTAAACTTTCAAAAAGGATCATATTAGTTCTCAGTTCTTTCTTTTGAACCTAGCTTTATCGAAAAACCATCAAAGTGGGCGTTGTAGTCCTTAAAGTTTATATTTTGGGCTCAATTTTATCGATAGACAACCAAAGCGCATTTTTTAGTATTAAAACTTTTCCTTTCGGCTCAACCCCGTCCTTGTTGTACATAAGTGTGATGTCGTCGATGGTCAGCTCTAGGACCACCCACGATTTTAGATGGACAATCATCATTATGTACCAGTGTGTTCTGGCATCGTGCCAACTATCAAATTGGATAACAACTTTCAACATTTATATAGATCCGAATATCCTCAAATATGAAAATTGGATTGTTCAGATCCATCTCCAATTCAGATATCGTATTGTTCAATTGTAATATCATCCTTTTTATTTCAATAACTAAAAATAAGTTTTAGCTTATGGACAAAAATAAAATTCTTGTATGATTTATTCCTGTGTTTCAAAGAGACCCCAAGCCCCCCTTTAGAATGCAGGAACTATGAGAAAAACACGAAAACAGAAAAAAAAAATACATGAATATGATAGGAATGCACGTGTAAACCTAAGAAATTTAAAATATAGGAATTGTGTGGAATTATATGTTTAGCTGGGTACAGGAAAAAAAACTAACTCTAAAGGAATTTTAAGAACAAATTCATGTTACTCCTTTATTCCACCTAGGTATCCTACCATAAGGGCTCCTCCGATAACAAGAGTTAAGTATCAACTCATAGATATCATCTCATCCTATATGTCCCACATGTAAGGTGTTTTTTTTCTATTCAATCCTATCAAGAGAGAGATAGAGCAGTTATTTCTCATGCATTAGCCATTAGGATACTCGATCTTAGCTCTTCTCTTCCCACTAACTAAAGATTTTTGACCTCTCTCACTACTACAGAAAACTTAACCGAGACGGGCAAATATGATTAACCGAGGCGGGCATCCCATTCGCCTCCGCGCAAAGGTCATGGTGAATCCGGCCTTAATGGAGGCAGTTGGTCGCCCGCCTCGGTAAATCAAATAAAAAAACAAAAAAAAACCATGGACAAGCCCAGCGAGCCCATCCACGGGCCACCGCCGTCATAGCTGCTCGCCGGTAACAGCATCCTCGCCGAACCACCGGGATCTGGCCACCCGTCGCCGGATCCGGTCGCTCGCCAGTCGCCACCAGGAGGAGGGAGCCATGTCCCCGAGCGCAGAGGAGATGGCCACCAAATCCACCCCCAGCCTCACTGCCACCGGATCCGCCTTCGCTGGTGCCGGTGAAGAAGCCGCTGCCCGGATCTGCAGCCACTGATCCCGCATGCCTCAGATCCACACGCCCACGAGCCTCGGGGGCCGCTGCTCGCCACCGGGAGCCCCGGCCTCCATCGGCTAGGTGCTGGATGCCGCACGCGTGCGCTGCCGGAGGGGCGTCGCTCGCCATGCCGGCCCCCGCGCCTGCCAAAGGGGCCGCTTGCCTAGACCGCCCCCGCAGCGCCCTTGACGGAGAAGGGAGGGCACCGGGAGGGGAGGGGAGAGGTGGGTAGCCACCGTGAAAGGAAGGGAGAGGAGGAGCGCCGGGAGGGAAGGGGAGGAGCGCCGTGAAGGGTCGGGCACCGTGCACCCATTCTCGTGAAAACGGCGGGGTCTGCGCTCGCGATTCAGAGAGGTAGGGAGAGGAAGTGAGAGAGGTGAAACCCTAAGTCACTGTGTATATATAGTCAGGGTGTGATATCGGGCTGATTTGGGCTTTTCTCATTGCTAGTGGGCTTGGCCACTATTAACTGCAAGGTCCGCCTCCGAAAATGGGGGTATTTTTGGAGGTGAACCTCTTATAATGCCCACCTCGGTTAATAAATTTTAGGAGGTGGTTATTTTTTAACCGCCTCCGTAAATCGATTTTGCAAGGCGGTTGATTCTAACTGCCTCAGTTAATAAAAATGACCGCCTCGGTTAATCCCTCGCATTAACCGAGGCGGTTCAAATGTCTGCCCGCCTCCGAGGCTATTTTTAAAATGCCTTGCATAAGTTTTTTCTGTAGTAGTGTCTCCTCCGGGTGGCGTATAATACTAGCATAGAGCTAATCATTGGAGGTGCCCTAATAAGATGTCGATGGAGAGCACCTGCTTGATTAGGCTCCAACTGCGCCATTAATTCCTTGCTTGTCATTGTTTCTTGTGCACAAGTCATTTCTCATGAGGTAGAGTGGATTCTTTTTTTTCCAACTACTTCCTCCATCTCTGAATAAATCAATTCCTAAAATTGCCTTAAGTCAAACTTTCAAAGTTTGACCAAATTTATATAAAAAAGAAGCATTAAGATTTATGACACTATCATAAACTATATTTTCGTAATATGCTCATTTGATGTTATAAATATTTATACTTTTTCTATAGATTTTGATTAAACATAAAAAAAAGTTTGACTTAAGACAAGTCTATAAATTGATTTATTGAGGACAGAAGTAGTATTTTCGTATGAAATCAGAGGAGAAAGAAATTTTCCTTTAGGAGCCGTTTGGTTGATCGAATTGATTCCGGTTTTCCCGAGAACCGTGTGAAACGATGCCAAATGGGTTACGAGCGAAACGTTTCATTTCATGTATTTTGCCAGGGCTCATGAATCGTCAAGAGGGTGTTTTCATACCGATTCTTTTATGTTTCTCTTCCCTCCCGTATGTGCTATTAATTTCATTATTTTAATTATAATCCTTTTTAGTGCAATAAAATCTAAGGGTCCAAGTTTGTCTTAGGTCAAATTATCTTAAGTTTGACCAAATTTATAAAGAAAAGTATCATTAACATCTACCACATCAGAGAGGTATATTACAACAATACATTTCATAATGTGTCCAATTAAACTAATTTGGAGTGTCATAGGTATCTTTCTTCTTTTCTACAAACTAGGTCAGAGTTACTATAGTTTGACTTAAGACAAAATTGAATCCCTTATATTTTAGAACAGATGGAGTATTTAAGCTGTTCTTTGACTACAGTAATATTTTTTGAAACATATTTTTATTTATATATTTTTTAAGAAAAAAGGTATTTTTTTATGAATCAGAATCTAGCATATTCTGATTCATCCCTAAAACGTTTCCTGAGAAAATCTAGATCTTGATCTAAAACGTTTCACGAGAATCTGAATCTCTAACAAATGCACCTATTCCTATGAATCAAAGGATCCTTGTGAATTTTTTCCCTGTATCTCTCCCCCACTCCAAAGGGAAACTCAGCAAGTAATCTTGTGATCTATTCTTGTCTTATGCTGCGGCTGCGGTGGTGTGGTGGTAAAAGGAGAACCACGGATGGTTCTGCCAGCGATGCCATCTACTGGATTGCGCATTCACCGGTACATATGGTGCTCCCACTCCTCTCCTACATTGGTACGTGAAGCCAAGCCAAGCCTATCTCTCTGTAATGCCATGCAAATGTGCCATGGCCATCCTATTTCCTATGCTGGCGGTAGCTAGGTAGCTAGAGTGGTTCATCTCGTGACCCAGTGCCCTCCGATCCGTATGCACGTACTCGTAGGTACACGTATTCATTGCGCTCACGTGTACGCCGTGAGCCCCTCAACCTCAACCAAGATTCATACGGCATGGATGGGCATGCATGCAGAGGATTAGAAAGAACTCGTGCACTGTGTGTGTGTGATCGCAGCGTGGCGCTCTGGCTGGCTGGATAGTTGGCATACTTGCTAACCTCGTTCAATTCCCGCGCGCACCTCTTTAATAATTACGATGATACCAAGTTTAAATGGAATCTCAATATCACTCATGCACTATGGACTGAGATTCCACAATGCAACTCTCAGTGTCGGTCCGTTGTCGTTCAATGTCACGTAGCTTATTATTATTTTCCAAGGTATTTTTGACTGGTATTTTTTTTGGTCTTGAGCGCTTGACAGTTCTTTTTTTAATTACGGAAATTATAATTCCAAATTTCCGGAAACTGTGACTTTTTTGACTCACGATGGACCGGCGCGGCAGACTCCAATTTTTCCGACGGCCGGGGCCCTCGTTCCACACAAAGATTATTACTAAATCCGTTCCAAATTATAGTTCGTTTGACTTTTTTTACCCTAAGTTTGACCACTCGTTTTATTCAAATTTTATGCTAAATATCACTTCTTTTGCCGTCGCACCATGGATCTCGCCACTACCATGGCGAAGGGGATCTAGGCAGTTCCGGCCGGAGGCCTGCTCCTCCATCCACTGCCTGGGGCGGACGTGCGATTTGGGGGAGGGTTGTGGAGCGACGGCGAGCGTGGGGAGGGACGCGGAGGACGGGCGACGGCAATCACCACTACCATGGTGAAGGGGATCAGCGACGGGCGAGGCGAGCTTGGGGTGGGACGCGGCGGAACCGGCGGGGGTGGGCCGGGCGGCGGCAGGCGGAGGCGGGAGCAGTCAGGGCGGCGGGATAGGGGCTGCTTCTTTTTTTATTATTGATGGCTACGGAGCAGGGAGAGGACTCATGCGGAAGAGATGGCGGGGTCCACATGTTGGCGCACTGCAAAATCACCGGAAGCCTTCTATCCCAGCGGCTTCACCAGGCAGCGATAGACGGGTCCGTTTCACTCTTTTTAGTAGTAGAGATAGAGAGTAGAGATAGAGAATTCTTTTTTTTTCTCACAGAGGTACTGCACTGCAGGCATATATCCCTGTCAGGATCAGAAGAGACGATCGACCAAGAAAGGATTAAGGAAGGAGGTTAGCTGACAATGGCACCGCCGTGGCATGTGCGTCGATCATCTGTACTAATCACGCGTCGCTCTACGCCTCTACACTGTGTACAACTAATCCCCAGCCAGGCAGCCATATTATTATTATTATTATATTATATCTATTACTATAAATAATGAATTATATTAATTGCGGGCATACCGCTTGGTACATAATACATGATGTCGGTCCGATGTTCCTTTTTCCGTAGGAGTAGGAGAGGGGAGAGTAGGTGTTTTCTTGTCGGTAATTCTTGGGTCAAGGCGCTAGGCCTGCGAATTGGACCAAGCAATCCGCCTGTCAAATGTCACACATGGCCCAATCTTCACCGCGCACCGCTCCTTTCTCACAGTCTTGCACTCATAGGCTTCCAGCCTCCCACGTCTAGACCCACACTCAGAGGTCTCCCGCGTGGTCTCGCCTCCGACAACAATGCCCGCCGCCACGCGCCCGTGTCTGCCTAGCTCCTCTTACACGTCCCGCTTCCTTCTCCCCGCACCGTGCCATCCGCCCGCCGCGACCGCTCCACCGAGTCGGCGAGCCTCCACAACGAATCCTCTAGCAAGCAGGCGAGGTGAGGAGTTCGTGTGACGCCACCCCACTGTCGCACCGGCGAGCTCCATGCACCACAGCCGATTTCCGCGTCGACGTTGAGCTCCGCAATGATGAGCCCCATTCGTCCAATTAGCAAGGTGACATTGTGCTGAAAGCGCATGTTGCAAGCGTATATTTCAAGTGTTTCAATATTTTAGAGGTATGTTTTTAAGTGTTTTATCGATGTTGCAAAAATAGACCTGGATATTACACATGTTGCGATGGCTACACACGTATGTTTCAAGTGCATGTTTCTAATGTTTCATCTATTTCAGTCATAGGTTGCAAGTGTTTCATTTGGATGTTGTAAAACTAGATCGGAATTTTTGCATGTATAAGTGTTTCAGGTGTTTTCATACATATGTTGCAAGTAGTGCATCTTGATATTTGATTATGTTTTCAATAGCTACACACGTGTTTTCAAGTCTTTTCTGGTGTTTTGCAAGTGTTTCAGACGTAGGTTGCAAATGTTTCGGCTATTTCGGACGTATGTTGTAGATGTTTCATCTAGATGTTGTAAAAATAGATCGGGTGTTGCACATGCTACAATACGCGTGAGAAGCGGAGAAAACGCGTGCGGTTTGGCAGCGTAGGCGATGTCAGGACGGTGCGGGCGGGGGTGTGCTGGCTGGAGCATGAGCATGGAGTGTAGGTGCACACAGAGAAAACAGAGTGCAACGCGGGCGTCCCGATGCGAGCACGGATGTCCGGGCGCTAGCACTGACCTCAGGCTCACGTGAAGCTTTGGTTTGCATTGCAACGGTAGCGGCGCTTGAGTGATGAGGTGAGACTGAGACATGTGGTCACATGGGACTCTCGTCATCCCCGAGTCCCAGACCCACCATGGGAATTATCTGGTCCACTAGGTAAATACCCGTGCGTTACATCAGAAAAAAAATATACCATGATAGTGTAAATATGAGCGTATTAAATTGTTACTAGAAAAACAATAAATGTCCATGCGTCGTAAAGGAAAAAAAGCATATAGTACCATGATAATGTAAATATGAACATGTTATACTGTATAACCCAAAAAATGGTATTTCGAGCGTGATGTTTGCAATTGCAACATCACTTTTACATAAATCTTCACGAAGGATGAATAACTAGAATATAACGTGAGATCGAAACAATCTAAAAGGAAATTGTTCTCAGAATACATGCAGTTTAGTTACATAGATTGTAAGGCAAACCTAACCTGTCTACATCTCTAAAACATGAATTACCATGAAGAAAACAACATGTTGTATACTCTGAAGCTGAATCACACACGGAGCTTCAGAACCAGAGGAACTCAATGGACGAGTCCGGCAAGCAGGAGTCGCAGCTACATGGTTCACCCTCTACTTTCCCAGCAACTGGAAATCATAGGGTTGTAAAGCATATGTAAAACAAGTGCTAAGTGTGCTACAGTGCTTTCCTAGTTTTGTTGCTGAACGTTCTCTCGTTGCGTTCCTTCCAAAGCATACAACCTATTAACAAAACCATGGAATTGAAGCCCTTTCTAAATTCCTTGGGCACCACCTTCCTTGAGGAAGGCCACCATTCCCATAAACAGTTTTGAAACTGCGGCGCCAGGTTCTCAAAGCCAACTGAATCTAGCACCCAGGACCAAGCCGACCGACTGAAGACACAGATCAGCAAAATGTGATATATCTCCTCGGCAGCCTAATCACAAAGAACACAGGAGTTGGATGGAGTCCTCTAGTCCATGGCGTTTTCGCCGTGAAGCCGTCCAACAGAGCTTATGCAAGGCCAGCCAGAAAAAATGCTTAACTTTTGTAGGCGCTCACACCTTCCAAAGCATTTTTGCGCCGAGGGGCCTAGAGGAACCAGCAAACAACGACCAGTAGGCAGAAGCTATAGAGTAAATGTTATCTGACAACCAACACCAGAGCAGCTTGTCCTGAACATTGCCAGAGCCTTTATCCCCAACACCCACTATAGTCCCGATGACGCTGGACTGGCGCTTTCTACGTAGGATCAACATCAACTAATTATAAATTTATAATAGATAACAACAGCTTCTACTAGCAAATAAGCATCAAAGTGAGTTCATCAAGATTCAAACAATTTTGAGCTAGGCACCATAAGATAGAGCATGACTTTAGGGAAAAAAAATCTAAAACTAGTTTCATTATTTTCTAAGGTGAAATAAATTTTCTTAGATTAATCTAGGTTTTAGGATTTTCAATTGCGTTATTTTTCCATGTAAAAATAATTTGGGAAATTTTGAAACATTTATTTTTATGGATTTTGGATATTCTTTTTCAAAATATTCCTAGTCCGATTTATCTCATGAATTTTCAACTTCGTCCGATATGTATTAAAATCATCCAAAAACAAATATTTTAAAAGTTCAAGAAGTAAAAAAAATGGTTTTTTAGTTTAGGGAACAAGCGCGATAGTTTTTTTTTAGCAAAATGAGCGTGATAGTTTTTTTTAGTGGAAAAACGAGCGTGATAGTTTTTTTTTAAGCAGACGAGCGTGATAGTTGAGGGAGTTGTAAATGAGTAGCTTCTGCCGTGGATCTCCTGACTGACCTGCAAGGCCGAAGCCCACGTAACCACGGCCCAATTTTCCATCCACCGGCCCAGCCCACTGTCACAAAATTCCCCATCCGTCGGACAAGACAACCCTCTCTAGCGGCGTTGGCGGCGGCGAGCAGGTGCGAGCGCACGGCGTCAGGGACCATGGCGCCGCCGCCGGAGCCCCGCCGCCCGTACAAGCGACCGGCCATCTCCGACCAGCAGCGACGCCGGGAGCTCGCTCTCCAGGCGCAGTCCGCCCGGCGCGCCGACGCCCAGGCGCGCGCCCGCGCCCTCGCCACTTCCCTCCTCACCACCAAGGCCCCTGCCGCAGCCACCAGTCGGCATGAGGAGGAGGAGCACGGCGAGCATGAGGAGGAGGAGCAGGAGCACGAGCACGAGCTCACCGTCGCTGGCGTCGCGGCGGCGGCGGCCGCCTCGAGGCTCCGCGGCTCCGACGCGCGCCGGTGGTTCGCGCGTCAGATCATGCTTCCCGAGTGGATGGTCGACGCCCCGCCCCACCTCGCCACCGACTGGTCCGTCCTCACCTCTCGTTCTTCCTAATCTACCTATCCACATATGTGTTGATTTCATTCATTCAATCCAGTACTGTGTGAATTTGTTGATTTCATTCATTCAATCCAGTACTGTTTGCTTGCTGCTCTATTCTCCCCCAATGGTGCCTCCTTTCCTCACTTGCCCAGTAATATTCAATTCAATGCTAGTTCAATTGTGGTCAGCAAACACCCCAGTTCTGTCTTCGCATAATGTTGTAGTACTACTGGGTTTTAAAATTACTAGGGTTTATTGACAATATGGGAGTTCAATTCAATGCACCAGGGTTTATTGACAGTATAGGAGTTCAATTCAATGTTAGTTCAGTTGTAGTCAGCGAACAGCCCAATTCTGTCTTCGCATAATGTTGTAGTACTACTGGGTTTTAAAATTACCAGGGTTTATTGACAATATAGGAGGATTGACACTGCTGTTCTTTTTTTTTTTCCTTTCATGTACATAGGCATGTTTTTGCCCGACCTTCTGGCAAACGATGTTTGGTTGTGTCATCCAATGGCATGACGATCAGCAGGGTTCGTAACGGGTCCATACTTCATCGCTTCCCTTCGGCTCTACCGAACGGATCAAAGAGAGATATTTCTGGCCCAGCGAGCTCGTACTCCATTCTCGATTGCATCTTTCACGAGGCACCCTAAACAAACAGATTCATTTTCCATTTGCTGCAAGTTTCTTGATTCTAAACTTATTTGTTTCCTTTACTCTGTTTCTAATGTTCGATTGTGTTTGTGGTGCAGCCTGATGAAACATACTATATCATTGATATGATCTGTTGGCGAGGCTATTCGCTCTATGACTGCACTGCCGAGTTCAGGTTTTTCTGGGTCAACTCTAAGATTGCAGAAACTTCTGCTGGTGATCCTCCATCAACATACCATAGATATAGATTCAGTGCACTCCCTGTATACGATTGCACTCTTGAGGGTCTCCAAGCAGCATACTCGGGCAGCATGCCCTATGTCAAAGATGGCTTGCTGTTCTACAACAAGTAAAATCCTTATCGTCTTTCTTTTAATATGTTCTAGCAAATCATGTCCACATATATGTTTGTTAACTTCATTCATCAATTGAGGATTCACAATATTTTTTTTTCTTATCAGGCATGCACATTATCAAGCTGGGATTACTCCCCTTGCCCTGGTATGGAAAGACGAGACTTGTAGCCAATATGTTATTGATACGGACAACAAGGGAGAAATACCAAGTGAACAACATGTATGTCTGTGTCCTATTGTTTGAGCTATATTATTGCCAACACATTTGAGTATTTGACCATTCTCTTAACAAAAAGAAAAGAATAAGATACATGAAGTATTGCATGTCCCTTACTACTGTTTTATAATTAATAATTTTATTGCATTTGTTTCTTCATGTGCTATCAGCTTGTGTTGGAGCTGCTAGAAGATGGAAGGGTAGTTACTTCTGACGATCCTCCTGTTGCATTTGGCAGCTTGGACAGTGCATTCATACAGAAGGTATTGCTTTGAAATGCATCTTATTCCTATAAATATGAGTAATTATTACATGGAATCATGCACCTTAGTGTTTTCCCATGTTTATAAGGGTGTACATAAACTTTCAATTTGGCATCTGACAGCACCTTCCACATGTTGCTCGAAGCTTTGTGTTGTTGACATTAGTGCATGATTATGTTGATAGTTTGACCTTATCAATAGATTTAGCTCACTTCATGCTATTATGCTATGTGTGTAGTGATTAATGAATTATTGGTACACTCAGTCTGCACACTAGAAGTTTTAAATTTCTTTGCAATTTGTCTGCCTCCATGATCCATGAACCTGTCTGTTTTCTGTATCTGAGAATGTTTGGATCATTAAACTTAATCTTATATGATATGATTCTACAGTCAAACCTACGACCAGGGAATCTTCTCCGCTTTGCAGTTAGAGATGAAAGTGTGAAACTTGTGGATGGAAAGATGCAGATTGGTCAGCTGCAGTTTGTTGGAAAGCCAAACCGTGCTCGTGCTTTTGCTGACAGCCATTCAAAAGTAAGTTCTGACATGAGAGCGCATTAGTACTCCAAACAATTTCCTATCCATCACATCTACTTATGTTTTCCATTTGTATCTTCAGGTTTTGTTCCAGTATGCAGCAAGGCATGTTCCTCTGAGAATTGAGGATCTGGTTGCCTCCATTCAATCAAACAATATGGAGCTTGAATCCACTGATGTTGAAATGCAAGATTAAGGTGAGGGAATACTATCCATGTCTTTTCATGTTTTGTGAATTCTTCCATTGATTGGTTGTTGTCTTCGGCAATTTCTCTTTTCGAGGTTTTCGTCCATCTGTGATAGGAATCTTTCATAATAGTATACATGTGCCGATATTTCCTGTTTGATTGGATTCAGGAAGGGGACTTTGTTATCAATTGAAACTTTTGCAACGGATGAATGACAATGCAAAGCTAGCACGTAAAGAGATGCAAATGCGACTAAAGGTCTGTCTCGCTCCTGTTTGTGTGTTGTGGAGCTACACACTCGACGTGGGTCCATTTTCTAGCATTACCCACTACATGAACACTCCTAGAATCACCCAACACATAGATCACTTTACAAACACATTTGAGCGCTAGGATTTTGGTGAAATATGTATTTTTTTTATTTCTGTTTGTACCAAGCCACATTCAAGGTCTTGAAAGCATTTTGTCTTGTTCACTGTTTACTTGTATGAATTTTGAAATTTGTTTGTTTCCATCTGTAAATAATGATTTCTGCATGTGACAGGTTGAAGATGCAGGCTTTCATGTCAGGATTTCAGTTAATGTCGTGATTGTCTGAAACCCATGTTTTGAAGGAGTACCTCAAGGCCTGTAAAAGGTTTAGACAACGAATGAGTTTTTGGACAGATTCTGAGCATTGTCATCCACGTGGATGTGACTGATATTATATATATAGTGCAACTCAATGGGTGAAGGGCCCGTTTGCCCTGAGCCTTGAGTTTGGCAATTTAAATGGCTGAAAATTGCCGGAAGGAAAAAAGTGTTGTATCTACATATTGGATTTCTCCGTATTTGATGATCCTCGTTCCCAATGGGGACATAAATCCTAATACACGAATCTAATTGTCTAACATATTGTCCTTTTTTAATTATTATGTAGCAACATCCAAGATAGTAGCTGCGAGCTTCTCTCTTGGATGTTTATTGCAGACGCAAAAAGGACGCGTTAGCAGTCAGGCGTATATATAATTTGTATATATTATAGAATCGAAGACGATATTAGCTGATAGGTTTTATGTAAAAATGCCACAAGTGCTTTCTAAAATGAGCCTACAGGCTTCTCTGCTACCACTAGGATGAAGCTAAATTCAGTCATATAGATAGATATGTATATGTATGTCGGCAGCCATTTGTAAATGAAGTTAAGTTCAGCAAGAGTTGGGCTGTCAATGAATGAACCAGTGTAAATTATCGATGATACTATCTGATAAAATGTGTTCCGGATGAATCATCCATCATACAGTAAATAAATCCAGTCAGTCAGTTGCTCCAGGCTCCAGCATTCGAAGCAGCCATGACCGGGAGTTCATCCAAAAGTATATAAATCCAGTCAGTCAGTTGCTCCAGCATTTGAAGTAGCCATGGGCTAAAATTAGGCCAATTCAAACATTCAAAATACTCACCTCACCGGACGGTGCTGATGGTAGGCCATGACGCAGGCCAATAACCGCATCTTATCTGAACCGTTCTAAAAAAAAGAAGACGAAGAAACTCACCTCACCACAGCACCGCGACGGCGCATCGCCTCGGTGATGGCGCTCTCCACCGCGCTTCCCTCTCCACTGCGCCTCCCTCTCCATCACGCCTCCGCTCCGCCAGCCGGCATCTCCTCCGCGCCAGAGCACGACAGCCCGTCTTCCTCCCTCCCCACCGCGCCTCTTCGGCGCACAGACCGGCCGTAGCCTTCTCCACGGGACCTGCTGTGGCCTTCTTCACTGGAGCAGCGAGCTCTGCGCCACCGGTGAGCTCTACACCAGTGAACTCCACGCACTGACGAGCCTCTATTCCCAAGTAGCAAGGAGATGTTGCGATGAAAGCGCATGTTGCAAACATATGTTTCAAATGTTTCAGAGGTATGTTGCAAGTGTTTGATATGAATGTTGCAAAAGTAGATCGAGATGTTGCATATGTTGCTAGTGTTTCATAGGCATGTTGCAAGTGTTTGTTTAAAGTGTTTCATCTGTTTTAAACGTATGTTGCAAGCGTGACGTTGCATATGTTTCACACATGTTGCAAGGGTATGTTCCAAATGTTTCAGCTGTTTCATTCTTAAATGTTGCAGTAAGTATTTTTAATACTGCAAGTGTTTTATCTAGATGTTGCATATGTTTCACACATATGTTGTAAGTGTATGTTCCAAATGTTTCATTTGCTTTAGACTTATGTTGCATTCAAGTGTTTTCATGTTGCAAGTGTTTCGTGTTTCAGAGGTATGTTCATAGAGTCATGAGGGCACGGCCTGGGTGCAGGAGGAAGGGGCGCGGTGAGCCAAGGGCCGGCAGATTGGGGCGCACGGCGCACCTGAGGTCCTGAGAACGGAGCGTGCTCGTCCTCATCCAGACTCCCGGGTCCCGCTCGCGTGGAGAGAGGAGGGGTCAGAGAGAAGGAGTGGCGGGCGCAGCCGGGGTGCGCGTGCGGGGCGGGCGAGGCGGACAAGAGCGGGGCAAGGCAGACAGGGGATGGACGTCCACGTGCAGCAGCGATAGGGCGCGGTGGCAGGCATGGATGGGCGGGCTGGGCAGCAGCATGCGCGGGCGTCCAGACACGCTCATCTGCTCTGGACGTCCGGGTGTTAGTAAGTCCTTTTTTCCGATGAGGGTAACCGGACGTAAAATAAAGTTTGGAGCAAGTTCCCTTTTTTTCTTGCCGACGTTTAATTACTAGCAGTAGCTTGCTGATCCACGTCACAGAAGCCTCGTATGAATCACAATGCCAGGGCACTCAGGCTCTTAAGAATCCCCCCCCCCTCTAACTTAGAGAAGCAAAGTTTTTGTCGTCTATGAATTTTGTTCGGAGTTGATGATGTCCATGTGCCACGCTCTTGCAATTGGTATGCACATGAACTTACTCATATCGTTTGAATTAGGACCCAGATCGATCACATGTTTAGGGTCTGTTCGGTTCTTTTGGAATGGGGCAAGAAATTATTCTAGCTTATCAACATTATACAAATTAGTGAAGCATTCTAACCAAGAATCGTTTCAGGTCTTCATTCCTGATTATTCGAACGAGCCCTTAGATTGATCCTATCCCAGAGTTTGTAAAAACCTTGGAGACTCATGATGTAAATGAACCTTTCCCGAATTAATAAAAGTGCAAACTCTGTTTTTTAAAAAAAGTCACAGCAGCCTCGCATGAATCACAATGTCACAGGACTCAGGCTCTTCAGAGTTCCTCCCTATAACTCAATTAATGTTCATTCATTCTAGTTACAAGAATGCACGGGCACACAAGGAATGAACAAGAGAGCATATATACACACGGAATTTCAGCTGCAATATATCTGTTTTCCAGCAGCACCAGCCTTCTCCAAATCCAATGTTTCATATACATACAAGCTACATTCTGTATTTTGTCCTAGCCCATGCATATGCGTGATTGGTGATCTATGTAAGATGTAACCTCCCTTGTTATCTAGTTCTGATTTTTTGCCTTCTAAATGTCAAATTACTACTGAATCCAATTCAAAATGTAAGTTGTCTAAACATTGACACGATTTGCAATCACTTTCAATTTTTTGTAAAAGTATATTATTTATATAGAGAAAATTATATACACTATGAAAATCCATTTTATGATGGATTAATTTGACATAAACATTTAGGTTCCGCTGATATATACCAAAGGACATAACGGAGTCTACAACACAGACTATGATTTTTCAAAAACAAAAAAGAACAGACCATCATCGACTCGGCTGGTTGGCCCCCAAGTAAGGGCTTGTTTGGAACACGAGAAAATTTTTCAGTTCCTACATTTTTCCTTTGAAATTTAATTAGTTTATATAAAATTTTCATATAATTTCTATTAAATTTCGGCGTTCCAAATATGCCCTAAACTATACGTAGCCACCCAGGTGGCCATGTCACGACTCACGAGTAGTCAGCTAGTGCCTAGTGCAGGCTCGATAGAATGCTTTCGACCATGTCGTGTAGCGAGGTGTACGCTGTACGTATGAGCAACAACATTACACTAGGGCAGGGATGAAAATGGTCCGGAATAGTCAGTAAAAACCATTTAACTACTTTTAATTTCATATTTTTACGTGAAAACAGAAAACGAAATGGAAATTCCGATTGAGAAACGGAAATGGTTATATCGGGAAATAAAAAACGAAATAATCTGGTCAGAAACGTGTCGGTAATGGTTGAGAACTGATAATTTAAATCCAGAACACTAAACAACGTGGTCAAGACTAACGACTTCAAGTTTTTTTTTTAAAAAAAAAGACTAACGACTTCATGTTTTTGGTAGCCACAAACCAAGCCCCGTTCGCTTATGCTGAAAAAAACAAGCTGAAACACTGTTCTAGCTTATTTGTGTGAGAAAAAAACACTGTTCCGGCTAAAAAAAATAAGCCGAAAAGTACGGATTATAAGCCAACTGAACATGGCCTATATAAGATAGTACAAATCCACAAAGCATGAGGTATGGTACACTTATCATCAACGCCTACTTTTTTAAGAAAAATCGACTAGAGAATATTTCTTTTAATTTTCATATTTACTTCAGATTTCAATTTTTTTTACAAAAAGATGGAAAACAAAAGAAATGCTAACGGGTTGTACTCAACTAAATCCCTGTTTGGTTCTCTGTAGATAATAGCTATCCGCTAGTAATTATCTCTATTAGATCTAAATAGGTGTACGCCTACTTTTTTTAGAAAAATCGACTAGAGAATATTTCTTTTAATTTTTATATTTACTTCAGATTTCAAATTTTTTAACAAAAAGAAGATGGAAAAAAAAAGAAATGCTAACGGCCTGTACTCAACTGAATCCCTGTTTGGTTCTCTATAGATAATAGCTATCGGCTAATAATTATCTCTATTAGATCTAAACAGGTGTAGTTAATAAAGTAGCTAATTGTTAGCTAGATCTGTAGATAATAATTATCTTACTAGTTGGACAAAATGAGATAATTAGCAGCTAATAGTTATCTTAGGCCATGTTTGAATTTATTATCTGCTAATAGTTAGTTGGCTAATGGCTCATATATAATATTAGCTACCTATTAGCTGGAGGGCGTTTGAATGCACAACTAATGAAAAATCTGCTAAGATAATTATTAGTTGCTATTATCTTATTTGGTTCAACTAGTGAGATAGTTATTATCTAGAGGTCCAGCTAACAATTAGCTATTTTATTAGCTGCATCTGTTCGATTCAAAAGAGATAACTATTAGTACATAGTTACTATCTAAAAGGATCCAGTCAGGATCTTAGTAGCATTTTTATTAGCTGTGCATATAAACCCTCTCCAACTAATAGGTATTTAATAGTTAGCTAGCTAATATAAAATATAAGCTATTAGCCAGCTAACTATTAGCGGACAATGAATTCAAACACAATGTGAGTCAACACGAGATGAGAACATGACTTCATGAGCGAAATCCCAGGTAGATCGTGAATGGAGTTGGGCCAAACCCGACACCAGCGCTCTTGGGCCGTAGGAGACCGGTAGCAGCACGCAAGAGCTAGCGGTCTGCTGTCTGCCGCAAAGCTGCATTTGTCCCACCTCGCTACCAGAAGATGGACCACTGCCCAGTATATTAGAGTATCTGCGACTCTAAATGATCATCCAAATATAATCATTTTCTATTCTAAGTTTTTCACTAGCCAAAATAGAAGACAAAAATGACTTTCCAGAATACGCATGAGAAATAAAAAAAATTGTTGGAGAGTGAAAAGATATAGACAGCGATTTTTATGTAAATGACTCTTCAAATGATAATTTAGAGAGTGAGATTTAGAAAGCCTCCTGGAGTTGCTCTTAGGGCAATCACAACCCTAAAACTAGGATGTTATTTTGGCAAAAAAAATTATGCAACGGTGTGGCATTACAACCTGGTGTGTGGCACCATCTGATCTACTGGATTTGTTTCCGTGCATGCGCATGTAGCACCACCTGTAATCTTAGATACATAAAATGGATGAGGATTAAGCGGTGTCACACGACGGACTCTTGTGTGGCACCATCGCATAAAAATATGTTTTCCCGCTATTTGGATGGTTCCTTTTTGACGTAATCCGATATCCGCCGTTAGATTAGTTTAGTTTTAGTTTGTTTGATGTACCATGTGAACCGATGCCACGAAAATAGATCTGGACCTTCAGGGAGCCGTTCACGCCCAATCAACAACGATAGCCGATGGCACTCGCATTGTAGCTGTTTTCCCATTTTCACTGTTGGACCAAACAAAAATGCACAATAGTTAGTTCCATTCCCGTTGCGGCTAGGTAGTTATTTCCTTAACGTTAACGTTGCTAGTGGTGCAACCAAACAACACCTAGCATAGTTTCCATAGTATTAAATAATATACCAAGTAAGTATTTTATTTGCTAATGTGGTAAATGAATTAAGGAGAGAAAGTAAAATTTGTAGGCAACGTACCTTTCTCAGGTGAGAAACGGAGTCTTCTCGCGCACCTATGCACATAGAAGCGACAAATCGTGCGTTGGGCAAACCCGGGTGGTTTCCATGCGCACCATGTCCCCTTAGAAGTGGATCAGCTACGTTTGCACCCTTGTGGCCATGTTTTCGTGCATCCGCCTCTTCTACAAAGGGAACTTCCAACCGAGGCTTTGGAACTCAAGCCACCGCTGCTCTTGCCGTTGCGTGAAGCCTGCAGTGCTCCGACTCCCTTAAAAGACACACGCGCGTCGGGATGGATAGTGACACACAAGATCCACCTATTGTCTTCCTCCTCTATTCCCCACCGTATTCCTCCTCCCTCCCTTCGTACCCGTCTTCCTCCTCTGTCCCATCGCCTTGACCATAGCCCCCGTTGCCGGCGGCCTCCTCGCTCGCCGTCCACCCACGTCGGACCATCCTGCCTTTCTCTAATCCCAATCAAAGAGTTCGCCAATGACTCCTCGCCCCCACCGCCGGCACCGCCCATCCGGTTGTTTCCTACCGCCCACTTGGCGACGGCGGCGCTGTCTCGCTCGCCGCCCCTTAACCCGCCACCATCGCCTGGCCGGCCACCATCGTCGGGCTTTCCCTTACTAATCTCGCTGGCCATGGAAGCTTCCCTAAAAATTTGAAACCCTAACCGCCCCGCCGCCGGCACCGCCTATCCAATTGTCTCCTACCGCCCACTCGGTGGCGGCGCCGCCGTCTCGCTCTTCGCCCCTCAACCCGCCACCATCGCCTGGTCGCCCGCCGTCGTAGGGCTCTTCCCTTTCTAATCCCGCTGGCCATGGAAGGCTCCCCTAAAATTCTAAAACCTAACCACCGCCGCCGTCGCTGCCTCCTCCACCGCCCCGCCCTTGCAGCGATCTCGCCGCCGACCATCCCGCCACCGGTCGCCTCCTCCCCCTTCGGGTTTTGTCGGCGTCCTCGTGCGTGCGACAATGCTAAGTAAGAGTTTGGGCGCTCCTCCTGCTCCTATTTGAGATCGTGACCTGTTGCCAAATACCACCTCATTCGTGTGTGATTCGTCCCCTAGGAGAATGGATTGGTATGGCCCCCTTGTTTTCTTCCAAAGGTAGTTCCTCGAAGAGATTTGATAGTTTATGAGAAATTAATTTCATTGTCGATGATCTTGTGAAATCACTGAGCCAGTAGTATTCTGTTGGTTGCTTGTCACAACCGATCAACCTCTTTTTTGTGCATTTATGTTTTCCTATATACAGAAACTGCTATGTAAATCATGAGCTAGAAAGAATAGTTTCTACTAGATAATAATTCCTCTATTTCTTCTCTACAAACCAACTATGAAAACTACAGGTTGGGACTGCCCTTATGCTATGCACTTAGGTATGTATTATGCCTAGATAAAAAACATTATATCTAGAAAACTAAAACTTCTTATAATTTGGAATAGAGGGACACTTTTTTTAATTCACCAGGAAACATAGGCTGTGTTTAGTTTCTCATGGAATGCAAAATGCAAAATGCCAACTACTTTGGAATGATAAAATGCTAAAATTTTCATGGGTATGTTTAGTTCCATCCAAAATACCAAAATTTTCATGGGGTGGGTGAGGACTTTTTGGCTTTTTTTTGGCCTCTTCAGGCCAAAATCCAAAATGGAGAATGGATACCTTTTTGCTAAAAATTTTGCATGGTGTTTAGTTCCATTTTGCAAAATGATGAACCAAAACCTAAAAAATTTTGGGTGAAATGGGGAACTAAACACACCCATATTTTCTTATTCACCCTGTTCGGCAGGCTGTTTCTGTGGCTTATAAGCCGGTTGTGGCTGTTTTTCTGTTGCACGGCTGATAAGCCGTGCTGATAAGCTCAGCCGAACAGGGTGATTATTTCTACCTAGAATCATAATTATCAATACTATTTTCATAAACTTAGTTAAATATAAAATAGTTTGGTTTGGACCAAATCTAAAAGCACACTCTTTGTGGACGAAGGGAGTATGCTTTTTAGTTATGGAATTTTATTTTCAAATTTAGAATTGAAATGGTTTCTGAATATTACCTCAAACAAGTGTGAAATGTTCTCTTCCTTGGAATTCTCTCTCGAGAGTTCGCTCGCTCGCTTTTTTCCCCCACAACGTGTCGAGTTCTGTCGATAGCTGAAGGGAAACCTCTGCTCGTCGAGCGAGCCGTTTGGTCGCGTCTCCACAAACCCTAATCCTCGTCCCCTCCTCCCCCGCCCCTCGAAGCCGCCATCGCCATGGCGACCCCCTTCCGCCCGTCCGCGCCCGCCCCGTCCGCCAAGGGCGGCTGCGGCGGCGACCGCTGCGCCTCCGGCCGCGACGCCTGGCCGCTCCACCACTTCCGGCACGAGGGCGTCTTCTGCCTGCTCTGCTCCTCCTGCGTCCTCCTCTACAGCCCGTCCGCCTTCTGCGCCGCCTGCCTCCACATCCTCTCCTCCTCCCCCGCCGCCGCCGCCGCTCCCCCTGGCGATCCCGCCGTCGCCGCGCCCGGGCCCACCGCGTTCTGCTCCGCCTGCGGCGTCTCCGTCGCGCACCTCTCCTGCGTCCCGGGGGCGGACCGTCACCCCTTCGTCTGCCCGCCCTGCGCCGCCGCCGCCGAGGGCAGGGCCTTCTCCTTCGCGCCGGCGCCCGGCCGCCGCCCGCTCCAGGAGCGCGACGCGCGGGTCCTCCTCGTCGCCGCGCGCCTCGCGCACGACTCCGTCAGCCGCGCCGCGGCCGCCGCCCGCGAGGAAGCGGAGCGCCGCGTCGCCGAGGCCGCCGAGGCCAGGAAGCGCTCCCGCGAGATGCTCGACGCCGCCTTCCGCGCGCTCGAGGCGGAGGCCAGGGACGCCAAGATGAAGCCCGCCGCCGCGGCCGCCCAGCCCCCACCACCCTCCAAGAAGAAGCCCGAGGCCAACCTGCCCCCGCCTCCCAAGAAGAAGCCCGAAGCCAATAGGGACAAGGACAAGCTGCTCAAGCTCAACGCCATGCAGCAGCCTGCGCTGGCGTTCGCCGCGGCAGCTGCTGCTGCGGCAGCAGCCACCTCGGTGCCATTGCCGACGACATCATTCAGGGAGGAGAAGAAACCTGTCGTGAAACAGGAGGAAGCGCAAGGTGAGCGATTTTGTTACACTGAACCACTGCAGCTGGGAAGCCAATCTGTCACTCTCTGTTCACTGATTGCTGTGAAATTCCTGCAGGTTCTGCGCCATCACCGAGGGAGGATAAGGATCGCCCCCCGCTGTTTGGGACCTTGCAATCGTGAGATTGTTGATGCTGTGTAATCTGCTTCTTCATCCCCTATTCCATTGCGCTTCTGTGCAGCGTAACAATCCGAGGAGAGACTGAAATTTCTGAGTCAGTGTAGTGATCTTGCAGAGTGTTAGGATCCCCATTTCAGAGTCTCCTTACCGTAAATCCTATTCTTGACATGCTAGATGATCCTTCCATCCTATGGATGCTGGTCTGCATCCTGTATTCCGATTTGTTCTCTTATTTGTAGTGATGAAATGCAACCAGGTTCTCCAGCTTCCAAATTGTGTCGCAGATGGCTTTGGTTGTTTATCGACGGAGCTAGGTTCAGAAAACAGCGAGTGCTATGCTCAGTCGGACAGCAGGTTTTAGAAGGACGAGCATCCCTAGCTATTGCTCATGTGTTCTTCTTGCGTTGTGGATTGGACCAAGCTTAGCAGCCTGGACGTTCCCGTTCCCAGGCTCCTTTCAATGGAATGAAAACAGAGGTTGATGATATTCATGGAATGCAATTGTGTGGTCATACAGCTCTCCCATTTCAATGTGCCACTCATATATTTTGTACTGTCCAAAATCTCTGTTCTTAACCTAAAGCTTGCAATCTTATACGACAGATAGAAATTACATCAGAATGGCTCCTTTCTCGTTAACCACGTTCTACATGTCAATCGTTGCTACCAAGTTCCATAAAGAAATTTGATGGTTCATTGCCATATTATCACAATGGAGATTTGATGGTTCAGTGCCATATTATCACAATGGTGATTTCCATTTTTCAACACTAGCTGTTTGGTGCTGAGAAATGTAACGCAAACGTAAATGATAATAAGCTGCGGACGTTACCGGCGGGATATACATTTGAACTAATTTCATTTACGTTTCCGTTACTTTGGAACCAACCAAACAGCACGTCAAATGTCAACATGTCATGTATATCCCAGAACATCTTACTGAAGCTGAAATGAGGATCACTTATAAACATGTTTGCCCATAGATAAGTCAGGCGCACCATGTTTATGAATAACAAAACTATATGCCAGCACAACTGTAGTTTGGAAAGAATGAAGAACCAAACTTTGCCAGCACAGCTGTAGTTTTTTAAGAATTGGATGAGCGACACATTTATGGGCTACAACAACATATGCCTACATTAAAATTCAGCATTATGTAAAACTAGCAGACGCCAAAACAGGACACGATGCGCAGGCAAATCCGAAAGTTCATCTTGTCTTTGCTTGTGGAGTGTGGACTACTCAGTATTGTTTTCATTGACCTCTACTTTGTTCATGATATGGTTCATTGTTGCAAGGTTTGATCTAGTTATGCGCCAAATGAAGCAATGGCGTCCATCTCTTCTTGAAGCAGGAGTGCATCAACGAATACGTCCAGGCTCTCCCCCTCCAAGACATCTGCTATGGAGTGGTGTGTGATTCCAACACGATGATCGGTGACACGGCCCTGTGGAAAGTTGTATGTTCTGATTCGTTCAGACCTGTCACCACTTCCAATCTGCTAAAAAGTTAGGCCCAGGAAGCCAGTAGTTAACAACTTAACATGTGACATAGAAATTTTGATTTTAGATTACCTGTTCTGATCGAAGCTTTGATCGGTCCATATGGAGTCTATGCCTCTCCAACTCATACAGTCGCGCTCGGAGAACTTTCAGAGCTTTGGCCTTGTTCTATAGGGATAAATAAGCATGTTAGTTTCTTTAAAATGGGCAGGACTTGCACAGACTTAGTTCATTGGCCTTAAAAGCTACGAATAATGCGATTGTACTGATGACAACAAGGCTATGAATAAACTAGCAAATATGGATGAAACATGAGTGAAAATGCGTGAAATTGAGCTCTAGGAACTACTGCTTTCGAGGTTTGAAAAGGGAAACCCAAAGATATGGCATTTAATGTGCACATAAAAAAATTCTTTCATGAAGTTTGTAAAACCGAAACTCTTACCATGTGCTGTGATCTCTCATCTTGGATTGCAACCACTGTTCCGGTTGGAATATGAGTTATCCTAACAGCACTATCGGTTGTATTGACAGACTGACCTCCAGAGCCACCTGATCTGTAGGTATCAATTCTCAGGTCCTCATTCCGCAGCTGGACATCAACCTGCATTTTCAGAAGAAATGATTTTATAACTGTTATAGTCATGCCATAACTTGTCCAGATGAACAGAACATGCCAAAAAAAAAGCTATATCGAATCGCAACCTCATCAGCTTGCGGAAGAACAGCAACTGATACAGCACTAGTGTGCACTCGTCCAGATTTCTCAGTCACTGGCACACGCTGCCATGAGTAGACAGGTCAAATTATAAAATGTCCAAGTAGGTTAATATGATTGATATGGTAAGTGGGTCCGTTATTATACCTGAACTCTATGAATGCCACTCTCAAACTTTAGTTTGCCAAACGCCCCAGGACCTGATATAGTTCCACTAGCTTCCTTCATACAAATGAATAACAATAGGAAATATATGAATTAAGAGTTTCTGAGCTTCCAAATCTTAAAATGGTGACAATATCTTGGCTACAGTGAAAAAACATGTGCATATATCCAAAACAAAGTTGGGAAATACTAACAAAGGTTGTACCTTGTATCCTTTCACAGCAGACTCCACTATGTCGATGACATCAAATTTCCACCCATTCTTCTGGGCATATTTCTCATACCTATAACATAGAAGAATCGAGTTTAGCAACACAGATTGAGGATCAGATACATTAGCTGCAGAGCAAGATAACCGACATTCTAAATATATCCATTGCAAACAAAGATGCCTCTTCTCCTCCAGTTCCTGCAATACGACAACACCATCAATCACTTGTTAATAACAGAGTGAAACTGGAAGGTGAATTGCGCTCATGTGTGTGCAAGGGCAAGATCTGGTTTACCTGCCCGCACCTCCAATATGCAATCCCTTTCATCTGCTTCATCTTTTGGAAGCAACGATCTAAACAGCTCATGCTGCAATCGTTTCTCCTCCTCAACAGCCTCAAGAAGCTCCTCTGCTGCCATCTCACGCATGTCTTTCTCTTCACGGGCATTTGTCACCAAAGATTTGAGACCCTCAATTTCCTACAATACAAACATATATAGACTCCTCTGGATCCTCAATAGTTCATACAATAGGTTGCATCTTGCAAAAATGTAACCGGATCACAACCTCCTGTTTCGACCTCAGCTCCTTGATCAACTCCATGGTGCTCTCCAGCTTGCGGAACTCCTTGTTAGCCCTCGAGTACTCTTCAGGCGAGGCGGCTGGCTGTCTTCATTAACACCAACTCACATCAAGGCTACTAGTCTATCTTAAAATTCTCGCACAATGATAAGCCGTTCCGCTCTTGTTCACAACTGAAAAATCATCAAAAAGAAGCTTGCCCATCTGAAATTACCTGGTTGATTTGCTCCTGGAGGTACGCGCTCCTCTGCTCGATCAACTTCATTCTCTGCTCCATGATCCCCGCTAGGTTCGCAGGCAACTGCTGGCTCATCTCTGATGCAAAAAAAAACAAGGGGACTGAAACAAGATTTCCAGAGCGTTCTTCTCTTCTTGCAGCATTTTTCTTTAAAAAAAATAGTCAAGTTATCAAGTGATACACAGCGAACCATACTATCGCGCGCGAACTCGAAGCTGAAAGAGGGGAACGAAGCAAGGAGGGAGAGGAGAGGTGCTCACCGGCGGTGGAGTATAGCCGGGGAGGAGGGCAGGGGCGCCTCCAGGCCGCAGGAGGCGACGCTGCCGCAGAGGAAGCGCTGTGGCGGAGCCGTCGGAGAGCGGCGAGGGCGCCGCCGCCGCATCGGCGAAGGTGATGCTGCATCGCGGCGGCGGGCAGGCGGCGGCGGAAGTGTGACTACTCGGGTCGGCGGGTCCGGCCGTTTGAGTAAAGCGCTAGAAAGCGCCTCTTACATGACGTTTACGAACTTCTGAAATTCCGCCTTCTGTTGGTATTTCTACTGTTGGTCATGGTTTTTGTTAAAAGGGAAAAGCATTCATTTTATAACCCAAATAATATAATTCGTCCTTTGACACTAACAAAACTTTGGCTCATTTTATGCTAGTTTTACACTAAGGTACGAGCGCATGAAAATTTCTTAAAGACCAATTTAAATAATTAAGGAGAGTAAAATGAGTCCAAATTTTGTTCAGGGCTCAAAGGAGCAAAGATATTATTGGGGTGTAAAATTGTAATTCATCTATTTTACATAAGGCCCCGTTTGGATCTTGGAATTGAATTCATTTTAATAATCATAATTTAGACACATTTTAATTAAGCTAATATGGTTGTTTTTCGATTATATTTGTATATTATTATTGTTGGTTTTACGAGAGAGATACTTATGTGTTGCATTTCTACCGTAGTGGAGCGAGTTGAAGAGCGTGTTATAAGTTGCAAAGTAGAAACATAACATGGTGATCTATATAATTAATTTCCATCTCCCACCCTATGAATTTGAGATAGATTTATATGCAAACTTTAGAAAATGATGGAATGTCAAATTCCAAGCTAAATAGTCTAGGTAGATTTCAATTCCTCCAAATGAAAGGATCCAAACGGCTCCTAAGGTTTTTTTTTGAAAGAATGATTCTCAAAACTCGTTAATAAGAAAAACACAGGACTGCTATGAATTAGTAACATCTACGGACAACAAGATTATTCAGGTAATAAAATATGCCTTTTCAGTCAAGGATTTCTTTTGAACCTATGATTCTCAAAAACACATGGATAGGAAAAACAAAGTATTGGATCTATTGCAAATGGAAAAGCACAAGAAAACTACTTAAGTGTAACACCCCGGGTGTTATAGTGCTAATTAATCTGCCATGTCATCATAATGCATCGCAAAGCATCCATGATTAGGTCAATCTTATTATGCATCAACTAAAATAAGTTTACTTATCTAGATTAGATGTGCTTCTCCGTGGTGTGATCCGAAACGAAAACCCTATTTTCGAATACCACCGCAAATACTTAGTTCGTGCCCTGCGTAATTTGAGGTGTGTGACTGTGTTGCACACTAGTGTCAAGTGTAGGGTATGAGCTCAAGTACAACACATAAAATGAAGCTCTAAGTTTGAGTTTGAGTTGGAGTGCAAAAACTTGTCACGAGTTTTCCTATTCGAATTTAAATTCAAATTTGGGGAAAATGTAAAAGAATTTTAAAATCTAAATTGGTCAACCAAGAGTGGCATTTGGTCAACCATGTCATGTTGGTCAAAATGATGCCCTTGGGTGATGGTTTGATCATTAAGTAATCACTAATTAAGGTAGCAACAAATTTCAATTGCAAATTCCCCCGAAAACCCTAAATTTCAAAACCCTGTTTTACCCCTTTTGAAATAATTCAAAATCTAAGAAAAATTTGAGAAAGAGTTTAAAACCAAGTTTGTAGAACTTTTCAAGGGCTACAACTTTGGTGTTTTGAGTTTTCAAAGTTTTAGTGTAAAATGTGGAGCAATTTTGAAAATAAACAAATTTCAGATTTGACCCCCTTTTGTCCCCGAACTAAGATTTCAAAATGGAGGCAGAACTTGAAAATGTTTCAAACAGCAAAGTTGTAGGTCTTGTCTAGATGTACAACTTTGGTGTTTGGAGATTTTGAAGTTTCAATATGAAATCCAAAGTAATTTCTAAATTACCAAATCCCCAAAATGTGTCCCCTTTTGAATTTAAACTCAAATTTCAAAATCCAGTTAGAATTTGAAAAAGTATTCAATACAAAACTTGTAGAGTTTGAAATTATGAAGATTTCATATCTTGGGAATTTTTCAAGTTGTTACATGAATTTGAAAGTAATTTGAGAAAACAGTTTAAAATTCAAAAATTTGGGGGGGCAGCTATAGTGCGCACCAATGGCGGCCGGCCACCGCGCGGTATGGGCGCCGGCGAGCCGCCGTGGCCGCCTAGACCCTTCGCGCGCGTCCAGGATCGCCAGCGCGGCGTCACGCGTCTTCCAGAGGCCAGTTCCGCGACCGTTGCCTATATATATGTCGAGGTCGCCGTCGTCTTTTTCTTTCTCTGTTTTCGTCACCGCCGCCGCCACTAGCTCCGCCGCTCGCCGCTGCCGTCGTCAAGCCTCCTCTGGCCACGCTAATTGCACCAGCAAGACCACATCGCTCCCATGCATCTCCCTGGCCATTCACCTCCACCCCTACCGTCCGTATCGCGCGGATAGCCACCGTCTTCCTCGCGCCCGGTCGGACTTCACCGCCACCGTCGCCCTCACGTGGCCAGGCCACTCCAGCCCCTCCCAGTCGCCACCAAGACCACCAACGTGATCACTGTGAGCCACTGATGCTTTCTATGCCTTTAGTTTGATCGTTGCTTGCTTGGAGACGCGTTTTCGCGGCTCACCGTCGGCTACGGTCTGCCACCGTCGTTGGTGAAGGGTCACCGGAGCTCGAGTCGAGCTGTAGGCTAGTGCCATGGACTCGTGAGAAGGTGTAGAACGTTGTGGAAGTGTTGGTTGGTCAACCGAGGTCTTGACCGCCGGCCAGTCACCGTGCGGGCGGAGCTGAGAGCGCGGGAGAGAGCGAGGGAGACGGAGGTGAGGGATGACAGGCGGGGCCAGGCTGTCAGTGAGAGAGAGGGAGAGACGGCCGCGCGCGCGGGTGCGGGCGTTGCTGGGCCGCGGTGCTGGGCCGAGCACGGGCGCGGGCGAGTGCGGGCGCGTGCTGCTAAGCCGCTCGGCTGGGCCGGACCGGAGGGAGAGAAGGGAACCGGCCGGTTCGGTTTTTGTTTTTCTTTTTCAAAATTTTAAATAGTAATGATATTTGTTTATTTCATTAAAAATTGTGTAGAGCTCCAAAATTCATGAAAATTTTTTGTGTGAGCTTCTCAATGTGTAAACTATCTAGGAAAAATGTTAAACCCTAAATTTGATTACTTTGTGCAGTAGATTTAATTAGTTCCAATAAAGATTAAATGTAACTTTCATGAATTTTAATAATTAATTTATTAATCCAAAAATCATGAAATTTATTGTGACACTGTTTTAGGTCATGTTTAATCCCTAGAAAAAGTTTAAGCTTGTTTAGATAAAGTATGATCAACTATTAGTTGTGCCCTAATTAATTAAATAGTAAATAAATGTTAATTTGATAACTTTAAGTGTTGTGTGCCCTTTTGATTGAGTGATGTCCTTAGGTCACTAATCTTGGGTGATCTTTGGCACCTTAATTTCATGTTTGAGCTCATTAGTAACTTACTTAAGGATAAAAGCTGGTATCGCTGGAGTTGTCGCTTCTAGTCAGTAGGTTTACTGTTTTGCGACTGTACCGCGAAGAAAGTTGTACTCAAGTCATACATCGTGGCATATCATCATCAAGCATCATGTTTATCATTGAGCATCATGTTGAATCATGTTATGTACTCGTGTAGTTCCCGCTTTTGAAGAAGTCAAAGTTGCCGAGCAAGTTTTCGGAGAAGAGCTATCGTCGGTGGGTTCCGGACCAGAAGTTGGAGTCCTCGAGTCTGAGTCAGTCGTCGTGTCAGAACAAGGCAAGCCCCGGTGCATTTAAACCTACCTTGATATTTACAAGACTTTATTATTTATACTATAGTTTACTGCATTAAATAATTAGGAGTTGAGTGATAACCTAATTGCTGCACTGTCATCCTTGATTATTGCGATATCAACCTTGATACCTGTTTTACTGAAAATGCGTAGTATGCTTCGCTATGCTTAGAAGTTAAACTTTTAAATGAAATGTTTACATGGCCATGATGGCATACTTAATGAATATTGAAAGATGAGAATGAACTTGAACGATCAGGCGGGTGGTTTGGCCACTGCTAACATGCATTGGGAAATGAGTCTCAATGTAGTGTTTCCGCCTTGTCAGTTAAGGACCGTCCGTTGTAAGCCTGTTTGTGTTTCGAGACTTTGCAACTAGCCTCATGCCTTGGGTAAGCCCAAAATGTTAGTGATTCCATTACGAGAACGTCTAACCTCGCACTGGGAGTGGAGAGATGGCGGGAGTAGCGTGTACCCTCGGGGCTAGAATCGGGCCGGGTTCGAGGAGTACTGTACTCTCGGGTGGCGATGGACACGTTCTGGTTTTAGGAGATCTAAATGAGGGTTGATATATGCAAGATTCGGTTCGACATATGTCGTGAAGTTAGAGATCCCCAGCTGGGTATAATCGGTTCGAATCGTCGTTGCTCCTCGGTTATGGAGACTTGATCACCTGATTTACATCGTAGTTAAGAACTGGAATTGAAAGAAAGAATGAGAAGTGTTTTGATGATAATTACTTTGATCTAGAATAGGATCACCTAGAGTTGGTTAATGAACCATCAATGATAAAAGTAAAATATTGAAAGTAAGGATTTACTTTAGTAAGCTTTTCTGCAAAAGAAAATTTAATTCTTGAATACCCGTACCTTAATTCCCTAAAGCTAGCATGCCCTTGGAGTCTGTTTCTTAGTCGGGTAAGTCTTGTTGAGTACTCTCGTACTCAGGGTTTGTTGGACCCCTTGTTGCAGGTGCGGTTCATGAACAAGTCTGCTTTGAGCCTTGTTGCATGACCGTCGTGGCTGAAGAAAGTGACGACGAATAGACTGTGTGGTCTTTGGGCAAGGCATCTCGCTTGTGTGATGTAATAAAGTTACTATCGATACTTCTCTACTACTGGCTTGTAATAATGCTACATAAGGTTTGAGGTTTGAAAACTGGTTTGTAAACTTAAATTATTGTAAGACTTCCGCTACTTTACTCTGTTGAATATTTTGAATAAACTGTTGTAATATTGCAATACTCCTGTGATTGGATCCTGTTCGGAGGAAAGCAGGCCTTTTAAGTTATGAGGAACATAAGTACGGCTGTCAGAGGTCATTATGACGATGACGGGTACATGTGGGCCATCATAATTAGAAGGTTCTGTGACAATAAGCAACCTAATATAGGGTTGGCAAGAGATAGACAAAATGGGAAGTTTCCAAGAGGTTAGGCATCCTGTTAGAGTGTTAGGAATCCTCTAAAATTTGTATGAAACAAGCCACTAAATAAAAATTTTAGAGGAATTTGACAACCATGTTCATTTGTTTAAAGGGCTCTTCATTTAAGGGAAAATTTCCTAAGGGTTAGAACTATCCAAAATCCTATTGAGAATCCTACCGTCCAAAGGAGTCCTAAAGACAGTTTTTGTGAGGTGTGCACCCATTTTTGTGAGGTGTGCACCCACCATTATTAATGAAATACGTTAAGTGAATTTTATTGTTGTATTCCATCTTGATGTCGTGTTCAAAAAAAATATTCCATCTTGATGAAATACTCTATCCGTTTCAAATCATAAGACTTTCTGACTTTTTAGATACAAACTTTTACTATGTATCTAAACAAAATATATATCTTGATGCGTAGCAAAAACTATGTATTCAGAAAAGACAGAACATCTTATAATTTGGAAGAGAGGAAGTTGCATTGCATCCACTTTAAAAAGAAATGAGCCACCTGTAATTAGTGAATGTGGAGATTGTGTATGCCACCGAAAACAATTTATTTCTTAGACTTTACATTCTGTTTTACATCGGTGACTACTACTTTATTTACATTGGAGTATGATCCTACACGACTACACTCTTTTATCTTCTCCTCTATTTCTGAGGGATTATGATCCTACTTACAATACAACCGTTCCTAGCTGCGTTGCAGCTGAACTGCTTTGGTCGTCACTAAATCTCACGCTACATCACGTCAGGGGGGCAGCCTTCGTCACAATGCAACCAAAGGCGTCGCAGATCGTTTGTCCAAGCTTGCAAGATCATCGGCGATCGGTCTCGTCCCAAAGATCTGATCCATCTTGAGCACACCCAGGTCACTGCAGATCCTCTCACAGAACTGCAGACACATTTCAAGAAGCAGGATCATTTAGTCACTCGAACTGTTGATGTTTGTTCGGTTATGAAGCCATGAAAGTGACAAGTGCAGCTGTTTTTACCTGTCTGTACAATGCAGGATCACCATGGGACTTCTTGAGCTCTACGACGTACAAAGAAGGGCTAAGCTCAAATACCTGGGATCACAAATAGCACAACACTTCATTGTTAGCCAACCTGTCAGAGCCTTTTTCCTGACAACAGGGGTGCAGTTTGTTGCATTTTACCTCGGTCCAGACTAGAAACGACACAGGATTCTTTTGATTCACTGATCCGTCGCAGTTTCGCGTCAACTTAAGCTGAAAAATCACACACATCAACGTTGAATGTAATGTCAGTATGTGTATAGTGTTGTGGTTGATGGAAAGTCTGTACTGACCTTACTGTGGCCTCTGTGAACTTGGAAGCCCATTTCACTTGCAGAATTTTCGATCTTGTCAAACAAATCCTCAGGTGGGTGTGTTGATGTGAACCTGATCTTCCTTAGGGACACGTCCTGCAGCAAGTTAAAAAAAAAATACTCTGAGCTCATGAGGTAGAATTCAGTGTCTATCATCATTACTGGAGTTGTGAGGATGAAACTTCTTTTTTAGCCTTTCAGATTAAATTGTTTTGAGCAAGGCAATCACTGTGCTGGAAAGAAATTTCCAAGATGTTTTCCATACCTCTTCCTCGAAAAAACCTGAAAGATCTAGGGATGATGCCATTCCAATCAACTGAAACGCGTTGATCTGATGAGTAGTTTTATCCTCAGGTGCTTCACTGATTTTCTTCAGGTGGAAAAAAAAAGGGAAACCGTATGAATGATGTGTGTTTACTTTCACGACATACATACTCCTACTCTCCAGGCAGTTTGTCCATGTGTATGTACCTCTTTGACCTGATGAGCTATATAAAGCTCTGAATCTTCATCATCGTTGTCGTACGGAAGAGCAGGTACATAGTCCTCCTGGAACCATTCGTGTGCCTTGATCTCTGCCATGGTGATCCGCTTCATCGGGTTGGGTTCAAGAATCCTCCGAAGAAGATTTTGTACACCAGGAGAAAGCCACTCTGGGATCTGAGTATCACCCTTAAAAATCTAGACCCAGCAAGGTAAAAAGTAGCATAATTAAAATGGTATCAGAGAAGTACTGGAACTGAACTATAAAGATCCACTTCACTTTTATCTGAATGAGTACCTTCTGATAAAGAACAACGATGTTTCGATCATCAAACGGAAGATATCCCACGAGCATTATATAAAGAATCACTCCACAAGACCAGATATCTGATAATGATCCATCGTATCCTCTGTTCTGCAGAACCTGCAGGCGTTTGGCACAGGAAGTTAACAACTGTACAACAGGAGTTGTTTGGCCAGGGAGTAGTCAGGCTTTCACCTCAGGGGCAATGTAATTGGGGCTACCACAGGTTGTATGCAGCAATCCATCATTCTGAAAGTAAGATATCATGCAATACGGTGAGCGATCAACTTGCGGAAATCATTTCAGAGAACCCAGTTTAAAGAACTACTCCATCATACCCCAAGATGTTGCGGTAAAGCACTGAGACCAAAATCAGAGATCTTGATGTTTCCTTTTCGGTCAACAAGAACGTTCTCAGGCTGTAACAATGGAGCTGGTTAGAAAAACAAGGTCACAGAATTGATAGGAGTGGCATCACGGGAACAGAATGAGAAACATTTGGCACCTTGAGGTCTCTATGATAGACGCCCTTTTCGTGGCAATAGCTGACACCATCAATCAGCTGCTGAAAGAGCCTCCTTGCTTCTTGCTCCGGGAGTTTTCCCTTACTGGCCTGTTCAGTTGCAGCAAAGAGAGCAACAGGGGGAATCAGATGCCTATTATAGAAGTAACGGCACCGGAAAAGGAATCTATCCTGAGCACGGAAGGTAGAAGGAATGGATGGGAAGAATAAAAGGAGTTTCATTCGTGGCCTTACAATCCTGTCGAACAGTTCGCCCCCATTGACGAGCTCAAGCACCATGTAAATCTTGGTCTTGCTAGCAGCGATCTGAATCAGGATGTAGTAGTAAACACATGATCAGGAACATCACCACATCATAGATTAACAGGTTGGGCTCTAAAGGCATGCGCATCAGGAAATCCCTTTGGAAAACTACAGGATCCTTTCCCACTTCCGGAGGAAAGAAAAATGAGGCCACGGATAGGGTAAAGACAAAAGACAGGGGAACTGCTACGGCTAGTGGGCACTGAATGTCGTAGTCACCGATAGCAACGCAAGGCGTGCAAGCTACGGATCACAGACGAAGGCCCCACTGCTGACTACTGAGGGCGTCCCCAACGGTGGTACAGTCAGCTAGCTAGGAGGAACATCTACCCAATCCAGAAGAAAGAGAAGCGAAGAATTCGGTCTTGTTTAGATATCTAAATTCATCCTCAAATTTTACTATGTAAAAAGAAGATTCCCCAACACATCAAAATGTCGGCACATATATGGAGTACTAAATGTTGATGAAATAAAAAACTAATTGCACAGTTTTGTTGTACTTTGCGAGACGAATATTTTAAGCCTAATTAATCAATGTTTGGACAATTATTACTAAATAAAAACAAAATTGCTATAGTGTGACAAGACACTTACTATGTAAAATTTGATTTCAAGAGCTTAGCTCGCACATTTCTCAAGAAAATTTCACTCTCTGACATACTTTGCCATTATCTACTTTTTATTATTTAATTGATTCCAGACTCCACATCGGCTAGCGATTAGAAAAGGTTGCTGGGACGCCCTGAGGCGAGGCCGTTCACCTCAGCCTCACATGCAGGGCCGTGTTTAGACGCCGGATTCGGTGAGCGCTGAATTACTGCGCTACACTGTAGCAAATTTGTTTTTATTTGGTAATAATTGTCCAAATATTGATTAATTAGGCTTAAAACGTTCGCCTCGCAAAGTACAATCAAACTGTGCAATTAGTTTTTGATTTCATCTACATTTAGTACTCTATATATGTGTCGGTATTTTGATGTGATGGAGAATCTTCTTTTTGTATAGTGGAATTTAGGTGTAAATTTGGGAAACTAAACAGGGCGCAGGCAGAAGAAGCTGTGGGGGACCGCGGCGGTAGTGGGCATCGGGCTTGGGTACTTGGGTCGTGCCAATAATTGGTGGACCCGGAGCAGCGCGCCATGGAGCACCGTGTCCACCAGCTCAGGGGTTGTTTAGTTTTCGTGTCACATAGCATGATGGCCGTGTTTAGATCCCAATTTGGAGGACCGAATCTGCACAGTACGTATTAAATATGCACTGTAGCAATTCGTTTGTATTTGGTAAAAATTATCCAAACTTTGACTAATTAGGCTCAAAATGTTCGTCTCGCAAAGTACAATAAAACTGTGTAATTAGTTTTTAATTTCATCTATATTTAGTACTTCATGCATGTGCCGGTATTTTGATATGATGGAAATTTTCTTTTTGCATAGTGGAATTTAGGGATGAAATTTGGGATCTAAACCAGACCGATGTTAGAAAGAGTTTTCGGATACTAATAAAAAAACTAATTACATAACTTGTCTGAAAACCGTAAGACAAATATATTAAGCCTAATTAAACCATCATTAGCACATGTGTGTTACTGTAGCACTTAAAGCTAATCATAAACTAATTAGGCTTAAAAGATTCGTCTCGTCCAATCAAACCGTGCAATTAGTTTTTTCATCTACATTTAGTACTTCATGTATGTGTCAAATATTCGATGTGACGGGGTAAAAAAATTTTAGGCGGAATCTAAACACCTCACCCCCAGCTTCTTTTTCTCGGACCCACGCGCCTGTCTCTGCTGTGTGCATGGGTATGGGCCCATGGGTAAGGAGAATATACCAGTAGTATTGACTACTACTCCCTCCTTCCAAAATAGTACAGTAGTTAGTACAATATTTTTAAGTTTAACAAAAAAATATATAAAATACTAATAGTTAATACTAATAAGTATCATTAGGTTAATCACGGGATATACTTTGATAAAAAATTTATTTAAAGATATAAATATTAATACTAGTTCGGGATATACTTTAATAATAAATTTATTTAAAGATATAAGGGCCTGTTTGGCTTGGGTGTTAAAGTTTAACGAACATCGTAGCACTTTCGTTTTATTTGACAAAAAGTTTCTAATTTTGGACTAATTAGGCTTAATAGATTCGTCTCGTAAATTACTCCTAATCTGTGCCGACATGCATGCAATTAGTCTACATTTAGTATTAGTTCGCTGTATACTAGTTAAATTTTTTTTAAAAATCGGTAGTTATTTTTAGCCAGAGAGAAAGGCATTGAAAATTTTGGTTTAAATTAAACTACTAAAATATTTATAAATCTTATTTTATCAATCTCGAGATCTACCCGCTCAATCAATCATTCGTAAGTAGAGTGTACATGTTACTAAGTACAGGTGAAGCTGAGGCATCTCGTGCACGTATTTATTTGTATTACTAAGATCAGAGGAAAAAATACAATTATAATGGGAAATACAGTACATTTCATAGAAAAACTGATTGCAATCCTAGTACAAGATAAAACTCATAGGTATTATACAAAATCGTGCAGGTAAGTTATACAAGATTTAAAATGCGCGATTTTTTCATATTACCTACGTTTTCCCTTGAAAATAAAGAGATTTTTATGAAACTTCTGTAGAATTTTTACGTTCCAAAATCCGTAGCGGTGAAAATGGTGCGTGAGAGGGTGGTGCACCATGCACGTGCGGTCGATGAAGACAAGGGAACCAATAGAGAAGGGCAGCGGCAAGTGGGCAAGTTGCAGCAGCTGTGGCCAGGCAAATCGAGGAATCACGGCGAACAGGCACTTTATTCCAATCGATCGAACCGGGGCTCGTTTAGATGCCATCCAAATTCTAGGTTTTTTCACTCTCTCCATCACATCAATTTTTAACTGCTTGTATAGAGTATTAAATATAGATAAAAAAAATAACTAATTACATAGTTTAGTTGGAAATCACAAGATGAATCTTTTGAGCCTAGTTTTGGTCCACGATCAGATAATATTTATTAAATAAGACGAAAACAGTACTATTTATCAGGTTCAAATTTTTTGCAAAGTAAAGAAGGCCCGGGGTAGAAATGGCTGGAATTTGGAGACGGGAATAATCTAGAAACGGTGAAGTAGTACTTGGTTTGAACACGCAACAAATCTATGTTACCCTTGCAAGTAATTAATGCGGCTGCAAATTACGCGCGCAGGATAGTAACTAAGGCCTGGTTTAGATTAAAAAAAATTTTAATCTGATAAATAGTATCACTTTCGTCTTATTTGGTAAATATTATTCAATTGTGAATCAACTAAGATTCATTTTGTGATTTCCAACTAAATTATGTAATTAATTATTTTTTTTCCTACATTTAATACTCTATGTAAGTGGTTAAAAATTGATATGACGGAGAGAGAGCGAAAAAACGTGGAATTTCGAGGGGAGGCCTAATAGTAAATACGGAGTAGTAGCTTCTGGAAGAAAATCCCATTTCTTCATTCCCGGCCGGAGAAACGCTCGGCTCGGAAGTCGGAACTCGGAACTGAACCGATCGAATCATCTAGAGATGGGAGAAGGAAACCCGAATCGACGAGCTGAGCCTGAGCCCTGAGCAGGGGAGTGGGTGGGAGAGGGTGACGGACGGACGGACCTCGTGGAGGCGGACGACGTTGGGGTGCGCGAGCAGCTTGAGCGTGGCGATCTCGCGGCGTATCTGGTCGTCGACGCGCTGCGACACGACGCGGGCGCGGTCCAGGATCTTGACGGCGAACTGGGCGCCGCTGCCGCGGTGCCGCGCCTGCTTCACCTTCCCGAAGTTGCCCTCCCCGAGCGTCCGCCCCAGCTCGTACGCGCCCAGCAGCCCGCGCGCGCCGCCGCCGCGGCTCACCATGTCCGGCGGCCGGTCGGGATCGGACGGAGCCGCGCTCCGCGGACACCTCGCCCGCCGGGATTCCGGGACCTCGATACTTCCGTCAGACGGTTGGAATACAGGGCAGGGAATCTCTGGAATGGTCGATCAGTTGAATCTGCCGCGCCGCGCGCCGGGCGGGTCGGAGTCGGAGGTGGAGCCGTGGAGGGGAGGCGGGGGAGGGGATTGGGAAAAGGAGACCCCATCGTATTTATAGCTCCTGCAGGCTGCAGCCGTCGTGCTCGCTCCTCTTCTCTGCGTTTTTTTTTGGGTTCCCCGTCCACTCCACTTGTGCAGTTGCGCAATGTGCACCCAAGGACGGCACTGGTGGACACACGTCCATGCGGTCATGCCTCCTTGATGAATTATTTTGAAATATTATTGCATTGCAGTGCATCTACGAGCCTGTTTAGTTCTAAAAAAGAACCTAAAAAGTGTTATAGTACCTGTCACATCAAATTTTACGGCACATGCATGGAGTACTAAATGTAGACGAAAGAAAAAACTAATTACACAATTTAGTTGTAAATCACGAGACAAATCTTTTGAGCCTAATTAGTCTATGATTGGACACAAATTGCCAAATAAAACGAAAAGTGCTACAACAGCCGAACCCAAAAAATTTCACCAACTAAACATGCCCTACGTTAAATATGAGTTATTTAAACATCCATTTCTAACTCATAACGATACGACGGCATACATGTTTTTAGAAGGGAACGTGTATCTCTAGTGTTAATTTATTATTAAATTTTATAAGCTATCAAAATAATGGATAAAAATTAAGATATGTTTTTTTTTCTAAATTTGAAACTAAAACAAATTTATACATAGAGAAACGGAAGAGTTTCACTATTTGGAAGAGAAGGGAAAGAAGCCGTTAGCCTCTTCTTCCCCGACGCCCCATGCTGCCCCATGGCTGCCGGGCTCAGATCTGCCGCCGTGACCCACCCTCCGCCATCCCCACCCGTCAGGGCCGCTTCGTCGATTATTGGCGAGTCGACCGACACCCCTTCCAGCTGCTATAGCCGCTCTCCTTTAGCTCGCCACGGCCGGATTGCAAATGAGCCCGTTAAGGTGTAAATTGGACGGACCGGAATAGTTGGAGGGAGTAAATTGAATCAAATGTTAGTTTGTGGGGTTGTTGGGACATAGGCCAAATTTAGGGGGGTAATTTGGACTTTTTTCTCCACCATAGGAGCCACTTCTCTAAGGGACTAAAGCTGGAGCTATTTAGAAAGGAACACGTCCAAATATTTCGAGACCTTTACATGATTGTTTTCTGTATATATCTCTCATCTTAGACAGGCTCTCTAATTTTTTTTCTCTATACTCCAATGTCTTGTCACAATTTTTCTTATGTGAAAAATATGAGAGAACTATAGATGCAGCCTCTCCAATAATGGAGAGCGAGTAGAGTAGTTTTGAAGAGCGAAGATGAGCACCTCTGAAAGACTGTACCGACATTGACGAAGTCACCACAGACGCCTCACTGTCGAGAGGAATGTCGCCTACCACTAAAAAAACAACGCCATTAAATCCTGAAATAAATCTAGGAAAATGAGAGCACCTATGCCAAGTCGAGAACTTGAACCCGGGTAGACAGGTTTCACCACAAGGAACCTAACCGTTCGCGATACTACTCTAACTTATACAGGCATGGAAGAGATTGAATACATTAACTCTGTAATGCGTGCTTGAGGGATCACATACGTTCATGGCACATGTGCCTGGCAATATAGGAAACTTTCCCAGAGCTAAATAATGCGCCTCTCAAACTTGGATGGAGGGAGTAATAGTGAGGATAGATAGAATCGTGCTCCACACCATATATACTTGGATAAAGCTACTCTAACTTGTACAGGCATGAAAAAGATTGAATGTGTCGAATCCCTAGCTATCGTACGGTTGTGAGTGATGTAATACGAAGAAACTTTTCGCTCTTTAATATCATATATATAGGTTTTTGCTTCATCGATAGAGGCCCTCCTCCTTTTCGTCTAAAAGGAAAACTATACCCGTGCACATCGAGAGAGGCCGAGAGAGAGTCATTAGATTTCTAAGATTTATTGGTCCAATCCCATGGTCTTATAGGCAGGTTCTGTCCACGAAAGAATGCAATTCTCGCATTCGAGAAACTAAATACTTTGAAACTTGATCAAATTTATACTTAAAAAACTAACATTATGATACAAGATTAATATCATTAGATTTGTTATGAAATATACTTTCGTAATAAACAGAATTGGAGACATAAATGTGAATATTGTTTATTGTAAACTTAGTAAAAATTGAACTTTAACTGATACGGATATCATAGTTTCTTTGATCTGTGGACGGAGAGAGTAGCACGTGGAGTCAACTTGACATGCATGTCCTAGTTGTATTTTAGATTCTCCTTAAAAAAGCTGCCTTTTAGATTGTCTCGTAGTAATTCTAGGATCACTAATTTGTGTATACAACAAAAGAAGATTTATGGGTTGCATGGTCTGAAAATAACAACCTGTTTGTTTCGCTGGAATTTGGCTTAGGTTGATTTATTGTAAGAGAAAAAATACTATTTATTTGCTGAAAAGTAGTGCTGAAAACTGAGTGAATGTATAAATTGAGTTGTTATCTTAAACTTTAGATTCTAATGATCGGTTACCTCTGACAATATAAAACTATTTACGTGTAGCAATATACTTGCCCTTTTTAGATGCAGCAGCACCAGATTCGTGTAGAATGCTCAAAAAACCAAAACTTGGATCAAAATTATTCCTGCGTGTGTTGAGGAAGGAACACGCTCGTGCTCCTTTGGTAGCCATACCACCTTTCGCGTTCCGGGGTGAGAAGACAGACAGAAAAGCAACAGGTGGACGGGACGGGACGCCGACGTCACCGGCGGGGCCCAGCAGCCGTCCAGGCCCACATCCCACGTGGCCGAATCAGATGCCCCCAAGCGGCCGGGCCCTTAGGCTAGCTGCACTGCTGCACGATATGTGAACCGGCACAGCTCCAGCTCAACACAGGTCAGCAGGGCCACGTTTAGATGAGAGAATTGGGGAGAAAAACACCATATCAAAATTCCTGTAGCATTTCGTTTGTATTTGGTAAAAATTATCCAAATTTTGACTAACTAGGCTTAAAATGTTCGTCTCGCAAAGTACAACAAAACTGTGCAATTAGTTTTTGATTTCATTAACATTTAGTACTTCATGCATTTGCTGACATTTTGATGTGACGAGGAATCTTCTTTTTACATAGTGGAATTTAGGGAAAGAATTGGGGAACTAAACAAGGCGCAGGATACGCGCATGCAGCGGGAGACTGTAAAACGCACGCCATCAGCCAGACAACGCTAAATATGGCGCAACCACAGGCTGTAGCGGACCTGTCTGCCCACCTGCTGCGCGCGCAGAACAGGCAGGAGAGAGGGAGGAGAGAGGTAAGAGTGGGCCCCACGATTTCAAACAAGCAAAAAAATTATTATAACTCATAAACCAAAAATTCAAATTAAATTTCGATTATACCATTAAATTCGTTTCAATAAATACTTCAAAACAAGATCTCACATGGATATATTTAGATAAAGTGACAAGTGGATCCCACAGTAGATAGAGGATGATATAGAAAATGAATAGATGCGAGAAAACTATATATTTTGTGATGACTAAGATGAAATATTCTTTTTAAAAAATAAATATAGAGGTCCATGAGTAAGGACAGTCTTACCCGGAACCGCGGGCGGCGGCGAAAAAGGTGGGCTTTCCCGTGTCACACCAGCCAGACTCACCACTCGTCCGTCCACTCCACGCATCTCGTCACCGTTTGATTTGATTGATCGATCACGGAGCTACCCGGTAACGCAGGGATAAGAATGCGTACTCTGCGGGGTAGTTTAGGCAAACAAATTGATGTGGCTGGGGACGATTACCTCAACCTATGGATAAGAATGCGTGCACGGTCAAGCACACGTCGCAAGGGCAAGTTGCCGTACGTGTTGGCCGTTGGTGAGCTAGTAGTTGCCGCTGCCTTTTGCATGCACCTTGTTTAGTTACCCTCAAAATTCCAAGTTTTTTCACTCTCTCTTTATCACATCAATTTTTAGCCGCTTGCATAGAGTATTAAATGTAGAAAAAAAATAACTAATTACATAGTTTAGTTGGAAATTACGAGATGAATCTTTTGAGCCTAGTTGATCCACAATTAGACAATATTTGTCAAATAAGATGAAAGTGGTACTATTCATCAGGCTGAAATTTTTTTCAATCTAAACAAGGCGTAGGTTGTGTCGATTGAGGGGCTCGGCGCCTCACCACGTACTGCCGCTAATCCACTAGTGATTCTGCGGCCCCTAGCTTGTGGTCGGCTCGAGATGAGGCGGATTGATTAGGGGTGTTTAGTTCCTAAAAATTTTCATCCCAAAACATCACATCCAATCTTACGGCACATATATAGAGCATTAAATGTAGACGAAATAAAAAATTAATTGCATAGTTTACCGTGAAATTGCGAGACGAATCTTTTAAGCCTAATTAGTCCATGATTAAACAGTAATTATCAAATAAAACAAAAAAACTACAGTACCCAAAACCAAAAATTTTCGCGAACTAAACACCTCCTTAGTCTAATGGACGATGGGTCAGGGCGGTACAAGTGCTCGTACCGCTTGGTCGCCACGTAGGATCCACTTTGGTACCAGCCTCTTGCATGTATTAGTTGGGTGTGCACGCGCGGGGGTCGCGACGGGTGACGCGTCATTGTGGAAATCGCGCGTTAACAGTTCAAATATATAAAGGAGCTGTTCGGCTGTGCTGATAAGCCGGCTGAAAAACACTGTTGACTGATTTGTTGTGAGAGAAAAATATTATTTTAACTGAAAAAACAAGCTGAAAAAAATAAATTATAAACCGAATGAACAGGGCAGTACTTGTCGGCACACGACAGAGTATTATATTTTTTATTTTTATTTAACCAACGATCGTCAGGCTCGAAGAACGATCGAATAGCCAGTGAGAATCGAAAGGGACTCAACCAACTTACTCCCTCCGTCCCATTGAAAGTGTCGCCCGGGAAACGTGTTTGTGAGAAGGACACGCTTTTCCAACGACACTTTCAATGGGACGGAGGGAGTACAGTACTCCAGATGAATCGATGCTTCGTACGAGAGCGGACATCTAACTCCACGTCACTTGTCAAACCTAATTTAAGCCAAGATGCGTGCTTCATCCAGAAATTAAACAATAAATCCAAGGTGCGCGGTTAGTTCATCGACACTAATAACAACAGTTGATGAGTGCAATGCTTTACGGTACAAAAAAAAAACATGAGTGGTACTAAACTTGTCTTCAGTACCATTTGAGTCCTTCCACTGCCAAAATACATTCTCAGCCTTATTCAGATATTGGCCCCGTTCACTTTCCATGCAAACCCAAAATATTTCATCTTCCACCCATCACATCAAATATTTGAACGCATGCGTGAAGTATTAAATATAGATAAAAAATAACTAATTGCTAAGTTTGTCTGGTTTTTGCGAGACGAATCTTTTGAGCCTAGTTACTTCATGGTTAGATAATATTTATCAAATAAAAATAAAAGGTGCTACAGTAACTTTTCGTCCACTTTTCACCAACTAAACACACCCATTGTCTAGAGGCATCACCGAGGTCTAGTTACTTATCACATGCTATCTGTCATTATCACTATTCAGATCCAAAACGGATCTCGGTGTACTCTATATATGCCCAATGTCGTCACATGCTATATATATAAGGTCAATCCCCTGTGTGGCTTAGTTCTGGAGCGGTGGGTCCCATGTACATGAGGGTGGTGCCCACATATCGGTCTCTATAGCTATATTTTCATCTTCTCTTTGTGTGTCTCTGAGCATATTGACGGCACAAACGTTCCCATTAAGTCGCTGTGGGAGGTCGTTGAAACAAAACGTGTGCCAAGACCTGTTGGGGCACGAGAGATCCATTGTTGCATGGACGTGAAGACGTCCAGTGGTTTGGTATTAACCACCCAAAAAAAAACCAAATTGTAAGTTATTTTAGCTTTCCTAGATACATTAGTTTTACTATATATATATAGACATAATGTATATCCAGGTGCAAGAAAAAATTATATATATATATATATATATATAAATATATATATATATATATATAAACTAGGACGATTTATAATTTAAAATGGAGGGAGTACGTACTTGAGGAAAGCTTACACTAAAATGCATTCTTCTAGAATTTAAAGTGGTGGCTCCCGTGTGCATTGTAAAACCATCTACTAGCTAGGACCAACCGGCCAAGCTAGAGGGACTCCTTTTGTTGGACGAAATGGTACATTTGATTTTTTTTGACAGGAACGAAATGGTACATTGATACCGTGGGTAATTATGGATGATTTCTACTCCACCGGTTCCAAATTATAAGTTGTTTTAATTTTTTTTTATATTTATTTTGCTATATATCTAGATATATAATTTGGAATAGAGGGAGTTGTTGGATAGATACCTTGGAGTCACGTGGTTTGAGAAGGAGCCACGTCCTAATCAGGATGATGCTAGTGACGGGTCCAACCAATATCTAGCTTCTCGTATTAAATGAAAGCACGCTAGAAGCGTCAGCTTACCGAGCGAGCTAGCTAGCCGTCCATGCGTGCAGAGCCACTACCTCCGGATGGACGAATAACTCGTCATCGACGACGAGGCAATGACGACGGTGACCATTCCGTCTGATTGACGTGACAGTATTTCATTACCAAGCACAGTGACAGCCAGCAGTTACCGGCGGACAAAATACACGCCCATGCATGCATGACTAATCTTGGAAGACTAGCTAGCTAGGACTAGGATCCCTCAATCAAGTCTCGGACTGAAGTTGTCAGTAGAGATTCAAGCACAGACAAGAGACACCAAGACATTTCCATTCAGGTGTCACGCACGTTCAGGTCTTGTTTGATCTGATCTTGTCAGATTCATATCAATCCACGTGTGTTGATGTGGATTAGATTAGAACTTTAAGACGTGATTGGGGTCCTTCGCCGTGAAGTCGGAGGCTCGGAGCTGCTTATCGTTTGGCAAAGGTTGGCAAAACGATGATTGGCTCCGTCGTTTGTTGTGATAGTAATAGATAATGTAGTTTTTAGGTCGTGGTCGTACAATTTTCAGGCCTAATTTCCCTCATAAACATAGGCAACTCTCTTCTTCTTATAATATACATGCTGGAAATTCCAGATCTTTTAAAAAAAAGACATGCCTTCTCAAACAGGTCAAAAGGTCACTACTCAACTTCATTTGTGCATGGTAGTAATGGTCAACTTCATTCATCCATGACACAAAAAAAAATCAAATCTAGACTTGTACTTGGTTAGTAGACCGAACATAACTCAACACATGAGTTAACTACAAGATTTTTATTTGTGCATGGTAGTAATGGTACAACTTCATTCATCCATGACACCAAATAAAATCTAACTTAGACCGGGACTTGGCTAGTAGACCGAACACAACTCGAAACATGAGTTGTACTGAACTTGACTACGCAATTTGATGTGGATCTCGAGATCGAGGCTTTTATAGGTGACGGACTAACAAACCTCCCATCCTTTTATTAATCACTTCTCTTATATTTTAGGTGCCTGAATTTTAAAATATTTTCAGGCAATACCTCTAACTAGTACATGTAAATTATTACTTTTGTGATTTATTATTTATCTTTGTGTCATAACGTATTAAATTTTATCCTTGTCTTCCTATAGAAAATAATTATAAATTATTAATTATTTTTGTGCCAACACAAATTAGATTTTGTCGGGTTTGTGGTTTTGTGTAACGAGTTTTTTTATTCCCGATTCCGAAAATTGTAGATTGCATTTACAGAAATTGCAATAAACGAAATCTGCAATTTTAGTATACAATAACCACCGCCTCAAAGGAAACTAAAATTCAGCAAATCCCTTTATTAATATATTAAACCAACAGGTTGAAGTTCTTGATTTCGTGTCAACGTTCACACTTTTCTAAGTTTATTTTAGAATTTAATGGTCTTTTTCTTTTAGCATGATAGGTAATATGCCCGTCTGCTGTGACTTTTTGTTAATCTTAGGAGGTGTTAGGAATTGCTCCACAAACTCTTTCGTAGAGCAGCTCCACAAAAAACTAGAGTTTGTGGAGCACCTCTTTAGATGCTCTCATAACTTCACCTTTTTTCTTAAACAGATTGCGTGGAGCTGAAACCGTTTAGCTAAAAAATATAAAGCAGAGCTAAAAAAACATATAGCAGAGCAGTTCCAAACAGCCCTCGGTATCTGCCAACTCAATCTCTCCGAAGTCCTCATAGGGTAAGGTGTATTTGCGTGCAATCATAGAAGTGTGCATCCATGTCTAAATACGTATATACCGTGAGTCATAAAAATAAAAAAAGATATAATTGGAGAATATGGGCCAAATAGCTTCTAATCCAGATCTGGCAACGACCACGAGAACCGTCAGGATATCAGCCCACTGCCAAGTAGGCAGGTTGTCCCTTTTTTGGTTTTCTTGGTGACCGTACCGTCACCGATAACCAAGATTATCATTGCCGTTTGCTGCCAGCTGATATTTCTCATCTTATCATTTTGCTTATTTTTCTTTAGTTTTCTTATTGCCCAATGGAGGTTTAATAATTTAGTGTTTAGGATTAATCCATTGCTAAGTCCTCATTTTTGGTGCTTCTAGGCACATTTAATACTTTGATATATATAAATTAATTAGTTCAACGTCTTATGTGGAAATGTTGAAATAACACATTCCAAATCTTTTGAGGTTTAAAATAATTGATCGCCCACCCCGGCCCCTCTAATAATCAAATGATGTCACATGTTATGCTTATATCGCTGTATTTGTTTTCTTTCCCACCTCATCTTAGGTCCTATTTTAGATCCATTGTGATTATAACAATCAGTTAAAAATCTAATTGTGATTAAATAGGTTGGATTAAAGGGTGGATTATTATAATTAAAACCTCTAACATAATAATCCTATAATCTAGACGAGACCCTTTTTTTTGGTGATTTCCGCCAATAATCCACCATAATAATCGAAGGATCCAAACGCTCCGATTGTTAAAATCTGTAATCTCAATTATAATTCCTACACATAAATCTAGATTATAATAATCTGGTCGTAATCCAAACAACCCCTTGGCCATCCATCTTCTAGTGTCGGTAATCTCGAACGCTTGAGGCTTTGTAAGCCCATGCCTTGCAGTAGGTATATAGGGATTCTGCTTTTAACAACCTCCTCACAACAAGACTCGCGAGGCAGAGATTCACGTTTCAAATATACCATTCTAACTAAGGCTCTGTTTGGAGCATGAGAATTTTTTTCTCATTTTTATGTTATTCCTGTAAAGTTATTGTACGATTTGGAATTTCTGCATTTCAAATAAGTTTTTTACAAGGACCAGAATCCTGAATCCTTGTTCTTATTTGTTTGTTCAAGGATTGGGCTTCATCAATTACGATTCATCCACAGCCCACTTTTTTTTTATTCTTGATTGAGGAAGCATTTTATTATCCACAGCCCACCTACATGCTTGGTAGGGTTTTTTTTTTTGACAACAGCTTGGTAGTTTGAGTTGGAAACGTGGGCCGGTATGTAAATGCTACTGGCTGCAGAGAGCGGCCCGTCACACACATTCCTTCTCGCGTGCAGATGAACGGGCCAACGGCCAAGTCCATAGCAGAATCACGGTGAGAAGGTGACGAGGACATCGCGATGGAGTCGAGGACGACTCCAATTCAAGAAGAGAAGGATGACGAGGGCATCGTCACGGACACACCGATGCTATGGTCTTCCCTAAGTTGCAATTCGTCCCCAACTTAGCTGCCTCGTTACCCTCGGATTCAGCAGACACGTCGTCACTGTTTCGGTCATAACTTTCTCATACGACGTCGAAACGAGGCGTTCTTGATGCGTTGGAAAGGAGACGACGACGCCGTCGTTTTGGATCTGGTCCCAGCTCCAGAAGGTCCGTAGATCATTCTGTGTGACCACGGCAAGGTGCAGCGTCACCTATTTGAGTCAACTTGGCCATGTATCGTGTCGGGCCTTAAGCCCAAGTTGTGGGCGCCCAACCCCTGGCCGTCCCCAACTCTAGGTCGAGTCTTAGACTATAAACACAGCCGCCGCCGCTGCTAGATAATGGGGGTTTTGTTTAGAGTTTAGTTTTCCATCGAGAAACTGAATCGTTCATTGTAACTGTGGTGACAAATCCTTTTACAGTGATCCAGGGCCCCTGTTCTTGATCTCCTCCACTGTGTCGATTAGTCCTTTGAAACCGAGTTCTTAACCCTCTATTGATATTCGCATAATTCATATTTGCAATTTCAGATTGCGTGTTTTTACCTTCTTGCTTGTGCTCTTCGATTCGCTTGCAGGAAAAGCCTTCTTGGCGAGGTCAATCAAGTTGTGTTTGGTTGATAACCAACGGAGCAGTGGTGTAACGGTTGCAGGGTTCGAATCGTGTCTGATTTGAAGCCGGACCGCCAACGTCGAGATCTCCACAAATCGAACTTACCGGCTACCTCTCGGAAGATCGGGCCTGTACTCATCAGAAGGCCGTAAGCCCGTAGGCATCACGGTGAGAACTGAGAAGTCCATAGCAGAATCACAGTGAGAAGGGAGAGTACGTTCAGCAGCCAGCTACAAAATAAGTTATTTTGTAGCTACCTCTATTTACGATAATTTTATATACCAATTTATGATAATGTCAATACATATTTACGATAGTTGGGTTACTATAACACATGGAGATATTTACCGTAACGTTATAGTAAATCACATAGTAAGAAATTACTATAATATCGTAAATTAGCATAATAATTATTGTAACTCAAAGTGGCCACAGAATAAGTTATTTTGTAGCTAGCTACAGGTAGTAGTTATATATATATATATATATATATATATATATATATATATATATATATATATATATATAGGGGAGAGGGTAAGGGCACGCATCTAGTCCTAGCTGGTTACAATAGAAGAGTCCTAGTCCTATTATAGAATATAGCTTTCTTAGTAAGCCGAGTAAGTTGATCTTGAATAGCTTGAAGTTGACGTCACCTTGTTTTGCGTCCTTCAACAAATTGTGGGCCAGTCCAGGGCCCATCCGAGTAGTATCCCTATGGGGAACCCCTAGGACCCTGGTCCGTCAGGTACACTTTAGGTCTTGTTTGGATGCGCATGTATTCATCTCAATCCATAGGTGTTGAAGTGGAATTAAATTAAGTTCCATTTCAATCCACCAACACATGTGGATTGAAGTGAATACATATGCATCAAACAAGGCCCTTACTGTATTTGCAAGATAAAATCAACTACTTTACATCTTAAGTTCCTACCAATAATTACCAATTATGATATCATAATAACATTACAGTGATGAACTGATGGCGTTATTTATCACCTGAGTAGTTGATCTTAGCTTCATCCACTACGTGTCTCTTTCAGAAGCCGATGATTGTGTATGCATACAACATCATCAGGACATCATATCTTTTCTAAACAAAGTTGTATCATAAAATTTAAAAGGAAAACCAATAATAATGTTATTAACAAGATTATACAAAATCAGACAAGGAAATATCTAGCTATATCTGGCGCGAGCGGGCACGGCCGCTGCCACCGAGTGGAGAGGGAGAGAGGTGTCGAGAGAGATGGAAAGAAGCAAGAGAAAAAAACAGAGGAGGGGAAGAGATAAAGGTATTATGGATATTTCATCAAAACGGCCACCAGATGATTCCTTTCTATATATTATGAAGAGCTATTTTGCCAAACGGTTCGCTAAAACAACTTCAACTTTATGAAAAAAAGTTGCTTCTCTCTAAAGTACCTAACAACGACGATCAGGATTCCCCCTAAAACACAGAATCGCGATGGTAACAAGCCTAATAACTAGCTAGCCGTACGAAGTCACCACTAAAAGCACAACACCGTTAAATACTAAAATATTCGCTCCTCACGAGAAATCAAACCCAGGACCTGAGGTGCTGCTGAGGCTTTTGAAACCACTAGGCTACATGCCCTTCCGCGCAACACAAAGTCAACTTGACGAGCATGCCGTACCGTAAATTGTTGTGCTTCCACCGCCTTCTCATGAGTGTTCAGTATGTACTTAGTCGATTACTACTTGGTGTCTCTAATTTGGAGTGGCAGCTTCGTTCTAACATGTATTAGCTGAAACGTACCGCTTGACACTTACTGTATTTGCAAGATAAAATCAACCACTTTGCGTCATGACTCATGAGCTCTAACTAATTAGCATATCATATAACAAATTACGTACAGCGATGTCATTTTTTATTAGCTGAGTAGTTAATCTTAGCTTCGTCCACTTCTTGCCTCTTAATTTCAGAAGCTGATTGTGTGAAGCCACACGCATGCATGCAACATCAGCATGATTTCATTTTTTCCCAAAACAATGCATCATAAAATTATTGACATGCACATCACAAATGCCCCCAAATAAAATGTGTCATCTAAATAAAGTTAACAACCGAGCAGTATACACCTTGCTCGTCATCATTAAGTGAATTATTAGGCACAACAAATTAATTAAAAGGCAAACCAATCATGCTACTAATTAACAAGATCACACAAAATCAGACAATGAAATGAAATGTCTCTTTGGTCGCAAAGTCTGGCCGCAATGTAATAATCAGTACCTAAACTCAGTAGCTAGGCGTCCTTGCAAGCTGCTACTGATGGCTCCTCGCCACCAATGCTGTTTGCCCTTGTAAACGATGTTCGTTCCTCCTTCCTCTTAATAAAAAACGGACCTCTTGGTCCGATCGAGAAAAAAAAATTGTCTAGCTCATGAAGTCCTAATTGTTTGTTTGCATGTCCAAAGAGAATATGGATGTCAACTGTAGCTACCTAACTGCTCTTGCTGCTAACTAGTAGTTGGCGAGAGGATTCTATCCCTTACCAACTACACGTCCCCCTCATATCTTCAACCTTCTATCAGGTTGACGAAGACCGTCCATACTTGCAAGTTGCAACCTCTCAAATCGCAACGACCATACGACCGACCGAACCCTAGCTCCCTTTCGCAGCTCCGTGAGGCAACACGATTGAATTTCTAATACAGTTCCCTACAAGATGGACGCTAGCTAGCTTATGATGGTGGTCGATCATGCATATATAAGGCCCAGGAATTTCTGAGAAGCAGGCAAGAATCGTCTTATCTTGGTGTCACAGTGTGACTGTTAGACTGTAGCCATCGGATGACGTCAGATTAATGACTTTACAGCTTTATTAGATTATTAAGTACGTAGCTAAGGTACAAAGTTCACATCATGCAGGCACGCATGACGTGTCCGGATCGGCGCTGGGATATTTATTTTTGGGTTTGGAGAGCATGTCGTCTCACGGTCTCTATGAGATTGCAAAAGTCGTTGCTACAAAAGATTAAAAAAAGGGTTTGCTATTTTTAGGTCCATGGAAAATAATATCTGTTAGCCATCAGATGATCTAAATTGACAGAAAGATGCATGAATCTTGAAGTAAGATCAAAGAACCACGTCGTCACCGAACAAAAGACAGATTTCAGGCACCTGTTTTTTAGGAGAAGTGTAAAAAAAAAACCAGCCCAAGGTATATGTGGGAGACGTGTCATTTTAGGGTCACTTGTGGCATGAACTTTTCACACGGCTCACAGCACGGCATGATATGATAAATTTTAGGCTATATGAAACGGCATGAACGAAAGGGTCGTACCGTGGCTAAGTCTTGGCATGTTGGCAGTGGCGGGCCCAGGATTTTTATCTTGGGTATTCAAAATGTGAAGGGAGTCAAAAAAAATTGACAACATAAACTCCTAATGCCTAATATTTGGCATGTATAGCACCACATGATTCTAATTGTATAATTTATAGCACATATTTTAGTATGATTTCATAAATTCATAGAATTTTAGCATAACTTGAAATCGTTTAGCAATTAACATAGAGTGCCAATAGTTCAACGTACCAAAGTAGCATTGTTGCAACATCCAGAATTTGGGGTAAATTAAATCAGAGGACTGTAAATTAGGGACTAATTAATTTACAGACAAAATAAGGCTATTCTCATTCCATTTTACAAGTGATTCACCAATAAGCCAAGAACTAAATCTAAACTGACAAATTGCAAGAAGCAGAGAAGTTCTCTCGGCCCTGTTGGTCGTCGGGCATGCTGACCGCTCGGTTGCTCGGAGGCACGGAGCCTTGGACTGTGTCTTGCGTGGACGGCCTGGCGCCGACTCTCTCGTCGCCACGTAGAGTGCGGATAGGGGATGGCTACCCACAGCCGGCAGCCGGAATCTGCCCTGGTGGCTAGAGCTAGGGTTTGGAGTTTGGGGAAAGATTTTTTGAGTTAGGGGAGGGAGGAGCAGCAAGTGACGAGTGCAGACGTGCGGTAACACCGATTTCTAGGTGCGGATGCAAATTTGGGCTGCGGCCTTCTAGGCCTAGAGCATCTTCAACAATACAACCTAAAACATACCTCCTACTTCTCTATTTAGGAAGCCACCTATTTTGAGACTACTCATATTTTGCTTCCAACTCTAGTAATACTACATAAATCATACTACTCAAATTCGTTTTAGTAGTCAATGACGAGTGAGGCTCTTTTGTCTTCCTCTCTCATCTAGATTTTATACGGTGGGGAGTAGGGGGGCAACAGAAGTAGAGGGTGGAGGGAGAAAAGTAGGAGGCTAACAAATGTGAGGGGTCTAGTAGGGAGTCTGTTGGATTTGGTTTTTTAGCCTCCACTACCTAAATCTGGAGTAGGGGGTCAAGTAGGGGGTCCTGTTAGAGATGCTTACGGTGGGGGAAAATAAGAAGTATGAACATGTAGTTTGGGGCTCTTTTCTGTACTGGTAATTAGTTTGACTCACTTTTCTTTTTTTTTTCCAATATACAAACATGTAAACACTATATATGAAATTTTTTGTCAAAAAATTTGGGTATTCAACTGAATACCCTTGAATACTACTGTGCCCGCCCCTGCATGTTAGGCTACATGGCATGATCCTCATCTTTGGCTGTGCTTCGGCTATCATGGCACATGAAAACAGCCTATCTTTTAGTGCTTGCCTTTTACATGGCCCAACATAACAACAATCATTCAGGAAAACACAGAAATATGTCTTCTGTGCTTGGAATATTTAGCCATTTGTTAGTTTTTGTGAGACAAATGATAGTAAACTAGACATTCTCATATACAACATTATTTAGAATAGTCGTGAAGCACATGATCAGATCTCGATGCAATAAAAACTATATTTAAATTGATGAGTGTCCGAAGAGGATTGATATAGTATTACCAAGGGTTATGCTTAGGTTGGCACTGCATTATGGCAACGCAACAAGCTATATGGCCATGCTGGTGACAAGAAAAAGGCTTGCCGTGCCATAACTACCGGGAGTCACGGCCTGAATCACAAGAGGCCAAGAGGGTTGCACCATACTGCTAGGACATGGACCTAAGTCCTACCTCTACTCTCACATCATTAGAGTTTTGGCATGGCCTAAGTCACTACCAAGGCTATCACCATTGGTTCAAAACTGGTGGTGATAAACATCATCACTTTCAGACCTGGATACGATCCAGTGGTAGTGAGGCGGACATCACCGCTACTTGGGCTTGTTAGGTTTAGTCCTACATAAAAAAATTGATGGCGGAGGAGCATAACATATAAGGTGAGATAGTCCTCACCTACCAGTCTAGTCTTTTGGGTTGAGTTAGGCCCAAGGCCTTGGTATGTTGTGGGCTTTGGTAGAATTGGGCTTGAGGGGCGCCGGTTCATGGGTATAGAGGCCGGGCCAGATTCCACTGCGCACTCTAACAAGTGGTATCAGGGTCCATAGTTGGAAAACCTGGAAAATTTCAGGGGTCACTTGGTGGGGATCCCGTTAACGTCTCGGGGGTCACACGGGTTGTGAGTGACATGGAGCGTTGCGTTGGACTTGGGGCTTGCAGAATGTCTTCCAGAGATCACACATGGTTGTGTGATGTGAAGATTTGGGTTTGATGTGTGACGAGGGAGATTGTTAGGTTTAGTCCCACATCGGAAATTAATGGTGGAGGAGCACAACATATAAGGTGGGGCAATCCTCACCTATTAAGCTAGTCTTTTGGTTTGGTTTAGGCCTAAGGCCTTGGTATGTTGTGGGCTGTGGTGGGCCTGCCTGAGGGGCGTTAGCTTGTGGGTATACCAGGTCAGGCCTGATTCCGCTGTGCAGTCTAACAGGACTTGCCAATCTAGCGGTGTTGATCTTTTACTGCCGGATGAACCGTTGGTTTTTTTATTCCATTGCATCCCACTGATTTTGAACCGGTGTTGAAATATTATCACTGCCGATTTTGGCCAAATCAGCGGTGAAAACCGTGCTATGAAAATGAAATATGTAGTAATGCACCTCTGGTCCCAAATCATCAGAATTTAGGCAGTGTTCGCCTAAACGGCCTAAACGGCCGATTAAATGGCCGCTAAATGGTAAACGGTGATAAACTGTTTTGTTTAGGGGGTAAACACAAAATTAAACGGTTGACCGTTTAAATGGCCAAAAAACGGGGAAAATGGTATAAACGGCCTAAACGGAATGGGGATAAACGGTATTAAACGGGCTAAACAGCTGTTTAAACAGGTGTTTAGGCGAACACAAGGTAAATCTAGTTAAGTTTTACATGTATAAATTTGTATACTTAAGTTTATTATATTTATAAATATGTACACTTGATTTGTTACATGCATAAATATGTACGTTTGATTCTTTTCACATGAATACATATATATACATACTAAAATAATTGTTTTTTACTTGGATTAATATTTATAAATGCTAGAATAATTGATTTTACATCAAAAATATGCATATTTGGGTCATATTGTGTAAAACCGCTTAGACCGCTTTAATCTGTTTAAACACCGTCTAAACCGTTTAAACGCTAAACAGAGGGTGACCGACTGTTTAGCGTTTAGGATAACATTGAGTTTAGGTCAATGTTCAGGCACTCCTCGAGGCCTAACACAACTAGAATTTTAGACTTCTCCTAGTGAGGTGGGCTTCTCCTAATGTTTTAACATTCAAAATTTAGTATAAATTTTCCTTACTAAATGCCTCCTAGTGAGATTCCCATGTGCTATGACTAGTGGTAGTGTTTTACTATTACTTAAAAACACTAGGAGAAGTCCACTATTTTAGTAGTGTAAGTACATGCCTTATTTATACAATTTTTTAAGAATCTAGAGGGGCAAGAAGCCCCTGCTGGTTAAACATTCATATAAATATATATTCTTACTATGCCAGAGAAAGCACACACGTGCCCTCTGTTGAGTGCGAATTTGGTAAGATGCATTGTCTTGCATTGGTGCGTGTTTACTGTTCAGAGTGTGTTTGTGGCTTGTGGCTTTGCTATCTCCCTATCAAAAAAAGCATATAGCTAGCGTCAACGAAGTGCACATGCACAGCGGACAGCGCCTGCAGCTAGCAGCTAGGGCGTCGTGTTCATGTCTTTTGAGGCACTCACACTACCTACCCCTTGTGCTTTCTTTCTGATCAAGTGCCGATCGATATGTACCTACGTAGTATGTCACTGGCCTGCTGGGTGCTGCTGGTAGCTTTAAGACTTTAACCCAGCAGCTTTCTGGAACGGTACGCTGCAGCTCTCCATCATGCACATATCGTTGTTATCCAAGTGCAAACGAAGTGCTCACAGACTAGCTAGCTAGGTAGATATATGGTCAATCTCGCCCGTCCACGTCCAACAATCCAATGTGCTGAAATTGTGAACTTTTCCCACCCAACAAAGTTGCTCGATCCATCAGCTTCTCTTCCTCCCTTGGTTGAACTGTGCAAGCATTTCTACCAATAATACCGTGGGATTTTTCTTCTATGGGCTATAGCTAGTAGTAGTGCACTAGCAAGCAGTGGGTTTTCAGTGGTGGTGGTAGTCATTTCTAGCTGCTTGAGTGACTCTTGACTGACTGATGACTATTCATATTTTGACATATTACCTGTGCATGCACCATATCTACCTACCTGTGGTGGGGTCACACTGAAATTTCAAAGTCACAAATCCTGCACCAGATAGTTGCCTCCATCAACTACAAAGCAACACTCTCTCCTTCTCTCTCTCAGGAGTACTTAATGGGCACTGCGTCTGTGTCAACCTTGTTGGGGGCTTACTGTCAATGCAATTTCAAAAGGTCGCTTCTTACACCATGGTTCTAAAAGCATCATTTCATATTGCAACTCTCAGGAGCAGTTAATTGGGCATTGCGTCTGTGTCAACCTTGTTGGGGGCTTATTGTCAATGCAATTTCAAAAGGTCGCTTCTTACACCATGGTTCTAAAAGCGTCATTTCATATTACAACAAAAACGATTTTAGGAGAGACAACTTCTTTAATTTACTAAGGCAGTCATAAAGAGTTCTTGCTTCCAAAAATGCATAGCGATTTTCAGAGCTGGTCAGTCCATTTATAGAAATACTCAGCAAACTTCTGCCTCCGAGAATGAATTAACAGAAGTGAGCGTCTTAAGACATCCTCCTTTGTAAATGAGGGCCATTTACAACTTTGAAAATACCCCCAAGCCCAATATACAACATCTGCCCCACCTTAGCCCGTCAGATGAAACCCTAGGCGCATATCACCTAGACGCCTACCCAACAACGCGAGCATGGATATATACACATGCACGTAGGTGGGCTCCAACAGCGGTCGCACAATAACCTTCAATGGCGGCCAGGATAGATATGCGAGTGTGCAACCTCTTCAACGACCTAAGGCAGCCAACTGCATTGCCTTGGAGAAGAAGGCAGATGGTGGTAGCGGGCTCGACGATGGGCTTACTGCCGACTGTCCTTTTTGTTTTTTTCCTCTCAATTTATAGAGGTGAGCATGAACCACCGCCGATGTTGTCTCTATTAATAAAGACCACGAAGCAGAGGCGGCCAGTAGGGATGGCAGTGGGGCAGTTTCGGGTCCAGTGGGTACAGGTGTGAGGATGATTTCTCCCCATGCATGGATTTCGGGTTTGGGGATGCGAAACTGATTGGGTTCAATTTTGGATTTGGGTCTCATCCATGGATGACCAACGGAGGCCCGAAATAGATTATTTTTGAATCAAAACTCATGTCTTGTATATAATAAATTGTTTGTATAAGCTACTAAGTAAGTTTGTTCTAAGCTGAGTCATGAAATTATGTGTTGTTTGTTGCCTCTTGTATATGCATGTAAATATTTAACAAATATCATGCATGCATTATCAGAAATTCCTTATTGCTCTTATTGTACTGCCATATAGTGGTTTAGTGGCGGGGGTGGATTATCACCTGAATCGGTGTTTGAGGCGGATTCAGTTTTTGAGTTATAGTTTCAAGTGCAGGTGCATGGAGAGTTCACCCAACCTAAATCCGCCCCATTGCCATTCTCAGCGGCTTTAGCGGGCCGGCGGTCATTCTGCCTCTGATAATCATTTCGGTTCACCTGTGATAATGGGTTCTATGGTAGTTTCAACATTAATTTAGGGCTGGCCGGGCCATCGAGGTGCCTGACTGGACTAGCTGGGCTTGGGCTGGGCCACACCACACATGTAGCATGTGTTTGTTTTGAACGAGGAAATATCTGTTCAAATGCATTGACAAGTCAGCGGGGCTTCTCTAATCCACATGTAAATCCTCAATATGAGTGATGGATGACGAGAACCCAAAAACCATGAATGGTTGTGGAGAGCTGAAACATGCTAAAAGTACGTATCCTAAAAGATCATGGACAATGCAAGGACAAGACCGTGCTTGGCCCCGCCGACCACACACACGTAGTGTTTAGAGATTCTAGATATCCGTTTTCAATACACATTTTATGCATGTTCATCAAATACACATTTCAAACTAAAGCGAAGAGGACTCATCTGGATCACAGATTCTATATATTCATTCCACGTGAATGTATATGGATGTGATGAATTCCGAAAAGCAATGGCAGAGAGCCGATCGAACGTACACACAGTGCAAGCAGCAAGGTCCCGATCATGCATGTGGCACCCAATTGTCAACACGTGACCTGTGCCGTTTCTGCACACAGCACACAGATTCCTTGTACAACGACACTGCACTTAGTCACTTACCCACCGAACAAGACAAGGTCATATAGTCGGCATGTTTGCCATTTATCCGTACCATGAATCCTTTCGAAATGCAATATTGCTTAGTCAAAACATTTCACATTCACCCACCAACCTAGGACTGCAACGTCCGGTCACACAGCGAAACTTCTGACATTTCCGTTGTTGGAGCGGCCGGCCGTGTGTCAGGGGATAGCAAGATAGATATTTGTCCGCGTATATATTGTTAGATAGATTCGTTACAGAGACCAGAGCTTTATTTTAGGTGGAATTATCTTTTTAGTTCCTCGAATTGAAGGACGAAAAACGGCGACAAGAGGGGTGGTGAATGGGAGCCGTAAATTTCTTTCGAAAATAATTGGTTACTGTCCCAAAATCACCACCAAATGCGTGAACAAAACACCATGATGTTCACGACCCAACTAGTGGGTGGATGTTCCCCAGAAACACAGTGGGACACCACAAACAAGCACGAAACAAGAACTAAACCGAGGGGCGAAAAAGAGATATTCAACTCCTATGGAGAGGAAGTGAGTTCCCCACCTGAAGTACCCATGCCAACTAGTGACAATAGTACTTAGAAAAAGATTCTTGAGACGCCAGAAAATCAAAGCAAAAGACGGATCTCAACACGAGCACTCGGAGAGCCCAAACACAAAATTTCAGCAGGCAGGTGCGGAGGCTCTGCGTTTTCCCCTGGAGGCTCCATGGTCTGGAGATTCCCGGAGGTTCCATGTTTTTCCTGGAGGCTCCGCGGTCTCGGAGGTTCCGCGTTTTTTCCCGAAGGTTCCACGTTTTTCCCGGAGACTCCGCGCTGTCCAGAAACAGCAGCACGAACCAAGGAAGAACGGGTCAAAACTCGATCAAAACAACTCAGATTGACTTGAAACTTTGCAGGTAGGTTCTTGGGAGTGTTGAGAAGATATCTTCAAGACATCAACACCAAATTTCAAGCCTATCAACGGGAGATCGAAGAAAAATGAAAAATACCGATTCTTGAGACCTAGACCAAGAAATCGTCCGATCTGTGAGCTCGTGAGGAATTGGTTGATTTCCTTTAGTGAAAAGGCTCAACTCATGTCATAGCTCAAATCAAGGCAACAAGAACGAACCAAAATGTTCTAGAAACGAAGAATCGGCACGAGAGGAGGAAGAAGATGAACGTGAAGAACACATCACAAATCACAAGAACAATACTTCTTCCAAATCCTAAAGGACACAAGGAGGATTCGAAACCTCATTTCCCACTTGAATTCTTGGTTCTTACACTAAACATATGTATTAGTTGACCTCTGTCCCACACAAGCAACTAAGGGAGGGGAAACCCTAACAAGGATGAAAGAAAAATGCAAATGAAGGAGGTGAGAGAGATGGAGACTTCCTCATCCTATTTAACAGGGCTATTACACAATCCCAATTTTGCCCCTGGATACAATTGAGTCAAACCACTTAGCCCAAGCGCATTATGGTCCAACCCGGTGTCATCTTCATCTGACAGCCACCACGCCTCCTCATCAGTAGCTTTGCCTCGACGTGCACTCTCCGATGCCGTCATGTGCCGTCCGTTCCTCCTCGGAACCTCCGCCTGGGTTTTGAGGCCCAAACCCGTAAACCCACCACCGATGGTTTTGAGGCCCAAACCATCAAACCCGCTCGCGAGTAGCGTACTCCATATGTGTCCCTCGCCTGTCGACACGTGTTGCCGCCGTCCTCGATCGGCCGGCCGCCAAGTCATCTGAGCCCTGCTCGACTTGCACGTCCTCCGTCTTGACTCGGTCAACACGGTCACTCCCATGTACACTTGCGCTTGTCGATGTCCCAGATGTCAGCCACCGCGGATGGTCACCCAGCCTCCGAGTCCCTCGGTCCAAGCCTCACGTCCGTCCTTTACCACTCCCGGTCCATCAACACGGCACGTCTCTACTTGACCTTCACCCCGCCGTCGACCACCGCCTCCGAGCTCCATACCTGCACAACACAAGCCAAGAGACATGTCGCACACATAACTTTCGCTATGGTAGGGTTGGTCACCACTCAACTTTCTTCGTGGATCACGTTAACAATCACTCATCACAAAACGAAACACAAGGGCACATTTCAACCTTGTGTTCGCACAAATATTACCTAAATTTCATTCGTGATCTATCAAAGTACATTACCAAAATGGTGGAGTTCTCCAAGTGTTTTTAAGTAAAACACAACCACTAGTCATAGCACATGGGAATCCTCACTATGAGGCATTTGGTAGGAAAAATTTATACTAAATGTTGAATGTTAAAACACTAGAAGAACCCCACATCACTAAGAGAAGTTGCAGATTTTGGTTGTGATATTTTAGTCCTCAAACTTTTCTTTTTCAGGTCAACTTCACCCTTTGTCCTACGTAAAATAATGCACGATCATGTCTAGTCAGCTCTAGCATCACCCGTGTCTGGAGATAAAAAAATATGGATAAAAACATCATCATTAATTATACAATCTAAAACCTCTCTAGCGACCATTAATAATTGTAATGTGTTATTTAAAATACTCTCTCTGTCTCTGAATAAATAGATTATTAGCAAGTTTAGGTTAAATTAGTACGACAGAGGAAAAAATCATACTATCCTTCGTTAAATGAAGTCTCGTGCGATAGGGAGGGACCAAAATGACTGTTTCGCCCATGAGCTGCTAGCTTTTTATGTACTATACTGAGAGATATAGATAGTTCAGGGTCAAGCGAACGTGTTCTGACATTTTTCTGCAAAAAGAACTGGGCACAAACTTGAAGTGGGAGGATGAAAAGCCACTGGAGAATAGAGATGCAGCGTGCTTCATTGTTAATGGGCGCTACTCATTGCGTTAGAGGAGACAACCTACCTCGCGGTCACTAAACTAGCGTTGCGTGACACGTGAGTGGACCAGAGACTTTGGTTTCAAAATTGTATTCATGTTGGAAGCAACTTTAACCTTTTTTTCTGGTAAATTTCTTCAAGGCATGTAATGCGTAGCTTGGAAAGGACTGATAACAAAATAAGGATAATATTGTTGCCGTGCCGTAGCATAAACAGCTGAAGCAATGGGCTAGCTATGTAGCTACTATATATATCTCTGTAGCACATTATTAGAGTATAAACACGGTAGGCCGGCCGCATCTAACTCCATCTATTAAGAAAAGACTTTCATGCCAATGGGATGTTTACCTTGTCCGTTAGATTTTACACACTTCCGTGTCCTTGGAGGACAAGGGAACCTAAGTGTAGCTCATTTGTTATGTTCCTTGTAGTTAGTGGAACTTACATATCGGTTCGAATTCTCGACTTTAGTATTTTTTTAAACGAATCAGGGGAGAGCTATCGATTATATTAAAAAGAAGATAAGCTTAGATTGAGCACAACGATACAACAACTAGACAACTAGACGACCACAACCAATAACAAGAACCACTAAAAACAAGCTTTAGTATCGATACTTCATTTTTAGGTTTGTTTTATGATCTGATGAAGATAGTTTTAAAATGGTTGGCAAGGTGTTCATCGACAACAGGAGACACTTGTATGGCTTTGCCAATCTTAAGATCTTTTGCCCAGTGTTTTAGAGATGCTAATAGGGGTAGGGTTTACATGCATGCATTCATAAGTTTTTGTGAGTGTACATGCATGCATATTGATAGCATGTTCTAGTCTGATTAATAACTCATTGATAGCTATGACAAAAAGGTAAGGCGATAGGGGACAACCTTTTGTATGATTCCTCATTCCGATCGAAAGGCGGCAGAAGGGTTTCTATTCACAAGGATGGAGAGAGATGAAGTGGATATGTAGGATTGGATCAGGTTGATGAAATGTCCATCATACCCCTATTATTGAACGGCAACAACAATGAAGTTCTGTTCTATATCGTCAAAGGCTTTAGCTAGGTCAAGCTTGAGCACGAAGGTTTGCTAGTTCCAGGTTTTGAGTTAGAAGGAATGAACAATTTCTTTAGTTATGATGATGTTAGAGGCAATGTGCCTACTCTCAATGAACACCCCTTAAGAGGGGTGGATTGAATCTGGAAGCCGGGCTTTGAGTCTGTCAGCTAGAGACTTAGCTAGGATTTTGTAGACAATATTGTAGAGGCTAATGGGTTTGAAGTCTTGGGGTATGGTTGGGTTTTTATGGATAAGCGCTATGAAGGTAGCATTGCAAGAGTCAGGGAGATATCTAGTTTGATAGAAGGAGAAGATTACCTAATTCACATCTTTGGCAAGCCATTGCTAGATTGACTTGTAGAATCCTGCATTTAGCTCATGAAGTCCTGTCGCTGCAGTACTTCTCATTTCGTTGACTATTGAGTGAATTTCTTGAGGGTCTGGTGTAGAGTGAGTGAAATTGCTAGTTTTAGATACCTGGTCATCTGAGTTTGTTGCAGTGCTTGGGGGTGGTTGTTGAGCTGCATTGGGAGGTGAAAATTGATTTGAAGTAGTCATTGAGTGTAGCCTCAAGCTATTGAGGTGTTGTTGACATGGAGCCATCGAGGTTAATGAGGTGTATGATTCTGTTCCTTCTGGTTCTTTTAAGAATGGATCGTTGGAAGAAGGTGGTGTTCCTGTCTCCTTTGGTTGCCCAAACTTTCTTGTATCGCCACCTATGGTAGGTATCTTTTTGGTAAGGATGAGGTGGTGTTGTTGGTGGGTAATCTCTTTTTGTAAGGATTGATTCTAGAGATGTGGTGGTTTGATTTGTTGTTGTAGTTGTGTTGTTCAAAGGTTTTGAGCTAGTCTGTGAGCTTAGGTTTGTTTTTTCTCCTGGTTTTGAGGTTGATGGCTAAGTATCTAGTCTTTTGGTGGAAAGGGCATTCAGAAGAACGTTGCCAACTCTGCTTTGAGGCTTGCTAAAAAATCCACCAATTTTCAAATTTAAATGATTTGTTAGTTTTAGTTCTATTAGATTGAAGAACCGCATTCTAAGTTGAGCTTAATGGACAGACACATCTATAAAGTGACACGACCATCTATGTTGACTAGCTAGATTGGCCTTAGTTTCGAAAAGGACTACGTTTGATCTGCATGCACCTTGTATCGTTCAGTCAGATGGTCCACACTTGTATACATAGTTTTTTTACATATTAACTTTTTTTGCTTCTTCATAGCTCAAATGTTATCGGATTGCTCGATAAAAATATGATCTGACTAGATAGCACTTCTGATATATCGTGTCTATAACTCCTCTCAGAGGCCAATAACAAAATGATTCCTTTACACAAGGACAATCATTTGAAGAGGCGATCAAAATTAGTTTTTTGTCTCTAGAAATCATCCACTTATAGGGGTGGGTATGCAACCGCCCCTACAAATTGATTTCTATAGGGATGAAAACGAAAATGATAATCTCCGATTTTCCGAAATCGTTTTCGAGTTTTTTCTGATTTTTATGCCTAAACGAAAATGATAGCGGTAACCGAAAAAACAAAAATGATAACGGTAAAAATAATCGGAAACGAAAGCGAAAATGATTTTGCCCTCTTCTGATCGTTTTCGAAGATTCCCGTATTTAACCGGTAATTTACCGTCGGTAATTACCGATTCAAAGGCCTTTAACTAATAAATCCTTATTTATTTATAGATATACAATGCATTACACACGCAAGCACACAAGACAATTTTTTTTGGAAAGGATCATATCTGTACACGCAAGCTGCAAGCACACAAGACAATTTTTTTTGAAAGGATCACAACTGCACACAAGGCAAATAATTTTTGGAAAGGAAGTATTTCACGTGTATAACAAGAAGACAATCAACACTCGAGGTTCTTTTATTTAGCCTTTACCTTGTATATGATGTGTTGGCTGCTACCTGCGACACATACATATATTGTGTCTGCTTCTTATTAGCTATGTGTTTCTCATATTTTTATTTCTTATTAGCACTATTGCGCTAATACATCTATTGCTACGAGCCTTATATATCTCCGTACATTAATATGATGCTTGTTACTAACTCATCTACAGTTGCCTTGTATGAGAACTAACATATGTATGTATCCATCACAAACTATGTAGGATGAATACTCAGAATATGGATGGGAAGATGTGGCCGGGGACGACGATGACATGCCTGACGTTCATCTTTAAGAAACCTACAGGCTACAACCTCCACTGAAAAAGGAAATCTAATAATTCATGTTTTGATCACTATTTATGTCGAGTCAACTTAGAACATGATCGTTTATTTGTATCTTTGTCGAGAATTGCCATACTGTTGCATGGTTTGCCACTATTTGAGACCTAAGATTGTGTGAATTGTGTGGTTTCAGTTTGTGATCTTGTCAACTGTGGCTTTATTTACTATTTTCATGTGAGATAGGTTGAGTTATATGGATCTTCTCATGTTCTACAGTTTGGCGTGTTTATCATTTTTTAATACCGTTCTCATGGATTCCAATCGTTATCGATGTATTTTCCGATCGACTACTATCGTTTTCGAAATTACCGGAATATCGGCGCCGTTTTCGTTTCTGACAATATCGTATCGATTTCGTTTTCAAGAAAAAGATATGAAAACGAAAGTGATTTGGCCTCCTATCGATCGATCGTTTCCGATCGTTTTCATCCCTAGATTTCTAGAGATGGGCAATGTTTTTAATTGCCCCCCTGGAAATCGATATCTAGAGGCAATCAGTAATGTGGCCAGCTCAAAAATCATTTCTGGAAATTATAAATCAGCCTAAAATATAGTATTTTTTTAAAAAAATTTGGGACAACCGCACACAAGGCACGTGATTTTTACGCGAACTATGCCGTGTGTAGTTTCTATGATTAGAACCCATGACCTCTTGTCTTGCGTAGGCCTCATTACCACCACGCTACACTATCACTTGTGATCAAGTATAGAATATTATCATTTTGTGTTAGCTTTTATGAGTCTTGTACTGAATATTCTAGCCCCAAAATGGTATAAGGGTGTTGGGTCTTTGAAAAATTCAAAACCTGATAACATAAACGCATATTTGGACTGCCTCCGGGTATATATTTCTAGAGGCGTCTAAGCCGACAACATCTGAAAATCCATGTAAAAACAATCATAGAAAATGAGAATTCTTTTTACATCGGAGCTAACCCCACTGGGCAACCACTGCACAGTCGTGCGATTTTTTTGCGCATGTGTTCTCGATCAATCGAACCGTTGAATCTCCCCATGCATCCTTTAATTTTACTTACCATCACAGGCAAGAGTTGCTGTGATAGAAAAAGGATAATGTTTTCTTTTGAGCAAAATGCACCACAAGTACTTAAACTATTGTGGGGGTCTCAAATGGGTACTCCAGCATACATGGACAAACCACCATGGACGCCCATTTTGCCAAAAACCCCCCAGCCAAACCACCATTCACATTCACAGTTCATTACAAATGTTAAGACGACCATCTAGTCTAACCTTCCATTCACATTCACAGGTTCCATTTGATATGTCAAGAGAACACACCAGCCGAACCATCCATCCATGCACAGTTATATATATAGACATATATTGACTAAGAAACCATTCATCTCCATAATTGTGGTCATTACAGCCAAGATGTCATCACCAAACTAGAAATTGTTTTGTTGCTTCCATTACATATGCTAAGAAAACAGCAAGTTGCTGCAAATGATCTATACCTATATGAGATCACTGCACAAAAGGCAACTATAGTTGTTGCACGAAAGGCAACGTATAGTTGCTGCATAAAAGGCAACTATATTTTCTACACAAAAGACTATCTAAGGTGTTATCTGGGCTATCCTACGGTCCAGATTGACCTCTCTTGGCCTTACCTATCTTCTTACTAGGGGCAGCACTGTTGTTCTTCACATTCTTGGTCCTTGAGGTCCTTCCAGCCTTTGTCGCTGTTGTAAGTGGAGTATGCCTTGCTGGTGGGAGGTTGGAAATGATGTAGGTAGAGTCTGGCAAGGTTGAGTAGATGGAATGTGCCTCATGTTCTGTGAAGCCTAAATATAATTGGTTACATCAGTTTTGTGATACGCAAGTAATAAATGGTTGTCACTAGAATTGAAATGAACATTACTGGTACCTCATCTAGTAGTTGTGACAGCATGGGGTTCTCCACTTGGGACATTACTGGTACGTCAACTAGGTCACTCACCTCCTAAACCAATAATAAAGTTAGGTAGTTACATTTGCACATGTAAATTGTATGGCTGTGGCTGTGCACATACCTGGGAATGACGCACCTCATAACTTGGTTGTTGCTCTGGCTCAGTTGTAGTAGCAGTTCTAGTTGCCTTTTTTGTTTTCTTAATAGCTGGTTGGCCTGCCTTCTTTGCTTGACACCTAGCTGAGTTATGACCAGTTTGTCCACAGTGGTTGCAGTGCATTATTACTCCGTGTTTGGACAGCCTTGGTCCATTAGGACCTTGAACTTCATGTGTTGCCCTTCTTCTTGCCTTACGTGGTCAGCCTGGCTTCTTCTCATACTTAGGTGGCTGCACTTCTGGACCCCCAACATTCTCCCAGGAAGATTTTTCAGAACATGGAAATATGCTGCAGCCATATGCATTTTTGAATGCATCGATGGAGTAACAATTTGGGAGCACTGAATCTTCTGGGATTCTTTCATGCTTCAGGCAAGAAATGGCATGGCTGCATGGTATGCCTGTCAACTGCCACCTTCTGCATTCACAATTTTTGCCCATAAGATCAACAACATACTTCCACTCTCGGTCATGAACTTCAAAAATACCATTCTCACTTGGTATATGATAGCATGTGTTGGAGAAATCAGCATGCCTAGCTAACTTTGTCCTGATCTTTGGACATATGGCCATTCCTACCCATTTCTCAGCCACTTCTTTCTGTTTATTGGAATGCCTGACCATTAGTTGGGACTTGATCTTCTGTATCATGGTCAAGATAGGCAGTTCTCTAGCTTCTAAGATGTAATTGTTGAAAACTTCACAAGTGTTGTTTAACAGGATATCACACTTTGGGTACTCACTGAAAAAGGCTCTAACCCAAGTGTTTGGTGGCATCTTCTCTAACCATGCATAGGCATCCTTGTTGAGCACTTTCATTTTCTCCATTTCCTGGTTCCACCTTGTTACTGTACTTGCTCTAGCACATGCCCACAGTTGATTCTTCAAGTTTTCCCCTTTGAAGTGGCCTTGGAAGTTTGAGTATAGATGCCTAACATAGAACCTGTGCTTAGAGTTAGGGAAAACTTGCTGGACAGCAGGGATTAGTCCTTTTTGTTTATCTGTCATTATGGTCCAAGGAGTGGTGTTGTCTATGCCAAGATCCTGTTTTAGTGTCTCTAGGAACCACTTCCATGATGCTAGATACTCTACCTCTACCACTGCCATAGCTACAGGAAAGATACAATTATTTGGGTCTATGCCTATAGCTGTGAGTAGCTGTCCTCCAAATTTAGTCTTGATGTGGCAGCCATCTAGACATATCACTGGCCTGCATCCACTGAGGAAACCCCTCTTGCAAGCATCGAAAGACACGTACAGTGAACTAAAGTAGCCATCAAGCAAGTTTAGAAAGAAGCTACTACCTGGATTTAACTTCCTAAGTTCATGATCATAGTTCCAAAGAAGATTGAATTGTTGCACTTCATCTCCATAAATGATGTTCCATGTCATCCTTCTTGCCCTACTTAGCTTCGCCCTAGAAGGGGTCAAGTTCAGCTCCAACTGAACTGTTTTTCCAAAACTGGTCAGACTCATCTTCTCATCAGCCCTAAACTTGTCCAAGTACCTATTAGCTAGCCATTTTGTAGTGCACCTCTTAAGCACCCATTTCTTCTGACAATGGTGATCACCAACATAAGTCTTGATCAAGAAACATTCCATCCTAGAGTCAAATGAAACATACAAGTACCATGGACAACCATCATCACAATGAGCTTTGATTCTAGTCTTGTCATTCCATGGCATCTTTATCTCTACCCTATGTTTGATACTGTATTCTGTAATAGCTTTTCTAAGAAGTTGTACTGATGCAAACTTCATTCCAATTTTGAAAATAGGGTTCTGCAAGTCCTCTGGCATGAAGGTCTTCAAATTCCTCCCAACCTGGCCCTCTTCATCACAATGTGGTAACTCCAACTCATCCTCATCAGATGACAACTCATCCCATTCCCTATCTGTTGCCATCTTCCCTTTGCCATATGGAACAATTCTCTTCTTCCCTTTGCTGAGTACAATGCCCTTGGCTGCACCCTCATCAATCACCCCATCATCAACATTGTCATAGAATAGATCATCATCATCATCGACTTCATAGTCACTGTCTAAAAAGTCCCCATCTATACTGCCATCATTATCACTGTTGTTGTTGTTGTTGTTGCCCACATCATCTCTTTCAAGTGACACCTTCCTGGGACTTAACACTAACACTTTGGGTATTGTACCGTCTTCCCAGGTTTTGTCAAATGACTTGTAGATATCAAAGTACAACACAAAATTCTTGATCTTATATGCAAATTGCTTCATGAATTATGTTTCTGCATCTGAGTCTACAATTCTCAGACCAGTAGTCACAACCATCTCAGGCAACAACCAGTACACCTCCACATTTTCAAGTCCATAACCTAACATCATACTAATCTCATCAATTGCGAAAAAACGCCAATACTTCTCTTTGATATGGTCAAACCAATCAACCTTGCCATCAAGATAAACCTGATCTTTACCAAACCCACAGAAAAACCCTCCATGATGTACTTCCACAGAGAACTCATCATCATCATCAGGCCCTAAACATTCAGATAAAAAACCTAAAGTTCAATGCTTTGCCTTGACAATCCAATGTATACAACAAATCCATGTACTACCACACCAAGTTCGCGGCACTTACCATAAACAGGTGCTGGTTCCCCTTTCAGTCGACGGCGACCAGCCATGGCCGTGCCGCGTCACAACTCCCAGGGCTTCAGCCAAACCTTTGCTCTGTGGAGACTCCTCTTTCCAGCATCAGCACCATTTTGAACTCCAAAGCAGCACCCTGTACAAGAGTTTGACACACCGATTTAATTATGAATTGACGTAAAACCGCATGTTGAAGCACCTATATCCAATACTGGAACAGCAACAGAAAATGGCAGTAGTCCTACTACTGCAGAGGAAACACCAGTCGATGGCACAGATACTGAAGAAACTTGTAAGGCCAATTTCATGTCCTTGTTCTGTTCTAAATACTGAGAAACAATATTTCTACATAAATTGCTAATCTCTCTTTACTCTTCTAAACTAATGTAGACTCGCAATGCTAGGAAAGCTTGCCCACCTGCTATTCCCCTTCCTGACTGGGTTTTAAAATCAAAGGAAATCGGTAACCTTCCAAAGCTTATTGTGTTACAGTTTTACATGGTATTCTCAGTAATTGGGATAAGCTCTACTGGACGGCGATGGGCTGATCCAGCATCGATCATTATCATATATTTTATATTTATCCTTTATGTTTCAAAAAGATTTTTCACTTTAATAAAACTTTATGAAGTGCACGCAGCATGCTGAAAACGTGAATGGAAAACATGGGCTTGTACAGTTCACAGAACCAGAAACAGAGCACACGGACACACCTGGTTCTTGTCGTGGTGGCCTGGTGGGCGACGACGAAGCGCGCGGCATCCTCAGCCTCGGCCCGCTCGCGGAGCGCGCCACGCCGGCACTCATGATGCCGCTCTCGCCCCCATCTCGCCCCCGCCGAGCTCGCCCTCACGAGACCGCAGCAAGATGTGGAGGCAGGCCGCCCGGCGAAGAATGGGGGGAGGCAGGCGGCGGCGAGATTTGGGTGGGGGGTAGCTGCACAAATGGGGGGAGGACGGTGAAGCACGCCCCTCAAGAGGCTGTTCTCGCCCCCATCCCTCACGAGTCAGCTCTTGCCCCCATCGCCGACCTGGTTCTTGTCCTCACGGGCCACAGCCAGAGGGGGTGGGGTGGGGGGCGGTGAGCGGCGGCAAGTATGGGGGGAGGGCGGGCGGCGGCGAGTATGAGGGGAGGGCGGGCGACGGCGAGAATGCAGGGGAGGGGCGGCGCGGCGAGATTGGCGGGGGAGGACGGGCGGTGGCGATTTCTGGGAGGCGCGGCTGCTGCTCGGTCTATCGAGTCGAGAGATGAAAGAGGCGATGCTTCCAGCGCTATCCAGATGGAGCAAAATATGACGTCCCAAATTCGGTCGGGTTTTTTTTTTGCAAAAATGTCCATGCCCAAACGCTGCTACTGCCTGCGTGGCTTGTCCACGTATGCCGTTCATGCCTGTGTGGCCTCAGATTGTACCGGTAGTGAGCAACAAACATAGATGCAGTACCTAGGTGGTTGGTTTTTGAGTTGGAGTAACCATTTGAGACCCCTACAATAGTTTAAGTACCTACTGTGCATTTTGCTCTTTTCTTTTGATTCTCATATGAAACGTTTTTTTAGAGGAGCCACCTCTAGAAATGGTATCTTAGTATTTTTGTGAAACTTTTGAAGTTTAACGTGTTGTAACATAAATATGGTACATGTAACCACGATTTTTCTTTGGAGAGGAGTTCCCTGGAACTCATCATAAGTTAGACGAACTCGCGCGAAATGGGGGGGAACAGCAGCCTCCTCCTCGTCCGTGACTTAATTTCCAAGTAAATGTGATGTTGCTTCCACACCATAAGATTTTGTCTTGCGTGATTAATGAGGAGAAGTCAAAGCTACTGTATGTTCACCGCACGGACGACATCCTCTGGCCACATGCTGGTTTTTTCATGCAATTTGTGTCCAATTATGCAAATAAATTGGCAAGTTGTTGTTTCAGACAAATTTAACAGGTTGATGAGGAGAGGTTAGTTGGAGTACTACGTTAGAAGGGTACAGGAAAATAATTAAAAGGAAACGATAAAGGGAAAGCTAGCTAACAACCGTTTATTTCTTGTAATAATTATTTGTCTTCCAGTTGTTGACATGATCGAGAATGGTCGGACATGCTAATTTGGTTATGAATTTGTTTAAACGCATCCGGCATGGAATCATTCCTAGCAGGAGGTCTGGATGATGACCTGGGCACGTTTGGTTTAAAGAATGTCTAGCGTGTTTGGATTGCAACGCGGACCCATTCCGGAGCCATCCGAACCTACATCCGATCCTACGGAGTCGTTTGGACTGAGGCACAGAATGACATCGTCCGGCATCAACCGGTTTCCATTGTAGTTTAATCCTCGGAATGAACTCAGCTCGTCCGGAGTCACTCTGATCCGGACTAATCCATCCGGCAAACCAAACAGCCCCGTCACACTAGCAGATGGCGTCGTCCGACTGTTTCGCTTGAAACGAGTCGATGACCCCTTCATGCTGGCGAAGGGCATGACCCGGTCACGGATGGACTCGTTCGCTCCACCAAACCAAACGGTGCATATTTAGATTCAGACGTAGGTTTTCTGATGCCTCCGGACGGTTCCTATCCCTGCTGATCCAAACACGTGAGCGGTTTCTTGCACTGGTGTTGAATAGGATCGGATTGCTATACATGGACGTACCTGCTTCTGCTTGACACTATTAACTTTGAAACTTCCTCGATCAGAGGATGAAAGGAATGCATGCTCGCAAACTGCATGCACGACACTCGCGGCGCCTCTTTCTTTCCTGCACCACGCCAGCAGCGTGAGCTGTATGCAAATATCGCGGCGGTGGGGTTGTTACATCAAAATTTATACAATTCAAACAAAAAACACACAGACACAAATCGTGTTTGAAATTTCTGATCTGACGACAAATTCGAGGACAAACAAACACATGGTGACGTTCAGTCGTTGTCCAGTATCCGTTGGGCCTGTAGTGCGTGGGGCCCATCCCATCCTCCTCCTTCACCTACTACCTCTGATGATCGAGTCGATTAGAGACTCGGCCAAGAAACTAAGTACACGCATGCATTACCAAATATATAAGCATCTCAGCTAGCTAGTTGTCATAGATAATCCTAAATATATAGTACACTGTCATTTGTGGCCATTAGACGTCCCTCTTGGGTTGGGTGGGATTGGGCCTATATATACTCGTGCCATCTCTCCAACACATTTCATCATGAACACACACACTACTAGCTGCTAGCAGCTTAATTCCTACACACACTCCAAAAAGGAAAAACAAGCAAGGTGCTAGCTAGCTAAGCTAAGCATGGGCACCATCGATGACACCGCCGGGTTATTCTCGGTGACGAGGACGAGCAGGTCGCTGGTGCCGCCGTCGTCGGCGACGCCGCGGGAGACGCTGCACCTGTCGGTGATCGACCGCGTGGCGGGGCTGCGTCACCTGGTGCGGTCGCTGCACGTGTTCGAGAACAAGAAGGCGGCGGGGACGACGCCGGCGAAGGCGCTGCGGGAGGCGCTGGGGAAGGCGCTGGTGGACTACTACCCGTTCGCGGGGCGGTTCGTGGAGGAGGATGGGGAGACGCGGGTGGCGTGCACGGGCGAGGGCGCCTGGTTCGTGGAGGCCGCCGCGGCGTGCTCCCTGGAGGAGGTCCGCCACCTGGACCACCCCATGCTCATCCCCAAGGAGGAGCTGCTCCCGGAGCCGGCGCCGGGCGTCAACCCGCTCGACATGCCGCTCATGATGCAGGTATGTATGTGTGTGTTGTGAATTGTGATCACTGCACTATATACATCTCTAGACTCCATGCATGCATGAATCAAGCAGTAGTAAAAAGTTAACATGCCTAGCTAGGCCTACCTAGCTAGCTAGGAGTAGTAGTTTCACGATGCAATTTTTTTTTTGAGGGGGCAATATTTTTGTTTTGCATGTACTAGCATGCAAACAAAAGGAACCATTGTATAGTAAGCTGAATTATTAGTGATGAGAAGCATGATTAGTAATCTAGTGAAAAGAAAGTTGAGTAGCGAATCACCCTGAGAAAAGTTAGAGTCAAGGAAAAGAGAAATTAAGAACCCTTAGTTTGAAGCTAAGAAACAGAGAAATTAAGAACCCTTAGTTTGAAGCTAAGAAACTTTGGCGCCATGCATGCATAATAATAATATTACTGTTAAGTCTCAAAGATAGGATATAGGGATTATGTTGAAAAATGCACGGCACAGTTGAAACGGTACTAGCGTCATTCGACCACGAAACATAAATGATTTGTCTAAAGAATTTCGCACTTACGGAGTAACTAGCTAGCAACATGCAAAACCTTGACGTATGACTGGTCAACCATATATATGTATTCATTCATCAAAATTTTCTCCTCCGCTAGTTTAAAAAAAGGTTCGATCCGTCATCACCATATCAACTGAACATAACAAACGATCCTATCTTGTATGCTCTTATATTATATATGTATATACGTATTATTAGCTAGGAACGTACGGTGGACTACCGTCCATACCTACGTATGTACTTAGTTAATTTTTATATTATTTTATATGTACGCCGTGGTATAATTTAAAACAAGCGGTGCAATGAAATCGCCAAGAAGTTTTCTAAAAATAGAACGTATATATGTCTCTGCTTTTTAATTAGTTTGCGATGGCTACGTGCAGTCTCGTCGCCGTGCACAATTAATTAAGAAAAATAAATGGTGTACAGTTAACAGTGGGTGAGGCGTAGTGAGGGTCTAACGTACTAGTACGTAACATCGCTAGCTAGTGAGCTATTCGTCCATTCCATGGGGGTTGGGTAGGTGACGTGCGGACTGACTGATGCTGACGTGATGATGATGAGCTAGCAGCACCACCAAGGCGTATGTACGACGACGCATGTACAACAGTGACCGCCAACCAATTACTGATACCGATATATATATATATATATATATATATATATATATATATATATATATATATATATATATATATATATATATATATATACACGTACTATGAATGTAAATGCAAGTAAAGACGACTGCACTAGACCTGTTGGTAAGCAACAAGCAACATGCATGTTTGCCTCTAAAGGATCGGATCAGATCTCCACTGATATGCCCCCTGTCGCTCTAAGACGGGGCATATTAATTAGTATAATATTTGTTTTATTTTAACTAAAGAGAAGATCGGTGAACGAAGATCTCGCAAAAGAACAAAGAAATGATCGGTCAAGCAAGACGCTCCGGAGCATCGAGATTCGCATCTCCTAGCCGGCCGGCCGGCCAGCTCTGAACCCATCCATCTTGCATAGTAATAATTTATGTATTACACACTTGTTTCATTTATAGTTTGGAGCCACACAATCCCAATCTCAGAATAAAAGTTCCGTTCCATCAGGACAGGATGGAGTGCGCCTACATACATACCTACCTGCCTACCAGTACCACCACTACACTACAGTCTACTCCCTCCGTATCGGAATTAGAAGTCGTTTTGGACAAGGTTTTGGTCAAACACTGGGAATATAAATCATCAATAACTCTTAAGTGGTTGAGTTTGCAAATGTAAAAATTATATGAATAGATTTTTCTTGAAAAATACTTTCATAAAAGTATACATATATCACTTTTCCATAAATATCTTTTATAAAACAAGAGGTCAAAGTTGTGTTTTGGAAACCGTGTCGCTGTCCTAAACGACTTAACAGTGCATGATGCATGCGTGACATCGAGCTAGCTAGCTAGCTAGCCATATCCATTTCAATCCGGTCGGAAAAGATAAATAAATAGTACCCCTACGCTATAATCATCATCAAGTGGACCGGAGATGACATGTGCCATACGTAATGTTTACTTCATGTCCATTTCTCCAGTCTTGTACTACGTATGTTGGTTTACGTAGCTATCTGAAGGTTGTAAGGTCGTTATTAACCTGTAGCTAGGGATTGATTACCAGCAAAGCAGATGGTACAACAAAAAAAACGCTGCTGCTGCTGCTTACCACCAAGGGACACTTGGTGGCGCCCGCTATTGTTGCCACGCTTCCTAGTTTTAACTTCTTTACGTGTGCTATATATAATGAACAATCATATTAGGTCAAATAAAGGGAAAGTTAGGCAACAGTAAGGGACCGGTAGTACCGTTGCCAAATATACTAGTAATATATATATACACACTCACTGCACGCACAGCCAAAAGTAACAAGTGATGACGACGTTTTATTTGGACATTGCCAAAATACTAATACTCATCACTGCAGCCGGCCGCCACAAATAACAAGCAAAAAGATTTATGCTAATGGCAGCTAGCTTTTCTCAGCATGTATATATTAGGCTAGCTAACTAGCCACTACAAGCTCCAAGCCGGCCAGCCGGCCGAAGAGCACCCACGCGCCTATATAATATATATAATCCTCACACATATCTTTTGTCGTCTCAAGTTGGATTATATATTAATCATGCATGATTAGTTTTCAGCATGGGCCATCACTGTGTGATCGATGTACTCCATCATTCAACAACCAACCTGTATATATATATAGAGAGAGAGACCATTTCTATGAGATACATTAACTACGTACATGCGCTAGCTCCTGGTGACAAATGGCGACCGCCACCGAGATATGACTATTCTTATATAGTGTACAGATCTAAGATATGGCGCATCATGCATGAAAAGTGCATGAATCTTCAGTGTCCAGAAAAAGCTAGGAAAGTAGGTAAATTAATCTTCAGTAAATCTAGTGGTGCAGTCCATCCCATCCACTACTTTTTCAGTAAATCTAGTGATGCAGTCCATCTGATGATCCACTACTTAACTCATCGTGGTTGGTAATATGTCAGCGCGTCAAAAAGAAAAGGCTATGCGGTACTAACATCTGTATGCATGGATAATAACGTACCACAGGCCGGCCGGGGTGAAAAGCTGTTTGGAGTGCTTGGACATGCAGGTCAAGTGCCTCCATCGCTCACGTAGCTTTCACTCTGGTCGAGTGACAGCGGCCACGTCGACTCACCTTATCTCTTGCTACCAAATTTTGACCTCCCATTGATCAATCATCAGATTCCTCCTTTACGTGCTTGACACGTCGTCGTTAATTTGCTTCATCATCATGTACTTACTACATTACTACATACATGGTGGCTAACTAACTCCTATTAATCAATTATTTTTATCTCATCTTAATCATTGTTAGCCTTATCAAGTTACTAGTATACTGTATTTTGCTAATTAGCCTTCTCTCACTCATGACGTTGCAAATGGACTACTAGCTAGTAACGATCTACTAAACGCATCATGCACACTACGTACGTGGATGATGTATACCGCAGGTAACGGAGTTCACGTGCGGCGGCTTCGTGGTGGGTCTCATCTCCGTGCACACCATCGCCGACGGGCTGGGCGCCGGGCAGTTCATCAACGCGGTGGCGGACTACGCCCGTGGCGTCACCAAACCCCGCATCACCCCCATCTGGGCGCGCGACGTGATCCCGGACCCGCCGAAGATGCCGGCGCCGCCGCCGCGCCTGGACCTGCTCGGCCTGGTGTACTTCACGACGGACCTGAGCCCGGACCACATCGCCAAGGTCAAGTCGCGGTACCTGGAGGCCACGGGGCAGCGCTGCTCGGCGTTCGACGTGTGCGTGGCGCGCACCTGGCAGGCCCGCGTCCGCGCGCTCGCGATCCCTGACCCGGCCGCGCCCGTCCACGTCTGCTTCTTCGCCAACACCCGCCACCTGCTCCCCGCCACGGCGGCGCCGGCCAGCGGGTTCTACGGCAACTGCTTCTACACCGTGAAGGCGACGCGGCCCAGCGGGGAGGTGGCGGCGGCCGACGTGGTGGAGGTGGTGCGCGCCGTCCGGGACGCCAAGGCCAGGCTCGCCGCCGACTTCGCGCGGTGGGCGGCGGGCGGGTTTGATAGGGACCCCTACGAGCTCACCTTCACCTACGACTCCCTCTTCGTCTCCGACTGGACGAGGCTCGGGTTCCTCGAGGCCGACTACGGCTGGGGCACGCCGACACACGTCGTGCCGTTCTCCTACCACCCGTTCATGGCCGTCGCCGTCATCGGGGCGCCGCCCGCGCCCAAGCCCGGCGCGCGCATCATGACCATGTGCGTCCAGGAGCAGCACCTGCCCGAGTTCCAGGAGCAGATGAACCAGCCCTCCTGGTGATCAATCCGGTCCAACCTGCTAGTACGTACACGTGTACGTATATCATCATGCATCCAGGTGCAAGTTTGGAATTATTTGTCAATAAACGAACGAACGAACCGTACGTCGTCGTCGTCTTCCTGATCGACGATGAGCTTGCTACATAGTACACCTCGACAACTGAATGGATTCGAATTCGCGTGTAATTTGCTACTTCTTTTTATTCAAATCTGCCACAACTAGCGTTGTAAATCCGTCCTACTTGTATGTATGTATGTCAACACCGTATACCTGCCCGGCTGCCTAAAAATGGCGGGCTAGCTAAGCTTTTCTTTATGCACCTGTACCAATTCACACGGATGAACGAATGAATGAAAGAAAGGTCCATGATTTGTATTGCATGCATAGCTAGCTCCCGGTGGCGGATCTAGGAAATAAGTTAGGAGGGGCTTATCTCATAATCTTTCATCCCTAGCCTCTCTTTCTAAGCTTAAATATGTACAAATTTATAGCGATGGCTTAGGAGGGGCTCCATGGTCCGAACGGCGGTAGCGGGGGCTCGAGCCCACCCCGTCCCAGTGCTGGATCCGCCCCTGTTAGCTCCTATAATACAGGTGCCTGAAATCGAGAATGATTTCACGCTCCGCTCTCCTCGCCAATGAAAGCGTTCGGGGTTCGAGACGCCTGGTTGTCGGTGGGCTTAGAAAGGGGCCTTTAGGGAAGTAGGTCGGCCAGAGGGGGGAGACGAGGGCGCCGGTGGCCTAGGGAGGGGACGGGAGCTATGGAAATGGTCCGACAACGCCAGGTTAGCATGACAGGGGTCAGCGAAGGCAGGCTCGGCGCAGGGACACCGTCGGGGATGGGAGGTGGTTGGTGGTCGGCGAGGGAGTGGGCATCAGGACTTCGGGAGTACGGGCTGCGTCGAAGAAGTAACACTGAGTTGGATTAGGATCTAATGGCCGTTGTTCATCGCCTGAGAAAAAAAGAAAAAAATCGGCGCCTGTAGAATAGCAATTCATACATATATACCCGACTGGTAGGTTGTGAATTATACTCCTTGGTCCTTGGGAGAGTCGGCAATGTGTACGTCTATGTATCACAGGTGCTGACACGTAGTATATATCCTTCTGTCTTAGAAATGTAAACAATATTTCACTGATATTATCTATAATACCGAAAAAAGTTATGATTAGATTTATTAATAGAATATATCTTCGTAGTATAACTATTTAGATTCGTAAACGTCAATAACATATCATAAAAGATATTTTCAAACGAACTGAGAGTTTACGTTATTTTTGGTACAAAGCAAGATACTACAGATATATACTCGCTTCGTCTTTTAAAGAATGTCATTCTCACATTCCGAGAAGTCAAACATTTGTAACTTTAACCAAACATATATAAGAAAATATTAATATTTATGGTGCATAATTAGTATTATTAGAGGAATCATTAAATGTATTTTCATAATAAACTTATTTCCAGATACAAATGTTGATAATTTTTTCTATAAATCTAGTTAAACTTTAAAAAAATTGACCAGTACGAATCATTTAGTGACATTCTTTTGGGGACAGAGGGAGTAGATATGAACCATCAACGACTTATGATTGAAACTTGGCTAAAACTGACGCTGAGTATGTACATATATTTATAGACATATATATCGTGTAGTTGGTAGGATTTGACTCATGATCGTGTAGGCCGAGCTAACGGAACTGAAAGTGCGCTGGATGTTAATGAAGATAGCTTAGCTGATGTGGAACCTAACCTTCTTTTGTAAGCGGCGGGCCTCACTAGCTAGTAAATTATTTCGCCTAGGATTATCTATCTATAGATATATATATATATATATATATATATATATATATATATATATATATATATATATATATATATATATATATATATAGCGTATTGAATGTCTGAAACTGGAAGTGTCGAGTCGTCTGTCTGTCGTCGTCGTCCTATGCTTTCTGACGCCAAGCTGCCGCCGGCATGACGTATGCAGCCACGAACAGGAGCACAGCACAGCCTATTATTGTTTCCTTCTCGACGTTCTCGCTCAATATCCTAACACTCGAGGTTTGTCATTTTTATGTGAATTATTAGAGCAGAACGTACGAGTTTGAACAGCTTCGATTTTTGTTTTTTTTTCTTTGGCACTGATGACGCATATCCTGCGTAGTAATATGAAGTGTGTGTATATATATGACCGGTGCCCACTGCACCAGGCGTAGGCCCATTAGTGGCTAGGAGGCGCAGGCTGTTAGAGGGGCTGATAGCCCAATTTATTATTATTTGCTTTTATTAGAAAGAGAGAATTTGTTCCTTTAGAGGATCTCTTAGGAGAGGTTAAATATCATGTAAACGTTGGTGATTGAGAATTAAGCAAGATAGCAATTTATTGTTGCGGGCTTCCCTCAGGGAGCTGGGAGCCCTAGCCGTCATCTCTTTCTTTCTCCTCACGCTGTGAACATGGCGCCCACCCATCGCTCTCACTCGTACAGACCTCGCCCTCCGATCCATCATCCCTACAACCTACATAGCAGACCCAGTAGGATCCATAATCCTATCAATCTGGTATCAGCTATGTCAGGTTCTCCTTCCACCACTGTGCCGCCGCCACCCACCAACACCACCCTACCACCACCCCTAGCTACCACCGCTGCATTGGTGGTCTCCACTTCTCCGCTGCCGATCGCGCTGGCAGCTGCCTCGTCCTTGGTGTTCACGCCGGAACAGATGACCGCGGCGATCCTCCAGCTCAGCAACGCCTTTGCCGTGATGCAAACCTCTTTGGCTAGGATCCAGTCCTATCTCGCCACCATGCCCATGCAGCCGCCACCACCTCCACCACCATCGACTACTGTGGCCACCTTGCCGGCGTCGTATAGTGATTCAGTTTTCTATTCTTAGCAAATAAGCGGTAGGTAACACACTAGGTGTTAAGCAAAAGCTAAAATTGGTCATGTCATCATAAAGCATAATGCATCATGTTGCACTCACTAAAAATAATGTTACTTTATATCTAAGTGATGCATATGTGAGGATCTGCGTTATAACTCAAAAATCTTTTAAAAGGCCCTTTGTGACCTTCTATTTTATAATGACATCTCAGTTACTTGAGATTTTTGCCCTCACAAGTTTTAAGTGTAAATTGTGTACTTTATGCTAATGATTATTGTGGGGCATGAAATCAAGTCAAACTACTAAAATGTGAACCTCAAGTTCGGGTTTGAAACTTGCATTTCAACACTTGGTCAAAGAGGTCAAATGTTGAGATAAAGTGTTAAACTCAAATTGGAGGGCAATTATAAAATGATTTTTGAAATAATTTGATTCAAGTCATAATGCCATTTTGAAACCTAATTGTGAGATCATGATGGCGTCATGATTTGTTTTAGTGTGATCGCTAATTAATAACCAATTAAGTAATAACAATTATTAAGTTAATTATTTTTAACACCCTAGTTCTTGTAACCCATGTTTCAAGTAGTGAAACATAATGTTTCATTCTTTCTTTAACCTAACCCTTCTTCTATCTCCCAATCTATCGAGTTTCTCTTCTTCTTGTCTTTAGCAAAGTTGGAGTTCTTGAGATGAGGAGCAACTTTCCTTTCTGGAGCTTGACCTAATTCTGCTTGCATATTGATCAAATTGGGGAGGGGAACTGTTGTTCTTGATTTGCAACATATGCAACATGTTGCAGTGTTGCAATGTTTCAAGTCCTACCCCTCTCTGTTTCCTCTGTGCTCACAGACGCCGCCACCTCCTGCTTGCCACCTGCCGCTCTTGCCTCCACCGCTCAGCCGCGCGCGGACACGCAGGAGCCACCTGCCCACGTCACGAGCTCGAGCTGGCCGCCTAGAGAGAGAATTTGGAGGCGACTGGAGGAGGTGTGCTAGTGGGTTTCCATTCTACCCTGCTATATATGGGCTGGCCTGTAGGATTATGCAGGCTGACGGAGCGGGCCGGCCCAGCGGGCTGGCGGCGTGGCCCGCGCAACTTGCAAGCCCAGACGTGGCCCAACACAGTGCTCAAGAGAAGACAACCACTACCATCCCCACTCGCCACCTACTCCCTCCCCTCCCCTCCCCACTCCGACACCCAGCCGGGCGCCGGCGAACCCTAACCCTACCCAATGTCCTCGCCGCCGCCGCCGCCCATGGCCGCGGAGGACGAGGCGCGCGACTGGGCGGAGATGCCGTCGGACGCGCTGGCGGCCGTGTTCGCGAAGCTGGACGTGGCGGAGATCCTGCACGGGGCCGGGCTGGTCTGCCGCGCGTGGCGCCGCCTCGCGGCCTCGGACCCCACGCTGTGGCGCCGCGTCGACATGACCTACCAGGGGGACCAGCTGCAGGCCGAGGAGGTCGAGGCCATGGCGCGCGCCGCCGTCGACCGCTCCGCGGGCACCATGGAGGCGTTCGGGGCCGAGACCTTCGTCAACGACGAGCTCCTCCGCTACATCTCTCAGAGGTCGGGGAAGCTTTACCAGCTCCGTTTCAATTTTTCGTTTTTTGTTGTTAAAAATGATGGATGGACACACAGGCTCTAGCTAATTCGTGGTTCGTACTCACTGTGCATGATTACTGCAACCAATTTTGAGGAAATGTTTAATCTTTCTACAGTTTTAGAGCATTCTTTAGCTAAACGTACGATTCCACCTCGAGCTACATTTTCAGCAGAATGTTGAGGAAATGTTTTATCTTTCTGCATTTCTTTAGAGCATTCTTAGCTAAACGTACGATTCCACCTCAAGCTAGATGTAGAGCAGAGTGTTGGTCTTCCTCCGTCTGCCTATTTGTGTACAGGATTTGGTTACTTAGGATAAAATGACAAGCTGTGAGTAGGTTTATCAGTCTAGAGCTCGGCTCGGTGCTCTAAAGGAACCGTGAGTCAGTTGCAATCAGATCCGTTGGGATTAGGCAGAATTCGCTATTCATGTGCTATTTCATAGGATATAGAAATTGAATATCTTTGACATGGAAACTTATATCTTTCCAAAATTTTGTCTCAAAGGAAGAATTAACAGTTCTTCAATAAACTTGTAGGGTCCATGGTGTCTCTCAAAAACCTTCCTCTTGTAGTTGAAGCATTAGCCATAGCTGCCGGAATGAATCCAATTGCTAGCTGATGAACTTTTCTGCAGTTCATTCTTATGTCTTTGTCACCTTCGGCGAATGGCAAACTATCTTGTTGTCGCAGACTTCGTTGACCTTTATTCTTTTAGTAACCCTGTTTCATGCATTCCTGACAAGAAACATTCATGTAGTGGGCAGCAAGAGGACCCTGACTACGCAGATGGTAGTCATGGTTGGTACTGGGGTGAGGCTGTTCACCTTGACACCCCATATTGGGGAAAGTAAAGGAGGGGTAGAGATGGGAAGGAAGATAACTCTTTGCTTAAGTTCAGGATTACATCTAGGTTTATATTAGCACCCAGTAAACTCTTTGCTTAAGTTCAGATAACCCTTTTTATTTATTTATGAAGAAATAGGCATCCAAATTTGCACCGACAAGGACTTAAACTTGGTGGTCTGGGTGTACATCCATGCCTTCAACCGAGTAAACTCAGTTCATGTTCCTCCTCCTGCATATTCGTAATAATAGCTTGATGTTGGATGTTGACTCAACAAATTTGATTGTGCCATGCAGCTTGATATTAGTCTAAAATCATTTACTAGAACTAGATTCAGCTTATATAGCTATCAAAGGAAAAGATCATGTAATTGAAGTGTCTGGTGCCAAATTATTACTATCATTTGTGATTATTTTCTTTCTCCTACTTGAAATTACTCGTGTCCTTTAGCATTGTGTAATTATCCAATGCTTGTGAATGAATTCTTAGTCAGAATTGATATTTTATTTTTGTTGTTTGTTTAGTGTTTTCTGTGTGCAACTGTTTGCTTCAAGTTCCACTAATTGAACTAGCTCACCTATAATTTTTTTGTGCTGCTGCATCGAATACATTTTTTGGACCCGGTACTAACTTTGATTTACAACAGTTACCAGTTTCTGCAAGTTTGAGTTCTCATTTATGCTGAGATCATGCTTATCCCTGTTAGAGGTGTTTTACTGTGGTTCGTTATCCTTGCTTTGTTTCATTCCTTTAGCAAGATGTAATACGTAGGTTGTTTGTATAGAGTCAACTCACGCAGTATTGAGCTATTGATTTTTTTTTTTGTGGATTGTGTGTTGAATTTTGCCTCCTAATTAGGTTTAGATGATTTTTGATATATTGTTGTTGATTGATTTAAGAACTGGCATTGATTTTTACTGAAGTAGTAGCACAAGTTTTTATTCTGCCTGTTATGATATTGGAAATCTGCTTGGGTCTGACACCTGATTACTTGTGTATTCACTAAAAACAAACTCATCCAGATTTACCCATTCTGCATGCAGGGCCCCCTCATTGAAGAGCCTCCATCTCTGCTTGTGCCATCATGTCACTAATCAAGGTTTTGCAGAGGCAATTAATGGTTTCCGTCAGCTCGAGGAGCTAGATGTTACATTCTGCTCATTGAATGGCAGCGTGTGTGAGACTGCTGGGAGAGCCTGCCCACAACTTAAATGCTTCAGGTTGAATGAGCGCTGGTCTATTCTTCAAAGTGAGTTTGCACCCTACGAGGGCATGGATGATGACACGGAAGCATTAGGGATCGCTAGCACCATGCCTGGGCTCCAAGAACTTCAGTTGATTGGTAACCAGCTGACCAATGACGGACTCATGGCAATCCTTGACCGTTGCCCTCGCCTTGAATCCCTTGACATTCGCCAGTGCTACAACATACAAATGGACGATGCGCTGAAATCGAAATGTGCTAGGATACGAGATCTGAAGCTTCCTCATGACTCCATCTCTGACTTCAGGTATCGGGCTTACATCGTCAGCATAGCTAACTCTGGCTCTGATTTTGAGTTGGATATGTATGATGATCTGTTGGATGTGGTCACTGAAGATGATGATGCTGATTTTGATGATATGGATGATTTCGATGACACAGTCTCAGATGGAGGCATGTACGATGATGACTTTGATATTTGAAGCAAGAAATTATTTGGAACAGCTTTTCGGTGCCCCATGTGAAGTGCTGAGTTGGAATGGTTTGGCATCCCCTTGTGTTTGAGATTCAGGTAGTTAGGATAGGATGGAATCTCCCTGATGTTTATACTTCTGCGCCTCTCCATTTGTTGTAAGAAGCTGGAGTAGCTAAACTGGTTCTAATTGATGTAGACCGGTTGGATTTTTTTTATATTTTGATGAACCTTTTTAATTGATGTTTTAATAATAACTTAGGGCAAAAAAAATGTATATATACCTCTTGGCCATCTTAGAGATGTGAGTACATGTTAGTATGCACTATGGATCAAAACATGCCCTATGGATGTGTCAAATTTCAAAAAAAAAATGAACAGCCAAAATACATTTTTTAAATTGGTTTTCATATTTTTACCGAGTACATGTTTTCACAGTATGTGGTTTTGCACCGTATATTTCGCCTGTCAAATTAATGCTCGGCCATTTTGACCGAGATGACTCTAACAGGGGTATAGAGCACTTGCCATATGCTCTATATGTGATGCATATGATTTAGTGAGTAGGGTTTAAGCCCCTCTTGGTACTTCTCCTGCTGGTTGCTTTTCAGCCACAGCTCCTCGGCCTACCAGTGATCGTCCCTCAACGAGAGCCTACAAGCTCTCCTTAGTCTCCTCGGGCCATTCGTTCCTCTAGTCTAGTGGCTCAACGGAGTGTGGTAGTGAGCTTAAGTTTGTCCTTAGCAAGATCTTCCTCAACCTCCCCTCTGATCCTCCTCCGACTCCTCTAGTCTTCAGAGATCCCTTTAAACAGTATGATGAGCTGTAGCTGCCGCTGCTCGCTATTGATTCCGTGAGTGATGATGAGACCCTTGTGGCGGTTATGGCTCAGATGCATACTCATGTCAAGTGCCTTGGTGGTGTGGTCAACTTCTGTGTTAAATCCTTGTATCTCGCGTGTTTATTGATGTGTTTTCACTTGTCTCGCGCTCCATTTCTGTCTTGCGTTGACATAGTATTTCCACTTCCACCTGATCTATCTCTTAGCCACATTTTAGGCCTGGGGAAAGGTACAAAGTGGGTCTGCTAACCTCAAGGAAGTGTGTGGTAATCGATCAATCTATTTTTGGATCAGATTTGGTGTTGTTTTTGTAGTTTTTTAGTCTAGAAGCGTTCAAATTTCCGAGGAAAACATAAAAACTGTAGGGAAATAGGAGGATTTCAGTAGTGCTACTTCTTTGAAGTATGAAAAAAAATATTGTTTTAACCCTATTGATCTCCTCAGCCCCTCCCTCTAAGCATTAAGCCTTGTTGATCCTTTCATCAATGGTCGGAGTAAGTTATTGGAGAAACGCAAGGTCATTGGCGAGCCTTGAAGAGGGAGATAAAACTCAAGTATAACCAGATGTATAACATGCATAGCGTGGAAACCAGGACTCAGACATTCGCTGTGGCTAGGGATGAAAACGGTACGGATATTTTCCGACCATATTCGAGACCAAATCTGTCTAGAGGGGTTCAGATCTATCTGTATCCGAGTCCGGATATTCAACATCCGATACCGTATCCGTATTCGAATACTTAAATCACATATTTATGATGTCGACATCCAATCGTATCCTATCCAGCATGGCTGATACTATCCGTATTCGAATCCGAATCCGAATCCGACCAGAAATATGAAAACAAATATGATATTAGTGATATCCGTCCGTATCCGATCTGTTTTCATCCCTACAGCGCTAGGCTATAATATGGGCCGCTCCATCTGATTTCCCTTTCGGCTTTCGGCCCAAATGTCAATTTGTACTCAATCTAGGCTTGCTTCCTTCACATTTTATCTACTGCCTTCCTTTGTTTTTTGATTTCTTGACTGACTTCAGTTAAATGATGTGCTCGCTTCTAGCTCGGTTTTTGTGAAGACCTCACAAAACTTATTTGCGTACTTGAATTGCAGTGTAAAATTATACGACACAATTTCTGTCGACCATAATAAATTAATTAAAAGCAACTGGATCTCCAACCGGCCGATCTGATGGTCGTGGTCAGTATGTGTGCGTGACACTACACAGCACACCGCCAGCAGTCCACTAGAACAGCAAGTGGAAGAAGAAAGAACCACAGAGGCGGCGGCCTGCCGTGTGCCCGACGATCGAGGCGACGAGACGTACGTGTGGTCGGCGGCGGATCGAGTCGCCGTGCACCCCGCCGGCGAGCGAATTGTTCCCGTCACCAAGGACGACGACGACGAGAATCTAATTCTGCTGCTTGAGTTTGGTAGAGAGATCTGATGAGCAATTCATCGACCGGGTTCAATTCCGTTATTAGTACATCGATATATATAACCCACGCATGGGCGACCTGTTTGGACGACTGTCACTGTCCTCGACCTGACGCCGGCGGCGTACGTCGTCCCGGCCGACCCATCGTCGATGGCGACGGCGGTGAAGAAGCCTGCATGCATGTACATGTATATATTTAATTTATAGTATATCCTGTATATATCCAGAGATCGATCTCGGTGCAGCGATAGATCTGACACGGCAGACGTATTCGTTCACTGTACTAGTATTCATGCATGTGTGGTGTGTGGACAAGGACCGGTGACGGCAACAAATATAGCTAGTACAACACTTTGGGACTCTTGAGTTGAGGTTCAGTCAGCTAAAAAGTGAGCAAGCAACCACCGAATGAAACTGGCCTCCTTCCAATACTACTAGTCTACTAGCTCTCGTTAGAAAGCGCCCAATACCCTCTGAACTGAAAGCATCATCAAGAAACAGGCCATGCACTCGGACGACTAGTCGACTCCTACCTACTCCCTCCGTCCCTAAATACTTGTCGCTTTACGCTTCCCAAGAAACAACTTTAATTAAATATATATTAAAAAATATTAATATTTATGGTATATAATTAGTATCATTGGAAAGGTCTTTGAGTCTAGTTTTTTAATAAATTTATTTGGAGATACAAATGTTGCACGCATTTTATATAAATCGAGTCAAATTTGTGGGCACAAAAACCGAAAACGACATCTAATTAGGGACAGAGGGAGTACGTACCCAACATCAGCTATGACACGAGACACAAGGTAAGTGGAGCAAGTGAGTTCCTGGCAATGGACGACACTACGAGAAGCTAGCTGGAATCTAGATAGCTGCAACAAATGGTGACTGACGGCGACACAGCATTAGACTGCCCGCGGTGGTACTCTAAAGAAATATTCTACAACTATAGAGTATGAATATAGAGTAAAAACTATTGCACTGGGTATTCTAAAACGATACTTTATCTTTTTTCTCACTCTATATTTAGAGTGGTACAGTGCTTATTCTATAGTAGACAGTGGCGGGTCCCACTAGCTAAACAAAAGGAAAAAAAATGCTATAACTCACAAACCAAAAATCCAAATTAAATTTTGATTACACCATTAAATTCGTCTCAATAAATCCTTCAAAACTAGATCACACATGGATATATTTAGATAAAGTGACAAGTGGATCCCATAGTGAATAGAGTGGATAGCGGATGATATAGAGGATGGATGGGTGCGGAAGAATTAAGTATAGAGGAGAAAATCTTACTGACTAGGACGTATAGAGGATGAATATAAAGATCTGAGTGAGTGCGGATAGCCTTATGTTGCTGGAGAGCGCCGGTGATGACCCCACAAGCTGCTAGCGCACGTCGTTTCAGGCCTTGTTTAGATCCCAAATTCCATCCCTAAATTTCACTATGCAAAAAGAAGATTCTCATCACATCAAAATGTTGGCACATGCATGGAGTACTAAATGTAGATGAAATTTAAAACTAATTGCACAGTTTTGTTGTACTTTGCGAGACGAACATTTTAAGCCTAATTAGTCAAAGTTTGAACAATTTTTACCAAATACAAACGAATTGCTACAGTGCGCATTTAATGTGCACTGTGCAGATTTTAGCCCCCAAATTGGGATCTAAGGCTATCCGCACTCATGGTCCTCTATATTCATCCTCTATACGTCCTAGTCAGCAAGATTTTCTCCTCTATACTCAATTCTCCCGCACCCATCCGTCCTCTATATCATCCTCTATCCACTCTATCTACTATGGGACCTACTTGTCACTTTATCTAAATATATCCATGAGTGATCTAGTTTTGAAGGATTTATTGAGACGAATTTAATGGTGCAATCGAAATTTAATTTGAATTTTTGGTTTGTGAGTTATAGCATTTTTTTCCTTGGTTTAGCTAGTAGGGCCCACCACTGCGCACTATAGAGTAAACACTGTACTACTCTAAATATAGAGTGAGAGAAAAGATAGAGTATCGTTTTAGAGTATCCAGTGCAGCAGTTTTTACTCTATATTCATACTCTAAAGCTTTAGAGTATCATTTAGAGTATGCCACTGCGGACAGTCTAAACACGGCCTCAAAGGCAGGGGCCGAAAGCACTGCATGCGCAGATAGTTCCACTCTCGTATCTTTGAAGGCCGTACCTAGTACACGTAAGCCGGTCCGTGGAGTATTAAGTTTCTTTGATGTTGTCCTTAACGCTGACACTACCTCCGGTCACAAATGCCTAAAACTCTTCTAAAATCGCTGGCTTCCTGCTCCGGCCAACCACCGGCGAGCTTGGAGGACACGTGCAATGACCGCTCGACACCAGCGAGCACCCCTTTTTTTTCCGTAAAACAATTTACACTGACGGTGGAGGTAATCAATCCGCGGGTAAAGATGTATTTACACTGGCTATTGATATATAAGGCTAGCCTGTTCGCTTGAGATTATCAGTCAAATCAGTCAGCCAGCCAGCAGTATTTTTCTCTCATAGAAAACCAGCCAGCAGTACTTTTAGCCAGTCAGATCAGCCCAAACGAACATGCATGTGTCCAGGTGGTTTTTAAACTCACGCCAACAAAAAATAGAGTATTTTCAATGGTGGTTGAAACACCCGCCAATAAAAGATAAACGATAATGTTCAAGTGCGTGCGTCCGGCCATTGGGAGGCCGCCTCGCTGCTCGTGCTTGTGCCGCTCTCTCACGCCTGCGATGTGCACTCCCTCCCGTCGCCCGCCCTGTTCGTCATGCGCCCCGCCGACGTGGATATGTCGCCTCCACCGCGCCTCACGCTCGGAATCGCACCTCCCGCTCGGACTAGCGCCGCCCTCTGCGATCGCATACGACATCCGCCTGTTGCGACCACTAGACTAGCGCCACCCTCCGCGTCACTCTGTGGCATCGAACTTCGTGCTAGCATCGAGCTCCGTACCGACGAGCCTTTTGCAATAGTATTTTTCATGTATTTCAGATATATGTTTCGTGTGTTTCATCTTTATGTTTCACATATTTCATCTAGATGTTGCAAAAGGATCTGGTGTTGCATTGCATATGTTGCAATAGCTACATACATATGTTTCAAGTGTATGTTCCACATTTTCAACTTGTTCAAACGTATGTTGCAAATGTATGTTTCAAATGTTTCAGTTGTTTCAGACCGATGTTGGATGGATATTGCAGCGGAGATGAGACATTATGACGGAGAAGGGGCGCGGCAGAGGACGAGGGCGCGGCGGAGGATGGTGCCACGGCGAGGGGAGGAGCGAGGCATGGCGGGGAAGGAGCGTGGCGGGCTTGACGCGGGGGCGCAGCCGGGATGGGATTGAGGCGCGAGATGGGTCGCGTGTGGCTGGACATAGTCGAAATTAAAATGTTTTCTGTAGTAGTAGAGTTTGACCAAATATATACAAAAGTTTAATAGTTATGATGCGAAATTAAATTCAATAGATAGTAAAACCTATTTCCGTAACAAACATATTTAATGATACAAATATTGATATTATTTTCTATAAATCTAGTTAAACTTAAAAAAATTTGACTTACTCCGAAGCACTAACCTAGTACTGACATTTTTTGAGACAACGGAGGAGTATGTGGATGTAGTTTCTTTGTGCAGTGATTTTTTCCCTCTAATCCCTGTACACTGTCCTTGATATTTTGATGTATATCAGTTTTCAAAGCCCTTGTTTAGATCCCAAATTCTACCCCAAATTCCACTATGCAAAAAGAAGATTCCCCATCACATCAAAATGTCGGCACATATATGGAGTACTAAATGTAGATGAAATCAAAAACTAATTACACAGTTTTGTTGTACTTTGCGAGACGAATATTTTAAGCCTAATTAATCAATATTTGGACAATTATTACCAAATAAAAACAAAATTGCTACAGTGTGACGGGACATCTACTATGCAAAATTTGCATCCCAAATTTGGGATCTAAACAAGGCCAAAATAAAATGAATGCGATATGATCACACTCCATTCCCCCTCTCTTTGAGACGCACGTTTTTTTTGTGGTGGTGGGGGTGGGGGGGGGGGGGGCGCAGAAGTAGTTAGTAGCAGTAGTCGTCGTGAAACCACCTTCCCATTCTCTGTTTAACTTTGTACAGTTCATTTTTCACGATGCTGAGTCACACCTGCTACACATGTGAAAAGCATGCAACTAATAACTACTGATATAGTTCACGCGTCTAATTCCGTGTGTTCCCAATGTTGCCTTAATACCTTTTTCATTCTCAATGTCGTTTCGTCTTTTGGACGGTCTATTCTGCTGTACTGCTTCAGCATTACTTTTTAGCGGCCGAATAATATTTTTCTTTCATAACAAATTAGCATAATTATTAGTATAAATCAAATTTCAGCGAAACGAACAACAGCATAAGTGGTTGATGTTGGCTAATCCGTCTCAATATACAGTACTGTACCTATAGTCCTGTACTGCTCCATAGCTTTGATTTGATTCCAAACTAGAATTGTGAATACAGTAGTAGTCAGGAGTCAGGCACATGCATGGGCGCATGGCTCTTTTTTTTTTCGAGAATCATGACATTGTGAATTTGGCATGGGCCCTATTCTGCTGGTCATGTTTCGGTTTGTTTCAGCTTATTTTAGCTTATTTTCTTACAGAACACTATTGAATTAGCCGAAACCGGTCGGTTTTTCTACAGCCGACCAGCCCATGGTCCAGTCCAGTCCCAGTCCCCACTGCAGATTTTGAGCTGGCCCCAATTATTGCAACATGGACAGGCCGCCCGGATTGCAGGAATTGTTAGCTGACCGTCCTACAGATGTGCATTCATCCACGTCTGTCCTGCGTCCAATGGAGCTAGCAGTAGCAGCACCAACTTTTATAGGCTGGGTTTAATTCAGGGCCGAAAAGTTTTCCGTGTACTATAGTACCTGTGTAACTATAGCAATTAGTATCTAATTATAGACTAATTAGGTTTAAAAGATTTGTCTCACAAAATACATACAAATTGTGTAATTAATTATTTTTTATCTATATTTAATGATCCATGCATGTCTCCAAACATTCGATAGGATGGGGTGTAAAGTTTTTTAGTGGGAACTAAACACCCCCATAATCAGTCCATGTCCATGAGAGAGAATACGTTACAAGCTCATTTTGCTGAAAAGACAAGTTGAAAAGTACTGTTAGCTGATTTGTTAGGAGAGAAAAACATTGTTCCTTCCCTGAAAAAGTACGGCTAAAAAGATAAGCGAACAGGCAGAAAATGAAAGCTTAGCATAACTGAGGGGTGTTTGGTTCACCCAACTAAACTTTAGTCCCTATCTCATCGAATGTTTAAACACATGCATGGAGTATTAAATATAGACTATTTACGAAACTAAATACATAGATTGAGACTAATTTGCGAGACAAAATTTTTAAGCCTAATTAGTCCATGATTTGACATTGTCGTGGTACAGTAACATGTGCTAATGGCGGATTAATTAGTCTTAATAAATTCGTCTCGCGGTTTACTGACGGATTCTGTAATTTGTTTTTTTATTAGTATTTGAACACCCTATACGATATCATATGTAACATCTGATGTGACACCAATTAAACTTTTGTCCCTGCATGTGAACTGAAAGCAGACATGCTAGCTGGATCAGTGCTCATCTATCTATCAGTATATATACCACTAAAGCAAACACATATTAGCGTGCGTGTTCCTGCTACCATCCAAGCGTAGCAAAAGATGTAGCATCCAGTTTTCCAGTCTGCTCTCCTTGCCCGCTAAGTCATGGCTGAAAATACTGTTGGCTGATTTGTTCTGAGAGAAAAATATTGTACCATAGGTGATAACCCAGGTCATTCTAGTCCATGTCCATCAGAGTATATGCTACTGTTTCAGTGAAAGCCAGCAGCTGTAGCACTCATGCTGTGTGTGCATCAAACACTGTGCAATGCAGGATGGAAAAAAGTATTTAATTTTACTGGAAAGAATATATTTTTAGGAAGAAGGAAGAAAAAGAAAGCTTAGCACAACAACTGATCATTAAACTAGCTGGAGTGCCCGTCTATCAGTATACCACTACAGGAAACACAAAGCGTAGCTGGAGTGCCCGTCTATCAGTATACCACTACAGGAAACACAAAGCGTGCATGCTCCTGCTACCATCCAAGCGTAGCAAAAGATGTAGCTAGCGTCGCAGAGTTGTATTTCTATTTGTCTGCTAAAGTTGCTAGCAAAAGTTGATGCCAACTTTGTCGAGTAACATCCGGAAAAAGAATCACCTTGGCCTGCGTCTCACGTCTAAGGAGAAGAAGGAAAAAAGTTCAGAGTGCATCATTGCAACTATGCAAACACTAGATTAGATTGTTAAAAAATTGAATTAGCCGCTATAAAAAATGCTTCTCTTTTCATATTCGTCTCAAGGGAACTTCGTGTATTCGCTGCGAGTGTAGGCCGTCAACGATTCGGTGCTCCTCTCTGTCAAATCAAAACTACGCCAAGAACATCTCTCTGTTACGACTGTGGCCGATCGAGTTAGTTTTAAGCGGATATACCATAAACTGTAAACGGAAGACGTTTTCAGCATGGTTGGCTTCGAAGTTACCAGTGGTAGATGAGACTGAACTTTTTTTTTTTTTTTTGACAACATGAGACTGAACTTTGAAGGTCTCGCTGGGGCTAGACAGTACGAACGGACGGACACCGTCGGAGAAGAAAGCGCCGCGGCGGTGGTTGAGGAACGCTGCACTAGTACACTGGTGGTCCATAAATAAAACGCGGCAAAAGGAGCAGCTGCAGGAGCAGGACCATCCCATGCATGTCTCCAGATCTTTTTTGTGTGGCCGCCTCCATCATTCCCGGTCTCATGCCTGGCTGCCTGCACAACTCATGGTTCCTGATCCTTTTCAGAATTCGCTTCCTACGACAACCCAACTGGTCTGCATGCAAGGCAGGGATGAAAACGGTACGGATATTTTCCGACCGTATTCGAGACCGAATTCGTTTAGAGGAGTTTTAATCCGTCCGTATCCGAGTCCGGATATTTAACATCCGATACCGTATTCGTATCCGAATATTTAAATCACATATTTATGATGTCGATATCCAATCGTATTCTATCCGGTATTTTTGATACTATCCGTATTCGAATCCGAATCCGAACATAAATATGAAAACAAATACAATATCAGTGATATCCGTCCGTATCCGATCCGTTTTCATCCCTAATGCAAGGTAATAAATAATTTATAGCGGGTCGGTAGCGGATTGACGTCGAGATAGCGGATTGCGGATAGCGGACGATATTACGGACGATAAGTTTCAATAGCGGCACCGAATAGTCCCATATAACTTTAAGTACATATATCATGAATAGTGAGTATAAATAATTTTAAGTATATATATCATGAATAATTTTAAGTTTCACAGCTGATGCGTGAGTATTTGAATTAGGGGTGTGAGTCATAGTGGGCTGGACTAATTAAGGATATTTGCTTCCATGCTATTGCGGCCTGCTACGTGCAATTGCGGCCGCAATATTGGCCCGCTATTCAGAATTGCGGCCGCAAAGTTTCAGGATGCAAAGTTTAAAGCGCTACCTCATAGCGGTAGTGGCAACGGACCGCTACCGCTATTGCGGGTGCAATTACGGCCGCTACCGCCGCTATTTATTATCTTGTCTGCATGTAGTTGCAAATGCTGGAAACTAAAAAACCGGCCATGCATGTTATTATGTCATCAGTATCACAAGATCCCCAGTTCGGCTGAGCTTATCAGCACGGCTTATCAGCCGTGGAACAGTGTTTTTCTCTCACAGCAAATCAGCCACAGCCGGCTTATAAGCCAAAAAAACAGCCTGCCGGGCCGATGATGTTGATCGACCTGGTAGTGTTTGCAGTTGATAATAATATGGCGTTTTTGGTTTTTGGACAGAGGTTGTATCGTATATCCTGGATCTCCTCCAAGATGATAGATGTTGATCGACCAGACTATCAGTGAAGCTATCTGAAAGCTGGGCGGCTAATTCCTTGAAAACTTGAGAAGTGCCCATCAGCAAAACATAATAGGTACTCTACTTAGCTAGGACTGTACGAGGCACAGGACAAGTACACACAGTGACAGTGTATTAGTGTACATAGTAGCAGGCATCAGGCAAAGCCGAAAAGATAGAGGAAAGCAGCAGGCAGCTTTGGTTGGGTCATGGACCCATGGCTGTATGCGGAGGCGAAGGGGACAAGGACCGGAGAGAGAGAGAACGGCATGACGGGACGGAACGGAAGCCATGACCACACATGAGACGGACGAGAGGCACCGCGCTGCGCCATCCTGATCCTGAAAGGCAAGTGTGTGACGCCTAGAGAGACCAGAAAGGAGACGCCGGTCCACGCACGGACACAGCCCCCGCCGCTGAACATTTCAACGGGCCCGTGTTGTTATTTCTCTGTCATAGCAGCATCCGTCGCGTGCTGTGCTGCGTAGGAAGTAGCACACTTGCGCTAGCTGCTGTACTAGTGGCTGTGGCTGGGACTGGGATTAGGCTGCAGGTGAGCGAGGAACAAGCAGGTAGAGTAATGTCGTAATCGAGGGAGGTTAGCAACAGTGATCCCAGACCGATCATCGAGTGTGCAGATGCTGCCATGCTGCTGCGATGGATGGCTTCTTCTTTGACCACTAGTGCGGCAGTCCAAAAGGCTGACAGGGGTCCACGGGTGCTTGACCCTTGGAGCAACAGTCCAAATGCGAAGGTAAGGCCAACCGGCCTCTCGCCACCTCTCATCACATTCACATGCGCTTGGGTTGGGGTACATCCATACACACGCAGCCAGCAACCATATATGGCTATCATCACACTCACTACACCAGTCATCAGGGTTGTGAACCATACTACCATATTACCATGCCGTCAATGAGAAGCTAGCAGAGTTCGTGTTTTTTTTATAAGGTTCTTTCTATTTATTCATTTAGCAACATATTATAGAGATTGGAGAAAAAGTTCCCCAACAGGTATCCTGAAGTGTTTGGATCACCTCACACTTACCAGCGTGGGACTGATTTTGACAGCTAAAAGAACAAGAACTTGAAACGATTTGTCTAGCATGTTTAGCTAGTCTATGCGCCTTCTTGTTTAATTGTCTTGGTACGAATCTTGCAAAATTCAATTAGCTGGGAATCTGAGTTGTTTATAATGTCAGCAACTGTGGGTTTAGTCCTCCAATGTGCTGGTTTCGGGTTTTCATCCTGTAAGGTCTTCACAAGTTGCTCGCAGTCCGAATAAATTTTGCACCTTTGTTGGTGGAGAGCTGTCATCACCTTGGTAGCCAACTGAGTGGCTAGAGCTTCCGCTTGAAGAGGGCTCTAGCATCTTGTGCTGCGCTTTGATTAGTAGAACTGATTATGCTGAATTCTGCAATTTTGGTATGTAAATGCCCAGTCCAGCAAGAGTAGGGCCTAACAGCTGTTGGTCAGGTGGAATTGAAGCGTCAAAATAGCAATTGACTTCCTGCAGGGGTGCTGTTGTTCAACCATGGTAGTCGACTGTTCATCCAACTCCTTAAGTTGTGTGGTGGTCATTGGGTTTTGATCATCACCTGCAAAATTTACAAGTTTCGTACCTTGTATTTCAGCTGCAGTGGCATGGTGCAGTTGCCATACAGTCCATGTCTTTTGTTTGCATCTTTGCTCATTTCTTGCTCTCCAAATAAACCACAAAGTCATGAGTATTGTTTGAAACAGCTCATCTGAAATGTGAGGGTGAAGAATGAAAGAGACGGAGTCTTGCACTCCTTGCTGATCTACGGGAAGGATATCAGTCCTTTATGGGGGGAGATGCTGCAAACCATACTGCTCTTGTAAAATCACAATAAAAAATAGGTGTGAATCTGATTCCTCTTGGCCACACTTTGTGCAATTTTAGCTATATGGGTGGAGTATGCAGCTGCCCTTGCTTCTGATGCAAGGGCTTGCCTTAGTAGTCTCCAAGTGAAAGCTTTAACCCTTGACGAAAGATTTTTGTGTTTTCATGTCCTGCATAAAAATTTGAGTGAGGCCTTGTTTAGTTTTTACCTAAAAATTTTTCACTCTGTCACATCGAATGTTTGGACATATATATGGAGTATTAAATGTAGATAAAAAAATAATTGCACAGTTTACATAGAAACCACGAGACAAATCTTTTAAGCCTAATTAGTTCATGATTAGCCATAATTGCTACATTAACACACATGTGCTAATGACAGATTAATTAGGCTTAATAAATTCGTCTCGTAGTTTCTAGGCGAGTTATGTAATTAGTTTTTTTATTAGTATCCGAAAACCCCTTATGACATCTTATAAAATATCTAATGTTACACTTAAAAACTTTTCACCCATGAACTAAACAAGGCCTGATCTATAGAGGGTGGGTTTAGTTGGTGAAATTTTTTTAGAAAAATATCACATCGGATGTTTCATGTGATGTCGGAATACTAATAAAAAACTAATTACATAGCTTGCCTAGAAACCGCGAAACGAATTTATTAAGCCTAGTTAATCTGCCATTAGCACATTTGTTACTGTAGCACTTTAGTGTCAAATCACAAACTAATTAGGCTCAAAACGTTCATCTCGTGATTTTTCCAACCAAACTATGTAATTAGTTTTTTATCTATATTTAATGCTTTATACATGTACCGCAAGATTTGTTATTGGAGTTTTTCGTGAAAAATTTTTAGATCTAAACACACCAGAGATAACTCCTATCTCCCATTTCTTGGAAGCAAGGCAACGAGACTGACTTGTTAGCAGCAGCGAGGAACAAGGACTAAGACTACCCGTAGTGGGTACTCTAAAACGATACTCTAAAGCTTTAGAGTATGAATATAGAGTAAAAAATGCTGCACTGGGTACTCTAAAACGATACTCTATTCTTTCTCTTACTCTATATTTAGAGTAGTACAGTGCTTACTCTATACTCTATAGTGGCGGGCCCCACTAGCTAAACAAAGGGAAAAATGCTATAACTCACAAACCAAAAATCCAAATTAAATTTCGATTGCACCGTTAAATTCTTCTCAATAAATCTTTCAAAACTAGATCACACATGGATATATTTAGATAAAGTGACAAGTGGGTCCCACAGTGGATAGAGTGGATAGAGGATGATATAGAGGATGGATGGGTGCGGGAGAATTGAGTATAGAGGAGAGAATCTTGCTGACTAGGACGTATAGAGGATGAATATAGAGGTCCATGAGTGCGAGTAGTCTAAGGCCTCATTTAGATGCACCCAAAAGTTAGAATTTTTTCACTCTTTCTCCATCACATCAATTTTTAGCTGCATGGAGTATTAAATGTAGGTAAAAAAATAAATAATTACACAGTTTAGTTGGAAAATCACGAGATGAATCTTTTGAGCCTAGTTGATCCATGATTGGACAATATTTATCAAATAAGACGAAATTGGTACTATTCAATGGGTTGAAATTTTTTGCAATCTAAACGTGGCCTAAGGGCCTGTTTAGTTGGGGAATTTTTTGGTTCAGCTAATGTAGCACTTTTCATTTTATTTTGCAATTTGTGTCTAATTATGAACTAATTAGACTCAAAAGATTTGTCTCGTGATTTATAACTAAACTGTGTAATTAGTTTTTTCTTTTATCTACATTTAATACTCTATACATGTACCGTAAGATTTGATGTGATGGGTACTGTAGCATTTTTTTTTTCCTTTTTAACTAAGGTAGTGTTTAGATGGTGTAAAAGTTGGTGTAAAGTTCCTGTAGCACTTTTCGTTGTTATTTGGTAAAATTTATCCAATTATGGACTAACTAGGCTCAAAAGATTCGTCTCGATATTTACAGACAAACTGTGCAATTAGTTATTTTTTTATCTACATTTAATACTCCCTGCACGCGTCTAAAGATTCGATGTGACGAGAAATTTTATAAATTTTTTAGAATTTTGAAGGAAGTAAACACTGCCTAAACATGCTCTAAGCAAGAATGCCCGTGCCACTCCCTCCAGCCTGCAGTGCACAGCCAGAGCCCTGGCATTAAAGGAGCGGACTGGAGCCCGGAGACCTGTCATCTCATCTAGGGATGAAAATGGATCGGATACGAACGGATATCACTCATATTATATTTGTTTTCATATTTCTGTTCGGATTCGGATTCGGACACGGATAGCGTTCGGATACATATACGAATACGGATTGACTCGGTTACGGATACGAATAATGAGTATCGAATACGGTATGAATCGGATTCGGAGAAGGTCGGATACAAATATCTATTCGGATATTGAAAATGTAGTTCAAATTTCACAAGTGTGTGACATAGTTTTAGAAAGTCTATATGAGATTCAAGAATTCGTGACTAGTGTTCGATAAAACTTTCTCAAATGGGAAAATAAGCTATGTAACAATTGTAGATCTTGCTGAGATGATCAAACTTGGTATTCAGAGTTTTTTCATCTGAGGTCATTTAGTGTCTCATTTGAGCAAGTTTGACCAAGTCAAATTTGGTCAAACGAAAAAACAACACTTTAACTCTAGTATTATGAACTCTAAATGACTTCAAATTGAAAAGTTTTGAATACCAAGTTTGTTAAACTCATCAAGATCTACAATTTTTGTTTTGGTCAACTTTCCATTTGAGATAGTTTGGACGGTTCAAATTTATGATTTTTAAATTTCGACGCCTACAAACTAGTTTTCGGAACCCTAGATTGTCTCAAATTGAAAAGTTTTGAATACCAAGTTTGTTCAGCTCATCAAGATCTACAATCCTTATATAGACCATTTTTTCATTTGAGAAAGTTTTAACAAAATGTAGTTCAAATTTCACAAGTGTGTGACATAGTTTTAGAAAGTCTATATGAGATTCAAGAATTCGTGACTAGTGTTCGATAAAACTTTCTCAAATGGGAAAATAAGCTATGTAACAATTGTAGATCTTGCTGAGATGATCAAACTTGATATTCAGAGTTTTTTCATCTGAGGTCATTTAGTGTCTCATTTGAGCAAGTTTGACCAGGTCAAATTTGGTCAAATGAAAAAACAACACTTTGACTCTAGTATTATGAACTCTAAATGACTTCAAATTGAAAAGTTTTGAATACCAAGTTTGTTCAACTCATCAAGATCTACAATTTTTGTTTTGGTCAACTTTCCATTTGAGATAGTTTGGACGGTTCAAATTTGTGATTTTTAAATTTCGATGCCTACAAACTAGTTTTCGAAACCCTAGATTGTCTCAAATTGAAAAGTTTTGAATACCAAGTTTGTTCAGCTCATCAAGATCTACAATCCTTATATAGACTATTTTTTCATTTGAGAAAGTTTGAACAAAATATAATTCAAATTTCACAAGTGTGTGACATAGTTTTAGAAAGTCTATATGAGATTCAAGAATTCGTGACTAGTGTTCGATAAAACTTTCTCAAATGGGAAAATGAGCTATGTAACAATTGTAGATCTTGCTGAGATGATCAAACTTGGTATTCAGAGTTTTTTCATCTGAGGTCATTTAGTGTCTCATTTGAGCAAGTTTGACCAGGTCAAATTTGGTCAAATGAAAAAACAACACTTTGACTCTAGTATTATGAACTCTAAATGACTTCAAATTGAAAAGTTTTGAATAACAAGTTTGTTCAACTCATCAAGATCTACAATTGTTGTTTTGGTCAACTTTCCAATTAAGATAGTTTGGACGGTTCAAATTTATGATTTTTAAATTTCTGACGCCTACAAACTAGTTTTCGGAACCCTAGATTGTCTCAAATTGAAAAGTTTTGAATACCAAGTTTGTTCAGCTCATCAAGATCTACAATCCTTATATAGGCCATTTTTTCATTTGAGAAAGTTTGAATAATATCCGGATAATATCCGTTTTAATATCCGGATATATCCGTTTTAATATCCGGATTATCCGATATCCGCCGGATATCGATGATATTACATCCGTATTTGATATCCGCCTAAGATATCCGTTTTATTATCCGTATCCGAAAAAAAATACGGATATCCGAGTAACTATCAAAATAAGTGTTCATATTTGTTCGGTCGAACGGACGGTCGAATAAATATCCGTACCGTTTTCATCCATAATCTCATCTGCCACCACTAGTAGTAAGCCGCATTAACTAGGCGTTACAGGTAAGGCCTTGTTTAGATCCTAAATTTGAGATTCAAACTTTGCATAGTAGATGTCCCGTCATACTGTAGCAATTTTGTTTTTATTTAGTAATAATTATTCAAATATTGATTAATTAGGCTTAAAATATTCGTCTCGCAAAGTACAACAAAACTGTGCAATTAGTTTTTAATTTCATCTACATTTAGTACTCCATGTATGTGCCGATATTTTGATGTGATGGTGAATCTTCTTTTTTATAGTAAAATTTGGAGGTGAATTTAGTATCTAAACAAGGCCTAAAACACCGCACCGCCCGGCCCCCTCTACCTCAACCTGTTACCTGCCTCGTCCGCACCGCTAACAAACCACCACCGCGCACGACACTTGGGCACCGAGCAAGCCCAGCCGTCGTCCATGGCCATGGCGGTGTGCGGCGCCGCGTCTGACGTCTCCCTTCCTTGAACCCTGCTCGTCGCTTCTCATCCCTCGTCGTCCCGTAGCCTCTTTGTCTCATCCTTGCCGCTCGCCAATGTCACTCCTCCATCTCCACGACGCGTGCACGTACGTACGCGTACAGGCGTAGCCCTCTTTCTTCCACGTGCAAAGATCCCTCCTTTGTTTGGTTGGTCACCAGGAGTCGCAGCGTGCCGTGCCGCGCCGATGTCTGAGTCCAGCAGGGCGTTCCACCTCGACGCCCCGTCGTCCTCGTCGTCGGCCGCCGCCGCCGGCGACCATCATCACCATGGGAAGCCCGCCTCGGCCACGACCGCGGGAGGCGGCAGCGTGCCGTTCCACAGGCTGTTCGCTTTCGCGGACGGCGCCGATGCGGCGCTCATGTCCCTGGGCACGCTCGGCGCGCTCGCCAACGGCGCCGCGATGCCGCTCATGACGGTCCTCTTCGCCCGCCTCATCGACGCCTTCGGCGGCGCCACCGACACGCGGGACGTCGTGGCGAGGGTCTCCAACGTCTCGCTCCAGTTCCTCTACCTCGCCGTCGCATCCGCCGTCGCCTCCTTCGTGCGTAAGTCCATAGTCCATACACACATACTCACTGCTCCGACACTGTTCCTCCACCGACACTCTCACTGACGCACATCGATCCATCGTCCACGCAGAGGTGGCGTGCTGGATGATCACCGGCGAGCGGCAGGCGGCGCGGATCCGGGGCCTGTACCTGCGGGCCATCCTGCGCCAGGAGGTGGCCTTCTTCGACCAGCGCGCCACCACGGGCGAGGTGGTGGGGCGGATGTCGGGGGACACCGTGCTCATCCAGGACGCCATGGGCGAGAAGGTCGGCAAGTGCATCCAGCTGCTCGTCGCCTTCGCGGGCGGGTTCGCCGTCGCCTTCGCGCAGGGCTGGCTCCTCGCGCTCGTCATGATCGCCACCATCCCGCCGCTCGTGCTCGCCGGCGCACTCATGTCCAGCGTCGTCGCCAGGATGGCATCCCTCGGCCAGGCCGCCTACGCCGACGCCGCCGTCGTCGTCGACCAGACCATCGGCTCCATCACAACCGTAAGCCAACAAGCATCCTTCCCTTTCCTTGTCGGTCCAATGACACATCACTCCAACACACCCCACCCCAGGTCGCGTCTTTCACCGGCGAGCAGCGGGCGGTGGCCAAGTACAGCAGCTCGCTCAAGAAGGCGTACAGCTCCGGCGTCTGGGAGGGGCTCGCCGCCGGCGTCGGCATGGGCATCGTCATGGTGCTCCTCTTCTGTGGATACTCCCTGGGGATTTGGTACGGCGCAAAGCTCGTCCTGGACAAGGGATACACCGGCGCACAAGTCATGAATGTCATCTTCGCAGTCCTCACTGGCTCACTGTAAGTTTTTTTTTTCCTTTCATCTTCACTAACGCATGCATTTCCGACAGAATTTAGTTGCACCAGTAATCTCATCTCAATAAGTGTCAGTCAAGATCATGACAAGTGTATGACCAAATAGTCTTTATCTGCAACTGCAAGAAACGACTGGGTGGTTTCAGGAACAAAAAGACTACGAAAACAAATGTTCATGTTGCTTTCTCTGTATACATGATAAATCTATCAGGATTCTGCCGTTTTCTGTCTATGATAAAGCCTACTATATTTGGATTTGCCCCTGATTAAGACATGTCAGGCAGGCCACTCGGCAGTTTGACGGTGATAAGCACTAGATGTTGTCAGCAAACAAATAAAGCTAGACCAACCCTGCACGTTTGGTTTTATTCAGTTAGCGCTTAGCAGCAACAAACCAAATGCAGATCATGCCAACCTTGCCTTTTTGTTTTAACAGGTTCATACCATCCATACCCAGCAAGGTTGACAGGAAACGAGCATTAGTCGGTTTTTTTTAAGGCCCACTTTGACCCAGCCTTCTTTGGAGGCCATTGTAGGAGCCAGGGATTGAACACTGGCCGGCCAGCTCCCACGTTTTAACCGCCTGCTCTATGAGCAGTTCCTAAACCAAGCATTAGTGTTGTTGAGTAACCATAATTGTCCAACCCAACCGAGTCGAATTCCCATGAAATTCACTTTTGTCTTTTGACAAACTTTTTCACTTTTGTCTTTTGCGCTGGCAAAGTGTCATATCATGTACAGGAGATAATTTTCTATCTTTAGTCAGTGCTAAATGATGCATATACTGCAGTCGCAGCATGCTTTTTTGTCACCCAATTCAAAGTACTGTTGATTGCACATGAAGTTCTTCGATCAGACCAACATAATTAGTTAACTTAGCTATTTTCAAAAAAAAAATAGTTAACTTAGCAAGCTGACCCTCTTGCTATTGCAATCACCAGAGCTCTGGGCCAGGCATCTCCGAGCATGAAAGCATTTGCCGGAGGGCAGGCTGCGGCATACAAGATGTTTGAAACAATCAACAGGGAGCCTGAGATTGACGCGTACAGCACGACAGGTAGGAAGCTGGACGACGTTCAGGGAGACATTGAGTTCAGGGATGTTTACTTTTCGTATCCAACAAGGCCTGATGAACAGATCTTCGGTGGTTTCTCCCTTGCCATACAGAGTGGCACAACTGTTGCACTAGTTGGGCAGAGTGGGAGTGGCAAGTCAACGGTTATCAGCTTGATTGAGCGGTTCTACGACCCTCAGCTCGGTGAAGTTCTGATAGACGGTGTTGATCTAAGGGAGTTCCAGTTGAGGTGGATCAGAAGTAAAATCGGCCTCGTGAGCCAAGAACCAGTCCTGTTCACTGCTAGCATAAGAGATAACATAGCTTATGGCAAGGACAACGCAACCGATGAGCAGATCAGAGCTGCAGCTGAGCTTGCTAATGCCTCCAAATTCATAGATAAAATGCCCCAGGTCAGAAGACTTCTTATCCTATGAATTTACAAATTTCATCACTGATGATGAATTTTAAAGAAAATATATGAGACAAGCTACCCTGCTATGTGTTTGAATTTCTTGATGGTTTTGACATTTTCCCAGGGTTTTGCTACTTCAGTTGGTGAACATGGAACACAACTTTCAGGTGGGCAGAAGCAAAGAATAGCCATTGCCAGAGCAATTCTCAAAGATCCAAGAATCTTACTATTAGATGAAGCAACAAGTGCTCTAGACACTGAATCTGAAAGGATTGTACAGGAGGCTCTTGATAGGGTCATGACGAACCGGACAACTGTCATAGTTGCTCACCGTTTGAGCACCGTCAGGAATGCTGACACCATTGCTGTGATTCATCGAGGATCAGTAGTCGAAAAAGGTATTTCCTTTTTACTGAAATCATAACATGCCTTTTCTGTTGCCAACTGCTTGACTCCTTAAAATTTCACACTTCATCAGGTTCACACCATGATCTTGTAAGGGATCCAGAGGGAGCTTACAGTCAGCTGATACGCCTACAGGAAGCGAGCCATGCTTCCGAGGGTGCAAACTACCAGAACAAGCCAAGCAGGAAGGGTGATTCTGGGATTCACTTAGGCAAACAAATGTCAACAAATCAGTCACCAAGCCAAAGGTCACCACAGAACAGCAGCAGCAACCACTCGTTCTCAGTATCACATGGTGTGCCTCTAGAAATTGACGTCCAGAACAGTTCATCAAATAATATAGATGAAGAAATTCAGCACGAAGTGCCTCTCAGGCGCCTCGCCTCGCTTAACAAACCCGAAATCCCAGTGCTTATCCTTGGTTCTATTGCTTCAGCTGTCAGCGGAATGATCTTCCCGATCTTTGCGATACTTCTATCAAATGTGATCAAAGCATTTTATGAGCCGCCACGTATTCTGAGGAAGGATGCTGAATTCTGGTCATCTATGTTCTTGGTATTCGGTGCAGTGTACTTCTTGTCACTTCCTCTTGGCTCATACCTTTTCTCAGTGGCTGGGTGCAAGTTGATAAGAAGGATCAGACTGATGACATTTGAAAAGGTGGTCAATATGGAAATCGAATGGTTCGATTACCCAGAGAATTCAAGTGGAGCAATAGGCGCAAGGCTATCAGCAGATGCAGCAAAAGTTCGGGGGCTTGTGGGTGATGCATTACAACTGGTGGTGCAGAACTTGGCAACTTTAGTTGCCGGTCTGGTAATTGCTTTTGTATCAAACTGGGAGCTCTCTCTTATTATACTGGCTCTAATACCGCTTATTGGCCTCAATGGATGGATCCAGATGAAGTTTATTCAGGGATTCAGTGCAGATGCAAAGGTATGACAAGAAGCCATAACAAATGTTGCTGTTTCTTCAGTTAGTTGATCATATTATTCACATTTCATCAGTTCACTGATTCCGCGTTATGATTTCAGTCGATGTATGAGGAGGCAAGTCAAGTAGCAACTGATGCAGTGAGCAGCATAAGGACAGTGGCATCATTTTCAGCTGAAGAAAAGGTGATGGATTTGTACAAGAAAAAATGTGAAGGACCTTTAAGAGCAGGGATCAGGACAGGAATAACAAATGGTATTGGCTTTGGGGTTTCCTTTTTCTTGCTGTTTGGAGTTTATGCAGCCAGCTTCTATGCTGGTGCACGGCTTGTAGAGAGCGACAAAACAACTTTTCCCAAAGTTTTCAGGGTATGTATCATGTTAAATATGAGATGTTTTCATTATAAAAAAGTGAATTTTAAGGGTATAAAATATTTGTAAATAATATATGTTTTTACCATTTGAATGCAGGTATTTCTTGCTCTCAGTATGGCAGCAATCGGGGTGTCACATACGAGTACCCTGACATCAGATTCTTCCAAAGCAAAATCAGCCGTATCTTCTATATTTGCCATCATGGACCGAAAATCAAGGATAGATCCAAGCGATGATGCTGGGGTAACCCTGGAGCCACTAAGTGGCAACATCGAATTTCGGCATGTGAGATTCAGATATCCAACACGACCGGATGTTCAGATTTTCCAAGACCTATGCCTGACCATTCAATCTGGAAAGGTACTAAACATCTTAATTTATCAGGATTACAGTGTTACTTGATTTCAGGCCTTCAGCCTATCATCATATAGCATACAAGTTTATGAAACCGAACATAGTTAACTGTTTGCGCTATGTGTCTTACCTGTCAGACTGTTGCACTCGTTGGAGAGAGTGGTAGTGGCAAATCAACAGCGATAGCGTTGCTGCAGAGATTCTATGATCCTAACGCAGGCCATATACTCCTAGATGGAGTGGACATACAGAAGTTCCAGCTGAGGTGGCTAAGGCAACAGATGGGGCTGGTGAGTCAAGAACCATCGCTGTTCAACGACACCATCCGGGCAAACATTGCTTACGGAAAGGACGGGCAAGCAACAGAATCGGATGTGGTGGCTGCCGCACGGTTGGCAAATGCTCACAAGTTCATCAGTTCACTGCATCAGGTAATAATGCATGCCTCAAACGTGCTACTGCGTACTGTCTACTCTGCATAACTAACTAGATGATATGTATAGAAAAAATGTCACCTTACAGAGATCAGCTATTACCTGAACAATGCAGGGATATGACACCATGGTCGGGGAGCGTGGGGCTCAGCTATCAGGAGGGCAGAAGCAGCGCGTCGCCATTGCCCGCGCCATCGTGAAGGACCCCAAGATCCTTCTGCTCGATGAAGCGACAAGCGCCCTCGACGCAGAATCCGAACGGACAGTGCAGGACGCCCTGGACCGGGTGATGGTGAACAGAACAACAGTGATCGTCGCGCACCGGCTGTCCACAATACAGGGCGCGGATGTGATCGCAGTGGTGAAGGATGGTGTGATCGTCGAGAAGGGGAGACATGACACCTTGATCAAGATGGAGGGTGGCGCGTACGCGTCCCTCGTCACGCTCCATTCAGCAGCGCCGTCGCAGCACATGGCAAGGTCCAGGCAGAAGGGATAGTCTGGATTTGTGATAGGTGAGCAAGACTGGCTGCTTAACAAAGCTGAAGCGCCGGCATTTGTTGTCCAGGTCCTGGTGAAATAGTTACAAGGTAAAGATATATAAACTCTGCAGCATAGCTAAGCAGAAAAGAAGATTACACAAATAGCAATGTAGCAATCCTGTCTAAGTCACTACTAATATGAATACAGATATTCAGTGTAACATATACTGAATGTAGTATATATATTCTACGTATATAGCAACAAAGAAGTAGATGATGGTGGCGTCTCCTTGCCTTGGAGACTTGGGAGGAAAAGCCTAGCCTCCACTTCTTCAGGTGTGCCAAGAACACAAGCATATCTACCTACTTTTTCTATTTTTATTGTAAACAGAGGGGAAGAGGGCTCCCCAGCGGTTCATTGCTGGAGTGCAATAACAATTGCAACTCAGAAATCAGAATAGCAGTACGAGCCTATCACTGTCAGGGAGGACGGAGGAGGGATGTTGAGCTCTTGTGGCGACAGAAGTGCGGAGAAGCAACCGATCGCAAATTCCGCCACCATAAAACTGTGGGCTTGATTAGTTAGCGAAAATGTTTAGGTTTGGTTACTGCAGCACTTTCGTTTTATTTGGTAATTTGTGTCCAAATCATAGACTAATTAGATTTAAAAGATTTGTCTTGTGATTTATAACTAAACTGTGTAATTAGTTTTTTCTTTCGTCTAGTACTCCATACATGTGCCGTAAAATTTGATGTGACAGGTACTGTAGCATTTTTTGGGTTCTCTTTTTAGGAACTAAACAGGCTCTGTATAAATGATTTCAGAAGATGCTGAATTCAAGAAAGAGCCTGTTTAGTTCAAAAAAAGTGAACCCAAAAAGTGGTACAGTATCTGTCACATCAAATCTTACGGCACATGCATGGAGTACTAAATGTAGACGAAAGAAAAAAATTAATTACACAGTTTAGTTGTAAATCACGAGACAAATCTTTTGAGCCTAATTAGTCCATGATTAAATACAAATTACCAAATAAAACGAAAAGTGCTACAGTAGCCGAACCCAAACTTTTTCACCAGCTAAACAAACCCAAAGTCCGCCGGTGAATCCTCCTGCGTCTGCAACCAACAGAAGGGTAAATTAAAGAGACTGACGAACCCTAGAGAAGATGAGCAGCATCTGAGGGGTGTTTGGTTGGAGGAGTTTAACGAACACTGTAGCATTTTCATCTTATTTGACAAAAAGTTTTCTATCTTGGACTAATTAGGCTTAATAGATTCGTCTCGTAAATTACTTCTAATCTGTGCTGACATGCATGCAATTAGTCTATATTTAGTACTCTATGCATTTGAGGAAACATTGATATGATAGGAGTTAAACTTTCACCCCGTTCGGCTGCTCTTATCAGCACGGCTTATCAGCCGTGGTACAATGTTTTTCTCTCACAATAAAACAGCCACAACCAATTTATAAGCCGCAAAACAGTCTGCCGAACAGGGTGTTTAACTCTTGCAAACCAAACAGATCCTAAGCCTGCAGAAAACACTTTGGTTCTCTGTCAGAACTCACAGCTAGCAATCCAGCTCGCCATCATCAGGATCAACCAATCCGATTTGCGCCTCCCTCGCTCTTGAATCGGAGTCGGCCCGACGACCCCAGCTCTTCTGAAATTTTTCTCTCGCTTGGTTTGGTCTACCCTCTACCGTAGGCAGGATCCACGCGGCCGTCCATTCCCCGCCAGCCAGACCACGTCTTCGCTGACGTGTAACGCATCGCGGCCGTCCATTCGCCGCACTCCACCGCCCGATCGCCAGGATCTTCGAACGGCACGAGCGAGGCAGCAGGCGTCGCCGGCCACTCAGCGCGCGCCACGTACGCCACCAAAGGGGCATAGCGGTAAAATCGCACGAGCTGTTTTCTTTAAAAAAGAAAAGAAAAGAAAAAATCGGAGAAACGTGTGGCGTCGGCAGCCGGGCAGGTAGCGAAGGTTCTCGCCGTCGCCATGGAGCTCACCGGCGCCGCGCTCCGGCGATCCGCGCTGCCGTCGGCGTCCCCGGTGGCAGCGAGGGTGGGGAGGAGGAGGCGCCCGGCCAGGGTGGCCTGCGTCGGGGGCGGGGGGTTCGCGGAGGAGGGCCACCTCAGGTACTACGAGGCGGCCCCGCGGAGGAAGGCGGTGGAGGCGGTGGCGAGGGACCTGGGCAAGCTCCGGGCCATGGGGCTCGTCGCGGGCGACGCGGCCAAGGAGAAGGTCCTCTCGGTGAGCCCTCTGTTTCTCCATCCCCCTCTTCCTTGTTTTCGATTTGGGAAATGGATGAAGAATCTGAGTAAGCTTAGTATCCTGGTCTTGTGGTGGTGCTTGCTGCAATTAATTGGTTCCTGTGGAAGAATTCGGCCGCGCTTTGAGGATAATCTTGATGATGATATAAGTAATATGGTCGATTTGGTATCCGGATGGGAAAAAAAATTGTTACGTTGTGTTACCAACTAATTTCAGTTCCTGGACAGAACTGTTTTTGAAAGAAATTACCAATGCAATTTCAGTTCCTGCTGGTAAATGAACATGTGTATTTAAATGTCGGTAATTGGTTTACTTGATAGTTTTGTATTGTCCGTGTGTTGATCGAAGTTCTCAAGTTGAGTTCTCATTTCTTTGCAACTGTCAACGCAGGAAGCCACAGATCTGCTGCTGCAGGAGCTGAGCCAGATGAAGGATGCAGAATACAAGACAAAGAAGGTAGAGAAAGAAGAGAAGGCTGCTATGAAAGCACTGAAGAAGCAGGAGAAGGACACGAAGAAGACTGCCATCACGATGATGAAGTGTGAAGAAGATGAGTCCTCTGAGTCAAGCGAGAGCGATTGCGAGGATGAGGCAACCATGAATGTTGAGCAGGGCATGATGATCTCAACAGCGGTTCCCGAAGGTGTTGCATCAAGCATCTCAGCTGTCTCCACGATGGAGTGTGATAAGGCTGCAATGAAGGCCATGAAGAAAATGGAGAAGGAACAAATGAAGGCCATGAAGAAGATGGAGAAGGAACAGAAGAAGGCCATGAAGATGGAGAAGGAAGCAAAGAAGATGGCAATGGCTACGCTGAATGGCTGCAGGGATGAAGACAATTCCTCATGCTCATCAGAGTCCAGCGAAAGTGAATGCGAGGGCCAACTTTTCAGGATGAGCCGCTGCGCTACAATCACTGCACCAGAAATGGCATCTCCAAACACGGGTCTCCCCATCATAGTTCCTCAAATTCCAGCACCTTTGGCACCGGAACCATCTCAACCTTCAGAGCTAGCAACCGCGGTGCAAGCCACCAGGGTCAGCAGCGTTGCGGTAGTTGAGACATCCACAACCAGCAGAATTGAGGTCTGCATGGGGGGCAAATGCAAGAAGGCAGGCTCGCTTGCTCTTCTGCAGGAGTTCGAGAAGACTGTGGGTACTGAAGGTGCTGTCGTCGGCTGCAAATGCCTGGGGAAGTGCGGCCTAGGTCCCAATGTGCGGTTGAGGAGCGGCATCTCTGCAGAAGGTTGCGCAAAGGGGAGCCCACTCTGCATCGGTGTAGGTTTTGAAGATGTTGGCACCATAGTGGCAGGTCTCTTCGGAGAGGCTGATCTGGGTATGACACCCACCTAGACCTGGTTGTACTACATAGACCTAAGCTTCAAGAGAAGCTTGTATTCACAGATGTTGCACTGAACAAATGTATAGTGCAAATAATAGCTACGGCCTTGCTAGGCTGCTAGTGCTAAGTTTATGTACTATATGTCTATATAGAACATGTATCATGTATGGTAATCAATGTTTCTGATTTCTGATCCATATTGGACTGATTGTTTTCATGGTTTCAGATTTGAGCATCTGTGGCTAACTGACTATCTAGGGATATATAGGGATGGTTAATGTTAATGTTCTCCACTTTCTGGATGAAGAAATAACTGGAACTAGACAACTAGTGTCCTGCAGGTGCAGTGTTTGTGTTTGAGGTTATCGGATTCATATAGGTTTTCAATGATAAGCTCTTGCCCATCTTCATTACGTAATTTATCTTCCCCCAGCTAAAAAAAGTTAGCCGCTGCTACTTGATTTCTCTTTTATTGACACTGGACTGTTTGTCCTGTGTTGGTTTTTCTTACGTTCTTCCGTTCCAGGATAAGGTCTCTCATTCTTACGTCCCAGGTCCGTGCGTTGCCATGGCTGCCTAAACTTTTCAATGCAACAACAATAGTATGTAAAAAAAAAAAGTTAGCCGTTGCTACAGTTGACATGATCTGAGCAACATGCTGTTTTGAACCATGTTGGGATATATAAGAAATGCAGTACATAAGAGATGCAAGTTTTTTTTTAGAACTTATTATGCTGAAATTGTTGGTTGGAATCTGAGAGGTTGCCAACAGAATGTCGGAATGGCCAACACCATCAGTATCGGGCGTGTTCGCTGGTGTCAAACTTGGCTGGTTTTGGCTGGTTTTGTGAGGGGGATCAGCCGGCTGGTCTGGATCATCTTGAGTCCATCGCAAAGAGAGAATGTCTAACATCAGGAGTGCACAGCCATCACGTAGAGGATGAATCTCACAGGTCTCTGCATTTCACATTTGGGAATCTTAGCCAGAACACTGAAATAGCCATCTGCAATTTGAAGGCCTGGAGAGTAGTACTGCAAATTATTGACAAAAGATCAGCACCATCAAAATTTAACAATTTTTTTTTCTCAAGCGACACAGATGAGCCACGTATCATTTCATGAAGATAGAAGAAAGACAAGTGAGAGGGCATAGAACCTACTCCCAGAAAGAAATGAGCAAACTCAACTGCGAATAAGCTTGAACATCAACACTGTGGCACCCAGATATAACATTCAGGCCTCAACATTCAAATGTTGGTGATAAGCACTCTTCAACCATGTCCAGTAGGTTTGAGTTTTCCAATGCAGCCGCAACACATTCTTTGTCGTTCAGTTTCTTATTCACTGCAACGAAGAATTACTTTATACGCTGAAATACTCAGCTAATCGATATATATGGTTGCTATTGCAGAAGCTGTAGAACATATACCAGCAGCTTCAGTTGCATGTGATCCAGGGGCAACCCTTATGTTCACCTACAAAAGTTAAGATTCAGATGACTGCCTAACAAACAATACACACACATACAGAGAGAGCTCACACACAACAGACGAAGAAACAATTTCCCTAACATGTTGATGATTAAAAAATAAAAAAAGAAAAATTCCAGATCTGACTTATTAGATTGTATTCCCACCAGTAAAAATCAAATATATTCTTATGAAATGTACAGCATATATGTACATGAGCTGCTAATTTTGTAACCATTTCAGTGACTAAGTTTTATGTGCAACAAAGGTATAATCCTTTTTATAATTCAATCTGATAAACAGACATTTCAGGCCCACGTAACACCTCTGAAAAAAGTAGTTAGCAACAATGCAATCCCTAATGACAGCAGTATGCTGATATAAATGACATGCCTATCACAGATTTCTAGAACTTGCTAAACTGGGCATGAAGGTAACATATCAAACCCTTATTGCTCTAGGAAAATAATATTTGATAACATAAGTACTTTGTCTCAACCGCTACAATGATAACAAACCTTGTAACGAGGAGGGAGACTTCGTACAAGTTTCACACGTATGCAAAGGCCAATAATAGTTGCCATATTGCAGTGTTCCACTGTTGGGGTGAAATTAACCCTGATGCAAAGGAAAATGAATCTCAAGAGTGAATTTCAGTAACGATCCTGAATTGTACATCCAAACAAAGGAACCGAGACAGATAAGAACCTACGTGACATGATTACTTTCATCATTGAGTGCAATTGAGTCTTCAGTTACCACAATCAGCAGTTCCAGTGAGTATGGGTGCTCTGGATCCTTTATATCTCTAATGTGATGTAAAGAACATTAAGGGCCATAACCAAAAAAAAAACAACAACAAATGGCTAGGGCACAGAACTCAGAAATAAATGGGGGCAAAACAAGCTTCGCTGCATTTATATACGCGAAATCATTAAATAGGATATCAAATATTTCCAGCTGGTCTATTGGCTCTGCGACACTTTCATCTGTGGCCTCTGGTGCCCGTCGGACGAGCCTCTCTTTCTTCTCATGGATTATAGGATTAGTATTAATCAACCCCATAGCCATTCCTATGGAATGCAATGCAGTAACCTTAGATGAGAAAGGCAAATTCCTGCAAGTCAAAACAAATGAAAATGTGTTTGAAACAGTATCTGGTTTACACTGCACAGCCAAAGAATATTTATTTTGCGGGCTGCACTACTATGAACTCAACCATTTGTGTTAGTTATTATGACCGATCTAACCGAGCAGTGTTATATACCTACGTTACAGTTACGGAGGCAAGAAATCAAAGGTCTATAGTATGGATAATTTAATCCATGCCCAACCCAAGCGAATCAAATGAATCTCACACGAACTAACACAAAGAGGCCGTCCCACTCCCACCTCATCTCACCCTTGTCGCTGTGGGGAAACGGGGTGGGGAGTGGGGACTGCCGACTGGAGTATGTGCGTCGGGGGTCGCGATCGGCCGCCCGTCACTCCGTCAGAGAGGAGTCGGAGCAAGACGTCGTCAGTCAGCGTCGGCTTCTCGTTTTGGCGGCCCGGCGCGGCCTCGCTCGTTGGCCAGTCGGAGGCCGGACGGGCGGAGGAGTGGCGATGCCACGACGGGGCGAGACGGTGGTCGGCCGGCGGTCGCTAAACCCCAGCGCTGCGGCTGAAACATGCGTCCGGCCCATATACAACAGCAGCGTATGCGTGCAGCCCAGAAAAGAAAACGGACTCAAGGCCCAAGCAACGGCAAGGAAGCATAGATACGGGGAAAAGTCCATCTCACATTCTCACCTCCTTCAAAATCTAAAACAAAAAAATCTAACCTCCTTCAACTGTTAGGCAAGTTCAATTTGATTTATTTTTCTAGAAAAATTGGATTTTTAGACTCACATAAACCTAACTCTTGAAGACGTCTGATTTACCTCCGTAAATGGTTTTAAAACTGTCTTGGTTGACATGGCGCCACATTAGCAATGAATGAGGTAAATTAAACTTTTGCGATAATTCAGGGAGGTCAATTAGACTCTATAGAAAATAAATTCAAAAATTACTCAAATATTTTTAGAATAAATACATTTTAAAATTCTAAAATATGATTTAATATTAAAAATTCATAAAAATGCTTTAACTCATAAAAACAAAAGTTAATCATGGTCTATACTCGACGTCGTGAAAATTTAGGTTTTCCTTGTGCCATCTAGTCCCATCCCTCCGACCAAACATATCCTAAGATGCCACTATATATTGGGCAACAGTAACGCATTCCCTCTAAAGGTGTGCGGATCCACGGGCCGTTAGAGAATCTCCAACACTATTTCTTAAACCCACTTTATAAATCTAATTCACAAGGAGAGCCATTGTACTGGAATCACTCTCCACATTTGAAGTTCTCTATATCTTTTTTTTCTATTTGGAGATCTAGCTTCATTCTTTATCTTTGGCGAGTGAGAATCTAGGAATGGAAGAAATAAAAGTTTTTTCAGACGAGAAAGCGCAATAATCATGTATCTTCTGTACGCTCCTCCATAGCAAGAAATAGATTTTTTTGGGGGCCCTCGTAATAATGGAAAGAAAGGCCCACAAGGAGCAACAAGATGTTTACCCATGTAGGAGTAATTATGATACTGTGCGGGTGTACGTCCCGTCCAGATGGACCCGCACACGGGAACGATTCGGCCGAGCGGTCGCGCCTTATCCCATCCCGTCCGTGACCTGCCGCGCCCACTCACTCGCCCGCTCTCCCCTCGCTCACCCACTCTCCCCCCGCTCCTCTGCTTCCACTCTCTGTCGTGCCACGCGCCGTTCTCCGAGCCAGGTCGCTGCCGTCCCTTCCTCCTCCGCGACCCCCACCAGAGACGAGGTAGGTCGGTTCTCTATATCTGAGCCCTCCTCCTCCTCCTCTGGATTTAAACGCTCCTCTTCCTCTGAATCTGAACCCTCCTCCTCCTCCTCCTCCTCCTCCTCTGAGGGACGCGGCAGTGGCTAGAGTTTCGGCGAGCTTTGGGGTCATATTCCCTCCTTCCTCCGGTGAGTTCATAGGTGACGGGCCAGGGGCTGTTTTGTATGCTTTTTTGATGTTTCTCCCATGTTGCTAGGGGTGTTTTGGGACGTTGCAACAGATGATTTTCAAATGTTGCAATGAGATTTTTGGGTCGTTGCAACAGATGTTTTTGCGATGTTGCAGTACTACTATTTGAAATGTTGCAGTACATAATTTTCGATGTCGCATCACATAATTTTCGATGTTGCAGTACATATTTTTTCGATATTGTAGTACATGTTTTCTGATATTGCAGTACATGTTTTTCAGTGTTGTAGTATATATTTTTTTGATTTTGCAGTACATTTGTTTTCATTGTTGCAGTACATATTTTTTTATGTTATAGTGCATGTTTTTCAACGTTGCAATACATATTTTTTTTCGATGTTACAATATTTACAACCTGATGGGCGTCCGGATGCACCGTTATATTTTTTATCATAAATAACCATGAACAGTGGGAAATATCTCCCGGCGTGGAACACGCCACCCCCAATCACGAACCACCCGGTGCTTTCGCGGGCCTATTCAATTCGCGCTTTGTGTCCTGTCCTGCCCACACACGAGTAACCTACCTCCACCGCCCTGGTCCCTGGACACTGACACGCGGGCCAGGCTCACGCTCGGACTTGGGGCCCAGCCCAATAAGGGTGACACATCGTACGTCGACGCATCAATGCGCCTCCCGACTCGCCTCGTGGCCGTACGCAGTAGCTTCAATCAAGAATTAAAAATGACAGGCCCAGCCCAGCTGCCCAGGAGGAGGAGCGAGGGAGCCAGCCAGAACCAACCAGGGCCCAGGGAGGTGACTGGACGTAGAGTACTCCGTAGTACGTGGACGATGCCAATCCCAGTGCCTGCCACAGCCATTGGTCCGCGCGTCTCCCTCGGCCCTCGGCTCTTGTTGTGTTTATCGCCTCTTCCCCCCTCCTCCACCCCTCTCCCTCTCCACCTTGACTTCCTTCGCCACCGTCCTCTTCATCCTCCTCCTCCTCCTCCTCAATCCTCTCTTTGACGAAGCAAGAAGAAGAGCAAGCTACACGCAACAAGCCAACAACAAGGTGAGTAGTTTCTTGCTCCAACCGCCTTGCCTACCGTTGACTCTCCGTGAGCTCTACTCTGCGTCTCTGCCTCCTCCTTGCTCCTCCTCTGCTCCGCCTTGCCCTTGCCGGGTAGCCGGGTTGATCTGGACGCTTGCTGTTTCTATACTTTCCACTACTTTTTTTGAACCTATATACTTTCCACCACTGGTACTAGTAGTAGGATGCATGAACTCATTGGCGGATCCAGGGGGGGCTGGGGGAGTTTTCCACTGGAATACTGTAGCAATTACTGTAGCATAACATCAAATCACCATTAAATTTTAATTGTAAATCAACATCTTCCTTAATTAGCCCCTGAGGTGTCAATCCTGGATCCGCCGCTGCATGAACTGACTGTTCACTCTGCAGTCTGCGTATCGAGCTTGCTGCATGCGTGTGGCCGTGCCAACATCCATCCTCTCACAAAATTCTCCATCGCCTACCTGTACTTAATTTTCTGCAGGGGATAGGAATAGGATCATGGCCGGGCGCCGGCGCAACCACCACCAGCTCCTCCTGCCGGCAACCGCCTGCCTGTGGGCTCTGTCATGCGCGCTGCTGCTGCTCCGCGCGTCGTCGGCGTCCCCTCACGCTCACGGCCTGCTCAGGGTCGGCCTCAGCAAGCGCGGCCTGGACCAGCACGCGCTGCAGGCGGCCAAGGTCGCGAGGCAGGAGGACAGCCTCCGCCGCCTGGGGGCCTCCGCCGGCAGCGGCACCGGCAGCGGCGATGACGTCCCGCTCGTCGACTACCTCAACACCCAGTACTACGGGGAAGTCGGCCTCGGCACGCCGCCGCAGAACTTCACCGTCATCTTCGACACCGGCAGCTCCAATCTCTGGGTCCCCTCCTCCAAATGCTACCTCTCGGTCCGTTCCTTCCTTGCTTTCTTTCTTTCTTTCTATATCTGATGATGATGTTTGGTTTGCCATTGCCATGTGTACATTTGCATCATTGCAAATAGATCTGACTCATGTTTGGTTTCATTGCAATGTTCTGATCACTGCAGATAGCGTGCTACCTCCACCCCAGATACAAGTCCGCCAAGTCTAGCACTTACAAGAAGGATGGTATATATTTGTGATTTTGTGGCCAGGCCTCATTTTTTTTTCTTCTTCTTATTCTTCTTCTTTTTGATGTTTCGTGGGTAGTTCAAAGACCATGGTTAAATGCCTCTACCTCTTTCTTCCTCAAATTGTTCAGGAGAGACGTGCAAAATCACCTATGGCTCCGGTTCAATTGCTGGATTCTTCAGCTACGACGACGTGCTGGTTGGAGACCTTACTGTCAAAAGCCAGGTAGTAAATCTAATACTAACAGCACCTGCCTCCAGTGTTGACATTCACGCGCGGCACGCGGGACTGTATCTCTAACGCTGCAGATCAATCTACCCATTACAGAAGTTCATCGAGACGACGCGCGAAAGCAGCATAACGTTTATCATTGGCAAGTTTGATGGCATTCTTGGTCTTGGATACCCTGACATCTCCGTCGGCAAAGCTCCTCCAATTTGGTATATAGTCTTGTGCCTGTGTTACCATGTAGGTCGCTGGCGTTGGCTTGCCTGTTTGCCATTTAACAGGAGACCTGTTTTTTTTTTCTCTCTCTCTTTGCCAGGCAGAGCATGCAAGAGCAGAACCTGCTTGCGGAAGATGTTTTCTCCTTCTGGCTTAACCGGAACCCTGACGCAGAATCTGGTGGTGAGCTTGTCTTTGGCGGTGTCGACCCTGATCACTTCAAGGGAAACCACACCTATGTTCCTGTTTCCACCAAAGGTTACTGGCAGTTCAACATGGGGGATCTTCTCATTGATGGCCAGTCCACTGGTTTCTGCGCCAAAGGCTGTGCTGCTATTGTCGACTCTGGGACTTCTTTGCTGGGCGGTCCAACGGTATGTCTCTCCATGCTGATGATCCTGAAATTCTCTGTATTTTGCATGATTATAGGCACTGGGATTACAAAACTTGAGCTGATTTGGAGTCAGTCATCAGTAGATTAATTACTACTAGAATTGAGGTAGATACTATACTAGAGCTACACTATTTACTTATGTAACACCGATACGACTATTGGTAATCTCCGGCTTGTGTCCATACAGAATTGGACAAGGTCCCTAGGTACCCTGAATGGGAGTACAACTTTTGCAATATGCCATGACTAAAGCCCTGTCTCATGTTTTTTACAGACAATAATTGCTCAGGTGAACGAAGCAATTGGGGCTGCTGGAATTATCAGCCAAGAATGCAAAGAAGTTGTGAGCCAGTATGGAGAGATGATCCTCGAACTGCTCATAGCACAGGTTTGCTAGCTTCTGCATTTCTTATCTTTCGTCAGACTTCTGACTGTGGAACGGGTGTTATAGATGATTGTGCTCTGTTAAACTACTTTTGAACTCCAGTAATTTGGTAATGCTTTGACACTGCAGACATCTCCAGAGAGAGTGTGCAGCCAGGTTGGTCTGTGTCTGTTTGATGGCGCTCAATCTGTCAGGTGAGCCTATGATTATTGCAGAGTACCAGACCATCGTACAGTTGTGATATACGCCAAAATGTTTTTTCCATGTTGTTGCATGTTCTTTTGATGTTGTGATAAATTATCATGCAAAATTTTCTGCAGCGAGGGAATTGAATCTGTTGTTGCCAAAGAAAACCTGGGCTCAGATGTTATGTGCTCAGCCTGTGAGATGGCTGTTGTGTGGATAGAGAATCAGCTCCGTGAAAACAAGACTAAGGAGCTGATACTGCAATATGCTAACCAGGTTACCAAATTAATGATTTACCGTTGATTTTCTTTTTGCCATTTGTTGAATTATATAATTTGTGACAAGATTCTGCTTGTGTTCCAGCTATGTGAGCGTCTACCAAGCCCCAGTGGAGAATCAACAGTCAGCTGCGAGGATATCTCAACGATGCCCAATCTTGCATTCACCATTGCAAACAAGACCTTCACCCTAACACCAGAGCAGGTGCTTTCCAGTAGCCCATCATATATCATTTTCAACTTATAATAGAATTTCTTCATTTTTATAAAATAAAGTAGCCAATTTTTTCAGCAAATGATGCTATCGATAATTTTTTCCTTTTCATCGTCTAATAAAAAATGCGGCAAAGCTTTTGCCGTCCTTTCTAAAAAAAATGCTATCGATAAATGATTAATCAAATTTACTGAACATTTTGTAAACAAGATATATGTTAGTCGGCTAAAACATTTTATACTTGATGTTTATTATTAGTAGGCTCGACATTTTATACTGGATGTTTATTAGAAGGAACCTATCCTAGTTTAAGAAAGATCCAGTGTTGGGGGGGCACTTAGTAACTCAAAATTTTTATTTTTATGTTGAAGAATCTGGAGGGACCGTAGTCCCTACAGTGAATTTATTAAATCATAACAAAGAAGTCACAGAGGGACACAAAGAAGTAACTCAACATTTGAGGGCAACAATTTTGAAGTCTTGAAGTGACATGATCAGTAGTTGACATTTGGAACCAAAACGTGCCTAGTAGATGTATTGAAGATAACTTTATAGGTCTTATACTCTACATGGTTTGAAGTGAAGTCGTTCTAGTTCACCTCAACTTCGTTTTATCGTTTTATTAGACAATCATTCCTGCAAGTGCGTACATCCCTCAAACCTTGTGTAACATGTGTTGCAGTACATTGTGAAGCTGGAGCAAGGAGGCCAAACTGTCTGCATCAGTGGCTTCATGGCATATGACGTCCCACCCCCGCGTGGTCCTCTCTGGTATGGGACATGACATTGCTTCATACCTTGATATTTTTCTTCTACCCCATCTCAGTCTGAGAGCTTTGCATACGAACAATTGCAGGATTCTTGGGGATGTCTTCATGGGAGCTTACCACACGGTGTTCGACTTCGGCAACGACAGGATTGGCTTCGCGGAATCTGCATGAGGAGTGTGGGTCTTCATGAAAATATCCTATATATTAGGGATGTGTAGTTTTCCTATCCGCTACGTGCAGGCAGCACGCCGCAAATAAATGGATGGCCAAAAATGCTGAAACTGAAATCGTGAACAGAGCTTTCTTTCTGGAGGAGCAAATGGATGCTCGAAGACATGTATGTATACTTGAAGAGCAAATGTTTGGACAGAGCTTTCTTTGAAACTGTTTGTTCATGGTAGTACAATTTACCATTTGTAAAATAATTTATGGATTGCCTTTGAAATGATGAGCATGTATAAATGCAATCTTCGTTCAGTGGGATAGCTCTTGCCTTCTTGCCTATGGCCTATCTTCTAATAACGAATCTGCAGAGGGCTCTCTGGCAAAAGACCGTGGCCACGTCGCTCGCTTTTTCCGGCCGTCCGATCAGGATCGTGCGAGTCCTGGTTATTTTGCAAAAAAGCTCTCGAACTTTAGTGAAATCAACATGTAGTCCGACCTCCTCTCTCAGGTTTTTTTACAAAAAAGCCCTCGGACTTCAATGAATTGAACCCGCAATCCAAGCCTCATCCTGCGCGTGGGCCAGTTTTATGGGCCAGCCTGCCTCAGCTCGGGCCTGTTTTTCGCCAGGTCTGGGTCTCGTCGGTGAGCCAAATTCAGCTTGATGCCATTTTCTATTTTTGCTATGAATTTATTATTTATCTAAATCGGCTAAAATTTTGTAAAAATCATAATAAATCAAATAAAAATCAGAAAAATACAAAAACAAATTTATTGAACTCTACACAACTAGCACTGCACTGTAAACACATAACATCACATGTTTTCATGTAATTTTATTGCTATAAATGTGGATCTACATTTCTCGAGTTTTATGTAAATAATTAATAAAGTTAGTTTCTTTATTCAAATTACTATGAAATTTTTATGGTAACTTACCCATCTCACGCATAAAATAAAACGATTGAGTAATCAACAAGTTCACCGACACCGAACGCGCGCGTATACATAAATATTACCCCACGAGTGATTTTACCCTATTTACGATCTAAAATAATAATAATACTACTACAAACTAATGTATTAGAATGACCACTTCCTCTAACATTGGCTTTTTCAGGAAATACAGCAAGCAAATCAATATTTGTACCTAAGTTGTACTCAAATAAATTACCAATAAACAAAATCTATTACAATAAAATGGTCCCACAGGTCCTACGCGGCAACGTCGCGGGCCTTTTCTAGTACGGATTGAATTCTAGTTGCTCAGGGTGTCAAAGTGGGCTATTCTTAAGAATGGAGAGACTGAACATGGGCTGGGCGTGACAATGATGCCATTTTTTAAGCCTGGCATGAGAGACAACAATAGGTGTATTTACTAACTGTACCTTTTTTTTCTGCAACAGTAGGGGCGAGCCCCTGCTCTTTATATGTATCAAAATTAAAAAGGTAAATAAAAGTTGACAAATACAATCACCAGGAAAGAAACAAAGAGCAAAATAGAAGGAAAAATCAACAAAACTACATCAGGAATCTGTAAATAGGGTCTCTTGCCAAAACCGTGATGCAGCAGAGAGGTAGTGCCAAACACAAATATCATCTGGTTGAATGGGTTAAAATCTGTAATTAAGAAAAAAAAAGTTGGTCTGGCATTAAAAACTCGGGCAGTTGAACATTAGTCTTCCCACGTAAATGATGCTGGAAGTTGAAACATGAGAACGTGCATTGCACGGATTTTCAGTAAAAGAAGAGGGAACTTGACCAAGCGTTTGTTGAGCGTCTGCGTCTAACCAGTTGGTAAGCCTCCAGGTGGCGTCCGTCGTGATTCCCAAAACATAGGTAAAATAAACCGTTTCTCTCACCGGGTAACGGGCCTCTCTCACCAGGTAATGAGCCCCTGTGTGTGAGTGGGGCATGGGGTTCAAAGGCATGGAGTTCGGAGGTTTTCTCGGGCTGGGTGAGAAGTCCTCTACCTTAAGAATAGCTCGGGGGTGTCTACCTCCCGTAGCCCGAGTTTTTTTACTTGTGTAATTCACAAAAAAAGTGGTTTAGATGCAAACTTAAGTTCTACATTGATTATCTTTTGTAATGGCAAAAAATGGTTTTTAGATCAAAATTTAAAGGTTTAAATTATTTTTCACAACAACAAAGGTGAAACTTAGTTAAAATTTTGGGGGTTATCTTAAATTATCTTTTATGATGGAAGGATGTAGGTAATTTAGATACAAATTTATGGGTTACCTTGTGTACTTTTCATAATGTTGAGGTGGGTAACTTCTTATAAAATATAATAGATCCCAATGCTATTATTATCGATGATGATTAGAGTCTACAAAATTAAAGCCTAAGTATTTCTGATTATCGTGAATTTTCTATGATTTATCTTTTTTCCCTTTATTAACGATGATGATTATTTTCCCATATTTTATAGATTAAGTATGGCTCGTGAGGGTTATTGTGTGGAGTTTCATTTGGAATATCTAATTAGTAATAGTAAGATTATAATGCTTATGCATGCCAGAATAGAAATAGATTGTTTAATGTGTAGCGAATGTTGATCCCCAACTAACTACAAGAAAGTACCCAAGGTATGAAAAATTAAACCGAAATGTCATGGTAGGGCGTCCGTTCGTTCGGACGCTTGCGTTGGTGGGCCTCGATGCCCGCCCGAACGGCCCAACACTACCATTCGCACGGTCGCACCCATCTCACATTTTGCTAAAGAAACAAAAATCTCTACTCTCACTTTCCTCTTAACCGCTGCATCGTGACCATGCCGTCACGCCTACACTGCCGCCGCGTGCTCCACTACGGCGCTCTCCACCACGCCTAGCCAGCTACCATCCTTCCTCTCCACCGCAAGTCTGCAACTGAGCGCCGCCGCCCGCCTTCCTCCCTGAAAGCATCTAGGCCCCTAGAGTGGGTTTCGGCAATTGATGACAACGTAATATTACCATGACTAACGTGTGTTTTGCAGAAATTTTGGTAAGTTAGGTCATGGGAATGGTGACTGTTTTGGGCACTATGGTTTTCATGCCCCTTGATGGAAATCGTTTCGGTTTTCAAAGGATTAATGACAAGGTTAAGGACGGTTAGTTCCGGACGTCGAGGAGTTGAGTTACGTTCGGAATAATCATTAGGATCTTCGCTTTTCTCCTTTGGTCGTACTATAAAGGGGGGCATGAGTGAGTAGCTTGACCTAGGTGAGTCTATTGGTTTAGGTGTGGTGCACACTTGTCAAACTTAGCACTAGGTAGCTCAGGTGAAGCTCAAAGATCATTTGGAAGAAGCTTTGTTCAGGTTGCGTCGTGATCCGGAGTAATTTGAGCCTTTTTCTTCTTGACCGGACGCGGTTTCTATCTTGACCGGACGCGTCCGGTCAGTGTAGTGAACTGTAGCGAAATGCAACCTCACGACTGGACGCTGTGGCTCGCCTGACCAGACGCGCAAGTGGCGCGCTCTACAGTCAGAAGAGCTAGGGTTTGCGACCGGATGCTAAGCCTGTCTGACCGGACGTCACTGTGGCCGAGTCCGGTCAAAGTACAAAAAGGTTCTAGAAAGGGTTTTGAGCGACCGGACGCGTTCGGTCACTCCTGATCGGACTCGTCTGCGCATTCGGTCTCCCAGCGCCCTTGATTTTCAAATCGACCATTGCCACCGACCGGACGCGTCCGGTCACATCGACCGGCGCGTTCGGTCAGTACGAAAAATGCTGAGTTAGCACTTAACGGTTGGGATTGACTGTGGGGAGTATAAATACATCCCCTACCCCTCTTTTTAGGTCTCTTACTCATTTGTTCAGCTAAGAAACACCTTTCATATGCAAGGGAGTGCAAGAGCTCTAGTGAAAATTGAGATTTGAGAATCCAAGATTAAGGACCCTCATTAGTGACTAGGGAGTAGCAAGTGTGCATCCACCTTCTCATCAGGCTTGTTGTGGTCAAGTGAGAGTTCTTGTTTGTTACTCTTGGTGATCGCTATCACCTAGATGGCTTGGTGGTGATCGGGAGCTCGTGGATGACCCAACTCATCTTGTGAGCGGTTGTGGGCGATTCACCACGACGGAGTGTCAAAGAATCAGCCCGTAGAGAGCACTTATCCTCACGTGGATCAAGGGGGAGCTACACCCTTACGTGGGTGCTCCAACAAGGACTAGTGGGGAGTGGCGACTCTCCGATACCTCGGAAAAACATCGTCGTGTTCCTAACCCTTTACATTCAAGCAATTTACTTTCTCGTATTACTCTTGTTGCTTGGTTTACTTTCCTAGAATTGTCATGCTAGATTAGGATTGGAACTTAGGGTGTAAAACTTTTAATCGGTAGAATCACTAGGAACACTTGTAGGCACTAGGGGTGAATTATGGCTTAGTAGGTTTTAATTCTTGCAATAAATTTTAGAAAAGCCCAATTCACCCCCCTCTTGGACATCTTGATCCTTTCACTCCCTCTTCACCGCGCTCACCGTCTGTCGTGCGGCTTCCGTTCTGCATCACGCCCGCCCAGTCACTTTTGTCCCTTTTCCAGCGGTAGCTCATGCTAGGAGCAGCAACCAGCAGGCCTTCCTCCCCTCTACCGCGCTCGGTTCGCTTCCTCTCTCAGTGACATCTAGCAATGCGGACGAAATCAGGCTGGGATGTTTGCGGTGAAAGAGCATGTTGCAAACTTAGGTTTCAATTGTTTCACGTGTTTCAGTGGTACGTTGCAAGTATTTTTATATCGATATTGCAAAAGTAGATCGGGATATTGCATACATTGCAATAATGGTACATTATGTTGCAAATGTATGTTTCTAATATTTCATCTGTTTTTCAGACGTATGTTGCAAGTGTGCTCATCTGGATGTTACATATGTTTTACACATATGTTGTAAGTGTTTTATCTGGATATTGTGTATGTTTACAATGATTTTTAATTGTTTTTGCAAGTGTTTCATAAGTCTTCTTTTGCATGTTGTAAGTGATGCATATGGATGTTTCAAAAGTAGATCGGATGTTGCACATGGGATGCATACGTGTGGGAAGCGGGAGGGGGCACGAGCGGCCCTCGCGCACGGTCTGGTGGCACGGGCGACGTCCGGGGTGGCACTGGCCAGCTGCCGGGGCGCTGGTTTGCGCCCTGCGCGGGCACCATCTGACGCTAGCGCCCTGAATGGGATGTTCAGACGCTAGCAAGTCCCAAAATTAAATGACCTCTTTAAAAACCTCAATTATAATCCATTTACAACTCTACAACGTATATGAGAGGACTCTATGGTATACATTACGTGTACAAAGCCGATGTGTGTTGTTTATATGGATGTATGCACAGATGGATCGAGGTGCATGAGCTTGATTCCAATGTCATTGCCGGCTATCATTAAATCTTTGCAAAAGCGCATGCAGTGCAATCTCACGTGCTCCGGCTGCCGCAGCCGTGGCGGGCTCAGTGCCCCCGCTACCGTTGCCACCATCTCCGGCGTCAGCGGCGCCGCCGCTCTGGGGAGCCGGCGCTTGAGCGCCACCCGCCATGATCGTCGAGAGGGCGGCCGCCAGGGCCGTGGTGAAGTTGGGGTCGCTGGTGATCGCGGCAGTCATGGTCTCCAGCGCCGACCGGTTCCTGCCGTCCAAACCCAACAGCGTCGCCGCCGGTGGCTGTGGCGGCGCCACCGGCCTGTGCCCAGTGGCAGCAGGGAAGCCGTACATCGGGAACGGCGGCATCGCGGGGACAGGCGACAGCTGACGGTAGTGCTGGAGCAGGCCCGCGGCCGCCGCCGCCGACGCCCCCGGCGGCGGCGAGTGCGTGAGGTCGAGGGTGATGGTCGGGAACGGCGCGGAGGCGGAGAGCGTGGCGCCGCCCATGGCGGACGCGTAGGGGTGGTGGTACTGGAAGAGCGGCGGTGCCGGGGCGGCGACGTGGTGGCCGGCGAAGAGCGCGCCCGCGTCGCGGCTGACGGCCGGGCCCGACAGGAGCATGGCCGCCGCGGCGGAGGTGGTCTTGGCCATCGCCGCCGCCGCCGGCGGCAGCTGGTGGTTGTGCGTGCCCTCGTACGTGGTGATCAACACCGCCTTGTCCTCCGCGCACCGTTGCACCTACACATACATATATGCACGCACACGTGTGTGCCCATCAGTTACTGATGACGTATGCTCATTTCTTCCATGCATGCAGATGCAGGCATCTAGCTCATCTCTAATACGCCTGCATGTGTATGTAAAAGCAAAACACGTAGCAGCATTTTATTAATGAAAGTTGTTAAAGGCAAACACGTAGCAAGTTTGAGCAAAATATTTTAGAGGGATGGTCGTCCGTCTGGTGAGATGTCACAATCTGTAAACAGTTTGATCTTCTATTTGTAAATGTTCATTTGGGGACAGGTAAGGCGAGAGAGAAAGAGAGAGACAGAGATAGGTAGGTTCAAAACAATAACGTATGCAAGCGTGCAGACTGCAACGCTAGCATATAGTATGTTCACATTTAAATGTCATCGTCTATCATAGGACAATGTCGTCAGAGTTGCATGCAAATTAAAGGTATATTCAAATGTACTTGCAGCTGGTTTGTTGGGTGCGTGTGCGTTTTCAAATGCCATATTTGACACGTATATCCAAATATTAAAATGCAAAGAAAGTACTACATGTGTTTGAATTGTGCTGCGGAGCACGCAACGTATCAGACCACGGCATATAATAATACATACACCATGCGATCATTTGCTTGTTTATTAGCTAAGTAGTAGTCGCCCCTAATTTAATTCAAATCAATTCCACCCAGTTGCCTTTCGTTTGGCACATTTCCTTGACCAATAGCTAGGAAAAACCTGTCCTTGTGATGGATCAGTCCTTGAATAGAAGCTAACGGAAGAATGCACAGTACCGTAATAATTATGTCTTCGTTCTAAATTGCAAGTCGTTTTTGTCTTTTATATATATAATTTTAAACACGTATCTAGACATAATGTATATATTTAGATGCGTAACAAATGTTATGTATTTATAAAAGTCAGAAAAAACTTACTATTTAGAACGTACGAAGTAGCAACCGTAATATGCATAGATAATAGATTGTTAGTGTACGTAATATATACCTGCTTCCTTACTGGGCATCCTGTGGCCATTGTGCAGCGGTAGTAAGCTCTGGGGCATGGGTTACCCTTGGCCATCTTCTGCCCATACTTCCTCCATTGGCATCCATCGTTGATCTACACACATGTACACATATCCCCAAACAAGATTCGTTATAGATTTGAGGAAACAAGCCAGCACAAACATGTGGATTTTATTCTTTTGAATCCACTCATATGTATTCGAACTATTTGCTGACAGCAGCAGCATAAATCTGTATCTGCAAATCTTACGTACCATTGGGGCCTCGGACCGTGCGCGCACGGACACCCTTGCCCTCCGCAAAGGCACCTCCGCCGCCGGCGCCGGCGCCCGCTCGGCGTTCTCGCCGCGCTCCGGCGTCCTCATCCCATCTTTTTGATCTGCTTCGCCGCCGCTTCCTCCGCTGCCACCATCTGAATCCGCCCTGTCAGCGCTGAACGCCGGCGGGGCCACCGCCGCCGCTCCTGCTATCGCCGGAGCCACGCGGCCAGGGTCCATGAACTGCACTCCCGTCGTTGCCGCCGGTAGCATCGGGTTCGCTGCGCCGCCGCTGGCCTGCATCAAACACCGATCGATCCATCGTATCACTTGTCATGAACTACTCTTGCTCATTGCTTGGCATGCAGCAGCACGCAGAGAAGATTTGAGTTAGTTAGGCTATCTCCGACAACAACACTCAAAATACAAGATCTATTCGACCTTTGGGTAGTGCTGCTTCAACGGGTTCAATACCTATTCAACATCTTCTCCAACAACAGGACCTATAAGAGAATCCTTTCTGCAAATGGGTTTCCAGGAGAGAGGATGCCCATATTTGGGTTGTCCCTCTTAGGCAACCCAAAATAGGTCTCCCGTATAGGTACTCTATTGGAGGCTGAGTTTGGGTCTCTTGCTATCCATTTTAGGTTTAAGTTCCCATATAGGTTCCTTGTTGGAGACAGTCTTATAAGAGTAGAAAAAATGGTGCGCGTACATATGAAAGCACCTAGATACCAGATCGGAAAATGCATGGGGGCAGTGTAATGTCCCCCAATACATGTAATGTTGACATGAACGAACATGCCAACTACCGTTGGTAAGTGAGGCTTTGCTGTCAAGCTTAGTTTGTGTTTGCACGCCCAAGCTGCTTTCGATGGCGAGATCTACATATACATCTACTATTTTATCTTCTACTTCTATATCTATGCCTATACCTAATACTGAAGAGCAAAGTGATTCTTCCTTTGCGTCTTTTTTTTACTTCCCAAAATACCCGCACTCTCCATGTCATGTATATGTGATCTAAATTTAAGATCTATGCTCATACGAGTTAGAACAATTCACGTCTAATGGTGGTGTATAGAGTACGACACTCCAAAACATTAAGTTCTGCTGCAATGCACAGATACACATTTGTCTTGCTATAGTACTTGTGTATATGTAGTAGGTCTGTGGGGGGGGGGGGGGGTGCACACATGGATGGAGACACCTCTTTCCAATCCAAATTATCAATGCAAATGCATGGGTGATCGACATAGATTTGATTACCCACCTAAAATCAGGTGTCCAAATTTTTCTCGGGGATGTTAATGCTTATTAATAGTTGAGCAGAAGAATCTCAATAGAAAGGAGCTTGCATTTCAATTCAATACGGTAAACACTGTAGCTAGTGGTCACGGAAGTTAAATGAGGTGCCCATCTGAACCACTGTAGAGAAATTAGCAGCATAGTTTTTTTCTTTTTTTTTTTTTGGAGTCTAGCAGCATAGTTGTCGTTCACATATGATTTGGGAAATGCTGGGCATGCATGCATGCAATGGGTCTAACTCGAGGAAATGCTGTTACAATGCATAATTTCTACTATTTCACCAATCATTAATTGGTCCAACATCTTTATGTATGCAATTTCTGGGTTACACGCATATATAAAGTTAATTGTTGAATATATATTAGAATAAGACCTAATTTGAGGAATCAAATGGATCCAGAACGGAAAATATGAGTCAAATAGCTAGGTAGGGCGTTAGATTGCAATTAATAATTAGCATTAGCATATTTATATATATACATATGCGCGGGTTTGTAGGAACGATCTGTTTTATTTTGTGTGAATGTGAAGTGAATTAATAAGTAACAGTAGTCTCTCTTTGCTGGCTGCTCCATTCACGAGGTAGGATAGGAGTATTTTTTTTTCTTTCTTTGATTATACATATAATAGTAACACAGAGATATTCAGGAGATCTTTAAATCATATCTTTTTGATGACAAGACAAGTACAACGTTGACTAGGTAGGCTCCAATTAAGACGCGTAGCCATTTCTTTTCAACAAACTTTGAACTTGAACACGAATCAAAGCCACCCAATTAGCTAGTTTACCATACCTGCTGATGCTGCTGGGCCTGCTGGGCTTGGATGAGCTGATGGTAGAGCGCGCCGTAGCTGCGGGTGAGCTCTTCCAGCATCCGCCGCAGCCGCCGGTTCTCCTCGCCGGCCTGCCGGAGCTCCCCCTCCACCGCCGCCGCCGCCGCTACATCCACCTGTTACTCCATCGATCAGAGGATCGGATCAGTCTCAGTCACCATGAGTGTGCTTGAGCCGCGCTATGACCAAGATCAATACAAATTCTGATGTGGAAGAAGAAGAATGAACAAGGTCAGACGAAAGTTACTAACCGCTTTATCACGACCACTCGCCACGGTCCCCTCGCCGCCGTCGACTGCTGGCGTCGCCGCTGCCGCCCTGGTCAGCAGGTCCAGTTCAGTCTACGCCGGCACGAAACATGTACAATACAAATCATATCAAAGATAATATCTCAAGCAGAAAAAATCAAGGCGCTAGCTCATATATGATATATATTGTGGAGACATAGATGATGTAATAATGGCTATCTTATTAATTGCACGCACAGACATCAATAATCGATCTCAAGCTCGAGCTCGATTGCGATCTCGACGGGGAGACTTACGTTGACCGTGGTATTATCGCAGCCACCGTCCTCGTCGTCGGTCCTGCGCCGAGCGGCGGCACCGCCGGCGGCGGAGAAGAAGTCCACCTCCTTGATCTCGCTCCTGCGCCCGCCGCCGCCGCCACCGTGACCGAAAGCCGGCCGGTCCCCGTGCTCCGCCAAGACCATCATCATCTCCTCCTCTTGCTTCTCCTTGCTCTGCTGCTGCTTCGGCACCAAGTCCATGGATGGGTTGGAGCGAGAGGTCTCAACCCAGGTAATGGTGAGGAAGAGACGTCTATATACAGCTCGTGACGACCCTGCAGTGCCGTACTAGCTAGAGAGAGAGAAAAAGAAAGGAGAGGAGAGAGAGAGGTGTCCAACTATGCAAGCTACTACTACAGTACAATGAAGAAGCCGGAAACGTGAAACGGAAAGACTTGGACTTTGGACCTGTCCATAGGAGCGAGGAGACGGCTGGAGGAGTTGGACCAATGGCTGGCACGGACCAACTGGTGGGCCAGCCCGCGTGGCGTCAGCATGAGAGCTGCCTGAGGCTGGACCGGAGGGGAACGCCGCCCTGCCCACGTGTTGCTGCGCGTGGGGCCGGGTCAACTGAGTCAACGGATGCTGCGTTTTACGACTTGGGGAGCGGCCGCGAGGGGGCCACGAACCATTACATCTCTCTCATTATTTTTTTATTATTAAAGTTATTACTTTAATTACCGGTTGGGTTTCTTTACAATCTTTTGTCCTGTGTGGGCAAATGGAACAGGTTTATAATAGGGATTTTTTTCTATTTATCATGCACTAAAACTTTTATTAATTCCCACCTAAAAGACTCATATCCTCTCAACATTTTTTAATCTTTTTCGCGCGCCCTTAATTGTTGACCATGTTCTGATCATCTTGACTAATAAACATGTCAAAGTAACCCATTTTTTCCTTTCTTTTATTTGGGCACAAATTTAAGGTGTGTTTAGCAGGTTCAACACCGCAGCCGTATAGCTGTACCTCGCAACTGCGCAACCTAATCTGCCAAACCACTATTTTTGGAAACTAAAATGCTCTTGTTGCATTGGTTCAATAATAACCGATAGGGAAATTACCAATACTTCATCGTTCCTTGTCGAGCCCACACCGCCCCTTCCTCGATCAGAAATCTAGTTCCACCACCTCCTTCCTAGTCTAGCCCCGGCCCCTTCGCTCGTCATTGACCACCTATGCGATTTGAGGAAATACTAGCATATGTAATGTTCCCTATAACAGTGGATGCTCACTGCGGTAATCATCTTGCATGCATGGAAAGAATTATAGTTTAGCACTCATGGCACATGGGTGTAAGTTGTGTTTTCTAGATTGCGGATAGAGGATTTAGTAGGTTTATGCTAATAACAAACAAAGAATTTTTCTCTTTATAAAAGCTCTCATGTCCGGTTCATTTTTTTTAAAAAAAACTCGTGTCTATGGTGTTGATTCAATACATGGAATAGTGCCTAAAAACTGTTTGTGTGTCGGAGACAAATAATCAAATATCTAGTTTGATATGCAAATTCTTGAATAATTATTTTAAAATATTTTGTGTGTGGAAGCTCATACAAAATTAGGGCTTTATGGTTGCGTCGTCACTAGCCCACAATATACACCTGCTAATTGATTTTGTTAGTATTGGCTACCAAGGTGTTGATTTTGTTGACTATATGTCTATGTGCTCGTAAAAGAAAATATCAATGGCGTGTAAACACTATGCAACTTGTACGTAGTTTAGCAAACTAAGCATAGTTGCCCACCTGAATTCAAGTTCTTGACTTAACATGAGTATTGGTATTTTCTTGGATTTATTATATAATTTAACGCTACTATTGTTCTTTCAATAATAGGTGACATGCTCGGTCGATAATAATGAGACGCCTGTGGTGACTCCGCTAATCTCGGGTAGGATATTTGCGTATGCATGCGTGTATGTGAGCTGTATTGGTTTTTGAAAAATTTGTAGGTAGTTCACACTTTGCTTGCAAGACAAAACGGAGGTGGACATATATTTTCAGTCATCGTGTCCATATTATATATTATCTAGCCATAGCAAATTTGTGGAGAATTGAGAAAGAAACAATGAGGGATCGGAGATGTGAGATAGCCGGCCATTAGGCTGGCTTGATTAACTAGCTGGTCAATGGCAACCATCTGACAATGTGCATTATCTAAGAGCAAGGACCCTTTCAACTTTGACTTATAATATGAAAAATCTGTTGAAGAGATAGCTTATTCCTACAAGCTACTCAACTGATGTCGTGGCGTGGTCGATAATAACCATATGTAAATGCCCGAGATTAACGAATGAACGGTAGCTTGTACATGCTCCATCCTCGCACGTTGAAAATTTATCCATATATCGATGTTACTTAGGGCCTATTTGATACACATGACTAATTAATAGCTAGGCTAAAAATTAGCTTAATTTAGCTATGGTTAACTACCTACTTGGCTAACCGGTAGTTGAATACTTGGCTAAAAAACTAGCTCACCTTTAGCTCTCCTGTTTGGATGCACTAGGGCAATTTTAGCTAATTTTTAATTAGCTAGCAATTAGCTTTTGTATCCGAACATGCCCTTAGTTATCTGCTACCCGTTACATGGATATTTCCCTTTCTATCCCTATGGAGTATATACGAATGAGCCAACCGTTGTACTATTGGAGGAATGCCAAATTATTGCATGCAGCATATCTGAGTCTTAACTCTTAACAATAGTTTAGGACTTTCTATACATTTAGTGTTGCACAAAAACTATGATAATCAAGATGGGGCTAGGTTACATGATCTAAGGAAGATTGATGATCTTCTTCCAAGATAATTACTCGGACAAGCTCAAATGTGTCAATACGGGTGATAGGAAAAATAGTCAGGAATATAGCATTTTCTTGTATGTGCATGCTACTGGACTGGGGCTTCTTGGCCCCATCTCTAAAAAAATTATAGCAAAAATTTCTTACAGGTCCACATACTTTTAAAAGGTCAAAACCTAGCCTACACATCATCTGAAAACAAAAAATAATTGTTGATGTCAGTTATATGAGAAAATCAAAACCCTAAGGAAAGGTTCTTTTGTAGTGGATGCCTGTAAAAGGTATGGCCTAAAAAAACATGAATAGTAGTCTAGGTTCTGAGAAACGACGGCCACCAAGAAAATCCATAAAAAAATCTTTATTATTAGCAACCAGTGCCAATAAATAAATTAAATTTCTTTACCCCCCCTTTACCCATTAGGCAATAAAAACTTTCTTTGTGCAGTGTTACTAACTTTATTATTGGTTTTTGACCCACACAAAGTTTTTGTTTCCGAGTCGCAAAAAAAGTTTTTGTTTCTAGTAAGTGCCTAAAATCTGCCCCCTTGCGGCCCTCCTCCGACCTCAAGCCACCTGGATTCACCGGTGTGTGGCTGCCTCTAATCTCAGAGTACCAGGAAACCTAGGCACTCAGTATACTCCGACCTCGGGGCACTGTGACCTGCCACCAAGTGGCCTCCTTCAACCTCTGCAATTAGGATTCATAGGCAACGTGATACCTTTGTCATCAATCCCTCTCCCCCTTTTCGCAGATCCGACGGTGGGGGCATGGCTTAGATCTGATGGAGAAGGCGACAACGTTGAAGGAGGATGCATACTCTCTCCTCCATCAAGGGGACGATGGCTTAGTGAAACCTAGCCTATACATCACCTAAAAAAGCTCATTTCTCGAGAAAATCAAAGTCCTAAGGAAAACGTTCTTTTGTAGTGGTTGCCTGTGAAAGTAATGGCCTAGAAAACCTAATAATACCCTAGACATCTCACGTTGGTCATTAATTGGTCCAGCGAGCTAGCTACACCACCCAAGACATCTCCTATCTAGCCATGGTCCAACCCCTCGCCAACCCTTGCTTCAATTCTTATCACGTTGGTCAAGTTTTAGACTTTTCTTGATCTCATGTTGCTTAGTGGGCAAACAAGTCCTACACATGCGAGAGGTGAGAAACCCATCACCTTCTCAACTTCTACCATCTAAGCAAACTAGCATGCATTATATGATAAATGAAAGTAAACTATCAAGGTACAAGGCATGCATGAGGATCAATCACAAGGTATGAAGCTCAATTAGGTGAAATAGGTAATATAGTAACATAGCATGCATTACTTAACATTAGTCATATTATGCAATTGCAAAGGGTAGGGGTGCTTAGGAGCTTGCCTTGGTTCTCTAGGGCTGCTTGCTCAACTTCCAAATCAGGGGTTTCGTTGACCGGGGTCTCCTTGTTGCACAATAGAGCCCAGTAAATGTAGAATTTTGTACGCAAGTTTTCAAAAACTGAGTTAAAAAAATGCTAATGGTGCTCATGATGCCAATGTTTGTGCATAGGGCACGACCGGGTCATGCATCGGGCCACCAAGATGAGCCGCTTTGACCTCGGCTCTTAGGATTTGGCATAGTGATACCTTCGTCATCATTCCCTCTCCTCTCTCAATCTCTGTCACCCTCTCCCCCTTTCATAGATTCGACGACAGTGGTGGTGGCTTGGATCTGGTGGAGGAGGCGACAATGGTGAAGGAGGAGGCATACTCTCCCCCTCCATCAAGGGAACGATGCATTAGTTAAACCTAGTCTACACATTGTATAAAAAACTCAATTCTCAAGATCAGTTATATGAGAAAATCATAACCCTAAGGAAAAGGTTCTTTTGTAGCAGTTGCCCATGAAAGTAATAGATTAAAAAACCTAATAATACCCTAGGTTTGTAGAAATGATGGTCAGGAGACACCAACAAGAATATCTTCATTAGTGATCAACACCAAGAAATAAAACTAAATTTCATTGTCCCTTTATGTCCATTAGGCAATTAAAACTTTCCTGGTGCAGTTTGGCTAGCTTTCTTATTAGTTTTTGACCCACACAAAATTTTTGTTTCCTGGTAAGTGCATGCCTAAACCTTAGCCCTCTATGACAGAATGTTATGGACCACATAAGAAAAAAATTCTTGTTTCCATTTGACCCACACATCATATATATGTTTGAAGCTACTTAAAATAAAACCATGGAAAGATTACCACCTTCAGCCAAGGCTGTCTTATGCTTAATAATTTGCATGTAGCTAATAATAATACTACAAACTACACCGATATTAACATGACCAGCCTCCTTGGACTTTGAGTGGTTGGGATCTGTAGGCATTTGGCCTGCTCCGACCTTGAGCCACTGAGATCCACATGCGGGCAGCCCTCCTCCGACTTCAAGCTACTGAGACTCGATGGCGCGTGGCCGCTTGCGACCTCCAGCTACTGAGAACCCTAGGCTCTCGGCATCCTCCGACTTTGGGCCACAGAGATCCTCCCCCGAGTGGCCTCCTTTGACGTTGGTCGTCAAGATTCGTAGGCACGGTGGTACCTTCATGATCAATCCCTCAGCTCTGTCAATCTCCCTCACCCTCCCTCCTTTCGCAGATCGGGTGGGGTGGTGGCAATGGCTTGGATCTAGCGGAGGATGTGACGGCAGCGAAGGAAGAGGCACCCGCTTTTCCCCTCCATCGAGGAGACGCTGACTTAGTGAAAATCCTACACATCATCTCTAAAAAAAACTCATTTATGGGGATCAGTTATTTGAGAAAACCGAAACCCAAACACTACTACAAAAAATCTTTTGCGAGGCGTTTAGGAATTATTTTCGGAGGCAGACGGCACTTCCAACCGCCTCGGTTAACGCCTTGGTTGGATTAACCAAGGCGGGCGCTTTTTATTAACCGAGGTGGTTAAAAAAACCGTCTCGCAAAAATGATTTATGGAAGCGGGCATTATAAGAAAACCGCCTCCAAAAATAGTCTATTTTCGGAGGCGGTCATCTTAAAAAGCCCGCCTCGTTAAATCTATTTTTGGAGGCGGGCACTCTATAACGTCTACCTCAAATAAAGCCGAGGACCAACCGGCCCACTCGGAGACCGATAGCCATCTTCATATAAATATATGAACCTAGGGTTTTGTTGGTTCACTTCCACTCACTCCGCCCGAGCAGCCGAGCAGTCTCTCGGTCTTCTCCCCACGCAGTCTCTCAGCCTAGTCGGAGCGCTCTCCTCTCCCCACACCATCTCTCTCTCACTCCTCTCCCCACCCAGCACCCTCTCTCTGACTTCTCCGTCGAGGGCCCAATGGCGCGGGTCGGCCTCCTCCAGTGGCGTGCGAGGCGGGGTGAGGCAGGGTGGCACTGCGACGTGCACGGCGAGGCGAGATGGGGCAGTGCGGGGCGGCGCCCACTCCCGCGCATGGTGGCGGTCGAGGCGAGGCGAGGCGGGCCCGCTCCCTCATCTGGTGATGGCAGTGCGTGGATCCGGCGGCGGGTGCCCTGCAGTGGCTCCCCGGAGGCGGTGGCGTGGACTGCGCTCCAGCGGTGGCGCGGCACGGCGGCGGCCGCGCTTCGGCGGTTGGGCTCGACGCGGGCTCTGGATGGGCTCGCGTTTGGGGTCGTTGTTTTTTTTTATTTTATTAACGGAGGCGGGCAGCTAGACTGCCTCGGTAAACAATCCATTAACCGTGACCTTATGTTCCATGTGGGCGGCTTGCCCGCCTTCGAAAAGCTCTTTTGCCCGCCCAAAAAAATGCTGTAGTAGTGTAAGGAAAAGGTTCTTTTGTAGTGGTTGCCCATGAAAGCTATGGCTTAGAAAAACATAATAACACTCTAGGTTCCTAGGAACGACGACAACCAGGAAAGCCGATAATAAAAAATCTTCATTATTAGCAACCAACGCTAAGAAACAAAACAGAATTTCTTTTGTCCCTCTCTATCCATTAGGCCATATATAAAAACTTCCCTGGTGCAGTTTTGCTAGCTTTCTTACTGGTGTGACCCACACAAAATTTCTGTTTCCTGGTAAGTGCATGCCTAAACCCCTGGTCCCTATGACATAATGTTATTGACCACATAAGAAACAAAATCTCGTTTCCATTTGTAAGGTGTAAGACCGCACACATCATACACATGTTTGAAGCTAATTAAAATAAAACCATGGAAATGTGATCACCGTACCCTACTGCCAAGGCTGTCTTATGCTTAATAATTTTCAACTAGCTAATAAGAATTCTACAAACTAAGCACCGATATTATTACCTCCACTACTGCAGACAGCGGGTTTGCCGAGCGCCTGAGACGCTCGGCAAAGGCCGAATTGCGCTCGGCAAAGGCTTTGCCGAGCGCAACGCTCGGCAAAAGGCTCCCGGCAACGAAATGCCCGGCAAAGGCTCCTTTGCCGAGCATCTTTTATCGGGCGCTCGGCAAAGCCTTTACTGAGTGCCTAGGCGGCATTCGGTAAAGAAAAGCGGCGGTCACGGCGGCGGTCACGGCGGATAGCCGCCGTGACGTTTTCTTTGCCAAGCGCCTCCAGTAAGGCGCTCGGCAAAGAGCAAACTAAATTTTTTTTAAAAAAAAATTCTTTGCCTAGCGCCTCCAGCCTGGCGCTCGGCAAAGAGCAAACTAATTTTTTTGGTGCTCGGCAAAGAGCAAATTAATTTTTTTTAAAAAAAATTTCTTTGCCTAGCGCCTCTAGCCTGGCGCTCGGCAAAGAGCAAACTAATTTTTTTAAAAAAATTTCTTTGCCTAGCGCCTCCAGCCTGGCGCTCGGCAAAGGATTGCCTTTGCCGAGGGCCAAGCCTGAGGCACTCGGCAAAGCTGGGTAAGCTGCCGTGTTGTAGCGCTAAACATGGCAGCTTTGCCGAGCGCCACGCCAAAAAGCACTCGGCAAAGGCTCTTTGCCTAGCGCTGCGCTAGGCAAAGCTGAAATCCAGATTTCATTTTTTTTTTAATTTTTGCTTTCTATCGCTGCAAACACCTCCAGTTCAAACCCACGTTTATCGAAGAAATTCAATTAAATCAAATAAACTAACGATATATAGTAAAAATATTTTAAAAAGTACCAAAACTTAACATATACTTTTAAATAATATGTAATGCATGACAAAAAAAGTTTGAAAGAAAAAAACAAAAAAAAAAGAAAATTCTTTGCCGAACGCCAAAGGTCAGCGCTCGGCAAAGAGGTGCATTTGCCGAGCGCCAAGGTTGGCACTCGGCAGAGAGGTGCCTTTGCCGAGCGCCTAACGGAGGGCGCTCGGCAAAGACCGACGGTAGATGTCCGGTATGTTCTGCGGTAGCTCTTTGCCGAGTGCTATCCTTTGCCGAGCGCCTGGCGCTTGGCAAAGACGTTCTTTGCCGAGTGTTTCTCTTTGCCGAGGGCATGGCGCTCGGCAAATAAATCTTTGCCGAGCGCATTCTTTGCCGAGAGCCCGGCGCTAGGCAAAGGTGGCCTTTGCCGAGCGCCCGATAAATAATGCTCGGCAAAGACCCAGACGCTAGGCAAAGACACTGTCTGCCGTAGTGCTCTGTGTATTCTACATACAAGTTGACACTTGAGTGTACGACCAGAGTTGAGTGGTCATTAAGTTCCAAACTGTGCTTTCATGTCACGTGATGCACGAATGTAATGCATCCATCCAATTAATGAAGTTAAGTTGACAAGTGGGGTGGCAAATTATCTGAAGGAGGAGACTTGTTTGGCAAGCTCTATGCCAGCATCTCTAGCTAGGTAGTGTAAAAAGGGACTGGAATTAGGCAACGGTGGTTAAGAAAATCATGTACATATCTCTGCTGCGTGCGGACAATTGTGAATTGTCCTTCTCCAAGATTAAGTCCCTAGCCCTAACAAGTCCAAGCAAGGCTCCAAGCTAAGCGCGAGGCAGGAGATAGCGAGATCGGCCAAGTCCAGTGTGCAAGCAAAGACCACTTGCTTCTCTCTCTGTCTGTGTGCAGTGTGTGTGCAGGACCGCAGGCTAGTTTTTTTTATAGTTTGAAAAAAGGAATGCCGGAGAGATGTAACGATGGATCCACTGATAAATACAAGGGCATGAGACACAGAAACGACGACGATGAACGAACCGAGGTCGTCGGGAGGTCGCAGCAAACGACGACGGCCGGAATTGTGAGGTCAATAACAAGAAGCTAAGCAACCAATCCACGACGGCAGCAGGGAAAGAGAGAAGCATAAAGGCGAGCTTGTGTGCTAAAGTTGAAAGCAACAAGATCGAGGGGCCGGGAGGAAAAGGTGATGGACATATGCATGACCACGACATGTAAACATGCATGTACGTGGAGAGAGAACCTATTGCTGCTAGCTTTAGAATAAGATTAAGGGCATGGTTGGTAAAGTTTATAAGATATTTGCAGCCAAAATGAGCTGAAACTAGAAGCAAATGAACAATACGTCTTTCTGCAGCTTTTTGTAGCCACGTTTCTCTAATTCTCTCCGAGTTAGACCAGCTTATCTTTCCACAACGGCATAGCCGAAAGACCAGCTTATCGTAACTGTGTTTTTCCTGGATTTGTGCAGCTTCTCAAGAAGAGCTTGTTCGCTTGAGCTTTCAGCCGCTTATTTTCAGCCAGCTAGCAGTATTTTTCTCTCACAACAAACCAGCCAATAGTACTTTCAACCGCTTATTTTCAGCCAAGTGAACAGGCTGGCTGGTTTGCTGTGAGAGAAAAACACTACAAGAGAAGACCAGGGCAGGCCAAAATGTCCACAAAGGTAGGTAGCTTCTGGCGGTAAAAGATAGCGGCGCCCTAGCTTGCACTCTGGAGCGACTGGACTGGACTGGACTCGTACAACTTGCTGATTGCAACGTAGTAGATGTAGATGGCGATGCCGATATATGAGAAAGAGGGATGGAGGCAGGTAAATATCGTTGATCCGATAATTCCGCTCCAGTGAAAAAAGCCAAAGGGACAGAGACTTGTGTGGACCTGGTGTGTACGGAAATAAATTGCATGTTGCATGAGCGACGGGCGCACAGAACTGGACATGCGCCCCTAGCCTGATCTTTGACACGTGGCTTGGAAACAACATCAAAGGTTCACGGAGGGATGGCTATATCAGGCATACGCGCATGCCTGGCCCCGTACAAAGGTTGCGGCTCGTACTTGTCCGCGGCTCCTACTTCTCTGCTCTTGATTTTTTTCCGTGGCCACGCGGCGTTCATCGGGCTGGGGGGCGCATGGCCAGTACGGTGCGCCCGTCGCTCATGCAATTTATTTAAACTAGCTCTGATGTGCATGGTCAGTAGTCTCTGGCTGTGTTCACTTCATTTGCCAACCTAAAATATTTTCTCTTTCATCCATCACATCGAATCTTTGGACGTATGTATGGAGCATTAAATATAGGTAAAATAGATAACTAATTGCATAGTTTGTCTGTAAATGTCGAAACGAATCTTTTGAGCCTAATTAGTTCATGATTGGACAAATTTTGCCAAATTACAACGAAAGATGCTACAGTAACTTTTTACCTACTTTTCAGGAAGTGAACACACCCTGTGTGTGTACGACCTCTTGGACTTTCGAGAGGAAAATTAGTCATAGACGATCTTAAGCGAGAGGGACGTCGTAGGTAGTACATGTAGGCAGATAGCCCCAGATCACTCAATATCAACGTAACGTTAGTTGCCGGCCAAAGGAGACGTCCAGATGGTTTCATTATGTCGAAGGATCAGTACGTGACTCGCAATTCTAATCAGCTAGATCGATAGGTGCATGGTACGTATCTCTATGCATGATTTTGTCCAAGTTTCTAGTTGATGGTGAGAGCGACGTACAGGGGCCGCGGTCAGCCGGCGGGGACCTAGCTAGCTGGGAGTCTAGCAGGATGAATCCTCACTGGCTAGTACATATGCATTTGAGTGCGATTTTCTTCAAATTAAGTTCCTGTTTGGTATGCGTGGCTTTCTTTGACTTTTTGCATAGTACCGGAAGGAGTCAGAGCCGGCAGTCGAAGTCACTTTAAATGAAAATGGAAAAACTCTATTTAGCCCTAAACTATTGGTGGTTATCTATTTCACCCCTCACTTATAATACCAAGTATTCTATCCCTTATAAACTATTGAAAACCACCTGAATAACCCTCCTAAGTGGTACTTTTGAAGGATGTTTCGCTGACATGTCATATTAAAAAGTCTATATAACCCCCTAATATATCAAAGATTTGACTACATAACCCCTCAACTACAAAACGTGATTTTTTTTTGACAAGAAACAACTTCAATAGATTAGCAGCAACGTGCTGCTAGGATTGTTACATCGTGCAAGCCCACATTATGTAGAGCTTGTAAGAGAGCACATTGGGATACATGATTGTCATTGGAGCAGGAGAACTCCAATGTTTGTACATTGTGCCTAGCCTCCTAAAGAGCCCGCCGAGCATGGGAGTCAGCAATAGTATTGAGCCTTCGTGGGATCTTGTAGGTTCTGGATGACGTGGCCATGACATTGTTGGTGAAGACCTGGGTGAGAGGCTTGATCCTCTAGTTGGGTGGATTGGACTGATCCTGTTTGTTAAAGAATTGGACCAACTGTTCACTGTCAGACATAAAGCTAACCTCTGTGATGTTAAGCCTGTTTGTGATTATGGAAGCCAAAGCCAGTGTTGCTGCTTCCGCCATGATGACGGAGGTAGAACTTAGGAATTTGGCTCTGATGTATAACACCTAGGAGGGCTGTTGCTGCAAGTTCAAGAGAAATATACCAAGATCGGCTATACTTGGCTATTGATTTGGCTGATCCGGAGCAGTAGAGGCGTCAACGTTGCATCTGCGTCCTTGTAGATGTGCAGGGATAGCAGGCAAGTAGGTTGGACTTGTGTGAACCTGTTGCATGAAAGGTTCCATACCTGATGATGGTGCGGCCATGTAATTTAGCAGGGTGAAGGTGGTGTGTGGATCCTCATTATGTAGTGCCTCAATACTGTTAATATGGCCCTGTGTTGTAGGCGCAGTGTGGCGGTGATCTTCCTGCATGGAGATGTTAGTATGTTGTTGGTGAGAGTTGGCTTCAGGTTGGTCCTGGTTGCCTTGATGGTTGCGAGAATCCTGAAAGCCTACCGTGGTTGTAGCTGAGTGAGGCTGAGTAGCCAAAGAGAGAGAGATGACATGTGAGCTTGCACAGCGTGGTGAACTTGCCAAGGGGTCCAGGTCTTCCTATTGAACCTGTTATCATTCCTAGCTTTCCACAGGTACCACAAAGTGAAAAGAGTTTTGTTAAAATAGTAGTTAGTGGTGGTAGTAGGAATAATCGATTGGAGGATAACTTGAACTCCATCATCTTCGTGGGGGATCTAATCTGTTCTAAGAGGTGGGTCAGCCGTAAACTAGATAGATCTTGGAAGATGACAATGGAAAAAAAGATGGGCATCATCTTCAATGGCACCACAAACAGAGCAGAATTCATCGATGTGAGCATTGTACCTTGCAGCCATGTCACCTGTAGCTAGCGCCCTTCAGATCAATCTCCATGTGAAGGTCTTGATGAGTGGAGGTAGCTCCTTACTTTTCCAGACTTTCTACAAAATAAAGTTAGCATGTTGAGTTAAGCTCCTAGATCCCTGCTGTGGGGGCTGAGTTGCTTCTTGTCTCCGTAGGTGCCAAAAAATATTTTTGGTGGTACACTTGCCGTCCCTGGCTGGTGCCCATCTGAGGATATCTTCTATTGGACTGGGTACTATAGGAAGAGTTGTGATTGCCTGCAAAGCCTCATTATCAAAAATATTTGCAATGTAGTTGTCATTCCAAGTGTGAGAATCAGGGTACCATAATTGTGAGACTGTGGCAGGTAAAGGAAGTTGAGTGACAGGTAAGAGCAAGTGATCATGAATGTTTTCCCAAATAGGGCACCAAGGTGCTGACCAAATAGAGGTGTTGCCTGCATGTAATTGGATGGTGGCATTGTTATGTAACTGTGACTTGACGTGCATGATGGATGACCAAAAGATAGACCTAGTACCAGAATTATGAGCAGTCCAAAAAGAAGAATTAGGGAAATATTTAGCTTTGAGAACTGCAGTAAGTTATTGTTAGCAATATTGTAAGCAGCATAAATAAGCAAGCTTTTGTTGACTGTTTCAAGATCCCTGATGCCGAGGCCCCATTGTCCTTAGTCTGACAAATGTCATCCCAAGAACGATAGGGAATGGGTGCAGTTGGATTATCTTCCTAAATCCCTGTGCACCAGAATTTTCTGATAATAGCTGTGATTTGCTGTAGGAAAGATTTAGAAAAAAAGACAGTTGACATATAATAGATGGGGATTGATGACATAACCGATTGAATATAGGTAAGTCTCCTTGCATGGTTGAGTTTGTTAGCTCTAACAGTGTGGTGAGTTTAGCTCTGAATTTGTTGAGAATAAAACTGTAAGCTCTATTGTGGTCATTATGGTTGAAAATTATAGGATGACCAAGATGCTTGGTATAAGGTTAGAGGTCAGGAACCGGAAAAATAAATTTAATAGTACCTCGGGTTGCCTGATCCACATTCTAACTAAAAGGAATAAAAGATTTTTATAAATTCGGCACCTGACCAGATACATTGCAGAAGCGCTAGAGAGTAATTTTGATGGTTGTGGCCTCCTGTGTAGTAGCTTTATCACAAAGGATGAGGTCATCTGCAAAAAGAAGTGAGTGAATGGGAGGGTAGCCGGTCCAAGAGTTACTCCTATAAGGTTAGCGCTGTGTAGTTCATGTTGTAAAGTTATAGATAATTTATTGATGGCTATGACAAAGAGGTAGGGAGAGAGTGGGCATCCTTGTCTGATTCCATGGTGCGGAGAAAAGTAGTCTGTAGGCTCACCATTAACTAAAATAGAAAAAGAGGAGGTTGAAATGCAAGCATGAATGAGAGCTATAAAGTGATTTTGGAGACCCAAGCATCTTAGGGCTGCGTCGATGAAGTTCCATTCCAACCTGTCAAAAGCTTTAGCAAGATCAATTTTAAGTAATGCATGTGGCTTCCAAGTCCTGAGGAATTTGGGCTAAATTTTCTTAGGAATTAGAACAATGAAAGTCTGATTAATTTTAGGTTGCATAAAAGTTGTGGTATAGAAAGTGGTTACCAAACTGTGAGCATCTCTAGCTATGCATGTCCAGGCAGATTTGTAAAAAGGTGCATTAAGACCATCAGGACCAGGGGAGGCATTGCTTCTCATTTCTTTGATGATGGCATGGAGTTCCTGTATACTGGGTTGGGAGTTGGTGAAGGCTGTAAACTCCAGCATATCGGGTTGGAGTGTAGTCGGAGAGGGTGCAGCATCATTTGTGTTGGGAGCCCCTTCCATTTGGTGACCTGTAGGAATACGTGACTGAGAGTGATCAGTGAATTGAAGTGATGAAGGGAATTGAGATGTGAAAATGTTTTAAAAGTAAGCAGTAAGGGTGGTTGCAATTTGTTCTTGAGTGGTGGATTCGGTGCTATCCGAGTTGCATAGGTATGTGATTCTGTTCTTCATAGTGAGCTTGACAATGGCTTGGTGGAAGTAAGCTATGTTACGATCTCCCCGAAGAGCCCAGTTCTTCTTGGCTCGCTGAAGGTGAAATTCTTCATCTTTGAGTAGGAGTCGATGGTGCTCCTCCGTTAGCTGTTGTTGTAGTTGGAAGTCCTGTTGGCTCGATGGTTTGAGTTGGTCTTGCAAATGCTGATCCTCTACTATAGCCATTAGATCAAATAGTTGGGTTTGGCTCGACGCCACTTCTTGAGATCAGCTGCAAGGTATTTAGCCTTCTGATGAAACGGTCTGTTGTTGGAATGTTGCCAGCTTGTTTGAGCGACCTGTTCATATTCCTATTCCATAAGCCACCAATTTTCAAATCTAAAAGGTTTGTTAGTACAATGCCTTGAAGAGTTAAGGAGGGTGAGGATGGGGGCATGATCACTGCAGAGCATAGGAAGATGATAAACCGTTGTGTTTGGATAGGCCGTACACCATTCCGCATTAGCCAAGCATCGATCAAGTCGTTCAAACATCGGTGTGGTGTTATGTCTCTTGTTCGTCCATGTATAGTCAAGACCACTGTATCCCAAATCAATAAAACCACACTGTTTGACATGATCACAAAAGGCATTAATACGCATAATATCAGGTCTACCAGGTCCTGGTTTTTCATTTGGATGCAAGATATCAATAAGGTCACCCATATAGAACATTGGCATGGTGCTATTACCTACAATAAAATGTAGCACCTGAGCCCAGATGGAGGCAGTGTTTTGATGATGGGGATCACCATACAAACAAACTAAACCAAACTGGCTGTTATCTAAAACATTATTACACAAACCAAATATGTAGTTAGGAGAGTGCTCGACTACAGTGATGCTAATGTCCTGCTTCTAAAATAACCAAAGGCCTCCTGATTGGCCTTGAGTAGGAACCACAAAAGCATCAATTGCATCAAAACGGTTAATTAAGGAAGTACGAGTAATGGAAGCATTCCTGGTTTCTGATATAAAATGTAACACCTCTGGTGTTATAGTGACTAAATAACTTGCCATGTCATCATATTGCATTGCAAAGCATCCATAATTAAGTCAACTACGATATGCATCAACTAAAATGAGTTTACATTCTTAGGTTGAATGTGCTTGTAAGTTGTGTGACTTGAATCGAAAACCCTAATTTCGAATGTCACCGCAAATACTTAGTTTATGCCTTGCGTAAATTGAGGTGTATGACTGTGTTATACACTAGTGCCAAGTGTAGGGTATGAACTCAAGTCCAACACATAGAATGGAGCTTCAAGTTTGAGTTTGAATTTGGAATCCAAAACTTGTCGCGAGTTTTCCGATTCGAATTTGAATTCAAATTTGGGTAATTATTAAAGGATTTTCAAAAGTCAACTTGGTCAACCAAGAGTGGCATTTGGTCTAACATGTGATGCTTGACCCAATGATGCCCTTGGATGATGGTTTGATCACTAAATAATCACTAATTAAAATAGCAACAAGTTTCAATTTGAAATTCTTCCGAAAACCCTAAATCCAAAACCCTGATTTTACCCCTTTTGAAATAATTCAAAATCTAAGCAAAATTTGGGAAAAAGTTTAAAACCAAGTTTGTAGATATTTTCAAGGGCTAAAAGTTTGGTGTTTTTAGTTTTCAAAGTTTCAGTGAAAGATTTCGAGTAATTTTGAAAAGAAGCAAATATCAAATTTGACCCATTTTCATCCCCAAACTCAAATTTCAAAATAGAAGCAGAATTTGAAAATGGTTTGAATAGCAAAGTTGTAGGTCTTGGCTATATGTACAACTTGGTGTTTGGAGTTTTTGAAGTTTTAATATAAAATTTAAAGTAATTTCTAAATTACTAAATTCCAAAAAGTGTCCCCTTTTGATTTCAAATTCAAATTTCAAAATCTAGTTTGAATTTGAAAAAGTTTTCAACATGAAACTTGTAGAGCTTGAAATTCTCAAGATTTTGTATATTGGGAACTTTTCAAGTTGCTACATGATTTTGGGAGTAATTTGGCAAAAATAGAGCAAGGGTTCATGTGTGTTGGGGGTGCTACAGTGCCCGACGAATCCCGGCCGGGCAACGCGCGGCATGGGCACCGGTGAGCCGCCGTGGCCTTCGGCCAGCTTCCAGGTGCGTTGCGGCCACTAGCTGTTGCTTCGCGTGACCACCGCGCTCGACGTCTTCGAATTTGCTGCCTCCCCTATAAAGCACCGCGCTGCCGTCATCTTTTCCTTTTCTCTGTTTTTACCACCGCCGCTCACCGTTGCCGCCGTTGAGCCGTATCCAGCTAAAGCAACTGCACCATCGAGTTTGCCTCGCTCCCACGCATCTCCTAGGCCGCATACACCAGCCAATTCCTCCCGAATCACCCGAACGGCCATCGCCTTTCCCATCTCCAGTGATCGAGCGCCACCGAGCCGCCTCACGTGGCCAGCCACCTCCACCGCCTCTCAGCGCCTACCAGTTGCTCCGCTGCACTCACGATGAGCTGCTAATGCTTCTCATGCCTTCAATTTAGTCGCTACCAACTTTGCTTGCCGGGACGACTGAAAGGTCCTTGTTTAGTTTTGGTAATTGAGTGACAACCTTAGGTGGACTAATTGTGTTTAATGTGAGATACACAGGGATTAGTCCATAGATAATGGTGTCATGAATAAACTCATTGCATATGAGACATGACATGGAGTCATGTGACCAAGGTGGCAAAGATCAAGATAGGCTTGGCTCGACGGACCAGTTGCAAGTGTGAAGGGCAAGTCGGAGGCTTTGGAGCGATGGACCGTGAGGCGGTGAAGCTTGAGCAAGACTTGGCGTCGATGGACCGACGTAACGGTGAAGAGCAAGTGAGGTCAAGATCGATGGACCAAGGTCACATGATGATATGAAGTGGATCATATCATTTGTGATATGGTTGGTGCATGTGTTGCATCAACGTCAGAGGAGATGGAGTGGAATGCGCAAGGCAAAGGTATAACCTAGGGCATTTCCATTTCACCGGTCATAGGTGTGTAGAGAAGTTGATGACCGGGTTTAGGATAGATGGTCGTACTATCAAGAGGGGCAAACTTGTTTGCATATCGGTCATCTAGTGCCACTTGAGCGATCTAACTTTGCATACGTGTTAGGATCGAGTGGCGAGGCAAGTTGAGTGCCTAACCCTTTGAAAATGTTTGTGAAAAGCTAACACACATGCACATGGTGGTGTACACTTGATGGTGTTGGCACATTTATAAAGGAAAAGGTGTTGGAGTTGATTTTGAACAACTTGGTGAAAGGAGAAAGGTTTTTCGGTGCTCTCCGGACACTAGGATGGCTCTTGGAGTGGAATACTGCTTTGATCCATTGTGACTTGGATAAAGTGTCCATATGGGTTGTGTAGCCCTCTAAGTAAGCTTTCCAAAATGTCTAAGATCATCGAAATCGGAGTTCGGAGCTAAGAGTTATCGCCGTTTTACCGAAGAGTGGTCTGTGACCGGACTCGTGACCGGACGCGTCCAGTCAGCACCTGCGCGTCCGGTCAGTGTTTTTCGCAGGCGAAAGTAACCGGACGCTGCAGCGAGTCCGGTCAGTGATGACCGGACGCGTCCGGCCGCGTCAGGAGCTTGCTGGAACCTCTCTGTTCGCTGTTTCGCTACGACCTGCGTGTCCGGTCCCGTTAGTGACCTGCACGTCCGGTCAATACAAGTTTATACGCGCAAAAACTAGCCGTTGGAGCACGCTACTGACCTGCGCGTCTGGTCAGTTTGACTGGCGCATCCGGTCGACCTGAAACTTGCCCAATGAGGGGACTAACGGCTCTATTTCGTTGTGGAGCTATAAATAGATGTTGTGGCCGGCCATGGCCGGCAGCTGAGCACCCTTAGGCCTTGGTGGCTTGTGTTGGTGTGCTTGGGAGCCCTCTAACTCACTTGAGCTTGATAGTGATCATCCGATCGAGTGAGAGAGCGATTCTAGTGTGTTGCATTGTGAGGATTGCATCGAGTGGCACTAGGTGATCGAGTTGCAAGCCGGTGGTGCTTGTTACTCTTGGAGGTTGCCACCTCCTAGACGGCTTGTTGGCTTGCGACTCCGTTGAAGCACGCGTAGAGATTATGCGTGGCTCCGGAGGAGGATTTGTGAGGAGGCTTGTGCTCACCCCGCGGGGATCGCGAAGAGCAACTCTAGTAAAGCTCGTGGCTTGGAGGATCCCCATCTTGAGAGTGGATGTGCGGCACCCGCTGAGGGTTTGACTCTTGATAGTCAATTAGCTCGTGATCCATCAAGTGGGTGTATCGCCACAACGAGGACTAGCTTGGTGGCAACCAAGTGAACCTCGGTGAAAAACCGCCGTGTCAACATTGTGTACATCTTCTCGGTGGTTTGCTTTCGATTCACAAGCTTGTATTTACATTCATATACTTGTGCTTGTGTAGTTGCTCTTGTAACTAGTTTGCTTGTGTAGTTAGCTAGTTACCTTCTTGCTTGTGTAGCATAGAAGTAGCTCCCGTTGCATGGCTAATTTGGTTTGTGTAACCTTGTTAGTCATATTTCTTAGTTTGTGTAGTTAAGTAATTTGTGCTCTCTAGTTTGGCATTAGTTGCCTTGCTATTGAGCATTGCTTGTGAGCATAGGTGGCTTCGTGCTTTTGCTTACTAGAATTGTGTAGGAGCTCCCCGGCATTGCTAAAGTACTAGTGCATAGGTTTGTGTGACCTTGCTCTAGAATTATTTAGGAGAGCTCTTGCTAAGGAAAGCACCTTAGTTACATAATTAGGATCTTTGTGAGGTGCTTGTGAACTTAGATAGAGGGGTGTAGTCTTGGCTAGACCGATAGTTTTAATTCCGCATCTGTTTCGGTTTGCCAATGCGATTAATTTTAGAAAGGACTATTCACCCCCCTCTAGTCCGCCATCTCGACCCTTCAATTGGTATCGGAGCCGGGTCTCTCTTTTGTGGTCTTCACCGACCCGAGAGGATAGTGGAATATGGGCTAGATATTGAGTGTCCATACATTTTTAATGGCACACACTTTGCATGATGGAGAAATTGGATGACTTGCAATTTTAAGTTTATTTCTCCTCAATTGTGGTGGATGGTAGATGTAGGCTTTTCTCATGTGTTGGATGAAGAGAATCTAACTCAAGCACAAGAGAAATGCTTAGATCTCGACGCCCAAGCTATTGATATCATTTTTAGATCTTTTGATGATAGTGTCTTCGGAGAGATCATGAACATGAAAACCGCCCATGAGATTTGGAGTTATCTCAATGAGAAATATGGGATGGTCTCCGAAGATTATGATGAGGATGATGAGCCTAAGGAGGAGACACATGAGGATGTTGAGCATGACCACAACATGGTGGTTGTGGAGGATTGCTCCACCTCATGGTCAAGTGATGATAATGATCGATTTACCACAAGTTCACTTGACAAGGATGGTGATGATGCATCAAGTGTTGCAAGTGATGTTTCTACCCTAAGCACACTTGATGGTGATGAAAGTTCATTCTCGGGCCTTGATAATGATGCTACTACAAACCCATCAACTACATCACATTGCTTCATGTCACTAGGTGACACAAAGGTATCGAATAATAATGTGATTGATCATGTTGATTCATATGATGAGCTTGTTAGTAGACTTCATATGACACAAAGTACTGGTGCATAGATTTGTGTGACCTTGCTCTAGAATTGTTTAGGAGAGCTCTTGCTAAGGAAAGCACCTTAGTTACATAATTAGGATCTTTGTGAGGTGCTTGTGAACTTAGATAGAGGGGTGTAGTCTTGGCTAGACCGATAGTTTTAATTCCGCATCTGTTTCGGTTTGCCGATGTGATTAATTTTAGAAAGGACTATTCATCCCCCTCTAGTCCTCCATCTCAACCCTTCAACGAAGGGCACCGCGGCCACCGTGCCGCCATGGCTGGGGTGGAGCTATCTCTAGCATGTCTGCGACCGAGAAGAGTGTCTTGGCGTGATCGCGGTGTCGTGTAGATCGTGTTGGTCGGGCTGGTTGGATGGTGTCATCAGCGTCGTGGTCACCAGCCGGTCACCGTGCCATCATGGCCGACCGTGGGAGGAGAGGGAGGACAGGGATGACAGGCGGGGCCGCCCTGTCAGCAAGAGCGAGAGAGGGAGGGCGCGCGCGTGCGAGCGAGCCGCGCGGTCTGGCGTTGCTGGGCCGGTCGCGAGCGGGCGCGAGTGGGCCGCGTGCGCGATTGGGCTGTGAGCGCTGGCGAGCGCAGCTGCGCATGACTGGGCCACGCGTTGTTGGGCCGAGCTGGGCGGAGGAGGAGTCGGCCCGAGCTGTAGTTTTTCTTTTTCTTTTTCTTTTTCAAAAATGTGAATAGTAATAGTTTTTTATTTCAATAGAATTTTTTAGAGCTCCAAAAATAGTGAAATTTTTTGTGTAAACTTTTCAGAATGTAAACTATCTAGGAAAAATATTAAATGCCAATTTTGATTACTTTTTGTAAGTTATTTAATTAGCTCAATTAAATGTTAAATGCAACTTCCAGGAATTTTATTAATTAAAATATTAATCCAAAAATCATGAAATTTGTTTTGACACTATTTTAGACCATGATTAATCTATAGAAAAAGTTTGAGCTCAATTAGATAAAATTTAATTTATTCTTAATTTATGCCTTGATTATTTAAGTAATTAATTAAATGTTAAATCAATAATTTTAAGTGTTATGTGCTCTTTTTGATTGAGTGATGACCTTGGGTCATTAACCATTAATGATCCTTGGCACCTTAATTACTTAGTTGAGCTCATGATTAACATGTTCTTTAAGAAGTTAATGTTGTTTAAGTAATCTCTGTTAGTTAGTAGGTTCTTTTGTTTTGCAACTATACTGCGAAGGAAAGTTGTATTCAAGTCGTTAATCGTGGCATGTCATCATTAAGCATTATGTTTATCATCGCATCATGTTGAAGCATGTTATACTTTCGTATAGTTCCCGCTTTCAAGGAAGTCGACGTTGTTGAGCAAGCTTCCGGAGAAGGACTGTCGCCAGTGGGTTCTGGACTAGACGTCGAAGTTGTTGAGCCCGAACCAGTCGTCTCGTCTAAGCAAGGCAAGCTCTGGTGCATTTAAACCCTTCCTTGAGTTTTACAAATTCTTATCACTGGTACTAGGGTTTATTGCATTAAATAATTAGGAGTTGAGTGATAACCCAATTGCTGCATTATCATCCTTGATTATTGCGATATCACCTTTGGTACCTATTTACTGAAAATGCGTAGTATGCTTCGCCATGCTTAATGAGTTAGGCTTTTAAATGAAATGTTTACATGGCCATGATGGCATACTTGAGGAATAATGGAATATAAGAATGAACTTGAAGATCGGGCGGGTGGTTTGACCACTGCTAACTTACATTGAGAAAGGAGTCTCAATGTAGTGTTTCCGCCTTGTCAGTTAAGGGCCGTTCGTTGTAGGCCCGCTTGTGTTTTGAGACTTTGCAACTAGCTTCATGCCTTGGGTAAGCCCAAGATGTTAGTGATTCCATTTCGAGAACGTCTAACCTCGCACTGGGAGTGGAGAGATGGCGGGAGTAGCGTGTACCCTCGGGGCTAGAATTAGGCCGTGTTCGAGGAGTACTGTACTCTCGGATGGCGATGAACACGTTCTAGTCTTGGGAGATCTAAATGAGGGTTGGCATATGTAAGATTTGGTTCTGCATATGTCGTGAGGTTAGAGATCCCCAACTGGGTATAATCGGTTCAAATCGTCATTGCTCCTCGGTTATGGAGACTCGATCGCCTGACCTGCATCGTAGTTAAGAACTAGAATTGAAAGAAAGAATAAGAAAATAATCTTGATGAGAATTACTTTGATCTAGATTAGGATCACTTAGAATTGGTTAATGAACCATCAATGATAAAAATAAAATGTTGAAAGCAAGGACTTACTTTAGTAAGCTTTTCTGCAAAATAATTTTGATTCTTGAATACCTATACTTTGATTCCATAAAGCTAGCATGCCCTTGGAGTCTTTCTCTTAGTCGAGTAAGTCTTGTTGAGTACTCTCCATACTCAGGGTTTGTTAAACCCCTTGTTGCAGGTGCGGTTCATGAGCAAGTCTACTTTGAGCCTTGCTACATGACCGTTGTTGTTGAAGAAAGTGACGATGAGTAGGTTGTGTGGCCTCTGGGCAAGGCACCTCATTTGGGAGTTGTAATAAAGTTACTACTGATACTCCACTACTACTGGTTTGTAATAACGCTACGTATGAGTTGAGGTTTGGAAACTATGGTTTGTAAACTTAAGTTATGTAAGACTTCCGCTACTTTACTCTGATGGTATTTTGAATAAACTATTGTAATATTGCAATACTCCTGTAATTGGATCCCGTTCGGAGGAAAGCATGCCTTTTTAAGTTATGAGAAACATAAGTATGGCTGTCAGAGGTCATTATGACAATGACAGGTACGTGTGGGCCATCATAATTAGGAGGTTCTATGACATAAAACATACCTAAGATTTGGTAGAAGTGAGCAGTCGACGGAGGTGGACCATATTAGAACTGTTCAGGGATCCGCCCGATCCCCAACAGTTCCATGCCAAGAACGTCATTGCGTTTGCAGCGCCCTTGCGGCTGGTGCCGTAGCCTGGAGATGATTGAGGTCGCTGTCAAGGTGAAGACGGTCATGAAGCAGACTCCCACTTGCACCGTCGTTGTGATCTGGCATGCTAGTATGAGGTCTTTCTCCTCTCTCTATTGGATTGAGGCCGTGGACTTGCAAAGTGTCCTAGGCTTGTTCTTCAATGTGCTAATACCCTATTGCCCTCTCTGCATATGGGCTGGCCTGTGTTTGTAGTCTGTGATGTTCCTATATGGTTGGGAGTAAATGAGTGGTAGGTGGCTGAGTTAAAAAAGGTGGGGCCCCTCCATGATTTGTTTACCTTTTCTTTGAGCGGCCAGAGTGGGGTGATCATCCGGGAGACGTGGCACCACCTGGTCCTCAGCATCTGCTACCTGACCATCACTGCTAGGAGTGTGGGTCTGCCTCTGGTCTGTGCTCGTGTTCTGATGATTCCACTGAGGTTGAATGCCTGATTGCTGCTGAGATGGAGCCGTGTTCCCCATTTGATTCTACCGAGTGTGCCCTTGCATGGTCTGATCTTGAGGGGTGGAACGATTCTGGACAATGTGTTGGTTGAGTTGATCCAAATCTGAAGGCTGGCCTATTTGCTCAACTATGTCATGACCCATTGCAAAAGTTCTAGCCTCCCTCGAAATGCCAAAAAGTCTGACTGTAACATACATATACTGAAAACAGTAGTCATGGTATTGTTTCTAGAGATCTACCATTTGTAAGAGCACATTTTGTCTATGAACTATCCATGGTTCCTTTTTCCAAACATACATCATACTGTTGCTGTCATAAAAGCTAGCTAAGAAAAGATTTCTTTGTACCTCATTTAGTGCAGCACAACCTTCTTTCCAAACCTTCTGAAGCTCCAGACGGATGGAATGGATAGTGATCTCCCTGTCGGTCCCCTGGGGGTCCACAACCTTCATCAGCAGGTTGAACTGAGTGGCCACCATTTCCTCAAGGTGGCGGGTGGAACTTTGAGCAACACATGACGAGAGCTGCATGGCTTCAAAGGATCTCAGAAGATCCGCATCAGGTGGAATCGTTGAGAGGCTCAATGTGTTTGTCTAGGGTGGCTGTGGATGTGTGGGAGGCGGGGCAGACACCATGGGTGGGATGTGGCGATCAGGAGGCTTGGGATCCATGGGTGGCAGGTCCAGGATGATGGGGAGGTCACTGTCCATGGGAGCAAAGTGGAATAAAGAACAAAGGATGGAGTAAAGGAAGTTGGAAGTTGGAGCTTCATCGATAAGATAAAGCATGGCCGATCAGACAAAGCGGTGGATCAGAGCCCACCACCAACGAAATGGAGTAGAAGAAATGGTGGATCGGCTCATGGCAGGAAAACGAAAAGTAACCGAGCAAGTGTCGACGGGAGCAAAGGGCAGCTGCCGGCAGGTGTCGATCGAAAACACGAGAAAGAATCTAAGCTGAGGGGAAAGAGGAGGTGTCGATCGATGATGGGAGCAGTGACTAGCTACAATTGATTCACAGGGCTGCTGCGGGGATGAAGGATTGGAGTGGATTTGGATAGGGGGATTAGGGATTTGGGAGGAGGGGAAAGGGGATACGACATAGCGCCACAGTTCCACATGTGATATTGTAGCCCTTAAACTATTTAATATAATGTTAAATGACTCTCCCTAGATTGTTTTTGAAAGTGCATTTGCCCCCTATGTGGGTTTTGGTGTATTGATGACATCCAAATTAGGGACTAATGTGATCTTAATGAGATATGTCGCAGCTATTGGTCCCATGAAAGAATTAAAGAGTTGATAAAGATGAAATGGTATCCCTAAATTCGTCGTGTTGAAGAAGGCTTCAAACTCAAGCGGAGCTTCAAAGTTTATCTTTTCGCTTCTTGAGTTTAGGTATGCCGCACTATAAAGAGGGATGCAAAACTTAGTTGGTCTGAGGAAGATAGAGTGCTCAAGTACAAAAATAAAATCAAAAGAGAGACACTCTAGCACTTCACGAGCACGTAGAATAGTTTTGCTGACTTTTAGTGTCGGAAGTCTCGACGTATGTTGGGAGTCCCGACCGTCGGAAGTGCTGACTTGCGCCGGGAGTCCTGACGTCCAATCACTTAGCCTGTGCGGTGACTGAGGATGTCGGAAGTCCCGACGTATGTCGAAACTCCCGACGGTCAGGAGTCCCGACCCTCGCCAGGAATCCCGACACTAGGCCCATCGGCTTGCTCTGCTGACTGCTGCGTCGGAAGTTCCGACGGTCAGCAGTTCCGACGTAAGTCGGAAGTCCCGACGTTGTCTTTGCGCAGTGTTTTTAACCTTGCGTGAACAGTACTTTCTCTCTACGTTGGAAGTCCCGAGATCTACATCGGAAGTCCCGACGTAGATCTGAACGGTTGGATTTCTACTACGAGTATAAATAGCACTCTCTTCACTTCTAACCGTTACTCACTCATTCATTGCTCACCAACTCACGGCCAAAACAGCTCTCAAGCATTCAAGAGCTCTCTCTCCTCCCTCCTTTGCTCCTAACTTCGATTCCCACGAATTTGAGTGATAGGAGTGTGGTTTGAGTGAGAAAATCTTTCTTGCAAGCTTGAGCACTTGATTTCTTCGTCAAGCCGGTTGGATTTGCGTCTATTACTCTTGGGTTCTTGGAACCCTAGCCGGCTAGGCTTCGCCCAAGAGCTTCCATCTTGTGGAAGAGCATTGGGAAGTTTGTATTACCCTTGTTTTCTTAGTGGAGAACTCAAGTGACCTTTGTGGTTGCTTTGAGAGAGGCAAGGAGGTGAAATAGACTCCGACCTAAGTGGTCACCTCAACAATGAGGACGTAGGCGCTCCTTTGTGGGGTTGCCAAACCTTAGGATAAATCCTTTGTCCCGCGTGTTTGTTGTTGTTTGTGTGATTTGCTTGGTATCACTTGTATTTGCTTGTCTCTCTCTCAACCTCCCTCTTAGGGTTTGGTCTTGATCTACGACTTGGAGAGTTCTCGACGTCAAGGAAGTGACCTAACATCTTCATCTTACCACTAAGAAGTGGTGTTGTAAGTTACCGGTCTCACAAAGTTCATTTGAGCATTAGTAGTTCATTTCCCGTAGGCGTCGGGAGTGCTGACAGTTTGCGTCGGAACTTCTGACACGTCAGAAGTGCTGACTCAAACTGTCGGGACTTCCGACAGTTGCTGATAAGTAACTTTGAGATTTGTGTAGAACTTTTTAGATACGCCTATTCACCCCCCTCTAGGCATTGTTTAGATCCTTTCAATTGGTATCAGAGCAAGGTCTTCTTATTGCGTTTCACCACGTGAGAAGAAACAATGTCGGAGACCGACAAGACACAAGAGTTGGCTAAAGAAATAGCCAAAGAGTTGATGGCAGCTCAAACAAAGCTTTTTCAAGATGAAATGAAGAAAATGCAAGATGAGATGAGCAAGTTGAAAGAAGAGTTGAGTAAGAAGGTTGATGATGCTATAAGTGGCAAAATTGACAATGGTCAAGATGGTGCGAGTGATGTTGGAGCCGGAGAGCATAGTCAACCAAAAGGAATGTACTCCACCATGAACTTTGATTATTCACAACTCATCAAAGCCCCACTTCATCATACTCCATCCGTCAATCTTGGCAAGCCACCTCACTTTGATGGATCAAGATATCCCGATTGGGCGTACAAAATGAAGATGCACCTCATTGCCGCAAATCTTTGGGAAGTGGTTGATGTTGGTGTGACATTTCCCACCGAAGAAAGAGAGATCACTCCGGAAGAGGCACACAACTTTCATCAAAATGCACAAGCCGTAGCCATGCTTGTTTCAAGTCTAGCTCCGGATGAGTTCAACAAGGTCAATGGAAGAGAAATTGCTAAGGACATTTGGGAAGTCTTAAAGACTTCATTTGAAGGAGACAAGAGTGTGAGAAAGGGCAACATCGAGTTACTTCATGGTGAATTGGAGAGATTTGTGTTCTTGGAAGGTGAAACAACTCAAACTATGTTTGATAGGATGATGACTTTGGGCAACCGCAATACTTATGGAGATGGTAAGAAGAGATACAAGAAGAGGTTTTGCTATAGGTGTGGTAAAACCGGTCACTTCATTGCCGATTGTCCCGAAGAAAACAAAGACAAGAAAAACAAGAGTTATGATAAGAAGAACAAAGGCAAGAAGAAAGGTGAAGCTCATATTGGTGACGAATGGGAGTCAAATGATGATAGTGACTCAAGTGATGATGAGAATAAGAAGAAGAAAGGAGCCGCAAACATTGCTATCCATCACTCTTCATCACCAACCATGAACCTCCCCGACTCGGCTTCATCACCAAAGCTCTTCCCCAACCTAGATTCATCACCAAGGCTTTTCTCCAACCTCATCGACAACGAATACTACACTCCAACTTGCCTTATGGCCAGGGGGGAGAAGGTACTATCCCCATCCAACTCCTCTAGTGATGAGTATGATAGTTGTGATGAGAACATAGAACAACTTGAAGCAACCATGATAAAGAAATTTAGTAAAAAGGCCTACACTAAAATAAAAATGCTAATGAAGAAATTAGAGAAGAGGGATAGATGCTTGGAGATGCAAAGGGAAATAATCACTCAAGAGCGAGAAAAGAACCAAGCTCTTGAAGCATCTATCGTCGAGGAAAAGTCAAAGGTTGAGAAGTTAACCATTGAATTGTCTTTAGCCAATGACTCAATTGGGAAATTGACTAAAGAACATTCCTCGGTTAATGATCAAATAGCTAGCCTCAAGAATGAGAAAAGTATTGCTCAAGAAAGCCTTACACGCTTGGAAGAAAAATATCAAAATCTTGAGCAAAACTATAGCACACTTTGGGCTAGCACTTCAACTTCTCTTATGGCAACCGAAGACTCTAATGTCTCCATTAGCAATGGTTGTAAAAGATGCTATAAAATTGATGTAAATGCATATACTACTAACCTTGTTGAGCTAGAGAAGAGAGACAAGGAGATCAATAGGTTGAAGATGGCCTTGAAGAATGGGTGCAAGTGTCAAGAGCAATCCAACAAGACTATATACAAGGCATTTAGGCACCCATCTATCAAGGAAGGTCTTGGCTACAATAGGTATGATGGGAAGGCAAATGGAAGGAACATGGTCAATGGTGTGCCTTGTGTGAAGTTCAACAAGGGTGTTGCCCTTGATGAGCTTATATGCAAGGCCAACAACAAGGTCTACGTTCCCAAGATCCAACCTACAAGCAACAAGACGAAGCAATCTGAGGCCCCCAAGCCACAAGCACCACTTCCACGGTGTTATGCTAGTGACTACATGTGTTGTTGGGGCAAGGATGGCAAGATTGTGGTGAAGTATGTTGGTGCCCTTAAGAGGAAGGATATTATGAGGAGTGTTTGGGTGCCGAAGTTTTATGTGACTAACCCCCTAGGACCCAAATCTCTTTGGGTACCTAAAGCACAAGCTTGATTTGTCTTTGTAGGAATACTCCTCCGGTGGAACAAGTTGGGTGGTGGATAGTGGATGCACCAATCATATGACCGGAGAGAAGAACATGTTCACATCTTTCTAATCTAGTAATGATGAAAGTGGAAACATTGTGTTTGGTGACAATGGAAAAGGAGAAGTACTTGGTTTGGGTAAAATTGCTATCTCAAATGACAACTCTATCTCTAATGTTTTACTTGTGAATTCGTTGAGATACAATTTGTTATCCGTCTCGCAACTTTGTGAGATGGGTTATAATTGTCTCTTTACGGATAAGGGTGTGGAAGTCTTTAGAAGGAAGGATTCCTCTATTGCATTTACGGGTCATTTAAAAGGGAAACTCTATCTAGTTGATTTTACATCAAATAGAGTCAATCCCGAGACTTGTTTAATGGCAAAATCTAGCATGGGTTGGCTATGGCATCACCGACTTGCCCATGTTGGGATGAGGAACTTGGCCAAACTTCAAAAGGACGAACACATCCTTGGACTAACAAATGTTTCTTTTGAGAAAGATAGGATTTGTAGCGCATGCCAAGCGGGAAAACAAGTTGGAGCTAAATATCCCATCAAGAATGTGGTGTCAACCGAAAGGCCATTGGAATTGCTTCACATGGACATATTTGGACCCATCGCTTACATAAGCATTGGTGGTAACAAATATGGGTTCGTAATTGTTGATGACTATTCTCGTTTCACTTGGGTATTCTTTTTGCATGACAAGAGTGAAGTACAAGGCATCTTCAAGAAGTTTGCAAGAAGAGCCCAAAATGAGTTTGATGTCAAGATCAAGAGAGTTAGAAGTGACAATGGGACGGAGTTCAAGAACACCAACATTGAAGAGTTCCTTGATGAGGAAGGAATTAAACATGAGTTCTCAGTTCCATACACTCCACAACAAAATGGTGTTGTGGAGAGGAAGAATCGAACACTCATAGAAGCCACAAGAGCGATGTTGGATGAATACAAGACTCCAGTCAACTATTGGACGGAAGCGGTACACACGGCTTGTCATGCTATCAACCGCCTATATCTTCACAAGATGAGAAACAAGACCGCCTACGAACTTCTAACCAGTAAAAAGCCCAAGGTGCATTACTTTAGAGTTTTTGGATCTAAGTGTTTCATACTTAACAAGAAATCCAAAAGCTCAAAGTTTGTACCAAAGGTTGATGAAGGTTTCATGCTTGGTTATGCTACTAACGAACATAGATATCGTGTTTTCAACAAAACCACCGGTTTGATTGAAATCGCGGTAGACGTGACTTTTGATGAAATCGACGGCTCTCAAAAAGAGCAAGTCAATGTTGAGATTGTAGGTAATGAGGAAGCCCCACATAATGCCATCAAGAAGCTTGCCATTGGTAAAGCCCATCGAAGAAGAAGATGAAGACCATGTTGTACATGTTGATCATGATCCTACCACTCATCATGTTCCATCCAATGGGCATGGTGAAGCTTCCGCAACAAGAAAAATTCAAGATGGAAAATCAAATGATGCACAAGGTCATTCTCATCAAGATGGTGCCAACAATGTGCAAGCTCAACCTCAACTCAACAATGAAGAAAGAAGTGAAGCCAACCATCCACAAGCTCATGATTGTGATTCTTCATTCGATCATGACCACGATGATGAAGATAATGATCTCATTCAAAGACCAACTCAAGTGCCACATCCTAGAGTGCATCAATCCATTCAACGGGATCATCCCGTTGATAATATATTGGGGAGCATTCGACGAGGGGTAACTACACGTTCTCGTTTAGCAAATTTTTGTGAACATTACTCGTTTGTTTCTCCTTTGAAACCTAGCAAGGTGGAAGAGGCACTTGAAGATGAGGATTGGATGATAGCCATGCAAGAGGAGTTGAACAACTTCAATCGGAATGAAGTCTGGTCCTTGGTGGAAAGGCCCAAGCAAAATGTGATTGGAACCAAGTGGGTTTTCCGCAACAAGCAAGATGAGCATGGCGTGGTGACAAGGAACAAAGCTAGGTTGGTGGCTCAGGGATTCTCTCAAATTGAAGGCTTGGATTTTGGGGAGACCTATGCACCTGTGGCAAGGCTAGAATCCATTCGTATTCTTCTAGCCTATGCCGCTCACCATGATTTCAAGTTATATCAAATGGACGTGAAGAGTGCATTTCTCAACGCCCCCCTATCCGAGTTGGTATATGTAGAGCAACCGCCGGGCTTTGAAGACCCCAAGTATCCCAACCACGTCTACAAGCTCGACAAGGCGCTCTATGGGCTCAAACAAGCCCCTAGAGCTTGGTACGATTTCTTAAAGGACTTCCTACTCAAACAAGGATTTGAGATAGGAAAGGCCGATCCCACTTTATTTTCTCGCAAAGTTAATGATGATATCTTTGTTTGCCAAATATATGTCGATGACATAATATTTGGTAGTACTAATGTGGTTTTTTGTGAGGAATTTAGTAGGATCATGACGAATAGGTTTGAGATGTCCATGATGGGAGAGTTGAAGTTCTTCCTTGGATTTCAAATTAAGCAACTCAAGGATGGTACGTTCATTAGTCAAACCAAGTACACCAATGACATGTTGAAGAAGTTTGACATGGACAAGGCCAAGCCCATCAAGACACCCATGCCAACCAATGGACATCTTGATCTTGATCAAGGAGGAAAGGACATGGATCAAAAGGTATATCGCTCCATGATTGGATCCCTCCTTTACCTTTGTGCATCTAGGCCCGATATTATGCTTAGTGTGTGCATGTGTGCAAGGTTTCAAGCTAATCCGAAAGAATGCCATTTGTTGGCTGTTAAGAGAATTTTTCGGTATTTAGTGCACACTCCTAATCTTGGCTTGTGGTATCCCAAGGGCTCCACTTTTGAGTTACTTAGCTATTCCGATTCGGATTATGCCGGTTGCAAAGTAAATCGAAAGAATACTACTGGGACTTGCCAATTTATTGGTAGGTCTTTGGTGTCTTGGAGCTCTAAGAAGCAAAACTCCGTAGCCTTATCCACCGCCGAAGCCGAGTATGTGGCGGCCGGTGCATGTTGTGCCCAACTACTTTGGATGAAGCAAACCCTTAAGGACTACGGTTGTGAGTTAACCAAGATTCCCCTTTTGTGTGACAACGAGAGTGCCATTAAAATGGCAAACAATCCCATAAACCACTCTCAAACAAAGCACATAGACATCCGCCATCACTTTTTGAGAGACCACGAAGCCAAAGGAGATATCGCAATCCATCATGTGAGCACCGAAAAACAACTAGCCGATATCTTTACAAAGCCTCTAGATGAGTCAAGATTTTATGCTTTGAGGAGTGAGCTAAATATCATTGATTCTCGTAACGTGGCTTGATGTCTTGCACATACTTTTGTTTGATCTAGTTAGGAGAAAAGATTTGAGAACAAATATTGTGTGTCATTTTCAAAATCTATTTTGTAGTTTTCATGGGTGACTATTGTTTTGTGTTGGTTGAATGAAATCTAGTCACTTGTGAAAACATTAGTGTGTGTCCATCATATTTTGCCCCACCTAGCATGGTGAGTTCTGGATTGAGAGGTTTTCTGTCTCTCTGCGTCGGAAGTTCCGGCGTACGCCGGCAGTTCTGACCGTCGGGAGTCCCGGCTTGCGCCAGCACTTTCGGCGGCCAGCAGTCCCGGCCTGCGCCAGCACTTTCGGCTGCCAGCAGTTCCGACGTGCATGCCAGAACTTCCGACGTGGATCTGGGTCGCGCGTCTCGGTTTTAATCGTGGCCCAATCTTTTCACCGCATAACCGCATAACTTCTTCACCCTATCTCTTCCCCTCCCGCACCCGCCCCTCCGCACCCCCGACTCCTCTCGCCGCCCGGCCACCGTCGTGCCCGGCCCCGACAGCTCCGGCCGTCCTCGGCGTCGAGGGTTCCGGCCGCCACCTCCGGCCCTTCTTCCCGTCGCCGTTTCTCGCTCTCTCCACCATGGTTCTCCCCGATTGTAGCTCGTCGCCGTTCCGTGGTTGGATTCCGGTGTGGTGGTGCTCCCAGTGACGTGCTGCGCATGGATCCTCTCCTGGACATCGCCGCTGCCCTAGATCTGTCGCTTCTCCATCTTCTTCCCTCTTTCCTAAGGTACTACCGTGGCTCTCGTACCCTACTCCAATGTACCTTAGATTTTTGCTATTTCCTTCTTCCCTCTCTGCTCCTCTATCCTCCTTGGACGTGTGTGTGCATCGATATGGAGCCCCATGCTTCGGACGGTTTTCAATTGTGTCGGAACTCCCGGCGTCTGCCAGCAGTTCCGACTGTCGGGAGTCCCGGCGTAAGCCGGCAGTTCCGACCGTCGGGAGTCCCGGCGTAAGCCGGCAGTTCCGACCGTCGGGAGTCCCGGCTCATGCCAGCAGTCCCGACTCTGTGACTGTCCGTCCGTGCATGTTTCTCTGCATCGCTGCGCCCAAGCTACGTTGCTCCTTGTTTCTTAGTTTTGCTCCATGTTCTTTTGCAGCCATGGAGGGTGGCAGTCCCTCACGCCGTTCGGAGAAGCGGTCTAAGCTCAATCAAGACCGCACCGCTGTCAGGTCATCTGGCCGCACCAAGGCGGCCTATCTCCGTGACGATGCTGGTGCTCCCCGGCGGGCAGCTGCTCATGCCCGTGGTGGACGGGGCTCGTCTTCTGCTGCTCCTCCTCCGCCTCCGGCCCAGGCTTTTGGTGGGATGGATCCGGTTGTTGATGCGGAAGAGGAGGCTCTTGAGCGTGCGGGCCGCACTATCGGAGTTTCAGTGCTGCAGTCACCATCCCGTGGCCCCTCGCATCCTGTTCATGAGTTTGTTCCGTTTGATGGTCCTCCGCCCTTTATCCGGGAGCCTGAACTTGCTCCAAACTTTGGTGGTTGGGCTCCTCCTCGTCCTGTCGACTACCGCTACAACGTTCGTGAAATCCGATCGCAGCGTGCTCGAAATTTATATGTTGAAGACGAGAAGGATCTCCGGCTTGAGGCTCGGTTCTGGCATCCCTTTCACTTTGATTACTACCGGTCCATCCTCTACAGCAAAGTCCTCCAGAAGAAGGAGCCAGTCGTTCAGATGAAGTATATTCTTTCGTATGATCTTGGTTTGATCACCGAGCCTCCCGAGCTACCACAGATGGTTAAGGACTTGAACTCTATGGGCCTGCTTCGCCTGATGGAGTTTCGGAAGCATTGGAACAATGAGATTATCCTACAGTTTTATGCTTCCTATCATCATGAGAAGGACAAGACCGGTGCTACTGACATCATCCACTGGACCACGGAGGGCAAGCATTATAAGGTCGACTTTGTTACTTTCTCTCGCTTGCTTGGTTTCAATAGTTATGACCGTCGTGCTACTGAGCTCGTTGAGTATGAGGATGTTGCGATGGAGGAGTACCAGCACATGTATCTTGATGGACATCCTGCAGATGGCAAGACCGTGTACCTAAAGCCCTATTTCTATGTCTTGAACAACATCCTGAGGCAGATCTTGTATCCCAAAGCTGGTGATTCCACCTATCTTCGTGATGACTCTCAGAAGGTCCTTGATCGCTTTGGTGCTGATTTCCAGAAGTTCTCCATCAGTCGCTACATCTGGAACAAAATTCATGACACTTCTGGGGATCCTGTCAAAGGCCTTCCGTATGCTCCCTACCTTATGCATGTCATTGAGCAAGTGTCTGGCATCCGCTTTCCCTCAGATGGTTCAAATCACAAGCTTCTCAAGATCTCCAACAAGATCTCTATTACTGCTGCCAAAGAATTGAAGAGGGCAGCTGATGTTGCTAGAGGCAAGGGCAAAGGTGCTTCGTCTTCTCGTTCTCATCGTGCTGCCACTTCCCCTTCTGCTGCTCCTTCGCGCTCCACCAGTGCCGAGCCCCTCTCTTCTTCCCCCTCTAGTAAGAGCAAGAAGCCTAGCAAGTTCAAGTTTCTCATGAACTACATGTTTGGACAGTGTTGTGCTAGTGCTCAGCGGGAACGTGACATACAAGAGAGGCTTTACCGTATGGAGCAGTGGGCTGGTATTGTGTCTTCCCCTCCGCCACCGTTTGTGCCTCCCCGTGATCCTATGCAGCTTTATGATGAGGCTTGTGCGGCTTATGCGGATGAGGCTTCCTCTCGCCGTCGTGGCAAGAGCACGGCTCCTCCTGCGGATGAGGACTACATCCAGGAAGATGATGAAGATGATGAAGATGATGACGATGATGATGGAGATGATGGTGATGATGGTGGTGACGAGGACTTCGACGATGAGTAGCTTGTTTCTCTCACGCGGCCTACCCCTTTTTGGCACTTGTTGACAAAGGGGGAGTGTTAGGCTTTGATCTATCATGTAATAGTTGGTTGGTAGCCTAGTTTCGAGACTCTTAAAACCTTTAGCTTGTTCGAACTATGTTGTGTGGTGGCACTATGTGATGGACAACTATATATATTTGTGTGTGATGGATGATTGTAGGACAAGTAATGATTATCTATCTACTTCTTTTAGCTTATGGTTGTTTTGTGATGATGTATGTTTTTTTATGGCCATGTGCTGTTTTAGGATTCACATTGAAATCTTGGTCATTTTTTCTCTTCACTTGTTGTGTGAATATAACTTGTCATATTGCATCTCTTTTCACGAATCAATTCTTGTTCACACACATGTGTTGCACCCCACGAATTGCAAAATTTAGGGGGAGCTTTTGTCTTGATATATGCAAGTGATGAATAAATGATCATTATTGAAATTCAAATTCATGCATACATCAAGGGGGAGCTCTTCATAAAGTTTGGGGTTCAAAAGCTTTAAATTCTTATATTCTTGCAAAAGCCTAAGTTGGTTGTCATCAATTACCAAAAAGGGGGAGATTGAAAGTGCATTTGCCCCCTATGTGGGTTTTGGTGTATTGATGACATCCAAATTAGGGACTAATGTGATCTTAATGAGATATGTCGCAGCTATTGGTCCCATGAAAGAATTAAAGAGTTGATAAAGATGAAATGGTATCCCTAAATTCGTCGTGTTGAAGAAGGCTTCAAACTCAAGCGGAGCTTCAAAGTTTATCTTTTCGCTTCTTGAGTTTAGGTATGCCGCACTATAAAGAGGGATGCAAAACTTAGTTGGTCTGAGGAAGATAGAGTGCTCAAGTACAAAAATAAAATCAAAAGAGAGACACTCTAGCACTTCACGAGCACGTAGAATAGTTTTGCTGACTTTTAGTGTCGGAAGTCCCGACGTATGTCGGGAGTCCTGACCGTCGGAAGTGCTGACTTGCGCCGGGAGTCCTGACGTCCAATCACTTAGCCTGTGCGGTGACTAAGGATGTCGGAAGTCCCGACGTATGTCGGAACTCCCGACGGTCAGGAGTCCCGACCATCGCCAGGAGTCCCGACACTAGGCCCATCGGCTCACTCTACTGACTGCTGCGTCGGAAGTTCCGACGTACGTCGGAAGTTCCGACGGTCAGCAGTTCTGACGTAAGTCAGAAGTCCTGACGTTGTCTTTGCGCAGTGTTTTTAACCTTGCGTGAACAGTACTTTCTCTCTACGTCGGAAGTCTCGAGATCTACATCGGAAGTCCCGACGTAGATCTAAACGGTTGGATTTCTACTACGAGTATAAATAGCACTCTCTTCACTTCTAACCGTTACTCACTCATTCATTGCTCACCAACTCACGGCCAAAACAGCTCTCAAGCATTCAAGAGCTCTCTCTCCTCCCTCCTTTGCTCCTAACTTCGATTCCCACGAATTTGAGTGATAGGAGTGTGGTTTGAGTGAGAAAATCTTTCTTGCAAGCTTGAGCACTTGATTTCTTCGTCAAGCCGGTTGGATTTGCGTCTATTACTCTTGGGTTCTTGGAACCCTAGCCGGCTAGGCGTCGCCCAAGAGCTTCCATCTTGTGGAAGAGCATTGGGAAGTTTGTATTACCCTTGTTTTCTTAGTGGAGAACTCAAGTGACCTTTGTGGTTGCTTTGAGAGAGGCAAGGAGGTGAAATAGACTCCGACCTAAGTGGTCACCTCAACAACGAGGACGTAGGCGCTCCTTTGTGGGGTTGCCGAACCTCGGGATAAATCCTTTGTCCCGCGTGTTTGTTGTTGTTTGTGTGATTTGCTTGGTATCACTTGTATTTGCTTGTCTCTCTCTCAATCTCCCTCTTAGGGTTTGGTCTTGATCTACGACTTGGAGAGTTCTCGGCGTCAAGGAAGTGACCTAACATCTTCATCTTACCACTAAGAAGTGGTGTTGTAAGTTACCGGCCTCACAAAGTTCATTTGAGCATTAGTAGTTCATTTCCCGTAGGCATCGGGAGTGCTGATAGTTTGCGTCGGAACTTCTGACACGTCGGAAGTGCTGACTCAAACTGTCGGGACTTCCGATAGTTGTTGATAAGTAACTTTGAGATTTGTGTAGAACTTTTTAGATACGCCTATTCACCCCCCCTCTAGGCATTGTTTAGATCCTTTCAGTTTTGTAGGGCTATTTGGACACTGTATCCCACCACACTAGCATGTTAACTACATAACTCCCAAGCGCCACTGTGTAGTGAAAACCACCCTGTCTCCTACTCCAGCTCATGGCACTCCTTAATGACATTGAGCTCATGCACTACGTCTATGCTTTTGTCATCCGGCCCCTCCCACATCCTTGCCCCTCTTGATTTCTCCTCCTATGGTTGCTCGTTAGGCTGTGGATCAGCCTAGAAAGAGTACGGAGGTGTAGTCAGTAAATGGGCATGCGTGCAAGCATAGGCTAGTGTGGCGGGACACAGTATCCAAATCGCCCTGCAAGACCATCCAGGGAGGTTCATACTTTAAGGGCCACAATATCATATTTTGTAGTTGAGGGGGTTATATAGTCAACCCTTGATACATTAGAGGGTTATATGTAGACTTTTTAATATGCCACATAGTGAAACCGCCTTAGGGTTATTAGACGGTTTTCGATAGTTTAAGTGGTAGAATAACATGTTTTATAGGTCAGAGGGTGAAGTAGACAACCATCAATAGTTGAGGGGGTTAAGTATTTACCGACTCTTAGTTTATTTTGAGAAGAGAGAGATAAAAATGACTGGCTACCATGCATAGATGAGCCAGAGCTAGAGTTGTCGAGAACTAGTGTTATCCTAAAACCTAAATAGTAAACAGTCGGTCACCTAAACTATTGGTGGTTGTCTATTTCACCCCCTCACCTATAATACCAAGTATTCTATCCCTTATGAACTATTGAAACACTTGAATAACCCCCTAAGTTGTACCTTTGAAGGTTGTTTTGCTGACATGGCATATTAAAAAGTCTAAACCCCTAATATATCAAAGATTTGACTATATAACCCCCTCAACTACAAAACGTGATATTGTAGCCCTTGAACTATTTAATATAATGTTAAATGACCCTCCCTAGATTGTCTTGTAGGGCTATTTGGACACTGTATCCCACCACACTAGCATGTTACCTACATAACTCCCAAGCGCTACCATGTAGTGAGCACCACCCTGTCTCCTACTCCAGCTCATGGCACTCCTTAATGACATTGAGCTCATGCACTGCGTCTATGCTTTTGTCATCCGGCCCCTCCCACATCCTTGCCCCTCTTGAGATTTCTCCTCCTATGGTTGCTTGTTAGGCGGTGGATCAGCCTAGAAAGAGTAGGGAGGTGTAGTCAGTAAATGGGCATGCGTGCAAGCATAGGTCAGTGCGGCGGGTCACAGTGTCCAAATCGCCCCTGCAAGACCATCCAGGGAGGTTCATTTGAACATTATTAGATACTTTAAGAGCCACAATATCATATTTTGTAGTTGAGGAGGTTATATAGTCAACCCTTGATATGTTAGAGGGTTATATGTAGACTTTTTAATATGCCGCGTAGCGAAACCGCCTTAGGGTTATTAGACGGTTTTCGACAGTTTAAGGGTAGAATAACAAGTTTTATAGATCAGAGGATGAAGTAGACAACCATTAATAGTTAAGGGGGTTAAGTATTTACCGACTCTTAGTTTATTTTGAGAAGAGAGAGATAAAAATGACTGGCTACCATGCATAGATGAGCCAGAGCTGGAGTTGTCGAGAACTAGTGTTATCCTAAAAGCTAAACGGTAAACAATAGGTCATATATTGTTTAGCCATTATTCAGTCTAATCAGCCACTTAAGGCCTAAACGATCATTTAAACGGGTTGAATGGCCAATTAAACGGTAACCGTGTACTGTGTTTAAAAAGTGTGTAATGGGCTAAACGACTGTTTAGGCAAACAATGTGGCCGAGAACTCTACTCAATAGGACCTAAATGTTCCTCACAAGCATGAACTGTATGCAAGATGATTGAGTGATAGCGCAATGACCAATTCGACCAATGATATTTCTTACTACCCGATCCCTTCTCAACATCTTTGGTTGACGTTATTTGATTTATTGCGAAAATACGTTCATAGTAACTTTTGTATTCAAAGAGCCCGTTCGCTTCGCTGAAAAGCCATGACTGAAAATACTGTTCGCTGATTTATTGTGAGAGAAAAACATTGTTCCGGCTGAAAAAAACAAGCTGAAAAGTACGGATTATAAGACAAGCGAACAGAGCCAAAATGGTGTATTTTTATTATTGCAAAAGCTAGCTGCAAGTCAAATTATTGCTTTGAAGGTCTTCCCCGTTTGTTTTTTGTGCTTTCACATAGTGTCAGTAAAAGCACGGGAAACAGTGTCGCGATGGTTGTGGTAGACTTGACTTCACCGTAGAACTGTATACATACGTTACGTACACGACTCCCTACTTTTCTCCGTTGAAAAATGGAAAAAGTCTACTTGACCCCCCCAACTATCAGGCGGTGTCTATTTTACCCCCTAAACTATGAAACGGTCTAATTTACCCCCTGAATTTTGCAAAACCGGACAAATCACCCCCTCGAGCGGTTTTGAGCGGTGGTTTTGCTACAGTAACGGCGGTTTTGTCTTTTTTCTTTTTTATTTATTTCGTCTGAATCTTTAAAAAAACATAGTAAATCACAGAAAAATCATAAAATGAAAAATCCAATTTTGTTGGACTCCACATGAGTAGATCTACACAGTGAACTTATAATATAGTATGCTTTAGTACAAAGTTTTTGTTGTAAATTTTGATCTATTTTTTTTCTGTAATTAATTTGAATAATTCATACAACAAAAACTTTGTACTAAAGCATACTGTAGCAAAACCACCGTCCAAAACCGCTCGAGGGGGTGATTTGACCGGTTTTGCAAAGTTCAGGGGGTAAATTAGACCGTTTCATAGTTGGGGGTAAAGTAGACCACCTCCAATAGTTGGGGGTCAATTAGACTTTTTCCGTTGAAAAATCCTTCTCTTCTTAATAGAAATCTATATATATCTTTACTTTGGCCGTATATACGTTACCTGCTGGCACACGCTGCCAAGCAAACGAAGATTGACAAAAAAAAAAAACCCGGTACTGATCGACGTTGGCACGTATGACCGCGCCGTATACATTTATACGGTCCTGCATACGGCCGGAGTCATGCACGCAGCGGTTGACGAGGACGTACGGTCCATCCAGGCTTCGTCGCCGTAAGTGCATCCATCCATCCATATTACTACTACACACATCTCGTCCAGAACGGCCGGATATTCCAGTGCAGTCATCTCGTCGTCGCTCTCGTCGAATGAATGGGACCGCGAATTAGCCTCTCTCAAAGATAACAACGCGACGTCGTGACTGACTACTGATGATCGTCTCAAAGATGAGGATCTCGCTACCGAGGGGTACATTGTCTATCGTTGAAAAAAAAAGACATCTGTAAATTCCAAATAAATTCAGAAAATATGAGCACTGACGTTAAGTCAGAGAATTTAAACTCGGACGAACAGGTTCCACTATGAGAAATCTGAATAGTTGTGTTACACTCAATTCGTTATCACGACGACGAACATGACTATACAACCACGACTAGTTCAACGAAGGACTGATGGGAACTCAAGTTGACTTCATTATTCATTCGCGACCCCGCCTACAACATTTGCCTCGATTGCTATTGCCGACATGCGACATGGGTCATATCTCTTGACCTCTTTCGCAAAATTTCTTGAAAGACTTGGAATGTTTTGACAAATGTTAAGAGGAGTAAGAGTTTTACAAGAGCAAGATGCAACAAGCCTCGAGTAAGGTAGAAAAAACTTAAAAAGGAGTACTTGCCAATTTGCAATGTATCAGCACTAACAATGAACATAGGTGCTTTGCACCCACTAGGCACCATAATCTAGCTATAGTGTCCCATACTCCATTGATCATTTGTTGAGGCTCTCTAGAGTGGTTTTTGAAAATCTGGTGGTTCCATTCAATCCATATAATCCAGATGGTGATAATGGCCTGACCACGAATACCTCTGCCTGGAGAAGTCATAAAGTCCACCACAAATCCAAAATACAAACCCATAGACCAGCAAGGTTATCCTAATTTTGTAGTAGGAAGGGTAACAAGACTGCGTGCGAACCGAAGTCCATATGTTCATAATTAAGTTGCATTTAGAGACTAGCCGGTGGGATGCACCTGTGCCTTGTAGGATGCATCAACGACTCGATGCCATTGGGTGTTGGCCCCTTGCAGTTGTGGCTCGAGATTGATGGGTAGTGGATGATGAGCAAAGGAGACATGAGGAGTTCAGGTTAAGGGGTGAGAGCTTGGTGAATTGGGGCTATTTTAGATGGGTTATTATTTGGGCTAGGTCGAGTGGTGGGCTTATCTTACTTCAGGGATTCTTGTGGAAATTTGAAATTTGTCATGCCTCACTCCGTTTCAAGCCCACAAACCTGCAAATCTGGGAGAGGGGGAATCAAACCCACCTACCACCCCGGAAGGGTCCAAAATCCTTGGGTACCTAACTCGACTCTATCTCGTTGACATCCCTAGTCAAGAGGAAGTCTAAAATTTAGCTTTGTTCCCATTTTTTTTACATGCACACGAGTTGTAGCCGCAAAGAGGGCATGATCAGTAGCATCTATCATCTATGGGGAAAATACCATGACACTTCCCTTGGAATTTCCTTTCTATCTATTTACAGCAGCAAGATGCGCTCGAACCAAAATATTGTGAACTACAAAGTACAAACTTATATATTTGATCGAGCTCTATAACTCTGATGTACTTTTTATCTTCATCTAAACTCATACTTAGATAAATTTAAATACCCGTCTCGAATAGATATAGGAGTATACTTCTGATTTTTTTTTCTGGGACGCTTATTTTTTTTGCAGAAAACAAATTAATAAAAATACAGATTTTTTTTTCGAAAACCGCCAACTTTTATAACCCAGCAGCCCACACGCTCTCGAACGGACTGCTCCATCCAATTCTTCGCAACGGCCCAGCCCACGACGCGCAAAGACCCATTTGCGACGGCCCATCCCACTCATCCATTCCATCCAATCCAACAGATAGAGACGAACTGAGGCCCTCCGACTCCGATGAGCTCTCCACCGGCTCTCCGCTCTTTGCCGGCGGCGCAGCTGCTGCCGCCGTCGCGCCCTCGCCGTCGCCGGCTCGTCCTCAGTAGGCCCGCGCGAGGTTCGAGGCCCTCCTGCGATCTATCACGTGGCGCCAGCGCGCGCTACGGCCCACATCCGCAGCCGCTGCCGCGACTCGTGGCGGCGGAGTCGCCTCCTTCCACATCGCTCGCCGCCGTTGGCGCCATCCGGAGGGACTCAGAGACGGGGCTCGCCTTGCTCCTCGTCGTTCTGGCTGTGGTATCATGCCTCTCCTTACCTTGCCTTTGGATTTGCCTTCGACTTGGAAGTTTCTGGGAGCGGGTTGTTTGATAGTGGAGTATTGGATTGTGGCTGAATAGGATTCAGTTTGAGATGGGTATTAGGACCAACCGACTAGCAAATATCAATATTGGCAATAGCAAAGATCAGGACATGATAAAATTTGCAAATTAGGAAGATGGCTGCACAGATTAAGGAACACCAAATTTGTCGATTGTCATAGACCTGTGCACCCCAAAGATGACAATTTTTTGACCAGGATAGATAGAAATGCATTCGAAACCTTGGAAATAGATTTGATTTCAGTTTGATGTATTATTAAACTTAGGGTAACCATACAACACGTTGGAATATCGCCTGGACAAGTAGTAGCAAAGATGACAGAACATGTCAAGCCATTGTAAATTTCAGTTTTATCCAAGATACAGAACGAATGAGTGGAATCTCTGCACGCTTTCAAATTAGCTTCTGTGAGGAAGTGGTTGTCTTTACATCAATGAACATAAGTTTGAAAATAATTGTTGGCTTATTTAATACTCCATCCATTTCAAATTATATGTCGTTTTGGCTTCTCTAGATACATGCATTTTACTACGTACCTAGATATACATTATGTCTAGGTACATAGTAAAAGACATGTATCTAGAAAAGACAACAACTTACAATTTGGAATGAAGGGAGTATCGTACTTTGTGTATTTGGAATGGAGGGAGTATCGTACTTTGTGTATGGACGATCAGTACAATCATCCGTTTGTTGTTAACCCAATCTAAATGGTACGTGCTTGTGGGGATCAAGCACTGAAACTGGAATTAGAGAAGACAAGTTCACAAGCATGTGTTTAGAATGAATTCAATTTGATAGTGGAACTGCCAACGAACACTACCATGTTGTGCTCCTACTTCGTTGCTATTCTTGCTACTATTACGGTCCTACCACACATTGTTATTCCTCCCTCTGTATCCGAAGATTTTGTCTATAGGGCACGGGAGCACCAGGTCCGAGCAACAAATTTAACTTCTGTATCCAACCAAACATGCAGTTGAGGTTTAGGTTACCTGTTACCCTTTTTCTCTTGTCACGAATTGTCATTAATAGCCTTAAAAAAGGAAGAAAGAGAAATGTATGGTACTATACTACTATGTGGAGGCTAGCCTGACGAAATATTGATTTATAAAGTTTCTCTATACCATTGAAGTTAAAGGGGAAAAAATGTAAAATGCTTGGTCAAAATCAATTGTAGCTGCACCAGGTGCACGTGGCATAACTCAAATCCAATAGTAGGCATCCTTAATTACTGTCCATTCATCATTATATGCAATCAAATTTCATCCTAATTCTTGCACACCTTGCAATTAACGTCTTGATCCTATTTCAGGTGATGAGCTTCTTTCTGTCAATGACCATCTTATCATTTTTAGCAAGCAGAGTGAGTCAATCATCTGAATAAACGATGACCATTCCATAAACTAGACAGTATATTTTGTGAAGAAATTTCCTTGTTCTTAACAGGTGCTGCAGAAGATGGAAACTGCAGCAAATAAATTGGCAAAAGTATTTGCAGAAGAGGTGCCTGGAACTCTATCTTCAGTAAAGCTCTCCTTCATGGAGATCAATGATTTAACTAGCCAGTTAAAGAACCTTAGGTAACACATTGCAAATGCTGGATCCAGAGTTCTAACGACTGCAAAACGGTGTTTAAAATGTTTTGCGTTCTGCTCCAACACAGGAAGAAGCTCGCAATAAGTAGATTCGGGAAGAATGCTAATTCTTAAGCAAGCTCAAGTTCTTGGTAATCTGCCAATGACAGGTCAGCTACTCAGCTCCCCTTCCTCCTAGAGTCGTTGTTGATGAAATAGTAGATGCTTCCCAAAAGAAATGCAGCCCTGCACATTTGCATAAACATGAAACATCATAAGCGTGTTGCTGTGATGTAAGTAACAGAGTGCACCTCGTGTGAACCCAAACTCGACAAAGGACTGGCTTTGTTGATTAGGAGACGTTTAGTCCATACCTTTATGTAATAATGTAAGTGACATGCCGTCATTAATAGATCTACAACTTGGATGAGAATTTCTTGAGGCCTTGTTCAAAGCTCTTCATCTTATCTGGTGTTGATAGATTGGCTAACAGGGTAACCCTTGCTGTTGACACTAGATCTTTGCGCTCTGATGTGGAAGGATCAATCTGCCATATCTGGACCTCCCAAACCTTTCCAGAACGAAGAACTTTTTAAGATAGAAGTTTGAGATTTATTAAGATAGAATAGAATGAACAAGTTGCACAAATAACTGAAATATACGCTCGAAGAGAACAAAACGGAATTGTTGAAGAAGCATGATCATGGTCAGTGAGTGAAGTATGTTGAATTCTGCCGCTAGGGTTGCAACTGCATGGTTCAAGATGCTAAGTTGAAGAGTCCTCGTGAGCCAGTTACATGTAGTCTATATTAATTGGATGTTGTTGTACCTTGTGTGTACGTAACTGGCTGTAGCAGCTGGTTTGTGAAAGCAATGAATGTACAGCTTGCTAAACCCCTTGTACTGTGTTAGGTCCAAAGGAGGATTTATGTAAACAGGTTGAGTTTCACTCTGGCAAGAGCCAGAGTGCAAAGATCTTGTGTCAACAGCTTGCTCGTCATGATGAATGTACGATTGGCAGAATGGCACCCAAGTCAAGGGGATGAGATTGTAGCAACCTCATCCCATCCCATTCTCGTCAGAGATGGCGGTGGCAGTTCTGACGACTGGACTGCCTGCAGCCGAGCCGAGCATTTGTTTGCAACACTCAAGACCAAGCAAGCGCCGTGTCGCCGTGGTGTATGCGGCCCTGTTTCGTAGTCGTTTCGACCTTTGCTACCGCTGCTGGTAGTACAGTACTACTAGAAGCCAACGATCATGACGTTGGGCTGTTGCTTTGATCCCACTGAAAACAGCAGTAACTGAACCTATAATCTGGCTCCATCCGCAAGGCGTTGCATGCTTTTATGTTGGCAATGGCAAGTCCCTTCCCTGAACAAGCTAAGGTAGGGGATGCCTTTTCAGATGGGGTAGTACAGTAGGGTGAGTACCTGGATCTTGCGGCCGAGCTGGATTGGCGTGGCCCGCGCCTGGACGAGGTCGCCGAGGCGCGCGGGGCCGACGTGGTTGATGGAGAGCTGCACCCCGGCGAGCCTCCGGTACCCCGACGCGACGTAGCAGCCGATGCTGGCCGTCGTCTCCGCCATCAGCGCCGACACGCCGCCGTTGAGCCAGTCGAACGGCTGCATCGATCACATCCGTCATCCATCACGCGGGATAGGGATGAAAAAACAAAAAGGGATAAATAGAGGCGGCGGCGTGCGGACGATCCTACTCCTACTACCTGGCAGCAGGTCTCGGTGACGGGGAGGCGGCCGACCACCTCCTCGGCGGTGACGCGGGTGAACTCGAAGCCCAGCGCCTGCAGCGCCCGGTCCACACGGAAGGCCGCCGCCGGCTGATGAGCAGGAGGAGGGTTGCCCGCGCCGCCGCCCATCGCTGACTCTTGTCTCTGTACTTGTTCCTGTGCGGAGTCTGGAAGGAGGAAAGAAAAAGCTGGCGTGTAAATAAAGACCCAGCCAGCCCAACCGACGGAAACGTCACCATCCCCTAATCTGCTTGCTCGGCGTTGGTGGGCTCTAGTACAATTCTGCTTTGGAATTGTTCCCCCTCTGGGTTTTAGTTAGGGCGGGCTGTTGGGCCCTCGGCCGCTGGATGACGGGTGGCCCCCATTTAGTTTAGCTCAACTTTTGTAGGAGTTGCTAAAAAAAAAGGCTCAACTTTTGTAGGCGACAGATTTCGTTCGTTATTCAAACAAGGGAATGGACCCACCGACCGAGCAGCCAAAACGGCTGGGACCAAATTCTAGCGCAGTTTTGTATGACCTTGCCACACCTAACTAACAAGGCTATAAGAAACGACAGAGTAGTGTAAGTTAGGCCAGTCTTAGCAGAGTTTTATCAGAGTTTTATGGACATTAAATAGGCTGATGTGGCATCGTATTGATGAAGAGAGATGATAAAAATTTCATAGGAGCAGAGAGAGTTTCATGGGGATGAAACTCTTCTGCACTATTTTCAAAATATGGATGCATTAGTAACAGTGCCATAAAATCTCCGCTGAGACTGACGTTACAAATTTTACATATATTGAACACTAAACTTCCTAATTCCCATAGCAGCGCACCATAGGCTGATTTGCGCTTGCATCCGCCAACCAAACATGAATGATGGCGTTGGCTGATTTGCATTGATACACTACTGGAAACTACAATATCCTTGTGTGTTATATAATTTTTTTTTGACGGGCATACAAGTATTCACAGGAAAAATCGATTTAACCTATCGGTTCCCGCTGCACACAGAAAAATTAGTTTTAACCTGTCGATTTTTATGTAGCGCACAGAAAAATTTAGCTCACAGGTAATTAAATTAATATCCTTGTGTGCTTTATATTTTTTCTGTCGGGTCGTACACAGGTTAATTGAATTTGTCCTTTTGTCGCGGCAAAAGCTAGCTGCCCGCGTGCTTTGGCGCTGAAAAAATTTATTGGCGCGCGATTTGCCGCCAGTTTTGGACTTCATGGGAAAAAAATAAAAAGTAAATAAAAAAACATTTACGTGCCTTATCTTTCCAACCTCTCGATCCCCATCTCAGCCCCGCAGCCGCCCAGTTCCGCATCCTCTGTTCTCTCGTAAAAAAAGAACGAGCAGCTAGGCCGCCGCCCCTTCTCAGCCGCCGCCGCCGCCGCCGCCCAGCCCCAGCCCCGCAGATGTCGTCGCCGTTCTCCATGCTCTCAGCTGACGCCGCTTGCTGATGGAGCCGGAAGCCCCACGCCAGCAGCTTCTCCGTACTCCGCGTGACGGCTTCTATGGCCACTAGATGTGGGGCGCCGCCCACCTCCCCCTTCTGAGATCCCCACAGCCTAGTAACCAGCCGGCGTCCGGCATCTCCTCCGTCGAGCCCGACCCCTCCCTCTCCCCTGAAGATCCATCTTGCTGTGGAGGATGGGATTCACAATCTCAATCCAAGCTATGAAGGCATTTGCAAGATCTGTCAGGTAGTAGACCAATTTTTATTGTTTTATTGATAGAACGAAGGGGACAAAGAGGACGAAGAGGACATCGACGACAACAATGGGGGTAGCAATGCTGGGTCAAACATCGATGATTTCTGTGATTTGGGATATATATGGTAAGGTTGCTATTGACACAAGTGCACATGGGTTGTCAAAGTGACTTTTGTCCATGAGCAACATAAGCTGGTGGTTGTCTTTTGTCTTTTGAACATGCATGGTTGTGCACTGTTAACTTAGTAGTAGTTGAATGTTAGATGGACTTGCTAAAACTAGGATGTGGTTGTAGGTGACATGGCTGTACATGTATGAATTAGGAGCAGCAAGTGCCGGTGGCAGTAGTAGAATTTTAGATGTAATTTGTGAGGGTAGAATCTTTGGTATGTTGGCCCGTGTTGAATGCTTTGTAAGGTCCTATGAAACTTCTAATATATATATATATGTTGTAATATTGTGTTGTATTGTCTCATGAATCTAGAACAGAACATGTAATTGTAATATTTTTGTGTCACCTACTAATTTCTCTGTTGGTAATTTGACAAAAAATATGATTTCCTTGAGGGGAAACCAACAGGGAAACTGTATTGAACCGACAGAAAATTAGTATTTCATTGATGGAATACTGACAGAAATATATCTATATCCTTGAGGGGCGACTGTCAGAAAAATTGCTAAAACTCACAAAGAAATTAGTAATATCCTTGAGGGTGAGCCTACAGGAAAATCTATAAACCTGACGGTTCTTGACGCCACACTAAACATCCTGACGATACATTTCCTTGTCGGGCACACGTCAAAAAATTACCGTCAGAAAAATGTTTCTGTCGGGATGCTCACAGTCAAATTGAATTTTCCTGTCAGCCTATCCTTGACGGGATATGCCTGTCGGGCTCCCGACAGAAACCATTTTTTTTGACGGTTTTCACAATTCCTTGACGGGTTTTTGGCACACAGGATATTGTAGTTTCCAGTAGTGATATCCCTAGGCTGAAGGCATTCGCTTGCATACGTATCCGTGGCAATGGGCTTGTTGGGCGGGCGGTGCATGTGCAGTGTAGGTCGGTTTTGGGCTTTTATTAGGCTGGGCTAGTTGGATAGAAGCCTAATAAAGCTTTCACTTGGAGTTCGCATACTTTGGAAAGTTTTTTTTGGTGCATGTGCACATAATTGTGTGCTAGTTCTTGGATTTGAATTTTATGTTGATTTATTTATTATGTATTGGGTTAAGTATGCAGGTGGGATGTGTAGCCTTATGAACAGAATCTAAGACCACTCTTTAAAATTTTAGAGCTAAGAGTTATGATCGTTTTATCAAATAGTGGTCGGGCTAAAAGTGCCTAGCAGTCTGATCGCTCGAGGGGGGGGGGGGGCAAAGCGGCTAGTTCTAACATAATGTGCGGTGACCCTTGGACCTTGGACGGTGGGCGTAACTAGCCAGGCCGCACGCCCAGGGGGTGTAGTCTAACCACCAGCCTTTTTTCTTGATCACACAAAATGTTTGCGCTTCTTTATACTAAAGTAGAGAAAAAGTTCGATACAACACGTCTTCGGACGTCTTAGGGGGTCAGTAAAGATTTACATGGAAGCTCGGACCCTCTCTAGTGTACGGTAAGCTAGGTTGTTACATTGGACAGAAATTGAGTCGGACAGCGGCGCCGCTTGCGCGCGCCTACGTGGCCAACTGGAGGGAACAACTCACGTAACACCTGTATATGAGCGGTGTGGCCATTGAATACCTCATCATACGTCATTGCTGACGTCACGGAGGCGGCATCCTACTAGAGAGCCCTAGATGCTTCATGACAAGGTACTCACCTCGCTTGGCTGTCGGGATATGAGCTGTCGCCTGTGCTGCTATCCATCTGCTTCGCTTGGGGAGCGAGGGCGACGCACATCCGCTGAGGGCCGCCACATCTCCGGGCAGCTCGAGAAGTGGCGGTTGCCTCGGCTTTGTAACTCGCTCGGTGAATCGCTTGACGCGTCTTTCGGCCGAGGTCGTCTGAGGTTGGGGGGTGCGGTTGACATCGTCCGTTGGGGAGGGGTGGTTGCGTCCGCGCCCAGAGTGATGGCATCGGACCTCTCTAGGCATTCCTTCTGACCACCAGCCTCGATTTAGATGCGCCAAAGTTTGAAAACAAGCACCAAAGCTCTCCGGTCAGAGAGTGAGTCCAAAGAAGATGTGTTTGTACGCGTTTTGAGCTATCACACATCAGAATACTCTGATGGTGCATCGGACAGCCACTGTTTGCCTAAATAGATGTTTAGCCCATTTAAACACCGTGTAAACGCTACACAGTGGTACACCGTTTCCGTTTAATCCTCCGTTTAGCCCGTTTAATTGCCCGTTTAGCCCGTTTAATGGACTGTTTATCTCGAATAATGGCTAAACGGAAGGTGACCGACTATTTACCATTTAACATTTAGGAAAACACTGCAGACAGCTCACCGGAGTTTCGGAATAGTGCTGAAAAATATGCATTGGAGATTGGCCGGTCTGACCGCTAGTAGTGCAACAGTTTGGGTTGGAGCTCATGATGGCTAGTTTTTGGCCTCCTCCATATATAGAGGGTGACTAGCTATGAGGTATATTTATCTTGGTTACTTTAGAAACTTGTATACTTGTTGAGAGCTCCATTTTCATCTTCCCTCTTATACTCTTGCATGCGAAACATAATTTAGAGAGAGCGGTTGAGAGTTTCTAGTGCGGTATATTGTGAGATCATTTGAGGTGCACTACATGATGGTCTTTGCAATAGGATTTGCTTTATACTCTTGGGGGTTGCTGCCTCCTAGACAACTTCGAGTTTATGGCTCCGTGGAAGCATCATTTGAAGATTGTGCGGTTGCTCCAAAAAGGGCTTTGTGAGGGGCTCTTGTGCTCGTCCCCGCTAGAGGAAGGTGAATAGAAAATTTAGTCAATTGGAGGTGTGGAGCAATTCTTTGGTTCTACCTACCTTAGAGATCAAGTACTTATATCGCAGCTAACCTTGCGGGGTCATAAGCTTGATAGAGAAGTAGTGAATATTGAACCGACCTCAACGTGGACATAGGTGACTAGCAAAGTGACCAAACCACGAAAAAAATCGGTGTCTCCATGTTTGGTTTGGTCACTTGAACTCTTTACATTCAAGTTATTTACTTTCATAGAAATATAATTGCTTGCTTGCCACACTAGGATTGCAAACCTCGACCAAGGCATAGAGTGCTTGTGACCTTAGTAATTAGGGGTATAGTCTGTGTTTTAGCCAGTAGTTTTAGTTTTGCATCTTTATTGGCTACAGGTCTTGCTAAAAGTTCTAAACAACTAATTCGCCACCTTCTAATCGGCCTCCTTGATCCTCTTCACTCTGTCCCCGGGTAGTTGGTGTCCTTTGCACCCTGGTGGATAGCAGCAGTTAGTAGATACTTTGGATACAACATGGAATACAGATGAGTCTAAGATACTTACTTGACACTGACACTGGACCTTTTCCTCAAGGTGGGCATCCCTAGTGATATACCACTCGACGACCGATCTAGCCCCAGGCTTGACACGGGTGTTGACAGCACTAAGTCCTTATGCTGACTCACAATGCTTGCACCTTTTCCAAGCGGGATCCTGTCACCCTATGTGGGTATCCGGGTGCTCATCAAGTCTGATGGCGGCATCCTGTCAACTAATGATTCAATACCAATTAACTTTATCAGTATCAGAAATAACAATCTACCTAGAAGAATACTTATCGACTGATGAAAAATGAGGTGCCTTCCTCTTCTTCTTTTGGGTCCTCCTCAACAGTATCTTGCACAACAGCTATTCAAGTACAAAGATTTAGATTTGGATATCAAACATACCACATGGATTCAGAATAGACGACTCTTACCTAATTTTAACGTGTAAGATCGACGGGGCCTCTTGGGGATTGACTCACTTGTAGCGGCATCGGCCTCCAAGGATCGCTTGCCGGTCACAACTGCTTGCCTTGCACTCGGATTGGCTTGAACCATGAAGTCATCTGGGTTCCCCTCCAAGTCACTGCCATCCTCCTATTCTACAGGGATGGCTGAGGTGGTGCTCCCGCCGTCTACTCCACTGGACGACGTGCCACTCCCGCCAATCTCTCTAGTATCAGGACATGGTGGCATAGATGGAAAATCATTGAAGTTATGCCCCAAGTGCTGCATTCATAGTTATCAGAGTTAACAGAGTTAGTACATGGAAAATGCACATGATACAATGCTACACCTGGTCAGGTATACTTACAGCAAGAGGTGGATGGTCATGGTCACGCTCTGGGAACTGGTATGATATCACCAATACTGCTCCAAGTACTTCCTGTAGCTGCTCCAAGACTTCATCCTCAGACAGTTCGTCAGATGTCATCCAGGTAGGATCCTGACACCGGTATACTCGAAGCCGTAATGCACCCTATCTTTTAGTAGCTGCACTCGGCACCTTATGAAGCTGGCGACTACTCTAACTCCACTCAGGCCTTGGTCCTTCATGGCCCTGATCTGGTTTAGAAATGGGCGGATTCCTTCTATCTCCGTGGCGCTCAAAACCTCTTTGTCCCAGCGTGTGTTAGGCATGGGTGTGGCATTGCTGTGCACTTCTAGTGGTGGGTACATGTTTCCCGCATAGAACCACTCGGACCTCCAGTTCTTCACGGATTCAACCAAGGTATAATGGATATACTTGGTCTTTCTCCCCAACTGAAACTGAATACCAGCACCCCCAAAACATGCGGATTTGCGGCATCCGGGTGGGGTTTCAGCTTGAAGAAGTAGCGAAACAAAGTGATGGATGGGGGATGCCAAGGAAAGTTTTGCAAAGATGGACAAAGATTGAAAGATGCAAGATTGCGTTTGGAGGCAAATGATTCAAAGTTATGCCAAAGTAATGTAGAAACCCGTGCACGAAAGGCAGGCAGGCAACCCTAGCCCATGCTTGATAAAGGGGACAAATAGAACAATCTCACCTGGCTCGAGATTGGGGATTTGGTGTTCTCCCAGTGCCTTCCATTCCCCAAGCTTTTGCTCTAGTAACAGTCCCTGCTCATGGAGCTTCTGAGATGCTTTTTCATGGTGGGAGCCTGTCAGATCAGGGCGGCGGTGGCCATCTCCGGCACCTCATTGCCCGCTTATCGGCAACTTTCTTTAAGGCGGCTAAAGGACTGGAAATGGTGACCAGAGGGGGGGTGAATGGGAGTCTCAAATTTCTTTCGAAATATTTGGCCGCTGTCCCAAACTCAAACCCTAAGAAGCAACCACAAACACCATGATGACCACGACCCTAGAGAAGGGTAGATGTTCCCTCGGAACACAGTGGATCACCACAAAGCAAGTGGACGATGATAAAGAGCGCACCAAACCAAAAGACAAGAAATTGAGACACTCCACTTCTATAAAAAAGAAGCAAGGTCTCAAATCTCGGATACCCAAGCTAACCAGTGACAAGAGCACCTAGATAAGGTATATGGGACGGTAGAAGTCTAACGCAATAGACGGAACATAAAACGGAGCTCAAAAGCACAAACCACAGATGAAACGGCTGCTGAACTGAGTACTGTCAGCAATACTGGACCTGATATCGGACACATCCGGTATGCATACCGGGCATGTCTGGAAATACCGGACCTGCTACCGGACACGTCCGGTATGCTGGACAGCACAAAATGACTTTGGGAGAAAATAAAAAACCCTCTCAAATGGTATCCAAAAATCATAAAATTTTAACCATAGCCTCTAGACACCATAGGGAACGTCTCCACCAAATTTGAGCTCGAAACTCGAAAGTTGAAAATACTGGACTCGTCTGGTATCAATATCGGACACGTCTGGTATTTACGAGCTGCTCTCGGGAAAAATCGATTTCAAGCCCAAAACTTGATCAAAACATCTCAGAATGACTTGAAACTTTGCAGAGAGGATCAATACCGAGTTTGTAGGCTACTCCTAGAAGATCATCGCCTAAGACCAAGCAAATCACCAAAAAATCAAAGGGGAAGGGAAAAACATTGGTTTTCAAACCCTAGACCATGATTTGACCCGATCTGTGATCTCGTGAGGGATTGATTGAATTCTTTCGGTGGAAAGACTCAACTCACATCATAGATCAACCCAACACAAAAGAAACGAATCGAATCGGTCTCAAAACGAAGAATCAAGCCTCCAAAGAAAAGGGGCAAAGATGAACTCATGAAGAATAATATGAACACAAGGCACAATCTTCACAAAACGAATCCTGAAGGACAGAGGTGGTTAGGGCCACCATTCCCGTAGCAATCTCTCGAGTTCTTACACAATTCTCTCAAATTGTGGACCTCTCTCTCACAAGCACCTAAGGGGAGGGGGAAACCCTAACAAGGATGAAAGAAAATACAAAATGGAGGAGGTGAGGGAGATGGGGGCCCCCTCATCCTATTTAATAGGGCTATTACACAATCCCAGTTTTGCCCCTGGATACAATTGAGTCAAACCACTTAGCCCAAGGGCGTTATGGTCCAACCCGGTGTCATCTTCATCCGATGGCCACTGCGCCTCCTCACCGATAGCTTTGCCTCGACGCGAACTCCCCGATGCCGCCACGTGTCGTCCGTTCCTCCTCGGAACCTCCGCCTGGGTTTTGAGGCCTAAACCCGTAAACCCGCCACTAATGGTTTTGAGGCCCAAACCACCAAACCACTCACGAGTAGCGTACTCCATACGCGTCCCCTGCCGATGGTTTTGAGGATGAAACCACCAAACCCCCGATGTCGATGCGTGTCTGACCTCCCGCCAAGCATGATGCCTTCGCCTTCCTCCTTGACTTGGCCCACCGACCTCCGCCAAGTGCCACGACGCCATCGTCTCCATCTTGACTTGGCCGACGTCGTCTTCATCACCATGTACACTCGCACTCGTCAATGTCCCAAGTGTCAGCCACCGCGGCTAGTCACCCGGCCTCTGGTCCCTCAGTCTAAGCCTCATGTCCATCCTTCACCACTCCCGGTCCATTGGCACGGCACGTCCTCCTTGACCTTCACCTCGCCATCGACTACCACCTCCGTGCTCCACACCTGCACACCACTAGCCAAGAGACATGCACACATAGCTTTCGCCATGGTAGGGTTAGTCACCACTCAACCTACTTCGTGGATCACATTGACAATCACTCATCACAAAACGAACACACAAGGGTACTTGTCAACCTTGTGCTCGCAGCGGCGCTCGAACTCTTGCTCCTACCTGTCGGGCATTCTTAACGTCATTACCAAAAGTAGACTTAGTTTTCTAATTCTGATAACGGCACCAAAAATGCTGAACCTATCCCTCATGCCACTTAAGCCAAGTTGTCATCCCCAGCATGACATGAGAGACGCGGTATTGAAATATGCAACTGCTCTTCTAAATAAATAATAAATAAGATCTGCAAGCGCACAGATTAATACCGATGTAGCATTTTAACCGGGAAGTATTCCAGGTATCGTTATTTATATTTTTACCACTGGGAAGGGATTACTAACATCAATGTTGATTATGGAATGGAATATAGGAATGAGTATCAATCATTGCATGTATAAGTGAGAGCATTCATCTATCTCTTGCATACAGGGGTAAGTGTCACATAAAATATAGATAAAGTATGAATGGTGATAAAGATAATTAATCTAATCAGCTAGCCACATATAATAATGATAAGCACCTCAACAGATATTCTAGCAAGTCATTAGCATGGTATTAGGACGAACTACAAGGATATTTTCTAAGTTATTCTTAACTATAAAGTCTAGCATATCATAGTTAGTGCAAGTACACTTGGCAATCATTGCGAGAAAGGACTACGCCCATGCATAGTGATATTATCAAGGAAGATGAGAAACATAGCAATCACTCCCCCGTAATAATATTGCTCTGCCTGCCTTACACACGGGAGGGGGACTATATAAGAACCAATGAAGCTGTCACCATCGCGGACCACCCCACGATCCGGCATATAAGGTGCAATCGCAGATAAATATGGTCTAAGCACCACGCCTACACAATATTTATCATTTACCCATGGATCCAATGGATAAACGCTATACGATCCTAAACATGTATATAATTCCAATCTAACTAAGCCAAGCGTATAACTACGATAAACTAAGAACAATATAATCGCAAACATAAACAAGTAGAGCATAGTCATAATCAATATATTGAAATAGAACAAAGTTGTATTCATAATATTGAAGAACAATGATGAACAATGAAGAACAGTAAAGGAATTACCAAGAATCCTCTTGACAGATCTGGAAACCAATCGAAGATTGACTCCTTCTAGTTCTAATCCTATGTAGCTATGCTATACTAGAGATCTAGTTGATGTGGTGGCTCTAGGGCTTAATCAGAGACTCTCCTCCTGAGATTAGGGTTTGAAGAATTGAGAATGAGGGAGTGCCTCCTCTAGGGGCCAGGGGTCCTGCTTATATAGCCCCCTCAAGTGAACGTGGGCCGTCGGATCAAACCGACATTAATCGCACGGTTTTCCTTGATCCCTTAGGTCGGTGGAGCATAATCCGCGAGACGGAGCCTGATTGGCTCTCAGGCCAGGGCGGCCGCCCTAGGGGGCAGGGCGGGCACCCTGCCTCCGGGCCCGTTCGGCCTCCCGTTCGATCTCGTGGCTTCTGGAGTCTTCTAGATGATAGAAAATCGGTGAACACGTTATTATCTCTATGTAAACCCGACGTGTGGGCCTTTCCTACGTATTTTCTGATAACCCCCTGCAAAAACAGACAAACACCAAAACTCATAGAATTCTGTCAGATAAAACCCTAAGTCTAGGTGTTGGTTGCATTTGGATCCTTTTCTTTATTTATTTGATAACTATATTTGGTACTTAAGGACCGTAAACAAACTCCCCCAAGCTTACCTCTTGCTCGTCCCTGAGCAAGGATAGACTCATTATGGATCAGAAGTTGCTGCAACGCCTTTGAACGTTGACGGTACATATGCTTTCAAATAAGGTCTCATCCCTGAGTTAGAGTAAACTGTCAAGACTTAAAACTTACTCATTTTACCTTTCACCATGGGGCTTGCAACCGTCACCTGCATCTTGAGTGGTTAAAAGATAGAACGGTCTAGTCAAACGCCATGTCTCTTATTCTTGATCAGCTATAGCTCTGGAGTTTTTACAAATTTTTCAAATAAAACTTAGAGATTCCTTGTATGACTTTCTCGGGTCTCTCTTTTGTGGTATTTCTGGATCCTTACCAAGGCAGTAATGGTATATGCCTTCTCTCTCAAAGTATGTGGTATTTATGGTATAAGGCGTAGTGACATTGCCTTCTCTCTCACCCTACTCTAATAAGGCTTTGATATCTGGAGCTCATAGGTGGGAGATACAGTATACATACTCATAGAACATTTATTGCATAGTCAAACCATGGATCCAGAGAAACAAGTCAATAAGTCAAATCAAGATGTGCATGTGTGGTGAATGAGTGGTGTATGGTGATAACAAAAGTCTAATGCTCTTTTTGAGGGAATACATACCTTTCTTGCTTTTTGAAACTTTTTAAGGGGAATGAGATGCTCTGTATTTTCTCTTCTTTTTTTCTCTCAGGTGGGTATCTTGTACCCCTAATTCTACTGTCGGACACTTGTCCATTTTTACCTCTCGTCTCACTTTTTCTTTCTTCGAGGTTCCGAGCACTTGCTCCTTTTTATTTCCTCGTTTTTTAGAGCAATCTCCCTCTTTTGAAAATATAGCAAGTGGTAGTAGAAATGACTTGAGCATTAGCTTCACAGGGAATAATAGGAATGGGATAATGTTTTTGGCTATTCTCTCCTGGGTCAGGAGTAGAATAATTTTGGGTGAATCTGGAGATGGAAATGAGTGGATATATGTGGATGCGTACTTCCGGAGTAGAAGCAGCATGTATGAGTGAACGTGCAAGTAAATCTTGATTTTAACCACATGACAAGTTCCTAAGGGTCTACACAGCTTGACCACACTCAATGCCCATAAGCAGTAAGTAGTAAAAGTGCGGCTCTTATTCTAACAAGCATGTATATATGGCTGTGGTAGGAATTTAAACTCTCATCATACAGGAACTCATCATGCAACATTTTAAAGATTTTCAAAGATAAAATTCTCCAGAATTCTAGCATATCTAGAAACAGATAAACAGCAGCTCAACCTTCCCATATCATATCCACTAACAACTTAGACTTCAGATCAAGTTCTCTTCCCACTAGTTCAGGTTTAGAGCCAGTTTTAAATTATAACAGTTATGTCTAAACTAGAGAGAGAACAAATTTGAAAATTAGGCAGAGCAACTATTCATCATATCCATGCTAGAGTTTTATTTTCAAGATTCAGTTTAGCATAGCTACTTTATTTATTTATTAAACTAAGCAAATATATATAAACACAAAATATTTATTTGGGTTTTCATGATTATGCATCTTTTTATTTTAATAAAGCATAGGTATAAATGTAGATAAAAATACTTATCGGGATAAATGGGGGTGCTCTCCCCCAAACTGGATCTTGATGTAATTTCTTCTGATGTAGCTAGCAGGTGCAGAGGTGTATTTGAATGTCGGCGGCACCCTGACAGCGATTAGGATGTCCTCCATCTGCTAGTTTTCCTAAATTCTGTGGAGCTCAAATAGACAACAAAGCTTCGTGGAACTTGATTAAGCGTTAGCATAAATATCTAGCCTTTATCATGTTTGAGCTTCCTTGATAAATGTCACTCTCTATTTTTATTTTCATTTTTATAGAACAGAAAAATATATATTATTATTTTTTTATGCCACCACAGTGAATGTACTTATGGGTTTTATGCCACTCGCATACTCACATGGGGCTTACTGTTTTCAACATTTTTTTAGACAGAATGAACATGATTAACTGAGCAATAATTAAAGGAAAAATGATAACTACCAAGTTTACCTCTTGGCACGGCGTTCGGTGTTTTTAAGTCCTCCGAACAGGACTTCTTTTTTTCTTAGTTGTCCTGGGATTTGGGTGGCGTAGACGGTGGTTCCGGCAGCGCCTCCTCTTCTTGTGTAACTGTCTTCACTTTCCATACCCGACTTGGTGCTTCGGTCTCCTGTTGTGTATCCTCGGGCCTTATGACCTCTCCTTCATAGTCTGCCCATACGTCCTTGATGGTTTGCCTCCTTTGGTTATGGTTACGTCGCCTTCTTCTTGTCCTGACCTGCTTAGAATCTTCAACTATATAGTTAGGGTCATTAAAGTAGCGGCGTACCTTCTCAGAGGGGAAATGCATATGGACTTCTCCGGTTCCAATGTAGATGATTGCTTTGACGGTGCCTAGGAACGGTCTTCCTAGGATGATGGGTGGATCGTACTCGTCGTCTCCCATGTCAATGACCTGAAAGTCTGTATGGATAAAATGATCGTTAATTTTAACAGGGACATCGGTTACTATACCTTTGACCTTTCGGGATGTCTGATCTGCCATCTGGAGCTGAGTGTATGTTGGTTTTAAGGGCATGGTTTCGTACAAGAGCTGATAGGTGACTGTGGCCATTATGTTGACGCCTGATCCAGTGTCACAGAGCGCCTTCTGAAAGGAGTATCCATTGATTGAGCACTCAATGCTTGGCATACCTGGGTCGTCCTTCTTGTTTAGGAACGGCGACTTGAGTCGACCATCTTGACCTCCTTGAACTGCAGTGACCATCTTAGCTGATTCGGTCCATCCTTGGTTGTTCTTGTTCTGCTTGTTTCTCCTGTTGGTCCTCTTCCTTGGTTCATGTTGGGGTTGCTCTGGGATTTGTGTAATCTTGTTCTTGAAGGAAAACGTCTCCTTCCTCCCCTTGATGTTGAAGTTGATCTTCGCAGTGCTGGCGTAGATGACAGCTCCCGAGGTGTTCAGGAATGGCCTTCCCAGAATAACTGGTGACCTCTCATCGGACCCGGTCTCTATCACCATGAAGTCAGCTGGAGCATACGAGGTACCAACTCGGACACACATGTTCTTTAATATTCCCTGGGCATAATGTTGACGCTGGAGCCAAAGTCGCAGAGTGCTTCTGGGAAGTCCACCATGTCGATGGAGATCGGGATGACGGGGCGTCCTGGATCGCCTCTCTTGATTGGCAGAAGGTCATTATGTACTCCGACAACGGGATTACTCCAATAGTTACCTGCATCAAACATGTCTACAAGATTTGCAGATTCTAATCCTTCCGGTTGTGATGGTATACCGGGGTTAGTAGCAGGAACAGCAGCAGCTATTTGATTTAACTGAGATTCAATCATTTTATTAAAGCTAATTTGGTCTTTGATGGCAGTAGAGAAATTATCCATTCTATTATTTATGTTTTCTAGTATTTTATCATTGGATGCCAATTTCTTAGACAAGTTATCCATTAGCTTTCCTTGATTAGACACTAACTCTCTTAGGGGTGGAAAATTATTATTGTTGTTGTAAGAGTTATTACCTTGATAATTACCTGAGTAGTTACCTGAGTAGTTAGGCCTCTGTTGATTCCAACCTTGATTTTGTTGAGGACGGTTGTAGTAGTTGTTGTTGATGTACCTTGCATCCTCAAGCATCTCAGGGCAGTGATTGCCTGAGTGTCCAGTATCTCCACATTCCTCACAAGTCATGTGAGAGTCGTAGACGTTCATGACTTCTCTTTTGTCTCCAGCTTTGTCATCGAGCTTTTTCATGAGTAGGTCTAGCTTTGCAGACAGCATGTCTACCTCCTTGAGCTGGTGCATACCTCCACCCTTCTTGCGTGTTTGGATCCTCTCTTCGTTCCAACCTTGGTTGGACGCCATCTTCTCCACAAGGGCTGTAGCTTGTGGTATGGTGAGTGATAGAAATACGCCTCCAGCTGCAGCATCCATGGTCTCACGAGCACTAGTGATGAGCCCATGATAGAAAGTCTGCATAAGTAGCCAGCTTTCCATTCCATGATGGGGACATTCTAGGATGTAATCTTGAAAGCGCTCCCATGCTTCTGGAACGGATTCATCATGTTGTTGCTGAAAACTTGTAATCTTCCCACGGAGAGCATTGGTCTTGCCCATGGGAAAGAACTTAGCCAGAAAGTTCGTAGAGCAGAGTGCCCACGTAGTGTTCTTATCCTTCGTCGCGTAGAACCACTGCTTCGCTCTCCCCAATAGTGAGAATGGGAAAAGGCGAAGTAGTATGGCGTCTCTGGGAACTTCTAATAAAGTGAATGTGCTGCAAATCTCCAGGAAGTGTTGGAGATGAGCACTTGCATCTTCGTGCGGCTTCCCACAAAACTGGTTGGCTTGTACCATGTTGATGAGCCCTGGCTTGAGCTCAAAGTTCTTGTCGATGGCCGCGGCAGGTCCAGTGCGGATGTTGTCCGTAGTGGGAGCTGAGAACTCGCGGATCGTCTTGTTCGCCATGGCTGCGAACTCTGTTGACAAATTCCGGATGAAACTTCGGCGGTCTTCTGAATTGGATAAAGTGTTGTGTCGAAGTGTTGACTTCTTGAGCTTGGCTCTTGCCCCTCTGATTAATGCTTCGGGGTTGTCAACAAAATTTTCTGGAAGATGTCCTCTATTCATACATCACCCTGCAAAACAATAAGAATGGAAAAAAAATACAGGGGTAAATCTGTATGGGAGAATTGATGATCTCAATCACTTAATGATGCGAATGATGACTCAAATTCCGTATTCATTCCTTGTTAGTAAATCAACCTTCCTCGGCAACGGCGCCAAAAATGCTTGTTGGACATTCTTAACGTCATTACCAAAAGTAGACTTAGTTTTCTAATTCTGATAACGGCGCCAAAAATGCCGAACCTATCCCTCATGCCACTTAAGCCAAGTTGTCATCCCCAGCATGACATGAGAGACACGGTATTGAAATATGCAACTGCTCTTCTAAATAAATAATAAATAAGATCTGCAAGCGCACAGATTAATACCGATGTAGCATTTTAACCGGGAAGTATTCCAGGTATCGTTATTTATATTTTTACCACTGGGAAGGGATTACTAACATCAATGTTGATTATGGAATGGAATATAGGAATGAGTATCAATCATTGCATGTATAAGTGAGAGCATTCATCTATCTCTTGCATACAGGGGTAAGTGTCACATAAAATATAGATAAAGTATGAATGGTGACAAAGATAATTAATCTGATCAGCTAGCCACATATAATAATGATAAGCACCTCAACAGATATTCTAGCAAGTCATTAGCATGGTATTAGGACGAACTACAAGGATATTTCCTAAGTTATTCTTAACTATAAAGTCTAGCATATCATAGTTAGTGCAAGTACACTTGGCAATCATTGCGAGAAAGGACTACGCCCATGCATAGTGATATTATCAAGGAAGATGAGAAACATAGCAATCACTCCCCCGTAATAATGTTGCTCTGCCTACCTTACACACGGGAAGGGGACTATATAAGAACCAACGAAGCTGTCACCATCGCGGACCACCCCACGATCCGGCATATAAGGTGCAATCGCAGATAAATATGGTCTAAGCACCACGCCTACACAATATTTATCATTTACCCATGGATCCGATGGATAAACGCTATACGATCCTAAACATGTATATAATTCCAATCTAACTAAGCCAAGCGTATAACTACGATAAACTAAGAACAATATAATCGCAAACATAAACAAGTAGAGCATAGTCATAATCAATATATTGAAATAGAACAAAGTTGTATTCATAATATTGAAGAACAATGATGAACAATGAAGAACAGTAAAGGAATTACCAAGAATCCTCTTGATAGATCCGGAAACCAATCAAAGATTGACTCCTTCTAGTTCTAATCCTATGTAGCTATGCTATACTAGAGATCTAGTTGATGTGGTGGCTCTAGGGCTTGATCAGAGACTCTCCTCCTGAGATTAGGGTTTGAAGAATTGAGAATGAGGGAGTGCCTCCTCCAGGGGCCAGGGGTCCTGCTTATATAGCCCCCTCAAGTGAACGTGGGCCGTCGGATCAAACCGACATTAATCGCACGGTTTTCCTTGATCCCTTAGGTCGGTGGAGCATAATCCGTGAGACGAAGCCTGATTGGCTCTCAGGGCAGGGCGGGCGCCCTGCCTCCGGGCCCGTTCGGCCTCCCGTTCGATCTCGTGGCTTCTGGAGTCTTCTAGATGATAGAATATCGGTGAACACGTTATTATCTCTATGTAAACCCGACGTGTGGGCCTTTCCTCCGTATTTTCTGATAACCCCCTGCAGAAACAAACAAACACCAAAACTCGTGGAATTCTGTCAGATAAAACCCTAAGTCTAGGTGTTGGTTGCATTTGGATCCTTTTCTTTATTTATTTGATAACTATATTTGGTACTTAAGGACCGTCAACACTACCCATCGCACGGACCTCTCACAGATGTAGGGTTTTAAGTCGAGGGTTTAGCGATGCTAACACAATGGGGCTTCAATAGATTGTGAAATGAAGCAGAGGAAGAAGAAGTAGGGGATCAGTTTTCTTTTTATTGTAGTGCCCCGACCGTTAAGTGGCTCGACAATCACGCCAATAGGTGCGGCATTTCAGTTTCCTTCCATATTAATGTGACTGCACGATTTGAAATGACGGCTACACGTCTTTTCATGGTTGTCAGTGCCACACACTATGTTCAAACTTTTCTATTGGATTCACACCTTCCCGATACCTGCCTTGGTACGACCGTTATTTACATGGACACATCTTGAACTATTTGAACAGTTTATGCAGTACCCGAACAGTCGCATGACATAGTGCATTAGACAACACAGTACTCGGGTGAAGATTTTTTATTCTACAACAGTTTAACAGATACAAGATTTTTCAGAAATCAAACATACGAGCCCCTACTCAGATACAACAGAGTACTCATACTCTAAGTGCTTCTCTGTAGATTGGTCCTACTCGGCAGGAACTCCCATGAATGGAAGAGGACTCTACAGAGTAGACCATAGAAGTGCAGAGTATCCAAGCCTAGAACCCTAGGAAGACCATGAGACTACGAACATTTGTTGACTGGCTACCTAGGGTAGCATAGCTACTGCAAGAGGAAGCCTGCCAGCTAGTATGTAGGATGAGCTATTCGCACATCTTGCCACCCAGCCGACGCCATCTAGCACATTCGGGTCCGGGTACGACCCTTCATGGATAGACGTCGATAGGCACCCTAGAAGAACTGATATGGGACTGCTGGGTGTGCCACTCTACTAGCAGTCATAAGACTTCTTCTAGTTACAGCTCCAGGCTACTCTACTGTGCACAACTGTGGGTTTAGCCTACCCCTAAACCCTATCACAAGAGTTCTTCTAGTCACTACAGCTCTCGACTATATCTAACAAGTACTCCTAGGGGCTAGTCTACTTCACTCACTAGCATATTTGCAAGCTTCAAGCTCAAAGCTACTTTGCTTCTTCAACAACTGAGGTTCAAGTGCTCGCTAGGAGGGTTTTTATAGGCGGCTTGGTGGCTTTTGTGGACTGGGTTCATGAGGAGTACATGGATGAGCTATTAACTTCCTTACAGGTTCACGCGCTACACTACAAGGGTACAGTGTCTCCCACTACACCTTTTCAGTGTACTGGCAGCCTTATATCTGTGCATGTGAGCCAACAATACACCCAACAGCATTCTCGATGGCATATTATTTCGAATATTCCGAGCATCTCTAGGGTTTGCTGTGCTCTGCTTTGCTTATGACTTGGACATGTCTTACCTACTTCTGTACAAGCAGGTAGGACAACAATTATTGCTTTTGCTCTCTACCTCAAGTGTATTCTCTTCAGATCCTTATTTCGAGTACCAGTACACGGATACAGGCTCGGGGGCTATAGGGTACATATCCTCTATGAATGTTTTTTCTTTTGGCCCTCTAAACTCTTTGTTTCAAATAGCAAGAGGCTCAAGGGCTACACTCACTGAGGCACTTTTTTAAAAAGTGCACATCACCCGGAGGTTTTTTCAAAGCACCTCATGGCTTCACTCATGAAAGTACTTGGACTATGCTTGTTTCTACTCGGGAAGACCTGGAGCAACAAGGAGACTTCCGAGTTCAACCATGACATGCTCGGGGGCTTGAGAGACTAGGGTCCTAGGGGTTCCCCATGGGGATGCTACCCAGATGGGCTCTGGGCTCAAATACGATCTGTTGAAGGATGTGAGGCAAGGTGACGTGGCTTCAAGCCATTACTAGATCAATCTAGTTGGCTTACAAAGAAAGCTAGATTCTATAATAGACCTAGGACTCTTCTATTGTAACCGACCAGAGTAGATATGCACCTTTGCCCTCTCTCGAGAGACATGGTGCACCCCCTTGTAACCCTAACAATCATATAATTAATCCAATGCAAAAGGCACACACCGACTGGACATAAAGGCTATTACTCAAAAGAGGGCCTGAACCAGTATAAATTGTTCATCTCTTTGTGTTACCGTTGAGTTTTGCGTACGGGGAAGCCCTTCGAACATTGCCCCGGGTACCCCCGTGGCGAGTTGCCGGTCATCAAACACCGATAGCAGACGTGGTGTCAGCTGAGTCAGTCAATGGTGGCTCCGGGACCTCCTCCTGCACGAGAATCTCCTCCTCGTACTCCTTGACGATCTCCTCGAACTCCTGATCGCCGATGGTCACGATCTCCGCCAACTCGTTCCCTATATGCATGCGATAGTGATGATGCAACAATTTAGCATTTAGTCAACAACAACTCTTAAAATAAGAACACATAAGCTATACTAACAAGCTACCTCTAATGACTAAGATACTAAGCTAACTATCATCTCTACCATTCAGATGTGAAGCTCACCCTATCAAGTGCTTGATTTTTATAGATCAATATTATGCTTTTATTCATATTAGTTTTAATAGATATTTGGTTACCATATTAAGCAATCTGTCCTAGGGCTACAAAAATTATGGCAAGCTCACAATAATACGATAAAGCTACTATAAAATTTTTAGGGTTAAAGCTATCACCAATTTGCCACCAATATTACTACAATGTTTAACCTAATAATATTAAGTAATTTCAAATGATTTAATAGACCTTAGGATCGACATAGATAAATGTGAACCAACCATACCATCAGATAGACAACAATTTTAAAAACCTAACAAAATTAGTTTCATAATTTTTGGACACCCACAAGATTTTATATTAATTAAACAAAACTGGCCCATAAATGAAAATAAAAAGCTATTTCTAATTCCCTACGAAAAAGAGAAAGCTATCCAGCCCAGCGTGGCCCAATGTGCAGACACGGCCCACGCGAGTCGGCCCACGACGGTGCAGCCACGCACACTAGCGCTTTCGCAGAAAGGCCCCCGTACTTAAATGATATCACACGACCACTATGCGCCCTATTCCTTTAGTCAGCGATTATGCGTGAAGGCCCCCGAAAAGACTTATCTTCACATCTGGGAGGTCCCCAACGCCTCCACACTCGTTGGTGTGGCGGGCGGTGGCACTGGGCGGTATACCGGCCTCCCAAGACCCGTGCAGGTCCAGCTGATGAGCTGACCTCCATCTACGACCCTAATGCCTACCCTAGGCGACGATGCGGATTGGGGCCAGATAGAGTCGCAGAGCCGCAGGGCGAACGTGACGCTGAGGCGACGACTCCAAGCAGTAGGGCAGAGCCCACGTGCGTGTAGGCGAGAGTAACGGCAGCAGTAGCAGCGGCGCGGAGCTAGGCAGGGAGGGGAGTAGCATGTAGGGCAGTTGCGGCAGCGGGACACCATGGCCCGCGGCTGACCGACAGCAAGCGCTGCGGCCAGAGCGGCCAAGGGACATCCGAGCCACGGCCAGGCCGAGGTGGCCTCGGCCGGCCAACACGTGGCAGTGCGCATGCATGTGGTGGCCAAGCATGGCGACGTCGAGTGCCTCACGAGGTGACCGCGTACACTTGGTCAGACAGCCCGAGGTCATTCATGTGGATGCATTTTAAAGCATCAACCACGACTAAACCAACTCGATTGAGTCACAACCACCTAGACTAAGGATGAAAACGAAACAGAAATATCCCGAACCGAACCGCATCGTTTTCTGTATTTTATCCGATCGAATTCGTATTTTTATGTCCGACTTTACCGTTTTCGCTTTCGTTTTCGTATTTCAAATGTAAAAGTAGAAAAAGGTTTAGACATTTTCCGACCGTTTCCGACTTTCTACTTTTCTACTTTTAATTCGGAATATCCCGAATTCAAAATTCAGTTTAAACTGACTTTTGTTGTCAATCATTACTGTCTAGGCAACTAGGCAAAGGCAAGTGTGGAGCACTGATGCTCATTGACCGCATTATATAGGCAGCTCACCCTGGTCGCGGCTCCTTGAGTCATCGAGGTAGGACTAATCACCTTGCACGGTGCTGTATGCTTGCATGGCTGCATCTAGCTTCACGCGGCGCTGTTGTTGCATTGCTTGTGACTAGGCCAACCAAAAGAGAGAGAGAGAGCTAGATGGGCCAGGCGTTGTTGCTATCCTTTCTGTCTAGTACCGATGGCATCTCAAATTTTCCTCTTTTTTCTTTTTTTTCTTTTCTTTTTTTCTCTTGTCAAAGAAACCAAATTGATAAGTCTGCTCTCTTGCACTCGAAATTTGCCACGATGACACTTGTTAATTGTTATGCATTGTGATTGGTATTCTATATTGAATTTTCGTATACCGACCGTGTTCGACATAATTTCGCTCGAATGGGTTCGTTTTCAAAATTCTCGATATTCCGTAAGTTCGCGTTCGTTTTCGTGTCCGGCTTTACCGTTTTCGCTTTCATTTTCGTATTCAAATATAAAAGTAGAAAATGGTTGAGGAGTTTTCCGACCGTTTCCGACCGTTTTCATTCTTAACCTAGACCATACCAAAGAGGGCTCATTGGACTACCATTGGGACCAATAACATAGCACTGGCTTTTAGTTACATTTTTCCAAACTAATTCCCCAACATAGCACTGCCATCCTATATTTAGACAGGAAATTTGCTTAGTCTAGGGCTGATTTTTATCTCAAATTTGATTTCCAAGCTACTAAAAATACTAGCTAGCAATTTTATTTTTCTAGCAAGAGTTGCATTGTTATCTATAAAGTTTGTACTTTAAACTTTATTTAAGTGACACAAGTATGTCCTATAATGTTTTTGCTCAATAAAAATTGGTTTTCAACCTTACTTGATATAGCATGAACTATTGAACCAACTTTCATTTAACATTTTTATTAACCATTTTAGGTTACAAGAACTTATCTACATACTCCATCACATGCATTATCACACAAATATGATGCTCATGACATGGTTTAGCAAGTTATTTAGGGTGTAACAACAGGGGTGTTACACATATCCCACCACGCTAGCCTAAGTACACATGCTTGCACAGGGCCCATCGGCTGCCTCCTTCTCTTAACTCTTTCCAGGCTTGTGCTACCACCCGATGAGCATCCACCTTATTTCATACTCCACCTCATGCACTCCTCGACGACATGGAGCATATACACTACACTTGCGCCCTTGTCATCCGGCTCCTCCCACATCCTCGCCCCCTCTCACTTTCTCCTCCTATGGCTACCTAAAAAATTGAAGGAGAATGGATGTGGGAGGGGCTAAATGACGACAATGTAGGCACGGCGTGCTTGAGCTCAATGCAATCAACGAGTGATGGGAGGTGGAGCAGGAGACAAGATGTCACATGTTGTTGCTTATTGGATGGCGGGTCGGTTTAGAAAGAGTAGGGAGGTGGAGGCAACAAGTGGCTTGCATGCAAGCATGCATGTGTGTTTAGGCCAGTGTGGTGGGAAACGGTGTCCAAACAACCCTAAAGACCATCTAGTGAGTCATTTGAACATTATTTGATGCTTTACGGGCTATCATATTATGTTTACAGTTGATGGGGTCATATAGTCGATCAATGATATGTTACGGGGTTATATAGACTTTTAATATACCACGTCAGCAAAACTAGCTTCAAAACCATCTCACGAGGTTATTTAGATGATTTTCAATAGTTTGAGAGGATAGAATACTGGTTTTATAGGTGAGGGGTTGAAGTAGAAAACCACCAATTGGTCAGCCACATCTAAAAATGCTCTTTAGAGGTGGCTAAATCTAGAGCCACCTCTAAATTGATTTGTAGAGACGGCTGGATCCGTAAAATTTATAATGGTAAAATCTATAAGGAAATTTAAACTTTAGCTTACATAGAAGGCCTGTAACTCAGTGGCCACGTTACTATGGACGTGACATGGAATATGGTCGTCGTTGAAGTTTACTGAAACGTTTATCTGAGTAGAGGGAGAGGATAACAGTATAGCCCATGAGCTCGCCACAGGTGGTGGCAAAGAGAACAAGTTACTTAGCTATGTGGCGCTCTAGTTCTTGGGCTTATGTAGAGCACATATTATCGCTTACGATTACAACTTCACTCCTGAACAATAATAAAATGGCTCTCTACCTTTTTCATGAGGAAAAAAAGAATACTAGTTTTTTTAGAAAAAAAAGAATACTACGCCTGGTTTACTTTGCAAATTTTTTTAACCCGATGAATAGTGCCACTTTCGTCTTATTTGATAAATATTGTCTAATCGTGGACCAACTAGACTCAAAAGATTCATCTCGTGATTTCCAACTAAACTGTATAATTAGTTATTTTTTTATCTACATTTAATACTTTATGTAAGCGGCTAAAAATTGATGTGATGGAGAGAGTGAAAAAATTTAGAATTCGGATGTCATCTGCCCTGGTGCGCATTACCGAGGACGACGATGACGACGACCACTGTGGGCCTGTGGCTACATCGGCTACCGCCAGGCGTCCTAGTTCATGGATCGGGCCCACTGCGGCGTGCTTGCCGTTGCCGGCGCGCGGACCACGTGCGCGACGTCCACGGGCCGCGGCCGCACTGATGATGATATCGTGGCCCAGGCCACGCACCCGCCACCGTACGGGCCGTGCAAGTGGAGGTGGGATCGCCGCTTGGTTGGTTGGCTTTGGACGTTGCCCCCATGCATGGTGATCTGGTATGCCGACTACAGATGGAGTACTGGACTAGCTACGCCGTAGGATGAAAACGGACAAAAATTTTTCCGTACCATCACGTTTAGTTTTCTATATTTTTCTGTCCGTTTTTATATTTGCGAGATCCTGTTTTCGTGCCCCCGTTTTAGTTTATGTGATCTTAATTTAATTTTCTGGCTCCCCATCCGTATTTGTCCATTTCCGTATGTCCGCATATTTCGATTCCGTTTTCGAACCTGCTCCCGTTTTCGCAAAAAAATATAGAAACAAAAGTAGAAATAGGGTTTTTCCGTCCGTTTCCGTCCGTTTTCATCCCTAGCCACTGGTCCACTGCCGACACACTATAGCTACCACATGCATGGCCACCGACTACGACAGTTTTTTTTTCCATGTGCTACTGTGCGTTCCAAACTATAGTCCATTTTAGTTTTACTTTTAATCAAACATTTAAAATTTTAATTAAATTTAAACGTTGTCCTCGGATCAGGCTAGCTAGGTCTGGCCAAAAAATGCTAGGTTTTTCTAGCCTGGCCCAAACCCGACAAATGTTTGATTCGGACTACCACGAAGCTAGGTTGAGTCCCGGTGGACAATGTTTGTACAAGTCTGTATTTTACTCGATTTGCCTGATATACGGATTCAGTCAGTTAATTTACTCATGTGCATATGAATTAAAAGGATAATGAGATGACAAGAGGTTGAAATGTGCCCTTGTCATCATGTATGATGATGAGCGGTTGTCAAGTTTGGTGGGTTCTTGTGGTTGAGTTGTTCTTTCTTAGGATGAACCAAAGACGATGTAGCGGGGTGCAAATTTCTCGTGGTTGTGTATGCGTGAAGGCGGTGGAGAGAATTGGTGGTTGATGCCTTGATGGTGACTGTAAAGCTAATATAAGGTCAAGGAAGGTTCACGGTGAGATACCATGGGCAGCGAAGGAAAGACAAGAGGGATTGGAACAAGGGACCAAGGCTTATAAAAGCATGGGTAATTCACCTCAAGCATATAAGGATGACAAGAGGGTGTACAAAAGGGATGAAGACGACATTGATCCAAGTCAAGGAGGGATAAGATCTCAGACAAAGTCGATCAAGTGTTGGCCATGAGGGACTTGGAGATTGCAAGGACGAGGACGAAATGGACGCATTGACACTAGTTGAAGGGTTTGGCAGTTCCAGTCTCAAACCCCAGGGGCAGTGAGCCAGATGATGCATGGCACGTCACAATGCTTGCGTGCAGGAAAAGAGAAAACGTGAAGGCGCCATATATCCATCCAATGTGTGAAGAAGAATCTGGCCCATTTCGCCGGCCTCTCTGGGTCTGTACCTAGTATTTAATTAATTAGTGGTTTTTTAGTCTTTTTCATGGATGTATATATGGACGTGGCTAGTTAGGATACTATTTCTTGCAAGCCTAATTTCATTCACTACACAGATAATTTTTAGCAACGGATCTTGCATTTTTTTAATAGAGGCAGGTCATTCAAAATCCATCTCTAAAAATGGTTCCCGAGCTGACCCGTCTCTAAAAACATATATTTAGAGGCGACTAAAATTTACAATCATAAACCTCTGATGTTTAGAGGTAGCTAGATCTAGAGTCGTCTTTAGAAATCGATTTTTAGAAGCAGCTAGAATACAGTCGTATCTAAAAATAGGTGCAACACAGTAAACTACATAACTTTTTTTAGAAGAAGTCATACGAAGGCAAATTTAATATCAAAGTTGTACATTTAGAAGAGATCTGCATCTATGTAGTAGACATCTTTTTTCAAACAAACTCTTTTACCCTATTTAATTTCCTACACCATTATTAAGTTGCTCCGGAGGAGAGTGCCGATCATAAGCTTGTGGCTGCCACAGCCACATGTCCCACTGTTTTATCATCAGTAGTTCCCATGTGCGACATCCCTGTACATGTCGGGTATATACGGTTCCTTTATTTCCCCGGCCCCAAATATTGTAAGCTTATGAAATGTTAATAACCGATCAAGCAATCACAGGCGAGGAAGTGGTAATCATACCAGAGAATGAACATTATCTAAGACTTCATCATGGCATGTTTCTAAGATTAATTTATATCAATTTATACTCCAACTAATTAAGTTTATTAGTTTGTAGGCAGGCAGAGCTTGCCAATAATGCACTGCATAAATGTACTTTAATTAATTTCGATATTATATTTTTAGGCTGTTCAAGGCATGGTCTCGTCTATCATTGAGCACACAGGGGTGGTTGGTTCTCGCGGATTAAACTTTAGTTCATGTCACATCAGATGTTTTATAGTAATTAGGAGTATTAAATGTAGATAAATTACAAAACTAATTGCATAAGCCATGACTAATTCGCGAGACGAATCTATTAAGTCTAATTGGTCCATGATTAGCTAATGTGATGCTACAGTAACATATGCTAATCATGGCTTAATACATTTGTCTCGTAAATTAGTCACGGGTTATGTAATTAGTTTTACAATTGCCTCATGTTAATTAGTACTCCTAATTGACGTCAAATATTGGATGTGACAGGACCACTACTCTCTCCGGCCGATCCGTCAAGAGAATCGTTTGGCGCGTCCGCGCGTATGCTAGATCGGTTAGCGCGCGTACGTTGCGCCGCTTTCCCCGAGCAACAAATAAACACAATAATGATCGCAAAAGTTAGTTGCTCTCCCACATGTGCATGTTCTTGACAGGCAGGACGACGCAGCAAAAAAGAAAACAGTGCTAGCTGTTCATACTCGATAAATCATTAGCTAGCATGCATAGATGCAGCATCTCACAAAGTACACGTACGGTCATGCATACATACATCTATTGGTACGCACGACCAGACCAGACCAATGCATGAGTTCGGCCTGCCTACCTGGCCACCACAACCAGTCGGCTGTCATCAAAAAGAAAACGGAGTGGCTAGCGCCACTACTAAATTTTGACCCTGTTGCACCGGCCAATTTTTGATGTTATAGGTCTAAAATAGATGCAATAGTTCGGTGTCGCATCAATTTCTCGTTCGATGCTAGCCGATGCAAGTGGTCTTGATGCAATAGCCTTTCGCATCGGTTACTTGTGGTTGATGCGAGAAGTAGCTATTGCATCATCCATCCGTTGTCTCTTGCATCAAAATTGAGAGATGCAATAGCTTATTGCATCCAAATCATGTTGATGCAATACATCTATTGCAACGGTTATCGTTCGATGCAATAGACTATATTGCATCCATATTAGGTTCGATGCTATATAATCTATTGCATCACCATTTTGATTCGATGCAAGAGGTTCTATTGCATCACCATTTTGGTTCGATGCAATATGAACTATTGCATCGACGTTATGCTCGATGCAATTCAAACTATTGCATCGACATGAGGTTGGATGCAATTCAAACTATTGCATCGACATGAGGTTGGATGCAATTCGAACTATTGCATTGACATGAGGTTGGATGCAATTCGAACTATTGCATCGACATAAGGTTGGAAGGATAACCAATTATTGCATCGAATAAATTGCACAAAATTCATAAAATTACAAAATTCAATGGCATAAAAAGGCAATCATATTAATAACTTGGATCATAAGCATTCAATAGTTTGTACAATGTAAGGAAGTCAAATGCCTTCCTATTTCCAAATAGGTAATTGCAAAGTTGAACTGCATTACAAACCACTAACTTATGTTACAAATAGGCAATCATGAACAAAAAATGCAAGTCTCTTAGCACAGATCAACATGACATCTTTCTCGTTGCACAATATTTAATTCATTTCAGCTTGCCGAGACTCCCTCAAGGTTGATCTTCCTAAAAAAGTCAAAATGACATGCATTAGTAATATATATAGTTGATCACACAGTTGGAATCCAAACATAGACAAGACATGTATAAGTGAACAAAGTTCATGTTAATAATCTGGACAACAACTTAAAATGACACCTGATTGCTCATACCTTTCCTCCTTTCTTTCTGCATTGTCGCTTTTTATTTGCAGCAGTATTCCTCAGTGTTTGTGTTGTAATAAATGTCACTATCTCATTACTATCTTTATCATTTGGGAAAAGTGATCTGTTGGCGCTGCTTCTGAGAACTCTAGGTAGGATACTATTCTGTTTGCTCAACAATACACTGTCTGCTACAGTCTGTAAAAACTAGAAGATTTGAAGGGAGCAATCACCACTTAGCAATTCTAAGAATCTGTTCAACTGCATGTGATAATTTTGAAGTATATTACCTGTTGCACATGTTCTGATCCTTGGATGGGAGTGGGAACAGCAGCAGGTTCATTATGTGTGGGCAGGACAGATTCTGTACCAGCCTTCATATTTAAAAAAAAGATTCAAACTTTATGTAAGATTAAATGTAGGTATCCATTACATTGCAGTTTGCATTTATCAAAAAATAATACCTTTGCTAAATCTGCACCTTCATTTGCACTAACCATATTTTCAATACCAGTAGCATTAGTTGTGAATTCTGAAGGATGAGTGGCTGTTTCTGTAGGCTGATGGGCTATTGTGGTTGGTGCAGCATTCTTGCATTGGAGTTATAAGGAGAAACATTAGTAATCAAGCTTAACTAAAATCAATGATGTTGGTAACAATTAAGTAGTATTATTACCAAAGGCGGTGCTTGATTTTGTTGTTTGATTAGTGAAAAAAGCTCTTGCCTTAGTTCTTCTCTAATCTTGCTACTTGTACTCTCCAGTTGATGTTGCAGTTGCTGAATTTTTTTCCTTGTCGCTCTCCCTCTCAGCGGCTTGAATAGTAAGTTGTTCTTTTAACTTCTCTACCTCAGCTTGCATCTCACTATTCTTCTGTTAGGCTGCTGCTGCTAATGCAGATGCACGAGCTTGCTCTTCAATTCGTTCATTCATAAGTTGGCTTCGGGTCGGATACTTTGCCAAGTATCCATGTCCAGGACCTTTCTTGCTCCTGCATCCAGTGGTTTCCTTGTAGGTTTCATGAAGAATGTGCTTTTCTTGTTCTTTTGAAATCATAGAAGCTTCCAACTCAATTCTCTTTTCAATTTTGGAGAAGGCGCTTTCCTATATTTAAGAAAACAATTAGTGTTCAACTTTAGCGAGTAGCAATAGCAGTTCCAGTTCAAGTATAATAAGAATTAGGTAAAATGGATAATTTGGAAATCAAACTGTATCAGTTAGATTCATGTACTAATTACTTCCTAAAAAAATCCAAGTCCATGTTAATCATGCAAATATGATTCCTAGCAAAGTATGTTGAGAGGTAAAAAGCAATGGACAGTTGAACGCTAGCATTTCAGACATATGTATGACATTAGAGATAAATGAATAAAACATGTTATGAGAACATACATCACTGGACACTCGTTTACCGAGTAGCCCAGCTCTATTCAAATCACTTAAACAACATAACTTATAACTACATAAAGCATCTAACATAATCACCTTGCTTTCCAGCAAGTTCCCAGAAATCTGGGCATGCAACAGCTGTACAGAAAAAAATCATATCTGGAGATATACAAGTCCAAATGACTTACAAGAGGACATTCTGGAAAGCTTATAAAATTCTCCAGATTTCATCTTCAGACATCAAAGCATGATTCAGAATTTAAGTACTTCGAAATAGCAGAATTACAGAAACTACTCTGCTGAAACAGAGAGCAGAAATCTGGGCATGCAACAGCTGTACAGAAAAAAATCATATCTGGAGATATAAAAGTCCAAATGACTTGCAAGAGGACATTCTGGAAAGCTTATAAAATTCTCCAGATTTAATCTTCAGACATCAAAGCATGATTCAGAATTTAAGTACTTCGAAATAGCAGAATTACAGAAACTACTCTGCTGAAACAGAAAGCACCCAAAAACTGGGAGGTAACTTCAAATAGCTGTAACTTTTAAACCAAACCACTAGGCCAAATGACCTCAAATTTGAACAGCATCTAGATATGACAATTATCTTCGACTTTGGTATTCACAAGTTTCCCAGGAAACCAACTTATCAAGGTGAACTTCTCTAAGTCCCCAGATCTGTCCAAATGGGACCAACATCTCACTTAAAGAATTAACGATGTTCCAAACTTACATTTGGACCATACCAACCATATCATGGCACATACATAACTCATGGACACCAGAAAATATGATGGACATCATAAAATAAAATTATTTGATGCAGGTACCATATGCTATCAGGAGACCACAGAAAAAGTTTGGGAGCATTTGGCTTATCCAAACTTGCTATACCAAAAAGAACAGGTGGCACAGCTAAAAACTAAAAATAGCATAAATAAGAAACTAAAGATAGGATTGCCAAACCGAACACAAGGACAAGGAGATGATGACCTTTTATCACCCAATCAGGGCATGTACAACCATCAATATAATAATTATGTTATATATAATTGTAACATCACTAAGTACTGATGAACAAAGTAGCACTTACATATATTTCCTTAGCAGCATCAGAAGACCATCGGCCCTCCTTGGTGCGTGTACTCCTCCAAAATGTCAAACCATCTGGCTCTTCACCAGTCTCTAGGTTTCTCTAAGATGTGAAAATTGAACATTGTTACTGTTTAGGTAAAAATAAAAGAAGAAGATTAGGTTCCGTATCATTACCTGCTCATAACTAACTTGTGAAAAAGGTTTTGGTCCTGTAAGATGTATTGTTTGTCGATGCTGGGAATTGCTAGAGTTTGTGGTGCTCATTCGCTAATATAAACACAGATATGTTAGATGCACTACAAAAATACAGACAATAAACACATATATGTCAGAGGCCTAGAACCTGGAATTTGTCACTTCCAAAATACAACACCAAGTAGTGCCACTCCACAATATCCAAATCATCTGGCTTATGTCTCATTCTTTCATGATAACTGTTGTATGCCTTGTATGTGGCACTCAATTGAGCTCGCCATCCTTTGTAACGATACTTTGCAATCTTCCATATCCTAGCCTTCTCATCATCATTGTTCTCAATCTTCCACCTAACCTGTAGAAAAGGGATACCAACAAACTGTGAACAAATAAGATATTACAAAGAATTAATTTATCATATGCGGGAGCAAGACTGTAACGTACAATTATATTTCGTGCTATTTTATCTTTAACGATCTGCTTGACATCTCCCCACTTTTTAACTCCAATAAGTGGAGTCCTTTTTCTTGTAAACCAAACTATTTCATCAACAAATGAGCGATAGTTATCTCCTATAGGACCGCCTTTCGTGGATGAGAAATCGATACTAAGTTTCTCAGTGCCAAGTTTAAATCTCTTAGCTTCGACCGATAAACCTTTTATGGTTCCACGCCCAATCTTTCTCTTGTCGCCAACCCCTACTGTACAATTGATGTTATAAAATGGAATGTATGTTAACATTATAAATCAGTATTTTTATGTTTTTTAATGTATGAACACTCTGAACCATTGCATACCTTTGTGAGAGGCCTTTGGCCTACAAGCATGGGCTGGAAACTGCATTGGTGTTGCGCTGTTGTCACCACTTCCGTCTTCTTCAATGGTTTCATCTTCTAAATATGCATCTGCACATACAAAAAAGTGAAAGTACACCGTTACAATGGAGTTGGAAATATATATGAACAGGCCTATACATAATTATTTATAGGCCTTAATGATAATACGAGTAATAAAAAAACTTGAACGGAGACATGACATGTCGGTGATTATTACACCAATTTTACTATATATAGTTCCACCTGGATTTAAAAGTTAAATGATATTATTAGTAATAAAAATTACTTAGGAAAATATAGAGAATAACAAAAAATTAAATTAGGAAAAAAACAAGGCAGACTGCATGCCGTGATATAGGGCGTGCCGCGTGTGTATCAGATTCAAGGAAATAAATCATTGATCAAACGCATGGTTACGGGCTTACGGCACCTCGTCAATGCAATTATATCGGCCTCCTTTAAAGCTGCAGCCAACGTCAGCCATGCATGGTAATTAAAAAAGCTACTTTAGTTACTAACGCTGACTATTTAAGGCTCACCCGAAAAAATCAATGGCTGCCGGTCAGGGTGCTCCACGGTGGTGGGTGATGAATACTATTCATAGCGTAGGATGCTAATTAGTAAGGTGCTCTATATATATATATATATATATATATATATATATATATATATATATATATATATATATATATATATATATATATATATATATATATATACACACTAATGCCAAGATAAAACAAAATCAGATTACATATATCTTGAAGAAGCCCTTCCCTCCTCAACCATTCTTTATATGTTGCAACAGTATTCAGCCGGGTGTCATCCTTAAATTCTGCGAGATGCATATATAGATGTTATATATATAGTGTCAATTTTAGATCAGTAACTAAAAATCATTGCGATTTATTTTTCTAGTACATTAGTACCTGGGTTGTTTTCATCCTGTGGCAGCTTATTGAGCCACACCTTGTACGCATCAATGTCTTCATCCTGAATTCCTTGTCCACTAACTTCCTCATGTATACTATATTGCTTAATCGGTGTGATTGCATATTCTCCTTCCTGATCTACCTGAGTTGTTGAAACTGCTATCCTAATTGTCTTCTCTTCTGTACAATCTTCTATCATTGTCAATGCATCTTCTTCGTAATCTATACGCTGCAGCAAAGCTCTATCGTTGCCACATCTCTTCATATAGTACATGAAGTCCCTCGCAGAATAACCCATCTTAACTTTGTACTTTAATAAGTTGGCAAAGGTAATTCTAGCACGGTCAATGTCTAATACGGTCATTTATTAGCTTTTAGTTAATTTCTAAAATAACCAAACAGCTTAACCTTGTAAATAAATAATAATAAATCACATAAGTATTAATTAAACAAAGTTAAATTAAATTTATTAATTTATATAAATTAGATCAACATGATATTGGTGATCAAGGTCATGAGTCGCACAAGTATATTAAGAAAAGTTGTTGATCGTGATCGGACACTCGATGGGATATGACATGCGTAGCAAGTTGTTTATTATGATCAGACACTTGGTGGGATACGCCATGCGTCTCTCGGAGGCATATGACATGGCACTCGATAGGACATGACTATATATCAAGTTGTTGGCCAACATGGCACGCTGGGTATGACACCACGACATGTACCTACTAGATGACATAGGCAATGACATGCCACTCAATATTATGGAATATGACAAAATAGTTACTAGTTGGACACGATGAGGCACTTGATGGCATATGACATGTCACTCGGTGGCATATGACATGGCACTCGATAGGGTGAGACTACATATCAAGTTGACATGGCATGCTCAATGCGACACCACGACATAGGGAGACATAGACAACTCTCACTATGACACCATGATATGTACCTACTAGTGAGACATGATTGAGTGCATGTATGTTTTAGAAAATATAAATAGTATTTCAGTAATTAATAGGTTCTTATCTACATCATTCATCATCTCACGTTCTCCTTTTCAAAATCTTGCACAGATGGTTTAGAAGCTTTAACATCTTTGTTTATTTTGTTCATTTGATCGTCTAATATAGTGGTAGTAACATTATTCATAAAATTTATATATTTTAAAATAATATATATATATTTTAATAATTAATTATATCAATTAATCAATCAGTACTTATATATTATTTATCATGAAATTACAAATTATACAAAATAATTTACATCAGCAAAAAATTAAATTATTAAAATAATTTACAACAATAAAATATGTTAGGTTTAAACTAAATTAGAAAAAATATATTAGAATTAACTTAATATTTATGTATCATCGCCGGCGGCCATTGCAATGTAAAAAATGCACTTGCCGCCGTAATTACAGTGTTTCCCATTTTCATTTGCCGCCCAATAATTCCCCGCGCACTCGAGTTTGACCGAAAAAACTCTCCCCGCCTCCTCCTCCATAATCTTCGCTAGATCTAAACCTCTGTACCCTGCTGCACCTCGCATGAACTGGCAACCACACAATCCTCCGCCACATCCCCGACTCCACCAGAACAACACAACCGCCACGAGCGTTGCGACATCGCAAAGGCCGTCCGACGGCTGCCTGGCCGGGCGCTGTTGCTCTTGGACCGACGCGAACCGCTGCCTGTGGATGGCCGGGTGGCGGTGATCTTCATCAACTCCGATCGTGCCGCAAACATCTTTCCTTCCCGTCGCTAAATCCGCTTTCTGCCGTCGGTGAGCATATCTGCACCTTTTCCCCTCGTCACCTATTTCTGTTATCTCGCAATAATCCAGGGGCCGAGGACCCAATATGGCAAAGGTAAGGCTGCTGCCATACCTCGATTATGCCACTACTCTGTTCTTTGGTCGCTGCCCCTTGCACTAATAATCTGCCATAGACGAGAGCTGCTAACCTCTGAATGCCATCTAGAGGAAGAAGAAATTTTCTGCTCTCGGCAAATGTTCTGCGACTCGACCTGTATTTTGGATCTTAAGCCTATGTATATATATTCCCGACTTTGCAATTTCTCGTGAACAATTGAATCGTTATTTCGTCCGGTCCGGGAGTCTGGCCCTCACCGTCGATCTGTGAGTTCCAGTTCCGGCAACCCTCCAAGAAATTTTGCGCTAGTTGAGTTCCGGCGAGTAAGCGATAGGCAAGTTTTGGCGGCTGTCTGCACTGCAAGTTCATGCCAATACAGTATAGCAAGGGGAGTAGGCAAAGCTAGGCGGCATTGCAGTCTTGCTAGCAGGCATCAGTCTGGAGCAGACACGCCAACGATGTCCCACCATCAAGCATTAGTCATTAGATCAGATAAATTACTTGTTCTTTTTAGTCACCAACTACTTTTAAATTATTGTTGTTTAATTTATTTATGTTGGTTAATTACTCAATTTGGTTATGCTCCTTAATGTAGAGATTAGTTTGGGTTTATTTTGGAGTTTCAGAAAAGAAGGGATTATTGGAGATTAGTCTGTTATGCTCCTTAATTGAAGATAGTGGTAGGTTCACATGCTTTTGTTCTTGAGTACCCTAATTTGGTGATGCTACTTTGCAATGAAGCACTACTGGCTGGCTTGCTGCTATTCTGAATGAAAGTAACGAGTTCTTTAGACTTCAATCACTTAATTTCTCAGTTTTCCCCTAATTTTGGGTTTCTTTGCAAGATACATAAATCATGGAAAGAGGACCTTGAAAATTAAGAAACTTGAACCTTGAAGTACAGGATGGAGAACCTATGCAGAGGGGCTTGAAAATTTGGCAGACACGAAGAGAATTTAGAAGGTCCTCCAGATATTGATGATATATTAGCCAGCATGCCACTCTCCAACAAATGATGTTCGGGTAACACATTACCCTTTCTATCTCTAATTTCTTAGCGACAATATAGTATTTAGCTACATTCTAATGTCCTAATTCTAAAGTAAACCAGGATTTTGCCCAGCCATCTTTACCACACATGAGCAAATCGTTGCCCAGTGATAGACCACCTCATATCAGTCTGTTGTGTCTATCTGTACCACATGAGACTCAGTAGGTTTTTTTGTTTTTCCTATATTAATTTTGATATGAGCATATATTCTTAACTAGCCTTTAGAGTAAGACTGAGAGCAAATTAAATGTATTCTTGTTTAAATTGATAAGAACAGGTGCTATACATGACAATCAGATGAGTAGATATTGAGTTGTTAGTGGAACTATGTGATAACATGTAACAATTGAAATTTGGGCATTATATTTCAGAAGGCAACTTAAGTAGGTTCTGTTATTTTACTCTGTAGCCTAGCAGTTCCGAAGAATCAAATGCTAATGTGTACTCTCAAAAAAATGATGTGCAGGTAATACATTTCCTATTTTATTTCTTATTTCCCTAACTACAAGCATAGCAGGTAAATAGTTGCTGATGTCCTGGAAACTTTGGTTCCTCTTATTTTGTAGCATGATGGAAGCAAGTGACTTGATGTGGATGGAAGCTACAAGTACATGGAAGCATGCATGTGACTTGATGTGGATGGGAAGGCAAGCTACAAGTTTAGAGTGAACAAAGGTAGATTTTAGGCGTTAGAGACAAATTATATATATTTGTATGATACGGTCACTTTTCCTATGCTTCTTGATGAACACGGTTGTCTTGTTCAATGCACTTTAATCTATTATTTAATTAGTATCTTGGTTTGTAAAGATAGAATCGATTTTATCAATGCAATTTATGATTCACTTATTTGAAATCATTTATTGCTTTTTATTTGAAATCATTTATTACTTTTTAAAATCATTTATTGCTTTTTATTCTAAACCGGTGCAATACCACCTACATATTGCATCAAAAAATCAATACTAACGCAACCAACTATGTCCGATGCAATAATTTCTACCTATTGGGTCCCTTTTTCGAAATGATGCGATAGATCATACCTATTGCATCGATATGAATTACTATCGCATCCAACTCATTTTCGATGCAATAATGACCACCTATTGCATCATATTTTGAAAATCGATGCAATAGCAGCCACCTATTGCATCATATTTGTATTTGATGCAAGGGGACGTGATGCAATAGGGTCAAAATTTAGTAGTGCGCCCCAATAAAATACTTATAACTTGCAATAGGAAAACCCCTTCCTGCAACATAAGAAACAACTGAAACATTAGAAACATAATGTTGCAATATACGTGTTAAATATATGCAACATCCAGATAAAACCGATTGCAACATACGTCTATAAACAGATAAAACATTTTGAATAAACTTTTGCAACATGCCTCAGAAACTTATGCAACATGTGCAACATCCACTAATCTACTTTTGCAACATCAAGATGAAACCATTGCAACATACATTGGAAACGCCTGAAACACTTGAAACATACTTATGCAACATAGGGGAGGGGTAGGTCAGGCTGGCCAACTCCGGCCGTCGGGGTGGGAGCCAGCGACGAACCGCAGCGCGCGAGCACTACCAGCACTTGCTGTGCTCATGGGTGCCCTTGGCTCAGTCGGGGAAGACCTGAGGCACAACGACACGTGCGCTTCAACGGTCATGGTAGGGTCAGCGGCGCGCGACGACGATAGGGGACGGTTGCATGCCGAGGGAGCGAGCAGTACAGGTGACTAAGATGGGCGCGCGGTGCGGCCGGCGATGGGGCGCGGACGGTGGGGGGGAAGGACACGACAACCGAAGAGCACATGGTGGGAGAAGGGGCGTGGATGGATGAGCGGCCACGCTGCGACGGACGCTGGGCGGATAAGCAGATGGGTGACTAAGGATTTTTTTTGTTCTAAGAGAGACGGGCCCGCTTCTGTGGAGACGCATCCGATCGAGAGTCATGAGTCGGACGCCTGTGGCATATCATTATCGAAAAGAAAAAACCTGTCACTGATGCTTAACTATAGCAAACACGGTCGACATGGGAAGAAAGCGTGCGCTGCCGCCATGCTGGGTTTCCTTCGCCTCACGGCGACAGCGGCAACGACAACGCCGGAGACGGAGAGAGAAGAGAAGCAGAAGGGCCGCGCACGGGGCATCGTAGGAGCCATCACCGTACCGGCAGCACCACCGATGTCACGGCACGGTCTACAGGTCGAGAACGTGGTGTCCACGACGGTGCCGGTGCGCCCTAGCGACGGCGATGACGACCACCTATCGCTACGACGTCGACCGCCGAGTTCATCATCGACCGGGTCCACCGCGGCATGCTCGCCGGCGTTCGGCCGGGGCCAGCGGGCCCGCGGCCTGCTGCACTGATGATACCGTAGGCCCAAGCCACCGTACGGGCCGTGCAAGTCCAAGTTGGATCGACGTTTGGTTGGTTGGTTTGGACGACGCCGGCCCCCATGCATGGCTTGCGTGGTTTGGTGTGCCGACTAGAGATGGAGTGTAGCGACTTCACGATGGGGGTGGGTCATCCACGGAGCGAACCGCAACTGATCCAACGATCCATCTGACAAACAGAGGAGCACCGGTTGCTCCATTTTTTTTATTAGCTGCTGACCCTATGGGTCCAATGGTTGTTACGGATCGCTCCATTTTGGATTACTGGCCTATCGCTTGCTCGTGCTGGCTTCAGCAGTGGAGTTGAAGGAGGAGGTGAGCCGGCTGATCGGCAGAGCAAATATAGATGGCCGGCGGGCGGTGGGTGGCGCTGTTCTCGAGCACGAGCACGACGCAGTCTATGCGGCCGTAGCCGGCGGCGGCGTCCGTCGAGCGGAGCGGGCATCTTGTCGCCGTCGCTCATGTGGACAGAGGCGCTGGACCTGCTCGTTGGGACGGGAGGCTGCGGCCGCTTGCCGACCTCCGCCGCCCGTCTCCGGCTACGCGCTGGACCTGCTGGTGAGGGCCTCGCGGCGCCGTAGTCGCCCGTGTGGATAGACAGCAGCAGCACCGCGACGTAGTGCCGGGAGGTGGGGGCGGCCATGCCCATGGGCGGGCCCTCTGCGCGTGGCGATGCTCACGGGGTGCCGCGCGCATGCACCAGTGCTGCAAGGCTGCGTCAGGTGGATGGGTCGATTCGCTCGATCCTTTGGATCGCAAGGTTCTGAACCGTTTCTCCTCTGCCGTGTTATGGGTTGCAATAAGGGGCCATTTGATTCGTTTTTTAGGATCGGTTTGGTGAACCTCTGGATCGACCCGCTCCACCCCCATTTTTATAGCGACTCACTACGCTAGTGCCGACTCCCTGTAGCTACCACATGCATGGCCGGTGACAATGACAGGCTAATCTGTCCGCTTCAAATTTTATTAGTACAATTCTAGTTTTATTCTAAGCCAAAAATTTAGTGCTTGACCATCAAATTATTAGAAAAAATATACCAAACACATCAAAGTTCAAATATGGTTCGCCAAAATCTATATATTCTGTAGAGAATCTAATTAAAGAAACTAATTTAATGTTCTAAGCAAGTGCTGGTGTATTTTTGTATAAGTTACGTCAAAGTTAAAAAATCAACATAGACAAAAGCTAAAGTAAGATATAATTTAGAACGGTAGAAGTATATTTCTAATTAATTTCAGCTGCTTGATGAACTTGAGTCGTCTCTGGAATTGAAGTTGGAGCGAGTCACGTGACGGCACGAGAAGCTACACTACCAGAGAAAAAGTTGGTGCCAGGCAAGCTAATAAATAGCGTATAGCGGGTTGGCAGCGGATTGACTTGAGGTAGCGGATTGCGGATAGCGGGTGATATTGCGGACGATAAGTTCCAATAGCGACACCCGATAGTCCCATATAATTTTAAGTATATATATCATGAATAATGAGTATAAATAATTTTAAGTGCATATATCATGAATAATTTTAGGTTTCACAGCCAATGTGTGAGTATTTGAATTTGGGATGTGAGTCACAATGTGCTGGACTAATTAGGGATATTTACTTCCATGTTATTGCGGCCTGCTACGCGCAATTGCGGCCGCAAAGTTTCAGGATGCAAAGTTCAGAGCGTTACCTCATAACGGTAGCGGCAATAGACCGCTACCGCTATTGCAGGTGTAATTACGGCCGCTACCGCCGTTATTTATTACCTTGGTGCTAGGATATGGATATATGAGTGCAGGTGGTCCATGTTTGTACAAGTATGATTATTCAATCTGCCCGATGCACGTGGGTTCAGTCAGTTATGTTTTTTTTTTTACTTGTGTGCCTATATGGATTAAAATGATCTTATCTTATAGTGTTAGACCAGTCTCGGTGAGACGAATGTTCATGAATTGTTTTCAAGACTGTAATATCATACGGAATGAAATAAAACATAACCAACTTTCAATAGAAAGTTTCATTCTATATAGTGGCAGACCTAGGATTTTACGGTAGGGTATGCCACATAAAAAATTTCATACGTAAGTCTTTAAAAGACATTTTACCAATTTGATAAACAATTATAAAAATTACAATATAATTTGTTATATATGCACTAAATAATATAAAAGGCTTAAATTTACAAAGTTACGATATAAATAGGTCAGATGCAATACTGATATAGTTTGAAATATATAAACAGATTATGTACTCAAGTTTTTTTTAATAGATGATTTAGCAGGGCGGCAAAAAAAAGAACCTGAATACCCTGATGCTGCTGATGGCCTCTGTGCCTTGGCCCGGCGGCGGTCAACCACTCCGCTAGGCATCACGCCGTCGTCTAATCAGCAATTGCGTGCGTGGGATTGATTTGGGCCGTGTTTAGTTCGGCCGATTTGGCGGTGGCCGAATACTGCACAATACTGTAGCGCACTGTAGCATTTCATTTGTATTTAATAATAATTGTCTAAACATTGACTAATTAGGCTCAAAAGATTTGTCTCGCAAAGTACAACTAAACTGTGCAATTAGTTTTTGATTTTATTTACATTTAGTACTCCATGCATGTGCCGACATTTTGATATGATGGAGAGTCTTCTTTTTGCATAGTGGAACTTCATGGCGTGGGGCAAACGAGCAGCTGGCCGGGGACTGCAGCGTCGCAGTGGGGCAGGCCACGCCTTCCCGCGAGAGGATCAGAGGGAAACCGGGACTCCAGGGGATACAAGGCGCCGCGCCGTGTACTACAGCTGCACGCAGCACGCAGGATCGATGGGGAGACGGGATCACAGGATCGATTCAGGATCGCTTGCGGCTGTTGCGCCCGTGGAACGGTCGATGCGGGCTGTGGCGGTTTCCGAAGGGGACTCTAATCACCGAGCGTCCAAGCTACACAGCTGAATGATATTTTTCTTTTTTACATATACTGGGACAATGCTTTGACTGTAGTTGGGTCAGGGTATGCCGGGGACCACCTGGCATATCCTGTAGGTCCGCCACTGATTCTATGGTATCATAGATATATAATTTTATGACTCATAGAGAGTTGGTAAATCACGCTAATAGAGTTACTTCTTCTTTCTTCTTAAAAGCGTTGCCATGTCATTAAAAATGTCTATGTGATAGTCTATTAAATGCAGATGAAATTCAAATGAAACTCCTATTGAGACCGACATTACTAATTAGAGCCTCTAAAGGAGTTTTCATGTTAATTTTTTATGAGATGCATGAGAAAAAAGATAGATTCTAAAAATTCTTATAATAATTAGAAACATCTGTCTTTAATTGAGTAGACTCTAATCATCATCTCTAATAGTAGTCATTAGATCTATCATGTTTTATAAAAATATCACTAACCTTTGCTATAAGAAATATATATATATATATATATATATATATATATATATATATATATATATATATCATTGTGAAAGATAATTAAAATAGTCCCTCATATTTGTATTGAAATTATCCAAAGCTTATTTAAAATAACACACAAAATTACCAGCCACGACCATTATGAAACGTAATGCAATAGAACCCCTAGATTTGCATCTAAAAGGAACCACAAACATCAAATATGAAATATAATATAAAGTAGCACCTTTAATTTACATCTCAATTATTCATGATAAAAGATAAAATTAAATATACCTCAAAATTAGCATATAAGTACTAACCTAAGCAATTACGATAAAGTATGTTATATATGTTCCTAAATAACACACTTCTATCACAAAAATAAAACTAAGCATGATGCTATGTGTGACACCATGTCGACCAACATGCATACATTAGGATCAATATTTATTTTAATATTTTATTGTGTGAAAAATGTTCCCTTAACATGCCACATATCAATGATAGTTGCAATTTGCTTTAATTATGTCAATACTCCATGACAATATTTTTTGTAAGTTGTTATTTAAATAAGTTATTATATTTTGTTCGAATCATATCAGACTAGTAATTTAATTTTATTAACATTTTTGTTTTTGTAAAACAATATTACTACACATATAAATCTTCAATATAGCAAATTCAACATATTAAGTGCCACGATATGGTGTAGACTAACAATTGTTTATGCTAGGACATAGGATATTTTTTATATAATAAAGACTAAAATTTTGAATAAAAGATACAAGCATTAGAGTTTTAAAATAACATGTGCATAAAAAATATAACAATTAATAAGGTCAAAAGTTGGAACCTAAAATATATATTCATGATCAGAAGGAATGCAACAAGAGCTTATACAATTTAAACTTAGGTTTCAGTTAAATATATATCATGATATAAACAAATTAATGCCTAGGAATTCTAAGTAGTCCTAAGAAAGTCTCTATGCTAATACTTAGAGATTTGTGAGAAAAAAGGATAACCCACAGAAATTCTCACAAAAATAAGAAAAGGTCGGGCCTTCAGTTTGACAGCCATTGGCACTAATCATATTTGACAATAACAGCCATGGGATCTATTCTCTTTATTGCTAAATAATTACCTACCTTAGCAGTTATAGAAAACAACATAAAGGAACTTATAAATTGGTATAGGAATTACCACCTATAACATGTCTGGTAGACAATCCAAAGTAACCCTAAGTTTCTATCTAATTATCTAGCTACCATTATGATAAATAATCTAGGTAACCCTTTAATTTGCATCTAAATACTAAAGAAACTAAATATCCTCTAAAGTCTACATCTGTATTACTAACATTTGATATTAGAAAAATGTTTATATAACCATGGATCATGTGCACACACACACACACACTCTCTAATTACCATGTTCTAATATATTAATATGTTAAGAATGGTTAAAGTAAACCTAATGTAGTTCCATCATATAGACTCACTATATATGCATGCATAAGCAATGAATGAATGTATGTGTTATGTTTAAACAATCATGGCAAATATTTCCTTAATAACGACTCATATTTGAATGAAACTAACATATTCTTTTAAATTTTATTAATATATACATGGCATATAGTTTAATAAATTGTTATTCTAGACAAATTTGTATATTCTTACCGAAGTGTTTTGTATTTCTATATATAGACAATATAATTAATTAGCAGACTCTATTTTTATAATAAACCAATATGACTACGCATATCTTTGACAAGAAATTCAAATGATCTTGAGAAGTGGGGAGGTCAGTTTAGACTCTGCTTTACTGATGATAATTAGGTTTAGCCTACCTGACCATATTCATCACAATTTCTTTATATATGTGTGGTTGATTGAGGGCGAAGCTCATGTGACCAACTGACCATCATGTGACATGTGAACAGCCTACCTTGAATCGATGCATGTCATTGTTGGGAAGCCCGACAATAACCGGCCATCACATGCATGGATACGAGCAGAGAGGTAAAGATTTTAGGTCTGGCACCGTGTTTTTGTGTGGTCGCAATCACGTTACCCTATGTTCTCCTCCATTATTCAGAGGCAGTCTCAGTGGGGATTTCATGGTCCTGTTACCGGTACATCTATATTTTGGAAACAATGCAGAAAAGTTTCATCCCCATAAAACTCTTTCTACTCCTATAAAACTCTTATCATCTCTCTTCATTAATACGGTGCCATATCAGCCTATTTAATGTCTATGAAACTCTGATAAAATCCACTGAGACTAGTCTCAGTACTAGATGAGTGTGCTCCACTACCGACGCCGTCGATCAGTCCACCGCCACCGCAAACACTACCACAGTTTCTTCTCGCTCGCTAATGGAGCCATTAAATGTTTTCATGTGGTGTCGTGCCTCATTAGATACTCTGTCATAAGATAAATAAACATAGCTGATGCTACCGGACACCGATAAACCGTTAACGTTGGCCGGTCGTCACGGTGGCCGGCGGCGGCGGCCAGGGGCGGTTGTTTATGCCATGTTTTGCAAACCGATGATAGAGAGAGAGAGGGAGAGAGCATATGGTTTATTATTGCGCACAAAGCAAAGCAGCCAATGCAAGGGTCAAAGCGAAGTGCAGAAGGTAGCAGCAGCACTACTGTGCTGGGACGCGTTCATCGTCTTCATCGGCAGAGAGAAGTCAGAGACAGACAGAGGGTGGCCCGGGCCGGGCGCGGCGGCCGGACGGCCGGCTGTACGCGGGAAACATGCGTGCATGCATCTCGCAGCAGGCCTGGGCGGCGCGCGGGCTCACAGTCACAGGCCCCGCCCCTGACCCCGGCTGTGCCCACCACCTCCGGCTCCGGCCGGCTCCTCCTCCTCCGTGCCTTGCATGTGCGCCTGCAGCAACCTCATGATTACTATACTGCCTTTTTTTAATTATTTAACGTTCGTTCAAGGCATCGCCCGGCCGGTGCACAGAGCCATGCACCACGCAGCACGTGCCGCCATGCGCGCCGTGTCCCCACCGTTGCATGATTCTGTTCGCACTTGCATTTCCACACAAAAAGGTCTCGTTATCCTCCTGCCTTTTACTCCCTGATCTGAAAAACAACGGCCTTGGCACTCTTATGGCAACGCGTCAGCAGTCACATGTAGACCGTCTCATACAGAAGCATATATGATTTTTTTTCTATGATATATACATGGAGTAGAGGAGGGAGGTAATAGGAGACGAAGTGTTTATTTTGTGAAACAACCGTCTCATAATTAAGCTAAAATATAGAATTACATATATGAGATAACTTCTGCACTGTTATATGAGTTGTTGTCGTGTGAGGCGTGACCCAAACCATTCGTTTGTTCTATGCACAAATTAAGCGATTCTGAGTTACTACTGGACAACCATCTGTAACACAACGTTAATCTACTTACCTATGCACTGCGCGTGGATGTCCTCTTGCTATTACATGTTAATGCCATGTCCAAAAAACACAAATTTGACAACAAAGTTAGACAGCTGAACTATGTACTTCTTGGCAAGATCACCCTTTAGATAATTATTAAACCTTACATGCTTTTCATGTATGTATGTATGTATCCATCTTTTGTATTTATGCGAACTTCCATATATTCACAGTCTTAGTTTTCACGTAAACATCAAATATCCTTGCATGATTTTGCAGCAATATATCTCATATATCAAATCGTCAACATTCACATTTAACTACTCCTATACACATACGTATCTCAAAGCGACACTGTAATGTGACGGGAATGCTTACTTAACGGAATAGGAACAATAAACAAGGCAGAGACGATTCCTTTCCCCCTCTCATTATCAGGAAGCATGTGCGTCACGCTCCTTGTCTAGCCCAACCCACGGAGCGCCGTCCGATCGCCGGAGCTCCGACGATCCGGCGGCTCGCCGCTCGCGGGGAGTATATATGGCCGACGCGCCACTTACGCGCCAAGAGGCTTTTCAATGTATAGTACGTAGGCCTAATAAACTTGTGTTTCTTCGCTCGACATCAACGTGCACCCCCACCACTCTTGTCTTCCGGATCTTGCCTCCCACCTTCCTCTCTCCTCACTCTAGCTTCAATCTATGCTTTCATTTCTCTCTCCTCTCGCCATGGATGGGTTGGGGGTATATATGTGGGCTCGCAGGACCCCGCAGAGTAGCTGTTGTTTACCACAGCACAGTGTACTTCTTTGATCCCATACATACACAGTGACTCCGATCCGGCACACAGAAGACGACCTCCATTGATCCCATAGCAAGCTAGTGTGCTTATTTGTACGATACAGAAACATCTAGCATCCATCAGTCGTAGAAGCGGATTGCATCATGGGTTCTTGGGTGCGCACCATCACGTCGCCCTTCAGGAAGATGCTCAATCCGCAGCGCGACAGCAAGAAGACGCCGCGCCATCGCCACCATCACCAACGACACCAACAATCTCCTTCTTCATCAGGTAATTAAATGTCTGGTTTGCTTGGGTTTTCATGGTGCTCGATCGATCAGTCTCCTTCTCTTACCGTCGATGAAACGGATGCTCATGTATGGTGCTTCTCCACTATTGCTGCTACAGCCATGGAGCACAGCGGCGAGATGGAGAGGTCGCAGCTCTACGGCGAGGTGATGGCGTGCACGTACGAGGACGTGCAGGTCATGTGGTCCATGCTCGATAAGGCCAGGATCTGCAGCACCGCCGCCTCGTGACCGCCACACAAACCTTCATCCATCCATCCGATCCGTCCGTGCCCGTCCATGGCGGCGAGCCGGCGAGACGGGATCGATCCAATCCACCAGTATATATACTCCTACGCAGCCATATTCTTCATTGCAAAGCAAGCTCTTGGCGAGACAACTGCGGCTACATATACCTGCAGACTGCCTAGGCGGCATGCAACTTTTTATTAGTTCTGAAACATTTTGCAGTTGGTTTTGTGTGGCTTGCATAGCATGTATGGTTGAGTCTGATGAATCCCCGTTGCTGGCACAGACACATGGATGATAAGATTACGGTGTGTGTGCGCTATCTTGGAGAGATTTAGTGACTGTACCACAACACAACATTAGTATGTTGTTGCTTTTGAGGCCATCATGCATCTGTCAGAGATGCATGCATGTATTCATCACCCCGATACATGCATGGACTTATAGTATTTCTGGAGATCTGAACTGGTTGCAGTTCTGCACTAACTTTATTGGTTCATGTTTCGAGTCATTTGGGAGAAATGGCCCTATGCTCATAAGGTCCCCAACGGGACAAACAAATCGTCGGTCTTTTTGAGAGCTGAAAACAATTAAAAAAAAGAGAAGTAGAGAGCGCAGATATGGTAGATCAAAGGAGTTGTGAGATAGAACTTCCTCGTGTGTGTGCGGGACTGGCGACTGAGACAGCGATAGCTCGGTGCTCGTTCTCCTCAGTGCTCAATAGAATTTTAGGATAGCTAGTGATTTGAGGACTGTTGGGGACGACCTAAGTCAATACGTACGGGATGTGGACGTGGTAGTAAAAGGGGTAACTTCCACTGCCAGTTTTTCATAATCACGGACTACTGCTTATTTCGCCAGAAAACAAAACAAAAAAAAAGAAAGAAAAAATGTCAACATCTATCATGTACCATGATATCTAGACAAGAATCACTCAATAATAACACCAATATTCACTCAAATCATGGTACAGTCTAAGAGGATTTAAGGGAGTTAAGCAAAAGAAGCGGAGTAGTCTAAGCAGATGACTGGTTGAACTATGAGTCGTGAAAAAGATATTGTAAACTGTGAGATGTGGAAAAGTTCCTATGAACTATGTACTGTAAAAAAATATAAGCTGTTTGGTTAAAATAAGAGTAAAACTTACCTCCTCTCTTTATCTCCCAGGAAAGAACTATAAAAGAGCTCTTTATTTGCACCCAATTTGAAAAGTCGAATGCCCAAAGCCAAAAACAGGGTCTAAGATGCTTCCAAAACTGTACTATGGAAAAGCAGCTAATTTTAAAAAAGCACATTTAAATTTCACTTCTTTGGAACTTTTAACTTCTTGAAAGCTGAAGCACTTCACAAAAGCCCAACCAAACAGATCCATCAGTTCTGTTTTTTCTTTCTTTCTTTCTTTCTTTCTTTCTTTCTTTCTTTCTTTTTTGGAGGAGAATCCATCAGTTCTGTTAGATGCCTCGTTCTGATGTTGCCTGGATATTTTAATATAATCGCACCTTATTGCTGTCCCAACGAAGGGCCTCGGAAGCAAGACCCAAAGTTCAGCCCAGCATTGAGGCCCATGTTCATGACAATATCCACATCGTCCAATGTTGTTCACAAACAAAGAAGTCCTCTCAAAAAAACCCCCAAAGAAATCCGATCCTAGAAAGATTTATAATCAGCACCATCATCATCGAGCAGAATCTAGCACATCATCACAGTCAAAGCACAATACGTACTACGGATTCTGCGTTACATTATTCATAAGCACAGGATCAAGAGTAGGGGTGTCACGGCCGTCGGCGAGCCGGGGACAACAAGCAAGGATGAATCCTCATCATTATACTTTTTTTTGAGTAAATTACATGGCCGGTCCCTAAACTATTGGTGGGGTTTCATCCCGGTCCCCAAACTATCAAAACGACCATTTAGGTCCCTAAACTATTACTGAGGTTTCATCCCGGTCCCCAAACTATCAAAACGATCATTTAGGTCCCTAAACTATTGGTGGGGTTTCATCCCCGTCCCCAAACTATTAAAACGGTCATTTAGGTCCCTAAACTATTGTTGCGGTTTCATCCAGGTCCCCGTCCATGCCCTGAGCTGGACAGGAGAGAGGTGGAAGATGGAGCTGACATGTGGGCCCCACATGTCAGTGACCCATGGTCGTTTTGATATGTGGGGCCCACATGTCAGCTCCATCTCACTAACATGTGGGGTCCACATGTCAGCTCCATCTTCCACCTCTCTCCTGTCTATCTTAGGGCATGGACGGGGACCTGGATGAAATCGCAACAATAGTTTAGGGACCTAAATGACCGTTTTGATAGTTTGGAGACCAGGATGAAACCCCACCAATATTTTAGGGACCTAAATGACCATTTTGATAGTTTGGGGACCGGGATGAAACCTCAGTAATAGTTTAGGGACCTAAATGGTCGTTTTGATAGTTTGGGGATCGGGATGAAACCCCACCAATAGTTTAGGGACCGGCCATGTAATTTACTCTACTTTTTTCTTTTCTTTTTAAATCAACCATAGGCAAATGTTACCATTACAATTTTTTTTAGATAAGGGATATATAAATATCCGGTCTCTACATCCAGGGATGTACACAGCCAATTATTACAATGTCTCAGAACAGAAAAGGAAGAGCAAGCCATGGTCTTAAACAATGACCAGGATACTAGAGTAAACAGTAAAATGGTTTCCATCCTTTATTAGAAATCTCTAAAGCAATTGTCTCTAATCTCTTGCTTATCGACGAGAGGATATCCTTGGCTTGCTCATCACGCTGTAGCGGGGCCCAGAAGCGGAGCCAAAACGCTCCCCTGAAAATAACCTACATAATAGAGTTAGTTTTGAGTTTGTTAAAAATAATATCATTCCGGCATCGCCAGATGGCCCAGCACATGGCAGCCACCCCAACCCAGATCACACCTCTAAGCCCCTTATGCTGATTACGAAGCCATGTACCAAACATGTGGCTGATAGATCTTGGTTGAGTTAAATTAGTAGCAAATAAAATAATCCTCCAAATCATTTTGGCGAAAGGGCAATCGATGAATAAGTGTTGGATAGTCTCATTCATATTACAACAGATACACTTCTGGCTCCCTTTTCAGTTCTTCCTAGCGAGGTTGTCTTTGGTTAGGACCACTCCCCTTTGTAGGAACCAAAGAAAGATTTTAATCTTTAGAGGAATTTTTATTTTCCAGAGTTTCCTATGAAGAAAAGGTGGTTGTGTATCAATAAGATGGAGATACAGCGACCGGACAAAAAATAACCCAGATTTGGTTAAGTTCCATCTAAAATAATCTGAACCACCCACCAATTCAACATTAGAAATCTGTGCTACTAAATTTAGCCATTCTAAAAGTTTATTGCCCACCAGAGCCCTACGAAAGGAGATGTTTAGGGGACTAGAAGCCAACACCTTCGATACAGTTGCGTGGCGATCACGCACCGTATTATATAAAGAAGGATATTTAACTTTTAGAGGCTTATCTCCTACCCAAATATCATCCCAGAACCTCGTTTTGGCCCCATCTTTAATATCGAAGGAACCTTTAGCTAAGACCTCATCTTTGATGCGCATGAGGCCTCTCCAAAAATGTGAATCATGGGGTTTAGCTGTCACTTGAGTAAGGGTTTTCGATCGTAGGTATTTGTTCGTTAGTAGGGACTGCCACGTGCCCTCTGTGTTAAGTAGATTAACCAACCAACAATTGGATCAACAAAACCTTTTTTGATTATTTATACACGGTACTAATTTTGTTTCCACAATGGGAATCCGAATTTCATTATGTATAGCGAAATTACAAAACGTTCAAAAACAGTTGGAAGCAGAATCACCGACACAAAGACTAGCCAGTGACGCTAATCAACCAGCGATTAGAAGCCACGCCGGCAAAAGACTACTGAAACAGCCTGGATAACAAAAGTCCAACCATGTCTTGGTTAAAATTAACACCAACCAGTTCTCAACACTTCACAATAGCATTGTGGGCTCAATCCCCGCGAACTGAGGTGAAACTGGACCTCCACACACCTTGTCACCTGGCTACCGAGAGACGAGTTCCGTCCACACTGCAGTCCTGCCCACTATGATAGAAAGAACAAATCATGCAAATAACCTCTGTACGTGATTTCACTCGCGTCTCATCAGAGCAGATAGCATTTTTAGCCTTAAAAACTGAATATACTCGAAACATATTTAGCCATGGCGCAAGCAAAGAAAACATGTAAAACTGATTTCTTGTCTGTCATTAGTACATAAAAGATTTTTGCTCATGGTCAAAAACTATCTCCATGACCAGTTTTCAAAATTATTACTATACCATCGATTGTAAAAAGAAGTGATTTTAGGAGCGATTTAAAAACCGTTTCTAGATATCGATTTTCAGGGACGGTTCTTTTAAAACAACTACCCTTAAAAAATATATTTTTAGGATTGTTTTTTTGTTAGATCTACGACCCCTAAAATGATTCCTAATTTCAAACTTTTTTAAATTGGTTTAGAAGTAGTAAAAATAAGAAAAAATATGTTCCTGTGAAGAAGGATCAAGTCCCTGCTCAAGCCGCCCTGGCTCGGGGGCTCGGCAAAGGCATAGGGTCCTGACCGAGGGGAGTCCTAGCCGGGCAAGAGCTCCCGTGGTCGCCCCAATCTTTGCTTGGGTTGGGCACTCACCCTGGGCAACGCTGGAAGTAAGCTCCGGAATCTGTCAGGCGCCCAGAGCCTGACAAGATGTAGAATAACAGACACGTCGGACCACCGTTCTGTTCCACAACCATGAGGCACTATCGGCCACTCCCTTGGCAGCGTCATGCTCAGGGCATGACGCGTCAGGACAAGGAACCCTCCGAGCCAGTTTAGTTGAGGGCTCGAGGTCCGCATCGTAGTCCCCTCCCGGCAGGAGAAGGCACAACAGCAGCAGACAACACCTGGTGGTCGACGCCATGCTATAGCAGTGGTGTCACGGGATGGTTGCGACTTTGTTGGCTCCTAGCTACAAGACAAAGCAGGATCGGCGACGCCAAGAAGACCGAAGCATAGGATGAGAAACCCTAGGAAGAAACCATTCGATTTGTACTCCCATGGCCTCCCCGGTATATAAATGAAGGCATGGGCTCCCATAGAAGGGACAGGAACCTAGCTAGAGGAACCAAGCCACAAGACACAACCGGTCAGATCCCAACTAGACGAAGACGGGTGACCGAACCCGATCAAAGCCTTAGATTAGCATAGTGCTTCCCCCTACATCTCACTCTCTCGACTCCTTTGTAAGAATTCTCGATTGAGCATTCCTAACACGAAGAGCAGCGTTGCTGGACATAGGGCTTAGACGCCTAAACCAGGATAAACCCCTTGTTTTCAGTGCTTAAGCCACCAGTGGTACACACATCGACCCACGTAGAACTACCCAATTACTGCCGCGGTTACGAGCCCACGACAATACCCGTGGTTTGCTAGCTTTGAATTTTTTCTATGTGCATTCTCATCTACTGTCTACTGTACCTAAGTAGGAGAACCCCACTAACTCATTTCTCTACGATCTGGTGAAGCCACATCATCGGAAGACCCACAACCACAGATCAATACGCAGGTGGTTCTCGGTAACTCCAATTTGTGGTATAGGAACTGAACAGCCGTGTGTCTGCTGAGTGCTGAGTTCCCCCTATCTGCTCTCCTTCCGCTTCGGCCTTCCCACCTTCCCCTTCACCACCTGCCATTAAATCGTTGCTCGCAGTGCTCATATAAGAAGGAGAGCGCAGAGGAACCACGTGGATGCAGTGCGCGACGCGTCCCAGTACGAGCGCCCGCGTCCGTGCCGCTTCTGCCGCCAACAGTAGGTCGTGCGTCGCAGTGCCGCTCGCTTCCGGTGACGACGACGGCGCTAAGCTGGCTGCGGATTGCCACCGCCCACTGGCCGGCCACCTCCCTTCGCCGGTTGGCCCCAGCTTCCGTCGGCCGCCCACCAGGCGCAGGTCCCCTAGGAGCCTGGCCGGCCACCGCCAGTCCGCCACCAAGCGCCCGGAGCCCTCCCCGCCAGCCAGATGCAGGAGCCCGCCGTCGCTGGATGCAGGAGTATCCGAGGGTGGTCGTCGCCTGATCAGATACAGATAAGGGAATCGAGGATTTTGGGTACGAGGCGTGCGGAGGGACTCACGGACGGTCCACGGAGTCACGATCCTGAAAAGGTTGATGGCAAAGGGGTTGCACGTGCGTGTGGTCTTATTTGGGTCGTGGGTCTGCCTGAGAAAGCAAAGACGGATTGATGTGGCTATGGGCTTATTATCTTTTTATTATTCGTTCTTCCTTTCGTTCTTTTCAAATTTGTTATTTAAATGTTGATCCATGATTTGTAGAGCACTACACCACATCAATGTGTGGGATATCATATAGTATTTGCAATGCATCAGTGCAGGAACTCCTAGTGACCAATCAAGTTCTTAGAGGAGTCAATTGCATACCTCTGCATGATGCCGGTGGGGCCTCCAAAAGTTGTTAAGGTGAAAGAGGTTGACACCCTCTTTCACGGTGGGTAGCCACTTTGTGTCCTACCTGCACCCTCATCTTTGCAATGCACTTGTGCAAGAACTTCGATATCATGACCGATCATATACTTAGAGGAGTCACATTTGCATACCTCTTAGGATGCCCATGGCCCCCAGTGCCACTAACCATACGGTCGGCTCGGCCTCCATCACCATGACCATGCAAACGTTGCAGAGGGAAGAAAGCTCCTTTTTCTTCACGATCAGCTTGGCGTCACTGCTCGCCGCTCTTGTTCACGGCTCATTTTGGATCTTGAGTCATTGGCTATCCATGCATGACACAGAAAAGGAAACCCTCGTGATGTAGGAAAACAATGTTGTCGTTTATGCTCGGTTCGTGTGAGAACGATGATCGAGGGGGGCTTATTTTGTAGCCCGTGTGGCAGCCAACATGGAAGTGTGTCTGCTTCAAAACAAGGAAGAGTGCAAGAGATATTTGATGACATGACATAGTTGGGTAGATAAAAAGTTATTTTTCCACTAGGACACAATATAATTGTGGATAGATGCCTATCCTCATTTTACCGGACACATGCTCCACAAAAAAATGTTCATGATATATTGACGTGTCAAGAAAAATTTATGAATGTTACTCTCATTGTTCCTCTCACTGAATAATCGCAGAATATCACGAATCTCTAGTAATTACTAACAGCAGTGTACTCCTGTGGGTATAAACTATAGGATTTATAGGTATAATAATTAAAGGTAATTAAGTGTGACTATGACAGCGAAGTACACCTCAATTTGAAGTGTCACTAACAAAGAACATGGTCCAGCACCACTCTAATAAGTTCAATTATCTAGAAAGTATAAACCTTGTTAATTTTGTATACGAGTGTAAGCGTGACCCACAAATAAGATGGGCACGTGTGTGACACATGGATTCAAAATGCATATATAGGCAACAATCAAAATGAAGTAATAAAACTCATTAACACATGATGAGGTTATTGTTGATTGTGTCGGTAGCTTCCTCCATGCGCTTCTCAAACACCTTCTTGATGTTGGCAAGGAGCTCGAGGGGCACATCACCGAGGTCCTTGTGGCCCCAGATGATGTCGTGGAGGACGAGGTTGGCCTTCGCTTCGTCATTGGCGGCCTTTTGGTATTTGACCTGCGTCTTTAGCTTGGCGATGCGCCCACCTAGGAACTCATCTTGGTCCAACGTGTTCCTCGAGGAGTCAGTTGTTGCGTACCTCTGCAGCATGACCGTGGTCTCCAGCACCGCTGGCCAGAGACGCACACCGACAACACTGGTTTGTGAGGACGAGCTAGATATTTAGTAGGAAATAATAAAAAGCACAAAAAGGATGGAGAAAATATTAGAAAGACCTAATTCTTAATTACATAATATGCTATTAGAGATTAATATAGAGGGAGGAGAAGAGAACAAACCACAGATAATATCATTAACTAGCTAATTGGATTATTAAGTAGCTAATTGACACTGTACCACAGCCCAACTTAGCGTCGGACAATGGGTCGGTAAAAGTATCAAAATACCGGCCGTTGGACTGTCGGTCGGTATAACTTACTAACAGAGAGTCGGTCATTGTTTCTTGTTTTCTCATCCGAAGGTCAGTCGGTATTTTTATTTTGGTTTTGCGTTGGATAGTCGGTCGGTATATCTTGTTATTTAGGTCCACCGGTCCGCCGGAACATTGGATTAGGCCTGTGCACGCAGAACATTAGATTGAGCCCACTTGTCAGACCAAATTTAGAGCAGCTCTATACCATCCGGCTTGAAAAAACCCTAATACATTTCAATCTTTCCCCTCCCCGTGCCGCCCCATGCCCCACCGCGACTCCTCCGCCGCATGCGGCGACTCCCCTGCAAGGTTGCACCATGCCCACGAGCGCGACCCCCAGCGCGGTCACTGCAAGCGCGCGGCACCCATTGCAGCGACTTCCTCCCTGCTCGCGACCATGGCGCCAACGCCAAGGTAAGTCGCAACCACCCTGGATCCACTGTTGTTTTAGCATCCGTTGCCCCCCTCAGCTCCTCTCACTCTAACAATCTGTACAGGGAGGATCCACGCAGGGGCTCTGGATCCATTGCAGGCAGCCCCGAATTTGCGGATCTAGATCCATTGCAGGCAGCCGGAATTTGTGGATCTGGCTCGCGACCATGAAGTAGAGTAATGTGGCAGACTTATTAGGAGTGTTGGCAAGTGCCAGGCGCCCCTCAGTCCCATCTCCCCTTCCCTCCACCACTAGGTGTTTGAGCATCCTGAGCTCCACGATACACTGGCATAGCATTTCTCATGATCCATCGTGTTCTTCGAGGGGCTAGCTGCGTACCTCTCTAGGATGACTTTGGCCTCTGACGCTGCCGGCTAAATGGTCGGCTTGACCTCACCAACATTGTTCATCACCATGGGGACAGAGACATCGTTGTGGACTAGAGAGCTCCTCGGTCTTCTAGAGCACCGTGGCGTGGCCCCTCAAGAACACCACCAACCACGCGTTCTTGTTGGCGATCCATGGGATCTTGACGCTCCAGTGAGCCTTGCTAAAACAGAGCAACTCTCAGAATGCTAGAGAAGGAGAGGAAATAAGGTGCTATCTTGGTTGGTGTGAGAATAGGGATGCGAGATGCTCATTTTATAGCCCGTGTGGGTGTGTGGCTGACCTATTTGAAATTGTGTTTGATTCCAAACACAGAAGAAGGACAAAGTATAAACATAGAAGAGGGACAAAAATATCGATCTGATGACACAACACAGTTGGCAAATCAAAAAAATATTTTTCCTACTAAGATACACATGTGGATACGTGCCTATAACTTCAATTTACTAGGACATGTGCTACACAAATAAATATTCATGACACGATGAGTCTTCAAGAAAAAGTTATGAAACTTGCTCTCACAGAATATGGTCTAGCACCACTCTAATAAGTTCAATTATCTAGAAAATATCAACCTTGTTCATTTTGTATACGAGTATATGTGTGACCCACAAATAAGATGCGCGTGTGTGTGACACATGCATTCAAAATGCATATAGGCAAGAATCAAAATGAAGTAATAAAACTCGTAATTAACACACGATGAGGTTGTTGTTGATTGTGTTGGTAGTGTGCTTCTCCATCACCTTCTTAACCGCATGTCATGCTTCTCTAACACCTTGACAACATCAGCACGTCAGCTACCATTGGTGGCGCCATCGCAAACGGTGGCACCATCAGTGGCTCCTGCGACAGTGCCGTCAGGGGCTCCTGCGGTGGCACCAGCAGCAGCTCGGGTTCCAGCGGCAGCGGTGCACAAACAGCGGCGCGTTTGCCACCATCGGCGGTGCCTCAGCAAGTGGTGCCACCATCAGTGGCTCCTGCTGCGACGACACATGCCCCGCAGCCGCAGCTTCTTCTGGTGCAAGCGGCGGCGGAACGACTGCCGCTGCGGCCGAGGTGAGTGAGTTTAGGTGCTCGTAGATAGAGCTCCTGAGCTCGGGGGCCATGATGTCATTGAGGATGAGGTTGACCTCGACCTGATGGCAATTGGTGGCCTTGTAGCTCTCGAACTGTTTCCCCATCTTCTTCAAGGCCTGGCACAGGAAGTCCTCGTTGTCCAGCCTGTGCATCTCCTTGGAAGCCTTAGGCAGCTCTAAATACTTCTGCATGATGCCCTTGGCCTTGTCAAGCTCCAACGGCCAGAACGCCGGCTCGGCGTTACCTGGGCCTTACACTGTCATGGCCACAGGGATTTTGCAGAGGATGGAGAGCTCCTTTGCTTCTCCAGCAGCACAGCGCGGTGCTTCCGGAACGTCGCGTTCAGCGCGGCGTTCTCGATGATCCATTGGATCTTGAGCTTCCCGTGATTACGAGGCATGGCGCTAGGCGAGGATTGGAACCCCTGGCGGGTGGCCGGGATGCAATGCAACAAAAGCACAAACTCTCTCTTTTCCTGTGAGGACAACACTGACAACACTGGCATATGAGGACGAACTAGATATTTAGTAGGAAATAATAAAAGCACAAAAAGATGGAGAAAATATTAGGAAGTTCTAATTCTGAATTACATAATATGCTATTAGAGATTAATAAAGAGGGAGGACAAAAAATTAAACCACAAATAATGTTATTAACTAGATAATTGTGTTATTAATAAGTTGCTAATTGAAGTAGAGTAATGTGGTAGACATAGGGGTGTTGGCGGGTGCTGGGCCCCTCTCAGCCCCATCTCCCCTTCCCTCCACCACAGGGTGTTTGACCTGCATCTTCAGCTCCACGATACACCGGCATAGCATTTCTCATGATCCATCGTGTTCTCCGAGGGGTTAGCTGCGTACCTGTCCAGGACGACTTTGGCCTCTAGCACCGCCGGCTAGATGGTCGGGTCGACCTCACCTGCATTGTGCATGACCATGGGGACGGAGACATCATAGTGGGCTAGAGAGCTCCTCGGTCTTCTGGAGCACCGTGGCGTGGCCCCTTAGGAACACCACCAGCCATGCGTTCTTGTTGGTGATCCATGGGATCTTGGCGCTCCACTGAGCCTTGCTGAAACAGAACAACTCTTAGAATGCTAGATAAGGAGAGGAAATAAGGTGCTCTCTTGGTTGGTGTGAGAATAGGGATGGAGAGATGCTCATTTTATAGCCCGTGTAGGTGTGTGGCTGACCTATTTGAAATTGTGTTTGATTCCAAACACAGAAGAGGGACAAAGTATAAACATAGAAGAGGGACAAAAATATCGATCTGATGACACAACAACAGTTGGCAAATCAAAAAATATTTTTTCCTACTAAGATACACTTGTGGATACGTGCCTAACTTTATTTTACTAGGACATGTGCTACACAAATAAATGTTCATGACACGATGAGTCTTCAAGAAAAAGTTATGAAACTTGCTCTCACAAAATATGGTCTAGCACCACTCCAATAAGTTCAATTATCAAGAAAATATCAACCTTGTTCATTTTGTATACGAGTGTATGTGTGACCCACAAATAAGATGCGCGTGTGTGTGACACATGCATTCAAAATGCATATAGGAAAGAATCAAAATGAAGTAATAAAACTCATAATTAACACACGATGAGGTTGTTGTTGGTTGTGTCGGTAGTGCGCTTCTCCATCACCTTCTTAACCGCACGTCATGCATCTCTAACACCTTGACAACACCGGCACGTCAGCTACCATTGGTGGTGCTATCGCAAACGGTGGCACCATCAGGGGCTCCTGCGACGTTTCCATCAGGGGCTCCTGCGGTGGCACCAGCAGCAACTTGGGTTCCAGCGGCGGCAGCTGCTGCACAAACAGCGGCGCGTTCGCTACCATCGGCGGTGCCATAGCAAGTGGCGCCACCGTCAGTGGCTCCTGCTGCGATGACACATGCTCCGCAGCCGCAGCTTCTTCCAGTGCGATCGGCGGCGGAACGACCGCCGCTGTGGCCAAGGTGAGTGAGTTCAGGCGCTCGTAGACGAAGCTCCTGAGCAAGTCCACCTCTGACTTGATGGCGGCAGCGAGCTCGGGGGCCATGATGTCGTTGAGGATGAGGTGGACCTCGAGCTGGCGAGCGGTGGCCTTGCAGCTCTCGAACCGTTTCCCCATCTTCTTCAAGGCCTGGCGCAGGAAGTCCTCGTTGTCCAGCATGTGCGTCTCCTTGGAGGCCTTAGGCAACTCTAAATACTTCTGCATGATGCCCTTGGCCTCGTCAAGCTCCGACGGCTAGAACGCCGGCTCGGCGTTACCAAGGCCTGACACCGCCGTGGCCATAGGGATTTTGCAGCCGATGGAGAGCTCCTTTGCCTTCTCCAGCAGCGCGGCGCAGCGCTTCCGGAATGACGCGTTCTGCGCGGCGTTCTCGACAATCCATTGAATCTCGAGCTTCCCGTGATTATGAGGCATGGCACTAGGTGAGGATCGGAACCCCCGGTGGGCGGGCGGGATGCAATGCAACAAAAGCAAAAACTCTCTTTTCCTGTGAGGACAACACTAACAACACTGGCCTATGAGGACGGACTAGATATTTAGTAGGAGATAATAAAAAGTACAAAAATTTGGAGAAAATATTAGGAAGGCCTAATTCTGAATTGCATAATATGCTATTAGAGATTAATAAAGAGTGAGGGCAAGAAATCAAACCACAAATAGTATTATTAATTATCTAGCTAATTGTATTATTAATAAGTAGCTAACTGAAGTAGAGTAAAGTGGTAGACTTAGGGGTGTTGGCAGGTGTCGGGTCCCTCTCAGCCCCATCTCCCCTTCCCTCCACCACATCCCTCTCAGCCCCATCTCCCCTTCCCTCCACCACAGGGTGTTTGACCTACATCTTCAGCTCCACGATACACCAACATAGCATTTCTCATAATCCATCGTGTTCTCCAATGGGTTAGCTGTGTACCTCTCCAGGATGACTTTGGCCTCTGGCACCGCCAGCTAGATGGTCGGCTCGACCTCACCAGCGCTGCGTCACCATGGGGACGGAGTCATCATAGTCGGCTAGAGAGCTCCTCGACCTTCTGGAGCACTGTGGCGTGGCCCCTCAGGAATACCACCAACCACGCGTTCTTGTTGGCGATCCATGGGATCTTGATGCTCCAGTCAGCCTTGCTAAAACAGAGCAACTCTCAGAATGCTAGAGAAGGAGAGGAAATAAGGTGCTCTCTTGGTTGGTGTGAGAATAGGGATGGAGAGATGCTCATTTTATAGCCCGTGTGGGTGTGTGTCTGACCTATTTGAAATTGTGTTTGATTCCAAACACAGAAGAGGGACAAAGTATAAACACAGAAGAGGGACAAAAATATCGATCTGATGACACAACACAGTTGGCAAATCAACAAATATTTTTTCCTACTAAGATACACATGTGGATACATGCCTAACTTCATTTTACTTGGACATGTGCTACACAAATAAATGTTCATGACACGATGAGTTGTCATGAAAAAGTTATGAAACTTGCTCTCACAGAATATGGTCTAGCACCACTAATAAGTTCAATTGTCTAGAAAATATCAACCTTGTTCATTTTGTATACGAGTGTATGTGTGACCCACAAATAAGATGTGTGTGTGTGTGTGACACATGCATTCAAAATGCATATAGGCAAGAATCAAAACAAAGTAATAAAACTCATAATTAACACACGATGAGTTTGTTGTTGATTGTGTCGGTAGCTTCCTCCATGCGCTTCTCCATCACCTTCTTAACCGCACGTCATGCTTCTCCAACACCTTGACAGCACCGGCATGTCTGCTACCATTGGCGGCGCCATCGCAAACGGTGGCACCATCAGTGCCTCCTGCGACGGTGCCATCAGGGGCTCCTGCGGTGGAACCAGCCAGGAGCTCGGGTTCCAGCGGCGGCGGCTGCTGCACAAACAGCGCCGCGTTCGCCACCATCAGTGGCTCCTGCTGCGACGACACAAGCACTGCAGCTGCAGCTTCTTCTAGTGCGAGCGGTGGCGGAACGACCGCCGCTGCGGCCGAGGTGAGCGAGTTCTGGCGCTCGTAGACGGAGCTCCTGAGCAAGTCCACCTCTGACCTGACGGTGGGAGCAGGGCCATGATGTCATTGAGGATCAGGTTGACCTCGGCTGGCGAGCGGTGGCCTTGTAGCTTTCGAACCGTTTCCCCATCTTCTTCAAGGCCTGGCACAGGAAGTCCTCGTTGTCCAGCCTGTGCGTCTCCTTGGAGGCCTCAGGCAGCTCTAAATACTTCTGCATGATGCCCTTGGCCTCGTCAAGGTCCGGCAGCTGGAACGCCGGCTCGGCGTTACTGGGGCCTTACACCGCCATGGCCACAGGGATTTTCCATAGGATGGAGAGTTCCTTTGCCTTCCCCAGCAGCGCGGCATGGCGCTTCCAGAACGTCGCGTTCTGTGCAGCATTCTCGACGATCCATTGGATCTTGAGCTTCCCGTGATTACGAGGCATGGCGCTAGGCGAGGATCGGAACCCCAAGCTGGCGGCCGGGATGCAATGCAACAAAATCATAGACTCTCTCTTTTTCTGTGAGGACAACACTGACAACACTGGCCTGTGAGGACGAACTAGATATTTAGTAGGAAATAACAAATAGCACAAAAAAGATGGAGAAAATATTAGGAAGACCTAATTCTGAATTACTTAATATGCTATTAGAGATTAGTAAAGAGGGAGGACAAGAAATCAAACCACGAATAATATTATTAATTATCTAGCTAATTGTATTATTAATAAGTAGCTAATTGAAGTAGAGTAATGTGGTAGACTTAGGGGTGTTGGCAGGTGCTGGGCCCCTCTCAGCCCCATCTCCCCTTCCCTCCACCACAGGGTGTTTGACCTGCATCTTCAGCTCCACGATACACTGGCGTAGCATTTCTCATGATCCATCGTGTTCTCTGAGGGGTTAGCTGTGTACCTCTCCAGGATGACTTTGGTTTCTGGCACCGCCAGCTAGATGGTTGGCTCGACCTCACCAGCATTGCGTCACCGTGGGGACGGAGACATCATAGTCGGCTAGAGAGCAACTCGACCTTCCGGAGCACCGTGGCATGGCCCCTCAGGAACACCACCAACCACGCGTTCTTGTTGGCGATCCATGGGATCTTGACGCTCCATTGAGCCTTGCTAATACAGAGCAACTCTCAGAATGCTAGAGAAGAAGAGGAAATATGGTGTTCTCTCTTGGTTGGTGTGAGAATAGGGATGGAGAGGTGCTCATTTTATAGCCTGTGGGTGTGTGGCTGACCTACAGGAAATAGTGTTTGATTCCAAACACAGAAGAGGGAGAAAGTATAAACATAAAAGAGGGACAAAAATATCGATCTAATGACACAACATAGTTGGGCAAATCAAAAAATATTTTTTCCTTCTAAGATACACTTCTGGATACGTGCCTAACTTCATTTTACTACGACTTGTGCTACACAAATAAATGTTCATGGCACGATGAATCGTCAAGAAAAAGTTATGATACTTACTAACATAATATGGTCTAGCACCACTCTAATAAGATCAATTATCTAGAAAATATCAACCTTACTCATTTTATATACACGAGTGTGCGTGTGACCCACAAATAAGATGCGTGCGTGTGTGATACATGCATTGAAAATGCATATAGGCACCAATCAAAATGAAGTAACTAAACTCATGATTCACACACGATGATGTTGTTGTTGAATGTATCGGTAGCTTCCTCCATGCGCTTCTTCAACACCTTCTTGACCGCACGTCATGCTTCTCCAACACCTTCTTGACAACACCACCACGTCCGCTACCATTAGTGGCGCCATAGCAAAACGGTGGCACCATCAGTGGCTCCTGCGACGGTGCCATCAGGGGCTCCTGCGGTGGCACCACCAGCAGCTCGGGTTCCAGCGGCGGCGGCAGCTGCACAAACAGCGGCGCGTTCGCCACCATCGGCGACGCCATAGCAAGTGGCGCCACCATCAGTGGCTCCTGCTGCGACCACACAAGCGCCGCCACCGCAGCTTCTTCCAGTGTGAGCGGCAGCGGAACGACCGCCACTGCAGCTGAGATGAGCGAGTTCAGGCGCTCAGCTCGTAGACGGAGCTCCTGAGCAACTCCACCTCCTACCTGACAGTGGCGGCGAGCTTGGGGGCCAGGTCGTCGAGGTTGCTGCGCTGCGGCAGCCGAGGTTGATGTCATTGAGGATGAGGTTGACCTCGACACTACTGGATTGGCACGCTTTGCCGAGTGCCAGGGGCATTCGGCAAAGCCACAATTACAGTCGGCAAATTCCACTCGGTAAAAAAGTGTCGGCAAAGCTGTCTTTGCCGAGTGCTTTTTGTTGGGCACTCGGCAAATAGTTTGAAACGAAAAAAAACTGAAAAAAATTGCAAACGAACACTCGGCAAACCACTTGACACTCGGTATAGAGCTGATTTCCGGTAGTGCGAGCTGGTGGGCGGTGGCCTTGTAGCTCTCGAACCATTTCCCCATCTTCTTCAAGCCCTGGCGCAGGAAGCCCTCGTTGTCCAGCCTGTGCGTCTCCTTGGAGGCCTCGGGCAGCTCTAAATACTTCTGCATGATGCCCTTGGCCTCGTCAAGCTCCGGCGGCCAGAACGCCGGCTTGGCGTTACCGGGGCCTTACACCGCCATGGCCACAGGGATTTTGCAGAGGATGCAGAGCTCCTTTGCCTTCTCCAGCAGCGCGGCGCGGAGCTTCCAGAACGTCACGTTCCGTGCGGCGTTCTCGACGATCCATAGGATTTTGAGCTTCCCATGATTACGAGGCATGGTGCTAGGCGAGGATCGGAACCCCTGGCCGGCGGCCAGGATGCAATGCAACAAAAGCACAAACTCTCTCTTTTTCTATGAGGACAACGCTGACAACACTGGCCTGTGAGGACGAACTAGATATTTAGTAGGAAATAATAAAAGCCCGCCAGTGCTCACGATGCGTGCCCGCCGACTATCAGGTTCATGTACGTGGTGTGCACCTTCAAGGTCCCTGAGTTCACCACGCTCTTCTAGGTGAGATGCAGTTTGTTTCTTGTTTCCTCCCTTGGCGATAGGACCAGACTCCAATTTGTTTAGAAAATATTTCCAGTACTATATATGTCTTATGTATCCCAGAACTGTGCATGTCTTCGGTAGTCTATAAATGGATTCGTGATAGTGTTAGCTTTGTTTATTAATTAGTTCCAACATTCCGATAAGTGCAGTAGTAGCACATCAAGTGAATGTTAAGTAACTGTATATCAAGTGAATGTTGCTCAATGTTTTCGGCGGCACAGACGAGATTGGCTCCTGCTAAATTGATGTTCGTCTGCTGTGACTGAAATAAATTTGGCTAAAGGGGCCCATAATTAGCACAGGCTACATGCATTACCTGTCAATTTTGGCTAGATTTTCACCATCTCAATGGCATGCCAAGGAACATTCAGGATGTAAATGAATTGAATAGAAAATAAATTTCTTTACTTCATATATGATATTATTTCTCAGTTCTTTCCTCATTATTTATTTTCTTTTCTAGTGATATTGCCATTGGTATTTGTAGTGTTACCTGACATTGCCTGCCCTTCCCACCTGGAGACTCCAGTCCTAGGTGCTGATTTGGGTGGTAAATACTGGATTAAGGTGAGTGTGTGATACTACTTTCTTATTTGTATGCTATACTTTCGGTGTAGCTGCTATGTTTGCACCTGCCACTAAGCATCTACTGCTTGAATTGTTTACTGGTTGAAGGACCTGATACTATTGTGGTCGCGAAAGGAAACCTGCTACCATTGTACTTGACTATATGCTGCTTCTTTTCATAGTAGTACAATAGCAGTATCTGTTTGGCAAGGAAACTTGCATACCTGTGTTTGGCAAGGGCTACACAATGCATACCATATGCTGCTTCTTTTCATAGTAGTGTTATGAACTATTTAGTAGTTAAATTTTCATGTCAATTGGTGCTGTATACTTGAGTATTCGCAACCAAGGTAAGCTTTTTCCTGATATACAGCTAGAGATTTGTCATGCTTGATCCTATAGAATGTTAGGTGGATTCTTGATGCGCAAGAGAACTGTGAAAACCCACTGTACAACCTCTCTTATCTGAATTGCTATCAATGCTGGATCCTGAATCTTATGTTACTGACAGAAGTGCAGATCTAAATAGGTATGTATTTTATTAACTGTCGTTCTGAAAAACTGCTTGCTGTCTTGAACTTAAGTATGGGTAATGTTCTGAATTCCACTATCCTACATAGTGTTCAGCTGTACCCAACTGGATGTGTTCGGATGTAGAAATACCAAAATTTTAGACTAGAAGGTATGTTGATATGTTATGAACCAGTTAGACTAAGAGAGCTTCTATGTTATGTGCACAGGATGGCATTCTTCTGGACTTCTGGACTGCTTGTATGTTCTGCTTCATTTAATGTTTCTGATGAACTTTGTCAATGCATGTTTGTGACTTAGTCCTGATTAGCACCTGTCTGTTGAATCTTTTTGTTAATTAGTTTAGTTCCTCTACAATGGACCTTTTAATTATTTCTAGTTCCTCTAATGGACATATATCTTATTGTGTCCTGATAGCATCTACGACTGACTGTTCTCATTGTCATCGGCTTCCTCAATCCTGATATTCTGTTTGTGACTTAGAGCTGTATAAATCCATGCCTGTTATATCTGTTAGAATGTATAGCTGTTTGCGTGTTGAGAATTAGTTAACATCAGCTTGCTACGGATAAATCAGAGATGTTGCCATTATGAATTTGGGTACAGATAGAAACACTAACTAGACCTTTGCCTTTGCCTTTCCTAATAAAGTCCATAAACATTCATCTCTGCCTTGATCGAATAGAAATTCACATGCTTTAGGATATGATGCCCAGAGGCTTAGATCAATAGCAATTATGTATACATATCTAACATTGTGTAAACAACTGGACATGTAACATTTGTAGATACAATCTGAATTTTCATAATTGTGCAATGTGGATGATTAGATTTGTTTTAATCTGAGGGATAGAGCCGAATGTTTATGGACTATATTTGTAAACTTCAAATGTTTATTTCGAACAGATAAACCATGGAATCCCAAGTCTTATATTCAGTCATGTACAGTTGCAACATCTAGCATATTTCCTGTTTTTTATCATTTGTTTTTCTATCAAATAGTTGCCTTGAAATTAAGTGGCAGACACTATTGTACTGATTTTTTCAAATATGGTACGACTTTCTGTAAGAATAGATTATGTTCAGTTGTCTAGTTCTCTAATGTTAACTTAGACTTATGTGATCATGTTGTGTAATCAATTTTAGCCTGTATGTTGCATTATTTAGTTGATCATTTCTATTTGCGTCTAAGTTGTTAAATTTGCTAATCCACATGCTAATGTGAACATTTTTATTCAGCACGAAGATGCAACTTAGTGGAGTGCTTGGAGTCATGACATGATCACAAGTGAAGCAATTATAAAATATGAAACAAGCTATGCCACGGTCAGACCAGTGCAAGTGTTGTAGAGATGATAGAATATGGTGTAGTTTTGCAAGTTTTGAGATTGGTGTAGATACTATTTTAACACATTGTCTATTTAATGAATGGATGTCTATTCTGGTCCAATGGCTTTATTTAAATGCTTTGTTGACGTCTATTGAGTTTCTAATAATTAATTAATGGTGTTGCAATATTGTCCAGTGGCATCAAACCAAAAGCATCATAAAAGTGGCTATTAGCAATCACATTTTCTGTGGTAATATATCCTATAGCAATGAACAATCCGCGTACCAATAGAGGCTGCACCTTATAGCCACGACATAATAAACGTGGCAATTGCACATGTTGCCACCACTTCTTGTTGCGATATAATCCTTGTTACCACACTTGTTATGCGTAGCAATAGCGATTACACATATAGCAATCAAATTTTAGGTGTGTGTTGACGGTCCTTAAGTACCAAATATAGTTATCAAATAAATAAAGAAAAGGATCCAAATGCAACCAACACCTAGACTTAGGGTTTTATCTGACAGAATTCCACGAGTTTTGGTGTTTGTCTGTTTCTGCAGGGGGTTATCAGAAAATACGGAGGAAAGGCCCACACGTCGGGTTTACATAGAGATAATAACGTGTTCACCGATTTTCTATCATCTAGAAGACTCCAGAAGCCACGAGAACGAACGGGAGGCCGAACGGGCCCGGAGGCAGGGCGCCTGCCCTGCTCCCTAGGGCGCCCGCCCTGGCCTGAGAGCCAATCAGGCTCCGTCTCGCGGATTATGCTCCACCGACCTAAGGGATCAAGGAAAACCGTGCGATTAATGTCGGTTTGATCCAACGGCCCACGTTCACTTGAGGGGGCTATATAAGCAGGACCCCTGGCCCCTGGAGGAGGCACTCCCTCATTCTCAATTCCTCAAACCCTAATCTCAGGAGGAGAGTCTCTGATCAAGCCCTAGAGCCACCACATCAACTAGATCTCTAGTATAGCATAGCTACATAGGATTAGAACTAGAAGGAGTCAATCTTCGATTGGTTTCCGGATCTGTCAAGAGGATTCTTGGTAATTCCTTTACTGTTCTTCATTGTTCATCTTTGTTTTTCAATATTATGAATACAACTTTGTTCTATTTCAATATATTGATTATGACTATGCTCTACTTGTTTATGTTTGCAATTATATTGTTCTTAGTTTATCGTAGTTATACGCTTGGCTTAGTTAGATTGGAATTATATACATGTTTAGGATCGTATAGCATTTATCCATCGGATCCATGGGTAAATGATAAATATTGTGTAGGCGTGGTGCTTAGACCATATTTATCTGCGATTGCACCTTATATGCCGGATCGTGGGGTGGTCCGCGATGGTGACAGCTTCGTTGGTTCTTATATAGTCCCCCTCCCGTGTGTAAGGCAGGCAGAGCAACATTATTACGGGGGAGTGATAGCTATGTTTCTCATCTTTCTTGATAATATCACTATGCATGGGCGTAGTCCTTTCTCGCAATGATTGCCAAGTGTACTTGCACTAACTATGATATGCTAGACTTTATAGTTAAGAATAACTTAGGAAATATCCTTGTAGTTCGTCCTAATACCATGCTAATGACTTGCTAGAATATCTGTTGAGGTGCTTATCATTATTATATGTGGCTAGCTGATCAGATTAATTATCTTTGTCACCATTCATACTTTATCCATATTTTATGTGACACTTACCCCTGTATGCAAGAGATAGATGAATGCTCTCACTTATACATGAAATGATTGATACTCATTCCTATATTCCATTCCATAATCAACATTGATGTTAGTAATCCCTTCCCAGTGGTAAAAATATAAATAACGATACCTGGAATACTTCCCAGTTAAAATGCAACATCGGTATTAATCTGTGTGCTTGTAGATCTTATTTATTATTTATTTATAAGAGCTGTTGCATATTTCAATACCGCGTCTCTCATGTCATGCTGGGGATGACAACTTGGCTTAAGTGGCATGAGGGATAGGTTCGGCATTTTTGGCGCCGTTATCAGAATTAGAAAACTAAGTCTACTTTTGGTAATGACGTTAAGAATGCCCAACAAGCATTTTTGGCGCCGTTGCCGGGGAAGGTTGATTTACTAACAAGGAATGAATACGGAATTTGAGTCATCATTCGCATCATTAAGTGATTGAGATCATCAATTCTCCCATACAGATTTACCCCTGTATTTTTCCATTCTTATTGTTTTGCAGGGTGATGTATGAATAGAGGACATCTTCCAGAAAATTTTGTTGACAACCCCGAAGCATTAATCAGAGGGGCAAGAGCCAAGCTCAAGAAGTCAACACTTCGACGCAACACTTCATCCAATTCAGAAGACCGCCGAAGTTTCATCCGGAATTTGTCAACAGAGTTCGCAGCCATGGCGAACAAGACGATCCGCGAGTTCTCAGCTCCCACTACGGACAACATCCGCACTGGACCTGCCGCGGCCATCGACAAGAACTTTGAGCTCAAGCCAGGGCTCATCAACATGGTACAAGCCAACCAGTTTTGTGGGAAGCCGCACGAAGATGCAAGTGCTCATCTCCAACACTTCCTAGAGATTTGCAGCACATTCACTTTATTAGATGTTCCCAGAGACGCCATACTACTTCGCCTTTTCCCATTCTCACTATTGGGGAGAGCGAAGCAGTGGTTCTACGCGACGAAGGATAAGAACACTACGTGGGCACTCTGCTCTATGAACTTTCTGGCTAAGTTCTTTCCCATGGGCAAGACCAATGCTCTCCGTGGGAAGATTACAAGTTTTCAGCAACAACATGATGAATCCGTTCCAGAAGCATGGGAGCGCTTTCAAGATTACATCCTAGAATGTCCCTATCATGGAATGGAGAGCTGGCTACTTATGCAGACTTTCTATCATGGGCTCATCACTAGTGCTCGTGAGACCATGGATGCTGCAGCTGGAGGCGCATTTCTATCACTCACCATACCAAAAGCTACAGCCCTTGTGGAGAAGATGGCGTCCAACCAAGGTTGGAATGAAGAGAGGACTCAAACACGCAAGAAGGGTGGAGGTATGCATCAGCTCAAGGAGGTAGACATGCTGTCTGCAAAGTTAGACCTACTCATGAAAAAGCTCGATGACAAAGCTGGAGACAAAAGAGAAGTCATGAACGTCTACGACTCTCACATGACTTGTGAGGAATGTGGAGATACTGGACACTCAGGCAATCACTGCCCTGAGATGCTTGAGGATGCAAGGTACATCAATAACAACAACAACTACAACCGTCCTCAACAAAATCAAGGTTGGAATCAACAGAGGCCTAACTACTCAGGTAACTACTCAGGTAATTATCAAGGTAATAACTCTTACAACAACAATAATAATTTTCCACCCCTAAGAGAGTTAGTGTCTAATCAAGGAAAGCTAATGGATAACTTGTCTAAGAAATTGGCATCCAATGATAAAATACTAGAAAACATAAATAATAGAATGGATAATTTCTCTACTGCCATCAAAAACCAAATTAGCTTTAATAAAATGATTGAATCTCAGTTAAATCAAATAGCTGCTGCTGTTCCTGCTACTAACCCCAGTATACCATCACAACCGGAAGGATTAGAATCTGTAAATCTTGTAGACATGTTTGATGCAGGTAACTATTGGAGTAATCCCGCTGTCGGAGTACATAATGACCTTCTGCCAGTCAAGAGAGGCGATCCAGGACGCCCCGTCATCCCGATCTCCATCGGCATGGTGGACTTCCCAGAAGCACTCTGCGACTTTGGCTCCAGCGTCAACATTATGCCCAGGGTACTCTATGAAAAATTCTTTACATATCCTTTATCAGAAACAACTATGTGTTTGCAGCTTGCAGATCGGACACTAAGCTTTCCTAAAGGAATATTAAAGAACATGTGTGTCCGAGTTGGTACCTCGTATGCTCCAGCTGACTTCGTGGTGATAGAGACCGGGTCCGATGAGAGGTCACCAGTTATTCTGGGAAGGCCATTCCTGAACACCTCGGGAGCTGTCATCTACACCAGCGCTGCGAAGATCAACTTCAACATCAAGGGGAGGAAGGAGACGTTTTCCTTCAAGAACAAGATTACACAAATCCCAGAGCAACCCCAACATGAACCAAGGAAGAGGACCAACAGGAGGAACAAGCAGAACAAGAACAACCAAGGATGGACCGAATCAGCTAAGATGGTCACTGCAGTTCAAGGAGGTCAAGATGGTCAACTCAAGTCGTCGTTCCTAATCAAGAAGGACGACCCAGGTATGCCAAGCATTGAGTGCTCAATCAATGGATACTCCTTTCAGAAGGCGCTCTGTGACACTGGATCAAGCGTCAACATAATGGCCACAGTCACCTATCAGCTCTTGTACGGGACCATGCCCTTAAAACCAACATACACTCAGCTCCAGATGGCAGATCAGACATCCCGAAAGGTCGAAGGTATAGTAACCGATGTCCCTGTTAAAATTAACGATCATTTTGTCCATACAGACTTTCAGGTCATTGACATGGGAGACGACGAGTACGATCCACCCATCATCCTAGGAAGACCGTTCCTAGGCACCGTCAAAGCAATCATCTACATTGGAACCGGAGAAGTCCATATGCATTTCCCCTCTGAGAAGATACGTCGCTACTTTAATGACCCTAACTATATAGTTGAAGATTCTAAGCAGGTCAGGACAAGAAGAAGGCGACGTAACCGTAACCAAAGGAGGCAAATCATCAAGAACGTATGGGCAGACTATGAAGGAGAGGTCATAAGGCCCGAGGATACACAACAGGAGACCGAAGCACCAAGTCGGGTATGGAAAGTGAAGACAGTTACACAAGAAGAGGAGGCGCTGCCAGAACCACCGTCTACGCCACCCAAATCCCAGGACAACTAAGAAGAAAAGAAGTCATGTTCGGAGGACTTAAAAACACCGAACGCCGTGCCAAGAGGTAAACTTGGTAGTTATCATTTTCCCTTTAATTATTGCTCAGTTAATCATGTTCATTCTGTCTAAAAAAATGTTGAAAATAGTAAGCCCCATGTGAGTATGCGAGTGGCATAAAACCCATAAGTACATTCACTGTGGTGGCATAAAAAAATAATAATATATTTTTTCTGTTCTATAAAAATGAAAATAAAAATAGAGAGTGACATTTATCAAGGAAGCTCAAACATGATAAAGGCTAGATATTTATGCTAACGCTTAATCAAGTTCCACGAAGCTTTGTTGTCTATTTGAGCTCCACAGAATTCAGGAAGACTAGCAGATGGAGGACATCCTAATCGTTGTCAGGGTGCTGCCGACATTCAAATACACCTCTGCACCTGCTAGCTACATCAGAAGAAATTACGTCAAGATCCAGCTTGGGGGAGAGCACCCCCATTTATCCCGATAAGTATTTTTATCTACATTTATACCTATGCTTTATTAAAATAAAAAGATGCATAATCATGAAAACCCAAATAAATATTTTGTGTTTATATATATTTACTTAGTTTAATAAATAAATAAAGTAGCTATGCTAAACTGAATCTTGAAAATAAAACTCTAGCATGGATATGATGAATAGTTGCTCTGCCTAATTTTCAAATTTGTTCTCTCTCTAGTTTAGACATAACTGTTATAATTTAAAACTGGCTCTAAACCTGAACTAGTGGGAAGAGAACTTGATCTGAAGTCTAAGTTGTTAGCGGATATGATATGGGAAGGTTGAGCTGTTGTTTATCTGTTCCTAGAGATGCTAGAATTCTGGAGAATTTTATCTTTGAAAATCTTTAAAATGTTGCATGATGAGTTCCTGTATGATGAGAGTTTAAATTCCTACCACAGCCATATATACATGCTTGTTAGATTAAGAGCCGCACTTTTACTACTTACTGCTTATGGGCATTGAGTGTGGTCAAGCTGTGTAGACCCTTAGGAACTTGTCATGTGGTTAAAATCAAGATTCACTTGCACGTTCACTCATACATGCTGCTTCTACTCCGGAAGTATACATCCACATATATCCACTCATTTCCATCTCCAGATTCACCCAAAATTATTCTACTCCTGACCTGGGAGAGAATAGCCAAAAACATTATCCCATTCCTGTTATTCCCTGTGAAGTTAATGCTCAAGTCATTTCTACTACCACTTGCTATATTTTCAAAAGAGGGAGATTGCTCTAAAAAACGAGGAAATAAAAAGGAGCAAGTGCTCGGAACCTCGAAGAAAGAAAAAGTGAGACGAGAGGTAAAAATGGACAAGTGTCCGACAGTAGAATTAGAGGTACAAGATACCCACCTGAAAAAAAAAGAAAAAAAAAATAAATATAGAGCATCTCATCCCCCTCAAAGGTTTTAAAAAGCAAGAAAGGTATGTATTCCCTCAAAAAGAGCATTAGACTTTTGTTATCACCATCATCACCATACACCACTCATTCACCACACATGCACATCTTGATGTGACTTATTGACTTGTTTCTCTGGATCCATGGTTTGACTATGCAATAAATGTTCTATGAGTATGTATACTGTATCTCCCACCTATAAGCTCCAGATATCAAAGCCTTATTAGAGTAGGGTGAGAGAGAAGGCAATGTCACTACGCCTTATACCATAAATACCACATACTTTGAGAGAGAAGGCATATACCATTACTGCCTTGGTAAGGATCCAGAAATACCACAAAAGAGAGACCCGAGAAAGTCATACAAGGAATCTCTGAGTTTTATTTGAAAAATTTGCAAAAACTCCAGAGCTATAGCTGATCAAGAATAAGAGACATGGCGTTTGACTAGACCGTTCTATCTTTTAACCACTCAAGATGCAGGTGACGGTTGCAAGCCCCATGGTGAAAGGTAAAATGAGTAAGTTTTAAGTCTTGACAGTTTACTCTAACTTAGGGATGAGACCTTATTTGAAAGCATATGTACCGTCAACGTTCAAAGGCGTTGCAGCAACTTCTGGTCCATAATGAGTCTATCCTTGCTCAGGGACGAGCAAGAGGTAAGCTTGGGGGAGTTTGTTGACGGTCCTTAAGTACCAAATATAGTTATCAAATAAATAAAGAAAAGGATCCAAATGCAACCAACACCTAGACTTAGGGTTTTATCTGACAGAATTCCACGAGTTTTGGTGTTTGTCTGTTTCTGCAGGGGGTTATCAGAAAATACGGAGGAAAGGCCCACATGTCGGGTTTACATAGAGATAATAACGTGTTCACCGATTTTCTATCATCTAGAAGACTCCAGAAGCCACGAGAACGAACGAGAGGCCGAACGGGCCCGGAGGCAGGGCGCCCGCCCTGGCCTAAGAGCCAATCAGGCTCCGTCTCGCGGATTATGCTCCACCGACCTAAGGGATCAAGGAAAACCGTGCGATTAATGTCGGTTTGATCCAACGGCCCACGTTCACTTGAGGGGGCTATATAAGCAGGACCCCTGGCCCCTGGAGGAGGCACTCCCTCATTCTCAATTCCTCAAACCCTAATCTCAGGAGGAGAGTCTCTGATCAAGCCCTAGAGCCACCACATCAACTAGATCTCTAGTATAGCATAGCTACATAGGATTAGAACTAGAAGGAGTCAATCTTCGATTGGTTTCCGGATCTGTCAAGAGGATTCTTGGTAATTCCTTTACTGTTCTTCATTGTTCATCTTTGTTCTTCAATATTATGAATACAACTTTGTTCTATTTCAATATATTGATTATGACTATGCTCTACTTGTTTATGTTTGCAATTATATTGTTCTTAGTTTATCGTAGTTATACGCTTAGCTTAGTTAGATTGGAATTATATACATGTTTAGGATCGTATAGCGTTTATCCATCGGATCCATGGGTAAATGATAAATATTGTGTAGGCGTGGTGCTTAGACCATATTTATCTGCGATTGCACCTTATATGCCGGATCGTGGGGTGGTCCGCGATGGTGACAGCTTCGTTGGTTCTTATATAGTCCCCCTCCCGTGTGTAAGGCAGGCAGAGCAACATTATTACGGGGGAGTGATAGCTATGTTTCTCATCTTTCTTGATAATATCACTATGCATGGGCGTAGTCCTTTCTCGCAATGATTGCCAAGTGTACTTGCACTAACTATGATATGCTAGACTTTATAGTTAAGAATAACTTAGGAAATATCCTTGTAGTTCGTCCTAATACCATGCTAATGACTTGCTAGAATATCTGTTGAGGTGCTTATCATTATTATATGTGGCTAGCTGATCAGATTAATTATCTTTGTCACCATTCATACTTTATCCATATTTTATGTGACACTTACCCCTGTATGCAAGAGATAGATGAATGCTCTCACTTATACATGAAATGATTGATACTCATTCCTATATTCCATTCCATAATCAACATTGATGTTAGTAATCCCTTCCCAGTGGTAAAAATATAAATAACGATACCTGGAATACTTCCCGGTTAAAATGCTACATCGGTATTAATCTGTGCGCTTGCAGATCTTATTTATTATTTATTTAGAAGAGCAGTTGCATATTTCAATACCGCGTCTCTCATGTCATGCTGGGGATGACAACTTGGCTTAAGTGGCATGAGGGATAGGTTCGGCATTTTTGGCGCCGTTATCAGAATTAGAAAACTAAGTCTACTTTTGGTAATGACGTTAAGAATGCCCAACAGTGTGGCAATTGCACATGTTGCCACCACTTCTTATTGTTGCCACATAGGTCCTGTTGCCACACTTGTTATGCGATGCAATAGAGGCTGCACCTTATAGCAACCAAACCTTGGATGTGGCAATTGTACATGTTGCCACCAGTTCTTGGTGTTGCGACATAATTCTTGTTGCCACACGCATTATGTGTGGTAATACATTATCTTGCAACACACATTCGTCATTGCTAGTGCACCATTTGCTACGACATGGGCAAGTTGCCATTGCAAGATCCAGCAATGCTTAAGGCGTTGCATTAGTTACTGTTGCCACACCTACAACCGTAGCAAAAGCTTATGTTTGCAACGTCTAGGTGTTGCAAATCCAAAACGCATTTTGCAACGCTAAGCAGAAAAACGTTGTCCAAAGCTTTACCCACGCAAGCGCCTGCAACGCCTCCCAACGACAAAAAAGTGTTGCTATTTCTGCTATTGCAACTATTTTGGGCCTATTGCAACACTTTTCGGGTGTTGAAACAGGGTCAAAATTTAGTAGTGCCACCATTTACAAAGGAGGTTTATGTTCATTTTCCTAATATTTTCAATGCTCAAGACTCTCCCTTTTTACTTTTACAAATCTTTATTGTTTTGACCATGCGTAATTTTTTTCTTGGTACTCCCTCCTTAACAAAAGAAGGAGTGTCTCTGTTTGTCCAACTTCTCAATAATACTCAATAGTAGTCTGAGCTAGTAAATACATGTCATTTGATATATTGGAGATTTTTTTAAAAAAACTAGAGGCTGTCATCACACTCCTAGCAATGGATAGAGAAATGCCTTGACAAATGTATAATTTCTTGGCTATTTTTTCATAGCTAGGCAGCCAGTCAGTAATGTGAAGTTTGCTAGGACTCATAGGCACCCCAAGGTACTTAATTGGAAATTCACCAAATTGGTAGTTAAAAGCTCAACATAGATCAACAAGTTTATCTTTAGCCTAGAAAACGAATCATAGAGATATAACATAAACTTAATATTCCTTGCCATCTATAAGTTGTCTTTAATGTATAGAATGGTATTAGCCTCATAATACACAATAGCAACACCCCCTATCAAATTATTAGCAAGACCCTTAATTAAGTATGACTTGTATTTCTCTACCGCCTTCACAGGAATGAATAGCTAGTTTAAGCATTTTTACTTCTATCTTTCCTTGTGCTAATAAGATCACATTTGTTACTTTTAATTAAAGATAATTTTACTGTATATGTTGGTCCAAATTCAATATTGTCCCTTCAAATTCATTCCAAATGTCAACTATTATTCTCAGATTATTCCTATTGATTCTTCTAACATTTTTATCATGTTAATGCTTGATACAAATTTTAATCACTTCTATGCAATCCAAATAATACCACATATATGTTAGATTGTCTTTAATTATATTGTGCTGAGATGAAATTCTTCTATGCACACTTGAAACAAGATTATATGTTAATACAACCTCCAGACAATACTAGATGTGCTCTCTTTTTCCTCTTTACTCTTTCCCTGTTTGATTATCTAACTTTAGTTTTGTATGATTTCGGTTTCTAGAATTGAAGCAATTTGTATCATACAGATCAACACACTCGTTATCTATTCCGTTTCGCTAAAGGACTATGGATTTATTAAGAACAAAAAAGTCTTAGGCATGTTTCCTAGAGCTTGAGATATTTTTGTTTCCAAATTTATATCATGCACCAAGCTTTTATTGCTTTAGTTGAATGTGTGCAACCACATGTATAGCATTATCTGAACTGTCCCTTAACCTTCATAAACAACTTTGCTTTTTCACTGCATCTTTTTATTGTGCAAACAAAATGGGGGTGTAGCAAAGGAGCGAAATGCATAGCACACAAAAAGTATAGTTGTGGAGATGCAATGTTATATGACATGTAGTGCATGATGCTTACTAGTCCTAGGAATAATGTGATGTGTATAGGCGCAGAGATAGAAATAAGTTTTCATTGTATCAATAGTGATGTATCTGCACATTCAACTCCTACAACATTAAGAGTTTATAATAATGGAGATTGTTAAAATATATAAGGTTCTTAGTTAAAATAATTCATCCTTATAGTACAGTAAATCCAAAAGGTTTACTCAAAAAATGTTGTTGTGATTTTTCTCAACACCCTTTTGAGTTTCCAACATTTACATGAAATAGAAAACATCTTTCTACTGTCATATTGTTTGATTTTGTTGATGCTTTAATTCTATTCTATTCAACGGGTTCTCTACTACTCAGTGGAATAAGTTTTGCAGAACTATAGCTATATTAATTGTGCCACTGTAACAAGGAACTGCATTGATGTGACCTTTTCATGAACTCCAGCTTCAACGAAAGAAAGCTTTGTCATATGTAATACACAAGATACACTTGTTTGGTTGCACTGACTACCCAAGCCTGGATTAAAAAAGTGTGTGTTTGGTTGCCAGCTTATATACTGTGCATAGAATCACTGTATGTTTAGGTTGGTAAAATTACCCCCTTTGAAACATGTCCTCGAATAGGTGGTGGATACCTCTCCGACGGTCAACTCCTGCGCCAGGGGTCGATGCCTCTCCTATACTCCGCGCTCCACGAACACAAGCAAGCCAATAACATACGGGCCGGGATTGAGGGTGCTGCTTTGCTTGTGGAGCTCCCGTCCATGAGCACACGCGACGGATGGGCACGCATGGTGGCTGCCCACCTGCCCAGCATGGAGAGGCAACGACGAGCACAGTACACGAGGTGGAGGGAGCGATGACTATCGCAGTGAACTGGAGAGGCCCATTGCAGGCATGCGAGCGCTCCATCGATCCCGGTCCAGCCACTGTCAAACTCGGGCAAATCCACCTCCTACTCAACCGCGCTGCCCTCGCTCCATGGCTGGCTTGCGCCGTCACCACTGTCATCATGCCCGGCTGGCTGTCGTCATCCTCCTCATGCCGTCATGCACCAAAGCCTGACAGTCTCCTCACACCATCACGAACTGGGAGGTGACGCGGATTGCCACCAGGTGCTAGCCAAGCCAAGCTTGTTGGAAATGGATGCCCACCGCGTTCCTAGCTAGGCAGGCTGCGGAGTGGTCGGTGGCCCGGCGCGGGCTGGCTAACAGGCCAAAACAGGAAGGCTTTGTGAAGCCTAGTTGGGGGTTATGCACCCAACCAAACAAACCCTATGTGTTCCATTCTAAAGTGTTTTAACTGTCCAAATTACATGATTTATTGAAATTACACAAATATCCTATAAGGAATTATTAGTTTGCCCATATATAGTACTACATGTTATGGTGTTCTAAGAAGTTAGAGATACTTGGATTGTGTTTCATTTAACTACAAGTGCTTTAAAGTTGAGGTATCTTTACTAGTGATTTAGAGGCCCTGAAACGGTCTTTTCAAGTTGATACTTTGTTTGCAACTAATAGTAACCAAACAAGGTAACCAAAAACATTAATTTAATAAAGAATTCACCCTCTTCTATCTATCCAATATCAAAGGTTAGAAGGTTTACACTGACTAACATACCACCGGAGCAACCTTGAGGAGGCATACAATGCCACAAGAATTCCTTACCTCGACAAAAGGTTCTTAAGGAAATTTTTGTGAACACTCCCTCCATTTGGACTCTGATAAGGCTACGGATTCTAAACGTTTCTCGCCTATTAAATCAGACACTAACTTAAATTTGTTTGCTGAACTTTTCTTATTCTTTTTTTTATGTGTGTATTGCTTTCCTACGTACAACCTGTACATCACACAATCACTTCCCCATCTGTGAGGCCATCAACTACTTCCCTACACAAAAGATCTACCTCTATAGCTTAAGCTCATCATCCAAACCCTCACTAACATCTCCAAAAAGGTCACTAACACACAAACATCCAGTTCAGAGACTTTAGGAGCAATACTAAGTCCACTGAACTCGATCTACATGTTTCAAGTTACTCTCCTAATTTGAGATTCTATTGACAGATGCCCCTGAAGAGACTCCCAAATTATTAATATTCTGCTGAACTTCATCATCCCAAAAAGATAAAAAAGAATTTTCAGCGAGGATAACGTTTTCAATTGGAGTTTCTAAGTTCTTGCGTTCCTTTGAGCTTTGAAGCTTTTTCTGTAGAGTCTCCTTGTTGACACAAAGTTTGCTCCTGCGACTTGGTGTTGTTGTGGCTGCACTGTTAGGCGAATTGGGATTGCTCCCAGACTTCTGAGTTGCTCTTGCTGCCTGCACGGATGTCACGGGGCTTTTAATTTCTCAGTGAAGTGAGCATAAAAGATTGGTGTGGCAATACATAATCACCGAAATAGAGAGGATGCAATTTGCACTGTTGTAGTTCCTGACGCGTGTATGCATTGATGAACAGAGATATGTTTTCATCGACAGACACCATCATCTCATCAAGGCTGCTACTAGTCTCCTAATCGGATGAGATCATGTATGCTGCTGTAGTGCCTAATCCTTGAAGGCCTGTTGATGAACTTTACTGCTAGACTCTTTTAATTCACTGTCACTGATGAACGACAACACTGACCATAAAGGAGCATTACTGAAAATAAATGTATAAAAACGAAACACAAATTGCTTCAAAATTCAAATTTTGGGTACATTTAACCCTAGTCTAAGGACTAATAACTCTAACTCAAACGACGACGACTCCTAATACTCCACCCTAACCTTGAGACTCTTAACATCGACACACAATTAAAATCAAACAAACCAAATCATATGATAGATTTTATTTCATGCATGCCCCTGAACAGGTAGGCGTGCATTCTTGTGCCCTTTAGGGCTAGTTTGGAGTATTGATCACTCCCCATGGGATTGGAGAGAACTGAGAACAAAATCTGTTCATCCCCCCTTCAATCCCCATGGTGAATTTGTGTATCCAAACTAGCCCTTACATGGGCTTGGGCTTGATGAAGCTCCCAAGGCCGTGCTCCCAGAGCAAACGGTCGACGTCCTCATCAGTGGCCTGGCGTCCACTGCCATCATCCAAGATGGCATCCGCCACCTCAAGCAGATAGCTTCCACCACGGGGAAAGCCATCGTCCTCGCCATCGTCAACACCCACACCAGCGGCAGGGGCAAGACGATCCCCCACCGCCGCCTGCAGCGTATGTGGCACCGGCACCAACACTGGCACGTCAGCTGCCATTGGGGGCGCCATCGCGAACGGTGGCACCATGAGTGGCTCCTGCAACGGCGCCATCAAGGGCTCCTGCGGTGGCACCAACAGCAGCTCGAGTTCCAGTGGCGGCGACGGCAGCACAAACAGCGGCGAGTTCGCCACCATCGGCGGCGCCATAGCAAGTGGCGCCACCATTAGTGGCTCCTCTTGCGACGACACAAGCGTTGACGTCGCAGCTTCTTCAGTTGCGAGCGGCAGTGGAACGGCCACTATTGCAGCCGAGGTGAGCGAGTTCACGCGCTCGTAGATGGAGCTCCTGAGCAAGTTCACCGCCGACCTGACAGCGGCGGCAAGCTCAGGGGCCAGGTCGTCGAGGTTGCTGCGGCGGCCGAGGCTGATGTCGTTGAGGATGAGGTTGACCTCGAGCTGGCGGGCGGTCGCCTTGTAGCTCTCGAACCTTTTCCCCATCTTCTTCAAGGCCTGGCGCAGGAAGCCCTCGTTGTCCAGCCTGTGCGTCTCCTTGGAGGCCTCAGGCAGCTCTAGATACCTCCGCATGATGCCCTTGGCCTCGTCAAGATCCTCTGGCCAGAACGCCGGCTCGGCGTTACCGGGGCCGTACACCACCATGGCCGTACACCACCATGGCCGTACACCTTCTCCAGCAGCGTGGCGCGGCGCATCCGGAACGTCGCGTCCCGCGCGGCGTCCTGGACGATCCATCGGATCTTGAGCTTCCCGTGATTACGAGGCATGGCGCTAGCTAGGCGAGGATCAGAACCCCTGGCCGGCGGACGGGATGCAAGAAAGGAAATTTGTTCGCTGCTGATGCTGCTATTGGTGGTTGGTGAGAGAGACGGGAGAGGGGGGCTCCTTTTGTAGTTGATCTGGCAGAGAGAAAAATGGAATGGAGTTATTTGCCTCCAAAAAATGGTGTAGGAAGCTATGGTACAGTCTATCAGATACTCACTGGATAATTAATTATGTGAATCAAAAAAGATTTTGTTTTTTATGGCTGGATATAGCTAGATACCTTTATTTATTATATTACGTCCTGTATGTGGACAACACATGGTAAAAAAATACTCCTTTGTTCTAAATTATAAGTTATTTTGACCTTTTTGGTTCATCAATTTTGCTATGTATCTAGACATATTATTATATCTAGATGCATAGCAAAATAAATGTACCAAAAGAAAGCAAAGCAAATTATAATTTGGAACGGAGCGAGTATTGTTCAATTCCATGCATGAAGGTGCAAAAAGATAAAATCTGGAAAAAAAAAGATTGCCAATAGAGAAATACTAATTTTCACTGTAGACACGGTATATACGTCAAAGCGAGTACAACCTGCCCAGTAGTGTCATCTACCCGTTCACGGCAGGGAAAAAGCAACGCTGCTGGTTTAGAGCCGACTCGGATTGAATGTTTGGTTTAGAGAATCAAACCATTCTAGATGAGGTGATACGTTATGAGTTCATTTCTCAAATTTAATGGAGTGACTTTATTTATTTTTATACTAGAGGTGGTGATGCATCAACTCATTCTATTCCAGAAACCAAACAAAAAATAAAGGAATGGTACCTAATTCCATAAGACAAACACCCATAAACTATTGGCAAGGCTGCAAACCACCAGTGTAAACCTTCATCATAACCGGTTTATGGCTTCACATATTTTTGTTGTTGGTTTGAGCCATAAAGCATGGTGATATGCAGGATCCTCTAATAGCCAATTGTATTAACGCTGGTGTCTAGCTAATAAAGCTCACTCTTTACTCGCAAAAAAGAAAGCGGTGGTGATATGAACGTCGTCATTGCCAGTTTTATGGTACTGAACATGCCCTCCCGCGCCAATTTACATCGATTAGCACCCGTGTCCTTTTGTTATATATATTGGTGTTTTTTCTATGTCAGATAACAAGGCTACTTGATGAACTAAATCTAACGTGACTGGTTCAATTGAACATTAGAATGCTAAATCCTCCCTCCGTTCCAAAAAAAATTGAAGATTGAAACCAAATCAAATATTCTAAAATTTGACTAAGCTCATAGAAAATATATCAACAGTTATGTGTCCCTAAATATGTTTACTAGAAAAATATATTCTGTCACACGCACAACACAGGCTGCCAACCATGACGGAATAAACGGGCCAATGAGGGCCCAAGAGGAGGTGTCGGGCACCCCAGCGACGTACCCTAAAAGGGCCGCGCGCCCAGGTGGGGTGGCTGCCGCCGCTGCTGTCATACGTTTGACAAGGGCCCCCGTCCATAGTTGGTGGGCATAGCGAGGAAGCCCAAAAGAGAGCGCTCGGACTAAAGAGGACCTGGCGTGAACAATACCTGCGGGTACTATAGTGCCGCAGGTACTGTTCACCCACTGCCGCCCCAGGTTAGGTTTAGGTCACTTAGGGACTAAGTCTCTCAAGACTATAAATACAAGGGGCTATGTAACCTTTCAACTTTAAGCAAGGTATAGGCCAAGTGCCTTCTATCTTCTCCCTCTCCCTTCTAAGCCTCGGTCTTCTTCCTCTGCGCCTCTCTCTTCTCTGCCCTAGCGTCGCCGCCGCCCCTGCGCCCAAACCCTAGCCGCCTCCTCCACCACGCCGCAACCCTAGCTGCCGCCCGGACTCACATCGCTGGCCATCCCCACCGCCACGCTTGTTACACTGGTTCCGGAGACCAAGTCGATCCTTCGGGAACCCATGGTTTCCACTGCCACCAATGCGGATCTCCAGGCCATCAAGGACGCGATTGCCAGATTAGATCAATATGGCAAGGCCAGTGAGGAGAACCTGACACGTCATCGATTTTTCGGGCAACGATCTATGGCTTCCACTACCACCACGACCGTTGACTATTCGATCGCCGATCTGGAAAGGCATCTGCTTGCCCTCGAGCAAGCACTCGGCCATGGAGGCACCACCGTCACCGTATATGGACTCATTTTGAACCGGTCGGGGATATGAAGGTGGTGTCTCTAGGATCATCTAGCTAGTGTATTGACATGGCTTACATGCATAGCTTCTCTTTATTGGGATTGTGTTATGGGCTGTTTTATATCTATATATAATGGACATAATGCTCAGGTTTTAGAAAGCTTCACGTTATGATCTTGTTTTTGAGAAAAAACAATATACTTCTTTTATGCAGGGCACGTTCAGGGAAATATACTGGCCGGCTGTGATTTTGGGCGTTGTTCAGCATGAGGATACAAGGGAGATTATCCATTTAGAGAGCAGAGCATTGGAGGTTGTCGCTCTAGACATGTTCGCCAAGAATGGATGGAGAAGCAATAATAGAATTTGCATATGATTTTTCCTTCCGTTTATTATTGTCATTTCCCTTCTATTCTTCTTTAGCAATTGAACTACAAACTTGTAAGACTTGGCTGTGGGCCAGAACCTTTCCATTTTCTAAAAAAAATTGCTTCAAAAATGAGGGCTTAATTCAAACATAATGACCCATGGATCAATAAAAGGTTTGCTTGCATAAGGTACATTTGGTTATCTATGAAATATGTGTTAGAAAGGGGTGTACATGGATTGTATATTTCCCAGCCGACTTACCAAAGGGATTCACATACTAAATGAATAGTTTGTATCCAAATTCAGAAATTCAATATCCGTACCATATCTGTATCTAGATACTCAAAATTGGATATATACGATGTTGTCGATCAATATACATTCATATCTTATATTGGTCACTTCTGACACTCCCTGATGAATCTGAATCCGAGGAAAAAAGCTATTTGTATTCATATCCATAGGTTTAATTTCTATTTGTATTTGATCCATCTAGATTTAAACCAGGGCTGCAGGCATTTTTTTAATTCCCTTGCACCAGGGGCTCAAGTTGGCTTCTGGTGCCAGGATAGCACCACCACTTATTTGTCTTGCTCCAATATATTGCACCCACAAGATCTTTCTTTCTCATGCTAGCACCACCAAAAAATACATGTTGGGGCTGCCCTTAAACAACCCCTAACCAGAATTCATCTTTCCTTTTTTGTGATTTGCAGTCTTATCTGTAAGAATATGATTGTCAAATTATGATCGTACTACTTACAATTTAGTGAGAAATTACTGATGTAAAAATACTTTAAAACTTTTCTATATGTGCTTCATTCTAAAGTGATTTTCTTGTCCAAATTACCTGATTTCTTGAAAATAAAAATATCCTGTGAGGAGCTAAGAGTTTGCCAATAGTACTACATATTATGGTGTTCGAAGAACGATATGCTTGGATTGTGATTTATTTAACTATATAAGTGCTTTAAAGTTGTGGTAGCTCTAACAATAATGATTTAGAGGCTTTGAAATCCAACTTTCTGAAGCTAATGGTTTCTTTAAAAAATAATAGCAAACAATAAACATAATTCCCTTAGCAGATAGATATATAATTAACTACTTTAATTTAAGAGACTCATTAGTCTGGTATGAAAATTAACTTTGCTAAAACTGAAGTTATTATGATCCATGGGGATCGGGACAAACTGTCTAACTATGCTGAATTCTTCAACTGTCAAACCGGATCTCAGCCAATTATCTCATCTTGGGGTTCCAGTTAGTCCTTGTAGATTACTTGTTGTGGATTGGCTACCTTTAGAGGAAAAGAGTGTTAAGAAACTAGACATTTGGCAAGGAAGTTACCATTCGATATTGATGGTAGGACTACATTAATAAATGCCGGTTTATCCACTCTCCTACCTAAAATTGTGATTGAGAACTTGATAAGCAAAGAAGAAACTTTTTCTGGCAAAGTGGTAGCACTAAGAGGAAATACCATCTTGTGAAATGGGTGCATATCTGTAAATGCAAATAAAGTGCATTAGACATTAAAAAATTTAAGGAAAATGAATATGACGCTTCTTTGTAAGTGGTGGTAGGAGTTAGAACATGAAAATGGCATTTGGCAAGATATTTTTTAGGCTACACAACTACAAAAAATATTTACCGCGACCTTTTCAAAACCCCCTCCAAGGCGGGCAGGAATGTAAACCGCCTCGGTTAATGTCTGGCATTAACCGAGGCAGTCACTTTTTATTAACTGAGGCGGTTATAAGAAACTGCCTCACAAAATCCATTAACGGAGGCGGTTTTTATAAAAGAGCCCGCCTCTAGAAATAGCCCTATTAACCGAGGCGGGCCACTTATAAGGCCCGCCTCGGTTAATATTCTCGAGGTCCAGCAACAAGCCCATATCCAATCCATACTCAGTTTATATAAAAACAGGAAGGGAGCAAGGGTTTCACTCCTTCTCTCCCTCAGACAGCCGTCTCTACCCTTAGCCCGATGCCTCTCCCATCTCCTCAGCCCGACGCCTCAGTGCACCCTCTCTCGGCACCCCTCCCCGCCTGGTGCCCCTCTCCCATCTCCTCCCCTCCTAGCGCCCCTCTCCCCTTCCCCGTCCCGGCGGAGCCCCCTCTCCTCCCTTCCCGGTGGAGCCCCCTCCCCTCCCAGCGGCGCCCCCTCCCCTCCCCTCCCGGCAGAGATCCGGCGAGCCCGAGAGGGTCACGATGGTGGCAGTGGAACCTCCCCTGCCCTAATCTCCTAGTGGATCCCAAGGCGAAGATCCGACGAGACTAGGGGTCCTGAGGAGGAGATTGTGGCTGCCGTGGATCCGGTCATGTCGGGACGGATGCGGTCACATCAGGGCGGATCGGATCGAGACACAGTGGATCTATCCCGTCCACCTCCGACAAGGGCGGAGGGAGGAGCAGTGGAGGCAGCGCGGATTTGCCTCCGATGAGGGCAGATCTGGGTCCACGGCGCCACTCCCAAGTGTGGATCTAGACACAGCGGCGCTCAATCGGTGCCAAGCTCATCCCCCTACGGCAGCGGATCTCCCTCGCATGGATCCATGGCTGCTGGCGTGGATCTAGTGAGGAGCAGTGGCGACGGCGCAGTGGAGGTGGCAGGGAGGGGCCTGCTCCCCAAGCGGCGGTGGCCGAGGTCCAGGCTCGGTTGGGCTGTGGGTTTTTTTTCTTTTTTATTTGATTAACCGAGGCGGGCAGCAAACTACCTCAAAAAAGGTCCCATTTACCGTGACCTTTGATCCGAGGCGGTTGCCATGCCTGCCTCGGTTAAGCATTTTTTACCTCGTCTGTTAAAAATATTGTAGTAGTGCTAAATATTTGTGTAATTCCACTGTGAGCACTTGTTGGATTATTTTGCTCCAGCAATATCCAGCAACGTGATCGCGTAGATGGAATCAGATGGTAGCACACGAGACACAAGTATTTATACTGGTTCGGGGTGCAGTGCACGCTAAACCCTACTCTAGTGGTGCGGCTACTCTTGTATTCGCATGCTCAATTACAGGGGTTGTTGCTCCTAGCTGCAAGGTTGATGGAAAAGCTGGAAGATTGATCTCAAGCCCGAGGTCCCTACCCTCCTTTATACAGGCAAGAGAGGTAGGGTTACAAGGGCAATTGGGCTAACAGATTGTGTTCCTAGTTTGTTACACGATAAGCGCAACAGATTGATCCTAGCTACCGTCCAGATATACCCGCCCTGGTTTGCCTTGGTCTCCACGTTGGTCGATCGCGTCAGCCCTTGTGGGCCTCCTCCTTGTTGGCTGCTGGGCCGATAGCCTGGTGATGGTCACATATATGGGCGGTGTAGGTACCCCTGGTCCATATTTCTAATAGTAGCCCCGTAGGACTTAATGATAAGCTAGCACGCAGCTTTAGCCCTCGGGACGTCACAATTTCCCCAGCAAGTTCTGTGTATTGTAAGTACCAGTGAGCATTTTCATCGGGTACCGAAGATTTGAGCAGCACAGCTTGATATTCCCAAGTATTGGGGAGCCGGTATGTTGTCGTTCGAGTACCGATAGCATTTCTCGGGTAGCGAGAATCTTCTTCAGTATCAAGTGGGGCAGCGGTACACCGTACATCAGGGAATATAGCTCCCTGGTAGCTGTAAGTGCCTAGCTTGAGTTGAGTGGTACACCCAACATCGGGTAACATAGTTTCCTGGGTGTAGACCTCGGGAGGTTGTCAACGCCACATTCAGGTGATGACACCCGATAATCGGAAGCGTAGCTTCTAGGACGCTCGTAGGCACCGCGGTAGGGTGGTAGCATCGCTGTACATGGGAAGTCGGTTCCCGAGGTATTCCGGCGTGTAACTAGTGGTTGCGCATCATTAAGTCCTAGTCGTAGAACAATAATGAGGACGGGGTAGTAGCACCACTGTCGCCCCGCATGTCACTATGCCAGTTGGCTTTTGGGTGACCCGATTCGGGTCATTTGTTAGCCAACAGTAAGGGCTTCATGTTTTTCTTCGAGACCTGTTAAGTAATAGATCTTGAATTTTTGTGGGCCTCATTAGTGGAAAAGGCTCGATCATTGTCTCGGAGCCCTGAGGCCAATATAACAGCATCCCGAGTCAGGAATACTGTGGGCGAGTAACGAACGCGTGAGCAGCTGTGGGCAGTTGCGCATATTACTCTTCAAGTCGGTAACGGGTAGAATGAGTGAACGTCTGCGTCCTAATGAATGGGGTGGCAGGACAAAGCCTGACCAGTGGGGGCACGTCATAAAACTCTTTTTCTAGATTCTAGGAGCTCGTACTTTGATTATAGCCATGGGCTAAATAGTTTTCCAGTTTCCCACAAAGGGGCCGCTGAAATAAGGTACTTCGAGCTCGTCCGGGCATTGGGAGATTTACGTAACACCGAGTGTCAGAGGTTTTACGGTCAGACTGGTGACCCTCCCGAATACAACCCTAACTCTAGTAGGGGTAGGGTCGATAGTGAACGAGTCACTACTGCTTACACCTATTGGTGGGGTGGGCCGGACCGAGTACTTGCCCTGAGTGTCATGTCACTCGCCTGTACCGGCTTGGGTGATGGTACATCGGGTTTCGGCCTAGTGGGCCCCACGGTTCCCATGGTTGCGTGGATGGATTCCTTCTCGGTGAAGCTGAGGCATCAGTTTCGATGGCTCATTTCCCCCATGCACTTCTCAGAAGGCGTCCCCTCAGAGGTCATGGGGACGTGGCCTAGCCTTAATTGACGACACCACTCAGAGAGATTTTTGGAATTCCATTGGTCGTGTGCGTCCGCTGCCTATAAAAACATGGGAAATAGAAAAAAATTAGTAAATCTGTGCCATAGCTTTTGTACTCTTACCTTCCATCGTCTGTCGTGCTTTCCCCCAGGCTTTTGTTCATCATCCATAGCTGGCGACAAGCATGCGAGGGTAGAGACAGAGGAGGGGGCCGTCAGGAAGCATGTGTTCCAGGGCCCTGTTCTTCTCCGCGATGAGCTGGTGCGACTCGGGTAAATGTGAGTCCGACCCTCGACCATGTTGGGAAGAGGGGCGGTTTGAGCAAATCGTCTGTTGCAGGGCGATCTCGACAGCGCACCCTGCTCCAAGGCCCGTTGATGGGGGCGCTCCGTCATCATCACGGCTTCTGTCGAGGCAAGGCGGCGACGGAGGAGGTGTTCTTGCCATGGTGCAGGAGGCCGACGTGACACGTGAAGCCCTTCACGATGTCACTCGGGAGGGAAGGCGACTAAGGGAGTACATCTTGGTCACAGAGGCGGCGCTTCACGCTGCAAATGGGGAGGCTGCCGAAGCGAAGGCTGCAGCGGCGGCGCTCAGGCGGAACTTGCTATTGAGTTAAACTTCGCTTTCTTTTTTGTTGGATTTCATCTTGATGAGGGTAACTCTGAGTTTTTCCCTTCTTGTTCCCAAGTGTTCGGGAGCAACTAGCTGCTGCACAAGCCAAGGTGGCGGGGCTACGGCAGACTAGCGAGGATCTGGCTAGGCAGTTGGCGGAGGCTGCCCATGGGCAGAACGAGGCGGCCGCTTGGGCGTGTTCCTCCGCTGCCTTGGCACAGTCCAGCGGCGAGCGTTATTCAGCGCTCCGTGACGCTGCAGTTGCCACTGTCACGATGGTGTTGCCGGTGGGGACGAGCACTCCTGATCGGCTCCGTTGCCTCCCGACGCAGATCAGGGAGGTGGTGGCCCATGGCATCCATCATGGGGCCATAGGAGCCTTGACCGTGGCTCATCTCCGTCTTTTTCATAGATGGATCTGCGCAAGGTGATGCCCGGGTTTTCGGCGGTGGAGGAGATCCTCGACGATGTGAATGTTGAGTGGTTGGTTGCTGAGGTTAGTGGTAACGTTGAGGCAATTGCCGCTGTCATTGACGTGGAGCAGATCATCAAGGACTCTCCCCTTTAGGAATAAACTGTGTACTTCTTTGTAAAAAAGAAGGTGTAATAAAGTTTGGACCTTGCAATTTCTTGATGTTTTCTCATGTTGAGTCCTCTGTATGGTGGTAGTGCGTGGTAGTAGCCCTCGAACGCTCGGGTGAGTCATCGTGACTCATCCGAGGGTTGGAGCCATACCACACCTGATGTGGGCCTGTCAGGTGCTTCTATGTCTTAGTAGAGCTAGTCATCGGTTCGAGACCGCCTTTTGATTTGGCAACAAGTGTTGTCGCACGCACATAGCCCCGAGTGTTCTGATCGAACATCGCTTAGCTAGTCATACCCATTCTTGGGGTGGCCTGCTTATTGGTTAGGTTAGCTATGCCGATGTTTATGTATTAATGACCCTTGGGCGCCTTGTTGCGAGGTGCTAAGGGCCAGGGTGTTTTGTGGTGTTGCCCTATGGAACGGGGTGGGGTGGGGGGTGGTTATTCCACAACTGTTCTGAGTAGTCAACTTTCTAAGTTTCAGGGGCGTGTGGCCTCAGTTGAGGTGGCTAGTGCCTGAATCAGGGCTGGCCCGAGTTTGACAGTACATACTGTCGTTGACACGTTGAGCCTTGACCTTGCAGCTTCCTGTCTGAGGGAATAGACTTTTTGTCGGTAGTTGGGACGTTGTGCCCAGTCTACGTGGGACAAGACGGTGTCTGGTATCATCCACTGGGAGCTTATGTCCTGCACGGTTTGCACATTTTTTCTTGTCTTTCTCTCATCCTTAGCGTTGGATGTTGGTTTAAGCTATAAACCCTGACTGCTCGGGGACGCGAGTCCTTGTCGGGCTGCTCGTACCATTTCAAATTCTAATAGACTTCGATTGACAAGAGAGGTAAGATCGCGTGATCCGTGGGACTATTTTCTGCAGTCTACGTTCACGTTAATGGGTTAGCGTAACCCATGATGGTTGTCCACTGCAGATATTCAAAGTTTGACATTAGAAGTAATCAGCCCCCGAGCAGTCCAGAGAGGCTTCTCCTGGAGTGCCCGAGGGGTATTGATGCATGTATTCTCGTGAAATGTAATATAACGAGAAAAAATAGTGGGGTAAAGATGAAATTGACATAACTGATGATTGTCGACTGTCTCTCTAGGCATTAGCGTCCTCTTGCTGCCAGGATGTGCTTCTGGGAGTGAAAGTCGGTGACAGGATCGGGGTTGACGGTGGTGACGTTGCTACCCTTGCTCCCGAAATCCTTCACCGTCTCCTTCGTGCAGGCAGAATCCTCCATCGTCGATGCGTCCGATTCGAGATCACCACCCGAGCGACTGGTAGGGCGAGAGCGACCGGCCTATTGGGTTGTAGGGACGTGACAGATTGACCGGTACAGCTGTGCAGTTATGCCTTGAGATCGGTTTGTAGAGTTTCTAGCTTTCTTGATCGGTTCTGAAGGTACCAGTGGTCGCACGGGTTTCCCTCCAACAGATATGCTTGTGAACGTTGTTCATCGGGGATCCTCTCCATCCTGTTTCTTTGCAGCCGTTGGCCTTTCGGTGAAAACAAGTGGTCAGAATCAGGAGTTTCCCGATGTAGGGTCAGCATCCGAGTATTCGACTACGCGACTTCCTTATTCTTCCCCACTGAGGGGAGGGTTTCATCGCCTCGCTAGAGGGGATTGTCTGAGTTTTGGCTCCTCATCTGACGAGGGCCCAGTATCGGAGCCTGCCATGGGCAAGGCGACCTCATCGTCGTCGCGATCTAAATTTGAATTCTCAAGTAGCCGGTCGCAACCATAGAGAAAGCGGCGAAAAGCTTATGGATCGATAAGTCCGAAGACATCAGCGTCGTCCCACCAGTCTTGTTGATCGGGTGTGTCATCGAGTTTACTCTGGCTAGTCGGATTTGGAGGCTTGTCTTCCTCCATGGGAGGTTTGGTGGATTCCACCGCAGCTCGTGAGAGTGTCTCGCGACGAGTTGTCATCGTTTGTCTCGATCTCTCCGGAGATTGAGGAGCAGGACGATGAGGTATCAGTATCAGGTCTGAAGCGGGGGTCAGATCCATGGTTTTGCTGATATGAAAACAAGCAATAGGCTCACCTTCTCGTCCTTGACGAAAAGATGAGCGTAGCGCTTCAAGTGTCTTATGAGGGCGAATGGTCCTGCGTCCATAGCCTCCTCCAGTCCGGCAGTGAAAGCACAAATCTGGAGGGACTGTTTTCCCTCCTCAATTGGTTTGGGTTCCTGAACGCATAGTGATGGGGACATGATTCCCGATCTTGCGTCAGGTTGACGATAACTATCGTTTTGGTGGAGCACAATACACCAATCTGGCTTCAGATCAAGAGACCTGAACCCTACAATCTTAGCACCTCGACTCCTCAGGTTATCAACCATGTCTCCAACTGGTTGACCTCGCCACAAAGGCTAATCTCTACCTGCGAAACAAAGAACACAAGCAAGAACTCGAAAGTACACAACTCAAAGATTGGGACAAACTGCAGATGTATGATTAAGTTCTCGGAGTGGGGTCTCACAAACCGATGATACGACAACTGTCAATGACAGGATGATCTAAGCAAAACCCAAAACCTAACGACAGTGGCAGCGAATGTTTGTAAGGGTCTTAGGGTCGTCGCCTACCCTGAACGTGCCCCCTAACGGGCTCAAAGACGATACACTGCCTAATGGACCAAATATGGTGATACAGCACCCTGACAGATTCTCGATGCTAAATTATTTTGATGATTCCCGTTGACTCTGGTAGAATTTTGACTTCAAATCAAAGCCATTAGTTAGCTTATGGAATTATCAAAAATGAAGTCCGGATGCATCCTGGATGACCAATTTATGGCAGACTGATCCTGGAGGCCGCGACAGACTCGAAGTCATGTTGGACCGGGCCTCCGGCTTGTGTTGGACGTCCTTGCTGGTCATCTTCGCCTCCACCTCTTCCTCTAAGTTCATCATGACCCTCTCCGATATTCCTAAGCAATATAATATCATTTGGTAGCAATCTATTCTCAAAAGTATGAAAAGGATCACTTAAGAACAAGCTCACCTCTAAATTTAGTTGTCGCATTCGAGCTCTGGTCATTGGACCTTGCATGATAGCCGGAGGATCAACAGGTGCATCCGAAGGAGTGATGTCCACAACACACAAGTCCCCAAACCAGTCAGCGATGAAGTCAAGCTTGCCGAAGGTGATCCTCTTACCTAGCGGCACTTCTTCAGGTTCGTCACTGAAGTTGAAGATGACTCTCATCTGAAACACAATATTAGTCTGATCACGAAAGCTCCCTACCTAACGCGCCAATTGTCGGATTATTTTGCTCCGGCAATATCTAGCAATGTGTTCGCATAGACAGAATTAGATAGTAGCACACGAGACACAAGGATTTATACTGTTTTAGGGCACGGGGTGCGCTAAACCCTACTCCAGTGGTGCGGCTGCTCTTGTATTCATATGCTCAATTACGGGGGCTGTTGCTCCTAGCTATGAGGTACGTGGAAAAGGTGGAAGATTGATCCCAAGCCCGAGGTCCCTACCCTCCTTTATATAGGCAGGAGAGGTAAGGTTATAGAGAGGGCGATCGGGCTAACAGATTGTGTTCCTAGTTTGTTACACGATATCGCAATAGATTGATCCAAGCTACCGTCCAGATACACCTGCCCTGGTTTGCCTTCATCTCCATGTTGGTCAATTGTGTCAGCCCTTGTGGGCCTCCTCCTTGATGGCTGCTGGGCTGATAGCCTAGTGATGGTCACATATATGGGCAGTGCAGGTACCCCTGGCCCATATATCTGATAGCATTGTTCAACCACATAAAATGATTCCACCATCTGGGTAGACCTTTTGAAAGTCAAAAGCACATATTATTTGAAAGGAAGAAGTTGTAAAGCTAATAGAGGTGATAACATTCTTCTATCAACTGATTTTGGTTCCAGAACAAACTTTATGTCTCTCTCATCCCATTCTCTATGAATTAGCTATGGAGAAAGAGATCACACTTAATGCATTCATTAGGAGAAGAGGTGATATTGAGTTCAGAAGATGGCTCCCGGACATTATCAAGGAGCAATGCTCTTTGTTGTGTGACAATACTCTTGGCTTATGCTTGAATGGAAGATGATGATGTAATCTCCTGAAAATGGTCCAAGAATAATGGAGTTTTCTCAGTTAGGTCTGTGTATGATCATTTGACTTGCTCTGAGACAGGGCAGTCCTTTGTTCATATATGGAAGGCCAAAAGACCCCCATTGAATCATAATCTTTATCTGGTTGATAGAGAATGATGCCATTTTAACTAAAGATAATATGATCAAAGGAAAGTGGAAGGGCAATCCAACATGTTACTTCTGTGATCAAAATGAATCAATCTCTCATCTGTTTTTTCAATGTGTTATTGTTCATGTGGTTTGATCTATAGTTGCATCATGCTGTGACATTAATGACATTCCATGCAATTGGGAGCAATGTTGGAGGTGGATAAGTAAGATTTTTCCGCATGGTAAAAAGATTTTTACCTTGGGAATTGCCTCAATTTGCTAGGCTATAGGAAGGCTTGGAATAGGGCGTGTTTTGACAACAAATTAATCAAACACCCTTGTGAAATTTTCTGCAGTGTGTGTTCTTATATAAAATATTGGGCAGGTCTGTATGTACAATGCAGGATTCAAGGAAGCCATCATTGAGAATGCAGGTATCTTGCTCAAGGGAGCAATCCAAGTGATGAAGGCACAGGCTGGTCGTCCACCTCAGCTGTAGATCACAGAGATGGAGAAAAGAGAGGAGGAGAAGAACGAGGAAATGCCAAAGGATTAAGCTGATATGTGTCCCTATATAGACCAGTACGTTTGTGATGTAGTGTTGCCTGAGCTTTTTTTTTGTGGGGGGTGCGGCGGGGGGGGGGGGGGGGGGGGGGGGGTGGAGTTCTGGTGTTTGAGCTTCATCCCTTTCGTAGGCAGACCTAAAAATACTAGCACATTGCCTAAATTTGAGAGCAGAATCATGGTAGCCTGCAGTCAGTTTGAAGCTTAATGTCTTGATATATAAGATTTCCTTCAATATTCTTTTAGATAACGTTTTGTGAATATTAGATCAAAATACAGAAGCAAGGTTGAAATGTACTAGTAATATTTTGTCATTTACTCTATCCTCTTAGTAAACAACAAAAAGAAACTCAACCAACCTACAAGGAATTAGGTGTCTTTATTAATAAGAAATAGCACCCAAATCGCCTCCATGATTACTTGAATTTGGGTTGTCGGGGCATACATCCACGTCCACAACAACCGAGCTAGGCTCAGTCTTTCTAAACAAAGTCCACCTCCATTAAATCTAGTTACATCCACAAGTAAAGAAACAAATTGTCTATAAAAATATTTCTTGACCCCCCAAATTCCAAATTAACTGCAAGGCAGATATATTTCATTTCGATGTGTTACTTGATGACATGGTGTCATGCAGCTTATAGAGCTGCACTTGCAATGTGAAGTGCATGTGGTTCACGCTCTAGCATGGTTCATGAGAATGAATATTTTACATATTTTTGTTTGTTTTTTATTGCACTAATTCAAATGATCACATGACATCCTATATATTTTTACAGATAGGAACAATATAAATTGCAAGATTTAATTCATGTTTTGTAATGAGATTTTATTTTCGCATGTTGATTCAAATTATTTATCCTTTTCACGTTCAACCTAAAAGCTTTTGCCTTTTTATTGTGGTGAGACAAAGTTTTGCTTTACATCTATTCTTGGCATGATAAGACTGTGTGTTCTCATGGTTACTCAGTATGCATAGTTTATTTTAATTTTTACTCTCTCACATGTTTTATTAAGTAATTTCTGTTTTGTATGACTACCATTTCTCTTTCTTCTTAACCTGCAAAAGTTTGTATCTGTGTTACAATTATTAACAAACTTACTATATGTTCCTTTGCTATATATATGGTTTATCGAATTGTCAGAAACCTAGCTGGTGACATTCAAGAGCCAACAATCTTTTTTTCCTAGTTTTGAACATGGATTTACCAAAATTTCTCAGTCCAATTGCATTAATTTGTGTAATCACAAAAATATGATTAGAGTAATTACTCAGCCTGCTTCATGTGAAAGATTGTCATTTGAATAATGCATGATGAGTAACTTTTTGCTCTGCATCTTCTGAAAGGTTGTTATTTGAATAATACTCAATGGAGTGAAAAGCCACACTAGGACAGACCAAGCATTGTTGTGGAGACTCACTGCGATTATACGTGTAGCCTAACACTATCAGTAATGTCACATGCGCTAGCCGTAGACTATTTTAGCATCAATAGCAGTAAATTCTTCAAAATAGAACTATTTTTTCTTTCTGAGATGCAGAGAGAGAGAGAGAGAGAGAGTTAACTAATTAGGATTTCCTAGTTGGGCCTAGGTCTGGTTGGAGGTTCTTGTGTTGCAGCTATAAATTAAAGGATGAATGGTTCATGTTTAAAGACTAAAAATTGGACCACAAAAGAACCAGAAAGCAAAACAAAACATAGTTTGTAAACTCGTGCAGTCTTGCTATTCCTGACTGGCATGCACACAGCACACATATACAATAAAGCCTTGTCATTCTAATAATTTACTTACAATGTCTTAGTTTTTGGGAACACTGACCAACACCATGCATGCATTCTGCTACATATTGACATAAGCCTAAGTGACACGTGATTTATCAGTTCCTCATCTTGCCACATCCTAAATCCTAGTATTTTTTTCCTTGATATTCTGGATTCAGAATCTCAAGGACAAAATTCTTTAATAACTCGTTTGTTGTGAGGCTTTGAAACATGATGGGCATTCAATATATGTAATGTATCTAAATCTGTATAATCATAGTTTGATGTCGATATGCATTCATATCTTATCAGGCACAACTGACGCTATTGCTACCGAAATCTGAATCTGAGAAAAAAAATAAATATATGTATTTGTATCTGTAGGTATCCATTCGTATCAGATCTGTCTACACTGCCTAAGTAGACTTCATCTATATTTTGTAGTCCGTGATCAGTAAGAATATTCTTGTGAAAATATGATCATACTACTTACAAATCAAGTGAGCAATTATCAAACTAAGAATACTTTAATGAAAGTTGAACTATATGTGTTTCATTCTAAAGTGTTTCATTGTCCAAAATACATGAGTTCGTGAAATTACACAAATATCCTTTGAGGAATTATTAGTTTGCCCAGAGTACTACATAGTATGGTGTTCTAAGAAGTTAGATACTTGGATTGTGGTTAATTTAACTATAACTGCTTTAAAGTTGAGGTATCTTTTTACTAGTAATTTAGAGGCCCAGAAATGGTTTTTTAATCTGATACTTTGTTTATAAACTAATAGCAACCAAACAAGGCAAACAAAAAACATTAATTTAACAAAGAATTCGCCCTAAGGAGACATACAGTGCCAGAAGAATACCTTACCTTGACAAAGGTTCCTAAGGAAATTTTTGTGAACACTCCCTCCTTCCCATCGCTGATAAGGCTACAAATTCTAACACTTCTCGCCTATTAAATCAGACACGAACATAAATTTGTTTGCTGAATTTTTCTTTTTCTTATTCTTCTTCTTTTTCATTTGTGTATTACTTTTCTGAGGCACAGCCTGTAGATCACACAATCACTTCTTTCACCATATGTTAGGCCCTCAACTACTTCCCTACAAAATGATCTACCTCTAGTAGCTTAAGCTCATCATATATCTGAAACCTGACTAACATCTCCAAAAAGGCACTCACACAAACATCCGGTTCAGAAACGTTATAGGTAACACTAAGTCTACTGAACTCTACATGTTTCAAGTTACTCACCTGATTTTGAGATTCTACTAACAGATGCCCCTAAGGAGACTCCAAAATTATTAATATTCTGCTGACTTTTATCATCTGAAAAGAAGATCAAAAGAAATTTTCATAAAGGATACCTTTTCCATGGGAGTTTCTTAGTTCTTGCATGCCTTAAGCTTTGATGCTTTTTCTGTAGAGTCTTGGCCTGTTGTAGCCTCGCAACGTTTGCTCTTGCAACTTAGTGCTATTTTTTTTCTCGAACACGCAGGAGAGTTGTGTATCATTATATTAAGAAGAAGAAAAGGAGTCTAAGAAAACTCAAAACACAAAACAAGCCCATTAGGGCATGAGTTTACATGAGTGATTAGCCAGGTAGACAAGAAACTTCGACTAGCGACCTAAGACTGGGTGTTGTTTTGGCTACACTGTTAGTCGAATTGGGATTCCTCCCAGACTTCTGAGCTGCTCTTGCTAGCTGCCTCCACGGATGTTGTTACAGGGCTTTTCTCAGTGAAGTGAGCATAAAAGTTTTGGTGTGGCCACTGGCAATACATAATCACCGAAATAGAGAGGATGCAGTTTGCAGTGTTGTTCCTGACGAGCGAATGCAATATAATGATGAACAGCAATCTGTTTTTGTCGACAGTCACCATCATCTCATCAAGGTTGCTACTAGCATCATAATCTGATGAGATCATGAATGCTGCTGCCTGCTGTAGTGCCTAATCCTTGAAGGCCTGTAGATGAACTTTACTGCTAGACTCTTTTAATTCACTGCCACCGATGAACGACAACACTAACCATAACAAATGAGCAGTGCTGAAAATAAATGTATAAAAACGAAACACAAATTGCTTCCAAATTCAAATTTTGGGTACATTTACCCCTAGTCTAAGGACTAATAGCTCAAATGACGATGACGACTCCTGAGTCCTAATACTCCACCCTAACCTTGAGACTCTTACCATCGACACACAATTAAAATCAAACAAACCAAATCATAAGATGGATTTTATTTCATGCATGCCCCCGAACAGCTAGGCATGCATTCTTGTGCCCTTTAGGGCTAGTTTGGATTATTGATCATTCCCCATGGGATTGGAGGGAACTGAGAACAAAATCTGTTCATCCCCCTTCAATCCCCATGGTGAATTTGTGTATTCAAACTAGCCCTTACATGGGCTTGGGCTTGATGAAGCTCTCAAGGCCGTGCTCCCAGAGCAGACGGTCGACGTCCTCATCAGTGGCCTGGCGTCCACTGCCATCATCCAAGATGGCATCCGCCACCTCAAGGAGGTAGCTTCCACCACGGGGAAAGCCATCGTCCTCATCATCGTCAACACCCACACCAGCGGCGGGGGCAAGAGGATCCCCCACCGCCGCCTGCAGCGTATGTGGCACCGGCACCAGCGCCGGCACGTCAGCTAGCATTGGTGGCGCCATCGCAAACCGTGGCACCATGAGTGGCTCCTGCGACGGCGCCATCAGGGGCTCCTGCGGTGGCACCAGAAGCAGCTCGGGTTCTAGCGGCGGCGATGGCAGCACAAACAGTGGCGAGTTCGCCACCATCGGCGGCGCCATCGCAAACGGTGGCACCATGAGTGGCTCCTGCAACGACGGGGGCTCCTGTGGTGGGACCAGCAGCATCTCGGGATCCAGCGGCGGCGGCGGCAGCACAAACAATGGCGAGTTCGCCACCATCGGCGGCGCCATACCAAGTGGTGCCACCATCAGTGGCTCCTCCTGCGACGACACCAGCATCGCCGCCGTAGCTTCTTCCGGTGCAAGCGGCGGCGGAACGACCGCCGCTGGGGCCGAGGTGAGTGAGTTAACGCGCTCATAGATGGAGCTCCTGAGCAAGGCGACATCGGACCTGACGGCGGCGGCGAGCTCGGGGGCTAGGTCGTCGAGGTTGCTGCGGCGGCCGAGGCTGATGTCGTTGAGGATGAGGTTGACCTCGAGCTGGCGGGCTGTGGCCTTGTAGCTCTCCAACCTTTTCCCCATCTTCTTCAAGGCCTGGCGCAGGAAGCCCTCGTTGTCCAGCCTGTGCGTCTCCTTGGAGGCCTCAGGCAGCTCTAGATACCTCTGCATGATGCCCTTGGCCTCGTCAAGATCCTCCGGCCAGAACGCCGGCTTGGTGTTACCGGGGCCGTACACCACCATGGCCACTGGGATTTGGCAGAGGATGGAGAGCTCCTTGGCCTTCTCCAGCAGCGTGGCGCGGCGCATCCCAAACGTCGCGTTCCGCGCGGCGTTCTGGACAATCCATCGGATCTTGAGCTTCCCGTGATTACGAGGCATGGTGCTAGCAAGCTAGGCGAGGATCGGAGCCCCTGGCCGGCAGAAGGGATGCAAGAAAGGAAATTTGTTCGCTGCTGATGGCTGATGCTGGTATTGGTGGTTGGTGAGAGTGACGGGAGAGGGGGCTCCTTTTGTAGCTGATCTGGGCAGAGAGAAAAATGGAAGGGAGTTATTGCCTCCAAAAAATAGTGTAGGAAGCTATGGTACATCTATCAGATACTCACTGGATAATTAATTATGTGAATCAAAGAAAGATTTTTGTATTTATCGCTGGATATAGCTAGATATCTTTATTTATTATTATTACGTCTTGTACATGGACAACTCATGGTAAAAAAAAATATTGTTCAATTCCATGCATGAAGGTGCAAAAAGAAAAAAAAAACCTGAAAAAAATTGCCAATAGAGATATACTAATTCTCGCTGTAGACACCGTATATACGACGTCATTGACTCATTGTCGCCGTGTGTAAAATCTTTAGAGACTATACTACCACTCATCTGTATATAGACAACCCCTACTATAGAAATAGTCAGTACAAGCTGCCTAGCAGTGTCATCTACCCGTTCACGACAGGGAAGAAGCAACACTGCTGATTGAGCCAACTCGGATCGAAAATGTTTGGTTTAGAGAATCAAACCATTTTAGATGAGGTGATACGCTATGAGTTTGTTTCTCAAATTTAATGGAATGATTTTATTTTTTTCATTCTACTACTAATTATAAGCCTATGAGGAAAGAGGTGGTGATACATCAACTCATTCTATTCCATAAACCAAATAAACAATTATGAAATGGTGTGACGATGGACAGGCCTCATTCCATAAAACAAACACCCATAAACTATTGGCAAGGCCACAAACCACCGGTTCATAACTGGTTTGGCTTCACATACCGCATCATTGCCAGCATTATGGTAGTGTCATGCCCCCCTCCTCCGCGCCAATTTACATCGATTAGCACACTTGTCCTTTTCTTATATATCTTGGTGTTTCTTCCATATTAGATAATGAGTCTACTTGTTGAACTAAATCTAACATAAGTGGTTAAATTGAACATTAAAATGCTAAAGTATCCTTTCGTTCCAAAAAAAAGTTCTATATTTGAACCAAATCAAATTTTCTCAAATTTGACTAAGTTCATCGAAAATAAATCAATAATTATGTCTCTAAATAGGTTTACTGGAAAAATATATTCCATGATTCATCTTATACATGTTAGTACCTTTTGTATGGATTTACTCAAAAAGTGATAATTATAGCATTTCCTGTAACAGAGAGAGTATATATGATCCATTATTGTTTATTTATAAAAAAAATTATTGCATATTGTTGTTTTCAAAATCAAGCATGATAATGGAATGGAATCTTCTTCTGTTGGATATACAGTTTGCATGCTCTAGAAAAATAATATATGTAATAATGTTCAGGTAACATAATTGTGGCTGATTGAACTATATGTTATCTAAACCTAGATGTTGAATGATTTGGAGGCAGTAAAAATGTTGCCTTAAAGTTCATGCTTTCTTAATTACAAAGTAATCATTGACACATCGCCTCTCAAATCTCTATCTCTTCAGTCTCTATCTCTATCTCAGCTCTATCTCTATCTCTATCTCTATCTCTATCTCTATCTCTATCTCTATCAATATCAATATCAATATCAATATCAATATCAATATATATATCCATATACAACTAAAAAGAATTAGTGGGTTTTGCCCACCTACTTTCCAACCCAAACTCAAGTTGTTGGTTCTCCTAGTTCGCTTGATAATAATTTGATTCAATAAAAATTCAATAGTTTGTTTTATTATTCAGTATTCATGGACGACCTTGAAAGCTATGTGGACTCATTTTGAACTAGTCCAGGACATCAAGGTGGTGTGTCTCTAGGATGATCTAGCTAGTGTAATGACATGGCTTGCATACATAGCTTCTCTTTATTCCGAATGTGTTAGGGGCTTGTTTCAGATCTAAATATAATGGACATAATGCTCAGGTTTTAACACTGCTAGGAATATCCACTTCTACGACGATCAGCTTTCATGACTGAAGGAGCCAAATTCGTCATAATTTTAGTTTTATGACGTATGACAAAAACCGGCTTGTCATAGAAGTCATGTCATACTTGAAATTTTATGACGATTTTTGCAAATCATCATAGAAGTGGCTTGATCTGTGACGAAAACAGAACGTCGTAGAACTGTTTTGGCATGCGTGGCAGGGGGGCTGCCATGCTGGTGGGTGCTTCTATTGGAGATGCTTTCCACGTGTACATGTTATAGCTGGTTGCATTGAAGATGGTTCGGGTACGTGTCACCTTCTTATTGCACAACGTGGCCATCTCTAGTTCTTGCACGTTTCATATTTTTACTGGACCACGTGTCGGTTCCTTGTTGTTCCACATGTTAATATTCTACTGGCACACGTGTCATGTTGCAGTTGGATCACGTGTCACTTCTCCATTGGACCCCATGTCATATTTTTTTTGGTCCACGTGTCCTTTCTTATTTGACCACGTGTCACGATGTTGTCCATCCATGTGTCGTATTTTTATACGTCCACGTTGCTTGACGATTTACTTCCACGTGTCAGGTTTTAAATAGCCCACGTGTCGTGCCCTAGCCAATTCACGTGTCATGCACTGGTTGGTCCATGTGTCACATTTTTATTTGATCATGTGGCATGTCCTGGTTCTACCGCGTGTAGGACTAATTACATCAAAAAAAGTAATTTGAGATCATCACTACTGCACAGATTGACAACATAATTATTCAAGCTGGCAATCAAATACCAACAATTAATATTTCATACGTCAATAGCAAGCCACGAACAGTTTCACCACAACAAACCATCACATGCGTCCACACAATAGACCAGAATATTCAACGCATCAAGCCACAGAACTTGAAGACTGAGAGTTAATTACAAAGAAAGCTTAAGCGCATGACTTGCTCACAGAGCCTATTGTACTCCTCTAGTCGCTGTTTCTTGAATTCCTCAGACTCCCTTTCAGACTCTTCTGTCTTCCTCTTCAGTTCATCCACTAGTTCAACGAGGACAGCGGTACTTTTCTATTCACCAGCAAGCTGCTCCTGAAGTGTTATCTCTGCCAATGTCTCTGCTCTGGTGGAGCTTCTTAGGATACCAGCATACTTCAAAAAAAGGTTTTTCCTACTTGCCTGGGAAGGGGGGCTTGCCATGGTAGAGACAGAGGACCTTGGAAACAACATCAGCACTAGTCATTGGTTGTTGTTCATCAGCAACAGGTTCTCTTGCATAGCTTCCTGCGAAATTTAATCAGTAAAACATTAGGTTACAGATAGTGGAAGAGGACTTCAATTGAAAACTCAAGAGATTAATTTATAACAAGTAATGCATATGACTTCCTCAGCCTACAGCTGATAGAGATTGCATAAGCACAATGCATAGGTCTTTTACAGCCTACTGCCGATAGATATTACATAAACACAATGTACATGTATCATTTTGATTGGTGTAAAATTGCAACTATAAAATTAAATGATGTTGCTACATTAGACTTCTGCTACGTTTCCTTCTTTTATGGCAATGGGTTAAGTAGATTTCAAGAAAAGCAAATGAGGGTACTTACAACTGCTGCTTTTGCAACATCGCCTAGGCCCTTTTTCGTACTGGTATGGAAGTCCTTGAAGACTTCCACAGCATTAACATCTTCATCAGGTCAACCATATTGTTCAAGTCCTAGATCATTATATTGTTCATCAAGTCCTTAATCGTGTTCTGCGGCCTTCCACTTGTTCTCCTTCTGTTCACATTGCACATGAGTTTCTGTTTATATTTATACAAAGGCAAGAGTAACAATAAAAATACAACCATCACTTACAAATGTTTGTAGCTGGACAACATAGGAGCGAAATCCTGTAGACTGGTGGTACTTCACTTTTGCATGGTTTTGCTTGTTCATCTCAAATGTTTCCTATAGCTTCATTTGTGTTAGACTACAACACAAGTAGACCATAGCAAGACTAGACAGGAAATTGATGGGTTCATACACACCTTGTTCTTAGCACTAGACCAAGTTTCGACAAGTTCACACCATTGTGCATTGGTCATGGACGGGACAGGAGAGGTCGTAGGGATCTGATCAGTAGGGACGCTATTGAAGTAGGTTTGCTTTAACCTGTAGTGTGCCTACCGTATCCTAGACTACAATACATTCCAGCAAGCTTATCATGTTGGTGGATGAGCCGTATCAATGTCCAGCCTTGACTGCACGCAGTAGTGTGAATGAAAATTAAACCGTTAAAGTTGCTCAAAGCAGAGTTGAATGTCAAGAGAGGTTAATCATACATATAGTTAGCCTGTCCACGAAATTCCTGTATTGGACGACACCAAAGGGCTTCTTGTAATGCGTCAAAATTGGTATTTGATGCCTGACTAGTACACCTTCCTCTGAGGCAAACTTGGCAGCTTGCACTAGATCATGTGGCCTTCTGTTTCCAATGCCCATTGATTTTCTCATTTTGTCAAGCAAAATTCCACGAGTTCGAGGACTCAGCTTCCTCGCACTTCTCGGCGATGGTACTACAAAGTTTTCATACATTCAGATTGTTAGAAAAGTAACATGGATATCAAATAGCTCGTGCGAATTGATTGATAGACATCTATAAGGTAATACCAACCTAGGCAACTTTCATTGTTCTGCGGGTGGGTGGAGACGGGAGTTTGCTCAGAGGGCTCCTCTTCGGCATGGCTATCATCATCTGGCCATAGGAAGTCTCTCATAGGGCTAGGTAGCTTAGAGGGCTCCTCTTCAGCATGGCTATCATCATCTGGCTATGGCAGTCTCTCACAAGGCTAGGTAGCTCAGAGGGCTCCTCTTTGGCATGGCTATCATCATCTGGCCATAGGCAGTCTCTCACAGGGCTAGGTAGGGTGCCATCCCAACAAATATCTCTAGTCAATTCATGAAGATTGAATTGATCCCTGCGTACAGGTGTCCTTGGTAATGGAGAATTAGGTTCACCTACTGCTAATACCTCCACCCTTTTGCCAGCGGTAGTCCTCCGAGTATGAACTCCATGAGCAAACTCTCCTAGTCATGTTGAATTCAACCGCTTAGAGTGCCTTCGCCCAGGACTCCTAGCAGCGCTACGTTTTGTCCTGCTGGCAGAGTCTCCTCTATGGCTCCTTTGACCCGTACACTGAAATTGGAGATACAAAGTTATGCAGCAAGCATGTACTATCCAAATAGTAAAGCATTGTAGTGGTACCTACACCCTCCCTCCGAACTAAATACAAGATAGAACAAGCACCTCAATTGCTAGGGTACTAGCTCATCTTCTAAATCTGAATATATTTCATCTATAACATCAAATCCCTCAACTACCTCCCCTGGTTCAGGGATATATTCAAAATCTTCACCGTGTCTACCCTTTGTACTTGACTTTTTTTGCCTTTGGAGATACAGGTTTTGGGCCCACACGTATTTTAAGTTCTTCCATCTTTCTAGATTACAAAGGCATTTATTAACTAAAGCTTCTACAGAATGTCAACACAACAGAGCAAGAGTATGCAAATAAGCACCTAATTGGTAACTACAGCTTATACGGAAGTCATTAATCCAATAAAACACATGTCAGCTACACTCAACTATGGGAAATATGTAACCCCATCGCTATCTAGATATCCTTGGTTCAGCCTCTACAGTAGAGCACACATCATAAAAGGAATTTGGGCACCTCTTCCCCCATGTCAGTGTTCAGATCCAGTCTTGTTATCGTGGTCGCAGAGCTGGTGCGGCCAGCGTTGACGAAAGGGTAACAGATCTGGCTCCGGCTAGGGTTCAGATCCGGTCGATCATGGCAGGTGCCGAGGTATGGGATCCAGATCTGGCTTGTACTGTCATTAAGGCTAGGGTTCAGAAATGTATGAGAGAGGGTGCGGCTGGAGAGTGGAGAGGGAGTCGAGTTGCTATGCCGATGGCGCCTACAGTCCGGAGCGTGGTGGCAAAGGGAGCGGCTGGAGAGTGGAGAGGGAGGCCATGAGACTAGGATTTGGAGCTAGAGGAGAGACGGTGCACTGGAGAATGGAGATGGAGGCGGACACGGTGACTCTTTGTGCTTTTATGTGGCCATCACATTACCGCAAATGCCCTTGTCTGAAATCGATGGCGTGGTAAACTTATTTTCCGCGCGGAGGGCAAAAGAGAAACATCTAATTTTCGGTACGTGTTGGCGGGACTACATGCGTGGTGCGAAATCAAATTTTCGGGGCGTGTTGGCGGGACTGCTTGGCGTGCGGGCACGATGCTCAGCAAAGACCAAAATTTATTCTGTGTTTTAATAAAAAATGATTACGACAAAATGTTACTTACCTAATATTCGTCATTTCATTTTTTTTCTCATGTGCACCTGTTTATATATCTGATTAGTTAGTTGTTGCCTTTTTGGTTTTTTATAATAATATAAATAAACATAAAACTAAAAGAGGATTATAATAAATAAATACTTAAAAGATGCATGAATTTGACACCTAAAAATTACCAAAAAAGAAGAAACAAACCAACTCGCTGTAGCTTGTTGCGCTGCATCTGCCGATTATTTTTTTATGTGTGTGACTGCATCTGCGGCTATTTGAACCAAAGCCTATAATTTGGAAGCAAAGGGAAGGCAGGGCTAGGGATGAAAAACCCTCTATAAATAACTAAATGGCTTATTGATATCCCCATGGATTTCCTAACCTGGAAAAAGTCATGGATTCTAAGGGGGTTTGAATTTCCAGAGAAAGAGAAAAAAGCATCCTCCTCCTCGCTAGTGCTATGGTGAATCGCCAACTCGCCAGACTCATCACTGGACGAGTTGCAGTACTCCGGATCATTCTCCTCCTCGCTGGAGTCGCAGTCGGTGTTGTACATGCCATCGCTCGAGTATGTTCCCATTGCTCGTCGCCGTTACTACTCGAATTGCTAGTGTAGTAGTCGAGGGGTTGACGTGTTTCTTGCTCTGATAATGAGAAAATCCACAGCTCTGTGTATTTAACGCGCCAGACTTTCTCGTAATCAGAGCAGGAAAACGCGCCAACCGCTCGACTACTACTTGTATTCTAAATCTATTTTATTAGTAATTAGTAACGCTACGGGGACTCACGTCTTCTAATGTTTGTTAGCGTCTGCGTTAAGTATAAATATCCTTCCAGGTCTCTTTTACTTTTCACTTGCAAGTTGCTAGCCAAGGAAAGAAGGCAGTGTTAGCCGGCGGGAAACAATGAATGCGGGTTCTATGTAATGTGGGCAATGCTTCGCTACATCGGCGGGAAATCAGAAGATGATGATAATTTGGTGTGTATAATCTCCATTTCATTTATGTCTGTTAATAATTCAACAAAATGATCTACTGATTCTTCTTTGGATACCATCTTTTTTGAATGACAACGCAAGAAATATAACCACAAAAGGCTGTTAGACATGGAGATCATCGCACTGCAATCGGAGGTGGCAAAATTCATCTTAGCCGAGGTATTGGAAAAAGAGGGAGTATTTTCCATTGCAAAATCCATGAAGTACCAGTATGGGCCAGAGCGGATCGCTAGACTATTGTAAGAAGTCCGAGAAGCATGCTTCATCTTATCGAATAATTTCTTTTTTATTTTGATGGATCGAGATCTTCATAAGAACATTTGAACTATAACCGTAACATTTGTAATGTTTAATATTGATGGACCTGTCGTCTACGTAGCGTATATAACTGTCGGTTAGCACCGAATAGGAAGTGATTCAACCAAAAAATATAAATTAAAATAAATTATAAAACAATAAAATGCGAACGAGCCATCACTGCCGGTTAGCACCAAACAGGCAGTGATGGCCAAGATGGCGCTGCCGGCTTGAACCACAAACCGGCAGTGATGGCCAAGCCAACACTGCCGGCTTGAGCTATAAACTGACAGTGACGATCAAGATATCATTGTCGGTTTGAGCCACAAACCGGCAGTGATGGTGAAGCCAACACTGCCGGCTTGAGCCACAAACCGGCAGTGATGATCAAGCCATCACTGTCGGCTTGAGCCACAAACCGGCAGTGATAGTCAAGCGATCACTGCCGGGTCTTGTTTCAAACCGGCAGTGTTTGTTGAACTGAACTCTGCCGGGTAGTGTAAAGGACCGGCAGTAAAGTTGCAGAACACTGCCAGTTTGTAGGAACCGACAGTGATAGCTAACCCTCATCACTGTCGGTATGGTTGTGCCGGTTCAAAATCTGGCAGTGATGGGGGTTTTTGAACCAGTAGTATTGTCCAGATCTGGGGTAGTGTTAGCTTGACACAGTTGCTCATATGTAGATTTTTACACAGAATATCCTAGACTTTAGACCACTTCCATCAAATGAAATCCATTTGATCATCGATGTTGAGTCTAGGGACATAGTCCTGTATACCCTTCCGTTATTCCATTAGAATACTAGGAAGCCATCTCTAGAAGTTTATAGTTGGCAACCTCTAGCCTTACAGCTAAGCACATTTATAAACTTGGCATTAAACAATTCAAAAAGGACAAGGAAATTGTAACAAAGAGGGATTTCCCACCAACCAAGTATCTAACTAGAAAATGGTATCATTTCCACTATTAATCTTGATTGTAATTTTCTACCCGTACGATAAATGTGTCATGCTTTAATATAGTCACACAACATCGAAGAATCATCTTTTTCGGGATTTACATGACTAATACACTGGTCTTTGGCCTCTCATATACTTATTTTGTCTTAACCAATTCATGCCAGATTCTTTTCTCTTGTTCTAGCTTCCACCATCATTTACAAAGGAGGTTTATGTTCATTTTCCCAATATTTTCAATGCTCAAGACTCTCCCTTTTTTACTTTTACAAATCTTTATCAATTTGACCATGTGTACTTTTTTTTCTTGGTACTCCCTCCTTGCCAAAAGAAGGAGTGTCTCTGTTTGTCCAATTTCTCAATAATACTCAATAGTAGTCTGAGCTAGTAAATACATTGATATATTGGAGATTTTTTTTAAAACTAGCGGCTATCATCACACTCCTAGCAATGGATAGAGAACTGCCTTGACAAATGTCTAATTTCTTGGCTAATTTTTCATTGCTAGGCAGCCAGTCAGTAATGTGAAATTTGCTATGACTCATAGGCACCCCAAGGTACTTAATCGGAAATTCACCAAATTGGTAGTTAGATCAACTAGTTATCATGAGCATCATTGATCACTAAGACTTCACTTTTTGAGAAGTTTATCTTTAGCTTAGAAAACGAATCATAGAGATATAACAGAAACTTAATATTCCTTGCCATCCATAGGTTGTCTTTAATGCATAGAATGGTATTAGTTTCATAATACACAATAGCAACACCCCCTTCTATCAAATTACTAGCAAGACCCTTAATTAAGTATGACTTGTATTCTCTACCGCCTTCACAGGAATGAATAGCTAGTTTAATGCATTTTTACTTGTATCTTTTCTTGTGCTAATAAGATCACATTTGTTACGTTAATTAAAGATAATTTTACTATATATGTTGGTCCAAATTCAATAGTGTCCCTTCAAATTCATTCCAAACGTCAACTATTATTCTCAGATTATTCCTATTGATTCTTCTGACATTTTTATCATGTTAATACTTGATACAAATTTTAATCACTTCTATGCAATCCAAATAATACCACATATATGTTAGATTATCTTTAATTATATTGTGCTGAGATGAAATTCTTCTATGCACACTTGAAACAAGATTATATGTTAATACAACCTCCAGACAATACTAGATGTGCTCTCTTTTTCCTCTTTACTCTTTCCCTGTTTGATTATCTAACTTTAGTTTTGTATGATTTCGGTTTCTAGAATTGAAGCAATTTGTATAAGCAATGTGTATCATGTGTAATACAGATCAACACACTCGTTACCTATTCCGTTTCGCTAAAGGACTATGGATTTCTGAAGAACAAAAAAGTCTTAGGCATGTTTCCAAGAGCTAGAGATATTTTTGTTTCCAAATTTATGTCATGCACCAAGCTTTTATTGCTTTAGCTGAATGTGTGCAACCACATGTATAGCAGTATCTGAACTGTCCCTCAACCTTCATAAACAACTTTGCTTTTTCACTGCATCTTTTTATTGTGCAAATAAAATCAGGGTGTAGGAAAGGAGCGAAATGCATAGCACACAAAAAGTATAGTTGTGAAGATGCAATGTTATATGACATGTAGTGCATGATGCTTACCAGTCCTAGGAGTAATGTGATGTGTATTGGCGCGGAGATAGAAATAAGTTTTCATTGTATCTATAGTGATGTATCTGCACATTCGACTCCTACAACATTAAGAGTTTATAATTATGGAGATTGTTAAAATGTATAATGTTCTTAGTTAAAATAATTCATCCTGATAGAACCGTAAATCCAAAAGTTTACTCAAAAAAATGTTGTTGTGATTTTTCTCAACACCCTTTTGAGTTTCCAACATTTACATGAAATAGAAAACATCCTACTGTCATATGGTTTGATTTTGTTGATGCTTTAATTCTATTCTATTCAACGGGTTCTCTACTACTCAGTGGAATAAGTTGTGCAGAACAATAGCTATATTAATTCTGCCACTGTAACAAGGAACTGCATTGATGTGACCGTTTCATGAACTACAACTTCAACAAAAGAAAACTCTGTCATATGTATAGGCATGTACTATTTTCTATTTGTATGATAGGCAGTCCCTACAATATTTTTTTATTATTATGATTCCTTGTCACTAGGGGGTGAATTAAAAGTTGTAATTTTGTGAAATGGTCACCCGAAGTTATAGTTTCTTGTGTCTATGTCACAAGTATTTATAACTTTGCAAACTTAAATATATTTAATATTCATGAAATCGTGGATCCATAACCTACTTTTAATATGGTCAAGCGTATAAAGATGTTTAATGCCATTGGAATGATCTAACTAGTGCATCCCATTGCTTCTCTTGTAGTCAGCAGAATGTATATGGTTTATACCTATGCAATTCACATAGTGGCTTTGATAAAAGCTTCACACATATGTCATTCCATGTCGGTTAAAATTATTGTGTCCTTTCAAGAGTTACTTTGTCTTTTTAATTTTCTTATTATGCTTACATGGGTTTATTGTGTGTCCATATTAAGGATGAAAACGGTCGGAAACGGTCGAAAACGGACTTACGATATGGAAAAACGAAAACGGTCGGTTCGGGATATTTCTACATTTAGCAATTAAAGAGTACAAAAAATGGTTGAAAATGGTTGTGAAACCAATTGAAAGTGACAATTTTTCATGTTAAAAAACGGTTCATAATATAGAAAACGAAAATGGTCAGTTTGGAATATTTCTGTTCCGTTTTCATCTCTAGTCCATATAGAATAATGAGCTAATTTAGCATATTTTGATTTGTCTTTTTTTCCTTGCGCGCAAACATGATCAGGGACATCTATCTGTGCAAGTATAGACAATAAAATTGCTATACATAAATTTTGCTTGAAAAGATATTTTTAGCATGTTGATTGAAATTCTTTACCCATTCAAGTTTAATCCAGATGTCAAATGTTGCTCTTAGATTATTCCTGATGCTTATACATTTATAAATCATGTTGGATACAAATTATATATCCTTATATATGTGGATTGCCAAATCTTTGTTAGATTGTCAAGATTCATTTCCGAGGTCAAGTTTGTTTTTCACAATTGAAGCAAGAGTGTTCTTATTGTTACATGCAGAGATGTGTACTCTTCTTCCTTTTTGCCATCTCACTTGTTTACTCTCTAATTAATAACTTCTAATTGTAGATTACTAGTTCATTTTGTCAAGGAGCACATGTGTTACACTTAACACTTTAGCGGATGTTCCTTTGCTAATAGCATGTGTGAATTTTTTTAGATTAAGAGGCTCTGGTGTCTTTGTTTTCTTTCTTATAAGTGAAAGTGACACACGCACACACGCGCACATGTGCACATAGGTACACACATCTAACAAGATTGCGGGCACAACATAACCTTTCCAAGCTTTGACCACTGAATGCACCTCACAAGTTTATCGATCTAAATAATGGGCACACCCCCGCCAAGTTTTGAACTCAAATCCTGTGGATAGGCTTTTACCTTATTAACCTAATCACATAACTATGTTATCTTTCAAGAGTTAGTTTTCTTTTCTTTTTTCTAGTATTATATTATATGATCACATTCATAGACTAGTTGTCACACCCAAAATTTTCTATTTTGGGTTGTGCATGAAAAACACTAACTAAAATAAATGATTTCAATATTTGAATAAATTTATTAGATAAGTTAAGTTGCTACTAATTTAAATATAGAAAATTGTGGTTTTAAACTTTTTCATATTAATTTGATAATTTGGTGTTTGTGTGATGCTTGTCTTTGGTATTGGTGAGTGCTATTATTTTCAAAATACCATAGGACGACGTTTACTTCTCATCGGAAAACTTTTTGGTATTTTCTGGATCCAAAATTCCAATTTCCGTGAGCTTAATCTTTTTCCTTGATCTCTTCATCCATCTTTTCATAAGCTCCAAATATTTTATTTGGGTTCCTCATGTTCCATAATGTCTCTAGAAAATTCCCTCGAATTTTCGGAGCTTTCGGAGTATTTTTCGCGGCTTAAATAATAATTCTGGACTTTTCTAGAATTATTTTATCCACGAAATTAATTAATTCCGAAAATAATAAATGTCTCATTTTCCACCAAAGCTTGTGTGCCATAATCCTTAATGTCCATTCATTTATTTACTAATGGGCTTTAATAATTAATTAGGTCTATTAGTAAAGATGGAGGGTGCAACGTCAATTAGCACCATATCGCTAGTTGACGTGAAGGTGGAGAGTCTTCCTCCCTATATATATGTCCGGCTTGCCTGCTAGCCCTGTTTTCCGCCGCCGTTGTTGCCGCCGCCGCCGCTATTGCCGCTGCCGCCGCTATTGCCGCCGCCGCCGAGGACAGTTCCCACGCGTCCGCGCCGTCGCCTCGGAGCCCAAGCCGTCCACCTCCACCCCCTCCTCCTCTTGCGGCAGGACCAAGACCCGCAATGACCTCTCCGACACCAGGTTCGGAGATGTGTCCAAGGAGATCCAGCGCGTGCGCAAGCAGAGGGAGCACGACGAGCTGCCGCTGATCGGCAACGGCCCCGCCGGGCCGCCAGAGGGGCCCGGTGTGCCCGCCGCCGTGTTCAACCTCGCAACCTCCATCATCGGGGCCGGCATTATGGCGCTCCCGGCCACCATGATGGTGCTCGGAGTCGCCGCTGGGCTCGTCTCGATCCTGGTCATGGGGGTCCTGTCCGAGATCACCGTCGAGCTGCTCGTGAGGTTCTCGGCCTACTGCCGCGCGCTGTCGTACGGTGAGGTCGTGCATAGGGCGATGGGCCGGCCGGCGAGCGTCGTGGCGCAGATGTGCGTCATCATCAACAACGCTGGAGTCCTGGTGGTGTATCTGATCATCATCGGAGACGTGATGTCGGGGTCGCTGAAGCACATCGGCATCATGGATCAGCTGATTGGCCATGGCGAGTGGGATAACCGGAAGCTGCTGATCTTGGTGGTTCTTGTCATCTTCCTTGCACCATTGTGTGCGCTTGAGAAGATTGACTCACTGAGCTTGTCATCTGCTGCATCAGTTGCCCTTGCTGTTGTGTTTGTGGTTGTGTCCTGCATCATTGCTTTGATCAAGATCGCCGAGGGCAAGATCAGTATGCCGAGGATGGGGCCAGATTTCAGCTCACGAGCAGCAATGCTAGATCTGCTCGTTGTGATACCCATCATGACTAATGCCTTCATCTGTCATTTCAATGTCCAGCCAATCTACAATGAACTCAAGGAGAATATCTGTCCGCAACATCTAATTTCTTGTAAGCACTTTGGTCTATCCACCTTCTATCGTTTACTGTTTTCACATCTAAATTCCGTTGTAGTTCAATCTGGTTGCGCTGCGCTAGTAGTGTCATGATTTGCATGTTAGTGTTGACGTTTTTCGTGTTACATATTTTTCCGTATATAGTTGAATGTTAACTTGATTAATTAGCGTACAACTAGTTTTACCATTAAAATCAAATAGATTTTATACTCCAGTGTTTTATATACAAATATTAGTATAGTTAATTGCTCACATAAATGTTTTCTTTTAATTTTAGCTTTATCAGGTAAACACGTTGCATTTGTGGTAAATTCTACTTAGATGCTCTCCCATGTTTATTTCTTTCGCAAAGTAAAGTTTAAATAGCTTAAGTAATATGAGATATGTTTATCAAATAAAATATGATTAGCTTTAACTCAATTAATATTACTGGTTGTTGATTATAATTTGTTTAGTTTAAATGTAAAACATGAGATGGTTTGATTAGTGCTTGTATATGTGTCAGATTATATAAATTATAAATATTTGATTAGAATAATTAATGTTTATGCCACGTTTCTTTAAATTTAAAATAACATAGGTTCATGCGTCGGCACTTTCTTAAAATGTTAACTCGATTAATATTCACATTAATGTGTTTTTATTTATAAATTGTTTATTAGATGCAAATCATGGCCATTGAACTCTTGTTAGCATGATGACATCATTCCGACATCACCCACACTTTATTGCCGTTTTTCTTTAGTAAAACAAATCCTGAAATACAATAGAAATACGTATACACATATAATCTTGTTTTGATTATAAAATCTTCGTTTTAACTCCGATTTGACCCGTTCAAGTTGCGTTAGGTTCGTATTTGCGAGCTCTACATGTTAGTGTAGCTGTACAAGTAGGTTTAGAAAATTTAATTTTCGAGTTTATATTAAAGTAATTATTTATCTATAGGAAATCTTAGAAAATTCATAACTTTCACGTTTTAAATCCGAATTTCGTGATCTTTACGTCTGTGTGATCGTAGCAACGTGTAGAATAGTTTTGTAAGCTTTCCTAAATGTTTTTTACTGTTGGTGTACTGTTCTAATTGTATCTTTTGTTTGCTTCGTGTATGTTTGCTCGGAATGTTTGTATGTTGATGCTTGGTGATCAAATTTAGACGGTGAGCAGTACTACGACGATTAGGAGTATTATTTTGAGCCGGACCAGCAGTATCTACCAGAGAACTTTGATCAAGGCAAGTATAACATGGGACCATCCTTGTTGTCCTATTCACTGAAATTATCATACATATGCATGTGTCTTCCTTGACAACCATAGAGATTATAACTTAGCTTTTGATATCTTGATTCCTTGTCAACCTTGGGTATGCATTTGGGTAGCTATGGCTAGTGCTTAAACTGAGAACAATGATCTTGTAATTTGATTAATGGATTAAGCAATCAACCATTAAGATGATTTTATTACTGTTAAAAGGGGGCTAGAGCATGTGTATTTATTTTGATGCTCTGGTTTCTCTCCATAAGGACTTATCTGTAAGTGATAACCGGGATATACAGTACAGCTGTGAGGGCTATATGGCTCTGGCTTTAGTTGTTCAAGAGACCTTTTCTAGCTTGTTAGTGGTTACCTTAAATGGCGTAAGAATGGCTTGACACGTTGGGTGTAGTGCGAGCCCCTGGCCTAGTGTGTATAGGCTGCGGTTGTTGTGCCACAGGGAAGGGGGGTTCTACATCTGCCTGCCGAGTGAATCTAATGGCCCTAACTTGTCAGACGAACTTTTGAATGGCTTTATATGATTTCCGGTGTTTTGGGGAGTCGCGAACCCATGCATTTGGAAGTCATGACTCACAGTGAAAGTGTACACCTCTGCGCAGAGTTAAAAACTGGTATACTAGCCGTGCTCACGGATACGAGCGGCCTTGGGGATTCTTACAGAATAGTTGATCACCATTATTATATCATGCTTAATTATTGTTGATTATTATTATGCACATGTTAATGCTATTCATTATCCTTATTACAATTGATCATTGGTTCATTAATGGGAATTGGAATACCTTGATGCTACTCAATTGCTAATTATATGATGATTAAAAGCTAACCGCAGTTAAACAGTGTCTAGCCATTTGAGCCTCATGAACCCTGTGTTATATTTGTTGAGTTCGACATGGACTCACTCTTGCTATTTCCCCCACACTCCAGTGTGTAGTAAGATGCTACTCGGAAGAAGGACCAAGGTGTAGTGGAGTTTCCAGAAGACTAGTAAAAGTGCTAGGCATATGTTACCCCCAGTCAGCCGTCCCTGAGAATAATGAAGCCTGAAGTTTAGTCACCGTTCCGCGTTACTCTGATGTAAGTATTAATATAGCTATGTATACGTTATATAATAACATTGTTTCTGATACTTTTTCATTCTGACATATGTGTGGACTTCCTGGGCACGCATATGATTAGCCTGGTTTTGTTCTTTAGAAAACCGGGTGTGACAGAGTGGTATCAGAGCGGTGTTGACTGTAGGACGTATGCCAAGTAGCACTGGACGTATTCTAAAACTCATTTTACTATAAAACTATTTTGTCATCCCTTGACTCATTGATTTTGACTATTTCCTGTTCCTTGTCCTGTTGTATCCCTTCCTTGATATAGCTTCCTTTGAGCTATTATTTATTACTCTCTTGGATTTTGTTTTATGTTATTTTTATTAAAAGTTTTCTGATCTCATCTTGTTCTAAAGTTTGATGGCTTTTCATCATCTATAATCTACCATTTAGGATGACCACCATTGTTGAAGAAGCACATGTAGTGTCGATGATTGTGTTGTGTGCTTGTTTTGTTTGATGTGTTGCTTGTATGTTGCCTTGTTCTCGTGTTTCAAAGGTGTCTCGGAAGGTATAAGTCTTGAGGAGTAGTTCGATCCATGATAAGTGGGGTAGGTTTTACGTAATACTCCACATGCTGATTTCTATAGCAATCTGCAATGTTTCTGTTATATCTCAAGATATGGACATGAGAAATTTATGAAATTTTATTGGGAATAACTAGACTTCTGTATCTTTCCAAACCCACTGGACTTACCTTTTTATCTATTATGAGCTAAGAGATATACCTGTTCTAAGTTGGGGTCACTGCGCAGTCTGGAATCCTGAAACAGTTTCGGTTAAGTTCAGTTTTTGACTAACTTATGGACAGAATCTGGAAAAGTGTTGTGAATAAAAGTTGTAGATAATTTCATAAGCTTTCCAACCATGTAAAGATCACTTCATTTGGATCTTTGTAGCTCGAGTTATGTCAGATTTACTGAACTGTTAAAATTGGAATTCGCCCAGAAATTTTCTGCATTACTTCCTTATCTTGTATAAGTGAATATATCATTGGATATCTTTGAATCTCATTGATTTGCCTTGGAATCTTACATTAGAGATGATTATGGTTATCCAGTAAAAAAAGGAGATGCAAGTTACTTTGGTGTCCCCTAGTTTCTTTTTCTTAAGGGGGTAGCAAAGTTGTGAGTGTTACAAGATGAAGGTTTCGTATGTCCTAGTGCTTCACTTGGAAGAAGTGGTTATCTCTATGATTGGGAGTCTACTCATGTGCTAGTGTTGTTTGCTTGGGATCAGTGCTTTGTTCGATCGTTTACAAGAAGTTCGGGTATTCGTCAGGACTGGTCTTCACTTCAAGATATCATCAGTTGGGAGTTCAACATTCAATTCAACATACTCTATGCATGTTAGCATGGACGACATAGGAAGGAGACGTTGGAAGTTTATAGTTAGTTTCATGAAAACTTAGATGACATCACCCCCATATCAAGTATGTTTAGTAAGTTTTAAGTGAAGGACTTATCATTAGCAGCAAGCCTTAGAGAAAGTGTTGCCTTCAATGACATTGCCAGGTGGAACAAAATCTTTGTTAAGTGGGGTAGTGTCCGTTACCATCATCAATCTCAAGCGACGAGGTACGAAGAACTGAAGATCAAACCTTATATTTCTTGTCATCTTTTGGCTATCCTTGATCTATGTCTTATATCTCATCAACGCAAAGCACAGAAGCATGAAGACTTGAAGATTAGTGTTATCTATCTCTCTAGTCTCTCTGAATCTCGTTCCTACCTTATCCTGTCTTTTTAGAACAATCTGTCTTCCATAGCTTATATCTCTATTTTTGGAAGCCCAACAATCATGGATAAATTATGGATAATAGTAGACTTCAATATATTTCTCTGACCGTAAGAACCACCCTGATAGCTATTATGGTTTGGGATTTATGAAAATCACAAGGTGACGCATTTGTGCTGTCAACAACCTGGAATAGTTTCTGTTGTGCACAGTTTTCGACTACCTTAACTGCAGAATCTGGAGAAATGTTCTATAAGAAAGTTGTAGTAAATTTGATAAGCTTTCCAACGGTATAAGCTACAACATCATTGGATTCGTAGAACTCGAGTTATAACTGTATTTCTGTACTGCCATTTTTCTGCTCGGGAGGAAGTGCAGGTTACTTGTTCTTGCATATGCTCATGAATCTCTTTGGGATGTCAGAAGGACATGATGGTAGTTATCACTCAGAAACAAATGCAATCTATCCATTGGTGTTCTCCAATTGATCTCTTCTTAAGATGGGTTGTCGAACTAAAGACGATACAAGATGGAGGATTTATACATTCTATTTCGTTATCTGGAAGCATCAGCTATCTACATGGTTGCAAAGTCATTATCGAGCGTAGGTATCTCTTCTCAGGGTTGGTAACCTGTTGGAACCATCTATAAGGATCGTAAGTGCCTAAAGGGTACCTTTACAAAGTGGGTTTTGAGCTTGTGGCATCATCATTGAATAATAGTTGATGAAGGAAAAGTGAAGACTTGCAGATCAACTTTATCTTTCTCCCTAGTCTCTCCGAATCTCGGGACGAGATTCCTGTTAAGTGGGGTAGATTTGTCACACCCAAAATTTTCTATTTTGGGTTGTGCATGAAAAACACTAACTAAAATAAATGATTTCAATATTTGAATAAATTTATTAGATAAGTTAAGTTGCTACTAATTTAAATATAGAAAATTGTGGTTTTAAACTTTTTCATATTAATTTGATAATTTGGTGTTTGTGTGATGCTTGTCTTTGGTGTTGGTGAGTGCTATTATTTTCAAAATACCATAGGACGACGTTTACTTCTCATCGGAAAACTTTTTGGTATTTTCTGGATCCAAAATTCCAATTTCCGTGAGCTTAATCTTTTTCCTTGATCTCTTCATCCATCTTTTCATAAGCTCCAAATATTTTATTTGGGTTCCTCATGTTCCATAATGTCTCTAGAAAATTCCCTCGAATTTTCGGAGCTTTCGGAGTATTTTTCGCGGCTTAAATAATAATTCTGGACTTTTCTAGAATTATTTTATCCACGAAATTAATTAATTCCGAAAATAATAAATGTCTCATTTTCCACCAAAGCTTGTGTGCCATAATCCTTAATGTCCATTCATTTATTTACTAATGGGCTTTAATAATTAATTAGGTCTATTAGTAAAGATGGAGGGTGCAACGTCAATTAGCACCATATCGCTAGTTGACGTGAAGGTGGAGAGTCTTCCTCCCTATATATATGTCCGGCTTGCCTGCTAGCCCTGTTTTCCGCCGCCGTTGTTGCCGCCGCCGCCGCTATTGCCGCTGCCGCCGCTATTGCCGCCGCCGCCGAGGACAGTTCCCACGCGTCCGCGCCGTCGCCTCGGAGCCCAAGCCGTCCACCTCCACCTCCTCCTCCTCTTGCGGCAGGACCAGGACCCGCAATGACCTCTCCGACACCAGGTTCGGAGATGTGTCCAAGGAGATCCAGCGCGTGCGCAAGCAGAGGGAGCACGACGAGCTGCCGCTGATCGGCAACGGCCCCGCCGGGCCGCCAGAGGGGTCCGGTGTGCCCGCCGCCGTGTTCAACCTCGCAACCTCCATCATCGGGGCCGGCATTATGGCGCTCCCGGCCACCATGATGGTGCTCGGAGTCGCCGCTGGGCTCGTCTCGATCCTGGTCATGGGGGTCCTGTCCGAGATCACCGTCGAGCTGCTCGTGAGGTTCTCGGCCTACTGCCGCGCGCTGTCGTACGGTGAGGTCGTGCATAGGGCGATGGGCCGGCCGGCGAGCGTCGTGGCGCAGATGTGCGTCATCATCAACAACGCTGGAGTCCTGGTGGTGTATCTGATCATCATCGGAGACGTGATGTCGGGGTCGCTGAAGCACATCGGCGTCATGGATCAGCTGATTGGCCATGGCGAGTGGGATAACCGGAAGCTGCTGATCTTGGTGGTTCTTGTCATCTTCCTTGCACCATTGTGTGCGCTTGAGAAGATTGACTCACTGAGCTTGTCATCTGCTGCATCAGTTGCCCTTGCTGTTGTGTTTGTGGTTGTGTCCTGCATCATTGCTTTGATCAAGATCGCCGAGGGCAAGATCAGTATGCCGAGGATGGGGCCAGATTTCAGCTCACGAGCAGCAATGCTAGATCTGCTCGTTGTGATACCCATCATGACTAATGCCTTCATCTGTCATTTCAATGTCCAGCCAATCTACAATGAACTCAAGGAGAATATCTGTCCGCAACATCTAATTTCTTGTAAGCACTTTGGTCTATCCACCTTCTATCGTTTACTGTTTTCACATCTAAATTCCGTTGTAGTTCAATCTGGTTGCGCTGCGCTAGTAGTGTCATGATTTGCATGTTAGTGTCGACGTTTTTCGTGTTACATATTTTTCCGTATATAGTTGAATGTTAACTTGATTAATTAGCGTACAACTAGTTTTACCATTAAAATCAAATAGATTTTATACTCCAGTGTTTTATATACAAATATTAGTATAGTTAATTGCTCACATAAATGTTTTCTTTTAATTTTAGCTTTATCAGGTAAACACGTTGCATTTGTGGTAAATTCTACTTAGATGCTCTCCCATGTTTATTTCTTTCGCAAAGTAAAGTTTAAATAGCTTAAGTAATATGAGATATGTTTATCAAATAAAATATGATTAGCTTTAACTCAATTAATATTACTGGTTGTTGATTATAATTTGTTTAGTTTAAATGTAAAACATGAGATGGTTTGATTAGTGCTTGTATATGTGTCAGATTATATAAATTATAAATATTTGATTAGAATAATTAATGTTTATGCCACGTTCCTTTAAATTTAAAATAACATAGGTTCATGCGTCGGTACTTTCTTAAAATGTTAACTCGATTAATATTCACATTAATGTGTTTTTATTTATAAATTGTTTATTAGATGCAAATCATGGCCATTGAACTCTTGTTAGCATGATGACATCATTCCGACATCACCCACACTTTATTGCCGTTTTTCTTTAGTAAAACAAATCCTGAAATATAATAGAAATACGTATACACATATAATCTTGTTTTGATTATAAAATCTTCGTTTTAACTCCGATTTGACCCGTTCAAGTTGCGTTAGGTTCGTATTTGCGAGCTCTACATGTTAGTGTAGCTGTACAAGTAGGTTTAGAAAATTTAATTTTCGAGTTTATATTAAAGTAATTATTTATCTATAGGAAATCTTAGAAAATTCATAACTTTCACGTTTTAAATCCGAATTTCGTGATCTTTACGTCTGTGTGATCGTAGCAACGTGTAGAATAGTTTTGTAAGCTTTCCTAAATGTTTTTCTACTGTTGGTGTACTGTTCTAATTGTATCTTTTGTTTGCTTCGTGTATGTTTGCTCGGAATGTTTGTATGTTGATGCTTGGTGATCAAATTTAGACGGTGAGCAGTACTACGACGATTAGGAGTATTATTTTGAGCCGGACCAGCAGTATCTACCAGAGAACTTTGATCAAGGCAAGTATAACATGGGACCATCCTTGTTGTCCTATTCACTGAAATTATCATACATATGCATGTGTCTTCCTTGACAACCATAGAGATTATAACTTAGCTTTTGATATCTTGATTCCTTGTCAACCTTGGGTATGCATTTGGGTAGCTATGGCTAGTGCTTAAACTGAGAACAATGATCTTGTAATTTGATTAATGGATTAAGCAATCAACCATTAAGATGATTTTATTACTGTTAAAAGGGGGCTAGAGCATGTGTATTTATTTTGATGCTCTGGTTTCTCTCCATAAGGACTTATCTGTAAGTGATAACCGGGATATACAGTACAGCTGTGAGGGCTATATGGCTCTGGCTTTAGTTGTTCAAGAGACCTTTTCTAGCTTGTTAGTGGTTACCTTAAATGGCGTAAGAATGGCTTGACACGTTGGGTGTAGTGCGAGCCCCTGGCCTAGTGTGTATAGGCTGCGGTTGTTGTGCCACAGGGAAGGGGGGTTCTACATCTGCCTGCCGAGTGAATCTAATGGCCCTAACTTGTTAGACGAACTTTTGAATGGCTTTATATGATTTCCGGTGTTTTGGGGAGTCGCGAACCCATGCATTTGGAAGTCATGACTCACAGTGAAAGTGTACACCTCTGCGCAGAGTTAAAAACTGGTATACTAGTCGTGCTCACGGATACGAGCGACCTTGGGGATTCTTACAGAATAGTTGATCACCATTATTATATCATGCTTAATTATTGTTGATTATTATTATGCACATGTTAATGCTATTCATTATCCTTATTACAATTGATCATTGGTTCATTAATGGGAATTGGAATACCTTGATGCTACTCAATTGCTAATTATATGATGATTAAAAGCTAACCGCAGTTAAACAGTGTCTAGCCATTTGAGCCTCATGAACCCTGTGTTATATTTGTTGAGTTCGACATGGACTCACTCTTGCTATTTCCCCCACACTCCAGTGTGTAGTAAGATGCTACTCGGAAGAAGGACCAAGGTGTAGTGGAGTTTCCAGAAGACTAGTAAAAGTGCTAGGCATATGTTACCCCCAGTCAGCCGTCCCTGAGAATAATGAAGCCTGAAGTTTAGTCACCGTTCCGCGTTACTCTGATGTAAGTATTAATATAGCTATGTATACGTTATATAATAACATTGTTTCTGATACTTTTTCATTCTGACATATGTGTGGACTTCCTGGGCACGCATATGATTAGCCTGGTTTTGTTCTTTAGAAAACCGGGTGTGACACTAGTTGAATTTATATAACCTTTCTCGAGCATGATCTATTAAATGTCTCTCGGCTTTTATAAATATCTCCTTTTTTCTTCTTGTGTTTTACTCGGCATCTTTTGAAAGGTTATTGTGTTATTAAGTATTGTAGTTGAATGAAGCTTTGTTTAAAACAATGCTCCTAACTCTATATAACAAGACCGTACACACAACCCTTAAAATGAAATAAAAAACAAGAAGAAAATGATCTAACGACATAGAATCTCAGACCCCAGAGATATAACTCAAAACCACCTACATTTCAATTATAGAGAAAAACCTTGACGTCTTTCTTCTATTCTCTTGCACTATGAAGAGAGATGGTCAAAGCCCATAAAATTCAATAATCCTCCTACAAAAGAAGGTAACGAATAGTGCATCTAAAACATCTCATATGCTTAAGCCCACATGTCCTTTACCAAGGATGCACCAAGAAGCCAAAAGCACTTACAAACACCAAACGACTATGGAGGCGCATTGTCGCTTTGATGTGTAGAAAGCCTATATAACTTCTTTTATTTTTGGTTATCAATGCATGCATTTATACTCAACTCATAAAACATAAAAAGATACTATCATTGGGTATAGCTAAATTATCATTCATAACTTACTTTTTCAGGTTCAACAAAAAGTATTTTATAGTGAATTTTTTAAGTAGCCTAATTTTCAAAGTTACATGAAACACAAAAACTTTCAATAGTCCACGGATCCAAAAAACAATTTTATTGCAAGAATTTTATGCAAACAACCTTTTTTATCCAATAGGTTGTACTAGAACAAACACACGAACCAAATACCCATCCAATCCTCCCCTTACATCTTTAATAGCATATTTGTTTATAAAAAATTATAGTAAAAGAAATTTTATTAGAAAACAAAAAGGAAACAAAAAATATACTACATATTCTAGAAGAACTTTATTTAAAACACATTTGAAAGAATATACTTCATCTTTTCTAAATTACAGCTTACTTTGAGTTTATTCAATATAGACCTAAGTGAAACTTTTCTAACTTTATAATCAAGTTTTTTAAAAACTACTTACTAACGAGTCCATCCCAAAATTTCCGATCCACATCACTGAAAAATTACCACGCCTAAATTAACTAGGCCGTAGGGGATAACAAAAACAAATAAAATGGCTCATGGTGAAATTTTGCCTAATATTAGGCGCAGGCCCATCCAAGTGCATGGGCTAATCTCTCTCCAACGCCAGCCTCTGGCCTTGCCACCTCGTGGGTGTTGGGCCGCCCCTTCAATCATTTTCTCTATGGCGACTCTGTTGAAGATATGGGCAACAACTACAGCATCAGCATCTTCATTGGTTTGACGACATGAAGACTTTTATTTTCGGACGGTGACAACAAGACAGAGATGGTGTCGTCGCCATGGAATAATTTTCTCCGGTTTCTTCTCCATTTTATTGTAGTTAGATTTGGCCACAATAGAGGACTAGGGAGAATAAGTTTCAGATCGGTCTTCTCCATTCTTCAGTGGCAGAAAGAAGAATAAAGAAGACACCAGAAAGAAGAAGTTTCTCAACTCCGCCTACATGAATGTTGGCCGTTGTTTATTGGGCATCCGTTCTCAGGCCTTTTTGCCGAGTGTTTACCTGTGCAGTCATCCATACTACAAAGCGTCGTACAGGTTTGGTTTTAAGATCTGGAGCTATTCACAACGTGGGTACAATTTAGATGAAAATCAGTTTCTGAATATTTGTGTAATCCAAAGTGCTTATAACGTGTTTATGTACCCAGCTATTATCTAATATAATTCTTCTTTTGTTGAAAAAAAGGTCTCTTTGTCTCGGTTGTTCAAGGCTGGCGAGCCACGCCATGTCCTCTCTCCGTCCCAAAGCACCAACCTTGTGAGAATATTGACATAGTATAAAGTTTTCAAAATCATAGATTCAAATTAGGTCGAAAAATTTTAGGTAGGATCGCAATAATCATAGATATCGTAGAAATGTACGCTCTGCTGACTATAAGATGTGTAAAATTATTTGGCAAAATTGTACGTAGATTTTAAGTACTATTCCTGAACTACTGTCAATACCGCCGGCCCCGGTAGACGATACAGGTAGTCGACGACGGAGCTGGTAGTGGTAGCAGCCCACGAGCCCTTGTCGACGCAGCACATGCAGGGCGGCCGTTGACCTTGCCCAAATTTCAAGGATGAGAGCACTCCACGTAATAACAGGTGAATTAACAATATCAAGTCAACTGTGAGTCTGGAGATGAGCCATATCGCCGCCGCCTCAATTCCGCCATTCCCAACGGCCAGGAGGATGTGCTTCCATGCACATGGCCGCCATGTGTATATGTTGTCGACTAGCATGTACAATAATGGAGGAGTATATATATGTGCACGCCGGCAGTGCCCGGCCAGACTCCACGGCTTGCATGCATAGCTAACTAGCAATGGCGCGCCTGTTATTCCTCCGCCCGGTCGTGCTGGCCGCCGCCGCCGCCTGCTTGTCGGTCTGGATGATCTCCAACGCCGTCGTGGCGGAGGCGGGCCTCGGCTACCACGGCGACGACGACAACGACAAAGACTGCAAGAACCGCGTTGCGTCGATCGTGACGGAGAAGCTGTACGGGGACATGTTCAAGCACAAGGACGACCCGGCGTGCCCGGCGCACGGCTTCTACAACTACACCTCCTTCCTGCGCGCCGCGGCGCGGTTCCCGGCGTTCGGCGGCGACGGCGACGCGGCCACGCGGAAGCGCGAGGTGGCGGCGTTCCTGGCGCAGATCTCGCACGAGACGACGGGCGGGTGGGCGACGGCCCCCGACGGGCCCTACGCGTGGGGCCTCTGCTTCAAGGAGGAGATCAGCCCGCCCAGCAACTACTGCGACAACACCAGCACGCAGTGGCCGTGCGTCGCCGGCAAGTCGTACCACGGCCGGGGCCCCATCCAGCTGTCGTGGAACTTCAACTACGGGCCGGCGGGGCAGGCGCTGGGCTTCGACGGGCTGGGGAACCCGGAGGTGGTGGCCGCCGACCCGGACGTGGCGTTGAAGACGGCGCTGTGGTTCTGGATGACGCCCCGGGCGCCCAAGCCGTCGTGCCATGATGTGATGGTCGGGCGGTACTGCCCCAGCGACGCTGATGTCGCGGCCAACCGGACGGCGGGGTTCGGGCTCACCACTAACATCATCAATGGCGGCATCGAGTGCGGCAAGACCGGCGTCCCGCAGGTGGACGACCGGATCGGCTTCTTCCGGCGGTACTGCGGGTTGCTCGGCGTCGACGTCGGGCCCAACTTGGACTGCGCTCAGCAGCAGCCGTACTAATCTTCTTAATTAGTTGATCGATCGATCGCCTTTTCCTCCTGCTGCTGTTTATGTTTGATTTCGATTCCGTTGGTGAACTCGGTGAGTCTATCTTTGCCAACGTACGTACAATAATGATGTGATGAGATTGCTTACAAGTGACTTACACAAATCAGGCGGAACGCACAGTTTAATTGTAACTAGTTGCAAGAGGTAAATATTTATTATTGTTTCTAGAAACAAATTCAGGACTGCTATTTACACCCATTTATGTATTACTATTCACTCTAGTCACCAGTTGATAATTTTATGTTGACATCAGTGACCCAAAATCCTGGTTCCGCTGCTGTACAAAACCAAACAAGCCTCTCTATGTCTAACTCATGATATTTTTTTCGAAGGGCGGCAAAAAGTTTTTGCCGGATTTTTATTAGACGATAGAAAAAAAACAGAGTACAAAACAAAAACCTTACAGACCCCAACTCAACTCTACTTGACCACAACCTGAAAACGAAGGAAATGATAGAGAAGCCACAAAAAAACATAGGCAAAGAAAGACCGAAACTCATGATATTCCACCAACCGCACACCACAACTTCTTTATCCCACCAACCAAACAACGTCTTAGGATAAACATGTCATCAGTTTTTTTTCCTACGTGGAGGGAAGAAGAGATCTAATATAAAAGTGGGCAAATATCAATCAAGGGCAAGGTAAAAATTGGAGAAGGAGATGGTTAGGAATTTAGGCCCTCCAGCCATGAAGCCCAAGACGCACATCCATGGATCCTGTCGCAGAGGAACGCATGAAAAGGACGATGTGGCCTGGCCTGGTCCGTGCCGTCCGGAGCTGGATAGGGGCTGGCGCTGGTCGGTGGTGACACGTCAAGTGGGCCTGCAGGAGGATGGGCAACGGACTGGGATGGACAAGCATGGGCCTGTAGTGGGTGTTTCTTGCGAGAAAAAAAAAGGCCAGCAAATCTGCAATGGGTTCGGTTCTGACCCGTCTGTGAATACGCTCCGCTCCTCACCAAATCTAACAATGGATCAAACTTCAAAGCGGGTCGACCCTCAAAGAAAGAGGTGCAATCCACGAAAACAATTCCACAAATGATAGGTGGGCACCGCTCCGCGTCCAGACTCCAGAGTGCCGGAACAGCAAGAGAAGAGGACGGCTGAAAAACGAAAATGAAATCGTACAAGTTGTTTCTGACTGAAGACGTGGAATGGATGACAACAAATGGGAGCGCTCTGGACTAGCCTGGCCGCGCGCCCCTCTCTCTCTTACCACACCGGTCAATTGAAGCACCGCCAGGGTTAAAAAAACCGCTCGGTTTACCGCCCTAACCGGGCCGGACCGGTTCCGGTCCAGTCCGGTTAGGTATTCCTCAAAATCAAATTTAAAATTTGAAAAAAAAAATACTGAAAAAATTCCTAAAAATAGTTCATGATTTATAGAAGCCAATGGTGTAAAAATTTTTCAAATTGGAGTTTGTTTAGTATTTATTTATATGAATAGAAGTTTGAAAAAAAAAAAGAAAAAAAACCGGTCCCGGCCCGTTAAGGCCCATGAGGCCCATTAGGCCGCCACGGGCACAAAACGAGCCGGGAGCTCGCGGGGGAGGGGGGTCAACGCGCCGAGCGTCTTATCCTCTCCCGTCCGCCCTCCGCCTGCGCCGACCGGCCGCCGCCGCCGGCTAACCGCCCCGAAGGCTCGGTTTACCGCCCGGTCCGGGCGGTTTACCGAGAGGCCGCCGCGAAGTCGGCTAACCGCCCGGATCCAGCGGCTAACCGCTCGGTTAGCGCGGTTTACCGACTGGATCCGCGGCTAACCACCTAGGTATGTTTTTTTTGTTTTTTTTTCTTTAGAGTAGTATTAGGATTTAGGTAGAATTTGTGTTAGGATTTAGGATAGGTTTTTGGTTAGGTTTTAGGTAGGATTTATTTTAGGATGTTTTTTTTAGAATTTAGGATCAGAGGTAGGATTTGTGGTAGGATGTATATTTTAGGTATATATTGTGTGACTTTGTGTATATATTGTGACTTTGTGTATGTTAGGTATATATTTTAGGTATATATTGTGGAGGATTTGTGGTAGGTTTAGGATACATTTTATTTAGGTGTGACTTTGTGTTGTCCGTTTATGCAGGTAGACAATGTCAGGCAGAAACAGAGACGTTGTATGGGAGCATGGTGAAAATCTTGCTCCTGGATGGAGATGCAATTATTGTCATGTGACGAAAGCAGGCGGTGGTTGTACTAGATTTAAACAGCATTTGGCTGGGCACGGGGCGGACACCTTGCATTGCGACCGTGTGCCACCAGATGTGCGTGCGTACTTTCGGCGAGATCTTGATAGAGCTAAGAAGACGACTGCTGACCGGGCTCGACAAAGGTTGGCACAAGAAAAAGCTGCAGCGGAGGGAAACCATCCCCTCGATGATGATGAATATGAGGCTCAGATGAAGGAAGCACTAAACCAGTCGAGAGCAGAATATGACTACGAGCAGAGGGTGCAACAGAGAGGAGATAATTACGACCGTGGAGGGAGTAGTGGTGGTGGTGGTGGTTCGCAAGGTGAGAATCCTATTGACAGGTTGTTTAGAAGAGCAAGATCACGGAGGGAGACTCCAGTGGAGATGGAGGACTATCATGTGGCAGCGGGTGGGAGGAGAGGAATGCACCAACAAAGGATTGATACAGGGTCTTGGACGCAGAAGGGGAAAAATGCAAAGGAAACTATTGGTAAAGATTGGGGAAAGTTTTTCCATTATGTAGCAATCCCAGGACGAAATGCCGACAATCCGTACTTTGTCAGTGCGGTCCGAGAGACACAGAAGTGGGGTAAGTACCTATACTTGGAGACCTATGGCCTTATGTATCTTTCCATATTCTCATTGTTTACTTATGGTTTCAGGTGAAGGCATCGCGTCACCCACTGGAAGGGATATTGATGGCAAGTACCTAGATCAGAATGAGAAAGACTTGAAGGATAGATATGCGAAGTTTCAGAAGGAGTGGCCCAACTTTGGCGTCACATTGATGTGTGATTCATGGACTGGCCCCACTAAAATGAGTGTCATAAACTTTCTGATTTATTGCAATGGGGTCACATGGTTTCACAAATCCATTGATGCAGACTCAGACTAGATGGGTGTATGAATGGGAAGACCCCAGTTTTTATAATATGTTAGTTCAAGAATGGGAGACAACAGTAGCATGAACAGGTCAAACTTGGCAAGGTTACAAGGCTGCCCTGCTTAGACAGCAAGGTATCTCTCTTATGTCCACCGCCGAATATGAAATGTCGTGCCAACAAGGGATCTTCCCATACATCCTACGTAGTTGACCATGCGAGCGGAAACTATATCTTTGTTTGTGTAAGCGACTATATATTGTATTTGTATGCGACTATATATTGTTGCTTTAGTGACTATATATTTAAGCGAATATATATTTGTATGCGACTATATATTGTTGCTTTAGTGACTTATGCTATTTTTTACCACATTGTGTGGTCTTTTTACATTAATTTGTGCAAAGGAAGTACCAAAATTTCTTTTTATTCATGCAAAAAAAAACTAAATGGTTTGGAGCGGTAAACCATTCAAACCGGGCGGTTACCGCCCCAAACCGGCCGGTAAACCGGAGCCAAACCGAACTGAAGGGGCATTTGAATTCAAATTCAAATTCGACCGGTTACCGGCCGGTTACCGGTAAACCGGTCCGGTTTACCGCTACCGGGGTCGACCCCGGTGGTTTGGGATGACCAGTCGGTAAAAAAAACCCTGAGCACCACTGCGACGCCCGGCTGGCCGGCTCCCGTGCTGACCCGGCGCTATCAAACTAGAATGCAGGGTGTTTTGCCGGCTCCCGTGCTGACCCAGCGTTATCAAACTAGAACTAGAATGCAGGGTGTTTGGCCTTGGGTCAGTCGGTCGGTGGCTGAATATAATCGTGCATGAATCAGCAGAATTTGTTTATAAATCGACTAAATAAACAGGTGAGATATAGATAGGTGTAATACTCCGTATTATGATTGCGTCGCGGTGACAGATGAGGTGGGTAGCAAAACACTACTAGTACTGTAGTAGTACCTACTGAAACGATACAACATGCTACAGCAGTAACATGCAGCTTAATAGCTGTTTGTTCGATTCATCGACGATCACACAATGACACACAAGTATTGGAATCGGCATCCATGCATTCATATCGGCGAGCTGAGCAAGCAAAGGAACAGCTAGTAGTAGCACTACTACTTGGTGATGGCGTAGACGGCGTAGATGATGCCGGGGAGGTAGCCGAGGAAGGTGAGGAGGAGGCAGATCCAGAACTGGTGCCCGCACCCGAACTTGAGGAACACCCCCAGCGGGGGAAGGATGATGGCGATCAGGATGTCCACGCAGTTCGCAGACATGGCTGCTTGATCGATCTGCTGCTCTCGGCGGTCGATGGATGCACGTACTCCGGCCGATCCTCTTCCTCTTCCTCTCCCTCTCCTGTGCTGTGCAGTGTCTTTTCTCTCTGCCTTGGCTTGGATGGATCGGATTCTCCTTCCCTTTGGCTTTCCTTTATAGACGGGGCGGGGACGAACGGAGGGGGAGGGAGATGGGATGGTGACAGCTAGTACTAGTCCGGTAGGCGTTCTAGTAGATCCCATCCCCAACAGTCCAACACGCAACGCGAAGAGGACACGTCCCATGACCGGCGGTGGCACGTGCGGTGCGGTCCCGATCGACCTCCCGACGAGGCGCCGCCGCGGACAAGTGGCGTCCGTGTCCGTCCGTTCCAGGGCGTGGACGGTGGGATCCATCGATGCCGCGAGCCGCGCACGATACGTCGTCCCGCAGCGGCAACGGCTCCGTTCGGCTGAAATTATAAGCCGGCTGAAAAACACTGTTGCCTGATTTTTTTTAGAAAAAAATACTGTTTCGGCTGAAAAAACAAGCTGAATAAGACGGATTATAAGCCAGATAAACAAGACCAACACTGTGGGCGGCTGCATGCTGCCGACGCGGGGCTAGGGATGGGTCCCACACGGCCTGCTGCTTCCTTCGCTGCCAAGCAGCATCTAATTCTAGCTCCACGCGGACGACGACACGGCGCCGCCCGCACGGCAAGAACGACGACGGCCAGACCTCGCTCGCATTCCCCGTGTGCCGTGGCGGGGGCGCGCGGCCTTGCCTGGGTGCTGTGCTACCACCGCTGTGCGTAATCTACTGCTGCTACACAACACAAACGTACCAGGTGTCACGTGTTAGGTAGAGATTCCCGAAGTCAACAACGCATCGCTGTCGACGGACCACTGAAAGCAAATGCGAGCACTCGTGTTAAGGCGAGGACTTAAGCTCGGGTGATCAGGGTCCACCATAAAGTTCCCAACCAACTGATCTATGATTAGTTCGCAGTTTCTATGCCTATTTAATCCACACTACACATTGAAAAACTACTTATACTCTAGTTTTTATAAAACGATCTTTTGTCATCATGAACCATTGAATTTAACAATCGTCGTCATGAACCAAAACCAAAACCATAGCCCCATTCGCCAACATTCAGGGGTGGGTCTCCTCGTCGAAGTTTCCATGGAGGTAAGGAAAAAGCGTCCGGAAACGCCCCCGCCGACGTCGATCAAACAACGTTTCTACAATGGTATCTGCATGCCTATCCGGAAAATGAATTAGCATGTTTATATTATGAATTGAGTCTCTCTCTTTTTCTTTTGCGAGGAATGAATTGAGCTTACTTGCTTAAAAAACAAAAAAAGTCCATTTTCTCCTAGTAATTATTGCAGCCATTGCTGACCAGCATGCAGCAACTTATCCCAAGACAGACACGTTGTCACCATCGTCACCCACAATTGGGTCTTGTTTGGATGACATCCAAACAGCACCCTGTTCGTTTCGCTGGATTATTGTGGCTGAAAGTATTATTCGCTGATTTGTTGTGAGAGAAAAACACTGCTGGATGACTGCTGATTCTGCTGATCCAGCGAAACGAACGGGGTGTCCTTGTGCTGCTGGGATTGGTTAGAGAGACAGCAACCACCTGCATCTGCCTGCGGCACATGCACGTCGTCGCCCCTGCAGCAGTCTGCAGTCTTCTTCTCCCTCTCGCTCGTCAGTCAATACCGGCCGGCCGGCTGCGATGCCGATGCTATGGAATGCTGCTGGCCATGCCCGAATGCGACCACATTGCACGTGCACGCCACGTGTCCCGGCCGCCGCGCATCCAAAGTCAATGGACGGCTTCCAGTGCCAGGTGCCACCAACAAGGCCTTGTTTAGATGGCAAACTTTGAATGCAAAGTTTGCATAGTAAGTGTCTCATCACACTGTAGCAATTTTGTTTTTATTTGGTAGTAATTGTCCAAATATTGATTAATTAGACTTAAAATGTTCGTCTCGCATAGTACAACAAAACTGTGTAATTAGTTTTTGATTTCATCTATATTTAGTACTCCATATATGTGCCGGTATTTTGATGTGACGAGAAATAGGAATTCTGCATAGTAAATTTGGAAGGCAAACTTTAAAATCTAAACAAGGCCCAAGTCAACAACCAACACTGGCCTGGCTCCTCTGGCTGCCGCCGCATGCATGCAATGCAAGCGGACGCTACCTCACCTCGCACTTGCTTGCAGGACCCAAAGTCCTCCTTTATTTATTTCTTTTTTTCAAAATACTCTCTCTATTCTAAAACAAATGGTGGAGCTCCGCCGGAGCGATGAACATTATTCAACCGCCACCCTATGATAGATGCTTGACATGTGTACTAACTTTTGAATCGAACCGCGTATACTCAAGGTGTGTTTAGTTCGCCAAAATTTTTGGCTTTGCCTACCGTAGCACTTTCGTTTGTATTTGTCAATTAATGTCCATTCATGAACTAATTAGGCTCAAAAGATTCGTCTCATAGTTTTCTACCAAACTGTGTAATTAGTTTTTTTCGTCTACATTTAATACTCTATGCATGTGCCCAAACATTCAATGTGACGGGGAATCTTGAAAAATTTTGCAACTATACCTGGCCTCAATTCTTGAAACAGTAAACTAGTACGACAACAGCTATGGGTGTGTTTAGATGAAAAAGATGGGGTGAAAAGTTACTGTAGCACTTTTCGTTGTTATTTGGTAAAATTTGTCCAATCATGGATTAATTAGACTCAAAAGATTCGTCTCGAACTTTACAGACAAACTATGCAATTATTTTTTTTTTACCTACATTTAATATTTTATGCATGCGTTTAAAGATTTGATGTGATGGGTGGAAGAGGAAATATTTTAGGTTCCTGTAGGAAGTGAACGCGGCCTATGAGCGCAGGTTTTTATCTGATCCTTTTTCGGAAAAAGTGCATGCACATGGGTCCAGCTTCATTCACCGGTCACCCGCCATAGCCAGAAATCAAAGTGATTTCATCGCGCGCCAAACCGTGCTCTGGCCAGCAATTACTGTACATTGCGCAAGCTTCGTCTCAGCAGGTGCATGTATGCGGGGACCAGTGCTCCTCAATGGATTGGATGGCATTCGCATGCGTCAGAGTTCAAAATGTTTCGATAATTAAGTTTTAAATCCTAATATCTATTTAACCATTCATCATATATATATATATATATATATATATATATATATATATATATATATATACCCTACAAAAATTGTTCTAACATGGAACCAAAAAATGGCCCTGGTAATAGAGAAAGCCAAAAGATATTACTAAAGCCTTGTTTGGATCTCATCATGGTTTAAAACTAAATTTTAGACCACTATAGCTCTTGAGGCTTCAAACATGCGAACTAACCACATATAAATTTTAGACCAACTAAATTTTAGATCAGAAAATCCAATGAAACTCTAAATTTAAGTAATCTTATAGTTAGATGTGCACTTATTTTAGGACCAATTTTAAATCATATAAGGGCAGGATATTAGTCATATAAGCTTTACTAACAAATATGCCTGTGCATTGCAATGAGAGAAAATAAGCAATCGAATATTCATAGAAAATGAGAACAGGAATGCAGTAGATCTATTTGTGTGTTACCTTACTACAACGATGCCAAGTATGACAATGTTTTATAGAGAAAGATTAGTGGTTATTTTATTCTTAATTAAATTACATCAATAACTTAGTGGTGCACAAATCTTTATTTTATAGAGAAAGATTAGATGTTGAAAAGCATATAATACTTGCTTTATTTTTTATATTTTTAAATTTATGAGAAATAAATATAAAATCAAAAGAAATAAGAATCAAAACCGGGATGCTTGAGTCACGTGGTGTAACATCCCAGATTTTCGAGCAACCAAAAAAAATACGAGCTTTCTAAATTTTTTTCTGCAATTGTGTGAAGCATGTAGTTTATAGGTCTAACCCGAGTCTAACTCAGTAACGAATTATTGCATTCATTTAGATTTGTTTGTAGGAGAGTGCTTGTGTTTCTGGGTCGGTCTTGTGTTGGAGTTTGTCTGGAGTTTGGAGTCCGTAGCAAGTCCCCTCTCAAATTCCTTTTGAGATCAACTCAAATTCCATTTGGGCTTCTCCCAAATTCCTCTCTGGGATTTCCATCTCAAATCTCCTTCGAAATTCATCTCAAACCCCTCTTTGTTCCATCTCAAATCCTTGGAATATAAACGAGGAAACCATCCTTCTTCTCCTTGGCTCAAACCCCTTTTGAATTTCATTTGAATATATCTCAAATTACCAAGTCACAAAAGGAGAAAAATCCTTTCTCCTCATCCCCTTGAATTCCTCCCAAGTCTCTATTAAATCCATCTTGAATCCCCATTTGATTTCCTCCCAATTCCCTTTTGAATTTATCCCTAATTCCCTAAGTCAAAATTCCTAAAAGGAAAATCCATTCTCCTTTTCCTTTCCCCTTCAAAACCAGCCCACCGCTCCTTCCTCCCCCACTTGGCCCAGCCGGCGCCTCTTCCCCCAGGCCCAGCTCCCCTTTCTCCTTTCCTTTGGCCCAGCTCGCATCTATGGTCCACCACAACTCCAGGCCGAGAAGGCCAGCCTGCCCCGCGCCTCCCTTCTTGCGGCCCAACTGGCTTCCGCCCAGCTTGCCTCCCCTTTTATTTTCCTCACCCTAGCTCAAGCGTTGAACCCCCCGCAGGCCTGCCTCTGGCCCCCACAAGCCCAAGCCGCGGCCCACCTAGCCGCCAGCCGCGCCCCCTTTCACCCGAACCCTAGCAAACACGCGCCCTGGGAAGCCGCCGCCGCCGTGACCCATCCCATTCGTGCCTCGGTGTCCGTACCACCTGCTAGATCGGTCGCCGCGTGTCCTCCCTCTGGGAAACAAAGTGAATTATTTGAAGCGCGCTAGTGCTAGACCGCTAGGCTATGCTAGTCGCTAGTGCACTGCTGGGCATGTTTGGTTTGAAGCCTGCCAAGCAGCTTACCTTTTAGACGGGTAACCAAAATTGATGCCCTAGGATAGTTGCATGGCAAGCAACTCTGCCTAGGCACGAAACCAAACAAGCCCTCTATGTCTAAAGTCATATTTGGATCCCTATAGATAATAGCTATCTGCTAATAATTATCTTTTTTATCCAATATACAACTAATAAAATAGCTAATTGTTAGCTGGACCTCTAGATAATAACTACTATCTCGCTAGTTGGACAAAATAAGATAATAACAACTAATAGTTATCTTAATAGCATTGTTCATTGGCTGTTTCATCCAAACACCCTCCAATCAGTTACCTAGCTAATATTAGATATGAACTATTAGCCAGCAAACTATTAGCAAATAATAAATTCAAATACACTACAGGAAACTCAGGCTTTGCCGAGCGCCCGTGGCTTTGCCGAGCGCCAGGGTAAAGGCACTCGGCAAAGACTGCCCTTTGCCGAGTGCCACGTCAGACACTCGGCAAAGCCTTCTTTGCCGAGCGCCAAGCTCAGGCTCTCGGCAACAAGGATCTCGGCAAAGGAAGACACTCGGCAAAGTTCTTGTCCCAGTAACGGCACATGTCGCCATCCCCTTTGCCGAGCGCCTACCGTTTGGCACTCGGCAAAGGCTGGTTCTTTGCCGAATGCCAGCTGGCCAGGCACTCGGCAAAGAAGCCGAGTGTCCGACGTGGCACTCGGCAAAGAATTTTTTTTTTGATTTTTGAGCTGAGTTTTTTTGTGAGGCTTTGTGACACTATTTTAAACAACATTTTAAAGTTTGGGACCATTTTGACTTTTTTTGCTATATTTAACTAATTTATTTTGGTTCTTTGTATTTTTTGGGATAATTCAAATGTGAACTGCAAGTACATGAAATATCGCAATGCAGTGATTGAAAAAATGATAGTCATGGTGTTTGGTGTATATTGAGTCTGTATCCAGGACCTCACATGAAATCTCGACCATCTCGCTGAGGTAACATGTCGAGTGACGTGCGAGAAAAGTGGATTAAAATTATATAAACTCCAAACGAAGTCCGAAAATCACGAAACTTGGCGGCGCGTTGTGTTATCACATGTGGATGCTATGGTTAAAATTTGGGAAGATTCGGAGCAAGTTGCAACACTGGATGTCTAAAATCCAGATATCGCCACCCTAGCTACGTGGCACTTGGCGCCGAAGAATCCCTTTGCCGATTAATTCTTTGCCGAGCGGCCTTTACCGAGTGCTGGAGGGGCCTTTGCCGAGTGCCCGAGCACTCGGCAAAGTCTTAGAATCCTGTAGTGATAGGGCCTAACCCCTTTTATCCCACCAACCAAACACCACGACCCCTTTATCCCAGCAACCAAACACCGTCTTAGGATAAACATGCCATCAGTTTTCTTTTTCAACGTGGAGGGAGGAAGGAAGAAATAACAGAGAGGTAAATAAATGATAATTACAAAAGTGGGCAATATCAAGGGCAAAGGTAAAAATTGGAGCGGGAGATGGTTAGGAATTTAGGCCCTCCAGCCATGAAGGCCAAGACGCAGATCCATGGATCGTGTCGCAGAGAAACGCATGAAAAGGGTAAGGCTGTGTTCACTTCCGAAATATTTGGAGAAAATATTTATGTAGCACTTTCGTTGTTATTTGATAAAATTTATCCAACCATGAATTAATTAGGCTTAAAAGATTCATCTCGAACTTTACAGACAAACTGTATAAATAGTTATTTTTTACCTACATATAATAATGCTCCATGCATGCGTCCAAAGATTCGATGTGACGGGTGACAGAGGAAATATTTTAGGAAGTGAACGGGGCCTAAGGGCCTGTGAGCATCTCCAAGAGTTTGCCAAAATTCACTTGGCAAATATCGTGATTTGGCAACTTGCTAAAATATATGGCAAGTGAAAAATAGTCTCTCTCAAAGAGTTTGCCATTTAGACTTGGTAAAATAAGAAGAGGCCCGCTAAGCGAACGAAGAGCCCCGCTAAGAAACGAAGAGCCCCGCTAAGCGAATGAAGAGCCCCGCTAAGAAACGAAGAGCCCCGCACGCGAAGCCGGATGCACGCTCGCGCTCAGCGCGCAAATATGCGCGTGGAGGGGGGAGATTTGCCAAGTTGCTAAAATTTGCCAAGTTAGATGCCAAACTGTTGGAGCACAATTTTTTCTGTTTTGCCAAAAATAGATGGATAGCAAGTTGATTTGGCAAACTCTCGGAGATGCCCCCAAAATACTAAATTTTTCAAGATTCCCCGTCACATCGAATATTTAGACGCATGCATGAAGCATTAAATATAGATAAAAAATAAAACTAATTACACAGTTTAAACGAAATGGACGAGACAAATCTTTTAAGCCTAATTAGACCATGATCGGACAATATTTGCTAAATAATAATGAAAACGCTACGGTAACGTTTTGCCAAAAATTTTAGCCTCCAAACGGTGCCTAAGACGATGTGGCCTGGGCTGGCCCGGCCCGTGCTGTCCCGAGCTGAACAGACTGGTGGGTGGTGACGCGTCAAGCTGGCCTGCAGGACAGCAGGAGATAGGCAACGGACTGGGATTGGCAAGCAGTGAAGCAGACAAGCAGTGCACTACTACTGCTACTATTCCTCAAAAAGAGAAAAAAGAAAAAAAAACAGTTCACTACTGCTCCCTCTACTCCTCCTCTTCCTGTCCCTAAATATCTGTCGTTTACGTTTTTCAAGAAACAACTTTGACCAAATATATATTAAAAATATTAATATTTATGGTACATAATTAGTATCATTGAAAAGATCTTTGAATCTAGTTTTTTTAATAAATTTATTCAGAGATATAAATATTGCATGTATTTTCTATAAATCAAGTCAAACTTTTGACACCTACACCAACAGTGACAAATAATAAGGAACAGAGAAAGCTGGTTTTTTAATAAATTTATTTAGAGATATAAATATTGTATATATATTTTTTATAAATCGAGTGATTAGGAGTAGGCTAGTGCTACTAGCAGGCAGGAGCTACTAGTCCAGAGTGCGAGAACAGCGAGGGCTTGTTTAGATATCTAAATTCACCTTCAAATTTCACTATGCAAAAAGAAAATTCCCCATCACATCAAAATGTCGGCACATATATAGAGTACTAAATGTAGATGAAATCAAAAACTAATTACACAGTTTTGTTGTACTTTGCGAGACGGATATTTTAAGCCTAATTAATCAATATTTGGACAATTATTACCAAATAAAAACAAAATTGCTACAGTGTGACGGGACATCTACTGTGCACAGTTTAGATCCCAAATTTAGGATCTAAACAAGGCCCGAGAGAGGAAAAACGAAAATGAAATCGTACACGTTGATTCTGACCCAAGACGTGGGATGACAACAATTGGGGGCGGCACTGCGAAAAAAAATTAGGTGAGGCCCGCCTGCCGTTTGGCTGCGCCCCCCGCTCTCTCTTGCCATGCCAGTCAATTTGAAGGCACTGCGACTGCGACGCCCCGGCTCCGGCTCTGACCCGGCGCTTTCGTTATCAAACTCAGAATGCATTGGCCCGTGTCCGTCGGTGGTTGAATCGTGCATGAATCAACATAATTTATTATTTATATATATGTATAAAATTATAAATCGAATAAACTTGTGATGAATCAACAGAGAGGAGGTGTAGTAGTGAAGGAATCAGTCTCTGAACTTATTCACCCTGTTCGGCAGGAAGCCGGCTGTGCCTGTTTTGCTGTGAGAGAAAAACACTGTTCTACGGCTGATAAACCGTGCTGATAAGCTCAGCCGAACAGGGTGATTATGCTTGCGTCGCGGTGATAGGAGTATATAGCAAAAGACAGACAGCAGTAACTTGAGACAAGCAGGACATACCCATGAATATACTACTAGTAGCTTAATAACTGTTTGTTCAATTCATCGACGATCACACACAAGTCGGCACGGCATATGAACACATAGATACAATCATAGAAGAGCAGAGCACTAGGTGCTACCTACTAGGTACTAGCAGGTATTGGAATCGGCATCCATGCATACATATCGGCGAGCTGAGCAAGCAAAAGAACAGTAGTAGTAGCAGCAGCAGCAGCTAAGCCAATAACTAAGCTACTTGGTGATGGCGTAGACGGCGTAGATGATGCCGGGGAGGTAGCCGAGGAAGGTGAGGAGGAGGCAGATCCAGAACTGGTGCCCGCACCCGAACTTGAGGAACACCCCCAGCGGGGGCAGGATGATGGCGATCAGGATGTCCACGCAGTTGGCCGTCCCCTCCGCCATGCCTTCTTCTCGATCTGCAACCTGCTCGGTGTCGGTGATCGCCCTCCGGCGGCCGATCCTCTTCCTCTCCTGTGCAGTGCCAAGCTTTTCTCTGCCTTGCCTTAGCTTGGATGGATGGGATTGGGATTGATTCCTCCTTTCCTTTCGCTTTGCCCTGCTGCGGGTTCACTTTATAGAGAGATATAGAGAGAAGGGACGGACGGACGGGCGGAGGGAGGGAGAGCGAGATGGTCAGATGCAAGAGATGGGACGACGGTGACAGCTAATAGTCAGTCCGGTAGGCGTAGTAGTATAGATCGTCCCATCCCCCAACACGCAACGCGAACAAGACACGTACTACCATGCGAGGCGCCGCCGCCGCGGACAGGTAGCGTCCGTCGGGTTCCATGGCGTGGGCGGTGGGATCCATCGTTGCCGCGTCCGATACGACGTCCCGCAACGGGCGGCGGCTGGCGCTGGATGCAGCCGACGCGCGGGGTACAGCTAGAGGGAGACCCCACACGGTCTGCTCTGCTTCCTTGGCTGCTAAGCAGCGCCTAAATTCTTGGTCCACACGGACGGACGCGGCCAGACTTCACTCGCCGTGTGCGGACTGCGGACTGCGGGTGCGTGTGCGGCCGTGCCAGCTGCCTGCTGCCGCCCGCCCGCACGTCAGCAATCAATCCGCTTGTGGAGGCCACACACACATGATCCTAAGGGTGTGTTGAGTTGCTTCAAACTTCCAAAAATTTTACTCCCTCCATCTCTAAAAACTTGTAATCCTAGTGTTTGAAATTTATCTCAAAAAAGATAAAACAGTATTGATAGAGCGAAGACGTCCGGATGAGTCCGGACGGACGCGACGCGCGCCCACGCGAAGCGGCGCAACCCAATCCGCTCTCCTTATCTACTCACAGACCGCACCCGCGCCGTGCTCCCACGCCCGCAGCCCACTCCCACGCATCTGCTCGCCTTCTTTCTTCCTCCACTCGCAGCCGTGCTCGCCTCGCTCTGCGAGCCGCTCTACGGTGCACTTGCCGGGGCTCCCTCTCCCTTCTCCCCTCCCTCGCTCCCTCCCTCTGTGCTCCCGCGACAGCCACGGCGCCAAGAGAGAGAGAGAGCGGCGGCAGAGCCTGTGAGCCACGGCTCCCCCCTCCCCTGCTTCCTCTCTTGCTCTGGCGACCTTCAGCCACCGGAGTTACGCTCCACGATAGTGGGTTCCGGCGAGGCAGGGGGATTCTTCGCGGATCTGAGCTGTTCCTTCCTCCCCCTCCTCGTTCTCCTCTAGATCTGAGCTTTACTCCCTCCTCCTTCTCTGAATCTGGCCGTCTTCTTCCTTCTCTTCCTCCCTCCTCCCTCCTCCCTCCCCTGGATCTAAACATTTTGGTGGCGATTTTCAGATCTACACGCAACAGATGATGCGAAATACTTTTTGCACGATTCTCTAATGTTGCAGTAGTTATTTTTGAGATGTTTCAATAGTTTCTTTCCCTTATTTTTTGCAGCAGCATCCCCATGTTTCCCGACATTTCATTAGCATAGCTTCTGCTGTTTCAGTAGCTCTTCTCTTTTGTTGTAGTAGCTCTTCTCTTTTGTTGCAGTAACTTCTTCTTTTTGCTGCAGTATCGTTTTTCCGCTTTGGTGCAGTAGCTTCTTCTCTTTTGTTGCAGCAGCTTCTTCTCTTTGTTGCAACAACTTCTTCTCTTTTGTTGCAGTATCTTCTTTTCCCCTTTGGTGCAGTAGCTTCTTGTTCTTGGTGCAGTAGCTTCTTCTCCTTGTTGCAGTAACTTCTTCTTCTTGTTGCAGTAGCTTTTTTTGCAGTAGTATTGCTTTGATGTTTCAGTTCTCCCTACTCTTTTTGCAGCGGCATGGGGATGGGGGTGGGCTCCGGGGGCGAGTTGGTGGCGGGGTGGATCTGGTGGGGGTCGGCGAGGTTTGCGGCGTGGGCAAAATCCGTGCGCGCGGGGGTGCGCGCCTTCCTTCTCCGTGCGGGTGCGGGGGCGGGGCAGGGGTTCGCAAGTTTTGCGTGCGGAGGAGCGGGGGCGGTGGTTCGCAGGTTTCCCGCGCGGAGGGAGCGGGGGCGGTGGTCGCGTTTCCGTTTTCATTTTTCGTTGGAGGGGGCGGACTGTTGCGGCGGGGGGAGGGCGGAGTGGGCTGTTCCGGCGTCCGGCCACTAGCGCCCGGATCCGGACGTCCGAGCGCTAGCAGCGCCCAAGATAAAATCCTAGAGTATGATCAGCTTTTTAGAGTAGGTCCACCAAATAAAAAACAACCACGTTAAAAAATAGAAAAATACCACTGCATGCCGCACATGCCCCGGTGATTCTCATCCACACATCCGGGTCCGGCTCCTGCGCCCGAAAAAATCACGCGAACTGTGCTGGTTTTGCCTCCATATTTAAATGTTGTTGTGTGGCTGTTATTACTCCACCACTGTTCGTGTCAATCTCTTATTTTCGAAGAACGCACTAGATAGGATGACTGTGTTGGAGGTCTGGCATGGGACTGAGGGGTGCAGGAGGGGCATTACCATAATTTCACATGTCTGCTAATCTGGCATTGGAAAGTGAGATTCACATGTTTTTAGGGATGGAGGTAGTACAAGATTTCCCGTCACATCGAATCTTTGTACGTATACATGGAGCATTAAATATAGGTAAAAAAATAACTAATTATACAGTTTGGTTGTAAATCACGAGACAAATCTTTAGAACCTAATTAGTCCATAATTGGACACTAATTACCAAATATAAACAAAAGAGTTACTATACTTTCAAATATTTTACAGAGATAACTAAACACACCCTAACTCTAACGGTGGCACTCAAAATCGGACGCAGCTGGAGCTTAATTCACCACACGCCATGGCCATGCTAGGACTCGTGCAATGCCATGCGACCTTGGGCAGGGGCTACATGATCGACATCAGATACGGTCGACAGCCGGTGGCGTTGGCGTCTTGACGGGCAGCGGCGTCGCCATCGCCACCCACGTTGCTGGAATTGGTCAGACAACTACAGTCCTCCTAACTGTCTGCATCTGCGGCGAGTACGCGTCGTCGCCTGTCTGCACTCTTCTCCCTCGTCCGGTTGCGAGATGCTACGGATTCCCATGCCATGCCCCCGAATGCGACGACGCTGCACTGCACGCCACGTGTCCCGCATGCCGCGCACACGGCACACTGGCCTGGCGGCGCGCTTCAAGGCTGCCACCACATACAAGGATAGCGTACGCTACCTCGCCTAGAGTAGTCACCTCGCACTTGCATTGCAGGACCTTGATAAATTTTCACGTTACCCTCCTTTATTTATTTCTTTTCCCAAAATAAATTGATGGCAGCATATAGCCACAAGAGATTTACTACTACTGTTTTTTTTCTGAAAAAAAGATTTACTACTAACTTATCTTCTTTTACGGAGAGACTAGCACCCGAACGTCTTGACGCCACGCCTGTTGACCACCCGTTTTTAATATATAATAATATGGTACCCTCAGGACGTCTATGTATGTAGCTTCATGCTCCGCTTCGCCACGTGCTCCGCGCCGGCTGCCCGCCCATGAATGTAGCTTCGTGCTCCACGCCTATTGCCATACCCCATGGATACAACTTTGTGCTCCGCGCCTGCTGCCTGCCCATGTATGTAGCTTCGTGCTCCACATCTGCTGCCCGCTCATAGATGCAGCTTCGTGCTCTACGCATGTTGTCACGCCCATGGATACAGCTTTGTGCTCCACGCCTCCTGCTACGCCCGCTTTGCTTCCCGCGCGCACGTTGGGACCGCTGCGCCCGAGGGGACCACCTTCACCTGCGCCCCCTTGCCACTCCTGCTCATGAAACACTTGCAACATACGTCTGAAATAGATAAAATATTTACAACATACGTTTGCAACATATGTTTATGGGCACCGCAACATATACAACATCCAAATAAAACACTTGCAACATATGTTTGAAACAACCGGAACATTACAAACATACACTTGCAACATACGTGTACAGCCAGTGCAACATATGCAACATCCGGATAAAATACTTGCAACATACGTTTTGAAATAGATGAAACATTTGAAACATACACTTGTAACATACATGTATAGTTATTGCAACATATGCAATACTAGATCTATTTTTGCAATATCCAGATAAAACATATGCAACATACATCTAAAACACATAGAACATGCGGTTGCAACATGTGCTCATCTACTTGCTATCCCCAATGGACGCTCATCGACGCGGAGCTTGGCGTCGGCACGGACGTCGGACCTCAACTATGCGCAGCGCGAGTCCAAGCAGGAGGCGCGAGGTGCGGCGGAGCGCAGCGTGAAGTGTAAGCGGTGCAAGGTGCTGGTGGGGCACGCGAGGCACGAGGCGCAGGGCGTGCGAAGCGCGAGGCTCGGGGACAGGTGGGTCCATGTCCATCCCGTCCGGACGAATGCTCGGTAGAGAGCATTGCCACTTCTTTTATCAAGATGGCAGCAGAGACGCATGCCATATATAGATTCTCTTGCTTTGCTGCTATTTTTGGCAACAAAAGTATACACGGAGTATATCTTTGTACATGGTGGTTGATAAAGAGAAATAAATTAAAGCTGAAGCTTCAATAGTAAAACTCCAGTCCTATAAGAAAAACACCAACGGCGCGCTGTTGACTTCAACGTACGGTAATAAGCCAGCATCCCTAAGGCTAGTGTAAGCGGAGATTTCATGTGTTTGTTTCTAATATATTCAGATTTTGGAAACAGTGCAAAACAGTTTCATCCCCACGAAACTTTCTCTATTTTCATGAAACTATTATCATCTCTCTCTTCATTAATATGGTGCCACATCAGCATAATTAATATCTATAAAACTCTGATGAAACCCCATTGAGACAGGTCTAATCATCAGCTCCTTAATTTGGTCTTCACCTCGCTGGAACCGCGCTCAAGATCGGAGCTACTGCCTCGCTCAGGATAACACTTGCAGGCACCGTTTTTTGGTTGACATTACTTGTTAGGCACAATTTTATTCTTATGGAGTCAAAGTTATACCACATAGAGCACACACTCTTATCTTTGTCAATAACTTTAATCTCCTATTTAACCCCCAACCCTATCATCCATTGATTAAACAAGTCACCAATATTTTTAGGTGGAATAATACCAAATACAATATGAATGGCACGCCAAACAAATCTAGCGAAATGACAAAAAAAAGACAGTTTTGAACAGTCTCATTGCTTCTAACAAGGTTAAAGAAAAGGGGGTCCACCCAGGGAGGTACAACATATCCCTTCGAATCTTTTTAGCAGTGGTAGTAGAGATAGAGATAGAGATAGAGATAGACAGAGATATTGATAGAGGTAGAGATAGAGGGATAAAGACAGAGATAGGGGAGGGATATTACGCATAATCATGTGTATGTATATATGCTTTTTTTAAGTAGTATATTTTTAGTTACTAAAGTTCTTAGCTTAAAGATCTATTCGGATATCCTGGCCCACCGTGAATGAATAAAGCTACCTAGAGCTAGAGGGCACATGATGATGATTTCCATCGTATATATTGGAATGAATAAAGAGGGAAATTAAAGGAGCTGCCGTAAGGAGCTTTACCTAGCTTTTCGCGTGACAACACAACAAAGGCGCAACGAATCATTCTTTGGCCAAAGGAGGCAAAAGCCGCAAACTAAAACCCAGCCGCACGGGCAAACCATATCCATCTCTCACATCAATCTCTGCTACAAATAAATTTGATGCATCTACTAGCTAGGCCCATCGCACATCTCTGCTCTAATTTTTTCCTATCTTCATGCGACTCCCAGTCCCAGATATGAGCCCATCGGATCCTCCTCTAATAGACCATATTGTTAATTAGACCCGGTCACCTGGGCATCGATCTTAGGCTGCTCTCGCTTGGCTAGCTAGCTAGCTCCTTGTGTTCGTCGACATTCTCCATCATCAAAACCTGCTGCTGGTATGTTGTATAGTAATACGTACATATACTTCTCCGTCCCCTTCTCTGTTACCATGCATGCATGTTTTCTACGGGAAAACAAATACGCCGTGCATTGTGACTGAATCTAACACCAACATATATAACATGCCGTTTTTTGTATGTATTCTGCTCGCAGGTGGTGACGAAATAATGAACTGATCATGGGTTAGGCCTGTTAATTTGCGCCTCCTTTCTTGCTTGATTGGTCTTTTGCACGGCAAGGACATTGTTGCTCACCCACCTGCGTCGACCGTCGTGAGTACTATTCCTTCACATTCTTTTCATTTCTTTCAGCCAATGCTCTTCATCTCTCACATTATCGAAGGATGTAGTGTACAGACCGTATGAAAACAAGTACTTACCACATGTTGTGCTATTTTAGTTCCGCTGAGAGTAAGCAATTAATAGGGTATGGCGGAAAGTATGAGTAGTAATCCCAGATTATCTTATTCCACCTCCGACAAAACTACATGTGTATTTTTACTTTTTTAGATCAAAGGCTTAGCCCAGCTTTAGTAGAGAGCGTATAAAAGAAACTTCGACCTGAATTGGGGACGCCAGTTTACATTGAAGTATCACACACACGACCGACACAGCCGCCCAGAAACCTCACAGTATTCGACCAAAGAACTACAGCGACCCAACTTTACCAATTAAACTCCAGTATGTACATACTATGGGGAAACCATTCATCTACATACAAACACAAGCAATATAATCCACCAACATAGGACATAGAGTACGTGTTATCTCACAACGGGGCCTAAACCAATATAAATCTCAATGTTTTGTGTTACCATCAAGCTCTCTAGGCACAGACCTAATAACCCCACATCCATGTTGACCTTGACAAAACACTAAAAAGACGATCTTGAATCCATCATTTTTTTCATAATACTCTCGTTTAATTTGTAGTACAGTGGAGGCCCTATGTATCCATAGTGATGCAGTCTCTCATAAAGCCAAGGAAAACCCTTAGCAATCAAGCAGTCAAAGCAAAACCAGCCATCCATCCTCCGTCTTTGAAAATTTCGAAAGGGGAAAGTGAGTACGAGAAGAACACAATTCCGACAGAAATAGATAGAATTTATGTAGGGTATAAACAATAACAAAAGGGGATAAGATAAAATAAATAAACAATAACAAAAGGGGATAAGATAAAATAAAGGTTTTCAAAAAATAGTTTTTGTGAAAAATATTCCACTCTTTTCATGCAGCCCATCCTAGGATGTCATATGCTACGGTCGTGAAGTTGTAGTACTCAGGCTCTTCATCTATAAATAAATAAACAATGGGTAAGTACTTAAGGTGCTTAGAAAACCCTAATGCAGGGGTCACATCCCACTACTACAGAAAGCTTGATCACCGTAGGGACTTTCTCAAATGATCCACGATTTCCTCCAAGGGAAATCCACATATTACATCATAATGTGATAGTCCAGAAAGACCAAACTGTCACATTATCATTATTTAGTTGATATCACAGTTCATACATCGCGGAATTACAAGTTAACAAGATATTACAATACTTGGTAACACACCTAAGTACAACGTATACTAGCAGAAACGCACACAGGTCAGCATCAGATTAGACATAGCGCGTCGGCGGGTGAAGGCCTCTCATTCACGGACAATCATTAGAGTAGGCGTAGAGTATCAGCGGCCGTTAACTTCATCTCCTCAACCAAACTTGAGCATAGGAACAAGACCACCTAATCCTTCTAATCTCCGTTGTCGTCGTCGTAGATGACATCCAAACCTGCCAAATATCTTTCAGTACGATTTGTACTGGCCACTGGCTCCCACCCTATACTTTGCATTGCTTTGTGGTAAGTGGAATGCAAGGGTAGAGCAAAAGGCATATTTATGACTATAGTTTTCCTATGCAAGTTCATCAATATTTTATAATAGTTCATCAAGTTTTAACCCATCTCATCCACACGTTCACCCATCCCATCACACACATCTCACCACACTCACTCTCTAGGTGGCAAGGACGACTCCCTCTCGTGCCTTGCCTTATCGGCTAACAGCCAAAATCCAATAAACCCGAGGGGAGAAGAAGAAAGGACTCCTCTCACTAATCAAAGAAAGCGTAGGTCACAGGAATGTCCATATCTACAGACGCAGCTATATGTATAGATCGATCAACTTTGCAGAGCGTGTACACCTGGAACCACAAGATCACCACCATCGACGGTGCCCACCATCTAGGCTGATACCGGGTTGCCTCCCAACCGGTACGATGCCACCCTGCAACTCAGCCCTGAGTCACCTCGGAGTCCACCGGCACGCTGAGACTGTGAGACGTAGTACCAGGCCCTCAAGGTCAGTACGCCGTCTTAGGAGGGTGTGAGCCATATGCCTGTACCTCCCTACACTATCACCTACATCCTAGGCAGTAGTGGCATCGTCCTAGCTGGTCAACATCTGTCCCCCGCCCATTCAGGAACGAGTGGTGTGTACGTAGGGTCCTATGATCCGGTTCTCTCGACATATCAGTCCTTAGGGGGACCAGACATGACATCTTCTCAAGTGGGGTTAATCGACACCCCGTGCCTCGACAGCACCTCCTTCCCGGGGGCTCACCCCTGTGAGGCATCCCGGGGTCTACTCCACTCACATGTACCCGCCACAGGTACCTCTCATCATAGAGGATGCTCAGGTCACACCCTCCCGGCAAGATAAGGACTCGTCGTAGAATCCTGTCCGGTCGACTCAACCCTCACCGCACACCCAAGACGCACACCAAGATCTCCCCAAGTTATTACCACATTATCAGCACCGAGTGCCATAGCCACTCACAAACAATCCTCCACCAAGCATCATATCACAGATATAATGCGTAGTAGAAGTAAGCAGTAAGTTGTAAGCGACACTAGTGCATAGGTGGGCTTCATTCCAGGTTAGGAATTGGCTTTAGTCCCGGTTTTCCAACTGGGACTACGAATCCGGGACTAAAGGCCATGACCTTTAATCCCGGGTCACGGAACCAGGACTAAAGCCCATCTTTGGAACTAAAAAATAGTTTAAATCCTGGGAGACCTCTTTTGTGGTGCGTGAGATTTGAACCCAAGACCTCTTGCCTCGCGCGTAGGTCCCTTACCAACTCAACTGCACACCACATGTGACAGAGTCCTGGGCGCTCTCCTTTTGAATTAACCCATGGGGGACCTTTAGTCCTGGGTGGGAGACCTTTAGTCCGGGTTGGTTACACCAACTAGGACTAAAGGTTCGAGGACCTTTAGTCCCGGTTGGTGTTACCAACTAGGATAAAAGGGCTTTCGGTGCCTGTAAAATTTAGACCCGGGACTAATGCTCACATTAATACCGAACCCCAACACAACCGAGACTAAAGGTGTGAACCGAAAGTCGTTCCTCTACTAGTGCGAGCATCTAGCCTAACAGCAGGTGTGCAGGGGTAAAAGTTGCATCAAGGTAATGGCTTCAAGCAATTCTACCATGCAACCTATCACAGTTCAATTGCAGAAAATAAAGCACTAGCAACTACATTATTGCATGTCTAATAGGACTCTACGAGGTTGGGTGGGACATGGCACTTGTTGACTGATCATCTTCGAGATCCTCGGTGTACTCGTATTTGTTCTCCTCCAAGTCCTGTTGTCGTTCACATGTCTTTCCTCCAACGGGTTCTGGTCCGATCAATATTATCGTCGATGCAACTACCACAATAGAACGACAAACAAGCCAAAAGAACAATCAATCCCTAAACCAAGAAAGACTGCGAATAAAGAGGCAACAACACATGAGAAGATTGAATAACACCAAAAAACACTGAAGGAAAAACGACTTACCCTCGCGGAGGATATCCGATCCTTGGGCTTGAAAGAAAACAAAAGTGGTGTCCGCTAAATACAAGCTCGAGTCACAACCTAGCCAATACTTCTCGGGCTGATCATGTCGACCTGTACGGCTTCAAGAATAATGGCCTAGACCCTAGCCCAACTTAAGCAAACAAGGCTAGCCCTCACGAAGCGAGTCTATTTTCCTCGGGCTTAAAAGGAGAAAGTCGGCTAGGCACGTGCATGTGACATCCTCGGTAGAGACGGCTCTCTAATGGTTGATCAGGTCGACTCGCATGGTTCCGAGAACACAACATAGACCTTAGCTTCGTTAATAGAAGTGATAGTCCAGTCTTTGATCCGATCGTCATGGCTAAGGATGGGATCGAACAGAGCAGGCTAAAGAGGAATGGAAATAGTTCCGGGCTCTCTTAATCCATTACAATTGACGAGAACCGATGAGAGGGTGGAACGAGAGGGAAAAAGAGGGGAGTAGCGGTCTGCTTCTTCCAATCCTCACGCCATGGCAAAAGACGGGGCATCAGAAAGGAGCGACACACAAGAGAACACGAGCGCCCAAATCTACTCATAGGGTACCTTGACCCACGCGCACTAAATGGCACCAAGACACCCCTAGGGTCTTAGCGGTGTGGTTGTCACCACGAGAACCTAGAGAGCACTAAGGTCTAATATGGTACAAGCATACAAGGGGCTTGAGCACGAAAGAGCCAAAAGAAGAGAAAAAGGGATTTGCCTTCCTTTGATCCACTCGCCATAGCTGTCGACAAGAATCAAAGGAAGGGAATCAAGAGAGCAACAAAGAACAGTGAACGGGCACAAACAGGTGAAAATGGACTTTGGTTCCATGGCGCTTCAATCCACATGTCATGGCAATAGACACGAATCAAAGTTGGAACAAGAAGATCAATCCATATCTTACTAGATCGACGGGGATTGATAGAGGGGAGAAGAGAAGATGGAAGAATGATCTCCGCATTCTCTCGACCAACACACCATGGGAACAGGCGAGGGTTGAAAGAAAAGAGACACAAATCCCACGGTCTCTCGATCCACACCAACTCGTAGCTAGGGCACCATGACCTATGTGCAACTCAATCGGCACTTTGCTATTCCTAGGGTTCATCGCAGTGCGGTTGTCACCACGAGAACCATAGAAATGCTATGGTCTAAGTGGCACAAGCATATGGGGTGGTTAGGAAGAAAAGAAGAGCAAAGGAGAACGAAAGAGCAAAAGAGGTAGAGCCCGATGGTCATGGCGAGGCAACTCGTGGCCATGAGCTTCACCTACATGAGTTGGCTTTCGTAGTTCCACGATTGTCGTTCTCTAGTTCTCCCACTAAACTAGGTCATGAATGGCTCGCTAGATGCGGGTAGGGAGTGCACCGTCATCGAGTCCATAGTGGCCACGTCCAAGGGCCGAATAGGATCGCTAACGATCGTAGCACTATAGAGTCAACTAAACATGAGGAAATGAGCTATGCTCGGCATTATGGCCATGGCGGGACGAACCCATGACCAAAACGTTCAAACAAATTACAATCCCCTCGACCGGCTCGAAGGCTCGGTCCACAGGCGAACAAACAACACCACGCAAGAACCAATAACACAACATCAAAACAACTACATAGGCAATAACCAGAGGAGTAGCACATCACCATAGCATAAGAGATAGACACCATAGCACATGGAATAGACCGGCATGAAGGCATGGCACAGGCATTCATAGATATAGATAGATGATCATGTATGACAAGTATCACTACTACAGGATTGATTTTGCAAGACACAGCCTAAAACTTAACCGAGGTGGGCTCCTATTTTGCCCGCCATGGTTAATGCCCTGATTAATGGAGGCGGGCACTTTTTATTTACCGAGGTGCCTGCCTCAGAAAATCGATTTACCGTGGCGGGCGTCTTAAGGCGACCGCCTCAGTTAATAACCTATTAACTGTGCCGGGCATCTTAAGGTGCCCTCCTCGGTAAATCTATTAACCGAGGCAGGCACATTATAAGACCCGCCTCCATAAATCAGGCCCAGCCCACAAATCCACGGCAACACACTACTTCGCCAGCGTATATATATGTGTGTTAGGGTTTAGGCAGCCCCTCGCAGCCACTCACCCCGCAGCGCCACGCACGCCTCTCTCTCTCTCTCACGTCGTGATTCTCTCTCTCATATATCGCTGGCTCCCTCCCACTGGAGCCCCTCTCCCTCCCTCACACCGGCGCTCCTCCTACTCCAAGACCGCCACGAGCGACGACGGATCTGCTCCCTCTCCCTCCCACCACGACGGTCGGTGACCTACTCCCTCTCCCTCCCACCATGGCCCGGCGACTCTCCCTATCCGTCTCCCATGGTGCGGCGTGGCGGCGATGCTGGGCCAGGCGAGCAGCGCGGCGCGTGGGGCGTGGGACGGTGCACGGTGCGTGGACCGACGGCTCCCTCTGGCGACATCTCCCTCGCCCAGGTGCTGTCCCCGGCATGGATCTAGGGCAGGCCAGCCCCTACATGTGGCGACGGTGTGAGTCCCCATTGGGGCAGCCCCCACACCGTGGATCCACGGTGAGGGCACCCCCAGTCGCGGCGGTGGCGGGGATCCACATCGCCCTGGTCGTCATGGATCTAGCACAAGGAGGTATGCCCTTGTCCTCTCTCTCTTCTCTCTCAGATCTGGTGTAGGTCCATCACTCACCCTCCCTCTCCTATGTAGATCAGGTCTAGGAGCGCCGCTGCCTTCCCTTGGGACGCCCAGATCTGGCGGATGGTCTAGGCGGTTCCGCGAGCTCCAGCGGTACGAGGAGGCAGAGGCCGGCGAGATCCACACTCGTGGACGACGATAGCGAGCGTGTCTGCTATGGATCCGGTGCTCCTGGTGGCGGATCCGGTGCTCCTAGCTCAATTGGGTGCAGATCCACGGCAACGGGCTCGATTGGGCTTAGCAACGGGCTCGATCGGGCTCACTAGGTTTTTTATATTTTGTAAATCGATTAACCAAGGTGGGCATCCTAACATGCTTGCCTCAGTTAATCTATTTACCATGGCGGGTATAGGCAACCGCCGCGGTTAAGCCACAATTAACTGTGACCTTACAACCACGGCGGACGCCTTTGCCCGCCACGGAAAATGGAAAACGCCTGCCTCGGATAACGTAGGAATGAAAAACAGGAGATTTGTCGATGTCAAGGATGGCGTCAGCAAGAGTTCAAAGGTTCAACCTTGGAGGTAGAGGGCTGCAGCAGCGTGTCCCGGCGTACTACAGCTAGCTGCGACTGGTTGTGGCCTACTGCAGGCTGGCTGTAGCTGGCCACAGCTTGCTGCGACTGGCCGGCGGCTTGCTGGACATGGCAATGGACATCCGGGAGGGGGCTGCTACTGCTAGTCGTGGCTCCGACGGCGAGGAAGGGGTTCCGGTGAGGTCGGTAGCTACTTCCGGCTCCGGCGAACAACACAGCAGGGTCGGTGGCCTCCCTCCGACGATGAAAACGGTGGCACAAAGGCCGGTCTCAAGCAAGCATGGCCACAGGAAGGGAAGGGAAAGGGAAAGGTGGGAACTTTGGTTCATGGTGGCTCACCGATGGTGGAAAAAGGAGCTCCGGCGAGGTGGCACCGTTGTTCCCCGGCAACGAGGTCGGTGCGGCTCCGGCGTCGGTCAGCGAGGAGGAAGAGGCTGATGGCGGGGTCACAGAGGTGGTCAGGACAGCGGAGGCGCTCGCGGACGGAGAGGTGCACAGCATCACCGATGGAAGGAGCAGGCGCGGTTGGTGCAGAGCTGGTTGGCATCGAGGTTGCCGGGCTCAGGGCGGTGCGGCACGTCGTGGATGAGGAGGCGAGGTCACGGACGTGGTCGGGTTGCCAAGGTGTCACGATGGTGGAAGGAGCAGCTCGGGCAGACGACGTCACGGTGGCAAGGTGCGGCACGACGTAGAGGTGGTGGCGTGGCTTGGCTACGACGGCAAGGAGCAGAGGCATGGGGGCGATGGTGGACGGGCTCAGCACGGCGTCCACAGGGCGGAGCAGGGAGGTGGTGGCCGCCACGGCGAAGGGAGGTCGGGGACGCTGGGCACGGGCTCATCGGTGATGGCGAGCTGCTCGGTGGTGGAAGCTATTGGCGGCCATGGCTTTAGCGAGAAAGAAGAGGTGGACGCAGCATGGCTTGAGGGCATGGTGGTGTATGACGACGCTGACGAGGGATGCTGGTGGCATGGCCGTCTCCTGGGATGAGCAGGAAGGGAGGCAGAGGGATGGTGGCGGCCGTGACGACTAGGAATAGAGCAGAGGAGCGGCCGCAATGGGCTTTATAGCACAGCGCGCTACGGCTCTGATGTGATGGATGGTAGGCATCCTCATTGTTCGTACCCCAGGACGCATGGCGAGCATCGGGAGGTGGAGCGCGGACGCCAGGGCACAGGGCGCTATTGCAGTGGCGGTGCGAGTCGCTCAGGAGTGCGTGGCTCCGGTTAGGGTTTGGGCATAGGGCGCGGCGGCTTCAAGCCTGCGGGGGCCGGACAAGCGGGCCCGCAGGGGTCGATGGCAGGAGCTGGGCCTGCAGCTTCGGCTAGGCCAGCAGGAAAGGAAGGAAGCGAGCTGGGCCAGCGTGTGGGGCCACGGCTGGGCTGCTCGGCAGCTAGGCCAAGAGGAGGGGAGGGGGCTCAGCCAAAAGAGAGAAGGAGAGGAAAGGAGGGCGGTTTGGCCCAAGAGAAAGGAAAAGAGTTTTCCCATTTATGATTCAAGGAAATTGAGATGAATTCAAAAGAGAATTGAAGGGAATTCAAAAGGGATTCAAGAGGAACTTGCTATGGACTTGTGCACTCCAAACTCCAAACAAACTCAAACTCCGAAACCAACTCCGAAACAACGGCACACCTCTACAATCAATTCTATATGAGTGCAATGATTTATTAGCAATCTCCACTGGGTTTGACTTAGGTTGACCTAGCGATTGCATGCTTCACACATTTGCAGGAAAAATTTTAAAAAGCTCATATTTTTGGTTGCACGAAAACCCAGGTTGTTACACTTTCACCGCCGGTTATGTAAGAACCGGCGGTGATGCATTTCACTATTGGTTTAGAGGCAGAGGAGGCACAAAAGAGTGACTGACTAGCGGTGATGAATGTTTTCACCGTCAGTTCGACGTTCGATCCGGCGGTGGAAATAGTGTCGGTCTTCACCACCATTATCATACGCTGAAGGTGAAACATCTAGCACTTCCTGTTAGTCACCCAATACACGACAATTGTATTTATTACTATTGTATTATGAAAAATGCAGTATAACCGCCTGCCTATCCAAATCGTTGGTGATATAGAAACAAACGACAGTGATGATAGTGGCAGCACCACCTTTAAAAACATCGCACCGGCGATGATGGACAAGGCATCACCGTCGAGTCAAACTCAAGCGTGACGGTGATGGACAAGACATCACTGACGGATAGTATGCCAGAATGACGTTGATGTAGCTATTATCGCCACTGGATCAAATGATGACTAGTTGTGCTGGTACCTACATTAACGCCGGATCATAAGCAAGACCGACGTTGATGCCTCCATCATCGCCGGATGGTACGTAGGACCGACGTTGATGCCTCTATCATCACCGTTGGATCGTCTTCCAGACCGACGATGGTATTCAACTGACTTCCGCCAAACCAACTCTGACGTGCCAGTGATGGTAACAACAGCACTGCCGGTTTGAACGCCGATCCGGCAGCGATAAAGTTTATCACCTTTGATTTTGAACCGGCGGTGGTATCCGCGGCTATCACCAACGACTTTCAAAAAAGTGTATACATCTTGACCTCTAACACTATAACATATTCACTATGGTAGTTAAACTATAAGCACTCTATTTTCTTAGAAAAATACTACAATACATAAAATTCTTTACTATAAAAAATTCAACGCCTTAAGTATCATGGTGCAAGATGAAATGAATGATTATCTTTATGACATTGACGTAACTAAGAGTGTAGTCTAAGACCAAGGGTCATTTCTTAACAAAATACAAAAGGAGTGTTGATAAAAGATACAATAAGCGTTAGAGTTTCAGCTTAATATGTGGATAAAAATAGTAGAAACTAATAAGATCTATCTTTGAAAGCCAAAATCTAAACTCATATGTCATGATGCATGTTTGAAGAAGAGCTAACAAAATTTTAGCCAAGGTTTTAGCTAAACACACATATTGGAGACACGTGAAGAATTGGCAATGGGGAATATAAATATAGATGGTGAAACATGTATAGTAATAGGTAATTATCAAAACTGATATAGATTACAAGGAATCTAATGTGTATTCCCTCCCTCTCAAAATAAGTCAACTTCTAGAGAGTTGTTCTAAGGTCAAACTACTCTAAGTTTGACCAAATGGGGAAAATTTTCTAGCGGACATGTCAAGTGACCCCTCTTTGCTGGTGGACACTGAAAAAAACCAGATTTGCTGAAAGACACTTCGTTTCATGTCAAATTTGCTGGCGGACACTACGCCCATTAAAATATTCATTTTTGGCTTTGGATGAGAGAGAAGAGCGGTAAAATGTCAATTTTACCCCTGCCTCCTTCTCCTTCTCTCCTTTCTTCTATCCACTCAACAGGTAGCGCCCGGCCCAGGCGAGCTCCCCGGCGGCGTGGCCAGCCTAGGCGAGCTCCCCAGCGGCGCGGCTAGCCCAGGGGCGGAGCTCCCCGGTGGCGCGGCCAGCCTAGGGCGCTCTCCCCGGACTCCTGGCGGCGCGACCAGCCCAGGGGCGGAGCTCCCCGACGGCGCGGCCAGCCCAGGGGCAGAGCTCCCGGTAGCGTGGCCAGCCTAGGACTCCGCTGCTCACCGCAGCAGCAGGCCACCGCAGCACCGCTGCGGCCCTGCCGTAGGCCGCGCGGGCCTTGTGCCATAGCTCGCCGTTGAATGTCCGGTTGGGTCTTCCCCACGCTCGGCCCCCTCCGCTGCTCAGCCATAGGGCAGAGGCTCTACGCGTCGCCGAGGATGGCCTCCCTCCGTGCCGCCGGAGTGTGCACGCGGCCGAGCTCAGGCCTGCGATGGTGACCGTGCGTGGTGGAGCCCTTGCCCACTGTAGGGCACAGGGGCGCCGGAGCCGTCGACCCGCGCGCCGACCAGGCGCTGCCTGCCCATGTGGCGGTGAGCCGCTGCTCTCCCGCGGCCTCCCTTTCGCGCCGTGCCTGCCCACGCGCCGGCGAGGCATCGCCCTCCCGCGGCCTACGTCCACTGCACCACTGTGAGGCTCTCCAGCCTCGGCACCACAGCGGTGGCATGCTAGGGTGACCGTACGACACTCACCCGTGCCGGTGCCACCTCACCTCGGCGGTGGCGTCCATGTCTGACGGTGCCACAGGGGAGCATCCGAGGGAGAAGGGGATCAGGCGTACCAGCGGAGAGGGAAGAAGAAGGAGGCAGGGGTAAAATTGACATTTCACATCCAAAGCAAAAAATAATTATTTTAATAGGCGCAGTGGCTGCCAACAAATTTGACAAGAAACGGAGTGTCTTTCAGCAAATCCGGTTTTTTCAGTGTCCGCCAGTAAAGAGAGGTCACTTTGCATGTCCGCTAGCAAATTTCTCCGACCAAATGATACCAAATTGGTATCACTGTATACATCATGAAATATATTTTCATAACGTACTTGTTTGATGTCATAGACTAACATTACTCTTTCATATAAAGTTGGTCATACTTAAGATAGTTTGACTTTGAGTGACTCTAAGACTTGATTTTTGAGACAGAGGTAGTATTATGTTTACAAATGAACAATAAGACAGAGTGCACGTGCACAAAGAAAATCAATTTTAATTAGTTGGGTACCAAAATCAATGAACTTTTAGCACTTTTCTCTCCAAAGATTCTATCCTATGCAAGAGCAAGGCTTGATGGGCTAAGTTAGATTTGTAATTTGGTATTGGGAGAGCTATTGATAATCTGCGCTAGAGACGTTCTACAACTGTGCCTTAGCTTTAGGCTGCTAAGACTACCTGCACCGGGTCCGGTAAAGTGATCCTGCAGGAGCATTTACCGGACGAGCGGGCTACAACGGGTACGGTAAAAGCATCCGCTACTTTACAGGAGGCCTCCCCATCCGCTAAATATAGAGGAGCAGCGAGAGTCCACTACATGCACGCACGAGGGCCACCACGTGGGGAGGGAGAGAGGGGAGAAGAGGAACAGTGGCATGGGGAGTGGCGCCTACAGGTGCGTGGGGAGAGAGGTGATGTGAAAGGTGTGTATGACGTGTGGGTCCCAGTTAGGATAGAGGATGATATAGAGTATAGATGGGTGCGGGAGAAATTGGTATAAGGATGAAATCTCGATGACCAGAACAAAAGATTCCTTTTAGAGGACGAATATAGAGTACGGCGAGTGCAGATAGCCTAACAGCTTAAAGCCATTATATTAGAGATAATTCTCCTCAGATGGTTCTAAATAACCATCAGAAACAAGATGTCCCACTGTTGTATCTGCATAAACGAGTTTTTAGGCGACAGCTCTATGCTAGTTAGGTCATATAAGTTAAAATGTTATGTACATATGTTGATTTAAACGGTTGGCCTGCTTATGCATTTGTGATATGAATTAATTAGTTGAAGCTGTAACGAAACAATGTGGGCCTCCCTTCGATCATTTGCTTACTATATTAATTCTTGCACTTCAGAAACAAGACGTCCCTTCGATCATTTGTTAGCTTAGGCTGCTAACAACAGTTTAAAGCCATTAGAGTAATTTTCCTCAGATGGTTCTAAATAACCATCAGAAACTAGACGTCCCACTGCTGTTTCTGCAGAAATGAGTTTTTAGGCAACAGCTCTATATATGCTGGTTAGGTCATAACTTAAAATGTTATGTACATATATGGATTTAAACGCTTGGCCAGCTTAATAATGCATTTATGATATGAATTAATTAGTTGAAGCTGTAACGAAATAATGTGGCCTTCCTTAGACCATTTGCTTATAGCACTATATTAATTCTTGCACATCAGGCAAAGATGCGTGGGAAATACTTACACGAAGAACGGGATGATTTACTTCACACCCTTCGTACTTGTCCAAATGTACGAGTGATTTATTTTAATGGCTGGGATGGACTCGGGACGAAGGCATTCCTTCGATCTATAGCACAGAAAGTTCTCGAAGATCTGGAGGTTCCTTCTGTTGATCAGCACCATTCAGTAATCGTTGTCAGAGCTGTGTTCAGGCATGTTCAGTTAAGTAGATGCATTAGGCGTGACATTAGTTGTTTGTTTGATGTAACAGCCATCACGTTGTGTAAGCGTAGAACTAGGACGGGTTGCAGATGTGCACGATCGCGTCCTAGCCGCAGAAGGAGTCGCCCCATCATGGCCGCGGTCTCTGCATGTCGCACGGACGCCGAGAATAACGGTGAGCCGTGCAGTCGTGGAACTGTGACGGGGTGGGGGGCGAAAGCCCGTGTATCCATAAGACCGATCAATGCATCCATGAGCGCTGCGCGTCGCAGTGTGAAAATCCCATGTGTTTATCCTCTTCCTTGAGCTCTCCCTCTCTCGTGCTCTCGATAGGTTTTTAGCGTGCGTGGTCACCACCTGCCGGTGTCGCGCCGTCGCCGTGCTCCTCGCCGGAGCGGCGGTTCCAACACTCTGGTATCGGAGCCGGTTCATGAATGTTGGTGGATCGATCAGTCCACCGCGTGAACGGCCGAAGAAGGTGAGAGTGATCCCGAAGAGATCAGAGACGGAGAAGATGGGCGACGCGTCGGCAAGCTCCGGATCCGGCGTCAAGGAGAGTTCACTGGTCTGGCCTATGCTGGATCGGGCGAACTACGCCGAGTGGGTGATGATCATGCAATGCAATTTGGAGGCGTTGGAGATCTGGCATGCGATCGATCCAGGCACCAACGTGAAACGTGCCCATGATCGTCAGGCCATGGCGGCGCTCCTGCGATCTGTGCCACGCGACATGTGGCAGATGCTGGGGTGCAAGAAGACGGTGAAGGAGGCTTGGGAGGCGGTCGAGACGATGCGGCTCGGCACTGATCAAGTGAAGGAGGTGAAAGCCCAGAGGTTGCTGCGCGAATTCGAGAACATCTCGTTCAAAGATGGTGAGACAATTGACGAATTCGGCATGCGAATCTCCAACCTCGCCGCTGAGCTCAACATCATGGGGGAAAATGTGGAGGACTCATGCGTAATCAAGAAATTTTTGCGTGTGGTCCCTTCACGTTTCAGCCCCATGGTCGTCTCCATCGAAATGTTCTGCGACATGAAGAAGATGACGGTCGAAGAGCTGGTGGGGCGGCTGCGCGCGGCGGAGGAGCGCCTCGACGACAAGATTGAACAGACCACGGACAAGATGGGTTGCCTCATGATGGCCGAGGAGGACTGGTTGGAGAAGCACAAGCACCACTTCCAACAAGGTCCAAAAGAAGGCGGAGGCGGATCAAGTGGCGGTCACAGTGGCCATGGCGGTCGCGGCGGTCACCACAAAGGCAAGGCCGTGGCGCGCTCTGACAGCGAGCAGGAGGGAGCCAAGTATGGGCTCACCTCTAAAGGCACTCCAAGGCGCAAAGGACGGTGCCGTAATTGCAACATCTACGGGCACTGGGAGCAGGATTGCAAATGCCCGAAGAAAGAGAAGAAGAAGGAGAAGAAGCTGCCGGAGGCCAACGTGGCCATCGGCGACGCAGAGGTTGGCGCGCTCATTCTGGCGACGTGTGACCCCGACGTCGTGCGAAGGCCAACTCAAATCGTTCACCTGACAGAGAGGGTGACCCCAGTGCTTGTTCCAGAGGGTGTGTGGGTGCTGGATACTGGGGCCAGCAACCACATGACTGGCACAAAATCAGTGCTGTCACAGCTTGATGAAAGTGTATGTGGGACAGTGTGTTTTGGGGACGGCTCCAGGGTTGACATCAAGGGAATCGGCTCCATGGTGATGCAGGATCGACATACTGCACATAAGGTACTAACTGAAGTTTACTTCATACCACAGTTGAAAAGTAACATCATTAGTCTTGGTCAATTAGAAGAGAAAGGCTTTGAGGTGTCCATGGGCAATGGGAAGCTTTGTGTGTTTGATCAGGGGGGCAACTTGTTAATTTCTGCTCCTAGAACAGCCAACAGACTCTACTTAGCTAAGTTTCAGTTATCATCTCCAATATGTTTGCTTGCACATTCAGAAAATGAATCATGGAAATGGCATGCTAGATATGGGCATATAAATTTCAGATCCTTAAATGACCTTGGTGCAAAGAAACTAGCTGAGGGGATACCAATTGTTAGCAGAGTAGACAAAATCTGTGATGGGTGTGTTCTTGGTAAACAGCATAGAAAGCCTTTTCCTCAAGTGTCTCAGTTCAGAGCAGAAAAAGGACTTGAGCTTGTTCATGCAGATTTATGTGGTCAAATTTCACCTAAGTCATTAGGAGGTGCTTCTTATTTTCTGCTAGTGGTGGATGACTATAGCAGATACATGTGGGTGGAATTGTTGAGAACAAAGGACCAGGCTTTAGAAAGTTTCAAGAAAATTAAAGCTAGAGCTGAAACAGAATCTGGTGGGAAGCTGAAAGCTCTGAGAACTGACAGAGGAGGGGAATTCATCTCAAATCTCTTCACTCTCTTCTGCAATGAGGGAGGGATCAAGCACTATACCACAACCCCTTACTCACCACAACAAAATGGGGTGGTGGAGAGAAGGAATCAAATTGTGGTTGAAATGGCAAGATGCATGATGAAAGCAATGCAGGTTCCATCCAATTTTTGGGGTGAAGCAGTGTGCACTGTTGTATATGTGCTGAATAGGGCTCCTACAAAAGCTTTGATGAACATGACTCCTTTTGAAGCTTGGCATGGGAGGAAGCCAAATGTGGCACATCTCAGAACTTTTGGGTGCACTGCTAGTGTCAAGCTGGTTGGTCCTCATCAGACAAAACTGTCTGACAGATCCAAGAAGATGATCTTCATTGGCTATGAAACAGGAACCAAGGGATATAGGCTCTATGATCCTACTACTGCAAGGCTTGTAGTGAGTAGGGATGTGTTGTTCAGTGAAAATGAGCCATGGGATTGGACCAATACAGATGGGCATACAGCACAACAGTCAGACATCTTCACTGTTGAGTTTGAACTACCTGACAGAAATCCGACAAGAGGTGCAGATGCAGAAGTTGTGCATGAACCTACAGAACAAGATGTGCAGCAGAATCCTGACAATCATCCAATAGATCATGGTGGTTTTGACAGTCCCATACCACCATCTCCAAACTCTCCTCACACTCCACTCTCGCCTCAGCTCCAAAATCATGCGGGGGAGCCATCATCAGCAGAAGTGGCAAGCAGCAGCAGCAGCTCAGACAATGGACCTGTCAGGTACAGAACCATGACAGATTTGCTTGATTCTACTAATGTAATCACTGATTTTGAGTATAGTGGAGTGTGTATGCTGGCAGCAGATGAACCAGCAAATGTTGAGCAAGCTCTTGAGGAACACTGCTGGAAACAAGCAATGGATGCAGAAATGCAGTCCATCATTCAGAACAAGACATGGGTTCTGTCAGACCTGCCAAAAGACCATAAAGCAATTGGCTTAAAATGGGTTTTCAAGGTTAAGAGAGACCCTAATGGGAAAATTGTGAAACACAAAGCGAGGCTTGTAGCAAAAGGTTATGCACAAATCCAAGGGGTGGACTTTGATGAGGTCTTTGCACCAATGGCAAGGCTGGAAACAGTGAGAACTTTACTGGCTTTAGCAGCTCAGGGAGAATGGGAGGTTCACCACATGGATGTTAAATCTGCATTTTTGAACAGAGAGCTTCAAGAAGAAGTGTATGTGCAGCAACCACCAGGTTACTCTGATCCAAAGTCCCATGGCAAGGTTCTGAAGTTGAAAAAAGCATTGTATGGTCTCAAGCAGGCTCCAAGAGCTTGGAATGCCAGACTTGATCAAGAATTATACAAGCTGGGGTTCATGAGAAGTGTTGAAGAAAATGTAGTATACAGGAGAGGTACTGGAAGGTCACTACTACTAGTGGGAGTGTATGTGGATGACCTGATCATCTGTGGGCCAGATAGCAACATGATTGCTACATTCAAGCTGCAAATGATGAATAGCTTCAACATGACTGATCTTGGCTTACTCAGTTACTATTTAGGACTGGAGGTGAAGCAGAAGCCAGGAGAAATAAAAATATGTCAAAGTGCTTATGCCTAGAAGATAGTTGAGATAGCTGGTATGAAAGGGTGCAACCCAGTTGACACTCCAATGGAACAGCACATCAAGCTGTTGCCTGGCAAGTCAGAGCTGGTTTCAAATGCAACAAAGTACAGAAGCATTGTTGGCAGTCTCAGATACTTGGTAAACTCAAGACCTGACCTGGCATTCTCTGTTGGGATGGTGAGTAGGTTCATGGAGAAACCCAATTCTGAACATTGGACAGCAATCAAACGCATTGTCAGATATGTTGCAGGAACTACAGAGCTTGGCTGCAGGTTTGTCAAAGGGAAAAGTTTAGAGCTGTTTGGCTACACTGACAGTGATCATGCAGGAGACATAGAAAAGAGGAAAAGTACTACAGGCACTGTTTTCTTCCTGGGTGACAATCTTGTCACTTGGAGCTCACAGAAGCAAAGGGTAGTATCTCTGTCATCCTATGAATCAGAATACATTGCTGCTGCTACTGGGGCATGTCAGGGTGTGTGGTTAAGCAGGCTGCTGGCTGATCTCACTTGCACTGAAGTGAAAAGCTTCAAGATGTTCATTGATAGCAAGTCTGCAGAAGAATTGAGCAGGAATCCAGTCTATCATGAGAGGACTAAGCACATTGATACAAGATATCACTTTATCAGGGAATGTGTCTCTGATGGTGTGGTTCAGCTAGAACATGTGAGCACAGATGATCAACTAGCTGACATTCTAACAAAACCTTTGGGCAGGATCAGGTTTGCAAAGATGAGAAGGCAGTTGGGGATAGTTAAAGTCTGACAAGATTAAGGGGGTGATTTGTTGATCAGCACCATTCAGTAATCATTGTCAGAGCTGTGTTCAGGCATGTTCAGTTAAGTAGATGCATTAGGCGTGACATTAGTTGTTTGTTTGGTGTAACAGCCATCACGTTGTGTAAGCGTAGAACTAGGACGGGTTGCAGATGTGCACGATCGCGTCCTAGCCGCAGAAGAAGGAGTCGCCCCGTCATGGCTGCAGTCTCTGCATGTCGCACGGACGCCGAGAATAACGGTGAGCCGTGCAGTCGTGGAACTGTGACGGGGTGGGGGGCGAAAGCCCGTGTATCCATAAGACCAATCAATGCATCCATGAGCGCTGCGCGTCGTAGTGTGAAAATCCCGTGTGTTTATCCTCTTCCTTGAGCTCTCCCTCTCTCGTGCTCTCGATAGGTTTTTAGCGTGCGTGGTCACCACCTGCCGGTGTCGCGCCGTCGCTGTGCTCCTTGCCGGAGCAGCGGTTCCAACACCTTCTGAACAAATATGGTTTGACGGAATAGTTTACTTGGATTGCTCAGCATGGAATGGTAGGAGAGCCATGCAGAGAACCATTGCAGAGGAGATAAAACTTGACAACAAAACGATGGCGATGTTTGATGAGCAAGATGAGGAGGATGATTTCAATGGAGTAGACCAAGGCTCTAGGGATGTGATACGAGGTTCGAGGTGTTGCTACAGAGATTTATGAAACCCTAAAGGATAGCAAATTCTTGATCCTTTTTCTTAACGGTAGCGATGAGGAGATTGATGTGTCCAGCATGGGTATTCCTCCATTCTCGGAATTCCGTAACCACGCAATGATATGGGCATTTAGCAGAGGGTCGTCACTGACATTAAACTCTAGGGCCAGCATGTCTAAGAGAGCAGGCAAGTTTAGATACACACACAAGTCCTATAAATTGCTTTTCGGGACTCTGGCAAGTGTATGATCATGTGCTGGATTGCGTGGCTGCTGCCATAGCAGCTGGTTACTCATCTATGCGAAGCAAGGACACATCAAATACAATGGTCAAGGACTGCTGTCTGTATGAACTATGCCTACACTACAATTTTCATAGAAGCACCAAATTTGATTGGGTTGCTCATGCTTCAAACTATTGGATATGCAATGGAATCATCAAAGGGGACACTGCAAAGGAGATCAGTGCCGCATTGTGCCGTGAGATAATAACATGGGAGTGTGATGATGCAGTGCTTGATGATGTATTTCCGAGGGTCATGTTTAAGGCAAGGAGACCTCCATATATGCGAGCTGTTAAAGAGGGCGGCTGGGGCTATAAAGAGGGACTGTACCGCTGGATTTCAGTGACCTCAAGGAATATAGAAGCACACCGTATGCAGTCTATACCTGCAGTGACATCCTCTTTCTTCCTGGCATTTGAAACACAAAATGGGCCAACCACATTACCAGCTAGCTTGTTCAGGGATGCCAGAAACCTTGGTGTGCTTATTCTCTGTCATTGCACATTCAGTTTTGCATCACCTCCTTTCTTTGTGTCCCAGTGCCTACGGTTCCTCGGATTGGATCATTGCTCAGATGATACAACAGGTAGTCATAGAAGTGAGGATTGGGCGACTATATGTGGCCTATATGTGTTGGACCTACGTTACACAGTCTGGAATGAGATACTTTCTCAAGAGAAGATGGAGCTCATGATTAACCTGAGGGAGCTACATGTAGAAGGAGCCAGATGCTGGCCGGACACCACTCACTTGCAGGGGCGGTTACTTAACCTTGAGAAGCTCAGAATTACCAGGTCACAAAGTGAGACATTAGCAGACATTAGCACATCCTTTATGGACAAGACAAAGTTGGAAATACTGGACCTGTCTGGCAGTCTTTGGGTGAAAGTTCTGCCAACTAGCCTATCAAAGGCTTGTAGCCTTCAAGTGCTTCTTCTTGATGGTTGTGAGGAACTGGAAACTGTTGTTATCCCTGATGGGCTTCCTTCCTCACTCAGATCTTTCAGCTTTGACAGCTATGGACCAGTATCCAAGCATTGGATACCATGCCCTGACTTGCCCCACGACAATTTGCGTCCTTCTCCAGATGATGACCGGCAGCAGCAAGCAGCCAAAACCTCCAAGATCTCCCTGGAAGGCTGCACTCGACTAGAAAATTTGTTCGTGCGGGGGCTTCCAAACCTTGTGGAACTGGACCTCTCTGGAACTGCAATCAAGATGCTCAACTTTGAAACCATGGTGGTGCAGGTCCCAGGTCTGAAGCGACTGTTTCTACTAGGTTGTGAGCATCTTCGTGGAATAAGATGGGACAAGGACCGTTTTAACTTAGAGTTGCTGTGCATTGATACACGAACTGGGATCCGAGGTCGTACTCTGCAGCCATCCCTTGGCCATCTCCAGAAGAAATCCTGCTTTCTACTGCATGCTGTTCTAGTTGATGCAAGGCTCGTTCGGTCCCTTCACTTCTCAATACTTCACCATAAGAACCGATCGACGGGAAGCGGCGGCAACGACTTCCAATTTAGCATCCATTTTACCTCTTCATCCATGAACAGTGGTAGTAATACTAGTTCACAACAATTTGAAGGAACCTGCAGTTGCAAGGAGAAGCAGATGGAAGAACTCAGTCCCGGTGAACACATGAGGCTTGGTCATCAGGTCCCAGCAGCAACCCCATACCCGGATGTCCCAGATCTGGGTGGAGACGTCCCAATGCAAGATTTCCCACAGCCTTTAACTCCGGCATCCGCAGCGGATCGCTACATTGAGGTCGTTCAAGGGAGCCACAACCTGGAGGGCGAACTAAGGTACACGGCTGGTAGAGAAATTATTGTTGAACCCAGAGTCTGTAATCGTGTCAGTCATTTAGGTGTGCATTAGGTGTTACGTTTTCATGTTCAGCATGTTTGTAATTAGCGTAGAATCCTGGGTGTGTGGCGATTGCACACGCACTCGCCAGGACCGCGTCTTCAGGGCCACCTCCGCCATGGCTGGCACGCCGTGCATGTCGCACGGGCTCCGGAAATGATGGCGCACCGTGCAGCGCCCAACCGTGGAGGAGGGGAGGCGATCCAGGCCTATAAGGCCAAGTTGAATGCATGAACAAAGCTGCGCCATTCGCAGTGAAACCGTTGTGCGTTGTTCTTCTCCTCTTGCGCAAGCTCTCGCCGCTCAGGGTTTAGGTCGCCGCGGTCACCACCGGCCGGTGCCGCACCGTGCCGAGCTCCTCGCCGGAGTTCGGTTCCAACAATCTGGTATCGGAGCCTTGTTGCATGCACTACGACGGTAGTGTGAGCCCACCGAGAGAACCAGCACACAAAAAGTTCATCGTACCCAGGCGAACGCCACCACCGTCCACCATGGACGACACGCAGACCTCAAACAGCACCGGCGGCGTCAAGGAGAGTTCACTCCTCTGGCCGATGCTGACCACCGACAACTACACCGAGTGGGCCATGTTGATGCAGTGCAACTACGAGGCGCTCGAGATCTGGGGGGTGATCGACCCAGGTACCGGCGTCAAGCGCGCACAGGATCGACAGGCGATGAGCGCTCTCCTGCGCTCGGTCCCGAAGGAGATGTGGCAGTCGTTGGGGAGGAAGGCGACGGTGAAGGAGGCGTGGGAGGCGGTGAAGATGATGCGGATCGGCGCGGATCGCGTCAAGGAGGTGAACGCCCAAAGACTCCTGAAGGAATTCGAGAACATTGCCTTCAAGGAGGGCGAATCCATCGATCAATTCGGCATGCGCATCACCAATCTCGTCGGCAACCTGAAAACTCTCGGTGAGAACATTGACGATGTTCGCGTAGTGAAGAAATTTCTTCGCGTGGTGCCGCCTCGCTTCACGCAGGTGGTAGTATCCATCGAGATGTTCGTCGATCTCAAGACCTTGACGGTGGAGGAGTTGATCGGGAGGTTGCGGGCCGCGGAGGAGCGGTTCGAGGACAAGACGGAGGCCGTCACCGACAAGATGGGGCGGTTGATGATGGCCGAAGAAGACTGGATGGAGAAGCACAAGCATCGTTTCCTTTCGGGATCCAAGCCCGGAGGGAGCGGCGCGGGCGGCGGTGCTCCTAAGAACAAGGCGGCGGCGCGATCTGATGGCGGCGCCTCGAAGCCGGTCAAGTTGACCTCCGAGGGCACGCCACGTCGCAAAGGTCGGTGCCGGAACTGTGGCATCTACGGCCACTGGGAGCAAGACTGCAAGCGCCCGAAAAAGGATAAGAAAAAGGAGCAGGCTCCGCCGGAGGCCAACATCGCCGTCGGCGGCGGTGATCAAGTGGGTGCGCTTATGCTGGCCACGTGTGACATTGTGCACGGGTCATCACAGTGTGTTCACCTGATGGAGGAGAAGGTCGTACCGGTGGACGTTCCTAATGGCGTCTGGGTGCTCGACACTGGGGCGAGCAACCACATGACGGGATCACTGTCAGCACTATCACAGCTTGACAGCAGTGTTCAAGGGACAGTCAAGTTTGGAGATGGTTCCACCGTCAGAATCAAAGGTATGGGTTCAGTAATTATGCAAGATCGAAATCAGAATCACAAAGTTCTTACTGAAGTATACTACATACCTGAATTGAAAAGCAACATTGTTAGCTTGGGCCAGTTGGAAGAAAAAGGGTTCAGATATGTGGGAGAAAAAGGAAAATTATGTGTTTATGATCAGGATCGTACCTTGTTAATCTCTGCACCTAGAGTTGGAAATAGACTGTATCTAGCTAAGTTCAGTTTGACACCTCCAGTTTGTTTGCTTGCACAGTCTGAAAATTTGTCTTGGCTTTGGCATGCTCGATTTGGACACCTGAATTTTAGATCACTAAACATGTTGGGTGCTAAGTCAATGGTCGTTGGGATGCCATGTGTCAAGGAGGTGGAGAAGGTATGTGATGGGTGTGTCCTAGGTAAACAGCATAGAAAGCCATTCCCACAAGTGTCAAACTTCAGAGCAGAAAAAGGGCTAGAATTAGTTCATGCAGACTTATGTGGAAAAATAACACCAGAGAGCATTGGGGGAGCTTCCTATTTTCTGTTGGTGGTGGATGACCACAGCAGATATATGTGGATTGAAATGCTTAAGTCCAAGGACCAAGCCTTTGAGTGTTTCAAGAAGATTATCCTAAGAGCTGAGAGTGAGTCTGGTGAAAAATTAAAAGCCTTGAGAACAGACAGAGGTGGTGAATTCACTTCAAGCAGGTTCTCAGTTTTCTGTAGCAATGGTGGAATCAAGCACTACACCACAGCCCCATATACACCACAGCAAAATGGGGTTGTGGAGAGAAGAAATCAATCAGTAGTAGAAATGGCAAGGTGTCTACTGAAAGCCATGAGGGTTCCATCAGTGTTTTGGGGTGAAGCTGTCAGAACAGCTGTATATTTGCTAAACAGGTGTCCTACCAAGGCCCTAAGTGGCAAAACACCTTTTGAAGTTTGGCATGGAAAGAAACCAGTAGTGAGTCACTTGAAAGTATTTGGTTGTGTTGCAAATGTGAAGAAAGTTGGGCCTGGTATCAATAAGCTATCTGACAGATCCAGTAAGATGGTCATGATAGGCTATGAATCAGGTACTAAAGGTTACAGATTGTTTGATCCTTCCTCTAACAGGTTGGTTGTGAGCAGAGATGTCTTATTTGAAGAAAATGCACTCTGGGATTGGAACAATACACAATGCAACACAGATCAGCAAGTGACAGATTCATTTGTTGTTCACTATGAGTTATCTGACCAAAATCCGACAACAGGCCAAAATGCAGAAAATGCAGACAATGCTGGTACCCCAGATGCAGCACAAGGGGGTGACTCACCAGCAAATCAAGGGGGTAATGTGAGCCACAATCACTCACCTAACTCCCCAAATGCTCCAGGATCCAATGCAGCACCAGCTATGCAGTATGCAACTCCACCAAGCCAACATTCAGAAGACACCTATGGTGGACCACTCAGATTCAGAAGACTTGATGATATTTTCAACAATACAGAAGAGTTGGAAGAATATGAGTATAGTGGAGTTTGCTTACTCGCAGCAGATGAGCCAACTAGTGTGGATGAAGCATTGGAAGAAAAATGCTGGGTTGAAGCAATGAACAGTGAACTGAGGTCTATAGAAGAAAACAACACTTGGTGCTATACTAATCTGCCAAAGGGTCACAGAGCCATAGGTTTGAAATGGGTTTACAAGGTAAAAAAGGATCCAGAGGGAAATATAGTCAAGCACAAAGCTAGACTTGTTGCAAAAGGTTATGCTCAAAAACATGGAGTGGATTATGAGGAGGTTTTTGCTCCTGTAGCTAGGCTTGAAACTGTCAGACTCATGTTAGCACTTGCTGCAAGTGAAAAATGGGAGGTGCATCACATGGATGTGAAGTCTGCTTTTCTAAATGGTGAGCTACAGGAAGACGTATATGTACAGCAGCCTCCTGGTTTTCAGAATTCCAAGCAGCCTGGAAAAGTTTTGAAATTGTCAAAGGCACTATATGGCCTGAAACAAGCACCCAGGGCTTGGAATGCCAAGCTGGATCAAGAACTTGTGAAGTTGGGGTTTTGCAAAAGCAGTGAAGAACATGCAGTCTACAAGAGAGGAAGTGAGGATAACTTACTGCTTCTAGGAGTGTATGTTGATGATCTAGTCATCTGTGGGCCTGATAAGAATAGAATTCATGAATTCAAGCAACAGATGAGCAAGACTTTCAACATGAGTGACTTGGGACTGCTGAGCTATTATCTGGGAATGGAGGTGAGGCAGAAACCTGGTGAAATAACCATTTGTCAACGAGCATATGCAGCAAAAATAGTAGAGCAATGTGGCATGACTGGTTGCAATACTGTGGATACACCCATGGAGCAAAATTGCAAGTTAATACCTGGGAAGTCTGATCTAGTCAGAGATGTGACAAAGTTCAGAAGCATTGTGGGAAGTTTGAGGTACTTAGTGAACACTAGACCTGACATTGCTTACTCTGTTGGAATGGTCAGTAGGTTCATGGAGTCACCTACCTCTGAACATTGGGCAGCTCTGAAGAGAATTGTCAGGTATATTGCAGGGACTACTCAGTATGGCTGCAAGTATACTTGTAAATCGTTGATGAACCTGAAATTGTTGGGTTACTCAGATAGTGACCATGCTGGTGACTTGGAGAAGAGGAAGAGCACATCAGGTGTAGTGTTTTTCTTGAATGGAAATGTGGTAACCTGGACCTCACAGAAACAAAGGCCAGTGACACTGTCAAGTTGTGAAGCTGAGTATGTTGCTGCAGCTTCAGCAGCCTGTCAGGGTGTTTGGCTAGTCAGACTCATTGCAGATCTCACTGGTCAGAATCTTCAGAAGTTCAAACTTCTCATGGACAGCAAATCTGCCATTGAGCTGAGCAAGAATCCAGTATATCATGAAAGGAGCAAACACATTGACACACTCTACCACTTCATCAGGGAGTGTGTTGCTGATGGGATTGCAGAGGTGGATCATGTTAGCACCGACAGACAGCTTGCAGACATCTTGACGAAGCCTTTGGGAAGGATCAAATTCGTTGAAATGCGTCAACAGCTGGGAGTTGGGAACATGTGTCACGATTAAGGGGGTGAAATGTTGAACCCAGAGTCTGTAATCGTGTCAGTCATTTAGGTGTGCATTAGGTGTTACGTTTTCATGTTCAGCATGTTTGTAATTAGCGTAGAATCCTGGGTGTGTGGCGATTGCACACGCACTCGCCAGGACCGCGTCTTCAGGGCCACCTCCGCCATGGCTGGCACGCCGTGCATGTCGCACGGGCTCCGGAAATGATGGCGCACCGTGCAGCGCCCAACCGTGGCGGAGGGGAGGCGATCCAGGCCTATAAGGCCAAGTTGAATGCATGAACAAAGCTGCGCCATTCGCAGTGAAACCGTTGTGCGTTGTTCTTCTCCTCTCGCGCAAGCTCTCGCCGCTCAGGGTTTAGGTCGCCGCGGTCACCACCGGCTGGTGCCGCGCCGTGCCGAGCTCCTCGCCGGAGTTCGGTTCCAACAATTATGTTGTTCCATGCTGAGTTCCTGCATGTCCATGATGCCTCCATCGCTACTAGTTTCCCTGGAGGTTACAGCGTTAGGTGGTGCCGTGTAGAACGGTGCCCTAACATGGAAGCGGTATTCTCTGTGAATTCAGAGGGTTTCAGCCAATTGGAGACTTTCTGGGCATCGGATCTGCTGAGGGCCCGCTGCATCTGGAGCCAGAGTCCTGTTCCTACTAGCTACTGGATGGGTACCGTAGAAGTGATTTCCGTTCCTTCGATAATCTTCGGCGCTTGCACCTGCGCTCCTGCCCTAGGCTGGAGTTCGTGCTATACGCTGATGGAACCTACTCCTTTCCGAGCTTGGAGACCCTCCACATCATCCATTGCGGCGAGCTGATGCACGTCTTCGTACTGAAGACGACATATGGGTATAGAAGGGACATAGCCTACCGCGGCGTGACGTTCCCGAAGCTGACCACCATCCGCCTGCATGACTTGCCACTGCTGCTGCAGATATGTGTGGTCAAGATGCTGACACCCAACCTGCGTAGCGTCAAGATCAGCGGTTGCTGGGGCATGCGCCGGCTGTCAACGGTCGTCGACGTCGTCGCCACCGGCGATGACCAAGCAAGCTGCAGCAAGCCGACTGTGGAGATTGAGAAGGAGGTGTGGGAAGCGCTAGAGTGGGACGGGGCTCATGCTGGCCACCACCACTCCCTCTTTGAGATGCGCCACTCTCGCTACTACAAGAAGAAAACTGGCAGGGGCGCCCTCCTGAGGTAATTAAGTGCGACTAGTTAGCTAGGTGTGTTATCTGTGCCGCCAATCGCTTGCGTTGCTTTGCTTTGTTTATCACTATTGAGTGCTGACCACCATGCATTTTCGTGTTGATTGCGCAGGTGATATATGGTTCCATTACAGTCGACACTGCTACAACAATTTTAACGGAGGCGGGCGCTTTGGCTTTACCGAGGCGGGCAAAGCAACTGCCTCGATGCTAAGGTCACAGTTAATCGGACCTTAACCGAGGTGGTTTCATTGCCCGCCTCAGTTAATGGAGTAAAAAATAAAAAAAAGCCCAAGCCCATCGGCGAGCCCATTTCGAAGCCTGCCGGCGAGTCCACCTGCTCCACGCGACCCCACCGCCACCCGCATTCCCGCGCGCCGCCACCAGATCTGGTCGGGGGAGGAGGGAGGTGGCTCCCCCACTGGCCGGATCCGCTGCCACCGGTGTTGATGGAGGAGGAGGAACACCACCGCGGCCCGCGCCATGCCGGATCCGCCCGGCCTCCATCGCCCACACCACCGAGAGCTCGCCCACGCCACGGGGAGGCCGGATCCGGCCTCCGCACCACCAGATCCAACCTCCATCGCCCGCGCCCGGCCAGATCCGCCCAGCCTCCATCGCTCGCAGCACCGAGAGCTCGCCCATGCCACTGCCGCCACAGTGGTGGAAAGGGGAGGAGAGGGGGCGCCGCCTGCGCCTGAGAGGATGAGGGAGACGGCCGCCGGGAGAGGAGGGGAGGGGAGGGGGCGCCGGCATGGGGGAGGGGAGGGGAGGGGATGGGGCACCGGCATGGGGGAGGGGAGGGGAGGGGATGGGGGCGTCGGGCGCCTGAGAGAAGGGAGACGGGATGGGGGCGTCGAGCGGCTGAGTGTGGGTGAGTGAGAGGGAGTGATTATAGGGTTTCTCATCTCGTTTATATATTCTACATGATAGTGGGCTGGAGTGGGCCTAGCGGACTGGGCCTGATTTACCGAGGCGGTTGTTTTAGTATGCCCGTCTTTGTTAATTATTTACCAAGGCAGTTGTCTTAAGATAGCTGTCTGGGTTAATAACGATTAACCGAGACGGGTATTTTAACATGCCGCCTCGGTTAATTGATTTTGCGAGGCGGTTTTTGGCAACCGCCTCGGTTAATAAAAAATGACCGTCTCGGTTAATGCCTACCATTAACTGAGACGGTTGGAAATGCTGCCCGCCTCCGAGGGCTATTTTGAAAGGTCACGGTTAATAAATTTTGTAGCGGTGTGAATCGCCCAAATTGATCATTCGGTTTGATTATATTATTTGCTTCAACGTGTTCAAATAAGAAGCCGCGCACTAGCTGATGATGTGGATTGTATTGGCTTGCTGTTGCACATCGATTGAGTGTATTAATTTGCTTGATATATAGAATTATTCTGAATTCCAAAACAAAACGAAATGTATGTTGTACGTACGTATGCAGTTGGGTTGGGTGTGTGCAGCTTCTGCTGGCGGGTTTTCTGTTCATGAGAGCATTTGTTATGAATCTCAAACTTTTAGCCAATGCATTTGCGTGTTTGCTGGATCTGTATGAGTGATTTGATTACACTCGGTAAGAGACTGCCACCGTCGATGCTACGTAGTTTGACTATAATACTATTCTATCTACCTGTGCTCTTTATTAGTTTCACATGAAGTGTTGGAAATTCGTTGATAAATGTCTCACAAGTCACTACAAAACTGTTTATCTTTACTATATCGCAGTTGTGATGGACTTCAGTTACCAATTGTTGTAGTAGGGAACATGCCAATTGTTGGATGTGACCTCGGCTAACCAAAACCAACTTGGCACACAACTTAAGGTCCTAAGATTAACTCGGTTGATGGATGAATATTTCCAAATCCAGTCTGCTAAGTCTGACACGCTGTATCAGATTGAGTTAGATGCAATCAGAACCTAAGTATAGCATGTTTAGATGCCAAATTAGAAATGTCGAGATGCATCAGTAAGGTTTTACTTTTACCCTAAGGCAGATCACGGCTTTGTGCATAATTAGTTCAAAACCTCAGTGTAATTGGAACTCAGCGTTAGTGCTTTACTGTATCATCACACCATAAGTCTCGGCTCAAGTCTAATCTAAAGGAATTATCAGGGTGATGGACCGGATAAGCAATTATAAGGAGAGGATTGGGCAAAACCCAAAAATCCCCAAATTTCCCTAATACCAAAGTACCTAACCCTAACCTGAAGTTGAGCAAACTCACCTCTACTCGCCATGTAGTGTAGCCGCCCACGGCATGAGTCAAAGCCGCCGCACGTGGACTATCGGCACCCCTGAGCCGGCCGGAGCTGACCTTAAGCACGAGCGGACGTCAGAATGTTGCCATGCGCACGCACACACGGCCTGACCTGACCCAACACGTGCGCACCATCAGACCCGGCACGCGCGCAAGCCTCGGCGGTCGTGAGTAGATTTCACGAGTAACCTAACTAGTTGAGCTTAGTTTGTGATTATGTCAACTGTTCCTAGCAGATCCGATGGATTTTTATTTTTGCTCATTTTATCCTACTGGCCCCACAATTATGGCCTATTGTTGTATACTTATTTCATCAGTCCTTAGTTCAAAGGCTCTCTCTTGAGTTATGGACATGCATCATATATCAGGCTCCTCTATCCCAATCGATGGCCCAAGCCTCTCCGGTTATCACTTATCAGGCCCAGCCAGCTACGCTTAAGAATTGGGCCATGACACCCTCCAACCACACATACGGAATCTACCTGTGATTTGTTATTTCCTCTCTCAAAAAATAACGGTAATGCTGGGAAGCCCCGCTCCGCTCCGCATGCTTGAGTGCTTTACTTCTCAAAAAAAAACCCAGCGGAGTGCTTTACTTAAAAAAACAGTGCCACTCGTCTTCTCCATCGCATGGGCCACCCCGCCGCGGCCTTCTCTAGCGCGGCGACGCCACACCGTCCCTTTCCTGCGTTGCTCCGTGCGCCCACGCCGCGCCCATATCCACCTCGCGCCATCGGCAGGAAGACGAGGCTTGTGTCATCGCAATTCTCCACCAGGTCGGCTGTGACCACCGGCGATGCTATGTTTTAAGTGTTTCAGACGTTTTGAGACATATTGCAAGCTTATGTATCAAGTGTTTCAGTTGTTTTAGATATATGTTTTAAGTGTTTCGTACGGATGTTGCAAAAGTAGATCGGGATGTTGCATATGTTGAAATTGTTGTACACGTACGTTGCAAGCGTCTGTCCTCAATGTTTCATCTGTTTTTCAGGCGTATTTTGCAATTGTGCTTATCAGGATGTTGCATATGTTTCACACATATGTTGCAAGTTTTATTTGGATGTTGCGTATATTTGCAATGGTTTTCAAGTGTTTTACAAGTATTTCAGACGCATGTTTCAAGTGTTTCATTTGTCTTCTTTTATATGTTGTAAGTGTTACATCTGAATGTTTCAAAAATAGATCGGGGTATTGCACATGAAATGCGTGTGGAAAACAAGAGGCACGAGCGGTCCCCACGCGCAGTCTTGCGGCACGAGCGACGTCTTGGGCAGCCTAGGCCCGCTGCTGAAGCGCTCGCTCGCTTGCTGCGCAGTCATCGTCCGCGCTAGCACCCTGGATCGAACGTCAAGACACTGGCAAGTTCGAAAAAGTAAACCCCCTATGATTTGTTATTCATACACACAATGTTCATGGATACTAATTACGATCCATGGTGCTACATAGAAGATAAGAAGGTTTTATCGCCTGCTAATTAATTTGTTGCAACACCATATAGATTTGAATTTAACAACAGTGTTTCAAGATCTTCGCGCAAACCTACACGAACACGCGTTGGCGACCAAGACACCTTCACTAAAACTGCAAATATGTTACTGAAGACCGAAGGAGTATACAACATCTGGACAACTCTGACTAGATGACAGGGAGCACTAACCACGACACGGCATCAGGGAGGAACACTCACGGCATACATACATATATAGCTATCCTACGACAACTGTCAGGCAGGCAACTTGTTCGATAATCTCACGACAAACTGGGGTTGGAAGGAAAACCCTTCGTGGTTAGAACCATCAGCAGCTTGTTCAACAATCCTCTTCAGGACTGCAGTTCTGCATCTGAATCAGTCAAAGGGACTGAAGACTTGCAACTTTCTCTTCTTCTGCTCTCTTCTTCGACCTGGGGAAAAAAACATAAACGTTATGTTGTCCCTTCAGCTATAAAAATGTTCGTGAATTAAATCACAGCTTAGGCTTCAATAAAAAATTATTTCTTAGTCCACTATTACCAAACCGACTTCTCTGATAATGAATGTTCAAAATCAGCTCTTTCCTCACCTACTAGAATTATTAACCTCCTCTTTTCCATCTTCTTCAGTAGCTACAACGTCGACAACAGGCTCATAAAGGTACCATTCTTTCCGTTTCCTGATACACAAAAAGGAAAAGCAGAATCAAGGCGATTTCAACGCCAAACAGCAGTAAACTAGTAATGTACTATTACTTCAAACACAAAGTGAACATTGCCAGTCACTACTTCCCTCTCAGTACCATCAAAACCGAACTGCAGTAATCATTAACACATAACACATCAAAGGTTTTTAGAAGAAAAAGATCGTACCGGATCACGCTTCCTTTGCTGCCAAAATACTTGAACAAATCCACTGCACTGTTCACAGCTTTACTGCAAAGTATGGTCATATTAATTTCAGTAACAAATAGAGAAACAAAACAGGAAGGATGGCATTTACCTCGAGTGTGCTAATTAGCATCTTTATGCCAGTTCCCTACATTTCTCCACATTTTTCTTCAAAAGAAAAAAGGGTAAACTCTTCCACAAACCTATTTGAAGAAAATTCTGGTGCTCGCCTTCCCTTCTTTGACATTTGCTTCTCTCTCATAACAGAGACACTCTGAGTAGCAATCTAGACAGTCAAAATATATATTTTTTCAATACAAAGCCTTATACAAAACAAAAGATTAACAATATATGTGCAGGAACCACAGACAAACTTTATATGTTCTGCCTCTAAAGGAACATCAAAGTCATGATATTGTGAACTAGAGTTAGGAAAGAAAATTATATCTAACCTCGTAAAGCTGTTCACGGATGGATACTGCTATTGCAGGCTGCACGTCAAACAAAAAGACTTTGTCAACATAGAACAAAGTTGCAGAAATAATGCACAAGTTTTACATAAACAGAACTGCAGTGCACGAAATATTCATATAACAGCATTCACAACTAAACCCATCACAATTATAAAGCCATGGAAAATCACAAATAATAGAAAAGGATAATAACAACAGTAGTGCTTTACATGACTTCCAAGCACAATAAAGTTAAATGCAAGTTCAGAGAAAATGTGAAAAAAAAATCCATCTGGGAATCCATCCTGTATAACAATTTGGGAGAATTGTAATGCATAAACAGAGGCCAGTTGACATGAAAAACCATCATCATAAAAGCTGTTGCTTTAGTTCAATTAACAGTTCATTGCACTGAATAATCAGTGCTTCATTATTTAAGGCATACCCCAACTTCAGGATCCGCGATGTTCAAATCATCACACAGCGTCCTCGCAAATTCTTCAGGGTCACTATCAAGGTTCCCGATATCCTGGCCACCAAGAGTAGAGTAGATGGGAGTTAAAGCAAATCATCAGGACATGAGGACTCCCAAAAATCACAAACACACATGTACATACCCATAAGAACTGGTCTCTAATCACAGTGTTGTTCACTCGGAGGTCAATCTGCGGATTCACCATATATATAAGCTGTCACTTGAGCACATATACTCCATTCATCTGAGGATAAAAATACACCAGGCCCAGAAACAGTCTGCTGATGAGCAACAGAAAAGTAAAACAAACCTTGAGAGGCACAATCTTCTCTTTGATTTGCATCTCCTGCCCCTCGTAGGAGCGGAACTCCGCAAGTTGCCCCTACACAAAAAAACAATACAATTGATGGACCATTAGCAGTGGAGAACAGAGAACACCTTGCAGGATAGGATAGGACAGCCAAGCAAGAGAAAAGAGGGGGCACCTGGATGGACTGGAGCATCTGGGGGACGAAATTGGCCGGCAGCTTGAGGTCCTTGGCCGTCCGCTTCGCGAAGCTAATTACCTCCGAGTCGGGATCTGCCGGCGAGGCACAAGGGACAAGCGGTCAATCCAGGCAGCGAGCGAGAACGCGACGCGAACTGGAGGTGAATGGAACGAGAAGCGGAGGCCGGGTACCTCGCGGGTTCCAGGTGAAGGCATCCCTGTAGCGCTGGCCGTCCACCTCCACGTCGACGCGTATCGGCACGAGGTTGTCCCTCGTCGGCCTGCAGCACGGAGGAGGCAGAGGGGAACGAATCAGCCACCCGCGCCCTCTTTCGCCCACAGCAATCCATCAAAGGCGTCTCTCTAATGGAAGAGGATTAGGAGGGAGCGAGGGAGGGAGGGGGCGTACATGCGGAAGTTGACGGCGGAGGGCCTGGAGGCGCCGAGGCTGACCGTCTTCATCTCTGTACCCCTCGCCGGCGGTCGGTCCGCCGCCGTCGCCGTAGCCCGCTCCAACCCGATGGCTCTCGGTCTGCGCCGCCGTGCAACGCGAAAAGAACGGGTACCGTGTGCGTGTGGGCCTAACTAATTAACTTGGGCCCAACGATAAGTCGTCTTTGTACGCCGGGCCAAATTCACGACAACGTTTATTTCCTGCTGACTGGCCCATTTATGTTCCCCTCGATAGAAACGAATAAGATACAAATTTCGTTTTACCTTTTTTTTCAGTCTGATTTTCCTTGTCCAAAACACACATCTCCTCCTAACTCTCAAAACTACTCAAATTATCTCCATACCTAATTTTGAAGGTGGTTTTGTGATTATTTTATTTATCAATATAAAAACGGGTTTGCTAGCGCCCGGACGTTCGGACGCCCGCGCCTACAGACCGTTTCTGTGCTGTTTTCGTGCTCCTGCGCAGGGCCCGCGCCGCCCCGAACGTCACCAACATCGGAAAGAAGGCGAGAGAGCGGCGGATGCCAAGCCGGCATTGGGGGGAGAAGGAGGAGACACCAAGACGAGGCAGTAGAAAGCAAGGAGGGAGATGCAACACCCGATCTACTTTTAAAACATCCAGCGTCTAAAGGCAAATGAAAACATGCATTTAAAACACTTGCAAAAACACCTGAAAAACACTTAAAACCATTCTAAAACATACGCAGCATCTAGATAAAATACTTGCAACATATGTGTAAAACATATGCAACATCCAAACAAACACACTTGCAACATACATCTAGAAAAAATTGATGAAACATTAGGAAAAGAAGCTTGCAACATACGTGTACAACCATTGCAACATGCGTGTGAAACACTTGCAACATACCTCTGAAACATATAAAACACATGAAACATATGCTTGCAACATGCGGTTTTAGCACAACATCTCCTTGCTGCTTGGGTGAATAGAGGCTCGTCAGGTATAGAGTTCACCAATGGCGCAAAGCTCGCCGCTCCGGTAAAGAAAGCCGCGGTAGGTTGGCCGTTGCAAGTTGCGCAGGGCAAGTTCCACCCCAGCCGCGGCGAGCTGGGCAGACGAAGCACGAGATGTGTGCAGGTGGGCTCCGCCTCGACTACAGTGAGCTGCACGCGGGCGAGCTCCGCCCCGGCTGCAGTGTGCTGGGTAGCTTCCGCCTCGGGCAAGACGAGTGCGGGCGGCGGCGGCGAGCACGAGATCAGTGCGGGCAGAGGCCGCCCCGGGCGACCGCTTCCATTGCGATTTTTTAGAAACTACGGTGACGAGCTGAGAGGAGAGGGTTATTTGGGCTGTCGTCATTGCCCACTAATTGGAAGCGTTCGAGCAGACGGACACCCGGTTCCAAGAATTAACGATACAAAAACCTATCCCATGCTCATGGAAGCCACCACCTATTGACAATCACAAAATAAATATTGACGGTGCATTTACCAGGAGGCTAGGCTTTGTGATTAGGGACACATGTGGGGACATGCTTGTATCCGGCCTGAAGTACGAGATATGGGGGCTCTACTCTACGAACTGAAGCAATGGCAGCCCTCTGAGCAGTCCAGCATGCAACACATCTTGGTATGATGCATATCATTCTAGAGATAGATGTTGCAACCTTAACATTAGCCATGTCTTCAACAGGAGGGACAAAAAGCACTATCAGTTCCTTAATTCACCATACTAGAGACCATATCGATATGAGTTTAGTTCTTGCCAAGTCTCTGCTGATAGTCTAGCCTCTCAAGGAGCATGTATGTTAGCCCCTGACTCTTCTATGTTTTTTTAAGTCAAGCTCCTGATTTTGTAACAGACCTTGTATCTCCTGATTTTGTAACGGACCTTGTATCTAGTGATTTGCTTAGACATAGTTCTAAGTGGAATCGAGGATTCCGATAAAAAAACACATGACATTATGTTTACTTTGTTCTTGCCCAAGCGTAACTGGCAACCGTACTTTGATTTTTTTTAAATGGTGTAATAATAATATAATAATATAACAGACACTAGTACTATGTTTGGTAGAAGCGTTGGTAATGCAAATATAATTGATTTAAAGCTACGGATGGTACCGCAAGCCATTCGATTTGAACTAATATTATTTCTGTTTCTGCTACTGTAGAGCAAACCATACACTGCCCTAGGTTGTATCCTCGCAAAAAAAAAAAAACCTAAGGTAGAACGTAGGAACTTTCTTTTTCTGAACTCCGTGTTTTCTACGAATTTCTGTAAAACTCTTTAAATTCCTTACGGTTTGCGTAAGAATTATTAGGTGATGCAAAAAACAAGGATTTTTTTGATTGGTGTCGTTACAATTCTCGTGAATTTAAAATACTCTTACTATTCACCTATTTAGAGGTGAGACATTATAATTCTTCACTTCTTTGAACAATGTCATTATGTACGCTTCAGGTGTGGTTGACCCCATTTGTGACAACTTGAAAGCCCTAGTTTGGTTTTAGATAATTGATGAAACTTAGGGACTAATCATTATGCTAAGTGTGTAGACATGAAATGATAAATCCTATGCCAAGTGATGGAGCTAGATGATGGTCATAGTGATGAAGGTGACCAAAAGATGATCAAGTACTTCACATTTGGAAAAGAAGAAAGAGAAAAACAAAACCCAATGAAAATCAAGGCAAAGTTATTACTAGGGTTTTAGGTTTGGTGATCAAGACACCGTAGAGGGTGTGATCACATTTAGAATCGATAGCCGTACTATAAAGAGGGAAATCCTTTGGCTATTTGGTCTCATAAGTGCCACTAGATGATGACTTACATGCATGTACATTAGGATCTAGTGGAAAGCTAATATAACCATTGAATATATTTGGGAAAATATGCTGACACACGTGCACAAGGTGATACACAAGGTGGTTGGTACATTTGCAAGGGTTTTCAAGAGGAAGAGAAAAGTGGAGACTCCCTCTCCCTCCTGCCGAGCTTGCAAGGCAGGATTCATCGAAGAAACAAAGGCGAAACAGGTCACTAGAAGTGACCGGACGCGGCCTCAGGGGCATCTACACGTCCGATCAGTTCAGGCAGAGGCGCGCGCGAAGAAGCTGAGCGAGCGGACGCTGGCCGCGGTACACCGGCGCGTCCGGTGCATTTTTGCGTGACAGTGGACGCAGGGACCAGACGCAGTGCGTCAGCGTCCGGTGCAAATGACGTAAGCGCGTGGTGAGGCCGAGTGATCACCGGACGCTGGGGTGCGTCCGATCGCCCCCCCCAGCGAACGTGTCCGGTGCGCGTTTTCCCTCTCTGAAACCTTACTGGAGTCGACCGGACGCTGGCTCTGTAGCGTCCGGTGCAAATGAGAGGCGCGTCCAGTATGGCGTGTACGCGAGCGCTGTAAGTTTTCGACCGTTGACGATCCAGCGGTCCTCATTCGAATGTGACACATGGCAGACATCGAGCGGGCGAGCGCTTTAGCCACCGGACGCTGAGCTGCGTCAAGTGCAGCAGCGCCTGCGCGTCCGGTGCTATCGGGGAAGACAGAATTGAGAGCCCAACAACTCTATTCTTTTGGGACCCTATAATTATGTGTTGGCCAGCTCCTGGGGAACCCTCTTGGCATTTTGATCGTCTTGACATTCTTTTGAGCTGAGCATACTCCCTCCCACTCATCTCCCTTATTTAGTTGCTAATTCAAAGTGAGATTGAGTGATCCAAGTGCATTGTGCTTGTGAGTTTGCATCTTAGTGGCACTTGAGTGATCTTTTGTTGCAGGATTCTTGTTTCTCTTTATGGTTACCACCACCTAGACGGCTTGGAGGCAGCGGAGGAGTTGTGGTAAGAGTGGTGCTTGTTCTTGGCCATCTCTCGGTGATTTGTGAGGGGGTGTTGTGCCTTTTCTGGCGGAATGCCAAAGACAACTCTAGTAAATTGCTCATGTCATTAAGTTATATCACTAACGGTAGGTTCTTACGGTGCTCTTGAGGAGCTTAGCTTTGGATTGCCAATTAGCCGTCGAACCACAAGGTGTAGGTCAACACAACGGGGACTAGCGTGCCGGCAAGCATGTGAACGTCGGGAGAAAAATCTTGTGTTCATCTTGTGTATGATTGGATTTCTCCCGATGATTGGTCATCATATATTGTGATTGGTTTATCCTCTACGCGGCGGTATAAAGATCACATACCTCTCATTTACTTTTCGGCAAACTAGTTGCAACAAACTCTTTAGTGTAATTAGTTTTGAGAGCTTGTATTATCTTTCCTAGTGTAGCTTCTCACCTAGTTGAGCTCTTTAGTGTAGCTAGCTTTTGAGAGCTCGTGCCTTTGATTGTTATAGTGATTATAGTGACTAGAATTGTTGGATAGGTGGCTTGCAACCCTTATAGAGCTAGAGCAAAATTGTATTTCGCCATTTATTATACTAACATTTTGTTCTAGTGAGTTTATAGAATTTTTAATAGGCTATTCACCCTCCCTCTAGCCATATTAGGATCTTTCACAACTGCATTTCTATATTGCCCAGAATGCCCCTATGTTCTCCACTCTCCCTGTCAATGACGTGTGGGCTCCACGTGCCATCTTCTTCCTCCTTCCCCTCTTTCTTCCATTTGTGGCAGCAATTGTTGCTCGCCCTCATGGACGCTGCGGCGGCTGCTCGCACGTGCGTCCGCATGACCACGGCAACACCTGCTCCTCGCCCACATGGGCATGGCGGTAGTTGCTGCTCGCTCGCGCGCCCGCATGGCGGCGCTGATGGCTTGACCGCGCGTTTGTGTGGATGCGGCGGCGGCTGCTCGCCATGGAAGGAGATGGGAAAGAGGAAGAAGATGACATATGGGGCCCACACGTCAGTGATAGGGAGAGTGCAGGACAGAGGGGCATTCTTGGTAATAGGAAAATACAATAGTTTGCAAATAGGCCCAACGGCATCTGAAGCGTATTTTTTTAAAAATCAAAAAATTATAATTGCTCATCTCCGAATAAGCGAATAATAATGATATTTGTTTTAGATATACGACAAGGTCCTTTTTCATTGTGACGACGAAGAAAGAATCTATTTGAGGGGGTCGTCGGGCTAGGTACACCGTACACACCATCCGGTGACGTCGTCTTCTTCCCGAGCTATCCTGTCCGTCTCTCCCCCAGTCCCCCTCCCCCCTCTCCCTCGATCCAGTCTGTAGAGTGTAGACAGTGACCCACGTCCCGGTTGCTTGCCGACGGCAACGGCGCCGACTTGGCGAGGTCTTCATCTGCGGTTCACCGGCGACGATTATCCACTAGGTACGCCGCCCATTCCCTTCACTTCCTGCCTTCCTGCATTCAGAATTCTGACCCAATTATATCACACTGCCCACTGACTTTGATTTTTTTTTTGTCAAAAAATCATATTTGGCTCGCCCCTGCTGATTGCTAGGTGGGAGAGCATGTCGAGCGCCGCGGTGAACGGGCTGGCCGGCGCCGGCGGCGGCATCATCGCGCAGATAATCACCTACCCTCTCCAAACTGTACCACCTTGTCCTCTTCTCTTCTTGCCCCTTTCCCTCTATAAATCTTACTGCCTCAGTCCAAAAAAGGACAAATTTTGACCAAATTTATATCAAAACGTATTGATGTTTATGATGTGTAACAAGTATCACTAGATTCATCCTGGAATGTATTTTCATAATAAATCATTATTAATTAAAGATCTAACTGTAGATAATATCTTCTATAAACTAGTCAAATTTAAGATTGTTTGACTCCTTGGGAAGAGAGTCTTCAATTCTCTTTGGGACGGATGGAGTACTATTATATCCTCTTCTAATTTGGCAAATACTATCCTTTTGCTCCGTTCGATGGTTCATCCAGGTGAACACCCGGCAGCAGACGGAGAGGTCAGCGAAGAAGAGGAAGCCCGGGAGTGGTGCCAGCACCACCCACACCTCCACCCTCTTCCAGATGCTCCAGGTGATTCATTGCGGGCTTCAGGTCTTCCTGTAGCTGCTGTGCCAGATGCCCTCCCTAATTAAGTTTGGAATCATCAAGTGACTGCAGCTGATTCAAACCGAAGGATGGGGTGGGTTGTACAGTGGCCTCAAGCCCTCTCTCATTGGCACTGCCGCGTCGCAGGTTAAATTCCACTTACTGAATTTCGATAACTGCAGAACTGCAATGTGTATGAATGACTATATCCAGTTGTGAACTTTGAGTCACATTCGGTTTCGTGGTTCCAGGGAATCTATTACTACTTCTACCAGATCCTCAAGAACAAGGTGGAAGATATAGCGGTTGCTCGTAGTAATAAGGGCCTTGGGGATGGTACTGTTGGGATGCTTTCTTGGCTTGGTATTGCAGCTGTTGCTGGGTAACCTACCTACCTACCTACTACTACCACTCATGCACTTGTTTTGTTTAATTGTTGGAACAGATTAAACGAGATGGGTGGATTGGTTAATCTTCTTATGTGTAGACCTGTGATGTTATTGGATGGGTGGATTTAGTGTTAATGTGTGTACTTCTGTGGTAAATGTGCTGATTGGATTTTGTAACTTAGGTACCAAAAAGCATAGTTTTCAATAGTTTGTACCACTTAGTTTTAGTTTAGGAGTTAATAATCTTAATGTTTCGGCATGCTCATGGTCACTTTCCTTTGTTGCAGGTCAATCAATGTTCTTCTAACCAATCCAATATGGGTCCTCGTGACACGTATGCAGGTAAATTAAATTAGGTTAATTAATGCCTTTTTTCTTCAAGAAGATAACCGGTACAATTCACTAAAGAAGAGAATCAACATACAGGGGTATTGAGTTCTTCTGTCTGAAAAACTACTACCACTGACCCAGTCAGGGGATGCTTATATTAGTGATACTGTTACATCCCATTCCATTGTACTCGCGCGGTGTTGTGTAACTTTTGTTGCTTCTGATATCCCTTGTGATGAGCCTATCTGCTGTTTAGATATGAAATTGTATGTGCGGCCAGGCAAAGAGCTTACATTCCATTGTCTCAAAATGTTTGTATATTGGGAACTTGTATGGATGAGGAAAATCAGGGGACTGAAATGGTCTTCTCTATTAGGCAGCTATAGGAATATTAGCAAAGCTTTTTATGCTGGATGTTTATTGCTGAACCTTGATAAGGTGAACTTACATACAATGTTGTTAACATGTTAAATATACTATAGTCTCATTTTACTATGAGACTCCAATCCAGTACAGTGCTGATAAATAAGATCTTTATTAAGTCATTTTTCCAGAAAAAAGCTAACTTGTAATCCATATGGTTCAGGACCTATATGGTTGTGATTTGTTTTGTTCTTCACAAAGCATTTCCACGCCTCCTAGTTTCTAGTTTTTTTTTAAAGCCTATTGACTTGACTATGAACTACAACTTATACATTCACCATGACTCATATCCAATTTTTTCCAGCCAGAATCATGCAAAAGTGGTTCCTTGATAAAAAGACATTATTTGTATATTAGCTGAACTCCATGTGGGGCCTGCTTTTACCTAGCCTACTGACAATGAAGTGGCTAAATTTAACTGCAATAATGCAATATGCTTCAACACCACTCATAACAAAAACTGCAGCAAATTAGTAATTATCATTGGCCGTCTTTCAGACACATACTCAAGCGAAAAGGAAAATATTGGAGTCTAAGACGGAGCTTTTACTGAAAGAAATGTCTAGGGCCAATTCATTGGAGGTTGCAGTTCTGAAGGATAGACTGGTTAAACTGGAGTCAGAAAAACCTCGTCCATATGGTACTCTTCAAGCGGTTAGCACTCTTGCCTCAAGTAGGAAATCCCTCATCCTAAACCTTTACTGTTTTTTCGTACGGAAAATTAATCAGAAATGAAATGCATAATGGCAGATCTTCTAAAAGAAAGAATTGGGAAGTATGCTAGGTGCCACTGTGTTAGTTGTTTTCACACTTAATAGTTTGGAAATAGTAAATATATACACTTAATCTAAAAATACAAAGATTCCTGAATGAGTAGTATTTGAATTCACTTTCTTATTGGGGTAGGGGTAGTTTGCTAACCTAGAACATTATAAATTTAAGCAAAGTTTCATATAATCAGATTGAAAATAACTATAGCTGGTGTCTGAAGTTGCAAGTTCTAATTTGCTTTTACTTCACAATTTAAAGTACATTATTTTATTAATGTGTATCGGTCTTAGACAGATCCGGGAGGTTTATCATGAGTCTGGTATAAGAGGATTTTGGAAAGGGCTTGTTCCAACATTAATCATGGTTAGTTATTTGCTTCTGAAATATACAATCAAAGTTTATGGGTTATGTATGCAAGTCAAAACCTTTGAAACATTTAAAATGGCAGGTATGTAATCCATCAATTCAGTTCATGATCTATGAAACATTGGCAAAGCGCCTGCAGTCAAAGCGTTCTGGAAAGCAGCTACCAAAAAGGAACCTCACTGCTATGGAGGTAGATAATTTTCAGATTTAGGTCCTGCATTATTCTTGTTGTTATGAAATGATGCGTGCACCTGACTTTGTGAAAGCATGATTGTTTGGGCTCATTCATCACCTTAGCTGTTTATTCTGCATCTAGAAATTTCATTTTTATATGATGTCATATATTGTTATATTAGATGTTCCACACAAAAGAGCTGTTATTACCTACAAACCACTTTCTGCAATTGTGTACTACTTAATGGGATTGTAACAATTAGCAGTTGCAAATGATTATGATATGGCATTTTCTTGTGAAAAGTTATGAATGTTCTAAGCATGAAAAATTAAGTGTAACTATGGGAAGGTTTGTTTATATATATATGATTAGTTTGTTATCCAAAACGTCTTTTTCGGTCTCTTCTAAAGTTCTAATCCACATTATTCCTTTTTACTTGAAACAAAGAACATGATTCATTTGTATAAGATCCTGCTTTTAGTGGAAAATGCTTGGGTACATATGGTATGTGTTCAGAGCAGCGTTGGCAGCCAGCTAATGGAGAGCATCAAGATTAATTACTGCATTGATAGAGCATGATATATTACTCAATAGGGGCATAGGGCAGTTCTTAGTTATGAAAAAAATTAAATTCTTTATTTGACCATGCACCATTTTAGCAAGCAATACGGCTCCACTGCAATATTTGTTGCAGCCTTTGATTAGGGTTCCATTTAATTTTTATGGAAAATAATTATGCTTGACTAATCATCAATTAAACTAATTAATATGTGTCGGTTTACCCTTAATCATTAGTAACTTCTTATGCTTCAAAATTCACGAATCTCTCTATAAGAGGACTAGCAGAGCAATTTTCATATGTTTAACTGCATTTCTACATACTCAAGAAAGAAGAATTCAAGCTCATGACTTCTCTATCCCATATCACTATCTAGATCATATATTTTCTTTGTTACCACTCTAAATTCAATGACAAACTATTAAACTAGCAGTATGAATGCACAAGCAGATGGCAATGTTCATACATGTACTTATGTAGTCTTTCTCTGCACTTTCCTCCTTGAGCAGGTTTTTTTATTGGGTGCAATAGCAAAACTTGGAGCTACTGTAGTCACCTATCCATTGCTAGTCGTCAAGGTACATTTTTTTTTGGATTTAGAGACTTGTTAATAGTTTTACCCCGTATTCTGAGCAAAGTTTAACTCGACTACCAGAGCATTACTCTAGCTAACTTTATTCTTAAATACATTGGTCTGGAACTGAAGTAAGTAGCCAATTCAAAGACCTATGAAAATCTTGAGACATGATGTTTTTGAAATTCCTAGAATTGATTGGATTCATACTGTATATGTAGCCTAATTGCAATAATTGTGCCTAAATTCAAATTGTGTGGCTTTACAGATTGCAGTAATTGAAATTTCACTCAAATAGACTGGTACTTAGGTCTGCTTTAGATCCACCTAGTTACAGGCACTAGTGGCACAAGTCCATCTGTAGGCTGTGGAGGGTGGTGAAAGATTCAATTTTTGCAACAACTGGTGCTTTAATTGTTTACTCATTATGTCTTAACTATTGCAGTCAAGGTTGCAGGCAAAACAAGAAATTGGCAGCAATGTGATGTCCAGATACACAGGTATATTTCTCCACTGCAAAACGGAACTAATAACAAATTGTTGATATGTTTTCTTCGAGAAAAGGCTCTGGATATACTTTCTTTGAGATCATTGTTTATATGGTTACTTTGAGAAAAAAAAACTGTTGATATACTTTGAGAAAACAAACTGTTGATATACTTTGAGAACAAATTGTTGATATTTTCTGTAGCATTGTGCTTTGATAATAAACATGATATCCTATTTGTTTTAGTCACACATATCTAATTTCATTGCTGTTAACATTACACCGACTATTTTCACCAGGTACACTAGATGCGATAATAAAGATGGTTCGCTACGAAGGACTGCATGGGTTTTACAAAGGAATGGGTACAAAGATTGTACAAAGTGTCTTTGCTGCCTCGGTTCTCTTTATGGTTAAAGAGGAATTGGTTAAGTTAGCAGTGCTTTTAGTTGCAAGGAGTAGGACTATGCTTATTACTACATCCAAGAAACAATAGGTGTTTGTCCATGACCAATATTTTTTGGGGAGAAAAGCCCCCTTTTTTTGGTCTCAACTTGTAATATATAGGGTCTCATTATACATATATTATTCATGATCAATATGAAATTCTTTACTAGTTACTAGAAAAAAGCTTAAAAGCCTCTCAAAACTCATACCTCTCTCCTGGAAGTTATAGGGTCTCATCTGGAAATTATTACATGTTTTGGGTTTAACCGGCATCCCAAATTAAGTGCATTTCTAGCATTTGAAATTTGTCCCAAAATAAGTACACTTCTAGATGTATCCACGTAGTTTAGAAACTTTTGTTTTTTAACTTTCTCTACTTTCAAAGTGTAACCATTACATGCTAAAATAGCTTTTGATATGGGTAAATATGAACTCCCAAGTAACATAAATCTTCTCTAAGAATCATAGAAAATTCACTTGTTTTGGAACGGAAGGAGTATGTCTCCTAATCTGTGCTTGATATTTGAATGATGAGTAATAATGCATGGGAGGTACGACAAACTTGTATGGTGGGTGCAGTACAGATCATAGTTGTTGCAAAATTAATGCTCAAACTAGTCATCGAAGTTGATAGACTTAGGGGGTGTTTAGATCCCTTCAAAATTTCAAATTTTTACGCTCTCTCTCCATCACATCAATCTTTAGACGTATGCATGGAACACTTAATGTAGGTAAAAGAAATAACTAATTACACAGTTTGGTTGTAAATCACGAGACGATTTTTTTGAACCTAATTAGTCCATTATTGAACACTAATTGCCAAATACAAACAAAAGTGCTACAGTATCAAAATTCCAAATGTTTTGCATCTAAACACCCCCTTAAAGCCAGCCATTCCAGCTGCTATGGCTGCTAACTTGTGAAACAAAGACATTGTAGCTACAGTAAAAATCAGCAGCTACAGAACTGGTAAAGAGCCAAACGAATGGAGTAGGTGCATCGTTGTGACATGATGGACAGGGGATCGTTGAAAGGGCATGCCACTGTGGTGTGCTAGTTTGGCATCCACGGAAGCAGCATGATTTCCAACTGCCACTGCGCGCTACTATGCTGCTGTGCCTGCCACCAAAACTGAACCATCAAAAACAGAGGAACACACGTTTGGTCATGGCATCCCGCCAAAATGAGACAAAAGAGGACGTAGATATGATTGCTTTCTCAATGTTTGTAGAACCACGTAGAGATTTTATTCTCTCAAGCAGACCAAAAGAGATCTAGGGCTTTCTCATTGTTAGTAAAAATACAGATTTTGTTCTCAAGCAGAGCAAAAGATCTAGGCACGACTACCGCTGCTCCAGCATCACGGGTCTTCTCCTAGGCCCTCGGCGGAGCCGTGCTCACTGCTCAACAGGAAGGAATAAGGAAAATTTTTTGATTAGAAGGACAAACGAAATTAAAGCTAATGGATAAAAACTAGGAAATGTCATATTTATTTTATCTTATTAACTATATGGAAAACACCATATTTATAGAGAAGACAAATGATCGTTTGCAAATTTACAAGATACTCTCGTTCCAGCTACTATATTCCCAACACATTTAGAGGAGAGTAGTCTTTTGCCAAACTCAATAAATGTGTGGTCTCTGCTTGCCTTGCCCCTCATGTCTCCTGTTCGAGGTGTCGTAAACCTTCAAGTCTCCCAAAGGTTTTATCCCCTCATGCTTATCGTATATCTTCAACATCTTCGTGGAAACCTCTGAGGCTCATCTTGAAACCTTTTTTTTAAAGGAGGATAAACCTCTGCTTTTAAGAAAGCAAGATCCGATACAGTGCTGGGATTACCGGTTTAAACCAGAAAAATGTTTAGAAGCTACATGCCTATTACAAGGATCAAATTTCCATAATGTTAGTAGGCAACACAGCACTCGGCTTGAACCCTTTCAGCCACCCCATGATATCATCCTTGATCTTCTCCACATTCTCCCTGTCCTTTTCCTTCAGCAAAATACATCACTTCTGCAGGAAGGATAATGCAAGATACACAACATCAGTGGGAGCTTTTGGGTACTTTTTCTCGATCGCCATCTTATTCCTGGTGATCCAGAGGGCCCAGGCGAAACCTGCAAAGGTGAACATGAGCAATTTGTGCGAAAGGGGCCCCTTGCCCTGTAACCAGGATTCAGAGAATTCTTTCAAAGATTTAGGCGTAGCACCCCAGTCATAAATTTCCATAAAGATGCTCCAAACCATTTTAGCTAGATGACAGCCAAACAACACATGATCGATAGACTCCCAACAGTCGCAAATGCAACATTTACCACTACCCCTCCACCCCTTTTGATTAGACTAGATCCCACCTGTAGCTTATTATTGAAAACCTGGCAGAGAAAAAAATTGATCTTAAGAGGGATTCGGCACTTCAATATGATTCCACCTGCCAGAGAAAAAATTGATCTTAAGAGGGATTCGGCACTTCAATATGATTCCGGCCACCCTACTGGGGAAACCCCTATTGGATAGGAACCTATATAATGACTTGGTCGTGTAAGAACCATGCTTTTTCAGGGCCCAAGTAACAGAATCTTCAGTATTGGTTAACGAAACTGTCTGAAGATCACTCAGCAAGGAATTCCAGCTTTCAAACTCATCAATAGAGAGGGCTCTCCTAAAGTCAACAAACCAATCATCTTCATCCTAACAATCTCGAATAGAACACAATGGCTCCCTTGCCATCTTGTACAGGTTTTCATAAGCAATCTTAAGGGGCACATCCTGTACCCAACTGTCTTGCCAAAAGCTGCAAGTAGCCCCATTTCCAACTTTAAACATGACACCCCATTTAAACAAATGTTTTACCTTATGAAGGCCTTGCCAGAATTGAGAGCTCCCCTTGCTCTTGGAGGTAAAGAAGTTACAGCCATTCAGGACTTTGCTTTTATGATCGCAAACCAAAGAGTATCATGATGTTGTAGAATTTTCCAAATCCATTTAACCAGTAAACACTCATTCATCATCCTTGTGTTAATAATACCTAACCCACCTAGATCCTTAGGTCTGCTCACCATTTCCCATTTAGCCATGTGGTACTTGAATTTGTCTTCAGTCCCCTGCCACAAAAACTTTGCTCGTATACCATCCATTTTCTTGTGAACCCCATCCTGAAGCCAGTAAAAACCCATACAATAGAGGGGTATACTGCTCAGGCATGTGTTTGTCAGGATTTGTCTCCCACCCGAGGTGAGGTGCTTACCTCTCCAGGGGTCCAGCCTTTTGAGCATTTTCTGACAAATTGGAGAAAAAGCCCCCATACCGAAGGAATCCCCAAGTATTTCCAAGGCAGTTCCCCTAGGACATAGTTCAACATATTAGCCATCCTCTCTTTTTCTGCCTGTGGCACCCCAAAAATGAAGACTTCACTTTTATGAAAATTAATCTTCAGACCAGTCAACCATTCGAAGCAGTAGAGAATCAACTTTAGGTTAATTATCGACTTGTCAGACCCATCCACCATTATTAGTGTGTTGTCAGCGTATTGTATATGTGATATACCCCCAGGAAACAAGTCTTCCAGAACACCATTGATATGTCCTCGACTGACAACTTTTTGGAGCATCACCCCTAAGGCATCAACAACTAGATTAAAGAGCAGAGGAGACAGAGGGTCTCCCTGTCTCAAGCCTCTAAAAGTGCTGAAGTAAGGGCTTCTCTCCCCATTTACATTGATGCATACCTTCCCCCTCTAACAGTGGCCATAACCCAAGAAATCCATTGAGTAGGGAACCCTTTCCCAATCATCACTTGCTCCAAGAAGTTCCACCTAACCCTGTCATACGCCTTTTCAAAATCTAACTTTAAAATCAAACCCTTCTTCTTGGAAGACTTTAGTTCATGGAGAACTTCATGGAGCACTACTACCCCTTCTAGAATATTCCTGCCCTTGATAAAACCTGTCTGGTTTTTGTCAATAACTTTCTGAGCCACAGGCACAAGTCTGTTAGTTAGTAATTTGGTGAAACATTTATAATCCACATTGAGGAGGCATATGGGTCTGTACTGCTTGATAGTGTTAGCCTCCTTTAGTTTAGGCACCAAAGTAATGACCCCATAGTTGAGCCTCTTGATATCCAACACCCCCTTGTGAAAGTCCTGAAACATTCTAATTAAGACAGGCTGATACAACTGCCAACATTTCTTGAAAAAACCAGGTCCAAACCCATTAGGACTAGGAGCAGAATTATCTTTCAATTCCATGAAAACATTATGTATTTCCCTCTTCTCAAAAGGTTTGATCAGATCTATTTGTTGAGCAGGAGTCACCTTAGAAGCTTCTGGCCAAAAACCTCTCCCCAAATGCATAAAACATGCCTCACTAGGACCAAAAAGCTTCTTATAAAAATTAACAATATGTAAAGTGATCTCCCTCTGTCCTCTGATTTCCCCCTCATCAGAGTTTAAGAAGGCTATCATATTCTTCCTTCTTCTCCCATTGGTGAATTGGTGATAGAAGTGTGAGTTGGTGTCCCCTTGTAGCACCCATTTTGTACCAGCTCTTTGTCTCCAAAAAGTTTCTTCAGCTATGTAAATGTTTTCTAGTTCTTCTTTAGTAGAAATTCTTTCCTCCCACTCCATGATGGAAAGGAGTCTATGTTCAGCATTTAGATCAATGTCTTTAATCCTTTGTTCTAACTTTTTCTTCATTTCCTTTTGTGCCCCAATCAACTTTAGGTTCCACCCCCTCAAATATTTCCTCAGACCTGCAAGGCACCCATGCCAAGTGTCTAAGGAATAAAAATCTAAATTCTTGTCCTGACAAGTTGCATCCCATTTTTCTCAGATGATATTGACGAAACCATTGTTCTGAAACTAGTGGTCCTCAAAGAAAAAGTATCGAGGTCTAATATTTCTAGTTTCTCCAGAATTCAGAACAATAGGACAGTGGTCAGATCCAATTCTAGCCTTGGACCATGCAAAACATGTAGGAAACTGGTTCTCCCAGCCCTCAGACATGAGATATCTATCCAATTTAATTAAAGTAGGATTCCATTGCTTATTGGACCATGTGAATCTGGGACCACTGCTGTGAATTTCCCTCAAGTGAAAATCTCCAATGAAACCATTAAAGAGCTCCATAAGTTTTTGATCACCCATACCCTGATTCCTGTCATTGTTGCTTCTGATTAAATTAAAGTCTCCTCCTAACAGAACAGGTAATGCTTCATTGGCACAAAAAATAGACAGCTCTTGGATGAAAGCTTCAGAAAAGTCATGCTGAGCAGGTCCATAGATGTTGACAAACCAAAATATGAAATTAGTCACCCTCTGTCTTAGTAAAACACCCAAAAAATAGTTTCCTTTCTATATTCTTCCACTTCAAACATCCCAGATTTTACTCCCACAATCAGGCCCCCAGAATGTCCCCTGGCTGACTGCCAAAACCATAGGAAGTCCCTGTTACCTGCCATTTCTTTCAGTTCCCAATCTAAGAAATCTTGTTTAATTGTCTCTTGGATAGCCATTACATCCAAATCCTCCTGAATAATGTGATTCTTAACTAAAGATCTTTTGTAAGTCTTGCCCAAACCCCTAGCATTCCAAATCATGATCCTCATGATAAATCTTGTAGAGTAGATTCCATCACGGCTTCTGAGGTGCATGGACTATCTCCTCCCCCCTTGGAAGAGGCTCATCTTGAAACCTTCGGGGGGAGGGGGGGGGTCTTTTGTGTCCTTCTGGAGCCACTCTTCGTCTTCTCCCATGACTTCAACCTACCAAGACATGGCGTACCTTTGCAGAGAACATGGAAAAGAGAGAATGGACGCGGGGGGGGGGGGGTGTCTCCGAAGATCTCCACCCCAACAATATTCTTGTATTTCTATTGAATAGATGGAAATGTGGCGTATCCTCAATTTGAAAAAAAAATCCAAAGTAGAGACCAAGATTTAGGAGATGATGCTAGGAAGGCTCAAAACAAGGGTGAAAAATATATGGAGAGATCCTACTTAGGAAGTAGAGACCCTGTTTTAGGAAGTATGAGTGGAGATCCTATTTAGGAATTACTTAGGGCATCTCTAATAGTACCAAAAAAAATCCTAAAAGTCAAGTTTCACAACATTTCAAATATTTATTTGAAACAAAAACAACCTACCTGCAATTTCCAATAATTTGCTCTAAAAAATAAAAAAACAGGTACGCTTGAAGATCGTTGGTCGCTACCCATGCCACCCAAAATAGTGGCAGGAAATCCAATTCCAGTGAACCTCCCAGATGGTGGAGGCACATCCATGGCTGACCGTTGTTGGCCATCCCTAACACTCTAACTCACATCTAGAACCTTCAAAATAGAATCTCCATTGCCTTCTCTACTTTCCAGTATTTTCGTATCTAAAAATAGTTACTGGAGATTAATCCTGTTTAATCTCTAGTAGAGGGCTGTAGAGGGGATAGTGTTGTAGAAAAAAAAAAGGTGCCCCATGATAAGGAGTAGAGCAGTCGCTCGCGTATCTTTGCGCTTGGATACCTCTATTTTTCAAGCGCGGATAGATTAGGAGTTATACTAGGGAGTTGTTGGGAGTAGTTTATTTTGTCCTGCCAAAAAATCAAAATTGGTATTGACTTTACCAAACTGTTGGAGATGCTCTATAACCAATAAAAGCAAGGAAGTGGAAAAGGCAAATGGGTGATGATAATGCTGTCACCACCGGAAGTTTAGATAGTAGCAATACACGCTAATTGATGATAGGGTTGATCGTAGTAGGTACACATGTAATTTTCAGCAGGATTCCATCCTACAAACTTTTGCTCGCATAATCTCCATCGGATCTGGATGTAGTGACAATCTTGAGGGCTCTAAAAAAATCCAAAGTAAATTAGTATACAATTACAATCTCTTGAGCAAGAATTTCCCAGAAAAGAAAAAACATAACAGTTGATGAGCTGGCATATCGCGCCCTTGTGTTTTTCATGCTTTGATAAGAGTCTCTTATTGGAGAGCCGAATTCTGCACAGCGCGCTGCGTGCGTAGGATGAAGACGACACAACACGTGGGCAGGACTCAGGACTGCAGACGTGGCCAGGAAGCGGCAAATCCATGATTGGGAACGCAAAAACCCGGTGGAAATCTGAGAAACCGATCGGGAGTTTTGCGCGATCGAGTGGAACACCAAATCGGGAGTGTTGGAGACCGGTTTTGAAGATCTCGGCCAAAACCTATATTCGGAAAGGTTCGCCGTGTGGCAATTATTAATTTGTTCATCACCCTATTCCTGTCGGTTATCGATGTTATATTACAGGAACTTGGAAATTATGTTTCTTTCAGGCGACGCACCCGTTTATCTTCCTCCTCTCGCCATGGCGTCCGGATCGGCCCGCTCCTCGCCCCGGCCGCTGCCCACTGCGGAGCTTCAGTAAGACCCTACCGCGCCCGTGATGGCCTCCTTCTTTCCCTCCCCCTCCCGCCGACGACGCCACGCCCCGCTCCGACCTGGCCCGGCCACCTCCACCGTTGCCAGGACCTAAGGCCGCCCGCCCACCATCCCCACCGCCTGTCCAGGCTGCCTCCCCCCCCCAAAATCCCTTCTAAACCCGCTGGAGATGAAAATCTTACCACGCTGGAACCCTAACGGCGGCGAACTCCTCGTCTTCGACGCCGGCGAGCTCCTCGTCGGAACCCTAGCAGCCGTCTTCTTCTTCAACTTCGGTGGGGGCGCGGGCGTGGGTGCAGGCGTCTCATGGATGTCGAGCAGGCGTGGCGGGGCATGTGGGAGCGGGTGCCTGAAGCGTGATTTTTTATTTTTTCTGTTGGTAAATTATAATTTCTCTGTTAGTAATTGCATCAGAAAATTCTGGTTACCTTCTAGTAATGAATAAACCATTAAAATACAAGTGATATTTTAGTGAGTGAACAGAAAAATCTAACGTGCTACTGTTCATGATTTGGATGGGATACCATGCAAATTATGTCAATGATGATGTGTTTTACCACACTTGTCGCCCTCTGTGCTGGCCTGTTGAACAAGTATCACTTTCACTAGATTCAAGTCGCACAACCAAAATTATCAGAGATAGCTACTGCTACTAATTGTTGTTATTCTTGTAATACACTTTTGGATGTGAATTTTATTAAGACTGGTGGGGTCGATCCACAGGAACAGGTGAACCTCACGCTATCGGTAAGAAGACGGACAACATTTTTCGTTAAAAAAAAGGAAGAAGACAGACTTAATATAATGGTAGCGACTATATTTTTCATAACTGATAGAAATAGAGATTTTGATGAAAAAAACCCAACAACTTCTTTATTTGGTTATATAAATATAGCCTTCTTCTATTCCGGATATAGAAAACTATTGGAGAACGGAAAGATATAGGAAGCGAATTTTATGCAAATGGTTTTTCAAATGATGATTTAGAGTGAGATTTAGCATGTGTTTGGTTTGGGAACCAAAGGAGATATGGGTTGGACCCAACCCTGTTTTTTAGATGGGTTCAACCCATTTCGTGTTTGGTTTAACGGGTTGGGTCCATCCTAGTTTTTTGTGATATGCCACGGGTGTCCGTCCTATGCCTCCCATCTGGATGCTGCTCCACAGGAGTGAAAGCCTTAGTTTGTTTTTGAATAATTGATTAAACCTAGGGACTAATCATTGTGCTAAGTGTGTAGACATGAAATGATAAATCTCATGTCAAGTGGTGGAGCTAGATGATGGTCATAGTGATGGAGGTGACCAAAAGATGATCAAGTGCTTCACATTTGGAAAAGAAGAAAAAGAAAAACAAACTCGATGGAAATCAAGGCAAAGGTATTGCTAGGGTTTTGGTTTTGGTGATCAAGACACTATAGAGGGTATGATCATGTTTAAGATTGATAGCCGTACTATAAAGGGGAGAATCCTTTGACTATTTGGTCTCATAAGTGCCACTAGATGATGACTTACATGCATATGCATTAAGATCTAGTGGAGAGCTAACATAACCCTTGAATATGTTTGTGAAAATATGCTAACACATGTGCACAAGGTGATACACAAGGTGGTTGGTACATTTGCAAGGGTTTTTGAGAGGAAGAGAAAAGTGGAAGTGACCGGACGCTGGCCTCGGGGGCACTGCGTGTCCGGTCAGTGTTGGTCGAGCAGAGCAGCAGGCCGGTGAAGCTGAGGTGCGACCAGACTTTGCACAAGCAGTGAGACCGGACGCACAGAGGGAGAGTCCGGTCATGAATGACGTATGGTGACATCAGTAGCTGAGTCTCACGTGGAACAGAGAGAGTGATTGGACGCTGTGGAGCATCCGGTTAGCATAGACCGGACGCGTCCGGTCGACTTTTTCCGGTTCTGGAACCTCTCTGTACTCGATCGGACGCCACATGGTGGAGTCCGGTCATTTCTAACAGCGCATTCGGTCGATCATTAACCGCGTGCTGGCTTGCTAAGTGACCATTGAAATCCAACGAAAAATATTTGAACAGGGATACGTGGCAGCCATGCGGGCGCTTGGACAGTAGTGACCGGACGCTGGGGCTGCGTCCAGTCGATCCGACCAGTGCGTCCGGTCAGGTCGAGCAGTACCCCTTCGTGCTCCTAATGGCTCTATTCTTTGTGGGGGCTTATAAATTTCTGGTGGCTGGCTCCAAGGAAACACTCTCGGTCATTTGAACATCTTGACATCCTTGTGAGCTGAGCATACTTCCTCCCACTCATCTCTCTTGCTTGGTTGCTAATCCAAAGTGAGATTGAGTGATCCAAGTGCATTGTGCTTGTGAGTTTGCATCTTAGTGGCACTTGGTGATCTTTGGCTGCAGGATTCTTGTTTCTCTTGGTGGTTGCTGCCACCTAGATGATTTGGAGGCAGAGGAGGAGTTGTGGCAAGAGTGGTGCTTGTTCTTGGCCACCTTCCGGTGATTTGTGAGGGGTGTTGTGCCTTCCCCGGCGGAGCGCCAAAGGCAACTCTAGTAAATTGCTCGTGTCATTGAGCTACCTCACTTGCGGTAGGTTCCTACGGTGCTCTTGGGGAGCTTGACTTTGGATTTCCAATTAGCCGCCGAACCATGAGGTGTAGGTCGACACAACAGGGACTAGCATGTCGACAAGCACGTGAACCTCGGGAGAAAAATCTTGTGTCTTCAATTGTGTATTGATTGATTCTCCCGGTGATTGGTTTTCACATTCATTGATTGGTTCATCCCCTACGCGTCGGTATAAAGATCATATCCTTTTCATTTACATTTTCGCAAACTAGTTGTAACAAGCTCTTTAGTGTAATTAGTTGTGAGAGCTTGTAATATCCTTGCTAGTGTAGCTTCTCACCTAGTTGAGCTCTTTAGTGTAACTAGTTTTTGAGAGCTAGTAGTGACATAGCCATTGATTGTTATAGTGATCATAGTGACTAGAATTGTTGGATAGATGGCTTGCAACCCTTATAGAGCTAGAGCAAAATTACATTTTGCCATTTATTATACTAACCTTTTGCTCTAGTGAGTTTGTAGATTTTTTAATAGACTATTCACCCCTCTAGTCATATTAGGACCTTTCAAGGAGCGGACCCAATCTCCCTCAGAAACATAAAACAAATCCCGATTCGCTCATCTGCCTATCCGCCCGGTTCTCAAAGCAGTGTAGCCGCTCATCCGTCCACCCCCTTCCCCCACCGCGCGTTCGTCGGCTGCCACGCCGTGCCCTTCCCCCTCGCCGGCCTGCGGTGCTCGCTCCCTCGCTGTTCACTCGTCCCCCATCGCCGTCGTGCACGCCGCTGACCCCACCATAGCCGCTGGGGCACACATGCCGTGGCACCTCAGTTCTTCCCTGGCCGAGCCAAGGGAACCAACGAGCACGGCCAGTGTTGGTGGTGCTCGCGTGCCATGGCTCGCTGCCGGCTCCCACCCCGATGCCCGGAATCGACAGGCCCGACCTTCCTCTCCCCTATGTTGCATATGTATGTTTCAAGTGTTTTAGACGTTTCAGAGGTATGTTGTAATTGTTTCATCTTGATGTTGTAAAAGTAGATAGGGGGATATTGCATATGTTGCATATTTTGCAAGTGGTTCAGAGGCATGTTGCAAGCGTTCGTTTACAATGTTTCATCTGTTTCCAGACGTATGTTGCAATCGTTTTTTATTTGAAAATTGCATATGTTTCACACATATGTTGCAATAAGTGGTTTCATGTTGCAAGTCATGTGTTTCATACCTATGTTGCAAGTGCATGTTCCAAATGTTTTATTTGTTTTCAGTCTTATGTTGCATTCATGTTGCAAGTGTTTTATGTTGTTTGGCCGAGGGGCAGCGAACGGGTGCGCGACACACGGGAGGCCGGTGAATGGGGGTGCTGAGGCCGTCGGATGGGGGTGCTATGGGTCGGGCTGCGCTGGGGGCGTGCTCGTCCTTAGCCGCTCATCCCGGCTCCCGAGTGTCGCCCACGCAGAGAGTCCAAAGAGAGAGAGAGACGAGGGGATCAGGGGAAGGACCGGCAGACACAAAGATAGGGTTGGAGTGCACTCGTGGGACAGGGTGAAGGCAGACGGGGGTGGGACGAAGGAAGACGAGGGCGGGTTGTACGGCCGTTCGGACGCGCGCGTCTGTCGAGACATCCGGGCGCTACGAAAGGCTAGGTTTGGTGGGATTGGATACTGACGTGCGAGACCCGCACATCATCCTCTTAGCTCTCTTTCTTCCTGCTTCGTCTCCTTTCTCCTTACCCAACGCCGCCGCTTTGTGTGCTCCCTCTGCGTGCGCGCTTTGCCGCTACTGTGCTAGCCAGGCTCCGGCAACCCAGGTCCACCCTCCACCGCCGCCGCTCATAGCCGCACTGGGGCTGCGCCTGCCCCACCACCGTGTGAGGCCGTCGTCGCCGCGCGTAGCTTGCGTGAGCCGTTGCCGGGGCTGCGTGTGACCGCCGTCATCCGCTGCCAGGGTGTGATTCTTTCATTTTTTTATTTCCCACAATGCCTTTCCGTCTCTCCTTATTTCGTTTGTGACTTAGACTCACACCCCATGCTCATATGAGTTAGAATCACGCACGCGTTTATGTGTCCAGGGCAGTACCGAGGTCAATTTCAATACATATTGTGATTACACAACTTTACATAAATCTCTGAGCCACAAGTCATTGTTTAGGTAACAATGCAACATGGTGTACGACGTTGTAACGCATGTGCACGCTTGATAGTTTATATATATAAATAAATTAATCTATACACCATTTATGATACAAAATAATTGTCATTACTTTCACTAGAAAACATATTTTCACAGTAGTATGTTATTCTGTGTCGTAAATGTTGATACTCTTCTTCAAAACTTGATTAACTTTAGAATAATTTGACATAGGACGAACTACAATTAATGACTTTTTTAAGGCGTTGATGAAGTAAGTGCTTACCTCTCTTGGTGTCTTGTCTATTTGTTGTAAAGTTCAAGCCTGTGGGTTCAGTTCCTCAATGGATCATTATTCCTTTATGTAAGTTTTCTCTTAAAAAGTTGATGCAATATTATATTTTCTTTACATGTGTGCTGGATTCTTGTTGCAGTCCACCTTATCCAAACCCTAGGGGCATGATTGGTTTCCACATCCGGCCTGGCCAGGCTCGCGGGGTGTGGCGGTGGCTTGATTGGTTAGCTAGCTATAGCCGCATTTTAACTAGACACGAGATCGAGATGGAAAATCAGTCCCTCCGCTAGGCTCACAAGGTATGAAATTTCCTCATATTTCTATTGGGCCTGGCTTGCCGCATGCGTGTACGACCTATCTGTGCCAGGTGAGAGTGTAACATTTACCTGTTTAGATGCCTGGAATATTGGAAAAACTCTGCCAAAATTTTAAATAACTTATATAAATATAATAAACTTTAGATGTTGTTTGGTAGCCTCCGTTAATGTTCATACCCAGTTACAGAGAGGCATGGTGCAGGACAAGTGCCCAACAAAACGGCTTGTCTTCAAGGGCTTGGTTGGATATAATAGATACGGCAAGTGCAACCAAAAACAAAAGGCTGCTGCATGTGACAAACCTGGCCACCGTGGCCCATGAATCGCTAGGACGAGACTGGCTATGTCGGAAGAAGGAAAACCTATCACACTCAAGATTGCTTACTACAGTAGTGTCTTGACTCTTGCTTGATATCGATTGAGCTTCCTTGTAAAATGACCAACCGTCTCTTGATCAAAAAATAAAGCAGCAGCAGAAGAAGAAATTTCCTTTCCTTGTCTGTAGACTGTAGAAGTGTAGATAGAGAAGCTTTCTGCACTTGGGTTGTGTTTAGTTCCAAAAAGTTTTCACGAAAAACTACAGTAACGAATCTTATGGCATGTGTATGGAGTATTAAATGTAGACGAAAAAAACTAATTGTACAGTTTGGTTGGAAATCGCGAGATGAACGTTTTGAGCCTAATTAGTCCGTGATTTGACACTAAAGTGCTACAGTAACAAATGTGCTAGTGACGGATTAATTAGGCTTAATAAATTCGTCTCGCGGCTTCCAGACAAACTATATAATTAGTTTTTTTATTAGTATCCGAAAAGCCCTTCCGACATCACACGAAACATCCGATATGACATTTTTCTAAAAACTTTTCACTAACTAAACCCACCATTGATATGTACGTCCTTTATTCTATATATACAAATGCCCATAATTGGACATTACCAAATCGACGATAGTGTTGGACTGTTTGGTTCTTCCTCTTCCTATAAAAGGGAAGCCTTCCCCACGATTTGTTGTTGCATTGTACTTAAGAATTTGGATCAGCTCTACCCTAGTAGTAGTTCATATATATTTGCTGTGGTTGAGCGCCATGTTCATGGAAGCAGCAAACAACATGGAGGACTCAAGCCTGTTCATGCAGTGGGCGATGGACACGCTGCTGCAGGAGGAGGAGCCTGCGGTCGACGACGTGCACTGGGCGATGGACACGCTTCTGCAGGAGGAGGAACCTGCGGCGGTCGACGACGGCGAGGCAGTAGTTTTCCCCTCGCTCCAAGCGCTGCGCGACGCCTCCCACGCGGCAGAGATGGTGCGGGAGCTGATGGCCGCCGCCGAAACCCACGACGGGGCAAACAGCTGGTCGAGCGGTTCCGGCGACGGCGGCGAGGTCACCGACGGCGGCAGCAGCCGGGCCACCGACCATACAGCCCCGGCGGCCACGGATTACTACGGCGGTTCCTGGCCACCACAGTCGCCCAACTCGTCGTTCGCGCGCGCGCCACCGCCACCGCCGCCGAGCAGCAACAGCAATAGCAACACCAGCCTGCCGACGGTGAGCTGGAACTTCATCACTGGCTCGGCGCAGCCTGGCAGCGACGGCGTGCTGGAGGAAGCCGCCGTCCCATCAACACGCAGCTTGCCGCCGCCGGAGCTGGCTCAACGCCGCCGGTCACCGCCGACGCCGAGGAGAGCCCACCCACTACGCAGCAAGGGAGCCCCATCGTCGGCGTCGTGCAAGCCGGACCACATCGTCGCGGAGCGCAAGCGCCGGGAGAAGATCAACAAGTGCTTGATCGAGCTCTCCACCGTCATCCCAGGACTCAAGAAGGTCCTCTCCCATTCGATCCGTATGAACTAAACCAAGCCCTTGTTCTCTGCTATGTATCGATCAAATCCTCGATATGCTACTGGCAGATGGACAAGGCGACGATCCTCTCCGACGCGGCCAAGTACGTGAAGGAGCTCCAGCAGCGGCTCAAGTCCCTGGAAGAGGCTGCCGCCGGCGCCGGCGCCGGCAGCATCATGAGCAAAGCGCCGCCGGCAGCGGACGAGAATGGCGGCTCCGGGTCGCCGACGTCGGCATCCTCCTCGTCGGGGGCACCGGCGCTTCCGGAGATCGAGGCACGCTTCTCGGAGAGGAGTGTGATGGTGAGGATCTATTGCGGCGGCGGCAAAGGAGTGGCCGCAGCAGCGCTCGCCGTGGTCGAGGGCTTCGGGCTCACCGTCGTCCATGCCAATGTCATGCCGTTCCCCGCTTGCACCATCATCATAACCATCACGGCAGAGGCAAGTCCGTTTTCTTCTTCTTTTTTCTCTGATCTCTGCAATGGATATATTTGTTTTATTTGGACTAATTCATTCAGCACTCTGATCTCTGCATGCTTTCTATATTTGAATATACAGGATGTACTAAAAATACTAAACTTTTGATTTGGTATACCAAATGCCTGAAAATGCGCTGTTTTAGTTAGCTGGTTAGGAACATCTATAAAATGGAGGGAAAATCGTTGACAAAACACAAATGGCTGGTTAAGATCATTTCAATATTAAAAGCTTATCCACACATAATTAATGATAATCTATGTTGTAAGGACAGTTTGGCAGTACAAACCAAATACATAATGTCAATTCATCCCCTCTTCTTAATGAAAAGCGTACCAAGACATGTTCCCCAAAAGAATAATGTCAATTCCTCCTTAGGCCAATCTAGGTGGAAGTTTTATCAGAGTTTTATTTGCATTTAATAGGTTGTGACATAAATATTTTTATGACGTGGCAATGTTTTAAGAAGAGAGAGAAGAAATGAGTTTTATGGTGATGAAACTCTCTTGGCTTAGTTATCAACTCAAAATGACTCATAGAATTAAATGTCTATGAAACAAAATAATAAAACTATTCATTGAGAGTGATGGTTTCATCTATATTTCATTGCATTCTATGTTTTTTGAAACAACGCTATGAAACTCTCCACTGAGAATGACTTTATACAAAGTAAACATATTATGTCATTGTGTGAGGTTCTGGGTATAGTATGAAAACAGAGGTTGTACTGGCCGGTTGTTTTAACAAAGAGAACACATAGCTTAATTTCATTTCGACATTGCTAATGCGTATTGCTTGCTAAGTGTGAGTCAAATATATGCACACAGCGAACGAAACCAGGTGAATACTAGCTACGTGTACTACATTCTCTTTAGTGACATGTCATGAGCACACTATACTGATGAGTGTGTTCTTTGGTGTATATCAGGCATATCAGTGTGCGCACAATAAACAAAACTGAATGATATTTTCCTGTTAAATTTAAAAATAAGTACATAAAAAACCAAATCTACATCTATAGGAAGATCGGGTTCAACGAACCTCTCTTCCATTTTTAAGGCTTAGCTTGGTAAAACATTCATATTTGTAAATAAAACTAGTAACAAACCCTAAAATTATTTGAGATAATAACAAGCTAGAAAAGGGTTACTTGCATTACTTATTATCTTGGTGTGTGACCGCACCACAACTCAACAATGGTGACTAATCAACTATATGTCAGATCACATCGCTGAACAAAAAGAAAAAAAAACTACTTGACTACTTTGACTAATCACAGTTAGAGCTATTCGTATGTGCTAATATAAGTATTGCTCCCTCCGTGTCCAGAAAACTTCAATTTGTCGATTTCAATTTAAGTTACTTACACCTTGATGTTTTAGGATTTTAGGACACATATTAAGAAATTACCCATGTACCTCTTTTATTAGAGGTGAATCATGCTAATTAAGCAATAAACCCCTCATTAAAAGGATTGCATGCAGATCACAATCTCATGTGTGCGTCCAATCTATTGCCAATAGCTAAAACATCAAGTTTTTTGGGACATTTTTAAATCCTAGAGCATAAATTTTACATGACGGAGGGAGTACTATTTTTAAATTTCTAGTAAAATGTATAGCAAATGCAACTGTATACAAACGACATATATAGTACATATTTATATATGTCATGTACCTAACAACTACTCCCTCCATCCCATCTCAAAAAGCTATGTTTTAGGATTCAAAATTTGTCCAAAAAAAACCTTGATGTTTTAGCCCTCACTGCTAGAAACGTGAAATTCCCTTACTGTTTCAAATTTTTTTGATGGTTATTGCATAAACCGTCAGGGAAACAACTACCCTGACAGTGCACCGTCAAACATTTTGTATTCTCTGTCGCTCTAGCCCTGATGGTTATTCCCTGACGGTGCACCGTCAGGGAAATTACTTTTTAGTTTCCCTGTCGGTATTTTACATTTTCCGATCAATAATCGCACCGTTAGGGAATTTCACGTTTCCAGTAGTGCCTTTGAACTAGATTGGGCCCATAGCAGCTTGAGATTGTGGTATGCATGCCTCTATATATTCCCTTTAATTAGTGGCTTGTTCCTTAATTAGCAAAGATCACCTTCAATAAGTGTACATGGGCAATTTCAATTAAGCACTAATCTATCTATCTATATCTATATCTCTTATAAAAGCAAACTCCACTATCTTTTCAATCTCTACATGCAAGCTATCCATGAAGTGCCACATCATCCTTTAATAAGTGCTACAACATCTTCCACTAATATGAATTACTATTTTCAGTCGACCAATATACAAGGCATTCATACAGTACTATTCGTTTGGCCTTCATGTTCTCACATAATTCGATCTAATATTCTACACGTGTTTTTATTTGAATCTACCATTGGCTTACTAGTTTTGGCAGCATAATTATTACATGTAATTATGGACAATTTTATTTCTAAGAAATTCCCGAAGTAACGTGCGGGGTATTCTTCTAGTCTATCCCAAAAATCCAAAACATCAAGTTTTTTTTTGGAGTACAATGTATTAGCAACTTAATGCAACCAGATGAGGTGAATTCTAATACAGACATATCATGTTGGTTTATTTCTCTTTATATTGTATATATAGGGAACCACTCCAATAAAAAGTGTGAACTTGCGAATGGTTTCTACTCTATTTATTTAAGAATATGTGTGGAAAAAGTTAGTAATATTTAAGGAAATAATTTGAAGTGTCTATTCTCTCTTATATGGCCTACTTAGAGCTGTCAGCATTAATTTGCTTGACTTGGTCGTATTATGTGCAAACATGCATAACTGTAATATATATACCGCAGCAAATTAACTACTCAGGCTGTTGATGTATTTATATTTATTTGGTGCAAACGTCAATTGTTCATTTCAGATGGAGGGCCGCCGCCTCACCTTGACAACGGAGCAGATTGTTGGCAAGCTCAAGTCTGCATTATCACACCTGCAGCGTAGCATCAGCTGCAAAGATACCGAAGAGACAGAAAATTGACTGAATATATATATATATATATATATATATATATATATATATATATATATATATATATATATATATATATATATATATACACGTGCTATTCTACACCCTAGGTGTAGAATACTATTCTACACCAAACTGTTATACTGAACAAAATTCAGTATTGTTCAATACTCGCGTTTCAGTATTGTTCAGTATTTTCGAGGTGCTGGGTGTAGTACTGACTGATACTGAACATGGTTCAGTAGTACTCAGTATTTTTTCAGGTCAGTTTTGACTTGTGGTGTAGAATAGCGCTGCCGTGTGTGTGTATATATATATATATATATATATATATATATATATATATATATATATATATATATATATATATATATATACATATATATATATATATATAGCAGCGCAACAGTGAATATATCTTTGTAAAAGTTTTACACGTACGTTTTGATTTTTTTCTTCGTGCAGTGTGATCCGGCATCATCACGTAGCTATCTATCTATAGCAGCTTCCCATGTGATTGCATGAGGGTGGATTCTATGAGTATAGGTCCTATAGGAGTAAATGCATATATATATATATATATATATATATATATATATATATATATATATATATATATATATATATATATATGCATATATATATATATATAGAACTATTACCCTCCAGCTGGCTATAAAATAACTTATTTTGTAGCCACTTTAAGTTACGATAATTGCTATGTTAATTTACGAGATTACAGTAACTCCTTACTATGTGATTTACTATACCATTATGGTAAATATCTCCATGTGTTACAGTAATTCAACTATCGTAAATATATACTGACATTGTCGTAAATTAGTATATAAAATTATCGTAAATAGAGGTGGCTACAAAATAACTTATTTGTAGCTAGCTTATTTACGATAATTTTATATACTAATTTACGACAATGTCAGTATATATTTACGATAGTTGAATTACTATAATACATGGAGATATTTACCATAATGTATAGTAAATCACATAGTAAGAGTTACTATAATCTCGTAAATTAGCATAACAATTATCGTAACTTAAAGTTGCTACAGAATAAGTTATTTTATAGCCAGCTGTAGGGTAATAGACGTATATTATTGTTTGGTGAGCGTTCATGATCGAAACAAGTGACATTTCTTAATTAGGTAGACTAAACAGCTCTTGGTCGATCTCCGATCCGCGATTGTGCATAAACCAACCTTTGAATATTGCGAGTGTATACGTGTAGGTACTTTTAAATTTCCATTTGTGGTGAAGCAAATCAAAACGTATTGCCCTATATAATAGTTTTAGTTCTCCGCGTCTATTCGCAACAGTGCATATTTTTTATTCGTCACTGCCGGATACCTTAAAAAGATTTCACAAATAATCTATACTATAGGTAGGGTTTAAGCTAATGTTATTTTCTATTTTGTTATCTTCTCTAGACGCTCACTTTCAAGGATACTATATATACTATTAGCTTACACAGTACATATATAGTAGTAGGAGTTGGATATATTGTGGTAGGATAATATATAGTGGTAGGAGTTGGATATATTGCAAGGATTTTTAGCATCTGCTATACATACATATATAGTAGTAGGAGGTGACGTCACAGCAACATCAAGGCCAATCGCAAATATGCACGGTACAATATACGAGACCTGGCCCTAGCAAGTCCCGTACCATATTATGGACTTCCACTGGGCAACACTTCTCTACGCAAGGATGACATCTCCCAGTATAACTGGGTAACGCATTCGAACCTTCCTACAGTAGTTTTCCTTTCTTCGTTTTTTTGTGGTTAGTGCTTTGCTGTCATTTTTTTCTTTTATCTAGGAGTTGTCAGGGGCTTGCTGTCATGTTTTGGAGTTTCTTTTGACCTTGGCTGAGGCTTGTTGTTGTGTTTCTTGTTTTTGTTTTTTCATTTACCCATCTAATAAAAATTGCGACGAATCTCTTGTCGTCCTTTTAAAAAAAGTCCCATACCATTAACTCAATCATGTATCAACCGGCTGAGCTGTCATTCTATTTTTTTCTACACATATCGGCATGATCAATTTTTATTGTGTATGTATACTGTTAGAAATAGATAATTATATTATTAGAGATCAGTTAGTTAGCACGCTAGTTATTATTATGTCATTCGTGGTTGCTAATGACGATTAGAGAGAGCCATACACATGACCTTTTTCATGGAGAAGCCTAGACGTACTAGACCTTTATTTTATTGAGTCCATGTCTCTATCCAATGACATCCCTTAATGTGTGTGTATATATATATATATATATATATAATCACTGAATGTTCGAATATTTGTTAATTCTCCACAACATATTCTTAGCTTGTTACCATTCACTTTACACTAAAACATATACGTTGACTAATCAGCCGCTTATTCTTGCGGCCGAAACACCCCCAATTATTTGCGATTGCTGCTGCGAGGGGCAAATCATCTACCGTCAGCAATGTGTTTGGTCTTATATATTTTGCTACTTGCTAGAGACTGCTTTATTGTAACCATGTGCAAAATCACGAGCAGAGCACCAGTCAATATTTTCGGCATGTAGCTGTTGCAATACAGTTAATTGACATTGCGTGTAATTAGTGTTGATTTCGTCTTGACATTGAAAGGATCATTTTCCCTACTCTTTTACACCCTGTAAATAATAGTATAATAGAGAGATTTGGTACACGAAAGAGAGAAATTATCTTGGGATATATAAAAAGGGCCGTGGCATACAATGCGCCAGTTAACTCATATTCTTGTACTGAATATTGAATAGCGAGGAAAAGTTCATCCCAAGACCAAATTCCTTCTATGCCAGGCCTTGTTTAGTTCCCCAAATTCACCCCAAATTTCACTATGCAAAAAGAAGATTCCACATCACATCAAAATGTCGACACATGCATGGAGTACTAAATGTAGATGAAATCAAAAACTAATTGCACAGTTTTATTGTACTTTGCGAGATGAACATTTTGATCCTAATTAATCAATGTTTGGACAATTATTACCAAATAAAAACAAAAGATGAACAGTGATTCGGCACAGTGCATATGTCACCGATTCGGTGAACTAAACAAGGGCCCATTCAAAATTGTAGCCATCCCTGATGCGCCATTCAAAAATATAGAATCGCTTCATCGTCATCAATTTAGAATTTTCACCAGTAGTAAGAGCCAGTGGTGAAAATCGACTGCCGGTTTGGTATATGATCCGGTGGTGACAATCACCACAGTTTCCACCGCCAGATCGCCCACCGATCTAGTGGTGATAGAGATTTTCACTGCCGGTTTGTCTGGCCATTGAACCCCACTTGTTACGATTCGGTGGTGAAAACCCCCTGGCACAAATCCCCTTTTTCCTCCTCTTCTTCATCACTCCCTATACTTATTTACCCGCGACTCGCACCCTTCCTTCACTATTGTTGCGGACATTTTGCACCATGTTGCTCATGGAGGATCTCAATTCTCAAATGCACCACTTCCGTTTTCTAAGGTTGGTAACTAGCGACCGTTTAATTTCCTAGCTTGTTCCTTTAGTTAAAACGTCAGATCAAACGCCGCATAGGTGGTGGTCAAGACATCATCGCTAGATCGTACACTAGAGCGACGATATTGTGTACTCAATCATCGCCAGATTGTACGAAAGACCGACAATGATGTCTCCATCATCACCGTTAGATCGTACATCGTACCGACAGTGGTGTTCCCTTATCATCATCAGATCAAATGCCGAGTCGGCAGTGATAATTAAGGTTATCACTGAAAACTTTCACAAACGACGGTGATAACGAGTAGTGATATGAGGTTTATGAACCGGTGATGATGAGCAATCTGTAGTAGTGCCTTCCGCTTCACAGATCCAATAGACTTCCATTTGTCCCTTCCTCCCTCCTTGCTAACTTCATCGTGCGACCCTGATGGTGTGGCAGGTCCGATAACAACAAGAGAGATGGTATCCCAGTTGAGGAAGAACATGTAGAGGAGGCAAGATGGCTACACCCAGCCAAGGGCATCTTACCTAGGTGTTGTGGGCATTGGCGAGGCGTTCTCAGGTGGCGGCAGCGTCATCCGACGATCGTAAGGGGTTTCTAGCTACATCGCCAGCATAAACCACTAGATCTGAGTGGAAGAGGTGTTCTCTTCATTGTACTTTGTTGTTTTGTGATTTGTGCATGTGATAGTCCGAGGTGGCGGCGGTGTCATCTAGATACGGAGGGAACCTTAAGGTGGTAGAAGGTGGCTCGCAAATGCAGAAGACCAAGGCAACAAGCTGATGGGCGCGATGACGGTTGCGAGCAGCACCACAATGAACCAAGAAGTAGGGTGCGCCCTAGATTTGCTTTATTTCTTTATTGTGCATTAACTGAGGCCAGCATGTTGATCTATCTCTACAAATGTATATTAACATAGGTGACTTTCTTGAGGCTGACATTCCCGTTGCCTCTTCAAAAAGGTTTTGCTTGTCTCTGCAAATTAAAATTGTAGCCGTGTTAGAGAGGTGGTCACTTGAAAGGTCCGCCTAAATCAATTTCCTAAGGTGGGCCTTAGCCATTGAACCTCTAGATGATTTCTAGATATGGTCGAAGGAAAGGTTTATCTTTAAAAGTAAAATCCAGTCACTATTGCAATTTTGGTTTTTAGAGACAGGAAAATTGTTTTCCTGAGGCCATGGGACAAACCACCTCAAGCATATTGTCTCCATCAACCTACATTTGCAGTGATGGATCAACTGCTCGCCTTTGTTAGTGTACCAAAAAATAAAAAATAGAAATCTAGCACCTAACCATTCTGGCGCCATATCTTTGTCCTCATTGTCCCATGTCGTCGTCCCACTACTGTTGAACACGATATTGTTGTAGTAATAAGCTAGCTTCGCCTCGTCTGTCATTGCTACAACACCACCACAGATTCTAGATGCGACCTCCACCATGAATCCTACACAACCGTGCCATTGTGTGGAGGCCCCTGCCCACCTTGGGTCTCGTCCGGTCGCACTAGATGCACTAGACTAATAGTTTAGTAGCTAAAAGTTAGCTGGGGATCTTATTACGGCTAATAGGCCAAGTAACTATTAAATAGGCATCCAAATAACAACTATCTCACTAGCTACTACAAGCTCGATAATAGCATCATATAGATCGCCAAAGGACAAATTTTCTCTCCACGGTAATCTATCAATAGCGATTAGAGTAAGGACATTATAGAGAAAAAATAAATAAATGCATCAGCATTTTAGATACCGAATCCAAATAGCATCCATCTGTTAGTTTTTTCTTTGAGAGAAATCCATCCGTTAGTTACTCCCTCCGTTCCAAATTACAGGTCACTTTGACTTTTTTTTGTTTCATCCATTTTGCTATGTATTTAGATATATTATTTATTTATATGTATAAAAAATAAATATATAAAAAAAGTCAAAGCGACCTATAATTTAGAACGGAGGGAGTAGTTAGCTAGCTGTGAACTAATGAGCAAACTATCGCTAGCTACTAGTGTATAGCACCTAACACGGAAAGCCGATGGACCAGAACACCCGTGTCACCATGTGAGCCCATTTAGCCAATCCCTTCTCACGAGCCCATTACTGTCCATAGCCCAAACTGAAACACCATCTATATATAGATGACGCCGGCCCACACAGCAATTCAAGATTCAGGTGAAGCAAAGGCCGCTAGCTACCTGCTGTGTTCCAAAGAGAATATGCGTATATGCTATGCACAAAACGATTTGGCGTCTGTTAATGAGTAATGGAGAGCTCTTCCATGTAAAAAAAAAAGTAAAATAAAAAGTTGCAATGTAGATACAAACGTTGGACCGAAGGCGAGAGCCGGGCCGGGACCATGCCCCATGCGGCCATGCCCGTGCGCGTGCGCTGCCCCGCCCCAGGGGACAAGGAGTTGTGGGGGGCTGGGGGCTGATGGAGATGGTCACCAGAAAGCAACAGCAGCGTCGACGGAACAAGACCGCCGGTGTCGATCGGGTGGTGGTCCGGCTGGCCGTGCATGCGCTAGATAGGAAGCTAGCTGTCCCGGCGGCCCAGCAGCCGTCGGCCGGCGAGCACACGCACGAGAACGCTCGGCGAACCTGCGGCCGGCGTCGCGACACGACGCCCGCGAATCGAAAGCTGCATACCCAGGCGCGTACGTGCGCTGGCCGCCGCTAGCTGGGGACGCCTGGGCCTGGCCACGCGGATCGGACGGATCAGCAGCAGCCAGCAGTGGAGAATCTAAAGCTCGTCGCGTGTGGCATGGCACCACATTATTGGCAGTTTGGCACGCAGTCCCGTCCTGTGTTTGCTCTGTGGATTCACATGAGTCACGTGAATGTTCTTTTTTACCCAACAACGCCTGAGCTACTGCTGCTCTAGTACAGGAGTCACATCAGATAGAGTACTGAAATAAGAAATATGTCGTTTTCGAACAACAAGAGATGGTCCCAAAACGCGACATTATTTGGCTAAACAATGTTCAGCAATTCTACTCACCCGGCATTCAATCGTTGAAGAAGTTGTTAGGTGTTGATGGTCCTTTTCAATCTACTGAGTTAGGGTTTCTGAGGTTAATTTGGAGACTTCTTCATGATTTACGTGGGAATTGAATAGCTTCTGTGAGGAGGCTTGGCGCTAGCTAGGCGAGAGAAGTCGAGCACCAACACAGGCATGCAGTGTGGCCTGTGGCGAACAGCGAGGGCACCGACGGTGTCAGCGACGTAGGTGGCACAAAAGGTGGTTAGCTAACGGTGTCTCCGATGGCAGCAAAGCACCAGAGCCTCTAGAGACTGATGGAGAAAAATGTAGGGCAGGTGCAAGTTGCCTAAAGACTAAAGAGAAGGTACGCAAGATACATCGGCGATCAGCGCTAGAGGTTGAAGATATAACCTGTGGCGCGTGTGATTAAGATGTAACGAGAATTTGAAAAGCAAGAAAAAAAGGCATCTAAATTATAGGTCAATTTATGTTTACATTTGTACTCTGCTCTGTTTTAAAATATATGAAGTTTACGACGTTCTATTTTTTGCTTTAGAATTAATTGGAATGTCCAAATAAAAAAATGGACGACCAATAGAGAAGTGAAAGGGAGCCTTAAATTTTCTTTATCAAACAGACGAGTATTATGCTATGATCATGTAGTCATAACATACCTTAGGAACGCTACTAGTATGATGCGGAAGCCAAACAACCAAATGAACTTGAGCTACAGAGAAACCTATGGTTGGGATGCAAACTCAGCTAACTTAGATACAACAAGAGCAAGTTGAAAGGTTTGAAGCCTGACAACGCCACGCGGAGAGACAGGAGAAGGCCCCTGACTTCCTTGATCCGAGGTAAAAAAAATGCCCTTCTTTTTTTTATTAGCTTCGAGAGGACCGAATGCAAACAACTTATCAATTTGGGTATCTCTACGACTCTGCCAGCAGATGGGCCTTGCTCCTCGACAACTCCAGCCACCAGTGCGAGGACCCTCCGGTTAACAAAGCTAAATTGAATTTACATTCTTTTCTCAGCTACAATTTAACCTAATTAATCTGCCTGTCCCATTCATGCTAGCCATTCTATGCAGCCATCATCTTAGATCATATTACAATATGATATACATAGCTCAAACAGGTTCAACTAATTATTATTTAAAAGGGTAGATCAAGTTTAGCAAAGCATGAACACTGGAGAAGATGGAGCTTGATCTTCCATGAGTCCTTTTATCAACACCTACTCTGAAGATAGAAGTTATGAACATGCTCATAACCGAGAGCGCGACATTCAAATGGTCAATGTAATAAAAAAAACTTTGCAGAGTGTACATGTTTTACCCATCCAAAAACGAGGTTACAGCCCATATGACCCATCACACATAAACAGTAACTTACGCCTCAACCATTCTCATACATATCTGGTGAATTCATCCATGAAAAATTTGAGATGTGCTAGAGTACTAGCATTCTAGCTACTCGCACCCCAAGTCATGCCGAATCATGTAGTTACCTGGTCGCAGCATGATACTAGGTTTATCAATCCTATACTTGGCAAGTGTGGTTTGTAAAAGGGAGTGTTCAAGAATCGCTACGAGCGAGACAGATGCAGTGGTCCTTAGCTCACCAAGCGAGTTATACCATTTAAGATCCCATCTCACCATGATCCTTGGCAACCCAGAGTGCATACTCCAGATTTAAAATGAGCTATATCGGCATACTTGGTGATGATCTTTGGTGGAGCCTAGACTTTATGTTCGGTTAGGTGCAATAACTGTGCACTCGCTGAGAGGATCTGAGCCCTCCACAAGAAGTGATGGTTAGACGAGGGAGAATGTTGCCAATTGGCTAAGGACGTATATGTAGTGGCGAAGCTAGAGCAAATTAGAGGGTGGTGCAATTCTCTAGTAAATGTGAAAAATTAAGCTGCAATTATGGTGAAAATTTGATTCCAATAGTAGTTTTTTAAATTTTTGTGGGTGCATCTGCACCCACAACCATGAACATAGCTTCAACACTACTGCTAAGGACTGAGCTTTTTATACCTTATTGAAATGGGTGTAACATGATGTATTTTCAAGCTCATAGTGTGTGTGTCTATATATATATATATATATATATATATATATATATATATATATATATATATATATATATATATATATATATATAGGAGCGGCCTGACTTATATTACATCTTGGGTTACATGGGCGGATTTAAGGGTATTCCCTTGTATTCCTAGGAATACTCAACTATTTTGGGACACCTTTATGTATATATGTGTATATATGTATAATACACCATTTTGCAGCATTTTCACTCAATTTAGCCCAAAATCTTAGAGTTGGCTAGCTGAATAATTTGTTATTTGAGTATTTTGTAACTTTACTCATCGGTAATGTACTACTCTAAATTATATTTGAAGCCTATGGATTCAGTTTTTTTTAATGATGTGGAAGTAGGAATACCCAAGTTTTGATTCCTAGCTCCGCCACTGTTGGGTTACAAGAAGAAGAAACAAACTACAACAACCTTATTAGCCAAATGACCTTGGGAAGCAAGTATCTCTTGAATCTCGATACAACAACGAGAACCTATACAACGAATAAACAGAGTATATACATGAAAAAACTACAACGACGTATTTTATCGTAGTAACACGTACAAATGTGGATTTGCATTCGAACGATTGACGTACTATGAATAAACAGAGTATATGCGTGAAAAAAACTAGTAGAACCTTGTTTTTTGTTATAAACAGTAGAACCTCGTTAGTTGAACATATAAAATAAAAAAACTAGTCAAAGATCTTTTGCTTTGTGTGGAACGTGCGTGGGTTGAATGTCCACGCACGTCACAATGTCGTTAGGGAGTTTTTGGTCCAGCAGCGGGCCACACTCGCTGCGTAGTTCGGTACGAGGTGGCTCCTCGTCTTTGTCGTAAAATAGGATTTTGTGTAATAATAATCATGTGCGAGAAATGTGAGGGGTGTGGGCTGTGGGTTTCGGTAATCATTGGAGGATTACAGTAACTTCATGATTTTGTAACAAAACTTTCTACTTCTGCTTAATGAAAAACGTGCCGAGGCATGATCTCAAAAAGAAAAGATCTTTTGCTTCGGAAATAGAGACCGACCCCTTTGGTCCCTTTCATGGCGGCTCGTGGTGCCTGCCACGACGGTGACAGACAAGCCACACCGCCATCATCGAATGAACATTTGTTCTGTGGCGATGACGAGGCAAGCTTTGGCACACTAGGATAAGCTAGCTAGGGTGTACAAGTGGCGGAGGAGGAGAACCAAGGTGAGCCATCAGTTCCATGGAATAGATCGAAAGCGACGACGGAGAGGGTTGGACAAGTACGAAGAATAGGAACAAACAACGAGTTACCACTACCACAAACCAGACTATTCCTGACGGTTTTTGTATTTCCTGATGGTTCAGCGAAAACCGTCAGGAATGATATAAGACTCCTGTCGGCCAACGAAAACCGTCAGGAATGGTCCATATATTTCCTGTCGGTTTGCAAAACACACAGCAATACGTGTGCTCATCGGTATCTCTCATCCTCGATCGCCTCCGATCCAGCCGCGCGCGGCCGTCTCTCTCAACGTCGTGCCTCCCCGTCTGCACGCCGCCGGGTCCATGCAGGCGACCGATCAGACGAGACCACCAGCCGGCGGCATTCATCAGGTCGCGCTCCCACGTGAAGCACCGCACGCCACGCACGCGCGTGCCGCGCCGGCCGTTCCCTGCATGCGCTTGCTGCTTGGTAGCACTAGCTAGCACGTCGACGACGACGGCGACTAACCAACCCAGAGATGTTTCCGTTCTGTGTTGGGCAAGCGCGAGCCGTAGCTGCCTCTACACGCAGCTGGTTCCTCGTCCCTGGTCGTCTCTCGGACACGGTTGCAGGTACTAGTTCCTGGCTGGCTAGCGATCGACGACTGCTAGTAGTGATAGTCTGTGGCGATCGACGACTGCTAGTAGTGATAGTCTGTGGCTGTCAGGACAAGTTGACGGGCGCACGTTTGTGTTGATAGGGATCCGATTATTCTCCATTACTTGTAGTTTCCAGGAACTACGTCTGATGTGATAGACTGGTTCACCTTTTATTAATCACTGCTGGTAGCTTCAGCAGGCCGGGGGACAGAATTATGATGCTGGAGCCATCACACACGTACTATGCACAGCTGCTAATCTAACACGTCCTCCTCTCTCGCTCCTCGAACACTGTATAACTAGCCTGCAAAGTCGCAAGGCCTCGCGTCTTCCACGTCGCGGTTTATTTTCTAGCACAAGCCTAAACCACTCACGGCTCAGGGATGGATGAGTCATGAGTCGTCGTCCCGACTCCGATGTGACGGATTTCACCGCGTCCATCACTCCATCTCGCTCCATGTATGAAAGTACGGTCAGAAGGGCTATCACGTGCTTGAACATGATGGATTGATCGACAGGATGGCCACCACCATTGTCCATGCCACGTCTGCATGTTGTGCTATAGGAGAAGTCCAAATTAAGGGGGGTGTTTAGGCTATCCGCACTCGTCATACTCTATATTCATCCTCTAAAAGGAATCTTCTGTCCTGGTCATCGATATTTCATCCTCTATATCAATTTCTCCCGCATCCATCCATACTCTATATCATCCTCTATCCACTGCGGCCCCACTTGTCAGATTTTTTTAATAATATCCCCTCTCCTCCCCTTCTCTTCTCTTTCCCCCACCGAGCTCTCTCTCCCCGTCGTCCCTTCCCCATTCCCGTGGGGACCTCCTCCACCTCCTCCTCTCTCTCCGTGGCGGACCTCCCTTCTCCTTCTCTCTCTCCCTCACGGCGGGCGGCCATGGCGGGCGTGGGGCGAGCTCGGCCCCCCGGCCCCACGGCGCGGCGGAGCTCCTTGCGGGCGGCGCGGCAGACCTCCTCGCGGGCGAGCATGGCGGTCCCTTCCCCGGCGGCGTAGGCGAGCGTGGGCGTCCGACGCCGCCCTCCTCGCCGCCTTCTGCGCCTCCCTCCCCGCGCTCCTTCCGCGCCGGCCGTCCTCGATCCGCGGCGGCGAGCGCCGCCCCTCCCCGATCCGCGCGGTGGACTAGGCCAGAGACGGCTGTGGCTCGACGTGCGCGCCCGTGCTCGCGGCGGCACGGCCTGGCCTCGCACCCTCCCCGACTCTCCGGGCTCGCTGGGAGGAGATGCGCCGCCAGGCTGCCTCGCACGGACCTCCGCTCCTGCTGCCTCACCGAGGGCCCCACGCCACTTCGGGCAGTAGCGGACTCCCGCTATCCCGCTAGATTTGGAGGAAGAGGCGCCCGTCCGGGACGTAGCGGATCGTTTTACCGTAGCTGCAGACCTTTTTTCCTCTATCCGGTCCTGCAGGAAGTTTTACCGTAGCCCAGTGCAGGCAGTCTTAGTTCCCAAAATTTTTCAAGATTCCCCGTCACGTCGAATGTTTGGACACATGCATGGAGTATTAAATGTAGATGAAAAAACTAATTACACAGTTTGGTAGAAAATCACGAGACGAATCTTTTGAGCCTAATTAGTCTATAATTGGACACTAATTGACAAATACAAACGAAAGTGCTACAGTAGCCAAAGCCAAAATTTTCACGAACTAACCGCACCCTAAGAACGAAAGCAAGAATGGAAAACCACCAAGTTCTCCACCGGGCAGTCTAGGTGCTAGCCAACGCTAAGAGTAACAAATATTCAAGCTCTTTCAACTCAAGAAACCCAAGCAAGAACACCGATAGCACTCGTGGCTAACACTCAATCATCACTTCTTAGTTTCAATGGCTCTCCAAATGCTTCGCTGACCTCTTCTACAAGTGCTGGCAATAATAGAGCAGAAGAACATATTCAAATAAGCTAGAGTTAGCACTTATATAAAGGGTGAAGAGGCTGCTAGCCGTTCGACAAGGCTGGTACACACAATAATCACCGGATGATTTGCTTGCCCCAAAAGGCTAGCATAATCATATGGTGGCGCTGCTATGAGATTCCTATAACGGCTAGTTAGGAATATACCAGAATATTCCTCTCCATATGATACGCCGGTGGGTCACTAAGTCTAGCTTGGCCCACCAAATGATCCATCGAGGTCAGACAATCCTCTGCTGGAGCATATGGTGCACTCCAGTAACATGCTAGCAAGTTACAAGGTCAAGTTGGAGTTTCATCGAATAATCTGCTAAGGTCACGTAGTCCACTGAATCATATGTTGTACCATAGTGAGCCTGCCAACTAGTCACTATGTCTAGAGATTATATTGGCTTCTTCACCAGATGATCCATCGAGGTCACGAAGTGCTCCACTAAATCATACGACGCTCACATTGTTAGTGGTCTCTATCTAAAATAAAAGAATGTACCCTTTTATCCAAATCCAATTTGTAGAATCAACGGACGATCTACGAGGGTCAACCCTATTGTCTAGTGCATGCTCTGGCACTTGTTTTCATCCTGTTCCAGTAAGTCAGATCTCGGCCAAACCAACTTCGTCTTTGAAATCTTTGACTTGAAACCTATTCAATAAGGCCATGTACCACCTTCAACACGACTGAGAGTTAGCCACATCATTCATCAAATGCTCTGTAAGACCCCACTAATGGGCCAATTTGGGCTGGTCTGATTGGGCTGGGCCGAATGGCCAAATTACCGTAGTACAGAGGTGCCCCTAGGGTACTGTAGCATCACGAACACTGTAGCTGCACAAGTTTAGTCCCATATCGGAACCTGAGAGGGAGTTGGACCAGCTTAAAAGCCTGGACCTGGGTGGCTGTTAACTCTGAATCGATCTTTTTGCGCAAAGCGAGGACGAAAGCGCAAGAGAGTTAATTAGCAGGTGTGGCTCATTCAACGTGTAAAGTGGGCCTTAGCCGTCTTCCCGGGTCAGGGCGTTACAAATGGTAATCAGAGCCAACTCTCGCGGTTTCACGAACGTATGGCTCGAGAGCTCGGACAGGTTGCGCATGGCTCTGCAAGAGCATGGCACTTGGGCTGGGGAGCTGGGAATACGGATGTGGCTAAGAGAGTCGATCCTGAACATTTGTCCTGATTGGGTAAGTTGGTTCAATAGCTCGATGAGGACGTCAATTCCTCAAGGGTGGGTGTATGTAAGACCCCACTAATGGGCCAATTTGGGCCGGTTTGATTGGGCTGGGCCGAATGGCCAAATTATCGTAGTACAGAGGTGCCCCTGGGGGTACTGTAGCATCACGAATACTATAGCTACACGAGTTTAGTCCCATATCGGAACCTGAGAGGGAGTTGGACCAGCTTAAAAGCCTAGACCTGGGAGACTGTTAACTCTGGATCAATCTTTTTGCTCGAAGTGAGGACGAAAGCGCAAGAGAGTTAATTAGCAGGTGTGGCTCATTCAACATATAGAGTGGGCCTTAGCCGTCTTCCCGGGTCGGGGCGTTACATGCTCTCTCTTTTACTCTTTCAAGTAGCCTTAGACCTCCTTTAATAGTCTGGCCAAATTAAAGAGAAACAAAGACCTATTATGCACTACTAAGCGAATGTAGCCACAACTGCAGCCTACATTCGCTTCTAGAGTGAACTTAATCTTCACAAATGTCCTTTGCGACATACACTTCCATATAGCTATAATGGGTGACCTGACACGGGCCCAGCCAAGGCACAACCTAATGGGGGTCAGGTCAGCATGACCCTATCATCTCATCATGTCATGTCGTGCCAGCCCATGGGCTGTGCCTACGCCCAGGCACGACCCTACCAGGGTTGAGCCGTGCCGAGATGGCTCGATAGCTCGCTAGGCCCGATGCGCCCCTACCCTGTGCGCCTACGCCTCACGGGGAAGAAGCCGCACGCCGCTGCCCCGGTGTCGCTGGGATGCCGCCTCGTGACCAAGCCCTACATCATCGTCCCACGCTGACTGGTGCCACACACCCTTGGGAGGGAGTCACGACGAGATGTGGGGAAGGGATGGAGGGGGGCGCCAGCCTTGGAGCATAGCTATGAAAGAAGGATGGGCGAGCGGCTGTGAGAGGAGAAGAGGAGGGGCAAATAGTGGCTACCAGGAGTCGGAGAGGAGTTGGGCAGGTGGCGGCTATGAGAGTCGAATCAGAGTCGCAGAGCGGAAGTCTACAGCGAAGAGGAAAGGAGGAGGCATGCGATGGCGGCTGGGAGTTGGACTGGTTTGGGTCTAGGATTTTGATGGGGCTGGCACTCCGTGCCGAGACAGGAGCCTAGCTACGGCCCTGGAATCGGGTCGGGTCGGCACGGGCCCGATGGCCGCCATCATGTCGTGTCGTGCCATGCATGGGCCGAGCCAAAACAACGGGATATGGGCTGTGCCGACGGTCCATGGGACTTATGGTCATCTATGCATACAACAAGTCTTGGGGCTAAGACACGTGGCCATTCATATTGTGACTAAGTCAAATACGTTTATTATCCCTATAAAACTTAGGTTACTTATAATTATTTGTGTTATTCGATCATCGAGACGCTATAATCTTCACAACAGGATCTAGATACTTTTACACTCGAATTATGGACTCCTTTTGCTGATTCCATCGATATGAACTACTTGGTCCATATATATTATGTATGCCCTTATAATATATGATAGGAAAAGTAACCAACGAAATAAATTAAGGGTACCATCAATAATTCGCAAGACAGAGCGCTGGTCCACGGATTGGAGACACGGAAATAACAAATTCACATCGTGCGTTTTAACGAGTGGGTAGAAGCAAGCCTCCAATGCAATATACATTCTTTATCTTTCAATAATCCACATCAATCATTAGCAGAGTAGCACAGTGCCATCCTACAAGCATTGCATGGGAAGGGAAGCAGCTAGCTAGTCTTTCTTTGTGCTGATCCGCTGACGTGCTCCAGAGTCCAGACGACGTCCTACCGTACCCTTGTGCCACCAGGTGCCGACGAGTGGAATCAGATATGCACCGTCAACCACGATAGCCAGATACGGTCAGGCGCGAAATTTCTGTGAAACTTTCACGAACAAAAGTTGGTCGGCGCGTAGTAGGTTGTACTAGCACCACCGGACGCGCTGCCACCGCGCCGGCACTGAACAGTGGAGGGAATTTAAAATCAGCTGAGTCCTTGTTTAGTCGTAAAAACTTTTCTAAAAAGTATTACAATAGCCGTCACATCGAATTTTTAAACGAATACATGGAGCATTAAATATAGATAAAAAATAACTAATTGTACAGTTTGTCTGTAAATGTCGAGACGAATCTTTTGAACCTAGTTAGTCTATAGTTAGACAAATTTTGCCAAATAACAACGAAAGTGTTACAGGAATTTTTCCAAAAAAATTTCACAATCTAAACACACGGCCTAAGCAGTGTTTGTACGGGATTTGGAGCATTTAAGATTTACCTTTCGCAAAAAAGGAGCATTTAAGATTTGGGTAAACACTGTTTGCAACAGTCACAGGGGCGTGAGAAGCCAGGGATTTATTCCTGGTTGAGCGATAATATTATAGGCCTAACAGCACTGCCGCATCAGCAGCGTTGTCCTCAATTTTTAGTACGGAGTACTAGTTTCCTATGATCACAGGTACCACGCCCTTATGTTCCATGTTATTTTTTCAGAGGCAGCTAAAATTTAATTAAGACATAATTTTAGGATTCTAAAAGATTTCAAATAAAAAAATCATTAACTACAAAGTTACATACCTCTTCCAGCTCTTCATATTCATCTAACTCCATTTCAAAAAGTTAATACTTTTTTTGCTTCACCTATTTTTAAGGGTGGTTAGTCACAACAAACTGCATCTAGAAATCCGATTTCTAGAGCTGTTGGTCTAGAAATCCTATTATTATACCTTCGCCTTACTTTGCTTTCGTCTCCTCCGTCATCTTCAACATCACTTGTTGAGCACTTGCACATCCATGGTCCTTGCATTCTCTCCTCATGCCTCCATGCGGCTCAAAATTGTAGACTAACTCACTCATTCACCTCACATTGAAAAGCATTAGTCCACTAATGTTGTTACTCAATTACCAAAACCAAACCGGATCTTCCAACCATATAATTGCAAACCGAACATGCCCAAGTGCCCGATAATCTAGGGACTCGTCCCCTCACGTCATGCCACTTCTAAGCATCAGACCACTTGTGTGAGCGATAATGTTGGCTTCGTGGGCACACTTGGGCACCAGTGTTCATGGAGGAGGCAGCGCGTGAGGGAGACAGAGAGGAGGCGGCGCGAGGGTCGCGCAAGGTGCGGAGCGCCGCGAAGCTTGCCGTCGCCAATCTCCCGTGGACCGCATTTGTCCTCCACAACATCCTCCCTGTGCCACCCTCCTGTAGCCCTCCATGTTGTCCTCCTAGCCTGCACCGCCGATGCCCCCTACACCGCCCTCCACATGCTGCCTTGCGGCTCCAGCGAGTTTTGAGCTTTGTTTGAAATGCACATAATCTTATTTATCATGGTTTCCCAAATTGTTTGAGACCTAACCTCAAACCGAACTTAACGAGCCGAGCCGAAGTTGAAAATTACTTAAAATCAACTCATTTTTATTTTAAAATAAACATAAGTTCAATCGGAGCATTTTAAAATGAGCCACCGAGCTGGCTCAACGAGCTTTTTTATCTATCCCTACGTGGCGGTGCCCACTCGATTTGGGAAGGAGAGTAGACAAATTTTTTTTATACGAGAAGAGAGAGAGAGAGTTGGTGTTGCAGAGAGGAGAAATGCGATGCAAGATTCGTAGTTGGGATGCTCGTGTTTTGAGAGCTGAAGCGTCTAGACGCGCGGGCTGAAGCATTGCTGAACATACAAAAAAAACCCTTTTCACAGATCCTAGCTGAACCAAACATACCTTTATTTTTATAGTTGACTAGTTGCTTACACCTTGGGTGTTAGCATTTTGCAGCGATGTTTGTTAGAAATGAGATGGTTAATCTGGAGCATTTTTGCTTTCTAAAAGGTCCAATAGCTGTTTTTTACTAAAAAATTAACTCAAGTTAAAACCCACGTATGTTTCATCAGTGAATGACGAGTTTTATCAGATGTTCAGACCCTAGGGCCTTGTTTAGTTCCCACGTTAAAACTTTACGCTCTATCACATTGGATATTTAGACACATGCATCGAGTGTTAAATATAGACTAAAAAATATCTAATTATACAGATTGCGAGTACTTTATGAGACGAATCTTTTAAGCCTAATTAGTCCATGATTTGACAATAAAGTGCTACAGTGACATATGCGCTAATGGCGGATTAATTAGGCTTAATAAATTCGTCTCATGGTTTACTGACGGATTCTATAATTTGTTTTTTATTAGTATCCAAACACCTCATGCAACACCCCCATATGACACCCGATGTAAGATCCCAAAACTTTACACCCTGGAATTAAACAAAGTCAGTAAAAGTTAATTATCCAAAAACACCAGCCAATGAGCAGCTGTTTGCAAGTTGGAAACATGCGTTTTGTGCGGTATATACTCCCTCCGTTCCTGAATATCTGTCATTTTCGTTTCTCGAGAAACAACTTTGACTTAATATATATTAAAAAATATTAATATTTATGATACATAATTAATACAATTGGAAAGATCTTTGAATCTAGGTTTTTAATTTAAAGATACAAATATTACACACATTTTCTACTAATTAAATCAAACACCTGTGGCACGCGCAACAGATATCTAACGGCCGAGGGAGTATATCGGATATACCCGAGCCAAGCGCAAGCGTCGCCGACTCGCCGTTGCCGTCGCGCCCCCACCTCCCATCCCCTCCGCTTCTTGGAAACCCATCACTAGCCGTCCGGAACGGCGACGCCTCCTCGTCCTCGGCTGCTGCTGCTACGGCGGTAGGTGCGGCGTCGCCTTCCTTAACTGCTCCTGCCCGCACCGCATCTCTTCCCCTTCCTCCATCTCACTGCTGCTCCCATTCCTATCCTCTCTGCTCTGCCCGTCCGCGTGTGTGCTCCATCCTTCTCCACCTGTCGCCGCGCCAACCGCCCCGCCGCCCCTCTGATGTCAGTCCCTGCCCGCACCATTTCTCCTTGCATGATTCCATCCAGAGGCTAGCTCCGGATTCTGATGCCCGTTTCGATTTCCGTCTGTAGGACCGGGCCGGGCGACGAGCTGGCCGAGCTGCTGTGGGACCACGGCCCGGCGCTGCGGAGGGCGCCCGCGCCGCCGCCGTTCAAGCCCTTCACCTGCAGCGCCGCCGGCAGCAGCAGGTCGCAGGAGCTCAAGCGCCACGCCGCGGCCACCAAGGCGGCAGCGTTCGTGACCCCCGTCGTCCCCGTCCCGCTGGGCATGCACGGCGCCGGCGCCGGGCTCGGCCTCGGCGGCCTCCCCGTCCAGGACGACGACGACGACGACGCCGTGCCGTGGCTGCATTGCCCCGTCGTCGACGACGGCGACGGCGACACGGCGCCGCTGCCCCCGGAGTACTGCGCCAGCCTGCTGTCCGAGTACTCGGAGGCGGTCGCGCCAGCGGCGGCCTCCCACGCCGCGGCCGTCGTCCTGGCCGCGCCACCTCCGCCAGAGGCCGGCGCGGCCAACAAGCTGGCCCCGCCGAGCGCCGCCGCCGGCGGAGGAGGGGAGGGCGTCGTGAACTTCACCTTCTTCTCGCGGCCCCTCCAGCGGCCGCAGGCGGCGTCCGCGGCCGCGAGCCACCCCGTCGAGTCCACGGTCGTCCAGGCGGCAACGAACCGGCTGCGGAGCACGCCGCTGTTCTCCGAGCAGAGGATGGCGTGGCTGCAACCGCCCAAGGCGCCGCGCACCACGGCGGCAGCGGCGACACCACCTCCACCACCTCCTCCGCTGGCGCCTCTGCTCCCAGATAGCCGCCATGGAGAGACAGTAGCTCAACCCCGACCGCAACCAGAAACAAGACCCCCCGACGCGGCAGCGGTGACGACCTCTTCGGTCTGCTCCGGCAACGGTGACCGGAGCCAGCTCAAGAGGAGCAGCCACCTGCCCGCGGACTGCTCGGTCAGTCCGGACGAGGTAGCAGTAGCATGCCCGACCACGGTCGCCACTGCAGTGCACCCATTGATCCGATCCAATCTCGCCGCGCGTCCCTGAATCCTGCCTGATTTGGACGCCCGCCTCTCTGCTCTGCAGGACCTGGACGACGAGCCCGGCGCGACGAGGAGGTCGGCGGCGCGGAGCGCCAAGCGCAGCCGCCCCGCCGATGTGCACAACCTGTCGGAGAGGGTACGCGCCGCTCCCATCGATGCCAATGCGTGCGCACTTGCATGCCTTGCCATCTCACTGACCGACCTTGCTGCGTGCGTGCGTGCGTGCGTTGCAGAGGAGACGGGACCGGATCAACGAGAAGATGCGCGCCCTGCAGGAGCTCATCCCAAACTGCAACAAGGTCTGTCTGCTCCACTCGATCGAGCCGCTTCGTCGTCGTCGTCGTCGTCGTCGTCGATGTGCCGAACTGCTGACGGAAAGCATCATCTGGCTTCTGTCGCATGCAGATCGACAAGGCGTCGATGCTGGAGGAAGCGATCGAGTACCTCAAGACGCTGCAGCTGCAGGTGCAGATGATGTCGATGGGCACTGGTCTCTGCATGCCGCCGGCGATGCTGCTGCCGGCGATGCACCAGCACATGCAGGCGCTGCACCACCACCCCATGGCGCACGCGCACTTCCCGCACCTCGGCATGGGGCTGGGCTTTGGCATGGGCATGGGAGCCACCGCCGCGCCGGGGTTCCAGTGCGTCGCGGCCGGCGCGCACTTCCCGTGCACGCCCATGGCAATGCCGCCGCCGGGGGCCCTGTTCGGCGTGCCGGGGCAGGGGATGGCCACGCTGCCCGCGGCGTTCGCTCACATGGCCGGCACCGTGCCGGCTGAGCAGATGGAAGCTGGTGCCGGTGCTGCGGCGGCTGCTCCTGCCCGGCCAGGAGAAGCAGAGCACCCGCCGGGCCACGGCGTGGCACAGGTACAGCGCTGCTGCAGCAGCGATCAGAATTGTCCTGCAGCCGCAACACGCTGCGCTTCAGCTACTGATGTCTGATGAGATCGCCATTGTTTCTTTGTGTGCTCCATCCATTACAGGGCGATCAGGAGGCCCAGCAGCACCCGGAGCAGACGTGAAGGCGAAGGCGACGAGGCGGCTGGCCACTGTGGTTGCTGGTGCTGGTGAGATGAGACGACATCGCCGTGACGCCATGTTGCTCTGAACGTGATCTGCTCCATCTCCATCGACTCTGACGAAGCGCATGCATGCAGATGCAGTGATGCGGCCATGTCATGCGAGGCCTTGTTTAGATACTGGATTTGGGCACCCGAATTACGGTAGCAGCACTGTTTAGCACGGTAGCATTTTTATTTTTATATAATAATAATTATCTAAACATTGATTAATTAGGCTTAAAATCTTCATCTTACAAAGTACAATAAAACTGTGTAATTAATTTTTGATTTCATACTCCAATGCAATGTCAAATGCAAAGCGGCAGGCTCGGGTTGTGAAGTCCGAACCGAGCAGACATTGTTGTTTGTACCGTCCCTGCTGTAACTTTGCTTGTACTAGTATTCCTAGATTGGAGGAGAATGTATAGAGAGGAACACGGTTTTTTTCACGCAAGAGACGGTTTTGTGATGTTTCATGAGCAGGAAAACGCCGTCCCCTGAACAGAAGCTGGCGCCCGTCAAGAGCTGAGCTCGAACTGTTCTGGCTTTGATTAGGCCTGCTCGCTTGGCTGAAAAAAGTGGAGGCTAGAAGTACCGTTTACTGATGTATCGTGAGAGAAAAATACTGTTCAGCCTTGTTTAGTTGACTTAAATTGGGGGCCATAAGCTGGCTAAAAAACACTGTTGGCTGATTTTTTGTGAGAGAAAAATACTGTTCCGGCTGAAAAAAACAAGCTGAATAAGACGGATTATAAGCCAGATGAACAGGGCCAAGTTCCGGCTGAAAAAACAAGCTGAATAAGAGGCCGTCTTATTCAGCTTGTTTTTTCAGCCGGAACACTATTTTTTTCTCACAAAAAATCAGCCAACAGTGTTTTTCAGCCGGTTTATAATTCCAGCCGAACGGCCCAAATCACTACGCACCACTGTAGCGCATTGTAGCATTTTATTTTTATTTGGTAAAAATTGTCCAAACATTAACTAATTAGGCTTCAAACGTTCGTCTCGCAAAGTACAACAAAACTGTGCAATTAGTTTTTGATTTCATCTACATTTAGTACTTCATGCATATACCGGTATTTTGATATGATGGGGAATCTTCTTTTTACATAGAGCCTGTTTAGTTGGCATGGATACCCAAAAAGTGAACCCAAAAAGTGCTACAGTACTTGTCACATCAAATCTTGCGGCACATGCATGAAGTACCAAATGTAGACGAAAGAAAAAACTAATTACACAGTTTGTCTGTAAATGTCGAGACGAATCTTTTGAGCCTAGTTAGTCTATGATTGGATAAATTTTACCAAATAACAACGAAAAGTGCTACAGTAGACGAACCTAAACTTTTTCACCATCTAAACACCCTCATAGTGGAATTTGGAAGAAAATTAGCATCTAAACAGGGCCTTCGTCATCTGAAACAGTAGCGTAGGTTCGGCAGGCAGCTATTTACTCCTTGCCAACCACTCGCACCTAAAAACATATACCAATGATCCAGGCAGGAACAGACAGGGGAAAGCCATCTGCTCAACTGTGATTATGGATGGGCTCAAGTCTCATACATGATGCATGTACTCCACTCATCCGTGCACACATACTGTGCATGATAGTACGCTACCATGCAGAATGCAGATTCAACACTCCTACTACTCCCTGCCTCCAAAGTCCAAATAATCCAAGCCCTTGTTTAGATTGGAAAATTTTTCAATCTGATGAATAGTATTACTCTCGTCTTATTTGACAAATATTGTCTAATCGTGGACCAGCTAGGCTCAAAAGATTCATCTCGTGATTTTCAACTAAATTATGTAATTAGATATTTTTTTACCTATATTTAATACTCTATACAAACGGCTAAAAATTGATGTGATAGAGAGAGTGAAAAAACTTGAAATTTTGAGGAACAAGGGGCAAACTCGTGATGGGCGAGGGCGTGGCGTTCGTCGCCTCATCCATCTCGCCAAGGGGCAAACTCGTGATGGGCGAGGGCGTGGCGTTCGTCGCCTCATCCATCTCGCTCTGCTTGGACTGTGCGTCTTTTGGCTGTAAAGTGCGCGCAATGAGCTGATCATTCAAGTTCCTCCCTGCCAAAGTACAAGGCAGTGGGCTGTTTGGTTCCCCGGCCACAACTTGCCATAGATGCTGTGGCGTGGCCACACTTGCGGCGGTGAAAACTGTCGCTACAGCTGTGGCGAATTTTGCTTCCTGTAGAAGCGGTGGTTTACCGAACTTTACTTCCTGTCCAAACAGTTGTGTTAGGGCCGTGGCAACCTCAACTTTGGGCCGGTTTAGATCAAAAATTTTTGCAAAATGGCACTATAGCAAGTTTCGTTGTTATTTGGCAATCAGTGTTCAATCATGGTCTAATTAGGCTTAAAAGATTCGTCTCGTCCATTTCGTCTAAACTGTGTAATTAATTTTATTTTTTATCTATATTTAATGCTTTATGCATGTGTCTGAATATTCGATGTGACGAGGAATCTAAAAAATTTTGTAAATTTTTTTAACTAAACAGGGCATTTGCTGTGACGTGGTGTGGCGGAAACCAAGGGCCTGTTTAGATGCCCGAATTCGGGCATGAACAGTGCCCCTGATACTGTAGCAATTTTGTTTTTATTTGGTAATAATTGTCCAAACATTGATTAATTAGGTTCAAAATGTTCGTCTCGCAAAGTACAACAAAACTGTGTAATTAGTTTTTAATTTCATCTACATTTAATACTTTATGCATGTGCCGACATTTTGATGTGACAGAAAATCTTCTTTATACATAGTGAAATTTAGGAGAAAATTTGAAATCGGTCCAAACACATTCCACACTGCGGCGGGAGCAGTAACTGTGCTGTGCTGTGAGCCTGTGACCCTGAGGCCTGAACAGTGAGCCATCTGACTGCGCAAGAGGATAAGCTGGAACAGTGGATGCTGTCGGATTGGCGGATCAGTCAGCGGCGGTCTATCACTCATCACTAAGGCTGCATAAAAAAAACTCGAAGCTCGTTAGCTCGCTCGGCTCGTAGCTAGCTTGGCTCGGCTCGGCTCGACTTGTTACCCTAACGAGCCGAGCCGAGTCAAGATTTTAGCTCGTTAGCTATAACGAGCCAACTCGAGCCAGCTCGCGAGTGGTTCGTGAGCCAAACGAGCCATAGTTTTAGGAAAAAAGTCATCATAACTTATATTATGTTTATATTACTTCATGTCTTGCACTCTACAAATAGTTGATATATTAGCTCATACGAATATTTTATTCAATTTAAGCCTATTAGATATATTATTTTTATATTATTACTATTTTCAAGCTTTTGATAAATGCAAATATTAAATTTTGTATATTTTTTATAACTGGCTTGCGAGCCTAACGAGCCAGCTCGAGCTTTTAACGAACCGAGCCGAACTGGCTTTCTGGCTCGTTATCCTAACGAGCCGAGCCGAGCCGAGCCGAGCCGGCTCGTTATCCACCCTTACTCATTAGTCATCACCGGTCGCCCCCTTTGTGGTGGTGCTGTGTTGCTGCTGCCTCTGCGCGACCGGCTGCCTTTTTAAAGAAAGGTCTCTCCAGCTCTGGCCTTGTTTAGTTTCTCTAATTTTTTCTCAAATTCTATTATAAAAAAGATTCTCTATCACATTAAAATATCGGCAAATGCATAGAGTACTAAATGTTGATAAAATTAAAAACTAATTGCACAGTTTTGTTGTACTTTGCGAGACGAACATTTTAAGCCTAGTTAGTCAAAATTTGGATAATTTTTACCAAATACAAACAAAATGCTACAGGAATTCTGATACAGTGTTTTTCTCTCCTATTCTGTGAACTAAACCAGGCCTCTGCTATGTTTACTGTCGCCGCTCTACTGTGGGGGTGTTTAGATGGTAAGTGAACAGTTTTTGACATCACATTTGATGTTTTATAGAATGTTGGAAGAGGTTTTCGGATACTAATAAAAAAACTAATTATATAAATTGTATAGAAATCGTGAGACGAATTTATTAAGCCTAATTAAGCCGTCATTAGCACATGTGTGTTACTATAGCACTTAAGGCTAATTATGGATTAATTAGGCTTAAAAGATTCGTCTCATGATTTCCAACCAAACTATGCAATTATTTTTTTTTCGTCTACATTTAATACTCCATGCATGTATCTAAACATTCGATATGATAGGGTAAAAAATTTTTAAGTAGAAACTAAACACCCCCTGGGCAACTCTTGACGCCGTCCATGCGCCCGTGTCCTGAACCTGAACCGCCGGCCACACAGCAGCGGCGGCACGACCCCCCGGCGCTGATCTCCTCTCAAGCCTAGTTCAGTTCCTCCCAAAAATTTTACACCTTATCACATCAGATGTTTGACATACTCTCTCCATCCGCTAGTCGTTCTAGCGGTGGGAGAGATTACCAAGCCTTGTTTAGTTCCCAAAATAGTTTGCAAAATGTAACTGTAGCGTTACTGTAGCACTTTCGTTGTTATTTGGTAATTATTGTCCGATCATAGCCTAATTAGGCTTAAAAGATTCGTCTCGTGATTTACAACTAAACTGTGTAATTAGTTTTATTTTTTATCTATATTTAATGTTTCTTACATGTGTTCAAAGATTCGATGTGACGAAAATCTAAAATATTTTATAAAATATTTTAGAAACTAAACAAGTGCCGAGCAGTGATCAAAAAGACCCTGCTTATCCCTATACTGCAGTCAAGTACGTGAGCAAAAGCTGCTGCCGATTGGATCTTTGGAGTGGCCGGGTGCCGAGCGGAGGAGAGGGCAAAGTTGCTGCGTCTGACACTAGCTAGCTGCTGCACTTACACCAGTTAGGTTGCTGCACCTGCACTGGCTAGGCTGCTGCCGCTGCAATAGCTAGAACGGCAAGCTTTTTGATACATAATTTGAATCTAGAAGGTCTTAGACTATAGGACAGAGGGAGTATATATAGAGTATTAAATATAGATTGAAAAATAATTAATTGTATAGATTATATGTATTTTGTGAGACGAATTTTTTGAGTCTAATTAGTCCATGATTAGACAATGTCATACTACAGTAACATGTGCTAATGACGAATTAATTAATCTTAATAAATTTGTCTTATAATTTAGAAACCAGTTCTGTAATTAATTTTTTTATTAGTATCCGAACACACCTCGCAATATCCCATAAAGCATTCAAAACTTTACCCCTCAAACTACACGAGCCCTCGGCCACACCGTGTGTGCGGTGCGGTGTTGCTGCCTTTAGTGGCGGCATCGTGTCATCTTCAGAAGTACGGCTACAGGGATGTTGCCGCTGTGGGGAGCATTGGCAACGCTGAGCAGAGCTGCATGTGCAGTGGCCACGGATCCGTTGAACATTGTCCAGCTCTGTCTCTATTGACCGCTAAACCCTCCCATCCAAAACCAAATTACAACATCTTTGGCTTTTCTATATATATTGCCTTTAGTATTTTATAGACATAGGTACATCTATGGCTTTGTTCGTTTGAACTTATCAGTTATGATATATTGTTTTTCTCTCATAACAAATCAGTTAATAGTACTTTTGAGCCTGTCTTTTCAACGAAGTGAACAGGGCCAGAAAGCTACATATCTAGAAAAGTCAAAACGTCTTATAATTTAAGACGGATCGAGTACTGGTGTACTACTGTACCTACAGTACGTACCAGGAAAAATATAAATCTCGTTTTTTGATGTAAGATTAGTGTAAGTGTAAAATTATGCATTTCTCCCTCCTCTATCATTCTAGAAATAGTTGCTTTCAGGAATGTTCTTCTCATGGATGGAGAGTACGTTAGTTTTTAGGTATTTTTATTAGGTTGGTCTTATTGGAAAAGGTGATCTCTAACTCTATAATTACATTTTTTTAGACAAAAGTCCTGTTTTGCAGCACTACTTTAACAGTACTTTTCAACAAACGAATAATATTTTTCTCTCACAACAAATCAGTATAAACTAAATTTCAGTGAAACAAACCGGAGCAAGGTTTGAAATGTAGGATTTCATTACTTTTGGAGGGAGAGGGGCAATCTTGCATTATGGCCTCATGATGAAAACTCCTTCGCTTGGATTGGAATCAATCAAGAGGTGACGCTAATAATGGTGATGCGGGCAGGCAGTCAACGAACGATGTCGGCGTCAGTGGAGTGGAGCCTAGCCGGGTGTTTCTGTTTCTGTTCCTGAATCTTGACCGCGCTTCATGCCATGTCTCATCCCAAGGAGAAAAGAAAAAAAAACAGCAACAGCCAGCCAAGCCACGAGCCAGAGCAGCCTTTGCCGTGGCGTTTGGACAGGCAGCCCGATTCCTTTACTGCGCACGCGGGGGCCCACCTCCGGCCCACGAGGACGAGCTGATTGAGAGGCCTAGTGGGCCAAATGATTTTTCTATAGAGCCCGCCAGCCAGGGTAAGCACCAGTGGTGGACTGGTGGGGAATGGGGATGGAAAGGCGAGGCCGCGAGCGCAAGATGAATGGAGGAGAGTGGCACAATGACAGACCGGTGCACCCATTGAAGTGTAATGTGGGCCACTGAGCTAGAGTATGGGCGTTCTTGATCGCACATCAACCCATCTAGGCAAATGTTATGGAAATAGAGGTGTCAGGGAGCACTAGCGAAGCAAGAGGACATACACGTGTGTAGCTATGAAGTGCTCAACTATTTTTTTTGTGTGTATTCTGCAATCAATAGAAAAAAATCATGGAGGAGAATGTTCTTGTTTGCGCCTGTGGATATTTAGTTCACACAAGTGTTGCACAGGGCGGAGCTAGGGACTCGTGGGAAGGAGGCACATATTCTCTTCTTCCTCCCTCTCCTCTTTATATTATTTTCAGTAATTATAGGACGCGGGCGTCCGTCCTATCCGGACGTCGCGCGCCCACTCCACCTCGCTGCTGCTGTGCCCCCTGTCCCGCGCTGCTCGCTCGCTCTCGGCTGTCCCGTCGTGCGCCGCTCCCTACCGTCACGCGCGCCGCCTGCCCAGCCAAGTCAAGCCTGGTGGTGGTGGTGCTCGCGTGCCGCCACAGGTACTAGTGCTGGTGGTGCTCGCAGGCCGTCGCTCGCCGCTGGCTCCGACCTCAACAGCTGGAATCGGCTGCCCCTGGCCTCCCCTGTGTTGCAAAGCGCATGTTTCAAGTGTTTCAGATGGTTTATAGGTATGTTGCAAGTATTTCATATGGATGTTGCAAAAGTAGATCAGGATATTACACATTTTCAATGGCTATACACGTATGTTGCAAGAGTTTGTTCAAATTGTTTCGTCTATTTCAGATGTATGTTGCAAGTGCCTTTATCTAGATGTTGCATATGTTGCAATGACTATGTTGCAAGTGTATATTCTAAATATTTTATATGTTTGTTGCAATTGTTTCATCTGAGTGTTGCAAAACTAGATTTTGATATAGGATTGTTGAGCGAGGAAAAAAGAGCTAGATCTCTGTCCTACTCGCTCCGGGCGTTAGGGAAAGACGGCAACCAATCTAACTTTTTTTTCGAGAAACAACCAATCTAACTTAAGGTCCCGTTTGGCAGGACTTCACTTTACCAGTGAAGCCGTTTTTTAGCTTCAGCTCCACGGATAGCTCTCTCGGTGGAGCCGGAGCCGTTTTGGTATCCCATTTGACAAAACAACTATCTGTGGTAGACAAAAGAGACAAAAAGTCCATAATGCCCTTCTTTTTTTAATTTTTCCTCCTCGTTTCCTTCTTCTACCTCCGTTCGGTTTCACGCATCCGCATCGCCGCACAGCGCTGCACACCGCGCTCCTAGGCAGCCCCCGCACCTACGCCGGCGCGCCCTTCCTAGCACCCCTGTGCGCCCCAGTGGCCACTCGAGCTCTTCTCCGCGCGCGCTTCTCTCTCGGGGTAGTATGGGCTCGGTCCTTGCTGGCATCCCCATGGACGAGATGAAGTTGAGAGAAGCTACTTTTTTTTTTTAGCTTCATCCCTCCCTAAACCTTTGTAAGAGCAGGTTTTTAAAGGTTTCACCAGTAAAGCTGTTTTTATTTTATTTTGTTTGGCAGAAAACAGCTCGAAATAGTTCGGAAGTGACGGCTCAACAATCGACTGATTTTTGTTTGTGTTTCAGTCGATTGTTTTCAACCAATCGGAATGGAACGCGTGCGCATGGAGCCTGTACATACGAACACAAGTTGGTGTTTCAGTCGATTGTTTTCAACCAGTCAGAATAGGACACGTGCGCATGGAGCCAAATACGTCCGAACACAGGTCGGTGGCACAAAATGCAAATCGAAGCAGATCAAGACCCGATAACTGAAAAAGAGAGGTTACACAACTGAAACCAAAACCCGTTAAGAAAAAATGATCTTGGTGGGTCACGATCTAAACCCGATAACAAACAGGCTTGACGGCCAAGAAAGGAAAATGCCTGAATCGAAGCAGATCCAAAAACATCTTCCGGCTAGTTGATCGGAACACAGGGAGAAAAACATGCGAACAAAAGGAAGGCAAAACCATCTCAAAGAATACATACTGATGAAGATGCAGATCAAGACGATAATACCCAACAAAATCAGGTAATACTTAACTCTAGATCATCACTTTCTGCTTCCCCACTTCTCTGGACTAAAAAATCTGCATAAAAACTTGAAAAAAAAAATTAGATTCAAGGTTCACAGCTTACTAGGCTGTTGTCAGCCTGATCTCTTCTAAAGATACACCACCAAAAGTTTCTCGTGCTTGCATTTTCTCTTTGTAAAAAAAAAGAATCACACTTTGTGTTCCTTTTTTTCTCAAAAAATAGAATAAAGAATCACAAATTGATACTACAACTAGATTTCGTGTAGGCAAACGGGAGGACAGACAAAGGCTTGTGAGATTTCTAAATGATGTAGGAAGAGACTTTAGCTGGTTTGCACGCAAGTCAAGATCAATCAGGCTGGAAAGTTCCCCGAAGGTATCAGGCAGATTGATCAGCTGGTTTGAGTGGAGGTCAAGCTTTGTCAAGTATCTAAGGCTACCAATTGTTGATGGGAGTGCCATGATCCTATTCTCAGATAGATCAATCTCAGTGACATCCTGTAATTTTCCAAGCGAGACAGGGAACCACTCAACTTGGTCCACCAGCTTACCCCGGAGATTGAGCTCTGTAGTCCTTCTTTGCCGATGACTCTATAAGGCTAGCCACTTGGATAAGGCCCAGCTTTTCTGTGTCAGTACCTGCAAAAAATGATATATTTTATTAGGAGAATACAGACACTAATTTTTTTTTATGTTACCGTAGAAGAAGATGGTCTCCATGCTAGGCCTAGAGAAAATATGGCTAATTGTTCATTGTTCATTACCATCTCTTATCTACTCCAAATCAGGAAAAGTGTAAGTTATTTACAGTTTTCACGACACGCTGTAGAATTCTGTTCGAAAGAAGTACTGGCCACTATCCAAATAGTGGAAGTTCAGTTGAGATATCCCTCACATGTTTGAAGCAGAGAAACCTGGAAAGTATAAAACTACCTCACAGAATCATCACAAATCACCCCATGTCCTCTACTCCTATTACTACTCATAGTGAACTAATGGGAAGGAAAGTGTAGCTATTACAACCAAGTTACTAATACCATGGTGGCCTATGGACAGATCATCTATACAAAACTATCGTCAGACAAAATCTTATGTTACCATAGACACTGAGTAAAACAAAATAAACAGCAACTTGGCGAATTTTACCATAGCACTACTGATAATTAAAATGAAGAACATCCCAGCAATCATAAATTAAGCGTTGAGGAGTGTTAGATAGTGTGCATGCATTTGTAATAGAAGATAGGCACAATCCCGCCAGGACAATGTGTGTGGTCAAGAGCTATTGGCGGATGTGCGTGGTCAAGAGATGTTGGTGTAACGTGTGTGTGCATGTGTAAGATAGGCGCAATCCTAAGATGTGAGTTGTCAAGAGCTATTGTAGATTAGTTAACAAGATCTCTTGGAACAACCTTGACCACTACTTGGAGGATGCCGATCTCATATATGTAAGCCACGGACGGGGCTGTTCCGTTCCTCTGATTAACACGCATGCGCTCGTAACCTAAGATAGGTACGCCGTTTCTCCTACACGCCTCTGATATTTCTTACATGATATCAGAGCCAGATCTCCACAAAATCCAATCCACCAAATCCAGCGCCATGTCTAGCTCCAACTCATCAACCAATTTTCTCTCTGGCCTAGTTGTCTCGGAGAAACTAGGAAAGCTGAATCATGCGCTGTGGAAAGCCGAAGTTTGTTCAGCCACACGTGGCGCTCATCTCCAAGGGCACATCACCGGTGACACCAAGGCACCCGAAGAGGAGCTCATCGCCACCGTTGATGGAAAACAAGAGAAGAGGCCGAACCTGGCCTTTGAGGAGGGAAGCCAAGGACCAACAGGTCCTGAGCTTTCTTCTATCATCGCTCACCAAGGAGGTGAAGATCCAAGTCTCCACATGCGAGACCACGGCGGTGATCTAGAAAGGCCATCGAGCAGATGTATGTGTCTCAAAAGCGTGCATGCACCGTAAACATTCGCATCGCCCTCGCCAACACCAAGAAGGGAAATTCCACGGCTACTGAGTACTTCGCGAAGATGAAGGCACTCGGCGACAAGATGGTTGCAGCTGGACGACGGCTTGATGATGAAGAACTGGTAGAGTATATACTCACCGGACTTGGAGAAGACTACACTTCACTGGTCACAACCCTAACTGCTAGGGTTGAGCCCATCACAGTTGGGGAGTTGTACTCACAACTTCTTAACTTTGAGACCCGCATGGACCTGACCTATGGAGGTAGTCTTGGGTCTGGATGGGTGAACGCCGCCAGTCAGGGATGTGGTGTGTCTTCGCAAGAGGAGGAGGCCGCGGCCAAGGATGACACAGCGGCCAGAACAATCAGTGTGGCCGTGGGCGTGGCGGTGCATCAACACGTGGTCGCAGCAACTAAAACAACGTGTCGCAAAGGGGTGGCAGGCAGTGGGTACAACAACAACAACCACCGTGCACCGCAGTCTGATGGTGATGAATGCCCTCTATGCCAAGTCTGCTTCAACCTAGGGCACACGGCGGATCGATGCTGGCACAGGTTCGATGAGAACTACGTGCCAGATGCAAAGCTAGTAGCTGCTGCGACGAACTCCTACACCATTGACACCAATTGGTACACCGACACCAGCGCCACCCACCATATCATGGGTGAGCTGGAGAAGCTGTCCTTTAGAAACAAATACCATGGGGGTGATCAGATCCACACCGCTGATGGTGCAGGTATGGATATTAGTCATATTGGTCATAGTACTATTCATGCCCCATCTCGCAATATTCATCTTAAAAATTCCTTATATGTTCCACAAGCCAAAAAGAATCTTGTTTCTGTTCACAAGCTAGCTTCTGACAATGATGCTTATTTAGAATTTCATCTTGATTTCTTTTTGATTAAGGATCAGGCAACGAAGAGTATCATCCTTGAAGGGAGGTGCCACAAAGGGTTGTACCCCCTTCCTGTACATTCAATAAAACAAGCTTGTGGCGCATCTAGAGCTCCTTTGTCAAGGTGGCATAGTCGCTTAGGTCATCCCTTATCAGTCATTGTGAATCAAGTTATTAGCAAAAATAATCCCCCTGTTTTAGATCAATCATCATCTAGTGAGTCGGTTTGTGATGCTTGTCAACAAGCAAAGAGCCATCAATTGCCTTATTCTAGATCATCAAGTGTTTTCCTTTAGAACTTGTTTTCTCAGACGTCTAGGGTCCTGCACCAGAATCTGTTCGTCGAAATAAACATTATGTGAGCTTTATTGATGACTATAGTAAATTTACTTGGATCTATCTGTTGAAATATAAATATGAAGTTTTTCACAAGTTTCAGGAATTCCAAACGCTTGTTGAAAGATTGTTCAATAGAGCTATGCAAACTGACTGGGGAGGGGAGTATCAAAAACTTAATTCCTTCTTTAATAAGATTGGGATTATACATCGTGTTTCTTGTCCACATGCTCATCAACAAAATGGAGCTGCCGAAAGAAAACATCGCCACATTGTAGAAGTTGGTCTATCCTTGTTATGACATGCATCCATGCCTCTGAAGTTTTAGGATGAGGCATTTCTTACGGTCACATATTTAATTAATCGCATTCCTAGTCCCACTATACACAATCTTACACCCATGAAACGTCTTTTCCAGCAAGATCTTGATTATTCCATCCTCCGGGTCTTTGGATGTGCATGTTGGCCAAACCTACGTCCCTATAATTCTCACAAACTTAAATTTCGATCTAAGCGATGTGCTTTCCTTGGGTATAGTAATCTTCACAAAGGATTCAAGTGCCTTGATATCTCCTCTGGTCGTGTATATATTTCTAGGGACGTTGTGTTTGATGAAAATATCTTTCCTTTTTTCAGAATTGCATTCTAATGCCAGAGCTCGTTTGTGTTTTGAAATAACTCTCCTTCATCCAGCTTTGCTAAATCCTAGGGCTATATCAGTAGTAGATCAATTAACTAATATTCCTCAAAATGATCCTACTGATGTTGTTATTTTGCATGAAGAAAATCCAATACAGAATGCAGGAGAAAATTGTGGAAACAGTGCTGGAAACCAGGTTCCAACTGCTGGCACAGGTCCTGGAGAGGATGCACACAACCATACCGTGCCAGAAGGTGGTACAACGCATGCACACATGCATACCACGCCAGGAACTGGATCCTATGAAATTTCTGCACCAGAAGGTGGTACAACGCATGCACACATGCATACCCGCCAGAATCTGGATCTGAGGAAATTGCTGCTAGCGCTGGATCCCAAGAAGAGCATGCATCTGGATCCTCCGTGACACCACTTCAAGCTGGACCAAGGGCCCGTCTCAGAAATGGCATTCGTAAGGATAAGGTATATACCAATGGTACTGTTAGATATGGTTTTCTGACCTCTAGTACCTGCAGCATTGATGAAGCACTAGGAAATGAAAAATGGAAAGAAGCTATTGGAAATAGACTTTGTTCCTTCAGGTGATCAGGTGGCAGATGGGTTTACAAAACCACTGTCAGTTCGGCTCCTAGAGAATTTCAAATACAATCTCAACCTAGTACAGTTATGATTGAGGGGGGCTGTTAGATAGTGTGCATGCATTTGTAATAGAAGATAGGCACAATCCCACTAGGATGATGTGCGTGGTCAAGAGCTGTTGGTGTAACGTGTGTGCATGTGTAAGATAGGCATAATCCCAAGATGAGAGTGGTCAAGAGCTATTGTAGATTAATTGACAAGATCTCTTGTAACAACCTTGACGGCTTGACCACTACTTGGAGGATGCTGATCTCATATATGTAAGCCACGGACGGGGCTGTTTCGTTCATTCTAATTAACACGCATGCGCTCGTAACCCAAGATAGGGTACGTCGTTTCTCCTACGCGCTTCTGATATTTCTTACAAGGAGTTAGCAAAAAGAATTAAGACCACCTAGTTTTCCAAAGCAAACCTGATGACCTACACTTGTTATATGCTACTGGTTGCTAGTTTGCTGCTACTGCTATCTGGGGTACCTGCATAACAGATGGAGACAGGAAAACAAGCTGCTAAAAACAGAGGGAGGCAGAATAGGAAACTTTAGAAAGGAAATTGCAGACTATCAGACTATCTTCCAGAAAAGTAGCAGCAAGCCAATACAGCTTGCGTATGTAAAATATTACTGAACCTAGATTCTACAAAACTGAACCAAAACTTAAATGAGAGTTTGTGAAATGAGATGCAGGCAATCTGATCTCTCATGCTTCTCATATTCTCCCTTTCTCAAAATCAAAGGCCAGAAGTCCGTAATTTTCCCATTAGAAAAAAAAACTGCGATCGATTTTCTCAATGGGAAAGGCAAATACAACAGAAGTTAACTTTGAGTTGTTGCAACACAGCAGCACAGACTCAATGTCAAAAAAACCAGTCATGGTCAACCCGAACAAAGCTATCTATGTCAAAAGAATTCAGTTATGGACATAGGGAAAACCAAAAACTGCAGTTCGACAAGCCATAGTTTTTTATCCAGATAAACATTTGCAAAAAAAATGTAGTGCTACTCTGTTTGCAAATTAATGAAAAAATAGTTCTGAGACTAGTTAAGCTCTTGGAAAGGCTATACAGTGTCAAAACTCAAACAAAAAAAACTCCAGATCTTTATACTTGTATATGCAAACAAAACCAAATAAAGTTTTGCATTAGGTTGCACAATATGAGCCCTGAACTTTCAGTTATCTTGTTATGTTCTATCCGACTGGTTGCTAACTTATCAGGAAAACTTCAAGTGGCTTTTGTTGAACTCTCCAGGAAATAATTGTCCATCACTATTGACTACTAAAAAAAATCTAGCTCACCTTTTGTGGTTCTAGAACTGAGATTTCAGAACAAGACATTCCTGATATGTGTTAATGTGAGTGATAGTGCTTATCTATTCGATCGGAGTCTGCATTAGCTACACAAAGCCAAGTGAAGAAAAAGCTGACATACTCTACTCAAAAGTAAATTCTACTCTAAAGTAAAACTGAAAACTGAACTTAGAATGAAAATAGGATACACTGATCTTAACCAAAACTTGAACATAGATTCTACAAAACTGAACCAAAAGAGATAATATCTATGAGTCAACATTAATAAACTAAAACTGAAATACTGGACCTGAACTACAACTTACTGAACTTAGAATGAAAATAGGATACACTGATCTTAACCAAAACTTGAACATAGATTCTAGAAGACTGAACCAAAAGAGTTAACATCTATGAGTCAACATGGAAGACTCTTAGTTGTGCCATGTGCATCGCCTAATCTGTGTTGTTTCCATGATATATATAATAAACGATTGAGCATAATTACACATATACAATAAGCTGCTGGAAAATAACTTGAAACTAGATATTAAACCGAAATATAATTTGTCACATGGTCACACAGGTACAAGTAGCACTGCACTTAGACTGCACAACACCGAAGATTTCAATTCAAATATTTTTAGATTTAGATATCAGGTGTATGAGTAAAATGTAATTCTGAAAATGCTAAATAGACAAGCCTGGATAAAAAAAAACTAGACTGAAACTCACACAAAACTGAGCCAATAATTGAATAGGCTTTGCTGTGGTACTCTCAAATAACTGTGGACCGTCGATCTGGATGTCTTTTTCCATGTATTACTTTATAGGAGGTAATCACAATATTATATATTTAATTATTCTAATTTTGGAAGGAAATGATGTGTCCAAATATGTTGTCTATTTCTTTTTGGAAAGTTTAGTATTGATTTTTCTTTGAACGTGATGGAGAGTTAGCAATGATTTTTTATTAACGTGACAAAGGTGTGTGTATGGTACAGTACATAATATGATGGAAACCTTTTTGAACATGATATATACAGGTGTGTTTTTTAGAACGTGATATGTACATACGTGTGTACAGCATCGTGCTTTACTGATTAACTTTTTTTTATAATGTGCTGAAAGGAAAAATATGTAATCTTTGGTGCAACTTTTCAAACAAAATCATAACAATATATGAGGTCCGTGACAACTTTGGTGCTTTGGTGTGATCTTTGTTTTTCGTTACATGACAGCTAGCGTGACGCTTTTTAAAATATCCTCTCAATCGATCATGTAACATAGTTTTAATCGTGTTGCCATAATGTACACGTTCAACAATGTAATATGTTAGTGTAACATATTTTAGATTGCCAAATAACGTGTCATGTACTAATCTTTTTTTTATGCCGCTGGAGACTTCCGTATGCCGCGGGACTGTCGCTTGTTGATGGCTTTGTTTGCACGTCCGAAACACTTTGCATGCAAAGGAAAAAACAAGTTGCATGCAAAGGAACAAAGAATAGGAAGGGCCATGAGCCCATCCGTGTGCCTCCCGTGATTTGAGGATTTAAAATCTTTTTCTTTTTTTAGGTTAATTAATCAATTGATTAATTTTAAAAAAATCAACAACAATCAATGGCTCAGATTTGTTTGAGGTATTACCTTCTAACAAGTAAAAGGTGTACCGTAGCATTCCCCTAATTGAATACCCAACACTCAAGGGTCATATATACAAGAAAAAGTGGAAACTCTTTAATAATATATAGCGCCCAGAGGAGAACAAAAATCACATTACTAAAATAAAACACTTCAGGCATCAGCTCAACATCATGCTAGCAGGGAGCAAGCTCAAGTCGATGGGTGCATGCCCTGAAAATAAATTCTACTCGATTTGAAGTTAACTAGTACTGAAAATAGGCTGCAATGAACTTAAACTGAACTTGTTGGACTTTAACAGAACTTGAACTAAAAATGGGTTCTAAAAAACTTAACCTGAAATTGAACTAAACCTAAAGTATAACTGAAAATAAATTCTACTGGAATTAAACTGAACTACCGTCACTACGCACCCTGAAACCTAAACTAAAACTTAAAAAAAAATATAAAATTAGAGTAAACTAATAACTAAACTGACGACATCACTGAAACTGAAACTAGACTGAAAACACTAAACAAGAGAAAGGCCGGAGGCGTCTTCATCGTGACTTGTTACTTGTTAGTAGGAGGGGTGGCTAAGCTGCGAGAGAGATGAAGTAAAATGTTTAGTGCTGCCGCCACAAAGACCATGAGAGAGAAGATGCACAGTAAAAAAGCTTACATGTGGAACTCTAGATATGAAGTGGGATGAAATAGCTAGTAGCTGCCTCTCAACATGAAAATCGCCAATGAACACTGGTTACTTAACGATAAAGATGTCTCTGTACTTCACTGAGTACTGAACGGCAAAACTGAAAACTGAGCCATAAAACTAAAATACTGAAACCTTTTTAACACATGAACAACAATTTAGGACTGGACATGAATGCTGAACCTTAATCTCTCTTCAATAAATTTATCTCTGAATATCGACTGAAATAACTGCTAAAATCATGAAACCACCATTGATACTACCAAACAATACAGAACCAAATGAACTTAGACCACACCACACAGAGTAGGAATCTGAGCATCAGATTTATCGCATGATTATTAAGGGGAAAAAGAGAGAAGGCATGTGATAAGTCGAAATACACATACAGTCTGAAGAATGAAGACCAAAAACATGCATTCATTGATACAAATACTGAAAAAATTTGGAGAAACAGTGCCTACATACGGGAAATAAAAACAAAATCCGATCCATTCAGAAAAAAGGAGGCAAACAACTTACACATAGGATTTTCATATTCCCTTTGGTCCTATCTAACCGACAAAAAAAGATTCGAGAATGGCTCTAGTTTCGACCTCAGGCAAGAACTTGACAGAGGAAGATGTTGCTGCATTTTTTAGGGTTTTGGTGTCTGATTCTTTTGCGTGGGAAGTGATACGGCATAGTGGCTCTGATTTTAAGGTGCTCTTTCCCACAAAAGGGGACCTTACAAAGATGACAAGATTCAACGCTGAGATGAAGGAAGGAGTGACTCTCAAGTTTCAGGAGTTCAAGGAGGATGAGGAGTATTTTGGTCATGCGCTACCAGTGGTTTGGATGCGAGTAAAGAATCTCCCAACAATCCTAAGAGAGTATGTCATCTTGTGGGCGCTTGGAACTCTTTTTGGTGTCACTCAGGAAGTGGATATGGTCACCACCAGAGTGAATAATTTTGGAAGATTTGCAGTGGCGGTTTTAGAACCTAAAGCAATTTCAACCAAGTTGGATGTCATTATTGGTAATAGATACTTTCAATTGCCTTTTGAGGTCGAACCCTTTTTGCCCAATATTGGGTTGCAGAACATTTGGAGTACTCAAATTAATGGCAATGAAGATCATGGTAATGGTGCAACAAAGGATGATGAGATGAGAGAGGCACAAAATAATCTGAAAAATAATATTCCAGATGCGAGTGCAGGGATTGCTGAGAAGAACAACATGACTGGAAAAGAGGCTAAAACTAAAGAAACACAGATGGACATGGATCTTTCGGAAGATGACTTGCTAGGAGAAGAGAATGAGCTCAGCGAGGCAGCTCGTAATTTTGTAGGAATTAAGGAAGGGGATGCCGTAAATGTGAGGAATGCATCATCACTTGCACCGCCTGTTTCGCTTGGGTCATTATCAGCCAGCAAGCCACTGGGCTTGGCTTTGATGGCTCAGTCGAAGGCCTCTTTGGAGGGCAATCCGTCGGGCTTGGCCCAGCCGAAGACAACGTCACAGGGATCGACGTTGAGAGGCTCCACTGACCAAGTTTTACATAACACAGAAAAGGGGTTGGCGGCTAACATCACTGCTGCTGCAGTTTTTTCAAACAGTGAGGAGCAAGTACAGGTGCTTGCGGCACGGTTTGAGAGGACTGATGATGCAGCAGCTATTCACAGGGAACATCTCATTGGTGCCTCTCTCGACGCAATGATAGGTGCAGGAGTGTCAGCTGATGGGGGATTAGAGTATGAGTTGGGGAGTGTCACGAAGATGGCAGTGTTATCGGAGGGAGAACTTACACCAGTGCGGCGAAGCAAACGGAATGCGGAGATGGCCGATGTACATTCTCTCGAGAAGGCAGAAAAAAGAGCTGCTGTCAAGAACCTCGAAATTACCCAAGGTAACAAATTTACATTTACAGTTTGCTCTTTTTCTAATAATCGTCTCGAGGAAAACTTAGGGAGAGTGGGTATTACTTTGGGTAACACGGAAAATTTAGTGCTTTAATTAAAGATGTTGAGAAAGAGAGAGTGAAACCTTCTCATTTGTTCAACAAAGTTGATGTCCGAAATAACTTAGACTTTGATCCAGAGTTTGAGGAGGATGAGATCGATCCTGACACCTCCACTGTCAGTCGACTCTGTGGCGACTTAATAGAGGAGGTAATCGACGATAATATTGCGGACCTTGATGGAGTACTTGTAGATGTACCTATCAAGGTGGCAAAGAATAAAAAGAAAAAGAAATTCCTCAATAAAAATACAACGACAAGGAAAAAATATTGTTCTAATGAAAGGGGTTTTTTGGAATTGTAGAGGTTTGCGTGACCTAGCCAAGCATACGTTCTTACATGATGTATTGGAAGATAATAAACTCGACTTTATAGCACTATCAGAAACTAACAAAAATAGTTTCTCGGCTCAGTGTTTGGAAAATTTTAGTGCGGGGGCTGATTTTGTCTGGCATTGGCGGTGTCCTCGGGGTATGTCCGGGGGGATGCTAATGGGGATAAATCAACAATTTTTTGAAGTAGAAAGTATTGTTGATGGGGATTACCACATTAAATTTGTTGTTAAAAATAAAGTAGATGGTTTTCGATGGGCCCTTCTGTCTATTTATGGTGCAGCACAAGAAGAGCACAAAGAGCACTTTCTATCAGAGTTAGTACGAGCGTGTACTAGTTGTGGGAATTTACCATTCTTAGTAGGAGGAGACTTCAATATAATTAGGAATCCATCGGAGAAGAACAACTCTAGATATAATAATAAGTGGCCACTATTGTTTAATACGATTATTGAAACTTTGAACCTAAGAGAACTTGAGCTGACGGGTAGGAAATACACCTGGGCTAATTATGCAGAGGTACCAACATATGAAAAGTTGAACCGTATTTTGGTAACAACAGATTGGGAACAGAAATTTCCTCTAGCTTCTGTTCAGGCCCTTACACGAGAGATCTCAGACCACACACCGCTTTTGCTAGATGGAGGATAACCGTCTCATAGAGGCAATACTAGGAATTTTAAATTTGAACTAGGGTGGCTGATAAGAGATGGTTTCTTTGAGATGGTGAAAGAGGTTTAGGAATCTGAAAATAGGGGGTCGGTCACCGATGGAACGGTGGCAAAATAAAATTAGGAGGGTGAGACGTTTCCTTAGAGGTTGGGCTAGGAATCTCGTTTCGCAAAAGAGGAGTCAAAAATCAAATCTATTAGCTCAGATAGATGTTTTGGATAGAAAGGCAGAGACAAGCTTGTTGTTACCGCAAGAGGAGGAAATAAGACGTCATCTTAAAGGGAAATTAACTAAGTTGCTAAGAGAAGAGGAGATTTACTGGCTCCAACGATCGAAAGCAACAAAGTTATTGCAAGGAGATGATAATACCAAATATTTTCATATGGTGGCAAATGGAAGACATAGGAAAACAAAAATCGTCCAACTAGAACAAGAAGAAGGGATTATTATGGAGGATGTGAACTTAAAGAATTATATAACCGAATACTATAAAGGACTGTTCGGACCACACATGTAGAATTCTTTCTCAATGGACGAGACTTTGAGGCATGACATACCTCAAGTGTCGGAGGAGGAGAATGCCGCATTGATAGCTCCATTCAGCGAGGAAGAAATTAAAATGGCTGTCTTCGATATGGAACATAATAAGGCACCTGGTCCGGATGGATTCCCAGCAGAATTTTACCAATTCTTTTAGGACATTGTGAAGACGGATTTGATTAGTCTTTTTCATGAATTCCATGCTGGGAGACTGCCTATTCACAGCTTGAACTTTGGGATAATTACTTTATTACCAAAGATTGCTGATAGATATAGCAATATAGGCCTATATGTCTTTTAAATGTGAGCTTTAAGGTCTTCACGAAAGTACTGAATAATAGAATTTTAAAAGTTACAGATAAGCTTATAGGACCGTCTCAAACGGCCTTTATTCCGGGACGTTATATCATGAAAGGAGTAGTAGTACTACATGAAACGATTCATGAGCTACATAGGAAGAAACAAGATGGTGTCATTTTAAAGCTAGACTTTGAAAAGGCTTACGATAAATTAAAATGCCCCTTTATATAACAAGTCATCAGAATAAAAGGATTCTCACCAACTTGGTGTGAATGGATTTCTAAAGTCATGTCTAGAGGGAGTGTTGCAGTAAAGGTTAATGAGAACTTAGGCCACTATTTTCAAACAAGGAAAGGAGTGCGTCAAGGGGGTCCGTTATCTCCAATCCTGTTTAATATAGTGGTTGACATGTTGGCTGTCATTATCTCACGAGCAAAAGAGGCTGGACAGATTCATGGGGTTGTCCCGCATCTGATTGATGAGGAACTTTTAGTCCTTCAGTATACGGATGACACTATTATTTTTATGGACAATGATCTTGAGAGGGCAAAGAACATGAAGCTCTTGCTTTGTGCTTTTGAACAGCTATCAGGGCTTAAGATCAATTTTCATAAAAATAAACTATTCTGCTATGGAGCAGCCAAAGCTAACCAAATTGAGTATACACAAATTTTTGGTTGTAGTGTGGGGTCATTCTCGTTTAGATACTTATGAATTCCAATGCACCATAGAAAGCTCATGAATAAGGACTGGAAACATGTTGAAGAAAGGTTCCAGAAGAGATTGAACTGTTGGAGGAGTAAGTTATTATCGGTCTCTGTTTTAAGTAGCCTTCCCATGTTCATGTTATCCTTTTTTGAAGTACCTAGAGGGGTACTGAAGAAATTAGATTATTTTAGATCTTGTTTTTTCTGGCAGAGTGATGAACATAAGAAAAAATATAGACTAACAAAATGGGAGGTAGTTTGTACGCCAAAGGACCAGCGGGGTTAGGGGTGTTAAATTTAGATGTTCATAATATGTGTCTCCTAAGCAAATGGTTGTTTAAGTTGTTAAATGGAGATGGAATCTGGCAACAATTGCTTAGGAATAAATATCTACGGGATAAAACTTTGACACAGGTTCAACACATGCCCGGGGACTCTCAGTTTTGGGCTAGCCTCATGAAGGTCAAAGAGAAGTTCCTCTCGTTGGGCAAGTTTGATATAGGTGATGGGTCTCAAGTGCGATTTTGGGAGGATGCGTGGATCAGACCGTATCCACTGAAATCGTTTTTTCCAGCACTATATAATATCGTGAGGAAAAGAAGTGCTTCTGTAAGATCAGTATTGTCTTCGATACCGCTTAATGTAGCTTTCAGGAGATCCCTGGTGGGTGCTAATTTGCAAGCGTGGCACAATGTAGTGGCCATGGTTGCAAATGTACATCTAACAAATCAAAGAGACCGTTTTGTGTGGAGGCTACATTAGAACGGTATGTTTTCAGTCAAATCCATGTACAGAGCCTTATTAGTATCACAAGCTATGCCTTATAATACGCTAATCTGAAAACTCAAACTACCTCTCAAAGTTAAAGTTTTTATGTGGTACTTGTACAAAGGAGTAATCTTAACAAAGGATAATTTAGCAAGATAACAGTGGCAAGGAGATAAAAATGTTGCTTCTGTTCTTCAAACGAGTCTATACAACATTTACTCTTTGACTGCCATTTCGCTAAATTTTTGTGGAGAGTTGTTCAAGTTTCCTTTAATTTATTACCCCCAACTAGTGTACATGACTTGTTTACGGACTGGTTGGAAGGAATAAATAGGAACCTAAAATCCCAGATTCTTGTGGGTGCAAGTGCCATCTGTTGGGTAATTTGGTTAACCCGAAATGATGTTGTGTTTGACAAAGTCTTAGTACCATCCTACTTGCAGGTTCTTTTCAGGGGGACTTACTGGACCAAGTTCTGGTCCATGTTTCAGAAGGAGGAGGATCGCCATTGGATGAAGATGGGATGCAATACTATTGAGACAGTCGCGATGGAGGTGTTTGCAAGGCACGGCTGGCGTTTTACTAATAGGCTTGCATTCTAGTTTGTGTTTTCTGGAAACTTTGTTTGTTATCGTCATGGCTCAAAACTTTGTGTTTGAGATTCTTGGGTCTGTTTCGTCTTAGTCTGTAACAAGGAACAGTCATATGCCTGAGATATTAATATATTATCTTTTCTAAAAAAAAAACATAGGATTCGGTAAGGGGGAGAATACCCGCACCGCGCCCACAACAAAAACACGAACGAGCTCTGGCACCAGACGGGTTGGGAGAGGCGAACGAGCTCTCTCACCTGACGGTTCGGGGGAGACGAATCAATTGTGACCTAAACACAATCAGAAAAAATGAAAACAACAAAAAACAAAAACTCGAATCAATGGATAGGGCAGAGGCGCAAACAGCATAGGCGACCTGCGGCTGCGCAAAGCTAAGCATCAAAGCTAAGCATCGCCTCCTCCCGCTGATGAACAGTAAACTGAGAGAGGAAAGGTTCGACGGAATGAAAAGCCACGATGATAGAAGAGGCGCGGAGTTTGAAAAAAAAAAATAATTGCCTATCAGATCTTCAAGGGTGGATTCAGACCCGATACAGTGACAAAACCTTCGTCTTGATGGAAACACAAAACGGGCTGAATATGAAGCCAGCCCACAGAAAGAAAATAGCCCACAGAAACATCCAACCGACGAGGGGGAAAAAATCAGCCCAGAGTTGTTTAGAAATTCCGAACGGTTCCGGTGAAGAAGGGCATACGCCGATGCACGCAAAAGCACAACCGCAAGGCACTGAGGCTTACGCAGGCCATAATAAATAAACGAAGTAATAATAACACACGACACCACGTACACAGTATATTTAGACCTATATATATCTACTGACTATCTAAGCCCAACACAAGTAGAGAACCGGTAGCCAACGATTGTCAAAAAAAAAAGAGAACCGGTAGCCAACGGCCAAGGGAATTTTGGGCCCAAAAAGGACCAAGGGATTCTGGACTCCTTGGACGATACACGGTCTCAAATTCCAAGAGCCCATGGGCTGCGACGCACACGGCTCAACAATAGCAACGGCCCATGGTCCTCCGCGCTGCTTCCAGCGCCTGCTCCGCCCAAAGGAGACAGGCGCACAAGCGACAAGCGCACCCGACACCCCGCCCCCACCGCCGCACGCGCGCAACGCACCACCGCGCCGCAGCAAAAGCGAAGCGAGCCGGAGGGGGAATGCACGATCGCCGCCGCCGCGCCGCCTACCTCCCTTCCCCGCGTCGCCGCGGCCGGCGCGTCGTCGCCGAGCTCGGCCTGAGCGAGCGGTTGCTTGCCTGCAAGGTACCCACCCACCCGCTCTGCCCTTCTCTGCTGCGTTTGACGCTTACCGGCGAAGCATCCATTGGTTGGGGGAATGGGGGTAACGGTGGCGCCGGGTGAAGTCTGTGGATTGGATCCTATTGGTGTTGGTGTGGAGATTGGTGTGCTCGGTCCACACTAGGGCTATTGATCGCTGCGTCGCCCTCATTTCAGCTGGTTTGTTAGATCGCAGCCGCGTACGCTTTGATAGGGTACAGCGATAGGGCAGTGATTTGTGTGGAACGCGTTTGGCTGAAGTTACTCACTGATCAAACCTGAAAGCTTGGCCCGTGGACATTTATACCTGTTCAGTTTTTTTTAGGAATGAACCCAGCTTGCAGTGCCATAGCGTGTAGGTCTAATTGCAGCACTGCTCTGTTAGCTGTGTGTGAGCACCACTAATTGCTTCAAAGCAAGGCTTTGTTGTTGAGCTCTCCGCAGCTCATAGGTAGACTTTTTAGACAAGGCTATCTGCTGACTGGGACAGGCAGACAGCTATGAACACTCCTTATGGAAATGGAATGCTTCTCACCAAGTCAAAACTTAATGACGGTGTATCTGAAGAGTCATTTGCATGTTTGTGCTATCTACTATACCTAAATAGGAGAACCCCACTATATGATTTTCCTGCAATTTCGTGAAGCCACGTCAGCAAGGCCTTTAATCGTTGCTTTGCCTCTCCAGATCAGAACATCAGTTTCACGCAAGCACCGTCTCTCCCATCCTTTAATATCAAACCATGATCCGTCTCTTTAAAGTCTTCTACAGATCGAGCCTGCACCACCGCTTCACTTGCCAGTAACAGCTCCACTCAAGTACTAATAAACACGACCAGCAATCAACGTAAAAATCAAGAGCCACATGGATCGGATCGACCAGGCCGACCAATAATCAATCAATGCAAGAAAACGATGAGTCTCCATACTCATGGCTTTAAATCACGACCACACGGGGACGTGAGGCCGACGCCACCGCGCAGGAACTTGAGACCGCTTCATCCTCAGGCTGCTGCCCGACGTGGACCGCGCCTGCAGCGGGAGGCCGCGGGGGAGGGCGACCAGGGCGAGGAGATGTGTGTCATGGGCGTGGGCTGCCATGGGCGTGGAGCAGGAGGTCGAGGATGGAGGGCGCATTGGCGTGGGGACAGTAGGGGCATCCCTTGGTGCTCGCCGTCTATCCCTGCACTAAGCCTCCTTGCACTACGTCATGGACCTAGGAAGCCTGAACGCGAGGTCCGGAGCATGTTTCAGTCATCGGTCACGGGTGGCCATCTGTGATGGTTTGTCGGCCAAGTTTTGGACCGACTCTTGGCTACCTGATGGCCCGATATGTCGCTTCACTCCTCACCTGTTCGCCGCCATCGGCAAGCGACATCGCCAGAAATCCGTGCGCGAAGCTATCACCAACAGAAGCTGGGTACGCGATATTCAGGGTGCCCCGACCCCCCAAGTGCTGTGTGATTACGTCGTAGTCTGGGCAAAGGTTGACGGGATGGTGTTTGATGACCTCACAAGCGACAGATTCATTTGGCGATGGACCGCCGACGGCACGTACTCCGCCTCTTCTGCCTACAGGGCCTTTTTCATCGGCATGACTTCCCTTAGAGGCGCTAAGGAGCTCTGGAAGACTAGGGCCCCGCCGAAGTGCAAGTTCTTCTTTTGGTTGCTGTTGCACGATCGGCTATGGACGATGGTGCAAAGGATGCAACACGGGCTGCAAGATGGGGATGCGTGTGCCCTTTGTGGCCAGGAGCAGGAGACGGCACGACATCTCGTTGGGGAATGTGTGTTCGCCTGGGAGGTGTGGTTCAGGGTGTTGACACCCATCGGCCTCGCCATCCTTGCGCCACCGCCTGGGATTGCCTTCCTCGACTGGTGGCTGCTATACCGGGTACAGCTCGAAACGGCGAAGCGCAAAGGTTTCGACTCCCTCATCATCCTTGGAGCTTGGTGTCTTTGGAAGGAATGTAACTAGAGGGTTTTCCATGGGATTGAGGAGGAGGTGGATTGCTGGTCTCAGGCGGGGTACGGCCACCTCGCCGCGCTGTGGGCGTCTAGGGACATTGGTTGATCTTCGTCGGTCGGAAAAGTCGCAAAATTTGTTCTTATGTAATACCAAGTTAGAGCCACCGTTTCTCCTGTTGCAGGGTTAACTTTGTTCGGCCGTAGTGTGCCGCTCGCATTCTAGGTGGACCGGCGTTTACCTTTGTAACAACTCCTTTTCCTCCTTAATGATACTAAGCATGGTCGCGAAAAAAAACTCCTTCACCAAAGACTTCGACCCCAACATGCGCGGTTAATACGTCTACAGCCACATCCTCTCCGCCACCGTGACTCCGTGAGGTGAGGCCTTGAATCCCGTGATGGCTGTTCAGTTCTGAACCGAGATGTCGAGGAAGCTTTTGCCGGCCGGGTGTAGTAATCATGGAGCAGCGGAGGATACGCGGGAGGGAGACGAGTGAAAGAGAGATCGTCCATGTATCTGCGTGTGTAGTTACTGCTGATTTTCCTTTTCAAGGTACGACGACTTTTTTTACATTTTTTATGAGATATGGATGATGCGTGAGGTGCCTCCTCCACTGACTACCCATGTTTCTAACTCGAAAGTAGTACTCAGTAATCTGGCACATGCCAATACATGAGCTCCAATTTCCCTACTCTTCGGAAGTATGTATAGTGCTATTTCCAACGAAAGGAAATGACAACCGAAATAATGTCACTTTTATACATTTTCTTTTGTTTTTCTCCTGTCCTATTTTTAAACTATATTGTGATAAGTTTTTTCAGTAGTCTTTTAGTGGACCAGTAAAATAGTTATTACTCTTTGTCATATTCACACTTATGTTTATCTAAATTTCTCTCTCAAATTCCATGACAAAGCACTATAATGTTGTTATTAGATAGTACTATTTAATTCTCCTGATGATTCCCGCACCAACGCGCGGGGTGTCATCTAGTTCTAATAGAAACATTGTGCAGTGGCACTGTGACATCCTTTTGACTGAATTGCAGGTAGCAAGCAATCTGTGTCACCTTCTCTAGCACCTCCCTCTGTCTCCACACGTTCAGTATGTAATTTGTTGTTCCAGACCATTATTCAAAACATCAGCCCCTGTAACATATCTGAAAAACAAACCAAATTGGTGCTATAGATAAGTTAATTTGTGTTACCCCTTGAAAAGTAAGGATCCTGCCAAACAGGTGCAGAACACAGGGCTTATGGTGCCAAGCTTCAGCCCAGAGCCTAGGCCTAAAACTGAAATCGGCAAAACAGAATTTCACTATCCTCTGTTTCTGCCCATACTACTGATCTTGTTTCAAATACATGGTGCGACTAGAAACTATCGGGCTTGATTATGGGTATCCCTCTTTCTCCGAGTCTAACCTCTGAAGCAATACTTGGCCAATCAGTTTTATGGATGCTCACATTGTTTATAAATTGTCGATGTTTGATGCCTGCTTCATAAGAACACCTCCTGAATGACTTATTTATTTATTATATAGTATATATTACCACTTTTGTGCTCAAGGTCAAGGATGACCTTGTATTTCAATTATCATTATCCAAAGCCCTTTATAAAACACAGTACTGTGCTAGTGTGCTGTTGCCTGTGAAACTCATTTTTGGCAGTGCACAGTTATTTCCATTCTGTACTTAACCTCCATAGAAAAGGATTCTACCTACAAATCACAAACACTATTATTTGCATGCTGCAATTGTTGTTTTTTTTGGTTCAATTATGAGTTCAGTTCAGAGAATGGGAATGTGTTGTTTTGTTTATATACTAATCGCATGCTTTTAACTCAGTACAGATCGAGTAGACTATGATGTGGCTTCAAATGCATGAAAGGGGTGGATATCAATATATCATCAGATCTTAATGCCTCTGTTGGAGTGTGATTGTATTAGGCCCATGAGGCTAGGCCCATGTGGCCCATGTATGGTACCTATATAGCTACCCTTCTAGGGTTAGCCCAAAATAATAGAGAATCACTTTCTAGCATGGTATCAAGCTGAGTTCTTCCTCTCCATCCCCCAGCCGTCGCCCCTCTGGGCTGGCGCCGCCGCTGCCGCCTCCATGGCCGGCCGGCACCCTCCTCCCTCCCCTTCCTTCTCCCCTGTCTTTCCTCCCCTTCCCTCCACCTCCTGGGCACGTACCGCTACTGAGGCGGCAGCTGCTGGGGCGGGCGCGTCCTTCCTCCTGGAGTCACAGACGTCGGCGCCGCCCTTCCCCGATGCCCTGCCGGAGGTCCTCCGCCACTCCGTGCGCCTCAAGGGGACGCCGCCCCCGGCCGCAGCCTCCTCCCGCTGGGCCCTCCCGCCGCTGCACCCCGACGCGCTCCACCTGCTCCGTTCAGGTGCGGCCGCCGCTGTCTGTTTTCCACCCGCCCCAGGTGCGAGCGCCGCGGCAGATGGGGGTTTCGACCTCCGCTCGCCCCTTGCTGCTGGTGGAGACCCGCCCCCTCCTCCTGCCGCCCTCTTCCCCACCTCCTGCCGCCCTCCTCCCCACCTCCTGCCGCCCTCCTCCCCAGGTGCGGGTGCGGCTGCTGCTCTGCTCCATGGCGGAGGGACGGGGATGGCCGGGCCTGGCGATGTTCCTGGTGGCGCCTCTACTGGTGTTGGTGCCCCGCGGGCCGATCTCGCTGCTGCTGCTCCACAGGGACACGCGGCTGCTGCCCTGATGGCTGCGGCCCCTGCTGGACTCGCGGCTGCTACCCCTGCCGCGAGTGGTGCTGCTGCCCCGGCTGCCTGGCATGCCACTGCCGGCCCTACCCCGCCGCAGGAACCACCATGTCTCTCGACGAACTCATCTCCGCGAGCGGGAGTGCCCACCACCACCCCGGCGGGGGACGTCCTGCCTCCAGGGGCGGAGTCTCCGCACCCACCGCGCCGCACCACCGCTTCATCACCACTCGCCGCCGCTCTAGTCGCTGCCAGGGCCGAGGCTGTCGAGAGGCAGGCCCGGGTGCGCGCGGCCGCCCTCGTGTGGGAGCGTGAGCGGGAAGCGGCTGATGCCCTGTCCCGCCAGATCGCCGCGGCCATGCCTTTCCCGGGGCCTCAGTCGCCGCCGCCAGGCCGTTGCACTCGTGCCGCCGTCACCGGTCCAAGCGCGGCCGCGGGCGCGGGGGACTCAGACACCTTGGCCTACTCCTTCGGCACCACCGCAGGGCTGCCATCTGTTAGTCCTGATTGGATCGCCGACTCGGGCGCCACTTTCCACACCACGCCCAATGCGAGTCTACTTTCTTCTCTCCATCCTCCCCACCCTTCCTGTCCCTCTTCCATCATGGTCGCCAATGGCACCTGCATTCCTGTCTCCTCCGTGGGCACTGCCAGTTCCCACGGCTCCTTTCATATCCCTGATGTTCTTGTGGCTCCCGGGATGGTTCACAACCTTCTCTCTATTCGTCGTTTCACCACTGATAACTCTTGTTCGGTTGAGTTTGACCCCTCTGGCCTCACCGTGCGGGATTTGACCTCACGGGCTCCTCTGCTCCGGTGTAACAGCACTGGGCCTCTCTACACCCTTCGGTTTCCGGCGTCTGCTTCACCTTCTTCGCCTTCCTCGGCGTCTGTTTCACCTTCTTCGCCTTCCTCAGCCGCTTTCGCCGCCACTCCTTCCTCCACCACTTGGCACCGTCGCCTCGGCCATCCTGGCCGGGATGCCCTGATGCAGCTCAGTCGGAGTTCCGACATTCGGTGCTCTCAGGCTCACGATGATCACTTGTGTCATGCGTGCCAGTTGGGCCGCCACGTTCGCCTTCCCTTTCAGTCCTCATCCTCACATGCCTCTCGTACATTTGATCTTATTCATTGCGACTTGTGGACTTCTCCTGTTCTTAGCATGTCTGGCTATAAGTACTACTTGGTGGTGGTCGATGATTTCTCCCATTATTCCTGGACTTTTCCCCTGCGGGCTAAGTCCGAGGCGTTCCCCACTCTTAGCCACCTCTTTGCTTGGGTATCCACTCAGTTCGGCCTCACCATCAAGGCTGTCCAGTGCGACAATGGTCGTGAGTTCGATAACTCAACCTCACGTGCCTTCTTCCTTTCTTCCGGTGTCCACCTGCGCATGTCTTGTCCGTATACCTCCTCTCAAAACGGCAAGGCAGAGCGCATGATCCGCACAACCAATGACATCATACGCACTCTTCTGCTCCAGGCATCTCTACCCGCTCGCTTCTGGGCTGAGTGTCTGCACACCTCCACCTATCTCCTTAACCGCCTTCCTTCTACTGCATGCCCAGCTCCCACGCCTCACCACGCTCTATTCGGTACCCCACCTCGGTACGACCACCTTCGAGTCTTTGGGTGTGCGTGTTACCCTAACACCGCCGCCACAGCTCCCCATAAGCTGGCTCCCCGGTCGACCCTCTGTGTCTTTCTCGGATACTCTCCGGATCACAAGGGTTACCGATGCTTTGACCTTACCTCTCGCCGTGTCCTCCTCTCTCGCCATGTCGTGTTTGATGAGTCGGCATTCCCTTACTCCACCACCTCTCCGCCCACACCTCCCGCTGACCCTGCGGAGGCTTCCTTCTTTCCCACTGACCCGGCGATTCCGCCACCCTTCTCCCTCTACCCTGCAGGTACTGCTCCGGCGCACTCTCCTGGTGGTCCCGCCTCGCCCCTGCCGGACTCACACCAGGACCTTCCGGTGCCTGACACGGTCGAGGCAGCCCCGGAGCTTCCACCCTCGCTCCCTGTGGCTTCGCTGCCTCCCGTTGTGCCCGATGCTGCCGTTCCGATCACGGGACCGCGCACGCCGACCCCACCTCCTCCCGGGCGCTTCGGACTCGTCTACCAGCGCCGGCGGGAGCCGCGTCCGCCCTCACCTCCTCCCGGGCGCTTCGGCATCGTCTACGAGCGCCGGCGTGAGCCGGCTCCGCCGCTCTCGTCACCGGCGCCGTCGTCGCCGGTGTATGCTCCGCCGGCATCGCCACGCTCTCGCGCCGACCAGCCGGTGTACCATCCGCCTCTTCTTCACCGGGACCCTCGTCACACTCACCCGATGGTGACGAGGCAGGCGTCTCGCCCGCAGGCCCTCACCGCCGCCGCCTGCGAGCCGGGCATCTCTCCGGTACCCTCTTCCGTCCGCGCGGCCTTGGCGGACCCTCACTGGCGCCGCGCGATGGACGAGGAGTACGCGGCCCTCCTCGCCAACCAGACGTGGGACCTCGTGCCTCGTCCGCCGGGCTCCAACATTGTCACCGGCAAGTGGATCTGGACGCACAAGAGGCGGGCTGATGGTTCTCTGGAGCGCTACAAGGCTCGCTGGGTCCTCCGCGGCTTCACTCAGCGGCCGGGCATTGACTATGCTGAGACCTTCAGTCCTGTGGTGAAGCCAGCTACAGTCCGCACCGTCCTCTCCCTGGCTCTCGAGCGCTCCTGGCCTGTGCATCAGCTGGATGTCAAGAATGCCTTCCTCCATGGCACTCTGACTGAGACGGTCTACTGCAGTCAGCCGGCAGGTTTCGTGGATTCTTCTCGTCCTGACTTTGTCTGCCGGCTCAACAAATCTCTCTACGGGCTCAAGCAGGCACCCCGGGCTTGGTACTCTCGATTCGCTACCTTCCTGCAGACTCTTGGGTTCACGGAGGCCAAGTCTGACACCTCTCTGTTCATATACCACTATGGGGGTGAGACTGCTTACCTGCTCCTCTATGTGGATGACATTGTTCTCACCGCCTCCAGCGAGTCTCTGCTCCACCGCATCATTCACTCCCTCCAGAAGGAATTTGCTATGAAGGATCTTGGGGTGCTCCACCACTTCCTCGGCGTCACTGTTGAGCCCCGACCTTCAGGCCTATTCCTCCACCAGCGGCAGTTCACTTGTGACATTCTGGAGCGAGCAGGGATGACCGCCTGCCAGTCCTGCTCTACACCGGTGGACACCCAGGGCAAGCTGTCAGAGGCTGGGGGTCCGATGCTTGGTCCAGCAGACTCCACCGCCTACCGGAGTCTTGCTGGCGCGCTTCAGTACCTCACTTTCACACGGCCGGACATCACTTATGCCGTCCAACAGCTCTGCCTCTACATGCATGCTCCGCGGGAGCCCCACCTGGCTGCTATGAAGCGGCTTCTCCGGTACCTCCGTGGCACACTTGGCTACGGGCTGCTCCTCGGCCGTTCCTCCACTGCCGAGCTGGTTGTCTACACCGACGCTGACTGGGCGGGATGTCCGGACACCCGCAGGTCCACCTCCGGCTACGCAGTCTTCCTCGGCGGCAACCTGGTCTCTTGGTCGTCCAAGCGACAGCCGGTGGTTTCCCGCTCCAGTGCCGAGGTGGAGTACCGTGCCGTGGCCAACGGCGTGGCCGAGGCCGCCTGGCTCCGCCAGCTCCTGGCTGAGCTTCACCGCCCCCTCGCCAGGAGCACGCTCGTCTACTGCGACAACGTCAGCGCTGTCTACCTCTCCACCAACCCCGTGCAGCACCAGCGGACCAAGCATGTGGAGATCGATCTACACTTCGTCCGCGACCGGGTGGCCATCGGCGACGTCCGGGTTCTTCACGTCCCGACCACCTCCCAGTTTGCGGACATCTTCACCAAAGGCCTCCCTTCCTCGACCTTCTCCGAGTTTCGCTCCAGCCTCAACGTCTCCGGTGGTTAGTTGTGGCTGCGGGGGGGTCCTGTGTGTGTTGTGCTCCTACTTGTTTTCTTTCTTGTTCAGCCTTGAACTCCGCTGCGCCGGTAGTTCAGACTGCGGGGGGGTGTTGGAGTGTGATTGTATTAGGCCCATGAGGCTAGGCCCATGTGGCCCATGTATGGTACCTATATAGCTACCCTTCTAGGGTTAGCCCAAAATAATAGAGAATCACTTTCTAGCAGCCTCAACAAACTCTATATTTGTGATTGCACCTCTGATCATCTGCATTGGTAATTTACTCGAGCAAAATCAGATACATGATCTTAATATTCTTTTTTCATCTGGCAATCCTATTTGGGATTATCATGTAGAAGCTTTCATAGTTAGTCTGATAGGATAGCATCAATAAAACGGTTAGTCTTAAAAAAATCGACATGTTTTCCTATATCTGTAACTCTGTACCTTGCATCTCATTGGCACTCAGCATTTATTGAGAGTGCTTCCAACTTTATTATCTCCTTCCTTTGCTCCTTAATTCTGTCTTATGATTTTAGGCCATTCCTTTTTGTTTACTGTACCTAACACAAATTCAGTGGCACAGACTGCAAATTTCATGTGACCTTTGCAATAACATGGCTTTAGCTCTGTAAATTGTTTGCTTCTATTTGACCTGGTTATCACTGTCATTCATGTGACCTATGCACTATGGAAAGGACATACTTGTAGCACGGTGGTAAGTCGTCCAGTTGCCACTTGTGAGGCTGCTAACCAGGGATCGAACCCTGGTTCTCGCAAAAAAAGAAATTGCCCCCTTGCTGTGTGTTCCCGAAAAGTATGGGTGAAGACCCAGCTTGCGGCAACAGTGTCCCTTTACAGTAAAAAGCCAGCTTTTGGGTGCCTTTTCCTGGCGTTTCAAGTAATGCCTTTGGGATGTCTCTCGCTCTCTCCCCTTGGGTCGAGGGTTTTGTTTTGGTTTTTATCTGTTCTGTTTTTTTTTTTTTTTGCATGGCTGCTGATTTTCCTAGCTGTTCAAAAGTTACCAGAATATAAATATTTCTATGAGCCTTGACATATGTTGGCACATATGTGTGGTCACAGTCCAACAATATAATTGATGGAACTATTTATAGTCACAGCTCATGCATATGGCTTGTCTCTAAAAGTGTAAATGACTAATAGGGGCTGTTAGAGTGTTGAAAGTAAGAGAACTTTTTTTTTTCATTGAGGGCAAAAAAGTAACGGAACTTAACTTGATAGCTGCAGGCCCAACAATGGAGTACTATGTTGGTTACAAGGCTTTCCCAGTATGCTTTCATATCATGCTGATGTCATATAGAAGCAAGAGCCTTTCAGCACATCATCAAGCATGAATATATCTTTTTCTTTGTCTTGTCTTTGTGTTTTCCTGGTACCACTGTATATTATTTGATTTTGTTCAATAAGAGGATAAAAGGATCTCTTATGAGTTTGAATTGGTCGCTTTTCCTAACATTCACATTTTCAGCAAACTGTAGCCATTTTAACTAAACAGGTTTTTTAATTAAAAATAAAAAATATGGTGCTTTCAGTTGTGTTATGCATTGTGTCAGATGGAATCAGTGAACTTTTTTTTTCATATTCTTTATTCCATTAGATCACTGAATAACATGAAATCCCAGGTCGTATCCCTACCTTATTTATATGGTTTGATTTTTTGTATATTGTTCCTTCTTTTCTGTTATCTTCCACTCACTAATGAGGATGTTTGGTGGACAGCAATATACTGTTGTTGGCAATGTTGAGACTGCATATTACAATATAACTTAGATGTCTTTTTTTCTTCTGGAGGAGCACTGTCACTTCTCAGTTGCCATTTTGATGTCTTACTACTTCTACTTCTCTTTTAGACTTCTTTTTTTGCTTTGTTTTCAACTGATGTATTTATTTTTGAAACATGCAGATACGTCCAATAATGCAGCACATACGTCAGAGTAGATACAGGATTCTTCTAAATAAAGATAATTAAAGTGCATATGGCCATAAGCTGAAACATCATGGTACGGAATCAAGCTCTTCACTAGTATAATATATCTTTTGTTTATAGTTTTTCTTATTGGCTGATTGGTAGATTTCATAGTTGTTAGGCTTCTCTAAAATTGCTTTTTAGTGCTAATGGTCCTTATCAGCATTATTGGTCTCATTGCATTTGTGAAAAGTCCAACGACCAGTCACTTTATGCCAGCTTTTTCATGCACATGGCCATGCCCCATTAGTTGTACGACATAAAACGATAGTGTTGTTAATTCTAAAGTGAACCTCTTTTCTTCGGAAGCAAATTGGACTAGCTTTATTTGGGAACATTGCAATGCAGGAAATAAATTCATATTGATATTGGTTTATTCTTGACTAGTCAGTCACAAGGAAAGGAACCCACCAGAAAGGCCAAGCCAAATCTGTTAGCAATCTAGCTAAGCCAAATAGCCAATGACATGGCCCTTAAATTATACATCAGCAGGAGCAAGACCATCTTTTCCCTTCTTCTTTTTTTGTTAACTCAATTGCTTGATTTAGCATTGTATCCCCTGTATTATGTTAAGACGTTTTAGAGTTCATGCAACCAAACTTTCTTAACTAACTCAATATGTTTCAGACTATGGATCAGTCCTATGAAAATTGTATCATTATATTTGGAGCTCAAAAATGATTTGGAAATACTATTGTTATTTAATATCCCCTAATATAGTAATTGGCAAAGTCACATCCTGGAGACCTGGAATAGTCAATATAAGTAAATAAAAACGCAGGGAGGTGTACGAGTAAGGCTTCTCAAATCCAGGCAATGTACCTTTTAATGAAGATGTTGAAAAACCAAGTTCTTTAACTCTTTTGGGCTTCTTCAATCATACCTAGCTTGAGGGGGTGCCATTTTACGTAAACAAAATTCGACCTAGACTATTGCACAAACAATGAGGAAGAGACCCAGACACCCAGGAAGCATGCTAGCTTCAGCCCCCATGACAGCTGAATATTAACTCATAGCCAAAGTGCAAAGCTTTAACAGATTTTGCTGGCTAATTTACAGAACACATCATGGCTATGTCACATAAACAATGATGCACAAACTCAGTGGAGCATATATTGAGTCTCACCACGTTGAGGCTTCATATATTACCCAATCTACATGGTAGGTATATATTCATGAATAGTTTCTTCCTTTTTCTTTCCTGAATGTGTTTACTTCTTCTTGAGGATGATTGCTCCTTTGGACCCTATCAAACCAACCAATCCTTTTCCATTCCTGTATTCAAGTAGAAAGCGATCAAGTAGCTTGGGTTCTCCACACAGAAAAGTTTACGACAGAAACAGGAAAGTGAAAGGGGAAGAAAATAGCTCTCAGATCAATACTCCAAATTTCTTCCTTTACAAATATACAACTGCCGTTTGTCGGCAACTTATCAAAAGAAATGAAAATACAACATGCAATAATTAATTTTCATGGACGTGCATGGCAGCAGTTGAAAAGTTTGGGGCTGCTTGCATGGTGAGAGCTACCAACACATGCAGTTTTGCCCATGGCTGTCTATATTTATTTAATTTCCACCAGAGAGTGAACAAAAACTCAAATATGCAAAAGTTGAGTCGTCGTGTACAGAAGGAAACATCAATTTTCAAGAGAAAGAAAAAGGAGACTCTAGAACGTACTTTTCTATGCATTCTGCTGCCACTTCTAATGCCAGGGCTGTCCTTTCCTTGATATTGCAAGGTCTTCAACTGAGGAACAGCTGTGGAGGATGATTTCTGTATCAACTTAATGTATCTATGTAAGCAATTCAGCATAGCTCAGCCCATGAATCTCTGAAAATTACAAGTTTCTGCTTCTGCTGATCTGCTCTGTTCCACTTCCATGTGGTGGAACATAATGCCTAGATATTCTCAAAAGACAGTTGCATTCTTTGCAAGTCCTTGTCATACATGTCGGGTGCAGCCTGCAGCTGTTGCTGTGGCTGCTGATTCTGGAACCAAGAAGCACATATCCCTTCTATGCTGAATTGGCTCTCTGCCTTGATCACGTCATCATAGAGCGTTTGGCTCTGGTTCTGCATGGCTGTGGTCGTCTCGGCAAAGGTTCCATGGAGCAAGTCAGGCCACTTAAGTTCCTCTACTAGGTGAGCCCTTGTATCTTTTTCTTGTCCGATGTCTGTCCATGGGAAGACACTGTTCTCCAGAATTGAGCTCGTGCTCTGTGGTTCAAATCCCATACTGTTGCTTCCTCTGCTCCCAGTACTGCTACTGCTGCTAGGATTAGTACCATCCCAGTAGAACGAATCTACTGCGGTACTTCCAATGCCAGTTCCTCCATGTTGAGGATTATCAGGCGGAAGATTCAGCCCCATTGATGTAGAGAGGGCTGATGGTGAAACTGGCGGCATCACTGTAGAAATTGTGCTGCAGTTGAAGTCACTCTGGTTGAACCAGAGTGAATTCATATTTGCCCCATCGCCACTGCCACTCTCACTGTTGTAGCCTAAAGGCTGTTGGAAAGGGAAATAGAGAGTTTGTCCTGATGAGCGGCAGGTTGATGGACTCTCGTGTCCAGCAGTAAGCTGCCCCAGGAACAACTCCTTTGGTGGCACCTTAGGGCGTGCCAAGTTTGGAGTTTCAGTGCGATTCTTGTCATACACGGGCATCAGCATTGATGATTGAGCTGTCTCGCTGAGGAGGTGGCTCAAATTCCCCAGGGCACCAGCGCTTGATGGGTTGATGTCGCTGGACCCTGAGGTTCTCTCGGTGCTGATGGTGGGAGCTACTCCGCTGCGATCAGCCTCAGTAAGGGGTTTGTGGGTGTTGGGATCAATGCCTTTCTGCCTCAGCTTCTTCTTGATGCACGAGTTCCATAGATTCTTGATCTCATTATCAGTCCTCCCTGGCAGCTGTGCTGCAATTTGAGACCACCTTCTCATGGAAAAGTGAAGTGCTAATATCAGCTAAAATTACCAACTGCTGCTTTGCACATATGCAGTCTAGAATTCTGATACTACTTCTCAGGCTTAAATTTACCTGTTTCCGAGGACAGCGTGCAGCTCAATGATGAGGTCTTCTTCGTCTTGGGAGAATGCCCCTCTCTTGAGGTCTGGCCTCAGATAGTTTATCCACCTCAGCCTACAACTCTTTCCACATCTTTGGAGCCCTGCAACAATTTGTCTTCTCAAATTTAGATAATTGAACTGACCAAGAGGTATTTGAGAGACGAGAGATTTCAGTTGGCAATTGGAACCAGAAAATGCAGAGGAAGGCGAAGGGGAGAATTGAGAGTTGATAACTGAGGACCAAGGGAAGAAAAATTCGTTGTACATACCAGCGAGTTTGGGAACAGAGCTCCAGCAGCCATGGCCATGCTTTGTTATGTGATTCATGAGTTTCTCATCCTCCTCAGGGGACCAGAGCCCCTTTCTCAACTTTTGCTTGTAGCAGCAAGAATGCCTCCCCATCTCAATGCAATGCAGAACCTGGGAGCTCCGAATTCACAGAGCTTACAGGCCTGTGGAATGTATATATTATGCACGGCGAACACCTTCTCCAGTAGCACGAAGCTTCTTCAATGATCGATGATGGCTGAAGGAGTGGGAAATTGCAAAGGTTGTAGCAACTTATATACCACTGGATGATTGGGCTTCAGCTGAGGCTAGAATTGAGCAACTGCATGGTTGCAGATAGGAGATTTCAGTGGAGAGCAAGGAAAGGTTAGGGGCACTCCTCTCCTTTTCTTTGCAGGACAGCCCTTTAGCACCTTCTTTTAAAGGTGGTGGTGGAGGTGGTTGTGGGCTTGTGCCAAGGGAGGTTTAGCCCTTCCTTTGGTTTGCTTCTGGCTGTGTGTGGGCGTCTGTCTCATCATCTCCTAAGAATCTATGTCTGGTGCCAAAACCGGTGGGGTATGCCCCGTAGCCACCTCCACCGATATTTTAATTGTCGTGACCTTTGTGCAAGAAACTGTTACATTAGACCACCCTTCATTTCCTTTCATCCCAATTCCCATGCCTCGTGTGTTTCTTCGGGCACAAGCCAGTGAAAGTGAAACGTGTCTATCAGAGTTCACATTATTAGGACACGGATTGATGCTGTTGCTGCCATGGTGAGTGACTGACCTTTAGCAGCCAGTTTTTCTTTTATCTCTTTTCTGCAGCTACTTCTGTGTCACGGGTGCTCCATGCACGGCAGAGCACACAGTTGGGCAGAAGCATTGTCCACTTTTCCTCTGTTGCTAATTAAGACTCTTCGTGTTAGCTGCTGTTCGTTTCGTGCGTGCATTTGCACCTCATTTTCTTCTCACCTGCAAGATTTTATGCGTCAGACCTAAGTGTTGTCCTTTTTTCTTGCTTTTCAGGTAACTCACTGGGTCACTTCTCTCTGGGGGAAAAAGCCTTGGTCAATCATCACAGTTGGGATCGTGGGGAAAAAGCGATGTCAGCAGATGTTCGTATTCCAGGACAGAGAGCACCTTCCTTTTGTTTATCTCCGGCAGCTAGCAGGCTGTCTAGCAATTCTAATCACAAATCGTTACTGCTCCAGTCCAACATCAGGAAGCACGTTGCAGGCGCTGAATGTCTGTCAAGAATCAGGCTTCCTATAATTGCAAAGATAATCGTGCAGGTACGAGTATAATGATTTGTCTGATTGACTGTCGCTAGCGTCAATGGAGGCACTGATCACTGCGAGGAGGGAGCTCAGCGCCTGTGAATTTCTTTCATGAAACTTTGCATACAAAAAGGGTCCACTGGAGGAGACAAACTTCTCTTGAGCAATGTATTGGGAACGAGCTAGTCAATGGGCATATTATTGTTGGTATCTTTTACTTGTCTAAAGAACTGTGTGTTTTTGTCCATGATCCCATGATTAGGATTGTAATGGCACCCGTCTGTGCCCATGTGACGGCGGATACTCGTCGCCAATTAAACAAACGTGGCACGAATCAAAAGGCTCTGATTGGTGAATTTTATAGCCTAGTTTCCAGCTGATCATTTTGTCCTTTGATTCCCCATGCAATGGATCTCATCCGTTCTGGAACCTTGTGTTGTCTGTTGCGTATAGTGTGGCACATCTATATCATCATTTCTGAAGATTGTATGTGCATATATTACTTGTTCTGGAGATTTTATATGCTAGTTATCAACTGTCGTTGTTTGAATTCAACAAATAAATAGATGCTCCTAGAATCAATGTCACCATCTGTTCTTCCTCCCTCCATGCAGGACCTGCAGTTGAGCCACGAAAAAGGACTGTCAGGTAAGTACCTACCTACCTTTTGACTGTAACTGCTAGTGCTCACTTCCTTTTTTGGGCCCCAGGGACAGGGAAGAAGTGCTCATTCGTCCACTCCAGAATCTGGACTGGGTGAGGGTGACCCTACAGGTAATTTTGGATGTAGTTAACCTGTGTGCAGAGCAGTGGTACAAAATCGCTGGGTCTATATAGTAAATGCTAAATCTACCACGCATAGTTGTGTGCCTTTTTTTTCTTTCTTTGCGGAAGGTGATTATATTATTGTATGGATGGATGGACAGAGGTGGCATTATTCTGATGAGAGAAGGGAAGGCGGGCGGCGGCGGCAGAGCATGGCAATTAGCAAGGCTGGCGCTAGAAGATCACGGGGAAGGCAAGTTTGACAACGGGGGCATCTTTTCTGGGGTCCCCAGGAAACATATATAGGCCCACCCCCTCCCTAATCCCTATGGTACACACGATGATGCATGGTGAGTGATTTACTTAACAATATCCGTCCATTTCTTCATAATAGGGGTCACTCATTTGTTTATTATTTACAATAATGATAATGATAATAATAATAGGGGTCACTCAGCGTTATTGAGAGAGTGAGATGTGTGTTAAATTGTGATGGCCTAGGCTGGTGATGATGAACGAATGATCGGTACAGCCGGGAATCCAGAGGGATGAAAGATCGGAACAGGACCGCATCGTGTCCATTGTACGCGGGGTAGGCCCGTGGAAGCTTACGGTACGCAGCTTTGTGCTGCCTTTGTGAGAGAGAAAGAGAGGGGGAGAGAGAGTGGGGGTGTAGCGTAGGACAGTGGGGCCGGCCGTCCCTGGTCTTGGAATGGAATGGTAGGGCACCATCTAATCCCAATCCAATCTTCCCGTGTAGCATAGACGGGGAGGCGAAAGCGAAGGGACCACGCCCATGCCCCCGCCCCGCGCGGCCCGTCCGTGTGCCAACCAACTAGACGCGCACTAGCGCGCTAAGCCATTATAGCTTGTAATACAAATTTCCTATCCATCTATCTATCCACGACATACATGCACATATATAAATGTGTGTGTGTGCGATGGTGATATATACTATATACATGTAACAATTAATAACCTCATCAGGATTTGTTACATGTATATGCGCTTGATTTATATGCACATGTATGTATGTATGTGTATATATATATATATATATATATATATATATATATATATATATATATATATATATATATATATATATATATATATCGTTTATTTAGCTTAGTTTTTCAGGGGTCTTGCTCAGAACAATAAGTAGTGAATGCTGTTGCACAGGAATATCCCTGCGAGTCGCCTTTGTCCTTGTCACACCTTTTGTTTTCTCCTCCCGTTGCTAGCTGTCCGCGGACGTGTACGTGCGCAGGCATCCTACGTCCATTGGCCATGCACTAGGAGGGGCCTACTAGATACGGAGTATGTTCCCATCGTGATTTAATTATATATCGGAAATATATACATACTGTATACATCTATCCATCTCGTGTTAATTTCTGGGCCTCTAGTTTCAACAGCTCATCCCACGGAAATCATCCTGAGGTACTAATAATTTAATAATACATGTCGCTCATTTTTGGGTGTCGATTTTTGATTGACTGAAGTGTTGGAGGTGCAGTTCATGGATGCCTGGCCTCCTCCTTTGGAGAATCGGAATCCCATCGAATTGTGGAGCGAGTTTTGCAGGTAAGGATTCTCATTTCTTCCTTGCGTTTGTTTATATCTGACAAAGAACTGAACTGTTACTTATTTATATTGATGAATTTGTACTCGAGTTTATTTTCCTTTGCATAATATACGTGAGTATTTTACATTAGTGACGACGAGTCCTCTCCGTTTCAAAATCTAGAGCAGCGTATATATTCAAATTCGGAAAGGTCAATAAACATTGTAAGATTTGACATCAATTAGTCACAAATCTACATGTTTGCACGAAAATATACATTAATAAATTCGTACTTCACATGTCTTGTAGCAGTATATGTTGGTTTATAGTAATTGACAACCGATAGATTGTACTAGAAATCAATGCTCAAAGTACACCTTGAAATACTGATCAACAAATAGGCCTTGGAAAAAGAAATGGAGGGAGTAGCTAGTACTCAACTAGCTTAGCGTGCCTGCGAAGATCACACCCCAAGAGATTTCCCATCTACTTAGCTATGTCCTTTACGTTTCCTACAATTGTCATAAAGTATTAGCATCATGGTGATTTTAGAAAGCGTTTTGGTTTTGCCACCTAAACTTCTTGCTGAAGAATTTGAAAGATCCACTGGAACTCGAATACTAGACAAAATACAAAAAAATACTCCCCCCCACCCCCACCCAAAAAAAATAAGTTTTGAGTGGTCTTTAAGGTGGTTTTGCTGATGTGCACGTAGGACCCACATGTCATTGGTTTTTTTAACCATGCAATCTTTTGTTGAATATTTGAGCTCTTAAATAATATTAGATGAAAAAAGGACACAAGTGACGAGTGACGAGTGACGATGGAGTCGATACGTGCCTGTCGACCTCCCTTTTCCACGCAAAGAAATAGCAGATTGTATGAACTTGCTTTCATGCGACATCACTTTCTCCAGTGTGTAGTATATTCATGTACGCGAAAGCTTTTAACATATCAAAGAAAGCTTGAAAGCTGCCCTCGTTTGTCCTGCATTTTTCTTGTTGGTTCTCCCCGCAGTTCTTTCACTGACCAGTCCAACATCCAACCACAAATGCCACGTCGATCGATTCTTAACCATATATAGCATGTAGCCATGCACGTCTAATCTGTCTATCTGTATATATATAATCACAAGAAACCCATCATCAGCAAGTTGCAAAACGGTGATTTGAAAGAGCTATACAAAAATAATGCCTGGTAGAATCAGGTATATATAATAATAAGCTGCCTAATTAGCCAGTGTGGCGTGTCGCGTGTCATGCATTATGTTATTGCAATAGGAGTTTATAATACACACCGCCAGTTGTATATAACAACGAAGAAGACGATTTTGTGAACCTGGCTTTTAAGTCAAACATGTCATATCCATCCATCCATCCATAATAAACTTTGATATTTTGTGAATCCTGCCGACAGATTTTCCTTTCTTTCCATGTAATACAAATGTAACTGGGTCCAACTCAATTTAGGGTAGTTATCTATATAAATTGAACGGAAAAAACAGGCAATGATTACTACTTAGTTATATAAATTGCGCGGAAAAAGCAGGCAATGATTAGTTAGTTGATTAGTTCTATTGTATTGCAAATGTTACACTTCTCTAGAGCCCGTCGTCCCTTTTTGAAGAGGAAAAAACCCTCTAGAATTGTGTTTCGCGAATATGCAATTGCGTTTTTCATTAAGAGGAGGATGAAAGTCACAGATACAACCAACCTAGCTTGGAGCGAGACACAAACCCAGCCGGTTGGTCAGACAGACTATTAGATTACTTCTACTGGATTGCAGTGTTACACGCGTCTCTGTTTTTTTGACTTAGCTTGTTCGTCTTAGTGGTCACGTTGCCTGTCACTTAATTTAGGTAGTTGATGTTTGCACTGTTGTGCTGGGCGGTGCTAGGCGGTCGCCTAGGCGGGAGTAGTCGGTAGGCGAGGCCCTTCCGTCGCGACTAGGGGGGTAGGCGGGCGTCGCGGCGCTAGGCGGCTCTGGGCGGTGCGGACTCGGCGCTGGGCGGCGCGGAGGCGACGCGGGCCCGCGGAAAAATTGGTCCCGTGGAGACTTCCCGCGCTCGATGGCGCATGCGCGCAACGATTTCCCGCGCTCGACGGCGCCCGCTCGTCGCGAAATCGGGAGGATAAGAGGGAGAGGCAGCGCTTTCGTCTGCCATTTGCTCGTCCCGCTGGTCGAGCTCCACCCCGCCGGTCCTCCTCGTCCCCGCCAGTCCTGTTCGCCCCCGCCGTCGGGAAGCTGCTCGTCCCTGCCGACCAGACTGCTCCCCGCCTGGAGGCTCGTCCCCGCCGGCCACACAGCTCCCCGCCTGGAAGCTCCTTCCTGCGGTCCCGCCGGCCGCCGGTCTCGTCTTCCTTGCCTGGAGCTGCTCCCTGCCCCCGCCTGGAAGGTCTTCACCGCTGGCTGACGGCCTCATCCCTAAGCTGGCCGCGGAAAAATTTGTGATTACTAGCTGCTGATATGGTTTGCTAATGGTTGGGAGGTTGCTGAAATCATTCAGATAAGTGACAGCTTGATGTTTTCTATTTTTTTATGAACGGCTTGTTGTCTATTGAATATCTAGTATTTACCGGCTGTCAAAATATGTTGTAGGAGCTAGGAACATGTAAGAATAAGCCACCAGGGAATCAGGTATGTCTACTAGCCCTCTTTTTATATTTATTGTAACCTATATATTCAGAATTATTGCTATATATACATAATATATATAAGTTATGGCTAAATTGCCAAAACGCCTAGGCGCGATTACTCCCGCCTAGACGCTAGGCAGAGGGTCACTGCCTACAATCCGCCTAGTGTCTAGCGAAACAGGGGATGTTTGCTCAAATATTTCTGTACTGCTAATGTTTATTGCATTCATTAAACCTACGTACTGAAACTTATATATGTAGGAACACCGTACCTTTCATTTTCAGGTGCAGGTAAACAAAACAGACATAACATTTTCACACGCTTAATAATATAGTACTAGTAGAGTACTGTAATTTTTTGTCGGCACAACTTAGACCCAAATTAAATTAAAGCCCACTTGTATTATGTGGCATTAGCTAGAGGACAGAGCAGGGGTGTGGGAGTATTAGCGGGAGGGGTGGGGGAGAGGGGGCGGCATATCAGATTGGGCTCCATTTGCACGCTAGCATCACTTTCCTTGACCCCTTTTGTTATTAGCAAACAAATCAAAGCTAAATAATGCAAACGGCGGATGGATGCATCGCATGGCACCAGTGCAAGAATCAGTTGGATCCACACAAAAATGGGCGCGCCGATGCTGGGATGAATGAATTATCTGTTGAATTAATTCGATTGCGCGCTTGCTTAATTTTATGGTTGGGATTATGCCCAGAGAGCGGAGCTAGAGTTGATGGCCAATCAATTAATCAAAGAAGAGCGGGGGGTGGTCCAATAATCCACGCACATAACACGACTAATTAATCCCCCGTCCCTACGATGGTGAAGTCGCACCTTCCTGCAAGGAGGTAAGGCCAGGGTCCCCCCGTGCATGCATACACCATATACTGTATGCATTTGCAATGCAGTGCATGAGCCGGCGGCTGCTGTTTATAGTGGCCGTAACAGCTACAGCTACTTACTGATCCCTGTACTAGGAGTCCAGTAGGACTGCTGACGACTTGGTCACTGCACTCCACTACTGTTTCTTTTGTTCGTTCGTTCTCTATGGTCCCCCGTCACATCACCTTTTATGTATGCGCAGTGTGCAAGATACTGAAACACAGGGACGATGATGATATGAATTTCACATGAATGCATGCATTCAAGAATTTCATATGAATTTGGAAAATATTATTATTTCACAAATTGTAAATTTTGGGAATGGCCTAGTTTCCACTCTTATCACGGAGGAGAGGTATTTTATGGTGTGCCTGCTCGAACAGAGGATGGAGCCGAGCGAAGCTACAATTTTTAACTTCTCCGTTCTTGGGCTCCTCTCTGAGATTTTTGGACGGAGCGGCGTGGAGCTATTGCAGTATTGCTCCTCTTCCTGTTTGGTTGGCGTAGTCGTGAAAATGGATGTGGAATAATGGGTGAAGGAGCGGTATTGTTCTGCTGCACTACTTTAGCAGTATTTTTCAGCGAATAAACATGATTTTTCTTTCACAACAAATCAGCATAAGCCAAATTTCAGCGAAACGAACGACACCAAAAGAGCTCTATATACGTCTCGTGCACTAGGCGTGGTGTGGGCACGTACGTGCGTATACGTACATGTCCTGTGGTTGGCGGCGTTAACTCCTGTGCCCGTATAAATGATAGTACCTTAAAGTTCACGTATATATGACGTCGTACAAGGCCGGGCACTCGTAGCCGGCCGGTGCCCAATCTACACGTACGTGCACAGTGAAGAGTCGCGTATGTACGTGCGTGATGCGTTACTTGCTTGTCGCATGCTGCACGATGGATAGATGGATGCAAAAATGGTCCAACTCTCCAATGGCTAGTCTGGCTGACCCTCGACGCAGGGCTCATGTAGGAGTGTAGGACTACTGTCCATTACTGTACGGACGGAAACGTGTGGCCTGTATTGCTATTGCATATACAGGCGCTTGCTGCTTGGCATTAGCTAGACGATGCATCGCGTTTTGGAAGCTAGCGTACGTGCTTGTTTCTGTGGGGTCGTATGTAGTACGACGGTGTGCATGCTATCGGGCCGGGGGTCTAGCTATCACGTGAAAATGCACAGACTTTTATTGCACTGTACATTAGCTATCGGAGCGGTATTGTAGATATATACATGAGAATCATATATATCAATAGCAGTCAGGTACTAGTATATACATATATACATTCTAGTTACAGATTGTAAATGCGGTGCCACTGTACATGCACATGCACCTGCCTGAGTTTCAGTGTTTGTCTGATGATGAACGAAGAAGCTTAGCAAGGAGGTACGACGACGACGACGACCGTATGCTGGAAACTGTTGACGAGATGCGTTGCAACAGGTGCAAATACCTTGTGCCTCCAGGAAGGTAGGGAACACAATTATTTGTGTAATCCGCTTTAGCTGCTTAAATGTGCAGTGCAGTGGAGGACTCTCGTTCTTAATAGGATGATGAGCGTGAGCCAGTGCATGCTGTGAGCCTGTGACACAGCGACAACAGCAGTAGCTGGCCAGCGCTGGTCCTCGTGTGTAGTTCGTCTTTTGTCTTAGCATCCTTGTTGCATTGGTCATATGCACGCACAGCACACGTATGGTACGCTACTGTGTGATTACTACTTATTAGCACGACTTTCATTAATGTACGTCGTTTTATGTTTGTTGTCATTATCATGTTTTTTTAACTTTGACCGCTTATATATGTATATAAAACATATATAGATTTATAATGTGCGGTTGATGTCAGTATATATATTTGCTATGAAAACGAAACACTTTCATAGCGTGTACGATCCTTTTTTAAAAAAATTTAGATGTTACATTTTTATAGAGATAAATTACAGGTCAAAGTTTCATCTTGCTTGTAAACTATATCGATGTCCTAAACAACTTATATTTAACTTATATTTATGATCGAAGAGAGTATGATCATATATGGTCAATAAATTGTTTGGAGAGCATATGGAAATGGAAATACACGGTTGCATGCATTGGGTCTCTTTGTTGTGTTTACTTGACTCTTTGGAGGGTTTTTATTGCTCTGTTGTATTTGCTTAGTTTTGGTTTTTTTTCTTTTTAATATAATCGGCAGCTCTTATCCGTTAAAAAAACATTGTAGTAGCTAGTACTATTTATCTATGGGGAGAATAATTATTTGAGCATTATTCCGAGCAAAAAAATATGAGCCTCGACTTATACATCCAGTGGAAGTATATATTCCAAAAACAATAAGGTCTCAGGAGAATCATAAATATTTTGAAACATGCTTCCAGGAAACCGGTATGAATAATTGAACACGCTTTCTGAATGTTATTATTAATACCTATTTTTCTAAAACAAGAATTGGACGAGCCAAAGCATTGATTTGATGTCAATTCCGCTTGAATACTGTACATGATTATATACCACGTACGTATGTGGAGCTCCCTACGTCAGTTAGTTTTTTTTTACAGCTGTAGTATCTGAACATTGTGTCTTCACGTGTATTCGCAGGCGACGGGGCACGTCGCAGTATCATTGTGTCTTCACGTGTATATCTAGGACCTATAAGATTATTTTTGGAGAATAAATCCCCAGGTGAAAAATCACTGAGCCGAAGGCTCGAACTTAGGACCCGTGGCCTCCGCACCGGGAGAGCTCACCATCCGAGCTAAGGCTCGGTCCGTCAGTCAGCTTCTTCATCAGAGAATAAGCTGCCGTGTGGTGTGCGAGCTATGAGAGGCGTAGAGGAGGTGGACGTACGTGTCCATGTCCAACTTCTCTGCAGATGCAACCAAATGAAATATAACTAAAAGAGAGAATCTGACGAATAAACTGAATCTTGGAAGGTCAGATGTAGCTATACGAGCGAGGTGGGTCTCGTACGTACGTACGTAGAAACGTAGCTGCCTCTAAAAGCGTTCTCGTTGCTTTCGATGCCTTCAATTAATTCGACGTCGTCCCTCCTTTCCTCGTGCTGTCGAATGATGTTAAGATACGACCCAACTGAATCCTTATCAGAGATGGATGGATCATATATATGGGGTCTAGAGCATCTCCACCAGATTAAACAAACACAATTGTTTTTTCCTATAATAGCTAGTAATAAAAGGGATTGAAAGGGGAAAAAATGCTTCAATATGTCCCCTTCTAATCTTTTTTTCCTTAAAAAATTTCTCAATCTCTCAAAACATTTCTTCTCTCTCAAAGAAAGAAAAACAATCGGCAATTTTTCTTAATCCTCTTTCTTCCCTACCCTCTCACTGACATCTCGTGTTTGCACTACCGAGCTCAGAAATCGCACAACTGTCCTATCACGGTCGCCTCCATGCCACCGCATAGGTACAGCCTCTGCCACATCGTGCAGGCGAGTAGCTGCTCCGCCATGATATGCGGGTGAGTAGCCGACCTCCTCTGTGTCGTGTGGGCAGGCGAGCTGCTGGTCTAGCGTCACCGATAGGAGATGAGATGGAGAGAAACAAGAGAAGAGAGAAAAGGAAGAGATATTTCTTTGTCACTGACATTGGGTCCCACATATAAAGGGGTGATGTTTTCCCAATCAAATTGGAGGGCATATCCCTATAATTCAGTTTTCGGAGTCTCCTACTAGATTTTAAGGGACAAGAGAAAGGAGACCTGGCGAAGATGCTCTTAGTTGGGGGTTGTTCTACTTCAGTGCCAATCACACTACTACAAAACTACTTTGTTAGAGATGGTTAGAATCGCTTTTCAGAGGTGGTTCTTCCAATCACTATCCTTTTATATTAGCTTCAGTAAATCTTATATTGAATATTTGGTCCCTAAATGATTTTAAATGAAAACTGAACTACAAAGTTTTAATCCCATCACACACTAAAACTTTGATATAGTATATGATTAAAGAATCGTTTGAAAAAATTCAAAATTGAATTTCAAAAACTAAAAATTTAAAGCATAATTTTGGGGCCATAAACTATTTTAATTAAAAATATCATCAACTAAAGGTTGTAGATGTCTTCGAGCTCAACAACTTTGATAGAAAGGTTGTCTTAATCTAACTTGAAAGGGTTATGAACTTCATTGCGTTGTATTTTTTTTTTGAGACCGGTCACATTATTACCAACTATACCAACTATGTCTAGAAATTGATTTCTAGGGTGATATACCAACCGTCTTTATAAATCGGTTTATAGTGGCAACCTGAAACATCAATCGTAATCTCTGTAACTATTTTTAAAGATAGATGGTGACTAGCCACTGTTTACGATTCTGCTGCTCTACTAAATCCACAGTGAAAGTTTGGGAGTTTGGAGCAATTCAAAAAGTCCCAAGAACCCGTGCCATCGACGGCCGTACGTGCACGCCGGTAGCGCCACCGTATCGTCGTACGCTTAATTTGCCGTTTTCGTTGGGGTCGCTGGATGACACGCGTCGGTTACGCGCGCTAATGACGAAGACGGCCGTACGCTTGTCGTCGTCGTTAAGGAACGGCCTGGCCGACAACAGCCGCTTGTGCACACTTGCGGTACCTTGCCTACGCTACGTGCTGCGTGAGCTTGTACGCTTGCAGCGGACCGTACATCGTACGTTTGTGGTCACGTAAATACACCGGTAAAATTGGTACTCAACTGTCGCTTTCGGTTTTGTACCAGTGCTACATGGTGTGTGTGTGCGGTGATGATGTTTGCTAGCTTTCGTCGCTGAGTAACATTTACATGCATACAGATGTAAATTTGTAATATTTGGAATGGAGACAGACATGCATGTTTCTTTTTTTAATGAACGTAACTTTGTTGGTTGGGTTTATTGTAGCGGAATCTCTATCTGTGCGGATTTAAGTTCTCATTTTGCTTTTGTATTGTGTAATTCATTTTTTTTTCAAAATTCAAAATGGAGATACAGTACTACCTCTGTTTTAAAAAAGAGCATAATTTTAATTAAGTATGAATAGAATTGTATTCTTTTTAGATGCAAGGAGTAGTATGGATAGACCTGTAGTTCCAAACAAAAGGTGGGGGAAACTGAAAAAACAATGAAGGACGACCTGTATTCGGTGGAGTCAATCAGCGGCACCGTACTTGTTGGTCACGTACAGTACAGTTGACGTTATAAAACCATGGCAGTGTTTAGTTCCTTTAAAATTCCAAAAATTTTATAAGATTCTCCGTCACATCGAATCTTTGACACATGCATGGAACATTAAATGTAGGTAAAAAAAAACTAATTGCACAGTTTGTCTGTAAATGTCGAGACGAATCTTTTGAGCCTAGTTAGTCCATAATTGAATAAATTTTACCAAATAACAACAAAAAGTGCTACAGGAACTTTACACAAACTTTTACACCATCTAAACAGCCCCCATATCTCATGCATGGTTGGATATATATCTCGATTTGATCAACGCGCCGGCGCAAATATAATATATATAATAATAACAATGCATGATTCGATTTGGTATGGCATAATCATCAGAATATTTGCTCACAAACTACAGACCGGCGCTGGACAGGGCTGTCGGTCCGGTACGGTGACAAGTGACAAACATCTTAAAATATGTATCAGTCACTGCCATCTTGATCGAGAGAATATCTTCTAAATGGACAAGTAGAACATTCTTTGTTTGTGTATTCTTTATTGCTTTTCCTTTGCTTCATTTATTTATGTAAGGAGCATTATTGAGATATGAGAAAATCTCCGTAGTAGACTTGCTCATTTTCCGACCTGGCTACAAGGTCGGTTTCATACGTATTTTATTATAATGTCACATCAGTAAAAGTGATGAGATGGCATAAAAATTAAGATGATAGAAAATAAGTTTCATTTCATTCTATGAAACCTAGTTGTCACTGTTTCCTAGTGAATCCAACTCCAACTCAATTTGCATTGAGAGCTCAACTCAATTTGTATTGAGGGCTCATGGCTTCATCTCTGTGTGTTTTTGCCAATCTCATGTGACTCGCATCCTTGTTGTGCACTGCATCTCATGTTTACCATGCTCTATATGCAATTTATTCTATATATGTGACTTTATTATAGATTTTTTATATCATACGAAAACTGAGTAAATTAAACTACTTTTGTTGATATTTTTTTATGTTAGTACTTAAATTAGGTATTACAAGTGGCTACATGTTCATATCGCACACAAATCACAACAGCATGCAAGAATTAAATGTTGCAATTAACATATGAAATAGTGAAATGAAACTATAGTTTGATATAGGTTGTTTCATATCTTTGTTTTCAAGACTACCACGTCTTTGAAACATGGACATAAAATCTTCCACTGAGACCAACCTAAGAACCCATAAACTCTTGGGCCCAAAATCTGTGCCCCATAACACCCATGGGCAAAGCATAGTTTGAACATTAAACCCGATTCTGAAAAACATTTTTGGAGGTGTTGACTAAGTCAATCATAGCTAGAAATCATTTTTAGGAGAGGTTGACTTAACAAAATTGTCCTAAAAATCGATTTATTGGGGAGGTTGACATAACAAAACCACCCCTAAAAATCATTTTTTAGAGTGGTTTTACGATCATCCCTAAAAATATCTTATTTATATAATCAATGACATAGCAATGGTTTTGAAAACCAGCCCTAATTAAAAATCGATTTTGACGAACTCTAAAAAATGTTTTGTGTGCTAGTGAGGTGCAAATTAAGTTTTTAAGAATCTCACCTGAATTTGAGAAAAAAATAACTACACATTTGTCATGTGAGTTTCATGAAATTCCCTTTCCAAAGGAGACCTACAAAAGCAAAGCAAAACTTGATCATACACATGTGATTCGTGGCAGGAAAGGAGGAGCTCAATGCAAGTCAACGTACATATAGTGGAATACAATCCTGTGGAAACTTCGTCGTGGTTGCATATATTGTACTTGTGCACCGACAGTAGGAAGCAACGAACCTGCCGGCTGAAAAACTAGCTATCTCTCAAGCAAAGCAATCACACATGGAAAAAGTGAGAAAAGAAACAAGAAACTAAAAAGGCTTCTACATTTATTTTATATTTATATATGGCGCCTCTCCAATATAATCGAAGCGCAGAAAGGTGTGTGAAGCGATTCTCTTGATCCATATCATCATTACCTGCAAAGACTAGCTTCATGATCCTTTTACCACTATTGGCTAGCAGCCTAGCAATATATAGGCTAGCTAGGATATAGCTTAGCAATAGGATCATATCAGACACATTTTTCTAATTAAAAACGAGGATATATCGATCGGTCAGACACATACAAGTCTTGGAGAGCTAGGGTTACTAATTAATATAACAGTGTGTCTTTAGAATCCTATTAATGGCACACAAGCTATATGTTGGTATATGAGGCTAAGTAGTATATTAGTATATGGATTATAACAGAGCCGCCATATTGGACAGGTAGACAGCACATATATAAACTGTTTCCATAGCTAGTAGCCATGTGAGTTCAGTGATAATCTACGGTTGAGTTCACCAATATATATATATATATATATATATATATATATATATATATATATATATATATATATATATATATATATGGAGAGTATATTTAGTAGTCAGCTACAAAATAAGTTATTCTGTAGCCACCTCCATTTACGATAATTTTATATACTAATTTACGATAGAATAACTTATTTTGTAGCTGGCTACTGAATATACTCTCCCTATATATATATATATATATATATATATATATATATATATATATATATATATATACTAATTTACGATAATATCAATACATATTTACGGTAGTTGGGTTACTATAACACATGAGGATATTTACCATAACGTTATAGTAAATCACATAGTAAGGAGTTACTATAATCTCGTAAATTAGCATACTAATCATTGTAACTCAAAGTGGCCACAGAATAAGTTACTTTGTAGCCAACTACAGGGTAGTAGCTATATTCTACGGAAATCATCTCAATACATAGTTAGATTCCCATGGAACTTTCATCTAGTCTATTACCTCTGTCCTTAAATACTTGTCGTTTTCGTTTTCTGAGAAACAATTTTAACTAAATATATATAAATATATTAATATTTATGGTATATAATTAATATCATTATATATATATATTAATCGGGGACAGAGGGAGCAGTGTATTATATACTGTTTCAATCATCCAACTGCACGTACGTACATGCACGTAGCTAGCACAATCATCATCATACTGATTGCGTGAACAAGTAGGCTTTTTGGTGTCTTCACTGGCTGTGTTTAGATCCAAAATTTGGATAGCCAAAATACACTGTAGCATTTCGTTTGTATTTGATAATAATTGTCCAATCATTGACTAATTAGGCTCAAAACGTTCGTCTCGTAAAGTACAACCAAACTGTGCAATTAGTTTTTGATTTTATCCATATTTAGTACTCTATATATGTATCGCAAGTTTGATGTGACGGAGAATCTTTTTTTGCATAGTGCACTTTTCAATAGATCTAAACACACCCATACTCTTTGCGTACTATATAAAAGTGTCCTGCCTTTCACACACACACACAAAAGAGTGTCCTGTCTTGCTTGATGGACGTGAAGGGATTTATGAAATCTGAATAGGGTTTCAATCTTTCTAGAAGAAAGGACGAACCCTACCGACGCCGATTAGATATGACGATATTTCTCTGGGTGAGAAGATTAAAAAAGCTAACAGCATGTTCGCTTGAGATTATCAGCTAAATCAGCCAGCCAGCAGTATTTTTCTCTTAAAAAAACCAGTCAGCAGTACTTTCAGCGAGCCAGATCAGCCAAACGAACAGGTCGTAAACAATTACAGGTGAAGTTTCCTGCACCGCACATACTACAGTACTAGTTGATTTGAGTGCGGCAGGACAGGGGCACGTCAAGCTAGCAATATTGCAAGCTAAGCATAGCATGGCACACGAGCTAGCTAGCTGCTAGCTAGTTAGCTGCAGCAGCACCACAGGTCTCTGTAGCTAATTAATAGCATAATTATTTATCAGATGCGTTTTGATTACACATATGTCCATGCGTCACCCAATAATCCCAGCCAGCCAGCCAAGAACCAACCCGCCTAATAATCATGGCCGGCTGGCTGGCTGCACTGTTGGATATGATCCATGGAATGGAACTGTCAGCTGGGGTGGTTGCCTGTCTCTCTGATTGACCCTTCGTCGTCTCTCTCTTCCGGCCGGGCCATTAATTGTTTTTGTTAGTGATAAGAGAGTTCTTAATCAACCAGCAAGCTGCTAGTGAGGCAGAGTATTATGGGGACGAGGACAACGACGGAGGACGGCTGTGTGTGTTCCTTCCGCCATGTGCAGTGCCGGCCGGTGAGATTCTTGGTGTGCCTAATTGGTAGCTGCACGCACGCGTGTTGCAATGGTTCCATGGGAATGGGATTGAGCAGTTGGTAGTGTGATAATGTGCATATAAACAGCGCTGCTGCAACCGTCATAAACCGTCCCTGACGTGCTGTATTAAATCAGGCCTTCTAAATTTGAGTAAATTTATAGAAGAGAGCACCAAAATTTATGACACCAAACTAATACCATTAGATATATCATAAAATATATTTTCATAATATGCTCATTTGGTTTCATAAATATTTATACTATTTTCTATAAGTTTGGCTAAACATTAAAAAAAAGTTGACTTAAGACAACTCTAGAAATTGATCTATTCAGGGACAGCGGGAGTATATCTGAAGGACCGGAAACGGCGATCAGAGGGGGGAGTGAATGGGAGCCTCAAATTTTTTTCGAAACTTTCAACCACTGTCCCAAAATCAACCCCAAAAGGCACACAAACAAAAGTGACAAAAACACGAGCCGCCGAGAGTTAAGAGACCCTTACAGACATTCCTTAGATAGCTAGAAACCCAACGCAAAAGACGGAACTCGAATCGGAGACCGAACGGGCAAGAAACGGATCGGAACAGCACAACATACGAGCTGCGGACAGTCCGCTACAGTACCGCGGACAGTCCGCAGGTTAAAAATCAGAAAACGAACTTCGCGAAACAGTTTCTGTATGTTGCTGAAAACTGAACTCCGGACTGTCCGGTGTTAAGGGCGGATTGTCCGCAGTTCAACACAGCAAAACACGACTTCGGAAGGTGGTTCTGGACACACTGAATCGAGGGTGGCGGACTGTCCGCGAAATGCCCCCGGACAGTCCGCGAATCTCTATTCTGCACGAACAGAGCGCCCGAAAAATCGCCTCCTCACTTCGATCCACAAATTTGTGGCCAAATCTTCACCAACTGCCACGAAACTTGGTGAGCATGATCACAAGGCAGTAGGGGAGCTACCTCTAAGAGGTCATCGTCCAATTTGAAGCCGATCAACGAGAAATTGAAGGGGCACGAAAAACACCGGTTCTTGCAACCTAGACCAAGAAATCGCCCGATCTACTTGGTCGTGAGGAATTGATGGATTTCCTTCAGTAGAAAGATTCTACTCACGTCATAGCACGAATCAAGGCAACAAAAACGAACTAAAATGGTCTAGAAACGACGAAACGAAGGAAGAACTAGAGGGGAGAAAACGAAGAACGCGAAGAACACATCATGAACTCACAAATTGATTTCTCCGCCGAACACCGGAGGACACCTAAGGATTCGGAACCTCCTTCCCTCAAAGATTCATGGTTCTTACACTAATCGGTGGATTAGTGGACCTCTCTCTCACACAAGCAACTAGAGGAAGAAACCCTAAAGGAGAAAATAAAAATGGAAGAGGTGAGGGAGATGGGGGCTCCCTCATCCTATTTAATAGGGCTATTACACATTCCCAGTTTTGCCCCTGGATACAAAAGAGCCAAACCATTTACCCCAAGGGCGTAAAGGTCCAACCCTGTGTCATCTTCATCCGACGGCCACCGCGCCTCCTCACCAATAGCTTCGCCTCGATGCGAACTCCCCGATGCCACCACGTGCCGTCCGTTCCTCCTCGGAACCTCCGCCCGGGTTTTGAGGCCCAAACCCGTAAACCCGTCTCCGATGGTTTTGAGGCCCAAACCATCAAACCGCTCCGCGAGTAGCGTACTCCATACGCGTCCCCCGCCATTCGACACGTGTCACCTCCACAGTCATCACGGTCACTCCCATGTCTTCTCGCGCTTGTCGATGTCCCAAGTGTCAGCCACCGCGGCTAGCCACCCGGCCTCCGGGTCCCTCGGTCCAAGCCTCACGTTCGCAATCTCCCCCTTGATGAGTGCATTATCAACACCCATACATGAACAGCTTGAGCAAAAGAAAAAGAAGAAGAAGAGAAAATAAAGAGCTCAACCAAATGACCAAAAGCCAAAGAAAAGCTGAAACAGGTCATTTGAAATGAGCAAAACTTGGTCCCCAAAGACATGGGCAACGGCTCGACGCAACCAAGTAAAACAAAGCTAGCCCTCAAGAAGAGGCAACGGGCTCAACACCACTAGCAAAGCTCGAAAAGCCGAAAAACTGCTAGACCCTCCAGAAGAGGCAAAGGCTCAACACATCTAGCAAGCAAAAGCAACTCAAGTGCAACTCCCCTTGAATAAGTGCAATCTCTCTCAAATGAATGCACGAAATGGAGACTTCTCCCCCTTGTTGACATGGTGAGTGTGACATGTCTCTCCCCCTTGTTGACACATGCACTTATCAAGCTAGAGCCCAAGGATTACAACTCCCCCTCAAAACATGCTATGAATGTAGAAATGCAGAAGCTTCAAGATTATAGCAAGTAGATTGAAAGAATGCTCTAGCTGATGCTGTCATGTATACATAACAACAAATACAAGTGCTAGCAAATGCTCAAAATGACCAAATGAGATGAAATATGACATTTTAGCAAGTTTGATCAAGTTTGAGCAATTTAAAAGAGGGTTCACCACCAAATGAGCACATAGCAAATATAGACAGGAGATCGACCTTGTGCTACACATGTATGCAAAGTGAACTACCCCAAACAAAGTTTACACATCATGTCATGCGACAAACTTGTGATTTGATCAAATTTTGAATTTTATCGGAGTTATGCAGCTTATCACAAAAGTTTGTCAAACAAATATGTGCGGGAGGTTATCGATGCCATCAAAACCTGACTTATCAATCATGTCAAGCCTATGCCAAAAGCAATCAGAAGCTTAAGACAATGATCTTGGTATCCATTACAGAGCTCAAGTTCACCCTTAAGTGCAATAAGGAGCTGTCTCGATACTCTGACATGGGACAGCGAAGACCCATCCTAATCTTTTCATACCTTGCTTTTTTTAAGTTTTAGCACAATTTCAAGTTTCTCAAGCAAGTGTGTAACTCAAAGTATGAGCCGTAGTAACTAAGCATATATATATGAAGCAAAAGGGTTCTCAACACACCTATACATGCTAGTTGCCACAAAGTAGTGGTGAACATGTTCCAAGTTTCATCAAGTGTTATTCAAGTTCACAATTGAAAAAGGCATTTTTAGCTCATATCAAGAGATCAAAACGAGCCTAAGGCAAAGCACATCATGTATATCCATAACATCCCCAACAAGAGCATAGTGTCAATCTAGCTACTATAAGGATGAAGCTCAAAATGCAATATGATACATGATGATATGATATGCTAGTATGATACAAAAGCAAAAAAACAAAAACTAAAGAAAAAAGAAAACCACAGACTAATGTACAAGAACCAAAACTTCCCAAGCTAAAAAGGGAAGCAAACTCCAAGCTCTCCTCGCAAGTGAGCAAACTGGGCTTGATCAAGGGGTTTAGTGAAGATGTCTGCGAGCTGGTTGTGGGTGTCAACATGAATAAGGTCAATGTCCCCTTTCTCATAGTGGTCTCGTAAGAAGTGAAAACGGACCTATATGTGCTTGTTTTAGAGTGGAGAATGGGGTTTTTGGCTACACATATGGCACTGGTGCTATCACAGAACAAAGGCACTCGCCTAAACTCTAAGCCATAGTCTTGCAAAGTAGCTACCATCCAAAGCAACTGGGAACAACAAGCAGCAGCAACATACTCAGCTTCTGTGGTGGATTGGGCTACAGTGGACTGCTTGTGAGAAGACCAAGACACAAGAGAAGACCCAAGAAATTGACAAGTCCTAGAAGTAGACTTCCTCTCAGTACGACAGCCAACATAATCCGCATCAGAGTAACCGCAAAGAGAAAGAAAGGAGGAAGCCAAAAACCAAAGACCAAATTCAGGTGTGAAACGAAGGTACCTCATGATCCGCTTGACGGCTTGACGATGCGACGTGCGTGGTGAAGACTGAAAGCACGCGCACAAGCAGACCGTGAACTGGATGTCTGGTCTCGTCGTCGTCAGGTACAACAACGACCCGATCATGCTTCGGTACTCCTTCTGGTCCACGGCTTCTCCTTCCTTGTCCTCGTCCAGGGCTGTCGTAGTCGACATGGGCGTCGAAAGAGGCTTGGCCTTGGCCATATCAAACTTCCTCAGGAGATCCTTGGTGTACTTGCCTTGGTGCACGAATGTTCCTTCACGTGTTTGCTTGATTTGTAGCCCGAGGAAGAATGTCAACTCGCCCATCATGCTCATCTCAAATTCCCTGCTCATAGTCTAAGAAAACTTTGCAACAAGAGTGTGAGAGGAACCACAAAAAATGATATCATCCACGTAAATCTAAACCAAAAGTGTGTCAGTGCCTTGCTTGAGGAGAAACAAAGTTTTATCTACGGAACCCATCTTAAAGCCCTTAGCAAGCAAGAAGGCTTTCAAACGCTCATACCAGGCTCTCGGGGCTTGTTTCAACCCATATAAGGCTTTGTGGAGTTTGTAAACATGGTTGGGATACTTAGGATTTTCAAAGCCAGGGGGTTGTCTCACATACACCTCTTCCTCTATGTACCCGTTCAAAAAGGCACTCTTCACATCCATTTGATACAGCTTGAACCCTTTCAAAGCTGCATAAGCTAAGAGCATCCTTATAGCCTCAAAACGGGCCACAGGAGCAAAGGTTTCTTCAAAGTCTACTCCCTCTTTCTGAAAAAACCCCTGAGCCACTAGTCTAGCCTTGTTTCTCACCACCACTCCATCCTCACTTTGCTTGTTCTTGAAATCCCATTTTGTACCTATAGGGTGACACTCAGGTGGAGGTGGAACTAAGACCCAGACTTCATTCCTCTCAAAGTTCTGTAACTCCTCGTGCATAGCATTGACCCAATCGGGATCAGAAAGTGCGTGTCTAACATTTTGTGGCTCAAAATTAGCGACAAAAGCGGAATGAGCAAAATGTGAGATTTCATATGACCTTGAGCGTGTAACACGCTGACTGATGTTGCTGATCATGGTTTGAGGCGGGTGGCAACGCTGGATGTGCCGAGGGGCTTCCCTCGAAGATGTCGCCTCCCCCTCAACAGCTACTAGGGCCTCCTCAGGTGCAGCCGGCGTAGGCTGAGGAGACGGCTCGTGCGGACCCCATGTAGTGGAAGAAGATGGATCTGGTCTGTGAGCCGAAGTTGTTGTCACAGACTCAACTGGAACAACCGAAGAGGTCAGCTCTGCATATCCCCAATCAGCATCTTCAATCATTCTCCTCAACGAAGATGCTCTCACCAATCTCCTGATCACCTGCACTTTCAAAGACAGGAACAGAACAAGGCATGGTCTCGTCGAAAGTGACTTCACAAGTCTCTACGACTCGGTTAGTTTCAAGGTTAAGTACTCGATATGCATGAGAATGTGAAGCATAACCAAGAAAGACACCATCCGAGGATCGAGACTCAATTTTTTCTAAATTACCTTATTTCAGAATGAAGCACCTGCATCCAAACACTCAAAAGTGGCTCACCTTGGGTAGTCGACCGAATCGCAGCTCATAAGAAGTTTTCTTCATGAAGGCTCGAAGAAAGATGCGATTGGAAACATGACACGCGGTGTTGATCGCTTTGGCCCAATATCTCCTAGGAGTCCTATGCTCATCAAGCATCGTCATAGCCATCTCAACAAGGGTCCGATTCTTGCGCTCAACAACACCGTTCTGTTGAGGGACATAAGGCGAGGAGAACTGGTGCTCAAGACCCAAAGAAGAGCAAAAGTTATCAAATTGAGAGTTCTTGAATTCTGTGCCATTGTCACTGCATATAGCTCTCATGGCATTCTTTGGCAACTCAGTCTGTAACCGAAGAATCAAATCTCGAGCATGAGAAAAAGCCTCATCCTTACCCTCCATGAAAAACACCCAAGAGTAGCGAGAAAAATCGTCCACGATCACTAGAACGTACCACTTCCCTCCCTTAGACCGAACCCGAGCCGGACCTATAGTTTCCATATGGAGTAGCTCACCGGGTCCCTTGGTCATGACCTAAGTCACAGGAGGGTGAGAAGCGGCAACCATCTTCCCGTGACGACAAGGGTGACACACCAAATCCTTCTCAAATTTTAACTTGGGCAATCCTCGGATTAGATCAAGTGAGCTCAACCTAGCTAGTAAGTCAAAGCTCAAGTGACCAAGCCTCCTATGCCACTTCCAAAGCTCAGAGGATGATCCGGCCACCAAACATCGAGAAGAGCCGAAAGAGTGAGAAAAATCAGCTCGAAAGACACGGCCAAAAGGAACAATCTGGCAAACAAGATTTCCTTGGGAATCAAGAACTCGAGACAAGCCAGTCTTAAAGCGCACTTCAAAGCCATCCTGAAGGAGTTGTGAAACAGAAAGCAAATTGAAATGCAAATTCGAAACCAAAACAACATCCTTCAAGACAAAACTCTCGTTGACCTGAATGGTCCCATGAGAAAGCACCTTACCTTTGCTATTGTCCCCGAATGTGATGTACTCCTTACATTGCACGGGGTCGAGGCTGGAGAACCATTTTGAACTTCCGGTCATGTGGCGCGAACAGCCGGAATCAATAAGCCATGTGTTCTCCAGGCCTCCGTCCTGCATCAATAGAAGGACATGTGATGAACAAATGACGCAACACTGGGGTTAGTAAACTGTGAAGGGTACTAGTGTTGGCTCATTTGCCCTGGAAAAGTGTTAGGAAAAACACCAAACATGCCATGTCCCATTTGAGGAAAACGGGCACCACGTGAGGGAAAACGTGGTCCACTAGAACTGTAGGACTGAAAGCCACCGCCGCGAGGTCCAAAGTAATATTGATCACGACCTAAACCACGCCGGGCATGACCACCACGACCACCGCGTGGTTTAGCAACCTGAGGCCTAGCACCTTGAGGCATTGCACCTCTTGGCCTAGCTGCCTCTAAACAGGCGGCACATGTACGCCATGGGGCGGACGGTACATGTTCCGGTTGTTCAACTCATACTCCCGCCGCTCATCTCTCTTCCTCCTAAAGCAAAACTCAACAAGGTGACCATCCCTATGGCAATAGTCACAGTGATACCTCACCTCTGTCTTGGGTGGTTGTTGGCTCACTTTCTTGTGTGTATGTGTCACTCTTGATGGCCTTTTCACTTTAGGAAGGGGATCCTCAGAGATGTTCGGTAGAGTATCAAGTGGGTTCCTGAGATGGTTCGGTTTTGGAACCCAAACTTGTTTATGGGGTGGAGCTCTTGGTGGCTCTTCAAACACTCCATCTTTCACCGTGGGTTCGGTAGGCTTAGGTGGATTGATCTTGATCAATTTGGGAGTAGTGGAAGGTTTCTCACTTGGGCTCAAACCACTGAACTCACCAACTTTGCCATAGACATTTTCACCCTTCCCACCTAGAGCAAAGCCTACTCCTGATGTCCCAGATCCCTGCCTGAACTGGCTCATCATCATGCCCAACTGCGGCTCACTACAAGACACCCAATTCAAGATGGACCGAAGGTATGTGTTGTATTCCTCGGATCTCATCTTGTCATGCCTGTAAGACTCAAGCTCCAACACCAAGCTATCACAACGTGCACACTCAATAACCGTGCTATCTGAACTGGCCTTCTCAAGAGAAAGGATCTTGGCATTCTTCTCTGCCAGCTCAGATTGCAAGCCTGAACAAGACTTGCACGCACCCAACAAGGTAGATCTAGCCTTCAACTCATCGTTCTCATCTAACAAGGCAATATACTTAGATTACAACTTAGAAAAGTTTGTCATATGAACAACACATTCATCGCACTCAACCTCGTCAGACACATGAACAATAAGCTTCTTAGCTTCCTCAAGCTCTTTCTCCACAACTTCTAGCTTGTCCTTAAACTCTTTCCTCTCACGAGCAGCACGTTTCAGCAGCTTATCTTGACTCATCAAAGTATCAGTCATGATATCAAGCTCGGCAATAAGAGCATCGATGGAGGGTTTTACCTCGGTAGAGTCGCCGTCTCCAGGAAGCACGTCCTTGTTGGGCTTCACCCCTTCATCCACGGCCATGGTGCAGTAGCCTCCGTGGATGGACTTGGCGATGAAACAAAGCCTGGTCAACTTGTCCTCACGCCTCTTCTCGGACTCATCATCGCTCGAGGGAGAAGAAGACCGGTCGTCGTCGGTGTCGTTGTTGAGGTCACTGAGGGAGGCGAGGAAGGCATGCTCTTGAGCCTTGGCCTTCTTGAGTACTTCTTCTTCAGCGCCTCCTTGTCGAATCCTCCCTTCGACTTGTGCTTGGAGGTGTACTCACGCTTGTCCTTGCGCTTGCTAGAGTCGTACTTGTCGAAGGAGTACTTGTTCTTCTTGGGGTAGTGGGCAACGAAGTGGTCGGGATCTCCACAGTCGTAGCATCCTTCCTTCGGACCACCACCACACCAGCGATTCAAGCGGTTGTTGTGAAACCGCGAGAACCGGCTAATGATCAACGCTAGCTCGTCGTCCCCAAGACTCTCCATCTGCTCCTCTATGACAGACACCAAAGAAGACAAGGCAAAAGACACCTGTGAAGGGTTAGCCAAAGAACTTGAGCCATTACCTGAGACCAAGGCCATAATCGGTGCAGAGGGATTCTTGAGCTTGGCTTGGGTCTGGAAGTCGATCTCGGTGGACTTGAGCTTGCTGAAAAGCTCATCCACGGTGAGGGTCTCATACCCCGAAGACTCAATGATAGCGGTCACCTTCACATCCCATACCTTCTGATCTAGGGCATATAGAAGCTTGAGTGCCCTCTCATGATCAACATAAGGTAATTGTGCCTTGTTTGCTCGCATCTTGTTGACGATGGTCTAAAAGCGAGAAAACATGGCATCGATGGACTCGCCATCAAGTTGAGTGAAGTTCTCGTACTCCCTCTTGTACGTCTCGTAGAGTCTAGTTTTGACATGTGCGGTCCCCTCATGATAGCTCTGAAGCCTCACCCAGATCTCTCGAGCAGTAGTACAATCGGAGACTCTTTCGAACTCCTGAAGAGAAAGACTCGAGAAAAGAACTGCGCGAGCTCTGCTATTAGCGTTGTGCCAATCTTTTTGATCTTGCGTGACACGAGCACGGGGTTCAAGCACAACGTAAGTAGCATCCTCGCAAATCTCCCAGACAAGCCAATCAATCCCCTAGAGATGCGTGGACATGCGAATCTTCCAATAGTGATAATTTGTTCCATCGAAGAACGGTGGATTACCGGAACCACGCTCCATGTCGCCTTCTTGGATCACGGACCGATTAAGGTGGAATGATCCTTAACCGGCTCCGATACCAATTGAAGGACTGGAAATGGCGACTAGAGAGGGGGGGGGGGTGAATGGGAGCCTCAAATTTCTTTCGAAACTTTTGACCACTGTACCAAAATCAACCCCCAAAAGGCACACAAACAAAAGCTACAAAAACATGAGCCGCCGAGAGTTAAGAGACCCTTAGAGACGTTCCTTAGATCGCTAGAAACCCAACGCAAAAGACGGAACTCGAATCGGAGACCGAACGGGCAAGAAACGGATCGGAACAGCACAACCTGCGAGCTGTGGACAGTCCGCTACAGTACCGCGGACAGTCTGCAGGTTAAAAATCAGAAAACAAACTTCGCGAAACAGTTTCTGTATGTTGCTAAAAACTGAACTCCGGACTGTCCGGTGTTAAGGGCGGACTGTCCGCAGTTCAACACAGCAAAACATGACTTCAGAAGGTGGTTCTGGACACACTAAACCGAGGGTGGCGGACTGTCCACGAAATGCTCCCGGATAGTCCGCGAATCGCGATTCTGCACGAACAGAGCGCCCGAAAAATCGCCTCCTCACTTCGATCCACAAATTTGTGGACAAATCTTCACCAACTGCCACGAAACTTGGTGAGCATGATCACAAGGCAGTAGGGGAGCTACCTCTAAGAGGTCATCGTCCAATTTGAAGCTAATCAACGGGAAATTGAAGGGGCACGAAAAACACCGGTTCTTGCAACCTAAACCAAGAAATCGCCCGATCTACTTGCTCGTGAGGAATTGAAGGATTTCCTTCGGTGGAAAGATTCTACTCACGTCATAGCACGAATCAAGGCAACAAAAACGAACCAAAATGGTCTAGAAACGACGAAACGAAGGAAGAACTAGAGGGGAGAAAACGAAGAATGCGAAGAACACATCATGAACTCACAAATTGATTTCTTCGCCGAACACCCAGAGGATTCGGGACCTCCTTCCCTCAAAGATTCATGGTTCTTACACTAATCGGTATATTTTAGGACCTCTCTCTCACACAAGCAACTAGAGGAAGAAACCCTAAAGGAGAAAATGAAAATGGAAGAGGTGAGGGAGATGGGGGCTCCCACATCCTATTTAACAGGGCTATTACACATTCCCAGTTTTTCCCCTAGATACAAAAGAGCCAAACCATTTAGTCAAAGGGCGTAAAGGTCCAACCCTGTGTCATCTTCATCCGACGGCCACCGCGCCTCCTTACCGGTAGCTTCGCCTCGACGCGAACTCCCTGATGTCACCACGTGTCGTCCGTTCCTCCTCGGAACCTTCGCCCGGGTTTTGAGGCCCAAACCCGTAAACCCACCTCCGATGGTTTTAAGGCCCAAACCATCAAACCGCTCCGCAAGTAGCGTACTCCATACGCGTCCCCCGCTATTCGACACGTGTCACCTCCACGGTCAACACGGTCACTCCCATGTCTTCTCGCGCTTGTCGATGTCCCAAGTGTCAGCCACCGCGGCTAGCCACCCGGCCTCCGGGTCCCTCGGTCCAAGCCTCACGTCCGTCCTTCACCCCTCCGGTCCATCGGCACGGCACGTCCTCCTTGACCTTCACCTCGCCGTCGGCTACCGCCTCCGTGCTCCACACCTGCACAACACAAGCCAAGAGACATGCACACATAGCTTTCGCCATGGTAGGGTTAGTCACCACTCAACCTACTTTATGGATCACATTGACAATCACTCATCACAAAACGAACACACAAGGGTACCTGTCAACCTTGTGTTCGCAATATCGAATCAGGAGTAGTAAGCAATACAAACAACAGGGGTTGGTTCAATCAGTTACGATGCCAGCATGGATTTGTGTATTGTTATTATACTCCTATGTTTTTATATGTCGTACTAGCTTTGAATTAAGTAAAAAAATTTGACCATTAATTTTTATAAGATTTATAAGATTTAAATAGGTTAACAATGTAAGATTTATATTTTTAGATTCACTGTGGATAATGAAATACTTTTGTAATATATAATTCACATGTTGTGAAACTTCATGGATTTTTTTGAAAAATTGTTGTTAAAGTTAAGAATGTTTGACTTAAGACAAACATAATACGACATGTGAATATATATATGGAAGGTGTATTATCTGAACCAATAAATCTAACTATATGCGGTGGTATGACATAGATATTAATGTATCCCTGTCAGCGCAAATTACAGTTCAGTAGGGATAGTAGAGTATATCTACCAAGCTTATTACATGTCAGCATTGTTACTATCTTTAGAACAATAATAATTCATCTAAAAAAATTCAAACCGGTGTATCAAACAACAAAAAACACATTGTTTCTCAGTTTACTAAGGAATATGTTGTAATTGTCTTCCTTTTCTTACTTTCACACTTTAATTCTTGTGGCCATGGCCAAGGATCACAAGGGACAAGAGGTGTGAACCTAAGAAAATGATTTAGAGAACCTTTGGAACCACAAATCATTTAGATAAAACAAACAAAAAACAATGATATTATATAGTTTGGCCTTAGTATGACTTATTCTAAATGAAAGATAAAAAACACAAATACATTCATTTGAAGATATGAAAGCATCTTGTGATTGTTGTTAGTGGTAAGAAATTCACATAAGTCTTGATCACATCTAATCATTTGCTGTCTAAAGCTTGAAAAGCCACACAATCCATCCTTTATGTAATAAATAAATATAAATTTGAGAAACAAAATATATGCAAGAAATTGGACAAAAATGCATGTGCCATTTAACAATCAAGTGCATCATCATAACAAGAATTAAATTTATGCATAAGTAACATATGCTTGCATGACTTATGGTCATTTCATCATCATCATAACAAGAATGCATGGGTTACTTAAGCATATCTTAATTCTATTATCACGCGTACCACAAATTAACTTATTACTTAGAACTAGTATTATCAATCGGTCATGCCCATTACTAGTAATCAATTAATTCCTAATTTTGATAATAAGTTAAGCAATGATGTTACTAAATATCCATCAATTATACCATAGTACAACTCAACATGCATCCTAATGGGACATATGTTAATTATGGAGGGTCAACAATTTGAAAAATGCCACAAATACACAAGAATACCATTGGAAGTTAGGAGATGTACCTTTGTGTTCTTACCCGCAATAGATAGATTGGACGAAAAGGCCAACAAGTGTGGCCTTAGCAACCACTCCATTGATTGTATCACCACTAATGAGTACATGGGCCTCAAGTATCCCCATCAAGGCCATAACCATATCCTTAGGTTGTAACTGACATGTACACCAATTACAACTCTATTTGTAATCCTACCCCACAAATTATATAAGGAGGGGTAGTGAACCCCTGATCCGTGACCAGAGACCCATCTCACACCCTACTCGATTCAAAGCTCAACAAAATCGACACTCAGAGTAATACAAACAATCATATAAAGTGGACAGACGGATCCCAACTGAACTAGTATAAATATCTATATCATGTGTGCTAGCCCTTTGATCTACTATGCATGATTCATACGATTACTTGCCAGTGAAAGAAAACCGACAGTTGACATGCTAGGCAGGGGCTTATCGCACATGAATCTATTTGAATAGACAGAATGGGCTTCTTCAACAACAACGACATCAGCGACTTCACTACAAGCTAAATGATTAGTTTTTGCTCCTAGGATTCCATTAATGACTCAGCAAGGCAACAAGCTCTCATTGTCGTCCTCGCTAGGGACTGGGTTGGGAGCTTGGACTTCATCATCGACTCATCATCGTGCGACGTTCAAGTGTGGATCAAGTGTGCTATGGTGGGGGTGGATCAAGTGTGCTATGGTGACGATGTAGTGGATGGAGTCGGTGGTGGTGGTGGAATGAGTCCATGGGTGTTGTTTGGTACTTAGGGTCAGGGGCTTAAGTAGAGTGTTCTTTGAATACTACATCCAATCTTTCTACAATGTTTCCAACACATGCCTGAAATCTTCCCTCAGACCAGTCAAAATGTGTGAGTGCTGCTTTGATTCTGCTTACTGATTGGGATTATATATGTAGATTACCATTTGCATTGGCACAGATTTTGCTTAGTAATCTTTGAATTGAAAGTTGAGAATAAACTGTTGCCGAACATGGACATAATGGGGCCCACCCGATGGCCTGTTAGCTGGCGATTGCCGACGGCTCGAGATGGCGGCGAACACATCCCTGAACCACCCGCGTGCATGTTCAGTGTACGGTCGTGTCCATGGACCCGTCGGTCGCCCAACTCCTGCACACGTACACCCACCATACCTGCATGCAAGCTTGTAGTAATTGTGGGCCAGCCAGCACGCTGGTGCTCGTCGTTTACTCGTATGACCAGCTTAGAGGTGGTCGATAGGTTTGGTCAGAGTATACTTGGCCAGCTGGGCCCAGCACGATGGGCCGGCCTAGGCACAGCACTAATAAGCACGGCCCAGGCATGGCCCGGCCCAGCTCCCATCGTGCCCGTGCCTGGCATGGCCCGTGGTAGTGCCGTGCCTGGGCCACAACTCCGGCCTGTAGTGCCGGCCCAGGCACGGCACGATTATTGGGCTGGCACGATGTGGCCCGTTTATTTTCCACCGTTGGATGAGCACTGATGAACCATAGTCGTTGGATATCAGTATAAAAGCATCTCTCCCACCCTAAACCCTAACTTCCTCCCTCTCTCTCCTCTCATTTCCTCAGCTCGCACCCTCCTGAGGCCGCTGCTCCCAGTTCCCCCGTGGTACCTCCTCGCGAGCTTGCACTTCCATCCCGAGCGGTGCTGCCCCCTCTGGCCTCACCTTCCTTCACCCTAGCCACTGCCACCTCACCACCGCCTGCCTTGCTTGGCGCCCCCTCTGTTGCCCAGGTCGACAAGATCTGCAGCGGCGTCCTCTCGTCCTAGCGCATCCTCCCATCCTGCGGCGGCGTGGCGTCCTCAGCACGGCGGCGTGGCGAGCTCGGCACGGTGGTGCGGCAAACTAGAAAGCGGCGATGCGGCAGCACGGCGACAAGCTGACCTCAACGTGGTGGGGCGGGACGGCAGCGCAGCGGTGGCGCGATGGCCTCCGGCGCGAGGTGCGGCTGCAGGCCGGCACAGGCACACGTGGGCTACCGTGCCTAGCAGCACGGCACGGCACGGTTAATCGCCTATAGTGCCGTGCCAGGGCCGGGATGCCGGCACGCGCGGCACGGCACGGCAGCGCCGCCATGCCCCATCGTGCCGTGCCCCGCCGTGCCATGCCTAGGCGGCCCGTTTGGCCATGTATGGGTCGGACGCGAATGATAGATAGACGATGCATGTGTGATATGATCACGTACGGCCCTGGTGAGTACAACTGAACTGGGTACGAATTGAAGGTTGCGTTGTCATACACCCAACCTTTCACAAACCCTCTTCAATTGAATTTTAAAAGAAAATGAATTTGAGTGTATTATTAAAAAAACTTTTTAGTTGAAACTTTTTTATTTAAAATCATTTAGAGGCTAAAATATTCATTACAAGATTTATGAAATGCTGATAAAAAGATATGGGTAAAGTCCAATTTGCAACCTTGAACTCTCAACAAAGTCCGGATTTCAATCTCAAACTCCAAAACCGGATAACTTTGGCCCTCAAACTCTTGAAACCGTTCAATTTTCAACCTTGGGCTGGTTTCCGGGCGGTTTTGGTGTATGAACAATAACTTTTGATATTTTTCCAAAACTTTTTTAGAAATCCAACTTAAGAAGCAAGAAAGGGCTATCTAGAGAGCTATAAAAATCTTGATATTTTGTAGGTTAATAGAGTGAAAATAAGGATGATAATGGCATAGAACATTGTAAATTTTGTTAAGTAAAATTTGAATTATTGAATTTTGAAAATAGTCAATCTTATATATTCTATGAATTCTTAGGGTATTCAATGGCAATAAAAAAAATCTCAAAAGGATCATATTTGTGCATCATGAACTCTAGTTAATTTTGATATCTTTGTTCAACACATGTTACATGGGCAAAAATTGAGTTGCTTTACAAATTGTTATTATTTGAAATTTAGCTTAAATTTGACATTTATAAAGCAACTGAATTTTTGCCCATGTAACATGTGTTGAACAAAGTACCAAAATTAACTAGAGTTCAAATGATGCACAAATGTGAATTTTTTGAGATTTTTATTGCCATTTGAATACCCTAAAAATTCATAGAATATATAAGTTTGACCATTTTTTAGATGCAATAGTTCAAATTTTACTTAACAAAATTTAGCATTTTATATGCCATTATCATCCTTGTTATTCACTCTACCAATCTACAAAATATCAAAATTTTTAGAGCTCTCTAGGTACCCCTTCCTTGCTTCTTAAGTTGGATTTAGTTTGGAAAAATATTAAAAGTTACTGTTCATATACCAAAACCGCCCTGAAACCAGCCCAAGGTTGAAAATTGAACGATTTCAAGAGTTTGAGGGCCAAAGTTATCCAATTTTGGAGTTCGAGGTTGAAATCCAGACTTTGGTGAGAGTTCGAGGTTGTAAATTGGACTTTACCCAAAAGATATTGTCCTATATATGTGTGTGTAATACATTGGTAGAGAAGTGTTATGTGAGGTGAAAGTTGTGGGTTTTAAATCTTGAGAGGCATATTTTTTTGTTTTTTTTTTGGTTTCCTCAAAACCATTACAGAAACAAGCATATTAACGCGCCCACCTTTTATAGACCATTTGACAACAGAGGCCATTTGATAGTGGTTGTTGCCGATGCCAACCTCTCTAAATGGTACGCCCTCCGTCAACAAAAAATGCAATCCTCGCTTTTTAAGAAGTCAAACAATTTGAACTTTGACTGAATTTCTATAAAAATATGTTAACATTTTTGATACAAAATAAGTGTCATTAGATTAGTCATAGAATATATTTTCATGATAAAATTATTTGGAGACATAAATGCTAATATTATTTACTATGAACTTGACGAAACTTCAGCTAATTTGACTGACACGATTCTCATAGTTGCATTATTTTGTGGACGGAGAGAGTATTAGACATGTCACCTGTCCAAAATGATTTTTTTCCAGAACAGTAAGAAAATATTTGAGACGAAGACATATACGAGCATCTCTCGTTAAACCGAGAGTCGAACAACATTATTACACTACAAGTCTACAAGAAACAACAACGTAGCTAACCAGCTCGCGGCGACCGGCTTTTGACGGTCAGCTCTAGCTAGCTGCTGAGCTGAGTAGCTGTGCCACTGTACGTGCCTGGACTTACCTGAAATCCTGAATGCATGGGCCAGTTCATCGCCAAGCGTACGTCAGAAGACAGATCGATCCACCGGTCGGTCGGTTCTAATGGTAGCTAGCTAGCGTGTAGTACCAACAGTGTACTAACCTTACGGCCGGTCAATTGACATAGATGGACTGGTCATATCGGGCCTCGTTTAGTTCGGCGAATAGGGAAGAAAAAACACTGTATCAGAATTCCTGTAGCATTTCGTTTGTATTTGGTAAAAATTATCCAAATTTTGACTAACTAGGCTTAAAATGTTCGTCTCGCAAAGTACAACAAAACTGTGCAATTAGTTTTTGATTTCATCAACATTTAGTACTCCATGCATTTGCCGACATTTTGATGTGATGGGAATCTTTTTTTGCATAGTGAAATTTAGGGGAGAATTGGATGTGCTTTCGGTTCCGGGAGCAACGCATGCCACGATCGAGCTAGCTAGCTAATGCGTGTCCGATCCAGTGCAAGATGCATCCATGCAGTACAGCAGTAGCGTGTCCTCTCGATCGATCTTGGTCCTAGCTAGCAAAAAAAAATATAGAGAGAAAATACTCGCAAAATGTCATCCATTGAACTTAGCTTTTTATGCATTGCATTGACCCAATTAACATCCTTCAAAGTTTCAGCTATCTTATTAGGTTCAATGGATGACACAAATGATAAGTGTTCACAAAATGATGTCAATGTTGATCTTATTTGCACACCTCTTGAGATATCACCAATTATGGAATCCAATGGATGATCTCTTGTAACATTGGTAGGTTGGAGCACTTGAACTTGATTGCTTGCAACTGATTGATCATTTGGTTGGGATGATGAGCTAGCCTCATGTTGTTGATCTTGCACTTGAGATAATGAACTAACTTGATTTTGATCATGAGAACCACTAGCTTGCACATTTAAGTTAGAGAGCACTTGATCTTCGTCATCTTCAACTTCAATCACTTCTCTAGGCCTTATGTCACCAATATCTATCTTCATTGCATTGGCCAATTGAGTGCCTCTCACATCATCTAGATTCTCATCTTTCCCTTGGAAACCATTGGTTTCATCAAATTTCACATCATGAACCTCCTCAAGAGTATCACTCCTCAAGAGTACCACTAGCCAAATTCCAAACTCTATATATTTTGTTAGTAGTTGAGTAACCAAGTAAGAAACTTTCATCACATTTCTTCTCAAACTTGCTCAATCTTGTGCCTTTCTTTAATATTTAGCATTTGCAACCAAAACCCCAAAAGTATGCAATGTTGGGTTTTCTTCCATTCAAGAGCTCATAGGTGTCTTTTCTATCATGGGGTGACAATAGAGGCGGTTGCTATAGTAGCAAGCCATGTTGATTGCTTCAGCCCAAAATAAATAACTCATATTGTACTCACTCAACATTGATCTTGTCATATCAATCAAAGTTCTATTCTTCCTCTCAACTAGGCCATTTGATTGAGGAGTATACTTGGCCGAGAATTGATGCCTAATCCCAAACTCATCACACAAATCATCAACTCTTATGTTTTTGAACTCACTTCCATTATCACTTCTTACTTTCTTGATGTTGGTCTCAGACTCATTGTGAATTCTCTTGATGAATGTCTTGAAGGTTGCAAACACATCACTCTTGTCAAAAAGAAAGAACACCCATGTATATCTAGTAAAATCATCAACAATCACAAATCAATATTTATTTCCACCAATGCTAGTATATATGGTTGGTCCAAATAATTTCATGTGCAACAACTCAAATGGCTTGGATGTGCTCATCATGCTCTTCTTTAGATGAGTGTTACCAACTTACTTTTCGGCTTGACATGCACTACATAGCTTATCCTTCTCAAATATGATATCTTTCAAGCCTCTAACTAGATCATGCTTAATCAACTTGTTCAATTGTTTCATTCTAACATGACTAAGCCTTCTATACTATAACCAACCCATACTAGATTTAGTGAGCAAACATGTTGACAATTGAGCTTCTCTAGCATTGAAATCAACCAAGTATAGATTCTCATATCTAAATCCTTTAAATATCAAGTTAGAGCCATCAACACTTAAGATCTCTACATCATCCACACCAAATATGCACTTGAAACCAAGATCACAAAGTTGAGCTACCGACAATATGTTGAAGTTCAAGCTCTCTACTAGTAGCATATTAGAAATGCTCAAGTCATTGGATATTGCAATCTTACCAGGCCTTTTAACCTTGCATTTGCCATTATCATTAAATGTTATACTATCAATCCCATTGTCATTATTTGAATTAATTGAATTGAACATTCTTGAATCACTGGTCATATGTTGTGTGCACCCACTATCAAGCACTCAATGTCTTCCTCCGACTTTGTAATTAACCTACAAAATAAGATCAATTTTTTTAAGTACCCAAATTTGCTTGAATCCTTGAAGGTTAGTTACCAAGGTCTATGTACCCAAATAGCTTTCTTCTTTGAGCCCATAATTGGTGTACCAATGAACTTTGCTTTCACACCTTTGGCATCCTTAGTAAGCAAATAACAAGAATCAAACTTGATTGAGGATACATTAGCATTCTTGTTCTTGTTCTTGCAATATTGCTCTATATGCTCAACTTGCTTGCATCTATTGCAAAACCGACCATTGCCCTTCACAAAACTAGTTTTGTGAGTTGCAAAGACTGCCTTTTCTTTCTTGGGATTGTAGCCCAATATCTCTTTGTTAAGAGAGAACCTCTAGCTACCCAAGCACTTTAGCAAGCGGGCCTCACCGCCACAGGCCTTGCCTAGGGCGTGAGTGAGCTCATCCACCTCTCTTAAGAGTCTCATTCACAACCATTAGTGAGGCATCACAAGTGAAACCATCACTTGTAGTAGAGGTAGAAGTGGTGGTGGTAGTGGATGATGAGCTACATGAAGGTTTAGTGGGAGCAATAACAAGTTGTGGTAGAACCGCCCAAAACAGTACACTTTCGGAGGCACTTGTCTTTCACTAGACACTAAGTACCTTGAAAGTGAACTAAATCGAACAGTTTCGTCAAGCACACCCTAAAGGAGAACTTAAAATAATCCATGTTTTACATCCAAAATCCAATAATGAGTATGCGCTTACAATATTTAGTCCATTTCATACAACATAAAGTCTTGAAAATTATTTATTACAATACCAGAGTTCAGAGTGTGATAATTAAACAATGGAATTAAAATAAATATCTAGCGAAAACGATACAAGGATCTGTCTGTGCCCACCAGAAGAATCCTACACACAAGAGCTACTCCTCAAGCTGCACCTGCAACCGGGTAAAATAAACCCTGAGTACACAATGTACTCGTAAAACTTACCCGACTAGTGGGAATAATTTCCTGACTCTCAAGGATATGATTGGCGGTATGGCTTGTTGTGTTTCTTTTGTTTGCGGAAAGCATTACTAATAGTTCATTCTTAAGATCCAGTTTTATTAGCCATCATGATTAATTCATTAGCTAACCATTCTAGGTAAGCATCTATTCTACTTTTAAGTGAGGGTGGAGTAATCAGAACCATTTCACCATCTTTCATATTCCAGTTCTTACTACGGTGCTAGACCATAGCCAAGTCGTACCGTCTCACGGAAATGGTGATTCGTGAACCAATGTATTCTAGGTGGGTACTTCGAAACACACGCATCGCTTGTACCCTAGACATAAACGAGACCAGCCCATTCCACTCTTATCGGGGGTCTAGGTCCCCGTCCAAACTTAAACTCTAGGCACTGCGCGGGTACGCCGGGTGAAGGGGTGGCGCACTGGCTAATCTAGCAAGCCTACCAGCATCTAAGGACCAAAGCAGAAACCTAGGCGGTGGTTAGAAGCCAAACGACGACTCCTAGCACCCTGCTCCCATTAGCGGACGAAAAGCTATGGTGGCACGACTGTTTTGGCCAGTGGAAGCAACATACCGACCAAGGAGTGGGTGTCTGAGCATTGGGGACTTACGGCGGACCTAGCCATGGTGATGGTTCAGTCGGAGATGACCTGAGCAGGGCTGGCCACGTGCGCGCTGTGAGCTCAGCGACGAGCCACGACAGACACGGCCGCATTAGTAGCGTCGAGGTGGAGGTAGCAGTTTGGCTGAGGAGCACAAGAGGAAGAGGGGGGCGAGGCTAGTGGTGCAACTGGGCCAGCCTCCAGTGGCTTAGAGGGGGTTGCCACTCGCACCGACCGAGCAGTACCTTAATAGCTCAGCAATGGGGAAAACTCCAAATTGGAGCTTGGCTGGGTTCGATTCGAGGAGGGGTGGGGTCAGGCGGCTAAGTGGGTTAATGGTGGAGCCAGGGACGCGACGAATCGGGCGTTGGTGACAAAACCATGCGGAATTGATGACGTGGCTCAGATGGCCATGGTAGCAGAGAGAGAGAGGAGGTGGTTAGGTTAGAGCTCGACTTGACCTCATCTTGGCAGGACGCGCTGACACAATCGGGGTGACATGCGCGCAGATGCTACGGACAAAACACGTGCGTGTCCATGGCCAGGCACAACAGGTGCAGCCGCAGTGCCATAAATGGAAAGGCGACGACACCGGTAGCGGGGCAAGACCACTTGCGTAGTGCCGAGAAGGGCAGCCGTAGCATCACATGCGTGGCAGGGCAACAGTGGTGCAGTGCTTGGCAAGGGCAGCGGGACAGCAGCACCGCATGGTAGCGGCCAGAGACGGCCAGGCCACGGCTGAGCCATGGCCAGGCCGAGGACGGCCCTGGCCCACTAGCATGCAGCCACACACGAGCGCAACTCAGCCGAGTGTGGCCACGGCAAGCACAGGAATGCGATGACCGTGCACTCTAGGCCGAGCAGCCAAAAATGCATTGTGCATGAATTTTAAAGCACATTTAAAAACTGACCTAACATAGTTAGGGTTACACCACCCTTACCATTCTAAAGAGGGTACATCAAGCTACCATAAGAAACAAAAACATGACATCACACTTAAGCTAAATTTTCTAGAATTAATTCACCAATATAGCATTGTCATATGATTTCCAGACTTAAGAATTTTCTGAGTTTTGAGCTGGATTCAATTTCAAGTTCCATTTCTAGGCTTTTACAAATACTAGCTAGCAATTTATTTTTCTACAAAGTTGCATTGTTATCTACAAAGTTTATACTTCAAACTTGATTTAGGAGTCACATACATGTCCTATATATTTTGCTCGATAAAAATTGGTTTCCAACCCTACTTGATATAACATGAACTCTTGAAGCACTTTTCATTTAACATTTTCATTGCTCATTTAGGTTACAAGAAATTTATCTACACACTTTGTCACATGTATTATCACATAAACATGATGCCCATGACATGATTTAGTAGTTTGTTTAGGGCATAACACCAAGGGTGTTACACAATTGGTTCATAAAAAGATTCATCAATCAAGTCACATGTTATGCCCACAACACTTGATACAATTACCCTTTCCTTATCTTGTTCAAGAAGCAAGGAGTGAACTTTTTCAAGCTTGGCGTGAGCTTTGCCAAGCTTCTCATGGGCTTCCCCTAGCCTCTCATGAGTAGCATTGAGCTCATCAAAGGATTGCTCAAGAGCATCAAGCTTCTTTTGCAATTCTTTGCACTTCTTGTTCTTCTTTTTAATTATTGAGTCAGCTTGTTCTAGCATGTTCATTAGTTGTTTATTAGAGAATTCATCATCATCACTATCATTTTCACTTTCACCATCATCATTTTTACTTTCATCATATTTTACCTTGGAGCCTTTGGCCATGAAGCATGATGAAGTGTCAAATAGTGAAGGTTTGTTATTGATAGTAATACTTGCTAGAGCCTTTTTCTTGGATGTCTTGTCATCATCACTTGAATCATCATCGGTGGAGGCATCACTATCCCATTTGAGAACATAGGATTCACCCTTCTTCTTCTTGAAGGTCATCTTATTCTCCTTCTTCTTTTCTTTCTTTTCTTTCTTGTTCTTTGTCTTCTCATTGTCCTCATTGTCACTATTGTATGGACAATCCACCACAATATGATCAGGACTCTTGCACTTGTAGCACAATCTTGCATATTCCTTGTTCTTAGAATGATCTCTTCTCTTTCTTGTATGATAGCCCTTCTTCTTTGTCATCTTGCTAAACTTGCGCACAAAGAGAGCTAGAGCTTCATCATCACTATCATCATTGGAGCACTCGTCATCGCTTGAATATTCCTTCTTTGCTTTTCCCTTGCTCTTGTTCTTGGAGGATGAAGTGCTGGCTTTGAATGCCACAGTTTTCTTCTTCTTGTCTTCCTCCTTCACAACCTCATCATCATCATCATCATTGTATTGATCTTCAATCATGACATCTCCAAGCACCTCATTAGGAGAGACATCCTTCAATCCACCTCTAAAGATGAACTCTCAATGTCTCGAATCTCTTGGGAAATACATCAAGAACTTGTGAGAGAAGTCCTTATCCTTCACCTTCTCACCCAAACTCTTGAGATCATTGATGATAACTTGGAGCCTATAGAACATCTCCAAAATTGACTCATCATCCTTCATCTTGAAGTTGGATAACCTGTCTTTGAGCATGTAGAGCTTGGCACTTTCTACTATTGAAGTGTCCTCATATGTTTCCTCTAATCTCACCCAAACTTTACTTGCCTTCTTAAGATCTTTGATTTGCTTAAACACTTTTGAATCAATGCCATTGTATATGGTGTTGAGTGCCATGGTATTGTATTTCTTGTTGATCTTGTCATTGTCAGTGAGATTGGTAGGGTTAAGAATCACAAACTCATTCTCTACCACATCCCACACCTTGTAATTGATTGAACCAAGGTATATCTTTATCTTTCTCTTCCAATAGTCAAATGATGTGCCATCAAAGAATGGTGGTTTACCCCCAACATGGTTGAACACAATTTGAGCCATCTTTTGTGCATCGAGGTTGTTAAGCCTTAATTAAACGGTGACCACGGCTATGATACCACTTGAAAGGTCCTAAATGGCTAGAGGTGGGTGAATAGCCTATAAAAATTTTCTATAAACACACTAGAGCAAGTGGTTAGTACACTAAATGGTGAAAAACAATTTTGCTCTAGTTCTACAAGGGTTGCAAGCCACCTATCCAACAATGCTAGTTACTATAGTCACTTGGCACACAAATGGCTATGTCACTACTCACTAAGAGCTCTCAAACTTGCTATACTAAAGAGCTCCACTAGATGACACTAAACTAGCAAGCAAGACAAGCTCTTAAAGCTAATTACACTAAAGAGCTTGTTATAACTACTTTGCAAGTAAGTAAAGGAGTGAGTGGGAGTTTTATACCATCGTGTAGAGGGATGAACCAATCACAATAAGATCACCAATCTAATCACTGGGAGAATACCAATGGAAAGAGACAAGTGGTTTTTCGCCCGATATTCACGTGCTTGCCGGCACGCTAGTCCCCGTTGTGCCGATCAACACTTGGTGGTTCAGCGATTAAGAGGTGTTACACGAACCTCATCCACACAATTGGACACCATAAGAACCTACCCACAAGTGAGGTAACTCAATGACATGAGTAATTTACTAGAGTTACCTTGTGGCGCTTCACCGAGGAAGGTGCAAGACCCCTCACAAGATCACTGGAGCCAGCCACAAACAATCACCAACATGTGCCGGATCTCCACCACTGCTCCAAGCTATCTAGGTGACGGCAACCACCAAAAGTAACAAGCAATCTGTAGCCACAACGATCCCCAAGTGCCACTAGATGCAATCACTCAAGCAAATGCAATTAAAATAACTCAATCTCACTTTGGATTCACAATCAAGCAAGAGAGATGAGTGGGAGAGTTTGCTCAGCTCACAAGGATGTTAAGAATGTCAAAGTGCCATGAGAGATGCCTTGGAGCCGACCCCCATCTATTTATAGAGCTCTCCAATGAAATAGAGCCATTGCTCTGCTCGTGGGGTGACTGGACGCTGCTCAGCGTCCGGTCAGGTGAGTCCGGTCACCCGATGGTCACCACGCGTCGTGCCTTTGAATGTCATTCGTTCGATTTCTACAGTCATCACACAGTCGCACAATTACTTAAGTAACGACTGGACTCATAGCTCAATTGACTGGACCATGAAACACCGAGAGTCAGATTGAGTACAGAGAGGTTCCAGAGTCATTTTTATTGACCGGGCGCGTTAGGTCAGCAGTGACCTAACGCGTCGATATGTCTGGTCGCTCCCTCTTCTTCTCTGCGAGCGTGACATCAGTGATGCTGCTTTTCTTCAGCGCGTCATGTCGCTCCTCTGCTTCAGCATCAGGTCACGCTACCGAACAACGTTCTCCTTTGTAGCAAAGAGTGACTGAACGCGCAGGTGGTCAGTGTCCGATCTCTCTGTGGCCCTCTCGGCCAACTGCACGCACCCAGCTAAAAACAACTGGACACGCTCGGGGTGAGTCCGGTCACACCACAGCCAGCGTCCAGTCGTGGACCATCTCCTCTTTTCTTTTTCTAAGTCTATGTTGGTATAAATTAAATGCACACAAGTTATAAGGTTTTTACATGCACACAGATAAATCTATCCCGTTGTAGCACTTCACCAAGATAATCCCGGTTTTAATATTGAACCCAGTATGTGAGTGTGTTCTAACTAGCTGGTCTATAAACTTAATCTAAATTCACAATTAATGTCTAATAATAAAGGGGAATAACGAAGACTACTAAGGACTGTCTAGTTCCAATCTCGATAAACTTTGTCAACTAAAGCACAATTCATGGGCGATGTATCCCAAGGAATAAAATCACAATTCCTTTCCTACGAGCACCATTTGGCCTACCAAATCCTACCGACGGGAGATGGACTGCAAAGGACTCAACATAGCTGTCACCTACATGATCTACCACCTTCCGGCCAATAAGGGATACTCACAAGTAACCCTAGTCTAAGCACCACAGTTACACTATGAATACTACTTCAATCAAGGAGCTACCAAGATCAAAGCACTCAAAAGAGAGTTAATCGGAGAAACTTTAGATGGTTGAAGAACAGAACAGCGTGAAACAGATCACCTTTATTCTTTCAGTTGAGTTAATCGGAGAAACAGTTGAGATTTTGAAAAACAAAAACATAGCTTACCTTCTCCTTTTGCAGTACTCTCAAATCACTGATATATCTAGTATTTTTGAATCCTTACCAAGGCATAAATGACATTACCTTCTTTCTTCCTACATCTAAAAGCTTATGTGGATCTCAGGTAGGTACGAAAATGTGAAGACATACTTGTATTGCACATATTGTAAAGTCAAAACAAGAATCCAAGAAGAAAAATGTCATACTCTTAGATCAAGATGTGCATGTTTGTGGAATATATAGTGGCTAATCCTAATTCTACTATGCTTCTTGAAACATGTCTCTCTTATTCAACACTTGAAAACCTTTGCTAGAGAGTATGGGCTATCTTTTTCTCTTCTCTTTTCTTTCTTTTTTTCTTTCAGTGGGCATCTAAGTACCCATTGTTTTAGATACTTGGACACTTGTCCATTTTTCCTATACTTTTCTTTTTTTGCATAGCCACACATCTCTTTTTGCAATTGGAAAATTTTAAGAAAGACATTTACAAGAACTTGGAGCATTTATTTCTAACAAATATTTTTGTGTCTTCTCCCAGTGTAGGAGTAAAATATTTTTGGTGGATGGAAAACATGTGATTGCATACTCCCAATATAGGAATAGCAGAAAATATATGGAATGTACGTGGTCTTGATCTTGAAAGCATGATAAATTTCTCAACAAGGGTCACAAGGTTTGACTAAACTCAATACAAATACAAGTTGTATATGTAGAAGGTTTATCTATCCTATGTATGGCTCTGGTAGGACATTGCTATTATTAAAAAAAAGAGGTATAGCTATTTAATTTACTTTTAAAATAAAATTCTCCAATGATAAAACTTTAAGATTCAGGTTCTCATTATTCTACTATATCATATTGCTCAATAACTTAAGCAATCATGGGTCCCTAAAATAAGTTTCCAACAATAACAAGACTTCCAAAAAAAAGTGTTATGTGAGTTTATTCCTAAGTCATGACTGAAATAATCTTTCCTGTCCCTATTAAGATGTCTTAGCATGTGATTTTCAACTCTATTCAAAACAGAAGGCGAAATATACGAAACTGGAGTGTATTAGGCTCAAACCTGACCTTGGATAAAACGCGACGTGAGATGGTGAGGTGGTGGACCGGCCGGCCCAATAGGGTGACCAGGTGGCACCTGTTGGTGTCCCCTCGAGGTCCACTTTGGCGTACGAGGTCCCTGATTAATTATCTTTCTAATTTCATGATTTTCCTGATCAAATTTCTTTCCGTGGTCGCGATGTGTCTTCCCCACTCATATTTTCCTGTATAAACTCTTTTGCACAACATGTGGAGACAAACACATATCCAAAAATAGTAGAGAGATAGAGAACAAGTAATCATATCAGAAAGCTGTATTAATGATGAGTAAGGCACTTTATTATTCTAAACCAATCTTCTAAACAATTGAGTTAACAAACCAAACCTAATATTTAAAACGAACCTAACAATTTGAAGCGACAAATCTAACTCTTAACCTAAACTATGCCCTATCACTCAGATACATAATTTAATCCTTCTTAGCTAGCCTAGCCATCTCTCTAACAAGCCCCTCATTCTCTTTCTTGAGATTGTTAATTTCTAACGTATTCATCTCGGTCTGCCTACTTATAGTACAAACGGTACTAAAAATAAGAGCAAGTGCTTGCTTGAGAGATTCAACCCTATCTTCGAGCATGGCTATGATCATTCTGGGGTGCTTGGCTTCTCTTTCCAAGGTAGAAGGTGCAGATCTTTTGGGAGCTTCTCTCAGCGAAATGAATTTGACTTGACTTGGAGCAGCGCGAATTCCATCCAGAGAGATACGAGGAGTGGCATTAGTGTATTTCACACATGTTACCTCCCCCAACTTGTTAGTTTCCACACCCATAATCCTCTCATTGGGTCATGTAGGCAGCATCTTGGTGTTCTTCGGCATAGCAACCATTGGTCCCTTCAGTGCATCCTTCAGGAGTAGATGCTCCTGTGGCACCGGGAGCGTATGCTGACAAGCTTGGGCATAGTAGGACTGCCCATAGGTCTTCTTAGGTGGCACGGGCACTACTTCCTTCAGAGGGATGACAGTAAGAGGAAGAGCTTCTTCTATAGGAATGATGGCTAGAGCATCTGCCTTTGGCGGAGTCTTGTTGAAGTCAACTCCGAAAACTATGATCTCTTTTCCGGCCATTGGATCTTGGAGAAGGAGAGAAATCTTACTATGAAGAGGAGAGAAGGCTTGAATGGAATGAGTTTGAAAGTAGGCACGAGGTTGTTTATATAGAGGGGTTAACTTGCAGCAGAGATCTTTCCTGGATAGATCCGTGCGAAAGAATATCCGAATGAATCGCAACTAGATGTCATTATATTTTGGAAGGGTGTAGAAGGGTCATGAGAGTTGGCAGTGCGTGAGAGGTGGAGATGGGGGGCTAGGCGGCATAGAGGTGGGGCTGGAAGGCCCCACCTATCATCCTCTCGGGCTCATCTTCGTCTTGTGTGTTCCTAACTCTATTTCCTTCCTGAAAAACACATATTCGCATTTTATTTCGCAATAGAGGATGGTAGTGGTGTAATTAAGGTATAATTAAATCTAATTGCTCAACTACCTCAAGTGGTTTATCAGGTTCTAAAAAGATTTTGAGACGTTGGCCATTTACCTTGAATGGCATACCTTCGTTGTTTTGAAGAGTTACCGCTCCATGCGTTGAAGTGCTCACCACCATAAATGGTCCTTCCCACTTGGTCCATAGTTTTCCATGCCCGAATAATCTGACCTTGGAATTAAAAAGTAATACCTTATCGCTGGGTACAAACTCCTTCTTAATTCTCTTGTCATGCCATCTTTTAGTTCTTGCTTTATAGATTCTTGAATTGTGATAAGCTTTCTCTCACCATTCTTATAATTTAGAGAGTTGCATCTTTCTCTTTTCTCCTGCAGCTTCAAAGTCCATGTTCCATCTCTTGATAGCCCAATGAGCTTGAATTCTAACTCCATAGGTAGATGGCAAGTCTTTTTGTACACCAGCTGATACGGTGATATACCCAATGGTGTCTTATAGGTCGTACGATAAGCCCAAAGTGCATCAGGTAGTTTATCTTTCCATGCAGTTCCCATTTTATCGACCATCTTCTGTAAAATATTCTTGATTTGCTTATTCGACGTCTCCGCCTGGCCACTTGTTTGAGGGTGATATGGTGTAGCAACATTGTGATGAATCCCATGTCTTAATAAATAGTGATGGAAATTCCTATCAGTAAAATGTGTCCCTCCATCACTGATCACCATTCTTGGCACTCCAAATCTTGAGAATATTATTTCATGAAACATTTTCTTGGAGTGTTTAGCATCAGCAGCTCTGCATGGCATGACTTCAACCCACTTGGAAATATAATCAACTGCCACCAAGATGTACTCACAGTTCTTTGACTTTGGGAATGGTCCCATATAGTCAATTCCCCAGACAACAAAGAGTTGAATCTGGAGTGTCGGGTACCTAAACAAGGGGTACCCACAATCAACGATTAAGAAAGACAAACCCCTGAGGAAACCACGCCAAAGGCTCCGCCCACAAAGGTGGAACGAGCCAAAACCATGCACGGAACGCCTCGACCGCATTCCAACTCGCACGAGGCTTGCTCGACGGGACGCCTCGACCACCGAGAAATCTCCGACTCGCATGACCCTGGGTCGAGCCGGTCGACCCGCCTGGCTCACCAACTCTCAGACAAAAGTCAAAGCATTTAATGCAACCGCCAACCACTTTCTACCCCCATGGCTACAACAATAACCAACATGGAAGCAGTACCGGTGTCAAATCTCACTTTTTACTGCCCATCCCGAAGTGGGTGGTGAAAACCTGTCACTATACACGCCATGCCATGCACTATTCCGCCACTGATCTCTCTCGAGGCAGAATACGACGAGTGTCGTACCCTGAAATTCTCGGGGCTCGGCCTTATCCATTCCCCGTCGACCCACCTCAACCCGACCTCGACCCGGCCTCGACCAACCGCCGGTCAACAAAGAAGCAAGGCCTGCATGCCACAGGATTCGGGGTCTTTTCACCGTCTCATCCTCTATGTCACTATTATGTCTGGGGATGGCCGGCCATCCTCGGAGCACGTCGCTATAGCGGCTTCCACAGCACTCGACAAAACTTCATCTCTAAGGCATCCCCCAGTGTCTCTGCCTCCTCTCGACCCTATAAAAGGGCAGGCAGGGGACTCTATGAAGGGAGGCAAGGGAGGGACAAAGCGAAACAAGTCATCACCCCATCATAGAAGATCAACATCTCAAGCAATCCCCTTTGTACTCTCTCTCTCTCTCTGAGACCTGGGATTGGCTCCCTCTCTCACAGCTTGTAACCCCTAAGCAAGCACTAAGGTGCAAGGAAATACAATATTTCTCCCCCCCCGCTGGACGTAGGGCCTTATTTCGCCCGAACCAGGATAAACCCTCGTGCATTCTCTTTGCATCACCATCCAGATTAGGGACACGCAGCACAAATTCACTCGTTGGCTTAGGACCCTCACAAGACCGAACACCGACAGTTGGCGCACCGGGTAGGGGACATTGCGTGCCAACATCGTTTTCCCGCCATTCTTCTGGATGGCTGACCCCGAACATCCATTTCCATTGGCCACGGTGATCTGGTTTAGGAGCTTGGAGTTCATGTCTCTTGGCCACGGCTATGACATGGTCCTCCTCCCGCCTAGGCACCCAACCAACGGTGACCACGAGCTCTCCCATCCTAGGGGAGCGCTGCGCTGGTACCGTCGCTCTCGCTAGGCACGTGTCGCCAGGCAACGGCGTGCCCAGCGCAACCACTGTCATCGCCTCGCGGAGGGTGACGGTATCCCCCGATTCGGCGCCCCTCAGCCAGATGCCGACATGGATTTCCTCACTGAGGATCTGTGTAGGATGAGCTTGGCTGAGGGTAAGATGCCGACGGGGTGTCCCGTCGCTCCACCGCCCGGCGTGGCACCACCACCAGCCAGTTCGATTGCTTTGGTACCAGGAACCATGCCCTCACCGGCATTCCCATATGGACTGGACTCGGTTGCCCGGGCATATGCTTCTTCTGTAAGCACCAGCATGAGCGCTTACGAGGAACTCCCCGGACACCATCTACGTTCCACCCTCAACCTCATCGCGTCCACGCCAGCTTCCGAGTACCTGGACTCCATGGAGACCCCGGATACGGAGCTCCATGCGACTGCCTTTCATCGTCACAACCTCAGAGACGCACGACCTCACATGCACCCCTTATACTACTATTTCGGCACTCCGGACTCCGACTCTGCCAATGACACCTATGACCCGACTCGTGAATGCTTCAATATCGATGGGGCTATCGCGTTGGATTCAGAGGATGAGGCAGCCGTTGGAGGAAGGAATGCCACCTCAGGTCGAGCTCCCTGCTGCACGGGATGAAGCTCAATTCCTTGCGAACCAAGGAATGCAACTTGAGCAAATCCGCGAATTACAGGACAGGCTCGACGAGGAACGAGAAAATCTAGGCCTACTTCAACAAACCCTCGAGCACGAGCGTGCGGAACGCGCACACGGCGGAGGAGCTCGAGAGAGAGCTCACGACATGAATCATCGCATCGTCGAGGATCAGGCAGGCGAACCCCCGGTCTTCGGCCGAGCCAGCCAGAATGTTGTCGCGGCCGCCATGCTCCTTCGTAACATGCCCGAGCCATCGAACCCTGAGGCTCGTCAGGCCCGCGATGAAATCCGAGGACTCCTCGAGACCGCTGCCATGCAGCAGGCCGAGAGTTTCGCCTCGAGGCGACGCGGGCTTGCCTCGGAGCAGCCTACGGAGCCCTCCCGACAGGAGAGAGAGAGAGGCCTCGGTTCATCCCGAGCCCACCCCCTAGCGGAACAAGGCGGCCTCTGTCCGTGAATGCATCATCAACAACCGCAAACCTCGAGATGCCCATGACAACATCAACGAGCGCCGAAGGCATATGAGTGGTGACGGTGCAGCTCGAGGCTATCACGAGCACAGGGGCGGGCGCTACGACAGCTCAGAGGATCAAAGTCCTTCACCCGAGCCACCAGGCCCTCGGGTCTTTAGCAAGGCCATTTGTGAAACACTACTTCTGGCTTGGTTCCGCCCCCCCACGACCCTTACCAAGTATAACGGTGAAACCAAACCCGAACTTTGGCTCACCGACTTCCATTTGGCTTGCCAGCTGGGTGGGGCTACCGATGATCGGGTCATCATTCGACAACTTCCCCTGTTCCTATCGGACACCACTCGAGCTTGGCTCGAGGACCTCCCACCTCGACAGATCCACGACTGGAGCGACCTAGTGAGAGTGTTCGAGGGGAACTTTAAGGGGACCTACATGCGCCCTGGTAACTCATGGGACCTCCGAAGCTGTAAACAAAAGTCGGGCAAGTCCCTCCGAGACGACATCCGGCGTTTCTCCAAATAGCACACCGAGCTTCCCAACATCACCGACTCTGGCGTCATCATGGCCTTCCTCTCTGGTACAACCTGCAAAGAGTTGGTCCGAGAGCTGGGCCGTAGCACTCCCATCACTGCCAACAGTTTGATGGACATTATCACCAACTTCATTGCCGGCGAGGAGGCGGTTGGTGCCATCTTTGGCAGCGACCAGGACAAAGGGAAATGCAAGGAAGAGGATCCCGTGAGCTCCAGCTAGGGCTCGAAGAGCAACAACAAGAAGAAGAATCAGGAGGGCAAACAAGAGGCCCCGGCCGACGACCTTGTCGCCGCTGCTGATCATAAGAAACCTCGAGGACCCCCCAGCGGGGGCATTTTCGACAAAATGTTCAAAGAACCGTGTCCCTACCACAAAGGGCCCATGAACCACAACCTCGAGGACTGCCACATGCTCCAGAGATACTTTGAAAGTCTAGGCATCAAGAAAGACGACAAGAAGGAGGATCCTAAGGGAGACGACAAGGACGAGGGGTTTCCTGAGATTCACGACTGCTTCATGATATACGGAGGACCCTCGACGCGCCTCTCAACACGGCAACGCAAGCAGGAACATCAAGAAGTCTTCTCCGTGCAACTCGCAACCCCCTCTTCCTTGATTGGTCCGAGGTGGCCATCACTTTCGACCGTGATGACCACCCAGACTACGTCCCTAATCCTGGAGTCTACCCACTCGTCGTCGATCCCATCATCGCCAACCCACGCCTCACCAAGGTGCTCATGGACGGAGGCAGTAGTCTCAACATCATTTATGCCCAGACCCTCGACCTTCTGGGAATCACAAGGACACACCTCCGACCTAGCGTCGGGGGCTTCCATGGAGTCGTGCCAGGGAAACGAGAAGAGCCCGTCGGGCGGGTCGACCTGCCTATCTGTTTCGGTACTCCCGCCAACTTCAGGAAGGAAACCCTCACTTTCGAGGTGGTTGGATTCCATGGGACATACCACGCCATTCTTGGGCATCCCTGCTACGCCCGGTTCATGGCGGTCCCCAACTACACCTACCTCAAGCTCAAAATGCCGGGCCCCAATGGTGTCATCACTGTCGGGCCCTCCTATGAGCATGCCTACGAGTGCGACGTGGAATGCATCGAGCACGGGGAAGCCATCCTGGAGTTAGCCACCTTGGTGGCAAACCTCGACGATTTGGCCAAAGAGGTCCCCGACCCCAAGTGCCATGCTGACAACTTCGAGCCCGCGGAAGACGTCCAGCTCGTACCCCTCGATCCCACTGACCCGAACGGAAAGGCGTTGAGCGTCAGCGCCACCCTCGATCCCAAATAGGAAGCAGTGCTCGTCGACTTTCTCCGCGCAAACATCAACATCTTTGCGTGGAGTCCCTTGGATATGCCGGGCATACCCAGGGAAGTCGCCGGGCACGCCTTGGAGATCCGACCCGGCTCCAAACTAGTGAAACAACGCTTGCGCCACTTCGACGAGGAGAAGCGCAAGGTCATTGGCGAGGAGGTCCACAAGCTATTGGAGGCCGGATTCATCAAGGAGGTTCATCATCCCGAGTGGTTGGCTAATCCTGTATTAGTTAAGAAAAAGAATGGGAAATGGAGGATGTGTGTAGACTATACTAGTTTGAATAAAGCATGTCCAAAAGTTCCTTTTCCTTTGCCACGCATTGATCAAATCGTTGATTCTACTATGGGATGTGAAACTCTGTCGTTCCTAGATGCGTATTCCGGCTACCACCAGATCAAAATGAAGGAGTCCGACCAGCTCGTGACTTCATTCATCACCCCCTTCGGCATGTACTGCTATGTTACTATGCCCTTCAGTCTACGGAACATAGGTGCTACGTACCAGTGATGCATGCAACATGTTTTCAGGGAGCACATCGGACCCACCGTCGAGGCTTACGTTGATGACATCGTTGTCAAAACCAAGAGGGTCAGTAATTTGGTAAATGACCTCGACGTTGCGTTCAAGTGCCTTAAGGCAAAAAAACATTAAGCTCAACCCCGAGAAGTACGTCTTCGGTGTCCCTCGAGGCATGCTCTTATGGTTCATAGTTTCTGAACGTGGCATCGAAGCTAACCCGGAAAAAACATGGCGACAACCAAAATGGGCCCTATCTGTGATCTAAAGGGCGTACAGAGGGTCACGGGCTGCCTCGTGGCCCTTAGTCGCTTCATTTTGCGCCTCGGCAAAAAGGCGCTCCCACTGTATCGTCTCCTAAAGAAATCGGAACACTTTTCATGGACCCTTGAGGCAAAAGAAGCCCTTACGAAGCTCAAAGCTACATTGTCCAACTCTCCAATCCTCGTCCCTCCAGCCATAGGGGAACCCCTCCTGCTTTACGTCACCGCAACGACACAAGTGGTTAGCGCGGTCTTAGTTGTCAAGAGGGCAGAGGAAGGGCATACCTTGCTCGTTCAGAGGCCAGTCTACTTCATCAGCGAGGTACTCTCGGAGACTAAGGTTCGCTACCCGCAAATCTAGAAGCTGTCGTACGCCATCATCTTGACGCGGCGCAAACTTCGTCACCACTTCGAGGGCCACCCGGTGACCGTGGTGCCTTCTTTCCCCCTGGGAGAGATAGCCCGGAACCGGAAAGCCTCGGGTAGAATAGCAAAGTGGACGGTCGAGCTCATGGGTGAGACCCTCTCTTATGCGCCACGCAAAGCCATCAAATCCTAGGTGCTGGCAGATTTGCTAGCGGAGTGGACCGACACTCAACTTCCTCCGGTTCAGCTCCAAGCCGAGCTTTGGACCATGTACTTCGACGGGTCGCTGATTAAAACAGGAGCAGGCGTGGGCTTGCTCTTCATCTCGCCCCTCGGAATCCACATGTGCTATGCAATCCGGCTTCATTTTGTCGCCTCCAACAACATCGCCGAGTACGAGGCGCTCGTTGCGGGCCTGCGCATCGCCGTCGAACTAGGGGTCTGACACCTCGACGTTCGTGGTGACTCCCAGCTCGTGATCGACCAGGTCATGAAGAGCTCAAGCTGCCGTGATCCCAAGATGGAAGCCTACTACGAGGAGGTACGGCGCCTTGAGGACAAGTTCCACGACCTCGAGCTCAACCACGTTGCACGCAGATATAATGAAGCTGCCGATGAACTCGCGAAAATCATGTTTAGTCGAGCCACGGTTCCACTTGATGTTTTCGCGAGGGATCTCCATCAACCGTCCATCAACACCAGGGTAGGCGGGGGGACATGCGGTCCATCACTCGATCCCCCACCTGAGGGCTGAGGCGGAAGCTCCCTCGACCGGGGCTGAAGTCATGTAGGCGGAAGGCTCGACCCTACCAGCCAACCTCGAGCCCGACTAGCGTATTCCATACCTCGACCGTCTCACTCGAGGCTGCCTCGACCGGCTCTGGCTCTCGCGTGGCGTCACCAAGTCCAGTGACCTCCTGAGCGCTTGCTCCCGCCTTGGCGGCAGCCTCCTTCGTCTTAAGCCGCTCCGTGACAGCCTGGTACCTCGTGACCCAGGCGGCATCATCGGCAGGCGTCCGCATCATCAGGGCGGCATCAGACTTGAGCGCCTTGATGGGAGTCGGAGCCGCGAGCTCCACCTTGCGCTTGTGGCTGAGCAGTGAACAAACGCGTCAGAATAAAGAGCAAGATGACCTTGTCAAAAAGGCAGGGTGAAGTACTTACCCAGACAGGGGAATCAGGGGCCTAGACTCCGGCTTCCCCGAGCCACCCGACGGCTTCTGCGAGGGCCCCTCCATTGAGCCTACGGTTGGCCTGGTGCTCCTCGGAGCCCAGGCTGACGGGGCGCCTCAGGTCCTCTGCGCCGATGAGGCTATCTGACCTCGAGTCCTCATGCCCGACGATGGCGCCCTGACCTCAGATGCTGATGTTGCTGCTCTGCTCGTCGGCAAAGTCCGATGCGATCAGACTCACGGGCGCGACGCCACCGATCTCCCCTGAGGGACCCCAGGCGAGGTAGATCCCCTCTCTGAAGGCCCCTCTCGGGCTCTTCCTTCTGTTGGCTCTCCCTCCCCCTCGACGGGCGCCGAGACTTCTCTCGACGCCTGGGAAGTCGACCCCCCGCCAATAGGCTCTAGCAGGGGCCGTACGTCGGGGAGGTGCGCCAGAAAAGTCGCGGTATCGTACCATGACCCGGCATTGTCATCACCGCTATCCTCATCCTCCCCCGAGACCGTCTCAGAGGGGGATTCCTCAATAGAGAGACCCTCAAGACTCTGCTGGTGACAGTGCTTATTCAATGCCTCATGCTCGAGGGCCTTCCTGACCTAACGCTTCTTCGCGGCGTCCTTCTCTCCCTTCTTCTGGGCCACCGAGAGGGGTCTCGCCTCTCGAGCAGCCCGATCCTCCAGAACCGGCAGCCGCGACTCCTTGACCGCCGACAGATCCTGCATGGAGGCCTTGACAAACTTAGTTGAGAGAACTGGGAAGCAAAAGGACCTGAAGCTATCAGAACAATGCTTACCAGAGGCTCGAAGCCCTGGGTGGGTCGCATCGGGACCCTGTCGATGTCCTCCTGCTTGAAGCTCCCCACCATCCATCGTGCGTGCCAGGCAACCTCGTCGAGGGGGAGGGTCTCGTGCGACATCCGACTCCCCTCCAACGAGACCACCAGCGTCATCTCGTCGATCCGGAGTCGGCGCTGCATCAGCAGCAGCACCCTCCGACGGTGGAACACGGCCACCACCATCCCCGCGGTCAACCCGCACTGTCGAAGCCTCCTTAACGCGTCGAGGAGCGACTGCAGCTTCGGCTTTTCTTACTCGATGATGCCGTACGTCCAGTTGTCCTCGCGTAACATCAGGACCCGGCCAGAAAACTTCGGCAGCCGGTCGTCGTCGTTGCGCAGGTAGAACCACCCGTCGTGCCACCCGCTGTTCGACGAAATGAGCTGCGCCAGGATGTACTGCTCACCTCGACCCACTCGGACTTGAAGGGTGCAGCTCCCAGCATGCACCGCGCGCCGCACTCCTCGCTCACCCGCCTTCTTGGCGAAATGCTCCGCCTTGAAGAGATGACGCCACAGGTTCTAGTGCGGCTCCATCCCCAAATACCCCTCGCAGACCACCGTGAAGATGGCAGCCTGCAAGATGGAGTTGGGGGCGAGGTGATGAAGCTCCACCTTGTAGTAGTGGAGAAGCGCCCATGTGAACCGGCTCGGCAGCATCCCGTGCCCCCTCTCGTGGAAAGTGACAAAGCTCACCATGTATCCCTCTGGGGGCGCCGACTCCTGGTGGTTGGACGACGGCACCCTCCACTCCGGCTGGCTCCGGCTCGCCCTCGGTCACAGAAGACCATCGTGGACCAACTCCTCCAGTTTCCTCTCCATCACTGAGGAACGAGTCCACGCGTCCACGGGAAGGATCTGGCTCTTTCCCGCCATGGTTGTTGAGAACAGCGTGCGGCGGCGACAGGGGAAGAGGTGACGGCGGCGGTGAAGAGCGGCTGAAGGGCGCACAAGGAGAAAAGGGGCAAACACAAATGGCCTGTGGGGGGAATACAGAACCCCGGGCCCCGTACTTATACCCCGATGAAAGACCAATGGGCGGAACCGGCGAAAAGGTAGGAACAGTTCCTACATTCAATGTCCTTACCTAACCGCTCCCTCAAAACCCGCGGGTAAGGGCACGTGTCTGCCATTCACTCCGTAACTGTCGCACCACGCTGCCCACTACCGCGTTGTTCTCGCTTCTCCTCCTAAAAAATGTGCCCCAACGGGCCAGAAGGGGATCCACGGATGGATATTTCTAGATGAATGGATAATGGGCTCCGAGCCCAATATAAACCTTGAGGGATCGAAAGTTGGCCCTTGACCGGGGTTCGACAGCTGCCTCGAGTAACGGAGTCAGGGACAACTGGGGACGCGCCCATACAAGGCCAAGGCTCGAGCCACTCTCTCGAGGCGCCCCCAGACGTATTCGAGGCCAGAAGAGAGGTCGACGGTGGAATCCCTTCGGAGGGAGGCATCGAGCCCTCGGATCCTATCGCATGGAGCCGAGATCCACACGACTACTCTTTGGCATTTTTGGAGAGCGCCTCCGTGGCTGCTAGCTGACTCCTACCGAATGGAGTATAGGCTCCCACTCGAATTCCCCGCTAACAGCTCACCGGAGATCGTCGAAACTCACCCGATGAGGGTAGTACGACGTTCCCCACCCCTCCTCCTTTCCTAAAAGGAGCATAAGGGTCGTACAATGAAGACGGGCAAGACCCTGATCAACCTCGTGCACACGAGGCTCGGGGGCTCGACCGCAAAGAGCTAACCTCGAACGAAAGAGGACCAAACACGCCATGATGGCTCGAACGCGGGAGCACTCCTCAGTATAACGCGCTAAAGACCTCGGAGGAGTCAAAACACTCCACCGAGGCCTTGGGGGCTACACCCGGCGGGTGCGCTCGCACGCACCCATCAGAAAAGCTATGACGCTACGACTCCAGTTCATGACTCACTGAGCCTCTGCAAGAGTGACCACACTCACCCAAAGGCTTGGGGCTACTGTCGGGAACCTAAACAAGGGGTACCCAGACAAACCCCTGAGGAAACCACGCCAAAGGCTTCGCCCATGAAGGCGGAACGAGCCAAAACCACGCACGGAATGCCTCGAATGCGTTCCGACTCGCACGAGGCTTGCTCGATGGGACGCCTCGACCACCGAGAAATCTTTGACTCGCACGACCCTGGGTCGAGCCGGTCGACCCGCCTCACTCACCAACTCTCAGACAAAAGTCAAAGCATTTAATGCAACCGCCAACCACTTCCTACCCCCATGGCTACAGCGATAACCAGCATGGAAGCAGTACCAGTGTCAAATCTCACTTTTTACTGCCCATCCCGGAGTGGGCGGTGAAAACCTATCACTATACATGCCATGCCGTGCACTATTCTGCCACTGATCCCCCTCGAGGAAGAATACAACGAGTGTCATACCCCGAAATTCCCAGGGCTCGGCCTTATCCATTCCCCGTTGACCCACCTCGACCCGGCCTCAACCCGGCCTCGACCAACCGCCGGTCAACAAAGAAGCAAGGCCTGCATGCCATAGGATCCGGGGTCTTTTCACCATCTCGTCCTCTACATCACTATGGTGTCTAGGGATGGCCAGCCATCCTCGGAGCACGTCGCTACAGCGGCTTCCACAGTACTCGACAAAACTTCATCTCTAAGGCATCCCCCGACGTCTCTACCTCCTCTCGACCCTATAAAAGGGCAGGCAGGGGACTCTACGAAGGGAGGCAAGGGAGGCAAGGGAGGGACAAGGAGAAACAAGTCATCACCCCATCGTAGAAGATCAACATCTCAAGCAATCCCCTTTGTACTCTCTCTCTCTGAGACCTGGGATCGGCTCCCTCTCTCACAGCTTGTAACCCCTACGCAAGCACTTAGGTGCAAGGAAATACAATACTTCTTCCCCGCTGGACGTAGGGCCTTCTTTCACCCAAACCAGGATAAACCCCGTGTATTCTCTTTGCATCACCATCCAGATTAGGGACACGCAACACAAATTCACTCGTTGGCTTAGGACCCTCACGGGACCGAACGCCAACATGGAGATTGGTGGTAAGTGGCATGGCATCTCTTAAATTTATATTTTCGTGCTTCTGACATGCTCCACATCTCCGGATGAAATCTTTTGTGTCTTCATACATGGTTGGCCAATAGAATACACTCAACCAAATCTTTACATGAGTGCGGAATACCCCATAATGTCCTCTATATGGTGATGAGTGGCATCTTTCAATGATTTTAATGCCTTCCTCTACTGGTACACATCTTCTGAGCAAGCCATCAGCACAGACTCTGAAGAGGTATGGCGGATCCCATATGTGGAGATGACTTTTATAAACAAGCTTCTTCTTATCCTTCCCTGGTGGTATATAATAACCTGCAACCATAAAATTAATAATATTCACATACCAGGGGTCTGATCTGGAGACCTTAAAGAGCATGTCATCTCTCATCGAATCATTGATAGGTAATTCCTGCAGATTCTCAAATTGCATTTTAGACAGGTGATCGGCAATAGAATTTTCTATTCCCTTGTTATCTTTTATTTCTAAATCAAATTCTTGGAGTAGCAAAATCTATCTTATCAATCGAGGTTTAGCATCTTTCTTAGTGAGCAAATATTTTAAGGCAGCGTGATCAGTGTAAACAATTACTTTTGCTTCTACTAAGTAAGATCTGAACTTATCAATAGCAGAAACAATAGCTAGGAGTTCTTTTTCAGTTGTTGCATAATTAAGTTGAGCTCCTGTCAGAGATTTGCTAGCATAAATAATTGCATGATGCTTTCTATCTTTTGTTTGTCCCAAAACTGCCCCCATAGCATAATCACTGGCATCACACATAATTTTAAAAGGTAATGACCAATCAGGGCGTTGGATGATTGGTGCAGAGATGAGTGCTTCTTTAAGAATATTAAAAGAATTCAAACATGCATCATCAAATTTAAAAGAAACATCCTTAGCTAATAGGTTTGTCAGTGGTCTAGCAATATATGAAAAATCTTTTATAAATCGGCAATAAAAACCACAATGACCCAGAAAACTTCAGATTCCTTTGATATTCATAGGTGGAGGTAGTCTTTCTATTACTTCAATTTTAGCTTTATCTACCTCAATTCCACTTTCAGACACTAGGTGTCCCAGCACTATTCCTTCTCTAACCATAAAATGATATTTTCCCAATTAAGGACTAAGTGCTTTTCTTCACATCGTTGCAAAACCTTGTCTAAATTTTCAAGACAATCATTAAAAGTTTTCCATAAACAGAAAAATCATCTATGAAAACTTCTATGATTTCTTCAATCATATCAGAAAATATAGACATCATGCATCTTTGAAAAGAAGCTATGGTATTACATAATCCAAAAGACATTCTTCTATAAGATAAGTTCCATATGGACATGTAAGAGTGGTTTTGCTTTAGTCATCTGGGTGGATTGAAATTTGGTGATATCCTAAATACCCATCAAGAAAACAAAAGAATGGTTTGCTAATCGCTCTAACATTTCATCAATGAAAGGTAGCGGAAAATTATCTTTCTTAGTTGCCTTATTAAGTTTCCGGTAATCTATACACATACGCCATCCAGTGACAGTTCTTTGCTGGATTAATTCATTTTTTCATTTTTAACAACAGTCATTCCCCCTTTCTTAGGTACAACTTGAACAGGACTTACCCACTCACTATGCGGCACAGGATAGATGATCCTAGCATGCAAAAGTTTCAAAACCCCTTTCTTCACTACCTCACTCATCGTGTTGTTAAGTCTATGTTAGGGCTCCCTAGAAGGTGTACAATCTGGGTCTGTAGGGATACGATGGGTGCAAAGAATAGAGTCAATCCCTTTAAGGTCTTGGGATGAATATCCAAAAGTAGAACGATGCTTTTCTAAGACAGTTATTAAGCGCAAAGATTCTTCTTGAGAGAGTTTATTACTTATGATCATAGGAGAATCTTGATCATTATTGAGAAAAGCATATCTCAAACCATAAGGCAGGGGTTTAAGTTCAATAGAGGGCTTAGGGGATTCTATCAATTCATCGAGAAGATCAGGAACAGGATCATCCTCTTTCTTATCAATGAAGGGTTGAGCATCATCTTCTATGTTGGGTTCAATTGGGTTATCAGGAGATGCTATCTTCTATTGGGTCTGACTTAGGAAGCAGCTCTATCTTAGTATTAATAGAATAAGTTATGGGCATAGAGAGCTCAAAGTTTTTCCCAAGTTTGACATTCGACTTCCCCATTTGTCCTTCTTGAATAAGTCTTTCTATTGGTTGCCCTATCAACACATTAAATTGTACCGCATCAAAGATGTAGAAATTCAACAGGACTTAGGTACCATTAATAAAAATAGGAAGGGCGCACAAAATTCCCAAACTTGGAACAATGCATCCTAAAAGACTTTTCAGCAATTTGATAGTAGGGGGCTAAAGGCATGTCTTTTAGAAAATTTTGAGCAAATAAAATAGACATGATATTAACACCTACTAGTGGATTATAAAAAGTATCAAAAGGAGCTTTGTCAAGTTGGCACTGAATAACGATAGAGGGTGAATTTAAACGAATTATCTCAGGTGAAAGCTCTAATTCCTCTAACCACTCGTCGCTCAAAACAGATACAAGCTCTTTTGTTGTCTTTTTAAAGAATTCTTTCTCATAAGGGTCTATAAATGATGGATTTATATACTCCTGAGGTTTCATCATCATATGATATTTTAAGGTATTTCTATAATCATCCAAAAGTTTATTCTCGAATAACATAAAATCCGAAATTAGAGTTTTCTCCTCCTTCGGTGGTTCAAGATCTAGAATAGCTAAAGCTAGAGGTTGGGATGGTTCAGGCAAAATTTTAGGTTCAGCTATTTTGGGTTCTTCTTCTAACAACTTCTCATCCTCTTCAGGAAGGTTACCTACAATTTTTATAAGAATGTCTTTAGCTTGTTCAGTAGTGATATGCATGAACAAACCTCCTGCGGATGAATTATGATGTTTTATGGTTTTCTTTTTAAGGCCCACAAAGAAGTGTTGGTGAAGAATGGGTTTAGGCAAAGCAAGATTAGGACCAAAATCTATAAGAGTGTTAAATCATTTCTAGGCTTTACCCAAAGGTTCATTTTTCTGTTGTTTAAAAGTTAAAAGTTCTGCACAAAGTTTGACAACCTTATAAATGGGAAAGAATTATAAACAAAAGCTAGAACTTAGGGCTCTCCAATTTCCTTTACTCCTCTTAACGTGATTATTATACCAATGTTTAGCTTTTTCAATCAAAGAGAAAGGAAAAAGCTTCCATCATAAATTTTCATAAGACATGCCCTCAATGTGAAGACATGCACAAATCTACTCAAACTCACGTAAATGGGAATAGGGGTTTTCATTAACTTTGCCAGAAAAAGATTGATCCTTAACTATTGCAATTAACTCCGGACTAAGCTCATAACTAGGTGATAGGACAGGTTAAGATGATTCAGCTGGTCTAAGGCTCAGGTCTGTGGGTGCTCCGTATTGGTAAAGAAGGGTATGTACGGGCTCCATAGTAAAAAGTAAACAAAAAACTAAAACGATAAAAGATAAAAGTATAATACAAGATTAAGCTAGACTCAAAGTTAACTCAGCAAACCATTCCCTAGCAACGGCATCAAAAATTGCTTGTTGGTATAAATTAAATGCACACAAGTTATAAGGTATCCGCAAGCGCACAGATAAATCTATCCCATTGTAGCACTTCACCACGATAATCTTGGTTTTAATATCAAACCCAAAGGAACAGTATGTGAGTGTGTTCTAACTAGCTGGTCTATAAACTTAATCCAAATTCATAATTAATGTCAAATAATAAAGGGGAATAAAGAAGACTACTAAGGACTGTCTAGTTTCAACCTCGATAAACTTTGTCAACTAAAGCTCAATTCATGGGCGATGTCTCCCAAGGAATAAAATTATAGTTCCTTCCCTACGAGCACCATTTGGCTTACCAAATCCTACCGATAGGAGATGGACTACAAAGGACTCAGCACAGCTATCACCTACGTGATCTACCACCTTTCGGCCAGTAGGGGATATTCACAAGTAACCCTAGTTTAAGCACCACGTTTACACTATGAATATTACTTCAATCAAGGAGCTACCAAGATCAAAGCACTCAAAAGAGAGTTGCAAACTTGAAGAACAATAAAGACAAATTGCTTACTTGAATCAGAAGTTGATTACCAAAGAATCTTAGAAGCAAGCTCTAGAAGAACTTGATCCCACAGAATACAACAGAAGAGAGCACCGACAGACCAGAACTCCTCCAAACTCTACTCTTGCACTCTATCTCTCTCTATCACTAACTAAGACTAAATCCTATGAAGAACTAATCTTCTCTTGATTGCTGGTCTAGATCCTGATGGAATAGGAATTAGGGTTTCTGGCTCTAGATCTGACTTGACTTCAAGGGGGTTCTGCACTTTATTCATAGCCCAGGACATTGAATACGAGCCCTTGGATCAAACCGACTTCACGTATGGCTAAGATGCATCCTTGGAGGCGGTGGAAGAATACTCCAGAAGCTCGTGGTGGCTTCCCACCATAGAGGGCCGGGTGGCACAGGGGTGGGGCTAGCTGGCCCCACTTGGCAGGGTCTAATCCCCTCCCTTGGCGTTCTAGAACATTCCCATGTATTCATGATGAAATGATCCCGCGATCTCTTTTGATATTTAGGTCCTCTTTGGTGATTTTCTGTATAAATCATGTAGAAAATATAGATTCACCAAAACTCATGGAAACTATCAGTAATAACCTCCTACTCTATAGTATTTATCAATTTTGATCATTTATGGAAGAAAGGTTAACGGTTCACGGTATACTTTATCTACCGCCAACAGTCAACAACCACTTCGCCTTGCTTCCAACTTGCTAACCACAAAGTGTAGAACTTGTGTGCACATGTGTTAGCATTTTCCAAAGCATTTTATAGGGGTCAAAGTTAGCACACTAGGTTTCTAAATGCATATGCAAGAATCATGTCACCTAGTGGCACTCGATAAACCGTTTAGCCAAAGATTCTCTCTTTATAGTATGGCTATCGATCCTAAGTCACTCACACCCTCTATGGTGTCTTGAGTGTAAAACAAAAACCTATTTGATACATTTGCCTTGATCAACCTTGTTTTTATTTTTCTCTTTCTTCTTTTCCAAGTTCAGCTTGATCATCATCAACACATGTCCATCTCCACCTCCATGGACCTCATCTTGTTCAATCACTTGGATTGCACCAACCTAGCTCATATCACCACTCATGACAAAGGTTAGTGCTAGGTTTCATCAATTATCTAAAACCAAACTAGGGCTTTCGATAACTCCAATAAATAAGGATAAAGGTAAAAGTGTAGCTTTATTGGGTTGACAATGAGTGAGCACAAGGTTCCTAAGATCTTTCTCTACTACTATGGTTCTGACTTAGACTAGTTCAGTAACTCAAATATGTATAGAACAAAAGATCACACATAAGCGCACACAGGGTCACCTGCTCATCCTAGCAGCAGAAAGCTGTGAGAAAAGTGTTAAGCAGTCTAGCCCAGGAGACCTATGCTTTAAGGACTTACTCGAATGCGTGGTGGACTACAATGGTCAGACAGAGCTATCATCACCACCTGCTTGTTACCGCAATCATATATAGGGTATTGTCGCTAACACAGGTAAACTATAGTCTAGACACTAGATCTACACTATGAACTTACTACTCTAATCGTGGCCACAAGCAGATAGACTAGAGTACTCACTAAGAGGCGCAATGATCAGGTGCAAAGATGTGTTACAACTATGTGTATACTACAAACCAATCAACACAACAAAAGTATATTGAATATGAAATGAAGTACTAAAGTAGAGAAGATATATGATTGATAACTCAGCCTTACAAAAGAAGAAAGATGCAACAACTATACAAGACTTCTGAAGACTTATTTGGGAAACCCGAGACTAAATTGTCCTACTACTAGTAAGAATGTATTGGAGCTCTTCTCTTCTTTTTGGTGTCTTGAGAGCAAGGGGTACTCCTTTTTATAGTAATTAGAGGTGAGCTCATGGGTTCTAGGGAGGTAAAATAGTGACATTTGATGTTCATCCCATGACCCAAGGTGATGAGGAGTGTGTTTCCTTGCATGTATCCAAAGGTGGGACCGTTTTGGTGGAGTCATGGGTCACTACTATAAAAATGGTTTTAGGATACAACTAATTTTATTTATAGATACGGTCAAAAGATACTTGTACCTCCAAAATACTTGAGAAACTTCGACAACAAGTAGCTTATTTAGCGAAATGGGCCAAAAACCACAGCCTATGTAAATAGGTCCACAGAGGTGAGCCTCCTAAAGAACTGTCTCTACAAATTAGACCAATTTATAGAGGTCTACCTCTGTTAAAAAGACTAGTCCCACTTAAGCCGCATTGCCCCGCACAGCCCTAGCTAAGTCCTAGGCCCACTCCTCTCTCTCCCACAGCCGTCAACCACCGCTCTTCTACTTGGCTCCCTCTATTCTCATCCTCCACTCCCTCCCTCTCTCTTGCTCCGCACTAGGGCGTTCGTCTTCAAGATGGTGTGTGGCACATGGCCGGGTTGAGGCACCATGCTGGAGCCGACTAGGCCAAGGTGTTTCGAGTGGAGGCAGCAGGGCTGAGGCATCCTAATGAAGGAGGCGGGGCTAAGGCACTTTTTGTGGGAGCGGTGGCATCAGAGAGATCCAAGCGTTATGTGGCTGCCTCTGAGTCATGGCAACAGCTCCCGGCCCTGCTAGGCGCGACGCGCGGCTACCCTCTCCTAGTCGTGCAGGCGTTGCCTCCTCGCCGCGTCGTGCAACCGCCACCGTCGGCCCACCGCCTACAAGCACCACTAGTGCCGCTGCCTAAGGTAAACTTCACATGCTGACGAGCCTCCATTCTCCTAAGCAAGGAGATGTTAGCTGAAAGTGTATGTGGCAAGCGTATGTTTCAAGTGATTCAGATGTTTCAGAGTTATGTTGTAAGAGTTTCATATGGATGTTACAAATTAAAATACATCAGGATGTTGCATATATTGCAATGGCTATACACGTATGTTGCAAGCTTCTGTTCCAAATGTTTGATTTGTTTTTCAGATGTACGTTGAAAGTGTGCTTATTTGGATGTATATATTTCACACATATGTTGCAAGTGTTTTATTTAGATGTTGCATATATTTTATAATGGCTTCAAGTATTTCAGGTGTTTTTGTAAGTGTTTAGACATATATTGCAAGTGTTTCAGCAGTTTTAAACGTATGTTGTAAGTGTTTCATCTGAATATTGCAAAAGTAGATCTAATGTTGCTACTAGAGACCCACCTGCCATAGTCGCCTGTTACAGTTGCTGGGATGACGTCCAAGCGGGGGAAGTAGAGGGGGCGCAACGTGTGAGTGGTCCCTGCGTGGGGGCAAGCGGCGCGGGCCCCACGTCTGTGCGAAAGACGGAGTGTAGGCGCGGGCGTCCGAACGCGGCGTCCATCCCAACGTCCGGATGGTAGCACCGCCGATTCTCAAAATAAATTAGCCAACAAAAAAAGTGAAGCTAATTTTTTTCTTTAAATCTATATATATAAACTCCGGCCGGCTTCTCCGTGTGCTACAGTAAGAGTCAGAGTTGGACCAAGTAACGCCAAACGGGGCGCTAAAAGATACCTACGGCCCACACCACACTGTACGTATGTGTATGTCTACTGTTTGATGGTTCTCAACGTACAGCTAGATGGATGGATCGGTAGTGAATGAACTCATGACATGATTGTACGTCCGTGCTGTGACGATATGATCGGGCATGGCATTGAATTAGGTCACACGTACGGCCACTATATACAGTTAAGTACTAACTAGCAACAGCTAGCTAACCGTACCCCAGCTAACTAACCAATTCAAGCTAATAAGCCAGCCACTAATTACAACGAACATGTGTGCCAGACACGCCAATAAATTGAGATTAAGATCGGCTGATAGGTGGTTATATATTAGTACGTATGAGCAAGGTATTGCATTGCATTATATATAGTACATATCCAAAGTCAGGTTATATGGAATAATACAGCTAGTTATTAAGTCGTAGGTGTGCATGGCAACTGCCGTACGTATGTTCCACAGTACAGTAGTATAAGTACGTACTTTATTAGTTGGTAAGGTCGTCCCGGCCGTACATGCTGTCCCTAGCTATATACTATACCTCTGTTCAGCGCGAGAATACAATTTCAGGTTTACTTAGAGCTAAACTAACTTAAATTTGACTCAATTTTATAAAAATAATATCAACATTTAAATTCCAAATAAATATAACAATTGTGAAAATATTTGGGAATGACAAATAATACTTATTCAGTGTATATCCTTTTAATGTAAATTTGAATAAGTTTTAAATGGTTTGACCGAATATTATTCTAAAATTATGTTCTCTCCTTCCACGGAATAATGCAATTCTCGTTTTTCGAGGAGTCAAACAATTTAAAGACCGAATGTATATAAAAACGTACTAACATGTTTTATCCAAAATAAGTATCATTAGATTAGTTATAGAATATTTTCATAATACATCTATTTAGAGACATAATTGTTAATAACAAGTCACGGGCGTCCGTCCCATGACTCTTGTCCGGACACGCCTCATCCACTCATTCACGGGCACATTCCTAATCCACTCATATGCGCGTCGCACGCCCGTGGGACGGACTCTGCTCGCCCATGCCACCCCTGCTCGGACGGACTCCGCCTGCGCCACTCGCCGGCGCCGCCCGCCCTCATAGGACGGGCTCCGCCTGCGCTGCTCGCCGGCACCGCCCCAGCTCGCGCAGCCTGCCCATCTGAACTCGTGCCTTCCGCCACAGCCACGCTCCATCCACCTGCCACGGCTACGGCTGAGGTCCATGCAGCCGACGATCTTCGCACCAATGACCTCCGCGCACTCCGTGGCATCAAGCTCTACAAGGACGAGCTCCATTCGTCCAAGCAGCAAGGTGACATTACGCTGAATGAACATGTTGCAAGTGTATGTTTCAAGTGTTTCAGTTGTTTCAGAGGTACCTTATAAGGGTTTCGTGTGGATGTTACAAAAGTAGATCAGGATGTTCCATATGTTGTAAGGTTGTACACTTATGTTGCAAATGTCTGTTCCCAATGTTTTATTTTTTTTCAGATGTATGTTGCAAGTGTGTTTATCTGGATGTTGCATATGTTTCACACATAAGTTATAAATGTTTTATTTGGATGCTGCGTACGTGTTGCAATGGTTTTCAAGTGTTTCATGTGTTTTTAGCAAGTGTTTCAGACACATGTTTCAAATGTTTCATCTGTCTTTAGACATATGTTGCAAATATTTCATCTAGGCATTTTAAAAGTAGATCAAGTGTTGCACATGTCACAATGGCGCCGGTGGCTGGTGAACAGTGGCCTGCCGCAGGGCTTCGACTCTTACCTCATGCCTTCCTCGCGTGGCGCGCCTTGCTCTCTGCTCTCCCTCCCCTCCCTTCCCTTCCCTCCATCTCACCGCGGCAGTTTGAGCTCGACGGGAAACCCTACCCGATGAGTACGCAAACGCCCACGGTGGTAGTGGCCCCAGGTGGGCCGACGGCGGCGCAAATGGTCGCATGGTGGCCTAGAGCAAGCTGAGGTTTGCGCCATCCGCTCGCTACACATGGGAAATAAGCAGTAGCGGGCGACCGGGCGCTAGTAACACCCTAAATGTTAAATACTATTTACTATAAACTTGGTTAAACTTTAGATTATGCGACTGACACGGATCTCATAATTACATTCTTTCGTGGACGGATAGAGTATCTTTTTAGAATAGAGGAGAGTGTGTGTATATATATATATATATATATATATATATATATATATATATATATATATATATATATATATATATATATATATATATATATATATATATATATATATATTCCTACTCCCGGGAGTAGTTACTCTCATCTTCAATAATGCATATTACGTATGTGTGCATACTAATTTATTAGTTTGAATATGTTTATATACTCAATTTAAGATACTACAAATCTTACTACACGAATTTTTTTAGAGGATCCCGTACTTTTAAATATATTACTAAAATGCCACTACAGTAGTATATAAAATAAGTATAACCACATACTCTATGTATACATGCATACTTGACATACATACTACCCTAGATGGTCTAGTATGATCGTATATTTCGTCTATATACACTTCGTCCGGTCATATACACCCTAAATCTAGAGATATACACATGGGCAATGTTAGCCTAAACGTTAAACGGTGAATAGTCGGTCACCCATCCTTTAGCAAAAAGTCGGTATACACGACCATTTAAACGGCCTTTTAAACGATCGAAATGGTTTTGCACGGCTTTACACGGCTAATCGGCCTACACGGTTACCCATCGAGTAGCGTTTACACGCCGTGTAAACGGCCTACACGGCCGTGTAGGTGAACAGTGCACATGGGAGTAACTACTCCCTAGGAGTATGAAATAATTTCCTATATATATATATATATATATATATATATATATATATATATATATATATATATATATATATATATATATAGTAAATAGCTCGATGGATCACGTACACAAGTTACAAGTTATTATTAGTTAATTAACGGCTTAACTTTTTTCAAGTTAGTATTTTCCTTTTGTAGGCGTCAAAACTTTAGAACAACCAAGAATTGCACTCTTTTTTCTTCATGGAGCAAGTAAGAACTACTCCTACAAGTTGGTGACCACCTCCGTAAATCGTTTTACATAGGCAGGCCTCTAAAAATGGAGGCCATTTTTAGAGACAGACCCCTTATGAGGCCCACTTGTGTTAATATGGCCGAGGCTATATCAAGCCATCTACGGACCTTATATAAAAACGGGAACTTAGGGTTTTAGCCACATAATCTCATAGACACACTCTCTCTCTTCTCTCTGCAGGCAGAGGCGGCGCACGCTCGTTGGCCATGCACGTGTGCGGGGGCAAGCGGAGCCCCCTCCAGCGGCACGGCACCCTCTCTCCTTCCTCCGGCGGCACGGCGCACATGGCGACCTCTCTCTCTCCTCCCTCCGGTGACACATGGGGTGAGCGGAGCCCCCTCCGGTGGCACATGTGTGGGGGCGTGGTGCATGTGGCTCCCCCCTTCTCCTCCCTCCAGCAGCGCGCACGTGGTGGAACCAGATCCGACGACGGCAGCACGCGGGGGAGCTGGATCCTGCGGCGGTGCGCGCGGGGAGGCCTCTCTCGGCGGCGGCAGGACGCGTGAGGAGCTGGATCCGCCGGCGGGGCGCGCGGGGAGGCCTCTCTCGGCGGTGGCTACGCCCGGGGGAGCCTATCCGGTTGCAGCGTGCACGGGGCCTCCGACGAGGTGGGGTGGCATGAAGCAGGCGGGCTCGACGGTGGGCTCCGAAACCAGCTCATCGGCGGGCTTTCACTTTTTAAATGTTTTAATCGATTTTCGCAGGCTGGCACAGGACCGCCTAGGGAAAAAGTGATTAATGCAATTGATTTGGTCCAGGCGGATATCCGCCTCGGAAAACCGAAAACACCCGCCTACCATAAAATTACTGTATTAGTGGTACCAAAAGCGTGCCGCGTGCGTGTTTGTTTGCATAAAACTTGCATATGCGTGCACGCACGCCATCTCGATCGATCGTACAGCTAGCCAGCTACTACTAGCGTACAACAGCAGCACCTACCGACTACCGTGTGCACAGTGCGCACACTAGCTAGCATGAAAGCTACAGGGTCAGCACTTTACCACGGTAAAGGGCAGGGCCTCTTTGACCTAGAGACTGTGTGTATATCAGTATATATGTACCACCACTGTTCAGTCGTTGATTAAGCTAACTTTCTTTATATAAAAATGAGTATCAATATTTATATAACACAAAATAAGTATACATGCAATTGAAAATAAATTTTATGACCAATCGAATGGTACATATTTGATACTTCTTCCAGTCCAAAAAGAATGCAATTCTAAATTAATGCTAAGTTAAATGATTTAAAGGTAGTCAAATTTATACAAAAAAATATTTATAGTTATTATTACTAAATAAGTATTATTAGAGTCGTCATAAAAAATTTCATAGCATATCTATTTAGACACATACATATTAAAAATATTTTATATAAACTTTAGTTAAAATTTAGTTTAACTTTAACCAGGTGAGTGATAACTTGTACAAAGCAATCACGCTTGCACGCCGGCCTCTTCCCCTATGCAACATGGTAGTACTACCTCCGTCCCATAAAAGATGTAATTGTGGAATAGTGTCCAGTCAATCTATCTTGAAATTTTACTAAAACTATATAAATGATATTAATGCTTATCGTACTAATATAAGTACCCAAAAAGAATGCAAATCTAGGTGTATTCTCAATTAAAGTGTCTAGAATTTGACCAAACATATAGATAAAAAATATTAATATTTATTATGATGCCAAATAAGTATATTTTGCGAATGGGCTTGTGGTGCAGTGGTAGGGCTGTACAGTAAGACACAACAAGAGGCTAGAGAGCCTCTCAATCTCTTCTTTTGCGTGTATATGGACACCCCGCGTATCTGTGCATGTGGAGTGTGTGGGTTTTGTGTGTTCAAGTTGTACCTAATAAAAAAATAAGTATATTGTGAAATATGTTTCATAACTAATCTAATGGTACCTATTTAGTATGATAGATATGAGTAATTTTTATATAAATTTGATCAAACTTAACAAATTTCTTTTTTTAAGGAAAAGGGTATATAATTGTATTTGTATATGAAATATATTTTTATAATAATATATCTATTTAAATTAAAGTCTTAAATGTCGATCATAGTAGTTTCTATACACTCAGTCAAACTATAGTTATCATCTGACTCCCAAGTCTCACCGAATCTCCTTTGTATTATTGGTAAGTGCATGCACGTGTGATGAGGTGAACCACCTGAAACCTGGTGATGCCTATAGATGGGCAACGTGCCTCCCTGGCTTTCGTGCCTCGCCGACGGCCCAGGGACGGCCTGCCGGGCCACTTTTCGTGCGGGGCCGGCCTGATGAGCCCGGCTTTTTTAGCGAGCCGTGCCAGCCTGAGGCCCACTAAGAGAAGGGAAGGGGAGGCGGGGAGAGCAGGAGGCAGCAGCAACTCCGCGAGCCGCATTGGTGGCGTGGAGAAGGCGGAGGTGGCCGGTGCCTACGGTGTGGGCGAGCGGGGGCGTGGAGGAGGAGGTGGTCGGCTAGCCAGTAGCCACACTTGACGCCTCCGTGCTCGATGCCAGCGCCTGCGGTGTGGCCGCGCGGGTCGTGGAGGAGGTGGTCGCTGCTCGAGTGGGAGGGCCATGGAGGAGCAGGTCGGCTGCCGGCGCGCTCGAGCTGCGACCGGACGTGCGGAGGGAGCGACGAGCGAGAGCCGAGTGCGGGTGAGGACTGAGGAGTAGAGTGGGAAGTGCAGACTGCGGCGCCGCCAGGTGCGCAAGTGCGGCGCGGGGGAGGCCGGGAGGGAGATGGGGATAGGGTTTTGGGGAGAGTTGGAGCGCGGGCCTTTAGCAGGCCAAGGCCGACAGTGGGCCGATACCGGGCCTCCACCAAATTTCAGGTCGTGCTGTGCCAGCCCGCGTGCCTAGGGTGCGGCCCAGGCACGGCCTGCTCCCTCGGGCCGTGCCAGCCCGGGCCCGCTGGTCATCGGGCCGGTCCAGAAAAAACGGGCCTTGTACCGGGCTGACGGGCTTGGACTGCATGCCCATCTATAATGATGCCGCATGGCGTCATCACGAATGCATGCACACGAGCAGGCCTATGGGCCGCTATGGCTAGCTATAGGTACCTTTTGGCTGCTGTGCCGACAAAATGCTACCGGGCGAAAGAGAAGCGGCCGGCCTGGACCTGCATGTTGCCATCGCATGCCACCCAGCAGCTAAAGCGACGGCGACGCGAGTACCAATGGGTTAGACGGCGGGTAGGCGCGCGACGGCGACCCGCGCTGTGCTGCCAGTGCCAGTGCCATGCCGCGCGCGCGCCCGGCCACGTGCTGTCGGACAGCGACGGCGGAGGACGTCGGGGCCGGCGGGGACAGCCGGACAGCTCCGGCCGGCCGCAGCTTGTGGAGCGCCGGACGCGCGCGCGTGCGCGGCGACGACGTCCGGCCTACCGCCTGCAGGCCGGCTGCTAGCGTGATAGTGCCTGCTCGGAGCCATGCATGCATGATGATGTGTCGGCGCGGGCCGGGCGCGCCGCGCGGCTGCAGGTGCTTGCGCGTCCGTTGGCGGTCTGGTCGCCCGCCGAAACCGGGGGCTCTCGATGGGATATGGATCGGGTCGTTCGTCTCCAGATATCGCGCGCGCGGCAAGGGGCAGGGGCGGCAGCTGAGACGTCCTTGTGGCTGCTCCGCTGCATGCATATATGCGTATGCGCCTTTGTGGTGGTCTGCTGGTCACCACGGGCACGCGGCCTGGATCGATCAATCTCCTTTCCTTGCACTGCATGCGTCTGCATCCATGCATGCCCTACCGTGAATGGACTAGTGCCGTGCATGTACCCGGCCGTTGCACGCGGCCGTAACCTCAACCACCGTGCTAGCTCTCTCCATCGACCATCGCTCTACATATATATATATACGAGGTACTATGTATACATACGTTCCAACAACCGCTGATGATATATGGCCGCCTCGGCCCCGGCCAGCCATACATACATTACTCCATAATGGAAGCATCACAAGTGGTGTGTGTTCGCGCGCGCAGCACACGTACTGCCCCCACGTTGTACATATACGACACGTGTGGTCTGCAACCGTGCTGTATTTTGGGCCATATGCATGTTCAACCAATCCATCACTTGGTACACAACTACACAAATGAATTTTATGAGCGTCGCTCATTTTTCAACAACGTGATTAGTAAACCGTATTTAATTTTTTTTGTTACGCTGTAGGTTTCAAAATCATTGCTAGAAATCGATTTTCAGGAATGGTTATTGACCTAATTAAACCGCCCATAAATATATACTTAGCCCCGTTTGGGTGTTGTTGTTTCTTAAAACTCTAGTATTACAAAACCACAGTTTTTAAAAACCATAGGCATGTAATACCATAGTATTTACAAACCACAGTGTTGCGAATACAAGGTTGATATGTGCCCTTGTAGTTCGTTTTGTGATGAGTGATTGTCAATGTGATCCACGACCTAGGTTGAGTTTGTGACTAACCATGATGTGAGTTGGGTTATGCAACATGTTTGTTGCCTTGTGGTGTACAGGTGTGGAGCTCGGAGGCGGTGGTCGACGGCGAGGTGAAGGTCAATAGGGACGTGCCGTGCCAATGGACCGAGAGCGCTGAAGAATGGACGTGAGGCTTGGACCAAGGGACTAGGAGGCTGGGTGATCAGCTGCGGTGGCTGACATCTGGGACATCGACAAGCGCAAGTGTACATGGGAGTGACCATGTTGACCGAGTCAAGACGGCGGACGTGCGAGTTGAGCTGGGCTCAGGAGGACTTGGCGGACGACCAGTCGAGGACGGCGGTGACACGCGTCGAGTTGCGGGGGACGCGTATGGAGTACGCTACTCACGAGCGTTTTGGTGGTTTGAGCCTCAAAACCATCGGGTGGACGGGTTTATGGGTTTGGACCTCAAAACCCGGGCAAAGGTTCCAAGGAGGAATGAACGGCACATGGCGGCATCGAAGAGTTCACGTCGAGGTGAAGCTATCTCATGAAGGGCGCGGTGGCCGTCAGATGAAGATTACCTCGGGTTGGACCATAACGTCCTCGGGTTATGTGGTTCGACTCAAAATATCTAAGGGCAAAACTGAAAATGTGTAATAGCTCTGTTAATTAGGATGAGGGAGCCCCCATCTCCCTCACCTCTTTTATTTTTTTCCCTTTCTTCCTTCCTTAGTTTTCCCATTCCCTTAGGGTTTCTGGTGAGAGAGGTCCACAAATTGGTGAATTTGTGTAAGAACCAAAGATTGCGGCGGGAATGGAGGCCCTAACCTCCTCGTGTCCTTCGGGATTCGATTTATGATGTGTTCTTTGTGATTTGCGTTTTGTTCTTCGGGCTCTTGCGTTTTTCCCTTTCTTCACGTCGTTCTACCTCTCTCTGTGGTTGATCTTTTTGCGAACCGTTTGTTCCGTGAGGTGTTATGACTCCCTATGAAGATTTCCACCGAAGGGTTTGAGCTAAATCGGGATGAACACTTAGATCGGACGATTTTTATTTTTGGGTCCTTTTGTTTGTTTCGAACCAAGATCCTTCAATTCCCGAAGTTGTGAGGCATGAAAGACTATGATTTTTATGAAGTAGCATCTAGCTACCTTGGGAGCCTGCTCACAAAACTTAGGATTAATCAAGTTGAAACGGAGATCGGGTGTTTTTTTTTATGACTCGTAGCTGTTTTTGGGACCGGACGATGCTACAGTAGCACCTGAAGATGGTACAGTGACAGCACTGCGTCCGGTCCGGTCATCTTCTACAGTATCGCGTCTGCTGCTACAGTATCACGTCCGGTTATTTGTGTTTGTGCGCTGTTTCACCTCGTTTGAGCTCGTTTTTTTATCCGTTTCAAATTCTGCTTTTTGCACTAGTTTGCTAGCGGTGAATGGATCTTTTGTAAGCATCTTTATCACTTGTTGGCATAGGTTCCTATTTTGGTCTGCTCGGTCACATTCTTTCTCCCGATTGCTCAGCAGTGTTTTTGTGTATCGATTCTTGAGTATCACGTTGTGTTTCTTAGAGACATCTAGCCTTCCATAGGCTTGCGATTTACTCACCGGCGTGGGTGTACTTTGGGGATTGATTTTGGGACATGGACCAAACTTTTCTGAAAAGAAATTTGAGGCTCCCATTCACCTCTCTCTGGTCGCCACTTTCGGTCCTTCGAGTGTTTCTTTGTTTAAGAAAAGCCATGACGTGTTTGGTTACACAGAAATACGTTGCTTTTAAAACTAGTTGGTTGTGTCTATGCTGCTAAAAATAGCATGTATCCCTAAAAATAGCAGTGAAAAAGAGACACGCCATCTGAGATAGACACGTGTCACCAAGCTCTGTCAAAAATAAAGAGGTTGGGACCAAGTTTTTTAGACTCCAAAAAAACTGTGGTTTTATTAATACCGTAGTTTCTAAAACTCCAAACTAATTACATCCAAACACCTTCTTTCTTTTAGATACCTAGATATTTTAAAAAACCATGGTATTGATCTAAAACTCTAAAAAAACTTTGAATCCAAACATGGCCTTAGCTTATTTCCATAGGCAGATGACATAAGACAACCGTCCCCATAAAATCACATTTTCTTGGGCGGTTTCTTATGCCAATCGTCTTTGCAAATGAGCGGATTTTTAATGCGGTTGTCAAGCAACTAAATTCATACAATTTTCAAATGAAGTCGGATGTGATGACAAAATGTACATCACAATTGTAGTGCTTGACAAGATCTTGAACTTTGTTGCTGATAACTTTTTTATTGGAGATATTGTTTAGATGTCTAAATATATATATTTTAAGCTCTCAAGATTTTAAATTCTAATTTTCAAATGACCTCAGATATATCAAAGTTGCAATATTCGACAAGGTTTAAAACTTTGTAGTTCAAACTTGTTTTATTTTAAGATTGTTAGTGGTCATAATATTGAATATTAGTTTTATAAAAAATAATATACAAAAGAATAACATCGTATACTTAGTCATGAATGCGAAGTTACTTGTGACACGTGATCGTACGGTGGCCACTTGGACAAAAAAAATAATTCGTTTTTTGTGCAGTTTAATATTTCTGTGACTTTTAAAAGATAATTTTAGGGACAGTTCAATAGGTCAACTGCCCCTAAAAATTTATTTTTGGAGATGGTTAACTTAATAAAACTGGCCCTAAAATTTATTTTTAGAGACGGTTTTAAACCATCTCCATTTAAATATCTCATTTTTGCAATTGGTGTGATATAGTAGTGTTTTTTTAAACCGTCCTTGAAAATCAATTTTAAACGTCTGCAAAAATGGTTTGCGTTGTAGTGGTGCGTACGTTCTAAGAAGAAGATCAAGGACCACAATGTACATGTACAACAACTTTGCACTATGCATCTTTTCAAGGTGCACGTCAAGTCTCCGCACGGCGGCTATTCGAGTTGCTGTTGTTTGCATGTAGACGAATCTTGCCAGTAAATCATTAAGGGGTGTTTGGTTTGGGGTGTTAAAGTTTAACAAACACTGTAGCACTTTCGTCTTATTTGATAAAAAGTTTCCAATTTTAGACTAATTAGGCTTAATAGATTCGTCTCGTAAATTACTCCTAATCTGTGCCGACGTACATGCAATTAGTCTACATTTAGTACTCCATACATTTGAGGGAGAACATTGATGTGATGGGTGTTAAACTTTAACTAAACCAAACCAAACACGCCCTAAGTATACATGCATGCATCGTCCTGCATGGTCCATCCGTCCATACATGGTACATATTATTCCAGTGAATTCATTTTGAGATTCCGCATGGCGTAGGGCGTAGGCTCCACCAAGTGCCAGCTAGCTTGCATTCCCCTATCTTTATCGACAAGGAACAAAGAGAGGCCATTAACCCTACCTAGATAATTTTCCTCAAAAAACCCTACCTTGATAATTATGTATCGATAAATATCATCACTGCCGATTCGGGCCAAACCTGCAGTGAAAACCTTGCTGCGAAAATGAAATCTGTAGTAGTGCAGTCCCTAATGATATGATGTAAGAACTCTCTATCCCTGGTTGGTCATGCTTATTTTAGCTTTGACTATACATACATAAAAGAATGCTACTACATATATCTATCATAAAAAAAACTACATTTATAATATTCAAGACCATGTTGATGTCCTCATAGACACGTCGTTTAGATAATCAGACGTGGTGTTATTTCCAGAGTTGTTCAAAAGGTACAGTCCCAGACAGCTTTTTGTGCAGAGATAATGTCACTGGATATGATCACTCAAAGATGACGCAGAGGGCCCTATATAGAAACATAAGTAACTAACTTGACATGATGCAAAGCAAGCAACTGAATAAAGCAGGAGGGAATGTGTGCGTGCATGTAGTTACATGTGCAAGTGTGTAAAGCTAGCTCTAGCGCGCCCCCACGATTTGTCCCTTATCCAACGTTTCTAGCTAGCTATAGGCTCAAATGCTCAAGGCAACGATACTATCACACCAGCAAGCACCCGGCAGCCTAGCCTTTTGCACCGTCAGTGCAGCGTGTCTGCGTGTGCCATGCCATATATTCTCTTGTTCCATCACTGCAAAGGCCCCTCATGCCCAAGAAAGTTGCTGAATTATATCGTCTATAGATCAGGCTCTTGCTTGCAGCTATGCTATTAGTTCTTGACATGATGCATCCTCGATCTATAGATAGATCACTGAAATCTTATGATTGGTTGCTATCTATCCTCTTGACATTGTTGCTAGAACGTACTTAGAACCAGACTGGACGGACTAGTATATATTCACGATTGCGATGCGATGACGAATCCTCTTGGCATTTTGATTGAATTGAATCTTGAAATTCCTAGAGCTAGCTAGGAGTCACTCTCATCCAATCGCTGCCGCATTATTGTGGGCACAACTAGTTTGATGTGGCTCTTATAATTATTCATCAGAAACTCAATTTCCCAGCCAATTTCAGCAGAGAGAACATGATGTGTTATTGTGGCTATCCATGCACGCATGCTCCGAGACATAGGAGGGTACGAGTATGACTTCACCGTCCATGGAAAGCCTTGGCACCGAATGAGGATCATTTCACAGTTATATATACAAGAGCCGGCGTCAAATTCCCACTGACATATATACCGATTGAAATTGAATTGTCAAGTATATGTATCAAAATTCCGGTAGTGATAATTCCGTGGGACCTTCGGCAGTCATAGCCGTTTTTATGGTTGGTTGGCCTTTTGTAAAGACGGAGATGTTACACGGATTAAATCACGAGAAAGAGACAAGCAATGTGAACGTATCAGGTGTTCATACCGGGAAAACAAGAAGCAAAACTTGTGGGGCGGCTATCACCACGATGGTACTACTTATATAGTTATATATATGCATGTTGTGGTTTTCAACTGGACTGCAAATGGACTTATATATGCGCATCAATTATTTCGCCGTGCGCTGAGGATATGCGAGAGCAAACCCTGCGTTTTCTGAACTACAGTTGGATGATGTAGCCATGCATGAAAGAAAGACGAAATGTAATAACTGAACTTTCTGTTGGTCTAGTTTGCCAATTGGTGTAAACCAAAATTGGGTTTGGTTTAATCTTTCCACAAATTTCAGAGAGAGCGATGTCGATGAAAAAGGTAATCAAATTGTATTGGAGAATATTTGCAGTATTGCTACCTAGCAGAACGCAAACAATACCAGCAGCTAGCACTAGAGGAAAGCTTTGGTAAACAACTCTTTTATCTTAACACAGAGATAGAAGATCATTTTTTTCCAGGTCGTTGCAGCACGTACAGACACAAGGAATCCACTAGAACACAACACCTGCAGGGTTACTGAATTAAGGAAATCAAAGGACCAAGGATCTAGTAGTAGTAAAAACCTTAGCTTTCCTTCTCTTTTTTCCTAGGGGACAGACTGATCAAATCATCTTTCCATCTGCACTTGGACACTTTTAATTGCATGCATCAGTAGCAGTGTGCCCTGCCCTATCTATCTGCTTGCACTTACTACTAAACATGACAGGACAGGCATTTGCACTACTGCCGACGCCCCCCTCTCCCCCATCATACTAGGGATGGCATGGAATGGAAAGGATGGTCCTTGCAAGTCCAAGTCAGATGGCCTACTACAGTGGTCATGAAAAAAATGCAGTGCAGCAAACCCATAAAGGAGGGATTAAAGGCAGTGCAGCAACAATGCAGTGCAGTGTGGAGGACATGCACGCATGAATGGTCCTCAGTGTCCTAATGATGCAATGCACACACACACACTAGTACTTGTCTAGTGCCCTTGAACGGATGGGAAATAAAGCCAAGTGGCCTCCAGACACACAAGAATATAATCCCACGCTAACAACATGCACCCACACACAGCTCAGCTGCATTTGTAGTTGCAGTGCAGCCTCGATGGATACACACAGCAGCTAGCTAGCGTTGCTTTGCTTGCTTGTTGCGACGAGATGAGATTATTAGGTTAGATTTGATTAGATACCCTCCTGCTCCCATAGGCCCTGCCCTTGCTTGTGTTGTGTTGGCCCGGCTCAGGGCTCACCACTACTGCTAGAGATAGAGAGGGAGACCTACTATGCTACTGCTATCTCCTTTCCAGCTCATCCACTCATTTGCTTTGCTGAAATGAGAGGCAAATGGAAAAGCAATGCAAAGGCAACCCCACATATCCTAGCTAGTGAGAATCTTCAACAGTGCCATGACATGCTAATGGCCAATTAGTCATGATCACCATCATCATCAGAAAAACAAATTAAAACCAGGGGATTAGCACCAAGACAAGCTAGCTAGAGCGCGAGGGGGCCGGGCACGCTACCTCGCTCGCTGTGGTCACTGCTGGACAGGACACTACTGGACATCCATCGACATAATTGCTTGTATGTACATATATATGACTCCATGCAGATGCATCCACATCATGCATGTTCGTTCACCAGGCGTGTGTCGTCAAAAGATGAACATGAAGTCTCTCTTTTTTAATTAAGGAATAAAACGTATTCCGGCCTTCCACTTTATTTATTCACTAGTGATCGGTACAACTGATCAGTACAGATAAAGGTCCGAACGACCACTCTCCACTACATAGAGCACACATACAACAAAGTCATCACAACAAAGTCATCACAGAACATAAATAAATAACATAAAAAACAAAGACACTTAGATCTCAAAACTTCTTTGTTGCTTCCAACTCGCTCTTCCAAAAAACTGTAACAACATAACCTCCGAATGCCTGCATCCATTCTTCAGCACTATTCTCTCTTCCTCTTATAACTGGGACTTTTGTCTAATCCAGTAAGTTCCCCTGTAAATTACTTGTAAGGGAACATTATATCATTTCTATTCAACCACAAAGCCCAGCACAACGCCACCAAACCGAGCATTATCTGGCTTCTCAAAATAAAATTCCGAAGCCACGAGCCAAACATGTGAATATTATTTGTAGGTGGTTGAAAGTTGAAAGTGATGAACAATTCATTCCACAAGAATCTCGCCATACGACACTCGAAAAAGAGAATGTTTCACTGTCTCCTTTAATATAAACCACAAAAGCTACAGCTAGGGTCACCTCTCCACCCCTTTTTAACAAGTTATCTTTTGTAAATAATATGACCCTCTTTTTTTAAATACCAGAGGAAAATCTTTATTTTTAGTGGGAGCTTTGCCTTCTGGTACAAATCTTTCCCACCATTCGTCTCTTTCTTTGTGATCTCCCTGCATAAAGATGATTGAGTCGAAAATTCAACAAAATGAAGTCTCTCTTGTTGGTGTAACCACACTGAATCCAGCAACGGAACATCAGCATGCATGTGTGTATCCCTGTCTGTCGTCTCGCTGCATATCATCCTAACATGCACGCCTGCAGCCGTACGTCAGTCAGGTTACCATGCATGCATACCGTCGTTCGCCTGAGACAGTGCGTGTGATGCATCCAGTCGTGATAGCTAGGCTGTACGTTGGCTAGAGGGCTGTGACAGATGTGTGTATCAGTGTAAGAGATGTTGCATGCATGGCCCGTGTGTCCCTCGTCATCGTTCGTTCCTTGCTTCTCGCCACATCACATGGACGACGCTTTGGCGCCTAGAGCTAGAAAGGCCCACGGGATGCATGGCGCCAAGCTTAAAAAGCCAACAATGGAGGAGGAGGAGCCGGCCGGCCGGGGCAGCTGTCGATCGATCCCACCCCACCACGGAAAAGCCCAACCCACAAGAACCAAAAACCTACCTGCTAGTGAATCATGCACGGCTCGAAAGTGGGATCGCAATGCAAGAAATTAAACAGGTGAAGAAACAAGATATCTATCTATGACTGTAGCACTGATGGATCATCGACGATGGGACTGATGAATTCGATCGTACATATAGTAGTATCTGAATTGAAGACGATCAATCGAAGTAGCATCAGAGATCTATTCGATGTCACGATGCATGAGTAGTACACTGCTATTATCTAGGGCCTCGTTTAGATGCACTCAAAAAGTTAAAATTTTTTCACTCTCTCCATCACATTAATCTTTGGACTCATGTATGAAGTAGTAAATGTAGGTAAAAAAATAACTAATTACACAGTTTAGTTGGAAATCACGAGATGAATCTTTTGAGCCTAGTTGGTCCACGATTGGACAATATTTGTCAAATAAGACGAAAGTGGTACTATTTATCGGGTTGAAATTTTTTCAGCATCTAAACAAGGCCTAGAGCTAGTACAGATTGTTGGCAGTGGTTTGGTAAAGTTTGGCCAATAATTTGCTCCCTGGGCAGGTCAGTTACAGTGTGTTGGATTATATATTAACGGGTAAACATGCATGGAGCCAATTAATAAAGCAAACCAAAGCATCATCTGGGTGTTGCATGCATTGTTTGTTGGTGGACAAAGAAAAGAGAGGGATATGAGATGTCGGCAAGGGGGATAGGGACAAGACAAGTCACCCCGGCCAGCATCATCATCGATCGGCCGGCAGTTATTTATTCCTCTTATTACTAACACAGAAGAAAAAGATGCAATCTGCCATGCATCATGCATGCCATCACTCTAGAGCTTGGCTGCTTTACATGATTACATCAGATCTTGCTGCTCGTGTTTTCAGGTCGCTGCTCGTCGATCGATCTCGCATGGATGGTTCCAATGCAAGTTTGTGACAGGAAAAACTTTGCAATTCCTGGGTCTGATTTGAGTCTAGTGTTTGTGGCCTCTGAGAAACACAACAGTTGAGCAGCTGTTAAGTGATGTTTGATTTTAGCGTAAATATTATGGGTAATAATAGAGCACTATATATGCTTCACTGATTGTATGTTTTGTCTATGTTTTTTTTTGAGAGAGAGAGACACATTGATTGTGTATGTTTCACTACTAGTCACTACAGTCTACAGCTTTGTGTTTGCTAACAAAACAGCACTTGTCATAGTATGGGCCTCAAAGGGGAAACGGAGGCCCATTAGTACTCGAAATCTATTATCTTAACGGGAGTCGCCTGTTTGTTGTTAATAATTGGCTATTTTCAGAGTCATTCTCAATCTTTTTTGCACTATAATGGGATTTGAAACATCAGCAAGGTGAAGGAGCTCAAAGGTCCAGCATACACTCAGAATCATAGTGAGTGTATGATTGAAAGGCCATTGAAAAATGACTGAAAAAAACAGTAACGAAAATCAGAAAGCACATGCATGATTGAAAGGCCACATGTCGTGCACCAGAGAATCCCAACATGATTTTCGTTTTATTTGAAATTTGACTGTTGCCGAGAGTTTAAGTTTTATATACATGTCTAAAATCCAATACAATGAACAAAAAACGAACGAATTTTCAAGTTGAATACAGTTCAAGTCGAATAGCATGTATACGAATGAGTGCCAATTAACGTCGGATTACTATGTTGTCAAAGAAAACGTCGGATTTCTAATAGCAGTAATTAGCCCAGGCCCAGCTACGGGTGCATCGACATGCAGCTTTTTGGGCCGGATGCACTGTACATACGGATCACATTTTGGGACGGGCCGTACAGCATTTTGGATCACACTGCGGGTCCAAATAAGCCCACCATGAGGCCACAATGAAACAACCAACACTAAAATGAAACACAGGAGATCTTTATCTTAAAAGAAAAAATTCAGTCGAGAAGAATCAGGCCAAAATGAGTGACTTGGAGGGCAACAGGCGATTGCCCCTCCCCTCTGTCCGTCCGCCTCCCCTGCCTCGCCGGCAACGAGGGGGGTGAGGAAGGAGGATGCGCACCTCCCGTCTCTCCTGGAGCGACGCGAAAGGTGGCGATCTGACAACCTTCCGGGGCCCACATCGAGGACTGAAGGCAGAGGAGCTTTCGCCCGTGAGGTGAGCATCCCTGTTTTCCACTCTGCCGAGGGATTGGGGAAGGGGATGGACCTCGCCGTCACGAAGGAGCAGGAGAGTGAGGTTGCATGGGGGCAACCGGGGGAGGGTAGCAGATAGAGGATCTCCAATAGGGTGGATCATCCACGGGTCATCGGTTCTGATGTTCCAACCGTGGGGGTGCTAGTTTGTGTTCGGACACCGATTGGCCACAGTTGGGGTTACTTCTGGCGAAGAGGGGTGTGAATCGTCGCCTTACTTTGGCTCCGATGATCTCAAACGACCATGGGAGGTCGGGGTATCAACCGACGACCGAAGGGGGCAAACGGCAGGCGCGATTCAACTTGTGGAGGAGTTGCGTCAGCATATGTTCTCTCCTGAGGATGATTCGCTGAAGCAACTTGATGAAGCCTGCCGCCAATTGGAATCATCCATGGGAAGGATGATGCATGTCCAATGGGGTTGCGCCTGAAACCATCACGAAGGTTTGACCCAGCAGGAAGGGCGGGAGGAAGAAGATGAGAAAACGGATATTCGCTACGACCACTCTTGGATTCCATGTGGGTCTGGGGCTGATCCACTACCCGGCCCGTCCAAATAAGGTTAAACATTTTGGCCATCTTGCTAGACGGGTCAGATCCTTTCCTCCCCCAGCGCCGCTTCAACACTCATTTGCTCATGCAGTTTCGAGGGGTGGCAGAGAGAGATCCAAATCGAGCGATGAAGAGGAGGTAGGATGATTGGATGGACGAGGATGATCTCCTAGGAGCTGATTATGCTCATGAGCAAGATCTACGCTAGCAGTTACAGAGGGGCTCGAGGAACCAAGGAGAAGGATACAAAGGAAGAAGAGTGGAAGGAGCAGGAAATCGTGGGTTGGTGCAAGGGGATCATGAAATTGAGAGGTTCAACCCTAGCAGGAGCTGGGGGAACCGATTTGAGGCAAATCGCACCCAATACCACTAGGGCAACTGGAACCCTAAAGGTGGGCAAGAAAATCGAAAGCAAGGGTGGTTCAATCCAGGCAAGGGAGCCGTGGGAACCGCCCAGATGCTAATTGAGGCCAACAACATCAGAATCCCTAGATCCCTCAGGGGGCGGCTCCAGGGACATTGAACTAGCCGGAAGCGTGGTTTGAACATTACTGAAGGTAATCATGCTTCCTCTTCCCAAGAGATCAAATGCTTTAGATGTTTAGGTACTGGCCACTCCCAAGTTGATTGCACCAATGACCTTGTCTGTTACAAGTGCTAACTCAAAGAGCAATTGGCTATGGATTGTAAGTCTTCTGAGCTTGTTGACGGTCACTAACACTTATTCTGACCAACAACATTTCACCCAAAAGCATGGTAAAGTGAGGTAAATCATCATCACATGTGAAGAATTATGTTAAAATTCCACCTAGTTCCACTTGTACTTAGAGCATTATTTGTATGCAGGAAATATGACAAATTATGGCCAAAATGGTGAAAAACATGGACCATAGGAGCAAGTGGACGTGGCAAGGCCACCTGGGCCCATAGGCAGGTGCCGCCTGGCCCCACCCTGTGGCCATGCCACGTCGGAGATCCATGGGAGCCACTCCTCAGCCAATGGGAAGCCTCCATTCAAATCATTTTGATCAAGGGCCAAGATTAACTCACGGTGGATTATGGGCCCATTGTCAAACACTTAGAGCTCTCCACCGACTTACCAACTGCCTTACCTGCCAAATTTCACCATGTGCTAACTTCACAACCACCATTGAGGAGCAACCAGCACCCTTGGAAGCAAAGATGGTGCATCCAAGGGCCGGCCCACCCAGCTCCCCCCGGTGGCCACCGACCTTGCCACAGCCTACAAATACCCCCATGCCTCTCTACACTATAAATAGAGGGTGTGGAGCTCGGTGGAAAGTCGTCCCATTCAGTTCTAGCCATTTCCAAGCTCTCCAAGCTTCTCTAGCTTAGCTTTAGCTATAGAGTAGTAGTTTAGTAGTGGAGTAGAGCAAGAGCGGAGCTTCTTGGAGTCCGAAAGAGTCTTCTAGATCTGGTATAGCTCCTTTGTAATTCTTTTTTTCTACATTACTTTATTCAGTATTTAGTTCAGTACTTTATTCTAGTATTGCTTGCTTTACTTTAAGTACTTAGTCATTAGTGTTCATCATTAGTGAGCTTAGGTGCTTATTGTTTGGCATTAGTAGCATAGGTTATCTTATTATTAGTAGTCTTTCGTTAGTACCAGTTCCATCGTCTGGTTACGGTGCTTTGATCTCATTTCATCGGAGCTCGGATCGAAATAGTAAGTTTATATATTAAGCGTGGTGCTTAGGCTATAGATTACCTGTGGATACTGCTAGGCCTCCGGATAGATTGTGGTTGGTGGCAAGTGGTGACGGCCTTGTCCATCCTCTGTATTCCACCACGATAGGTCGAGCTATTAAATCGTAGGGCTCATGGCGGACCTTATCTATTTAACTCTCCTAGTTGGTAGGTGGGCTATGCCCCGAAGTACTATTGCATTTCTCCTAGTTATTTGTTTACCCTTAGTTACTAGAAAGATAAATCGCTCGCTCTCCCACCTAGCTATCTCTGGTTAGCTTGTTAATAGTAGTTAGTTTAGGTAGTTTACCCTCATCCTTCACTATTGTCTACCTATCTAGGATCAACTTAAAACCTACCTTTAGCAAATCCTAGACCTATATAAATTCTAGCCTTCTGTCTTCCTGTGAGAAAAAAATATAAATTCGACACTCGATACTCACCGAGCGAAGTGTTATGCGATAGTTCTGTGCGCTTGCGGAATCCTCCAATAGTCGTTAAGAAATATCAATAAGCATTTCTGGCGCTGTTGCCGGGGAAGGCAGCTGGCCTTAGACTTATATTGCTAGATTCGCTAGCTAGGATTTTAGTTATCCTAAGTACTTCATCCTTTTTTCCTCGTATCCTATCACTACCTTACATGATCATGGGTGATAAGTCCATTGGTGATTTTTCTGCACCCTCGGCTGCTAATGTAGCCACCGAACCCAACATTATCAATGGGACGCTAACTTTGAGCTTAAGCCAACATTAATTACAATGGTTCAAGCTAGTCCATTCTGTGGAAAAAGTCCACGAGGATGCAAATGCTTAGCTCCAACATTTCTTGGAGATTTGTAGCACATTCACCATTAAGGGAGCGAGTCAAGAGGCTATACGTCTTCTCCTTTTTTCCTTCTCTTTGTTAGGAAAGGCTAAGCAATGGTTTTACTCTAACCGCAACGCTATAGATACTAGGACAAGTGTTCCAACGCTTTCCTAGTTAAGTTTTTCCCATAGGGAAGACTAATGCTTTGCGCAATAAAATCTCTAGTTTTCAACAACTAGCAGATGAGTTGATTCCCGAGGCTTGGGAATGAATGCAAGAGTATTTCTCTGCATGCCCATATCATGGCATGGAAGACTGGCTTTTGATCCAGAACTTCTACCATGGATTAGTGCCGTTAGATAGGAGCCATTTAGATGCTGCTGCTGGTGGTGCATTCTTTTCGCTAAGTGTTGCAGATGCAAAGACACTGATTGAGAAGATGGTCTCAACCAAGGATGGAGCGATGATCGACTCCAACCCTGTAAATGAGGTATGCATTCAATTAAAGAAATTGACATATTTGCAGCTAAGATAGATCTACTCGCAAAGCGAGTGGAACATTTTGAGAAGGTGAGTGCCCAAGAGACACTCAAGGCCATGAATTCCCACATGACTTGTGAAGTTTGTGGAGATGTTGGACATTCGGGCAATTCCTGCCCTGAAACTCAAGAGGGCCTCAACTTCATCAACACCGGTAATGGGTTCCATCCACAACATCAAGGCTGGAATCAGCGCTGCAACAACTAGGGAGGTATTCTTCTTGTTTAAATAATCAAGGTAATAATAGTTATGCTTTCTTAAAAGATCTTGTTTATAGCAATGATAGAATGACTGATAGTATTAATAAGAAATTACATGCTCATGACAAGATGTTGGAAAACATAAATGCTAAATTGGATGAATTTTGTTCTGTCTTAAAGAATCAACTTAGCTTCAATAAGATGATAGAAACCCAATTAGCACAAATTGTTGCTGCTATCCCATCCTATGAAAAATTTATAATTCTTGGCAAACCTTAGGGAGCCATGGAAACAGCCAACCTTGTTATGACAAAGTATGGCTATGCTTTAAATTCTCTGGGTTCTTATTTATTAGATTCCCCATTTACCATTGAAAAAGGTGATCCTAGTACTCCTGTGCTTACTTGCTCCATTGGAACTAATACCTTCCATAATGCTCTGTGTGATCTAGGCTCTAGTGTTAACATAATGTCTAAAGCAACTTATGATAAATTGTTCTACACTACCTTAGCGCCAACTTCAGTTTACTTACAGCTAGCCGACCGATCTATCTATTATCTCGAGGGAGTAGCCACTGATTTATTAGTTAAAGTTAGGAGTGCTTATGTTCCTATAGATTGTATTATCTTAGACATGGGTAACGCCGATGATACACATTTAATCCTTGGTTGTCCATTCCTTAATACTGCAAATGCTTGCATAAATGTGGCTTCTGGGCCAATCCAATTCCACTTTGCTGGAGAAAAAGAAATATTTGTTTTTGCCTCTGGACAACCCCTCTTTGATGAGAAACAGGTAAGGAAGAAGCATCCAAAGAGAATCAAGATGAAGAAACCAAAGCTGATTGAAGAGCCGGAGAAACCTTTCAAGAAGAAGAAGAATAGAAAGAGATGGCATAAAAAGAAAGATCCATCCTCAAACTCATCATCCCCTGATCCTGATCCTGACAAGGCCTCCGAGGTGGAACAAGAGGAAACGCCTCCACCCAAGGACGAATGACCTTGAGCCTGACAAAAAGGTAAGTTTTCTATTCCTTGCATTTATTTACCACATTTCGTTAGTTGCATTTCATTTCCAATAAAGTTGCTTCACATTGCATGATAGGTTAGATGCATTTAGCTACTCTATGTTAATAAATAAAGTTTGTAGTAGCTAATGCTTGATTGGATAGATATGCATTAAAGCAACACATATAAAAATAAATATTTAATAATCATGAATAAAATTCAATAGCATTCCTGCTGAATAAGTTATCTAGTAGTTATAGGTTTAGCTAGTTATTTATGCATTCTAGTAGTATTAGTTAATCAATAAAGAAAAGAATCAAAAGAGTCGCCAGAAGACATTCCAACTTATGCAAAAGGCAAGCTTGGGGGAGACATCTCTCCCCGCTCAGGTATGAAAATCTTTTCTTTATATTCATGTTTGCTTTCTATTTCAATATTCATTTTTGAGAAAAAGCTCTGCTCTAATGAAATGATGATAAAATTATTTGGAGATGATGAATAGTTGCTCTGTGATACTTTGCAAAAGCTTGTGATACAACCTTATAGTTCTTAAGTTTTGAGCATGATAAACTTAGAGTTCATCTTAAGTTGAATGCTTTCGTGGGTTGCAAATGCTAGAACCAAGAATAGGCTTTTGTGAGATATGTTGTAGTCACGATTAGAGTAAATCTCTGAACCTATCTGAGGAATGGTAAAGACAACCTGGAGTTTTGTTTTTGCAAAAATGCTAAACTTTCTTGTTAGAAGTTCCTCAATGGTGATAAATTCCTACCAGAGTCAAATATTTACTTACACATTCATACATGATAAAGCCACAATAAAAGTTGCTTGTTTGTTTTGAGCTTTTTCAAGCCTTGTTGATCTGAGTAGAGAAACTTTCCATGCTTTTTGATCAAGATCACGTACACCCACATATTTATGCTATTCCTACACTGGGGATACGCATCCACATATGCATTCCATTTACTATTGCTCTATGAGAATCAAAGTTACCTCTCTAGGTACCTTACATCAAAAGAGAGGCATGGGCTAAAAAATGAGAGAGAATAAAAGAGCAAAAAGCTCTAGTATTTAAAAAAGAGAGAGAGAAAGTGAGAAAAAGAAAGTAGCCATGCTCTCTCAAGAAGAAGCTAGAGAAGGGAAACTTCTCAAAGGAGTACCACTTCCACCAAATATACCACACACATACACATCTTGATCAATTTGTATGATTTGTGGCTCCTTGTGATCCAAGTGTTTAACTTAGCAATAGATTTAATTCAAGTAAGCTATGCTTTTACCCCTACCTTGAGCTCCACATAAGCTTTACAATAGAAATTAAGGCTAAAATTCATGGCCTTGGTGAGGATTTCAAATACCATTGAGTGACTTGAGTGTACCATTTGAGGAACTTAGGCAAGTTTTCTTTTCAAAATCATTTGAAAGCCTCCATGAAGTTTGAGCTAAACCAAAGTGGCCAAAAAGTATCTATCTAGCTACACTTTCTTATACTTGCTTGTATCAAGGTGAAAGCTATGAGCCCCACATTGCTAAGACCGATGGTGAAATTTCTAAGTGCTAACATGTTCAACTCAAGAGATAGTATTTGTTTGTATACAAGTCTTTGCAGGTCGTTACATAGTAGCAACTCATGATCCAACAACCTATTCCATGCTAAACCCGCATCTTTGCTAAGGACAGCAATGGGGTAGCTTGTTGATGGTCACTAACACCTATTTTGACCATCACAATTTCACCCAAAAGCATGGCAAAGTGAGGTAAATCATCATGACATTAGAAGAATTATGTTTAAATTTCACCTAGTTCCACTTGTACTTGGAGAATTATTTGTATGCAGGAAATATGACAAATTATGGCCAAAATGGTGATAAACATGGACCATAGGAGCAAGTGGACGTGGTAGGGCCACCTAGGCCCATAGGCAGGCGCCACCCGGCCCCATAAGGGCACCGCCTAGCCCCACTTGTGGCCACGCCATGTCAGTGATCCATGGGAGCCACTCCTCAACCAATGGGAAGCCTCCATTCAAGTCGGTTTGATCAAGGGCCAAGATTAACTCATGGTGGATTGATGGGCCCATTGTCATACAACCGCCATTGAGGAGCAACCAGCACCCTTGGATGCAAAGGCGATGCATCTAAGGGCCGGTCGGCGCCCCTATGCCACCCCCGGTGGCCACCGGCCTGACCATTGCCTACAAATACCCCCCATGCCTCTCTACACTATAAATAGAGGGTGTGGAGCTCAGTGAAAAGTCATCCCATTCAGTTCTAGTCATTTCCAAGCTCTCCAAGCTTCTCTAACTTAGCTTTAGCTATAGAGTAGTAGTCTAGTAGTGGAGTAGAGCAACAACGGAGCTTCTCAGAGTCCAGAAGAGTCTTCTGGGTCTGGTATAGCTCCTTTGTGATTCTTTTCATTTCTGCATTACTTTATTCAGTATTTATTTTAGTACTTTATTCTAGTATTGCTTGCTTTACTTTAAATACTTAGTCATTAGTGTTCATCATGAGTGAGCTTAGGTGCTTATTGTTTGGCATTAGTAGCATAGGTTATCTTATTATTTGTAGTCTTTCATTAGTACTGGTTCCACCATCTGGTTAGGGTGCTTTGATCTCATTTCATCGGAGCTTGGATCGAAGTAGTAAGTTTATAGATTAAGCGTGGTGCTTAGGCTATGGATTACATGTGGATACGGCTAGGCCTCCGGATAGATTGTGGTTGGTGGCAAGTGGTGATAGTCTTGTCCATCCTCTATATTCTACCACGATAGGTCTAGTTATTAAATCGTAGGGCTCGTGGCAGACCTTGTCTATTTAACTCTCCTAGTTGGTAGGCGGGCTGTGCCCCGAAGTACTATCGCATTTCTCCTAGTTATTTGTTTATCCTTAGTTACTAGAAATCGCTTGCTCTCCCACCTAGCTATCTCTGGTTAGCTTGTTAATAGTAGTTAGTTTAGGTAGTTTACCCTCATCCTTCACTATTGTCTACCTACCTAGGATCAAGTTAGAACCTACCTTTAGCAAATCCTAGACCTATATAAATTCTAGCCTTTCGTGTTCCTATGGGAAGAATATAAATTTGATACTCCGTACTCACCGAGCGAAGTGCTACGTGATAGTTCTATGCACTTGTGGAATCCTCCAATAGTCGTTAAGAAATATGAACAGAGCTCAAGAAACTTAAGATGTACGGATTTGGAGTACCAAGAAAAGGATTCTATGCTTTCAACTTTCCTGAACACAAAGTGAAAATTCATTAGACTACTGGTTGGTTAACTATGATAGAGGGAGAAGCCACAGAAGCAAAGCTAAATAGGGATTTGAAGAACTTAGTGAATGAGAGTTGGGATTTTAGGGTGAGAAAGATACATCCTTAAGAGTTTATAGGGGTGCTTCCTAACAAGGGGTCTTTGGATACATTCACTAAACTATCAGAATTCAAAATGTCTATATATGGACTCAAGGGAAAGATTGAAGAAACAAATAGGGACCTTGAAACTTTGTTCATTCTGCAAACCTTTTGGCTCAAAGTTCACAACATCCCCGATTTGGCCAAAGAAGAAGAGGCAGTAAAGGAAATTGTGGGCTTAGTTGATGAGCCTTTGGTTGTTAATGAACTTAGTCTGGTGAGAGCTGGACCTGTAAGGGTTCAGAGTAGGTGTAGAAACCCAAGGGCTATTAAGGGGACTATTGAAATTTTCTTTGATGGAGTTGACACTTTCATTAGGTTTGAAGTTGAGGGTGGTAACCAGGGAACTCTCAAAGGGAAGGGAGGGCCACCTGGTCCTGGTAAACCAGATGATAAGGCTGATAAGGATAGAGACAAATTCTCCAAGGGGGATAAGTCCAAAAGAAACTCAGACAAATTTGATAGAATTGGCAAGATTGAACAAGAGATGGAATCTGGGCAGGAGGAATCAATGGAGGAAGCAATGAAAGAGTAAGGACAAAAAGTGGGTGAGATTGAGAATATAGCTATTCCCTTGGCTGCTTTCCATCCTTCAATTGGTATGTGATGAGGACATCCTAGCTTATCATGTGTTGGAACATGAAGAGCATTCACTGTCTAACACAAGTGAACATAATCATGTGCCACTTATAAGAAGCCGTGCCAAGAAACTACAAGAACATGTGAAATCAATCCTGACTGATTGTAATTTTAACACTTCTGAGAATAATATACTACCTAAATATTCTATCTTGATGAAGCTTAGGTTTACACAAGAAGATGTGGGAGGCACATGGCCAAAGGATTAAGACACGATGCTACAGCACGACTCCGTCAGAAAAGTAACACGGATGGACGATCGGACCTAGGGAAAAGTGACGCGGATGGCCAACCGGACCCCAAAAAGAAACATTCATAACTCTCGATTATGTGACGCTTTGGAGGCCCATGAGGACATTTTGGAGAGCTTATCAAGTCAAGCTTCCAATGGTGCAAGTTCCAAGTATTTTGAACTTTCCAATGTTGAGATATGAGCAGATTAGTGAAGACTACTCAGAAGGTCAACAATCTTCTAGGGATAGAATGTTGGCACAACTTTCCATGCGAAACTGTATGATTCTACAATGTTTCATGATGCATGCTACACATGGCTGGATAGCACTTTGAGTCTACTTTCGCATCCAACATATGGTTTGTTATTTTGACTTCCCAATAAGGAGTTATGGCTAGATTAGTGGAGACTACTAAGGAGACCAACAGTCACACGAGACCACTTCAGGAATCCATCTCGTGGTGACCTTTCACATATCCTACCTTCAGAAACTCCATTTCGTTTTCATACCCAACTAGGAGGGTTGTTCCTAGTATAAATATCCCCAGCCTCTAAGCTATTGGAAACCTTTTGATGATTTGATAAACTACAGGATATCGCAGCCGAGTTGCCGAGTGTTTTACTCAAACCTTTGTTCTTCTATGTTCTTCTTAGACTTGTGAAATAATCCCTCTGGGTTCCCCTAGTTCATGCTCTATGGTTTCCAATATGGCTACACCGTTTTATGTAGATTAGTTCTGGATTATGGTTCTGCGGTCATTCAGAGATCGAGTCAAAGTCTTCACGGTTTTGGTGTCTCTCTCCCAGTCACTTGGTCGCATCCAACCTTTGTCAGGTATAAAGCTTGTTATCCCACTGTTCGCAGCAAGTTATCTTTGATTCGTGACCTACTGTCATGAAGATCGGGCCACTCTTAAGGAGGTTCCTTATCAACTGGTATCAAAGCTTTCGTTATCACGATAGGTCTCACCATCATCCACATATTTACCTTTGAATTATCCACCATTTGTCACTATTTTTGTTCATCTCCTAAAGTCCACTGAAAAAGCCACAAAAAGTCCTATAGCCTTTTGGTGGTACTGCTACCTTTGTGTTGTTTTGTTCATCAAGTTGCTAGTCACCATCTTCATATATGTTGTGTTGTGTTTCATTTGTTATTTGCACCCCTATTAGTATAAAAAAAATCTAAAAAAAGAGAAGAAAGAAGAAAGAAAGATTCAAAAAAAGAGAAGTGAAAAGAATTGAAAGTAGGGGCTGTGTCGCAGGTTGTATAATTGCAAATTTTAGTTTACATATTCAAGTTGGTGGTAATCTCCATAGCAGCAACTTCATATGTTTTGAACACATCAAACCACTTGGGTTGCAGTACCGTAGCCTCCCTTGATTAGCCACCTATAGCTCCACCAAAATCTAAAACCAGGATGTTTGACTCATAATCCTTGTGACCTCTCAATCACTTCCGTTGAACTGCTACACAAGCACACTCACTGTCCTTGAGAACAAGCAAGAGCACTGGTAAGTAAGAGATGAGGTTGTGTGATTCCACAAATTTACCTATTCCACTTTTCTTGTATAAGTGCTAACATGTCAGGATCCAATTTGAGTTTTCGTGGTGGTCGATATGGAGAAAAATAACCACCAGTCTCACGGGCTGAGTTACGCCAACTAGAAACTCACTAGTGGAGGCCATGGAGAGGATGTTTGATGAACGTCTTCCTGTGGTGCACAGTCAGGATAAACAACATAGCCCAACCAACTCTCGTGGTGGTCTATTTGGACATGGTGGATAGCATGGGGGAGGTGCCTGTGGGTGTAGTTTTCGCCCCGGTGTGCTCATTGGTGATGAAGATAATTGTGTGTCCATCAAAAGAAAAATTCAGCAAAAGACATGAGGAAGGTCCTGTGGAGAGCAAAACCCATGTGAGAAAGAGTGCAACCAACCAAAATTGAGTGTGAGAGTTCAAAAGGAAAAGAAGAGAGATTCCACCATATGTGAGGAAAGCCACAAAATTCTATGTGAGAGAGATACACAAAAATTGAGTGAAAAAGAAGATGAATCATGTGAGGAATTATTTACTACTAACATGATAATACCTTCTTCTAGTCTTGTTCCTTGTGTGATGCAGGCTCATGAAGAAAATGATGTGGTGAATTATGACCAGATCCCAATATTCAATGAGGAAGATCAAGTGATGGCCATGGACAGTGATACGCATGCTTATGTTGCTTCACAAGATATTGAAGTGATTGTGCATCAAAACCTATGTGAGAATGAGAGCCACATAGCCAAATTGAGAGAGAGTGAAAACAAAAGTGAGTTGTGTGATTCCACCCACTGTGAGGTTGAGAGTATCAATAATGCGAGTGTGGGGGATACACCACAGAAAAATAGAGAGTTAGAATGCAAGTCATGTGAGGATATTTTTGAATCTATCACTCTCATATTTACTTCTAGTGTTCTTTTTCCAAATGTGTAGGTTTGTAATGAGAATAAGGAAGAGATGGCTGCTCATGAAAACTCCATACTTGTTGAGAGAAGTGAGAAGGTAGCCATGCATCTTAACCAATTGTGTGCTGCCCAAAACATGAACCACGATGAGGAAAGTGGTAAGATTTTAGAAGCGTCAACCATGATACTTGCACTACCACAAAGTCTAAAAGGTAATGAAAATAATTCAGATCTGAGTGTGCAAAATAAAATGGTGAGCAATTGTGATGAAACACATGGTTCAAATGGAATTGATCCTACACAAATTATTCATGTAGATTTGGTATACATGTTCTGAAATTTTGCAAGTTGATAAACAATATTCAATCATACATTATCTTTTCTATGCTTTGATATGGTTCATATACATGATACTTTGCACTCATATATCTGATACTTTGCATGTAAATAAATTTGATAATGTGAAAATGTATACTCATGATGAATTATTTGGAAAAATCTCTTACTGAATGTGTTTGCTATGTCATGTTTGATAAATATGTTGAGATCAATAATATACTTGAGAATGTTTTTAAGATGTCATCCATAAAATCTTTGAATACTCCCTATAGTTGCAAGCTTACTTTCAATTTGATTGGACATCATGCTGCAAGTAAATTCTATGTTTGTGCTATTTGCATAACTTGTGACAAGCTTGCTGGTTTGAAGATAAATAGACTTTGCAACAATTCTTGTGAGCCATATTTTTCTGAACTTGGGATGAAAAGATTGTTTAAGGATTTCTGTACATAACCAAAAATGCTATCCCCTTGTTCATATATTTTATCGAAAGAAATAAATCTTCTGCAAACATGCTCTGTTATTCACCCATCCATCATTATTTGGAACCATTGAGTTTGACAAGTACATCTCTAAATCGTGGGATATGAATGTCAAGAATGTTTCATTCTTATCTTTTTATATATGTGACCTTGTGAAAATAAAGCATGATAACATGAATCAAATGATTGGGTTGGAAGAAATTTTTGTGTTCCCATCTTCGAAGCTATTTGTAGGTTCGCCAAAGTTGAGAGAATGTTTGTTACATGGAAAAGGAAATAATGTGAATATGAGTCGTAATGGAACAAATGAACAAAACAAAATAAATGATTATTGGAATTATCATGTGCGTCCACCCTCTATTTTGTCTAGGCTATTTTTGGGTAAACAAAAGTCATGGACAACTTTTCTTAAAGGGAAGGAGGATGATGAGACTGTGCCAAGGTAATCAACATTCACCATTAGTTGTAACCATTGATTCAAGGTGAAAGCTAAACTTTATTCCAAATCCTTTTGGTTTTCACCTACAGGGCTGCTATTTGGTTTATATGATTATAGATTTAAACACCTTGCTGTGACGGAAGATGAAGATCATGATGTTATCACAACACTACAAGTTGATGGCCTAGCACAATTCTTTGGATCACAAGACTCAAAGTCAAGGACTACTCCTTTTCAAAAGGGGGAGGATGACGAGGACATCCCAGCTCATCATGCGTTGGAACATGAAGAGCATTCATCATCCAACACAAGTGAACATAATCATGTGCCACTTATAAGAAGCCGCACCAAGAAACTACAAGAATAGGTGAAATCATTCCTAACTGATTGTAATTTTAACACTTCTGAGAATGTTATACTACCTAAATGTTCTATCTTGATGTTGCTCAGGTTTACACATGAAGATGTGGAAGGCACATGGCCAAAGGATCAGGACACAGTGCTACAAAACGGCTCTGTCAGAAAAGTAATATGGATGGACAATCGGACCTAGGAAAAAGTGACTCAGATGGCTGACCGTATCCTAGAAAGAAACATTCATAACTCTCGATTCTATGAAGCTTTGGAGGCCCATGAGGACATTTTGTAAAGATTATCAAGTCAAGCTTCCAATGGCACAAGTTCCAAGTACTTTGGACTTCCCAATGTTGAGATATGAGCAGATTAGTGAAGACTGCTCAAAAGGTCAATAGTCTTCCTAGGACAGAACATTGGTACAACTTCCCGTGCAAAACTGTACCATTCTACAAAGTTTCGTGATGCATGTTGTAAATTGATGGAAAGCTCTTCGAGTCTACTTTCACACTGAATAAACAGTTCATCATTTGGACTTCCTAATAAGGAGTTATGGCTAGATTAGTGGAGACTGTTTAGGAGGCCAACAGTGACGCGAGACCACTTCGGGAATCCATCTCCTGGTGATCTTTCACATAGCCTATCATCAAAACTCCATTTCATTTTCACACCCAACTAGGAGGGTTGTTCCTAATATAAATATCTCCTACCTCTAAGCTATTAGGAACCTTTTGATAAATGGATAAACCGCTCATATCGTAGCCAAGCTGTCGAGTGCCTTACTCAAATCTTTGTTATTCCTTGTTCTTCTTGGACTTGTGAAGTGATCCCTCTGGGTTCCCCTAGTTCGTGCTCTATGGTTTCTAGTATGGCTACACTATTTTGTGTGGATTAATTCTGGATTGCGGTTCTGCGGTCGTTCAGAGATCGAATCGAAGTCTTCATGGTTTCGGTGCCTCTCTCCCCGTCGCTTGGTTGCATCCAACCTTTGTCAGATATAAAGCTAGTTATCCCGCTGTTTGTAGCAAGTTATCTTTGATTCGTGACCTACTGTCATGAAGATCAGGCCATCCTCTTGCTGATTCAAATTGGTACTTATCAATATGGTTACATCTCACAATGAGCAACTGGTGGACTCGGGCAGTACATCTAAAGGGGAGCATAATGTTTCTTCAGAGCCTGAAGGGATTAGCATTGAAGATAACTCTAAGATTGTTATACATGGATTAGATGGCCCTTATCTGATAGAGAGGGAGAAGTGGCCGAAATTAACATTATCAGACGAATGGGAGTACACCAAGAGCCTTACTTAGGAAGAATCTTTGATGATCTCTGGTAATCTGATTGGAGGGTCTATGATAGAACCAATGAGCCCTATAACAAATGTGGAGGCTTTGGAAACTAACAATACAATAGAGGAAGATATCATGGATGTCATCTCTAACCTGAGCAAGGACTCGGATATGGAAGTGGAAGGGAAAGTATGGCACACTTCTAAGTCTATGAAAGGAAAGAAAAGGAAATTCAAGCAGTTGGTGGTGGCAACAAGAACCAGTGACAGGTTACCCAGGGATGGAGTTCCTATTGTGGAGAAAGCTTTAGCAAGGGCTGCTGCAAAAAATAATATCTCAGGTATGCAATATTCCTCCAATCCTTTTACAATTCTCAATAGTACTCCTACTACAGTTTACAGAGTGTGATGAATGATCATAATATTGTGATGGAGGATGCTAAACCTCAAATAGACACTTTTAGGGAAGAGGAATTAGTTAGGGCAGCTATAGCAGAGGCTAACTATAAGGCCTTCTTAGACAAGTAAAAAGATAGGGATAAACCTGTTAATGAGGACTATTTAGAAGACCTGACCTTGGGTGTCATTGAGAAACTCGGTGAGAAGAGAGTTCAATACTGGTGACAAAGAAATTTTGACCAAGGGGATCAGCATGAGAGATGATAAGCAGGAAAATACTATCTCCACCAAGGGAGGGGGACAATATAACACCTGAAGAGCTGATAGTGATTCCCTCCTCTGCTATACAATGAGGATCCTCTTTTGGAACGTGAGGTGGTTATGGAAATCGCATAGGAGAAGTTGATTTAAGGATCATATTCTTCTTGAAGATTTGGATTTGGTAGCTATCTAGGAAACTATTAAACATGATTTCTCTGATTTAGAATTGAAAGAGCTTGCTAGGAATAAAGACTTTGGTTGGTTTTGGGTTCCAGCTAGGGGGCACTCTGGGGGTTTGCTTACTAGTGTAAATGTTGAGGATTTTGAAATAAAACAGACTCATTATGGGACCTTCTTTCTAGGAGTTTTAATCAGGAACAGGAGTACCAATTACAAATTTTGGGTTTTGAACATCTATGGCCCTGCTCTGAGGAGTTTATTCAGGAAGTATAGGAGTTCTGCATTAATGAGACCTTAACGATTCTCATGGGTGGGGATTTAAACTTGATTAGGAACAATAAGGAGAGGAATTAGGGTCAAGGGGATCCTAAGTTGATGGAGATTTTTAATAATTTCATAGGGGACCTACATCTGAGAGAAATCCATGTGAGTGGGGGTGAAGTTCACCTGGTCTAATAAACAGCAGAATCCTACTCTGGTTAAGTTAGATAGAATTTTAGCTTCTACTAGCTGGGACAGTCACTTTGCAACTTGCTTTGCTTGCTCCAAGGCCTGGGTTGGTTCTGATCATTCCCTGCTCATTCTAGATACTAGTAAACAAAGGGAGAATAGATCAAAATATTTCTATTTTTAGGAAAAATGGTTCCAACATGAGAAGTTTGGGGAGATGGTCAAAGATAAATGGGATAGCAGAAAATCTAGATTCCCCCAACACAGTTATTCTTTGGATATCTGGCATGGGTGCCTTCAATCCTTGAGACAACATCTAAGGGGATGGAACTTGAAGTGCATTGGTGAACAGAAGGAGATTAAATTGGGTCTTACAAAAAGAATTGAGGAGATAGATATGATTGTAGAGGGTAGACTCCTTTCCATGGAGGAGTGGGAGGAGAGGATTGCTCTAGAAGGTAAACTAGAAGACGCGATTAGATGGGATGAGCTCAAGTGGAAACAGAAAGCTAGTAGGAACTGGGTGCTGCAAGGGGCTGCAAATACTTAGTCGTCATCAAGGACGTTGCTCAAGACATCATACTACTTCGCTTGTTTCCATCCTCATTAGTGGGAAAGGCAAAGCAATGGTTCTACGCCAACAAAGATAACATCAATACATGGGCAAAATATTCAAAATCCTTCCTAAAAAAGTTCTTCCCTATAGGCAAGACAAATGCCTTAAGAGGAAAGATTTCCAACTTCCAATAGTAGAAGGGAAAGACCATTCCAGAAGCATGAGAATGTTTCCAAGAATATGTTTCAGATTGTCCTCATCATGGAATGGAAGATTGGTTGCTCATGCAAAGTTTTTACCATGGATTAACTCATAAATCTCTTGAACAACTTGATGCCACTACCAGAGGATCATTTATGTCACCCACCCTTGGAAAAGTTGAAACTCTTATGAAAAAGATAGCCTCTAATCAAGGCTAGTCATCATGCAACATCTAATCATGCAATAAGAGTGAAGAAGTACCAGAAGAGGTGTGTGCATTGTCAACCAAGATGGACGTACTGTTGAATTGGATTGAACAGCGAGCCAACTACAAGAGAGATCGTCAAGCCATTCAAGATGGTTTCAATGCTCAAAACACATGCGAAGAATATTTAGGGTTTGAATTCCCTGAATATCAAGAGGATGTAAACATCATTGGCAATAATTCAAGTTCACAACAACAGAGACAAGGATGGAATCAACAATGATCAACTTACCAAGATAAGTACCCAAGTAATAATTATAATTCGTTTAATCCCAAGCAACCATCCTTAAGAGACTTAATCTTAGAACAAGCTAGGATTAATGAGAATATTTCTAAAAAGCTTGCTTTTAATGATAAGGTCCTAGAAAACATAAATACTAAAATGAATAGTTTTCTTCTGTCATAAAAGACCAACTTAGCTATAATAAAAAGATAGAATCTCAATTAGCCCATTTGGCCACTGGTCGGCCTTTTGTTACTAACCTTGAAAAGGTCAACGGTATAACCACGAGAGGTGGCAAGTTGACTCGTGATCCACCGTATCCGACAAGGACAGGTAAGACACAAGTGGTAATATAGGAAGAGGAGAAGAGAAACAATGAAGTTGAAGAAGTTGAGCCACAAGAGCGAGAATTACAACAAGATTTTCATGACACTATGTTCCTACCGTTCAGAAATCGAAAAGCCAAAATGGATGAGCAGTTTGGTAAGTTTGTAGAGGTAATTCAAAATTTATATATCAATATTCCTCTACTAGATGCCATACAGGTTCCCACCTATGCAAAGTATTTCCGAGACATCCTCAACAACAAAAGACCACTGCCCACCACTGAAATAATCAAGTTAACAGAGGAGTGTAGTGCGGCCATCCTAAACACATCACCTGTCAAGAAGAAGGATCCGAGGCGTCCCACTATCGATTGTTCGATCGGAAGCCATAATTTTGAGAATGCGTTATGCGATCTTGGAGCAAACATTAGTGTCATGCCTAAGAAGGTCTTCAACAAGCTCAACTACTCAACACTTACACCAACGTCAATGTGTTTGCAACTAGCCGACCAATTTGTCCGCTACCCTGCAAGAATCGCCGAGAATATTCCGGTAAAAATACAAAACTTCTTTGTTCCTGTGGGTTTTGTTGTACTTGACATGCAGGAGAACATGAAGACACCCCTCATACTTGGGAGACCCTTCCTGAGTACTACAAATGCGTACATTGATGTCGGAGCCAGAGAAATCAAATTCCATATTAATGGCAAGGAAGAGCGATTCGTCTTTAAGCCAAGACCAAAACAATGCTCTAATTTGGAATGGTGTAAGAAACAAGTTCATCCATCAAGGTCTCCATCTCAGGGACCGAAGGACGCACCCAAATAATAAACAGGAAACAGAGAAGTCCGATTCGGTGGACTTAAAATGCCGAACCCTCACCGGGAGGTAACTCGGTAGTTATCTATAATCATTTTTCGCATTATATTTAACTTCGGCAAATTTACTTTTCAACACCTGCATTATAAAATAAAAAAAATTCTCATCATGGCATTATAAAAATTCAAGCCCCATGTGAATAATTTTACAGAGCATAAAAACCCCGTAAGAAATATTTACCATGGAGGCATAAAAATTTAAAAATACCATCATTCATCTTCTTATATTTCATAGTTTTGTAAAATATTTTTATTGCATATTTATATATCTGAATATATGGTAGAAATACGGGCACTGGGACCCACAAACACTTGGGGACCCACCACCATCACCTCCATAACCATTACCCATCACTTCTATCTCCACTCAACCACCACTTTCACCTCCATCATCTCTCCACTAGCTATCCTGGTCGTATCACCACCGAAAGAGCACCAAAGGAGTGAATGTTTTGCTTAAGAGTGAAGAAAAGGAGCACCAGGAAAATGGAGAGGCCATTTGGCCATGATGTGGGGCCGGCCGGCCCCACCGCTTGGTCGGCCACCCTGCTGCTCTCCCCCCTATAAATACCCCCTCCTGGCTGCTCAACTCACTCACTCATACTACAATCCAGCTTCCCAAGTTTGAATTTCCAATTCCAAATCTCGTAGTTTAAAATTCTCTTGGTAGAAGTTGTTTTGGACTAAGAGAAAAGGGTGAGAAAGTTGAGAGTGAAAGTGTTGCTAAAAATCTTGAGTAAGAGAGAGAGGTGTTGCTAAAATTTGAGCAAGAAAGAGAGGGTTTAAGAGTGGTAGTGTTGTCCAAATCAAGAGAGAAAATTAAAAAGGTTTAGGGTGAAAGTCATGCCAACATATTGATTAGAAAAATTCTTTAGGCAATCTCGACCGACTAACCCTCTAGACGACTGACTTTTGGACGGCTAACCGCTAACATTTTTATTTTCCCAATCCTATTCCATGAGTTGTATTGTCTTTTGTCTATTTTGTAGAAACATAAGGAAGATCGTCGAAAAGCTCAAGCATGCGGTGTTGTTCTGCTCAACGTGAAGTTCGTCGTCCCGGGCAACTACCGACATGGAGGTCGATCCTCCATCTCCCGCTGCTGGAGCTCCGTCCTGTTTAGCCCACGCGGAGAGAACCCTCTCTTGCAAGAGAAGCAGCTGAAGCTCCGGGACGATACGGAGAAGGATATCTACAAGAAGCTGAGGACCGGAGGTTCAACCTCACTCCCGCTGCATTTTATTATTTTTTTAGTGGGAGTGAGGACGAACCTCCGTGTCTTCAGCTTCTTGTAGATGCCCTTCTCCGTATCATCCCGAAGCTTGAGCTACTTCTCTTGCAAGAGAACATTTCTCACCGCGGGGGCTAAACGGGACGGCGCTCCGGCAGCGAGAGATGGAGGATCGACCTCCATGTCGGTGCTTGCCCGAGACGATGAACTTCTCATTGAGCGGAACGACACCGCACGCTTGAGCTTTCTAACGATCTTGCTCATTTTCCTGCAAAATAGGCAAAAGACAACACAACTCATGGAACGAGATTATGAAAATAAAAATGTTAGCGGTTAGTCGTGCAAAAGTCAGTCATCCAGAGGGTTAGTCGTCCGAGATTGCCTAAAGAATTTTTCTAATCAATATTTTGGCATGATTTCCACCCTAAATCTTTTTAATTTTCTCTATTGATTGGACAACACTACCACTCTTAAACCATCACTTTCTTGCTCAAATTTTAGCAGTGCCTCTCTCTCTTACTCACGATTTTAGCAACACTTTCACTCTAAACTTTCTCACCCTTTTCTCTTACTCCAAAACTATTTCTACCAAAAGAATTTTAAACTACGAGATTTGGAATTGGAAATTCGAACTTGAGAAGCTAGATTGCAGTGTGAGTGAGTGAGTTGAGCAGCTAGGAGGGGGTATTTATAGGGGGAGAGCAGCAGGTCGGACGGCCAAGTGGTAGGGCCGGCCAGCCCCACATCATGGCCAAATGGCCTCTCCATTTTCCTGCTGCTCCTTTACTTCATGCTTAAGCAAAACATTCACTCCTTTGGTGTTCTTTCGGTGGTAATACGACTAGGATAGCTAGTGGAGAGATGATGGAGGTGAAAGTGGTGGTTGAGTGCAGATAGAAGTGATGGGTAGTGATTATGGAGGTGATGGTGGTGGGTCCCCAAGTGTTTGTGGGTCTCGGTGCCCGTATTTCTACCATATATTTGTATGCATGGTATTTTTTTATGCCTCCACGGTAAATATTCTGGCGGTTTTTTACACACCGTAAAATTGTTCACATGGGGCCTGAGGATTTTATAATGTAATAATGAAAATGTCTATTTTATTTTCTATTGTTATTTCCCTATACTTAATTAATATTTATATATCATCTGGCTTACCCTTGTTTAGAGTAAGTGTTTAGTTAATGATCTCATCATAAGTATACATATTTATCAATATCTCTAGCCACAGCTCCTTCCTGTGGTAAAATATAAATAACAATATTTGGAATACTTCCGAGTGAAGTGCTACAATGGTATATCTGCGCACTTACAGAATTCTTATATACTCTTACCTAAACTACAAGTGTCATTAATAAATACCAACAAGTATTTCTAGCGCCGTTGCTGGGGATTCAAACCTAGTAGCGACATAAGAAGTGTCAACAGAGAGCTACGGCGTCTGGCTCGGGTAGGAGTCCGCCGCTGAGTGGAGAAGCCGCTCTGGCTGCGCAATATGGACAAAGTCACGTGCACAAGAAAAGACAAGCATGAAGAATGTTTCCCTCCATTAATCAAACAGGATCCCAAAACTACTCTACTAAACACAACATATTGCGGTGTTTCCACAAAATAATTCCTGATAGAAAAATATTATAATTTAATTATTTGCAAGGTAGTGTTAGTAAAAGAAAAGTTCCATGGCATTACCATGTAAATTGTTGTCAAGTCTTCCAGTCAAATATAAGGTTTATGTCCCAAAATCTTGTTAAATTCATGATCCCTATAAGCGAACATAAATACATGTGCTTAACAAGAAACAAAATGATGCTTATGTATGTTTATTATGTGTGCTAACATGGTTTCGTTTTTGGACTGTGACACTTAAAGTTAGCTTCCCTTTACCATGAGAAAAGATACCAAAGTTTATGTTCACATGAGTAGACTTTTTTAAAAAAATTGTGATTACTACAAGGGTGTTCGGTTGCAAGAATAAGTGGATGTACTTTGAGAGAGAAGAATAAGTGGCTGCAGCAGCCACAGCCGCTTAGTACTTTGAGAGAGAAGAATAAGCGGCTCCACCGCAGCAGAACACCCCTCAACATGTCAAATTTTTTTAAAATTTATGAATTGAATGGTGTTTTCTCCTCACATTTCCTTACCTTATACTATTTATTTATGTTCAATATTTTCGTATACCATTCAATTCGAATAAGATCCCTGTGATAAAAAAAATATGAAAAATAAATAGATAAAAGAGAATAAGGTACAGATAATTTGTACTATTAATCAATCATAAATTTTGAAACTGTAACACCCTAAAATTTTGAAACAATTAAAAATAGGAAAATATGCTTTTTATACAATTTTGTGAGCATGCAAACCTAGAAGAATAATAATTTTTATTTATTTAAAATCAAATATAAGGGTAGAAACATGATTGAGCATTCATGCTGCTGCATATTATTTTGTATTGTTTGCACTTTTGAAAATACAAAAAGGCAATTCAAAATTTATTTGAAAATCTGTTTTGAAAAATTAGAAAAAGAAAAAGAAAAGGAAAATCGGTCTTCTCTCGGATTTTGGCCCAGCCCAACAGAAGTCACCAGCGCGCTCGCCTCCCTCCCGCGCGAGCGGTCCACCTTTCCTTTCCGATCGCCCAAGTGGGCCGAGCCGCGACCGCCGGCCCAACGCGCGCCGCGCGCCTTCCCTTCCCCCGCTTCCCGTCGCTGACGTCGTGGACCCGGCTGTCAGGACCGCCTTCCTCCTCACGTCGGCATCGGGAGCCTTTCCAAAAACTCCACCGACCGAATCCGTGGCTCAATCTCCCTCTTTCCTTTCTTGGGGCCGCCTCCGGGCTATAAAAACGGGATGCTGCCCCCCTCCGCTTCACATTGACCTACGAATCGTAGCCTCCAACGTCCCGTAGTGGCCACGCCCGAAGTGCAGCCCTAGCCGCCCGCCTCTTCGAGCCGCACGCCCTCTTTGTTTCATCCCCGGCCCCGATTCTGCTCTAGGTGAGTTCGCCTTAAAGTTATCTATCCTCAGGTGCCCTTCGTTCGCGAGTTCGCGCTCCGTAGCGTGAGATGGACAACTCCGGCCATGGCGCCGCCGCGGGGAAGGCCGTCAGGTCCTATTCCGGCCGGAGCGCGCCGGCCTCCTCCCCCGATCCGATCAGGACCGTTCGTTTTAAATCGGACGGCTGTTATTTGAAGATATCGGTTCGGCCGGTCTTTTTGCTAAAGAACCCCGGTAATCTTTAAGTTTATAACCGCAGTCCAAAGCGTATTACCGGTTTACGTTTTCTTTTCCGTAAAGCGTATTTTGATCGCGTAACTTTAGAAAATATGTTTTCACTTATTTACATATTTGCCATTATGATAAATTGTACGTAGAATCTCCGTTTTAACTCCGATTTGACCCGTTCAAATTACGTTAGGTTCATATTTGCGAGCTCTACATGTTGGTAGTACTGTACAGTAGGTTTTTGATAATTTATTTTCGAGTTTGAATTAAAGTAATTATTTTTCTATAAGAAATCTTCGTAAATTCATAACTTTGTCGTTTTAGCTCTGTTTTTCGTGATTTTTGCGTCTGTGTGATCCTAGCGAGTTGTAGATTCGTTTTAAAGACTTTTTATCTTATTTTCTTACTGTTGGTGTACTGTTCTAATTATAGTCTTGTTTGTTTATGCATGATTGTCTCTAGATGTATGTTTGTTGCTGTTGTTGATCGAGTATAGACGGTGAGCAATTCGTTGGGGATCAAGAGTCATTCTACGAGCAAGATCTTCAGGACCAGTTTGAGCAAGGCAAGTATAGCATGGGATTATCCTTGTTGTCCTATTCACAATACGCAAATAATATCATTATGCATCTATTCCCTTGCTAAGGATGACTTAGTGTTGATCTTATATCTTGATACCCATTATATTGCATTGAGTAGTATGGCTAGTGCTTAAACATGAACTATGATCTTGTAAATTGACTAATGGAATATGCAACAAACATTAAAAGATGATTTTGATTAATGTTTAAAGGGGACTAGAGCATGGGGTTATTTTTGATGCTCTAGTTACTCTCCTTAAGGACTTATCTGTGAGCGAACATCTGGGATTTACAGTACAACTGTGGGGGCTATATGGCTCTGGCCTTAGTCATATAGAAGGACCTTTTCTAGCTTGTTAGAGGTAACCTTTTTGGCGTAAGAATGGCTTGACGAATTGGGTATAGCGTGACCTTTTTCCTTATGAGTATAAACTGCGTGTCATTGTGCCATTTGGAAGGGGGCTCTACATATGTTTGCCGAGTGAATCTAATGGCCCTAACTTGTTAGACGAACCTTCGAAAGACTTCATAGTGTTTCCCTGCCTGTTCACCTTGGAAGTGTTTTAGGAGTAATTAACCCGGGCATATGGCCAACACGACTCACAGTGAAAGTGTACAACCTCTGCAGAGTGTAAAACTGTTATAACAGCCGTGCTCACGGTCACGAGTGGCCTTGGACCCTTATGGAATAGTTGATAATTAATAATGGTTATGTTTTTGTTATTCGTTAATCATTTCACATGGATCATATGTTTATTGTTTATATTGAGACATCTTGATGCTATTGATATGCTAAAATTATGCTAACTAAAAGCTACATGCTGATAAACTAATGTCATGCCTTTGAGCCTCACGAACCCTATGTTACACTTGTTGAGTACGAGATGTACTTACGCTTGTTTATTTTTCTTACTTGGATAAAAATCCCGGATGGGTAACAGATGGTGCAAATAGTGACTACTACTCCTACTTCTCTGAAGATTACTAGACTTGCAGTCAACCAGTCAATGTGCCTGTGATTGGAGCTACCACGAGAGATTTATATTTTTACTTCTGCTATATTTGTGTAAAGACTATGTGATAATAATCGTGATGTAATAACATTTGTGATGATACTTCCGTTATAATTTGTTAACTTATGTGTGATTGATCTCTGGGCACACATAAGGATATGCATTCCATTTGGTCTGTAAATGGGTGTGACAAAAACCATATCTTGTGTTCTTATTACGATTAATTACAATGTGTGCTGTAATTATTTATGCCAAATAAAGAAACAAAGTAGTAGAAACAACATGATACCGCCCTATTAGATCTATTTTTGCTTGATCAGTTAACCGCTCATAAAAGATGGGAATAATGTTCCCCCACTTATATATTTATCACAGGAAAAGGAATGGCAAGAACTCCTATATCTATTATCCTTTCCGTGCATCGAGGAATGTAAATATGTACAAAATTCAATGGTTCAATTATGCATCATGTGAAGTATATAAGATCAACCGAATGCAAGCTAATTAACTAATTGAAATGAACTAAATTGTTACACCTCCTAGATGACCTAATGCAACTGGAAGCCTAATACGGAGTATTTAATTAGCACAGATAGTAAATAGTTTGTGGAAATTGAAGGATTGATATGTCGGTCAACATTTTGATATGTTTTACTTTTTCTAATCTAAAATGTTAATTGGTGTATATATACACATTGTTTGATAAAGTCTTAGGAAATACATACACGGATACACCTACTAGCAGATAACAGAGACGGATAATAAATTTGTGAACGGTATCAATCCTGACTAGTCATAATTAAATTAATTGGGAAGTAGTTAATTAATAATTGTTATATAGTTCTTTATATGATAAGAAAGAAGCAAAGAGATATAGAAACAACACCATACCACGTTCTGGAGTGACTGCGGCATTTTTCTGCCCGGAAGCTTCTTCTTCCTCTTGCTCATCTCACCTGCTGCAGGCTTCAACTATAAGGACATCCCCAACAGCAGGTAGGAATCGCTGGCTGAGGTGGACACCAAAAATAATTAAAAAAGAAAAGTTACTCCTATGTCAAAGACTGAGAACTTCTGGAGAGACGTGTGAGCCAGGCGCTTGAGCGCGCGCTAGCGCGGTGACTTCCCTCCTTCTAATTGGCTACATGCGCTTCCGAGCTAGCGATTTAAAGGCCGTTGGGGAAGGCTTGATGAGTGAGTGCTAGCAACTTAAGGCCGGTATATACCATGCACGTACACTCTCTGAGTCTCCTGGCCACGTTTAGTTTGCAAATTTTTTCAACCCGATGAATAGTATCACTTTCGTCTTATTTGGTAAATATTATCTAATCGTGGACCAACTAGGCTCAAAAGATTCATCTCGTGATTTCCAACTAAACTATGTAATTAGTTATTTTTTACCTACATTTAATACTCCATAGAAGCGGCTAAAAATTAATATGATGAGAGAGGATGAAAAAATTCTAACTTTTATGTGCATCTAAACAAGACCCTGCTTGCATGGCAAGCTCAGGCCTATAGCAGAGTAAAAAAAGAATCAATCGTTGTTTCTTAAAGACATAAATAAATTAGTAGTATTTACTGTGTGCACACTTCAGAGTAGCGAGCAAGGACGAGAAGGCAGAAACAAATAGCAGTAGCCAACCTCGAGCTGGAATCGTGGGAGGAGTGACAGGCCTCTCACCCTCACCGGCGGCCATAGGTAAGCACCAGGAAGAGAGACAGAGATAAAATGGCTCAGCGTATCTGATTTTGGTTGGTTTGGGATGTGGCTTGTGAGAAGAGCGAGCACACACACGGCACACTTTTAATGACGCCGACCGCCGAGACTCCATAGCTAATGGTCGGTCTGCGTGCTGGCTCTCCGGTGGATGCTCCGACAAGTGCGCAGCAGCAGCTTTGCCTTGGCCTTTGCTTTGCGTTCCCTCAACGCCCCCATCAAAGATTCCGATCCAAGGGAAAGGTCACACGGCACTGCATTGCATTGGACTGAAATCTCTCTATGATTGTGCAGGTTGCTGCCATGCACCGGCTGCATTTCTCTCTCTCTATTTTTAGGGCGTGTTCTGATGGCAAAATTTTTGGGGAAAAATTTCTGTAGCACTTTCGTTGTTATTTGGCAAAATTTGTTTAACCATGGACTAACTAGGCTCAAAAGATTCGTCTCGACATTTACAGACAAACTGTACAATTAGTTATTTTTTTATCTACATTTAATGCTCCATGCGTCTAAAGATTCGATGTGACGAGTGCTGTGTAAAATTTTTTGGTCTCTTGGGATCTAAACATGGCCTTAACGAAAGAATCTGCTGCATCATCGAGGGACATGCAGGCCTGGAGCTTTTTCTTTTCCTAAAAAGAAATGCTTGGAGAGTAGAGCCGATTGCTCATGGGGCAGAGATGGAAAGCGTAAAAGTCATCAAATCCCATCAACCGCAAATTAAAGAGAGAGGGGGGTGAGTTTTCCAAATCATGGCATATGATGCGGCCGTCCCACGCATACACGCTGGCCTCGTCACGACACATGCACTCCCTTCTCCACCGCTGCAGTATGCATTGGATACCTAGGCGTACTACTGTTGGTTTAGCAAAGGCTTGTCCTAGTATTCCCTCCGTACCATATATATCTATACCTATTAATAAAGAGGCAAAATTTTAGGTTTTTTTTTCGTCCATCCATTTGTTTGGTCCATCTCCCTCTAACCACCGGACGATTGAGAGTTTCTTCCGTTCAAACTTAAATATATAGCACGTGCTTAGACGAGTTTGAATAGTTCTTGTCTAACGTGATACGGAGTTTGATTACAAAACATATTGGGTCGATATTAGAAATTGGAAAAGGGAAAAACATGACGGATTAAAAACCAATCGGAAGTGAAGAACCAATGGGATATGGAAAATAATATTAATCTATTACCTAATAATAAAGAGGTAAAATTTTAGGCTCTTTTTTTCGTCCATCCATTTGTCTGGTCCATCTTCCTCTAACTACCGAACGATGGAGAGTTTTTTCTATCTAGACTTATATATATAACCCGTGCTCAAACGAATTAAAATAACTTTTGTGTAGCGCGATACAGAGTCCAATTCTAATATGTACATAGTCTTATGGTAACATGGATAGCTAGAAATCCTAATTCAAATAGATCTCTCCGATCCTAAATCTGAATAGGAAGTTTAGTCGAAATAGAAAAGGAATAATAATCTATATCTAATAATAAAGTGGCAAAATTTCTAACATCAAATCAAATTTTCGTCCAGTGTTTTTTTATTTCCCCTATGTTTCTTCTCTTTCTTTTATATCGTTCGGATGTGTTTCATAATCAGTGCTCCATACGGTCCCGTCTCAAGGATGGGGCAAAGTGCTGCCTATGTGCCCCGTCCACGTCCCGTGTGTCTTTTCCATCATTTTCATTTTTTTCTTTTCTAATATGTAACTCTGTTTTTCTTATAAAATGGTAAAAATAAATAATAAACATAGTACTATGGGTCTTTCAAACTTTAGACTATCCGCACTCATGGTCCTCTATATTCATCTTCTATACATCCTAATCATCAAGATTCTCTCCTCTATATCCAATTCTCCCGCACCCATCCATACTCTATCTCATCCTCTGTACCAAGGTGGGACCCACACCTCAAATTTTTTCCCCTTTTTTTTATCTCATTCCCTCCCGACGCTATCTCTCTCTCCCCAGCGTCGGTGGACTCGCTCCGCCCCGGCCCCAGCGAGCCGCCTCCTCCGGCCCCGGCGAGCCGCGGAGGTGGAGGGAGGAGAGAGCAGCGAGGGCGGCGGACCCCACGCGGGCACGGCCATGGTGGCGCGGGCGAGCAGGGTGGGCTCGGTTGCGGCAGCGCGGGCGAGCACGGCGCGGGGGCGGGCTCCTCTGCCTCGCCTCGCTTCTCTCTCCCACCCCGCCATTCCGTCTCTCCCCGCCGTCTCTCTCGCGTCCGGCCACAGGGCAAGGGCGCGCAGGCCGCGACCATGGCGGGTGAGCCCGGCGCGCAGGCCGCCGCCCTACTCCCCTGCTCCACCGGCGGACGGATCCGCCGTCGGTGAGAGTCCCAGGCCTCCGCAGTTCCTGCCCCCGGGCCGGCGCGAGAGCTGCGGGCGGGCGGCGACGCGCGAGCTGCGGGCGGGCGAGCGACCTACAGCCGCCTCCTCGACGCGGGCGAGCACGGCGCGGGGACGGCCGCCTCCTCTGGCCACGGGTGAGCCAGGCGCAGGCAAGGGGAGCGCAGCCGCCTCCGGCCGAGGGCAAGCCGGGCGTGGGCCGCCGGCGTGGGGAGGAGCTCGCCGACGAGTGCTGCGGAGGAGCTCGCGCATCCATCCTCTGCTCCGTCCCCTGCTCTCTCCGCGGTGGTGGGCGGCGGGCCCCACGCCCCACGTCCGCGCGTAATGGACATCCGCGAAAACGCTACGAATAGCGGACGACGTGCGCGTAGCGGATCCTTTCCCGTATCCGCTGCAGGGCGTTTCTCCGGTATATGCTCCTCTAACCCCTTTAGCGGATGCTATGTCGTATCCCAGTGCGGTCAGTCTCAGCCAATGCGTAACAAAGGAATATTAGTATCACTATAAGTTATCGATGTAACCTTGGTTAAGAATAAATTATTATTATTATTAATATAATATAAATCAGTTGATAGACTAACTAATCAAACTATAAACTAAAATTTTTAAGCCGTTTGTCATCAATCCAATCAAATTAAATATTATCCTAAGTTATCCACGTATATCAGTGCAATTCTTCAAGTTGTTCGACTCTCGACAAGGACTGCCATGTGGAAATCGAGAGAGATCTAGGTCATACTTCATACCCATCAATAGAGAGACCAAATCTTACCACGAGGGCGACTGACCCTTTGCTGACTTTAATAAGATATTAAAATCACATATTTTTGTGGATCTTCAAAACAATTCATGGAACTTAATATCTAACTTTATCAACACATGAATAGCGTGAAAACTGAAGTTACGATATAATTACGAGTAAATATATGTTTATGCCTTACAACAAAAAAATATATCAAGATTATATTTTAATTCAACACATAATTAATAAGACATTGTCGTGTTATTGGAAATATTTACTTATATTGAATGTCATGGTCATCATAAAATAAAGTATAACTTTTAAGTTTTATACAAAGGATAAAAGTAAATAGATACGTCCTTGTTTCCATTAACAAGCCTGCTCGTTTGTAATTCGTGCAACCGCCATTGACAACATCAAAAGTAGCCCCTGTTGCAGCCGTTGCAGAGGTGTGCAACAAGCTAAGAGCAAGCCTAATAATACAGCCGGCTATTGGCTGCAAGGATCCTTATAGCTTACCATTCAGCTGGCTTACATGCTGCTATTATACTTGCTCTAAAGCGAACAAGTCGAGTATCTGATATTTTTTTTATCTCCCGTTGCAACGCACGAGCCTGTTTACTAGTAATAATAAAGAGGCAAAATTTTAACCTTTTTTTTGCTGCTCAAAATTTTCGTCCAGCCTTATGTGGACAAAAAAGAGAGGACAGGGGAAGAGGCAGTAATTGAGTTTGAATCCTATACGGACTGATTAATTTTGGGTAGAAAAGAGAGGACGGGAGGAGATCAGTAATTCAATTTGAGTCATATACGGACTGAGCACTAAAATCGTAATTGTCTTTCTCAACGTCACCTGGTGGAAATCGGATCGGAACATGGCAAAAAGAAAAGAAACTCCAGGCAGGAACAAAACAATACCAAACTGGACGGACCCGGATAAAAAATTGATTCCCTCCCTATCATATACAGATCGATAGAAGATCAAATCTAAAAAAGAATTGAATCGATGAAATCAAAGAGAATAAAGGAGGACATCAGATGTGGTCCCACTTCCCGGGGCGACAACGCCGCCAACCAGGTTCGCCTGCGCTGCCGCCTCTGCCCTCGCCGGCCTGCAGGTCTGAGGCGTCGTGCCGCGCCGTGGTCAAGGTCGCAGATGAAGGATGCCATCGCCAGTGTGTGGATTACGGTGCCGCCGCCGCCATTGTGTGGATCCAGGCACCGCTGCGGAATCGTGATTGGATTGGAATACTACTCCAGCTCCTATGCTCCTTCCTATCACAAAAATCAATTCTTCGGTACGTTGGACTTGAACTCCAGTTCGACTCGGATTCGACCTTGAGCTCGTTGGCTTCGTTGACCCCGGCGAGTTCGCAAAATCAATACGAAGGTTCGAAAAAAAATTCAGCCAGATCCAATTGGTCGGCAATTGGATCTGCCAACTTTTGATGCAGACGACAAACAGTACCATTAGCAAGAAGGAGACGGAAGGAGGCATGCTCCTCGCTGCTGCTGCTTGCAGCTTAAGCGAGCTTGCTCATTTGGCTGCTTGCCGTCGCATGCCATGCACGAATCACGGGGCTCGCCACCCTTCACCACAGATGCCCCGTGTAGACGCTGACTCCTCAAGCAATCTCCTTGGACGCTCGATTGGGACTCCACCAGCTCTTTCCTACTCCTCGACCGCTGTGGGAGCAGAAGCAGGGAGCTTTGGCTTGGATGAGGCATGAGGCGAGACCACGAGATAGATGATTGAGAGAACCGGAGAGAGGTGATAGGTGCGGTGGCAACATGCATGTGCAGAAGGTGCTGTCACGTAGGAGTATTGGGTATGTATTATTGTTTTCTCAGTATGATTCACCTCTTCGATTCTTTGAAGGTACTAGCAAAATTTCTAATTAATTTTTTAAACAATGAGTTCGGTAGTTCACATGCATGTAAGTAATTAAGTATGGCTTGATTCAATGACTATAAGGAAAAATAACAGATGGATTGACATGCTACTATATTTAGGAAGATTATCAACTTTTCATTTTTCTCGGAAACTCAAATCGGCAGCTGCCTGTAAATTCAGAGGCGAGATCCTCTCTACTGTCCAATACTCGTCATTATTCTTAGTTGAGATCCTCTAAACTGGCTAATACTTTCTTAGTTGAGTTATGATGTGATCAGTATTGTTCTAATTTACATGATTACAACATCATACTCTATCCGCATCAAGATAGGTAGCATATCAAGTTTGTCCAGTTTGTTGATCTTTGAAAAGGATACAAGACACGTGTGGGGAATATTATTTCCTGTGCAAACCACAGATGCACATTTTAAATATAATATCTATATCCATATCTATCATAATATATATCAATAAAGAGCTAAAATTTTTCTCCATTCATTTTTTGTCCACCTTCTCCCTAACTATCTGAAAAGAGGAGAGTTTTCTTTGTATCTCCTATGTGATCTGGACCCATGACTCATACTCATACAAGTTAGGACTCGCATCTAGCGATGATGAATACGGAGTCCAATTCTAATACATAATGGGTCACGCCTTATGTATCTCGCACATGAACCAAAGTCTTTTTTATATAAATAGATGTATATAAATAGTCCTATACTGTCATCGTTTTCTATAAAGTTTTGATAGTCTTTTTTTCTTCCGTTGCAACGCACGGGCATATTTACTAGTATATATATATACGAGGTACAATAACTGGACATTAAGGTCCAAATTAGCATATACTACATATATAGTTAGGCAGACTCAAAAGACAAGTTCTTGCATAACCAGCCATTAATGTCCAAATTAGCAAATGCATATATAATTATGCACATCCAAAAGACTAAGTCCTAGCCTTTTTAATTAGTTATATCCAAATATAAATATCATTTGTTCTGAATTTTCGCTAGCCAAAAATAGATAATTTGAAGAGTAAATTTTACTTAAAAAGTGACACAAGATATAAAAAATGTTTTTTACTTAAATGGCTCTTCAGATGATAATTTAAAGTGTGATTTTTTTTAAAAAAACTGTTTGACATGTTCTAACTGCGTCGTCGGAATTAGCACAGCAATGTGGCGACATAGATAAACAGAAAATTCAAATACGATTCTTTGCTTCTTTCCGAAAAAGAAAAAAAAAAGATGCGCATGTAACGTCTTTTCGTTGCCTAACTTTGTACAGTACTTGCTAGTAGACGATAATGCTTCTTTCCGAAAAGCAAAAAAAAGATGCGATGACTGTAACGTCATTTCGTTGCCTGACTTTGTACAGTACTTGCTAGTAGCAAAATGATTTTACGGAAGTGCTCACCCGTAAAAAAGAAAAACAAAAATATGAGGAGTCAGATAATCTAAAGTTTAATTAAGGTCTTGTTTAGATTGTAAATGTTTGCAATTTTGTTACTGTACTACTTTCGTTTGTATTTAGTAATTAGTGTTCAATTATAAATTAATTAGACTCAAAAGATTCGTCTCGTGATTTACAACCAAACTGTGTAATTAGTTATTTCTTTTACCTACATCAAGTGCTCCATGCATGCATCTAAAGATTGATGTGATGAAGAAAGAGTGTAAAAATTTGAAATTTGGAAGGGAAGTAAACAAGACATAAGTGTATATAAACATGTCCTAATATTTATCATAGGAATATAAGTATTATTAAATAAATTTCAAAATAGATTATCATAATAAACACACGTAAAATATAGTAAATCTAGTAAATACTGAAATTTTTTGTACTCTTGACAAAACAAGATTTGCGTTCTTTTTATTAGTATATACGGAGATATATAAACAGGCCCCCGGCCGCCACCTTTCCCTTCGCATTCCTATCCCTCGCTCGCCACACCTCCACTACCACCAAGATCACAAAGACCAGCGGTCAGCGGAGATGGTGTACCCGAGCGACCTCATCGGAGGGCTGGACCGCCTGAGGCAGCAGGCGGCGAGAGCCGCAGCCTCCACCGTCTCGCTGGCCAAGCCAGCTGCCGGCGCCGCGGTGGCGGGGCTAGCCTCGACCGTTTCGCTGGCCAAGCCGGCGGCCGGCGCCGCGGTGTCGGGGCTGGCCTCGACCGTCTCACTGGCCAAGCCGGCGGCCGGCGCCGCGGTGGCGGGTCTGGCCTCGACCGTTTCACTGGCCAAGCCGGCGGCCGGCGCCGCGGTGGCGGGGCTAGCCTCGACCGTCTCGCTGGCCAAGCCGGCGGCCGGCGCCGCGGTGGCGGGTCTGGCCTCGACCGTTTCACTGGCCAAGCCGGCGGCCGGCGCCGCGGTGGCGGGGCTAGCCTCGACGGTCTCGCTGGCCAAGCCGGCGGCGGGCGCCGCGGTGGCGGGGCTAGCCTCGACCGTCTCGCTGGCCAAGCCGGCGGCGGGCGCCGCGGTGGCGGGGTTAGGCTCGGTGACGCGCCACGCCGCGGGCATGGTCTCCACCCGCGAGGCCGCCGTGAAGACCGCGGCGGCGGTCGTCGGGGGCGCCGTCGGCGCCTACTTCCTGTGGCCCACGGCAGCCGTCGTCCCGGCCGCCGCCGCCACCATGAAGGCGCCGGGCGCCGCCGGGTTCCTCATCTCCCGCGCCGCGTTCGTCGCCAACCCCCAGCTGTACTTCCAGATCCTCCACGCCGCTGGCGGCCCCGCGGCCGCCGCGGCCTTCGTTTGAGTGAAGGGTGAAGGCAGCAGGTCCCTGTAGGAGTACGTGTACGTCTACTATGTTGTGTTTTCATGCTCATGGTCAGCTCTGTAGTGTATGGATCTAGTATGTCTAGTGCTGCTACGAAAGCTACAATCTCGATCTCTACTACTAGTACTCCTACTTATATTTGCGGCGTTCAGTTGATGGAATGCTGTGTTAGCATGATGGATCTGTGTGCTAGCTCGATCAGCTTGGCGTGATTGGGTGTCAAAAAAAAAGCTTGGCGTGATTGTAATACTGAATAAGTTTAACGCTGTTGGTACTGGTTGCTACGTACTGTACTCCTGATTCTCACTGAATGCTGGATCAGGCTTTGTTGTGTTCTAGTTCTAGTATGCGTGCCGGATCGGAAGCGGCTTCGATCGTCTACGATTTGCTTGTCCTCGTCGCCAGCTTGTTCTTCTAACGATAGTCCATGTACACGTACAGTTTTACGTATACTCCTCAGACAAATCCGAACCGAAGCATCGCCTGTCCATGGCCGTCCGACTCCAGTCCGTGACGGAGGAAGAACAGCACCAGCTCGGATCTGAAGCTGGACGGTCTCGACTTGGCAGCAGCAGATTGTAGACTGTGTTCATCTTGTCGCGGTTAGATTCTACAATAGGGATCGCGCCGTCGTCTTCATCGCCGTTTGCAGGGAGCTTAACTGCTTCCCGTGCCTTGGAACTTGCCGCCGCCATGGACATGGAGTCGTCGGCCGGGGGCTTGGACGGTGCCCGCTCGTGCGAATAACCCGTCGGGTTGAGGGTGCTGGTGCTCTCTTACCACACCACACTGTTGCGTTGCGCCTCTCAAGTCGTCAAGCATCTCTGGCTTCCCCGTGTCGTATGGTTTGGGTTTGGCAGCGCGCCGTGAGGACGGAAGCAGCGGTGGGCCCCACAACCGTAGCTTTTACGTGGGCCCTCTCGCCTTTCTCACCGGCCACGGGCCCCGCGCCACGGCGGTCAAGATGATTATTAGCGCCGGCCGGCGCGAGTGTCCAACCGACCGTGAACACGTCCTTGATTTTCACCGCAGTTTCGGGGGCACACACGAGTCGATCGACGGACCCTGCCACTGTTTCCAACGGCCAGTAGGGCCCGCGTATACCTACGAAAATGCGGCGAAAATTTTCGTCACAAAGCGGGTTTCAATCAACTGGCGTTGAAAATGGTAGTATAGTATCGTGCAAATGTGTTCTACAGTAGTGCAGCGTACTGGAGTTTTTTTTTTCTTGTGACCGCTCATGACGGATTGCCGGTGATTTAGGCTTTGTTTATTTTCTCCTAAAGTTTACTCCCTGTCGTATGGATGTTTGAACACATGCACGAAGTATTAAATATAGATTAAAAAATAATTAATTATACAGATTGCGACTAATTTGCGAGACGAGTTTTTAAGCCTAATGTGATACTATAGTAACCGTGTGCTAATGACGGATTAATTAGGCTTAATAAATTCGTCTCGCACATTACTAAGGACTTCTGTAATTTGTTTTATTATTACTATCCGAACACTCCTATATGACACCCGATGTGACATTTAATGTGACATCTCTAAACTTTACTTCCTGGATTTAAACACCACCTTAGTACATGATTGATGTAAACAATTTACATGAGTTTTGGATTGCACGGTATGTTTGCTAAATAAAATTCACTGTGCTTAATAGTCTTTCAAATACCCAGGAATATATGTGTACCCAACCCAACCCAACTGATAAATCTTAGTAGGAAAAAGTCTACTTTTCCTCCCCAAACTTTCACGAAAGTCTGCTTTTCCTCCCTCAACTCCAAAACCGGGCAAACCACCTCCCTCAACTTTTTTCAAACCGTGCATTTTACCTCCCTAGAGCGGTTTTGAAGGCGGTTTGCTACAGTGAAGGGTGGTTTTGCTACAGTGGCAGTGGTTTTGTCTTTTTCTTTTTTATTTATTTTGGCTGAATCTTTGAAAAATCATAGTATATCACAGAAAACTCATAAAATAAAAAATCCAATTTTGTTGCACTCCACATGAGTAGATCTACACAGTGAACATATAATATTGTATGCTTTAGTACAAAGTTTTTGCTATGAAGGTTTTGCATTTTTCTTTTTTATTTATTTCGGCTAAATCTTTGAAAAATCATAGTAAATTACATAAAAAATCATAAAATAGAAAATCCAATTTTGTTAGACTCCACATGAGTAGATCTACACAGTGAACATATAATATGGTATGCTTTAGTACAAAATTTTTGTTGTAGCTTTAGATCTATGCTTTTCTGTAATTAATTAAAATAATTCATAGCTCAGCTTCTATAATTATTTTGTTGGACTAACGCATACCATATTATATGTTCACAATGTAGATCTACTCATGTGAAGTCCAACAAAATTAGATTTTCTATTTTATGATTTTTCTGTGATTTACTATGATTTTTCAAAGATTCAGCCAAATAAATAAAAAAGAAAAAGATAAAACCTTCATAGCAAAAACTTTATACTAAAGCATATCATATTATATGTAGATCTACTCATGTGGAGTCAAAAAAATTAGATTTTTCATTTTATGATTTTTCTATGATTTACTATAATTTTTCAAAGATTCAGCCGAAATAAATAAAAAAAGAAAAAGACAAAACCATTGTCACTGTAGCAAACCACCCTTTACTGTAGCAAACTACCTTCAAAACCGCTTCAGGGAGGTAAAATGCATGGTTTAAAAAGTTGAGGGACGTGGTTTGTCTGGTTTTAGAGTTGAGGGAGGAAGAGCGAACTTTCGTGAAAGTTGGGAAGGAAAACTGGACTTTTTCCTGTTAAGAATCAGCCTATCCACAGATTGTCAGATCCGTGTTCCATTCCTGGTCCCAAGAAATAGACGTGTAGAAGTTGTAGATTGGTTCCGTCTCCCTTGCCTAATCCCAAAAACAATACACAAGAACACCCAGGAGACGCAGGTATACTGTGGAACTTGTATCTCTTCTTTTATTATAGATCGATATAGGTTCCGTTATATAGTCTTAACCCTTCAGGGGTATATTTGGTATGAGCCCACAATAATATTAGGGTTATTGTTTCCCAACACTTTCCCTTGGGCGAATACCGCGATCAACTCATGCCTCATTAAAACTCCTAAAAATCCAGTGGGAAAATATGGAGAAAGAGTACATAGTGCCGCTTAATGTATTTGCATATTGGTACCTCATTAAAACCTTACATGAGAAACTTCAGGAAAACTCATCAAGGAAAAAGAGTACAACTTATGTCTTCAGAACAAATTGTAACCTTCTGGATCATATCATTTTGAATCTTATAGAATTCTGATCAAGGGTTAATATTCTAGGGGAATTCTCCCCCTGGTCCTTGTAACTATCCTGCTATGCCAAGAACGCTTTCTACAGGAAGCATGTGTACATAGAGACTTAACAAATATATATACATTATAAGAATCATTTCATAATTTTAACCTCATCTTACTTCTGGAACTCGTGAGATAAAAATATGAAGTGTACATAAACAATAAACCCACTTTCATAAATGGTGTCATGATAAAGCTTTCAACAACATTTGAGACTTTCAGAGTCTCTTGAATGATAATCAATATCTCATAAATACTCCCCCTGATGACGACATCTGTTGAAGTAATTCATTCCCATGACATTAACCATTATTTGGAAATAAATATAAATGTGGATAGTGCCAGTGATATTACAAGATTTCCACAATATTCAGTCTTCATGACATTTGTCTCGCTATTCTTCAAGAACATTGAGATAGAAAATATTATATTCTAGCATGCATACATCAGGATGCATGTTTGTGCAACTCAAAGTAGCAATGACCCATATCTTCTGGATGTGATTAATAATCATTATTCTTAGATCATTATAATTTTTACGATTCATAATAGTCGTGCCTCCTTCTAGGATTGACTATGGATTCTTCGAGAATCTTTAATCTTTAATATATAGTAAGACATCACAAGTCTGTATTTCTAGCGTAACGGGGAAAGTATTGCTAGTAACACCACATATATAATTTTCTCAGAGGATACTTCAACTCCAAATCTTCAGGTGGAGAACGCATTATATCACAAGTATATATACACTCATAGTAAAAGCTCATGTGCTTATATGGTATACCTTTGTTCCTTTTAGTTCCTCTTTTCATTCTTACTTCTCGGATCTTATATGGGTCTTTATTCCTTCCAAGGAATTCACTTACTTTGGTGCATTCAGACTTATAACCATACATTCCTTCAAGGAAAATCCTTCATGGAGTTATTGTCCTTATAGGGAGATCATTTTATATAAAAGACAATATTGATACGAGATTTCAATGTTGCTCATCATGGATTTTCATAATCCCATAACTGCATATTTTAATTCATGCCATTAGCCAGATTCATTATATAGCAGAACATATTTTTGTAAAACTTATGTTGGAACTGGTCTCTATTAGGACCTTTTGAACCATCGCTTTTCACCACCCATTATTCAACGATGACCCATAATTATCCGAACATCAGGTTCAAAATATTCACTTAGCGATTTTTGGTTCAACCTCAATTGCATGTTTCATTTGACCCAATATGAGAGCTTCAAGCACTCTTGCCATGGACTTTGTTCCGGATCCGGGTTCTCCCGAAGAGACTAATTTAGCAATTATAGAGGCAAACAAATGTCGACATATATTTTCTGACTTTAAACATCTTAATAATGATCTTCGTTATTTCCCAAAACGATAGATCCATTATTGTTCCGTTTTCCTAGCTTTATAAGACGCGCGCATTGCTAGGATTTTCATCTTCAGGATGAACCTCGTCGTGAGGTAACTCACCAGCAGGGTGATTTCTCTACAAGAGTATGAGAGGAGCTATATCACATATAAAGTGAGCTTGCTTCATGAGCATATGCTCGTGACTTAGGCCACTAGATCTTACTTGCAGGCGTCCCCACATGATTTGATCAAAATGCCAATGTCAAATGGATATAAAATTAATCCCGGGTATATCCACATCTACTTCGGGTAGAAGCATTCATTTAGATTTTAACCAATCTGGTTGCTCCTCATCAATATAAATAGCTATCTGGCATAACTCCATACTATAGAATAGAGGAGTGTAACTAAACAACTAGTTTAGTTTGGATTTGTGCGTTTTGATTCATAAATATCAAGGCATTTCATAATATGGGCTTTCATCTCCCCCTAATGCCGAGATATTTAATAGCATACTAAAATTCCTCATTCACCAACTTCCAGTGGTGTATATGTATGCTTTAGTGGTGGTTTATTTGAGAAAATATTACGCACTTAATTAGGGGGTCTATTACTATATGCAGTGAGCTTGGACTTCATAATGTAGTTGCATGAATACTGCGTATATTTCCTTCTATAGGAGGAGTATATATATCCTCAACTTCTTGTTGAGTCCATAACTTTTGGTGAATTATAAATTATTGCTATGTAAGTTCTTGGTTTTAACAAATGCATATGCAGTCTTCTAGACTTAACACCTATAGTTACTGACGTAACCCACAATTTAGCCATAACAATCCTTCAGGGGCTAATGCTCACCAATTGTTGTATAATTGACAATCAATCTGTCAATTACCTATATTGACCTTCTAGGTCTATGCATGAGAAAAGACAACTAATGGCGGCATTGCGCTTTCGGACGCGTTAAGCTTGGTGTGCATAAGTATGATACAACAAGAATATGGCAATTAGCCATGGTTGCCAAGCATAAATTTCGGATGCAGAGTTATTTCATAGTCCAGCTCTTTTTGATTATTGCCCAAATTTGACCCAATTACTCATACCACATAGAAAAAATTGAGTCATTATATTTATTGCAACATATTCCATGTTCTATATAAAGCATGACTTGGATCAATTCATTGTTCAGCATGAAGAGAAGCCAAGGATTTTTATTTATCTAGGAAATATTATTTTAATGCAAAGTCATTGACTTAAGAGAAAAAAAACAGCTGCTTCGCAAAAGCAATAGTGACCAATATCCTTCTGGGATAATCTCTCAACTAATAGCGCAACTTTTCATTGGTAAAAGGTACATCTAAGAAACATATGCAGTTGTCAAGATCCATATGGCCTTTCAGAGCCTAGGATGACTGCTATAACCGATAATTAATTAATATTCAAAAATTAGCTTCCAGCTTTATTGTGATGTGAGATTCATACTTGTTGCATGCTTTCCATCTTCTGGCATGACCCGTAGAAAACATAATCATACATAAACATTGCAAGGAAAAAATAAACCCGTATTAAACGTCCAAGGGGGTCTAACAATTTAACACAAATTTTATGGAAGCTCATAAATCTAGAAAATGTTGCTTCTAGATTATCTAGTGGAAGTTGCATAAAAAATAAACAGATTTATGCTGGAAAAGGCATATAAACCATATAAAAGAGATGTTTTCAAGTACTGCAGGACCTATATGCAATCATGCCACATAAAACAGGAGCCATCCAAAAAAACTATTTATACCACTTCTCGATGCAAAAGAAATTTAGTTATCCAACAACAGGGGATAAACTATATCGCTGGTGCAGAGGCGATGGCATCAGTTTTGCTCGACATATAGCTGATCAGCCTATTGCATAAGGTTTTGAAATTAGTTCAACTATAGGCCACGCGCAAGACATGACGGATGGTGTCAGCGATGCAACATAATGGCAGCTTGGATTAGTTAGGTGCTAGCTTCGGGGCACCTAGATCAGCCATTTGCTAGTTACAGTTACACAAGTGCATAGACGTATTTGTCATGCAGGATCTTCGCCGATTAACAGGGACGTTTGCAATTGTAACAGCATGACACATGCAACGCACATGGGTAATGGTGGTAGTCCCACGAAGAAAGGTCGTAATTATAGGGAGTAGAAGGCAACTTAAATAAGGCAAATTAATTTGCTAGATTAAAGATCTCATTATGGCTGAAAAATCTGTTGAACGCTCGCATGCATTTAGCTACAGGCTAAGGTTTCACCGGGCCGTGGCGATGCCTGGTGAGGCGGCTGCTGCATCTGCAAACTCGTGTGGCAACGTGTTGCCTTGCTCAGCGCGACCATGCTACGTCCACGGCAAGGAGACCAATGCCGATGTGCACATGCAAGCATGCAGATAGGTCACACATGCGAGCCATGTAGGCCGTACCATGCACATTCAGTGAGCATGTTGACCGGTGGATTTGGATCCTGAGCTCCTTGATGCGGTGCCAAGCTCGCTGAGAGCGTTGTGCAAGCCGCAGTGGCAAGCTAGCTGGCTGCCCCGTCCACCACATGGGCGCAGTTCAAGTTTCAACCACTAGTAAGTAGCAAGATCGTGTGATAGATTATGCATCTAGCAAAATCATTATCTACTAGAAACTATTATATCTGCTGGATTTAATCTAGTAGAGAAATTCATCGAAAAGATTTGACCATGCATACCGTAGTCTGTTTACGATCTCTGGTGCATTTCATGCCGCGTAGGGCATATAAGCTTGGCCATTGACCTGCCTGTGCGACGACGAGTTGAGGCCGGCCGAGACCGCGCGGCAACGACCGAGACCGCAGCACATTGCCGAGATGATCATGGCTCGCTCTTGTGGCCGAGGCAATGGCGCATGTGCACTGAACGGCGCTCCAAGATCGGGAGTAACTCATCCCCGGTGAATCATACATGGATCAGAAAACAAATTCATGATTAAACACAAATCGATCCAATGCAAATAAATAAAGAAAAGAAAAACACATCTGCGCTTGTCTTGTCCTCATTGCCGGAAAAAAAATCTACTAGCATTAATCTACGGGATTAAATCTGTAGAGAATGATTGGTCCTGTTCTGCTGGTCATGTTTCAGCTTGTTTCAGCTTGTTTCAGCTTATTCTCTCTCACATAATACTATTGAATCAGCCGAAATCTGCCGACTTTCCTACCTGTCGAACCAGCCCATTAAGTGAAAAAAAACGAAGACAAACCATTATTGCCGGCTTGTTGACAAGACGTGGTTGAGACGTCCACGACTCCAGGAACGCTGGGCATGATAAGCACACATGCACGTGATCCATCTCATGTGTGTTGATGACGTCGATTTGATCCAACCGCAGCACACGGTTACCTGAATCGCGACGTCCAAACGGCAGTTGATCCGCACCATCGCGTGTCCGTTGTTGATTCGCTTAGGGCGGATGGCGCTCCAACGGAGCCAGCATCAGTGATTTATCGGAAACAAAGAGATCAATTTGTCATTAGCTATGGCAAAAGCAAATTGATCCAAACACATCGATCAAGAACGACTCACCCAGCGGTAGAGCTGCTGATAATGTGTTAAGAATCAGCCTATCCACGGACTGTCAGATCCGTGTTCCGTTCCTGGTCCCAAAAAATAGACGTGTAGAAGTTGTAGATTGGTTCCGTCTCCCTTGCCTAATCCCAAAAACAATACACAAGAACACCCAGGAGACGGAGGTATACTGTGGAACTTGTATCTCTTCTTTTATTATAGATCGGTACATGTTCCTTTATATAGTCTTAACCCTTCAGAGGTATATTTGGTATAAGTCCATAATAATATTAGGGTTATTGCCTCCTCTGCTGGGCCGCCACTGCTGCTAGGCAGTAGAGAAGCTTGTGCTGCTACGGAGGAGTGGGCTGGACCTCTTCCACGAGTACCTGGACCGGGCCGTGGGACATGCATGGGCCTCTGATACGATGGGCTCAGGCCTCAGAGACGTGGGTGTGGGTTTAGCAACCGCGGTCGTCGATCCAACTCGCTCATCGCCGCCGGCGCCGAATGCATGCATATGTCGCTACCATTCGCGTCCAGTCCAGCTCCAGCATCCGGACGACAGTCGAGAGAGAGACCCAGCGGCATGGCATGGGCGCGTGTGTCACGTAGATGGTCGTGCATGTCAGCATGTGTACACCAAATACAGGGCCCTGCTTGGAAGCTTGTGCGAATGCATTGCCCAAGTGTCAGAGTCAGTACGCCAACAGTAAACAGAAGTTAAGGCCCTGTTTAGTTGCAAAAAAATTTTGCAAAATTTTTCAGATTCCCCGTTACATCGAATATTTAGACATATGCATAAAGCATTAAATATAGATAAAAAATAAAACTAATTACATAGTTTAAACGAAATTCACGAGACGAATCTTTTAAGCCTCGTTAGTCCATGATTCGATAATATTTATCAAATAACAACGAAATTGCTACAGTAGCCTTTCCCAAAAATTTTCGAGAACTAAACAGTGTGACAGAACCGCCCAATTCATCTAAGATTAAGTACGGTTGTCCCCGCTAATCGCGTTGACATGCGCATACCGCCTCTTATACGAACCCGGTAGTCCGCCGAGTATCACAAAGGACCTCGGTAAATCAACATCACAACCAAGATCGTACTAGATTAAGGAAACAATATACATCATGATACGCAGAGTTTACAGCGGAAGATTAAGTTATAACTAGATTTACAACAATTATTACAACGCCAAGTTTAATTTGATCGTGAAAACAATATAGTTTTGAAACACTATAGATAACAAGTTCAATATAATGCCAGTTCGGTAACAACCTTCATCAAAGGCATAAGAAAAGGCATCTAAGGAAGGCCGAGCCCACCGCCACTTAATCAACACCATCCAAAGCTGGACAAAAGCAGGTGATGTAGCACTCACAAAAGTAGGACACCTGCAACAGAGGGAATAAAACCCTGAGTACTCAATTGTACTCAGCAAGACTTACCCGACAGGAGGAAATATAAAATGACTCCAAAGATATGCAAGACTTATTTAGTGGAGCTGGTTGGGTAGCATAACTTTGCAAACAAGCATTACTATCGTGAGTCCTTATTCTTAATATTTTTGTCAAGTTTTAGCCTCAAATTCAGTGAAGCTTAATATAGCTAGATTTGCACCTATTATGTAACAATCACTTGATTAACAAGTATCACAGTAGTAACCATATCCAAATGTCATAATCAACCGAATCATCATGTTCCATTAATTACTACGATGCCGATGCGAGGTTTGAGTTTCTCGCTATCCGGGAGAGACGGCGATTCGAATCGATTTCATCCAGCTGGGTAAAACCCAAAACACAAACACATACGAGCCCGGCCCAAGGCTGGCGTTGGGTAACCTTTCACCCTATTCGGGATACCGTGGGTCTGATCCGAACCGCAAAGCCCAGGGGACAGCCGGAAGCCAGGTCACTCAGGTAATGCCTGCCCACGGTCAATCCCTGTCCCGCCGCACATACTTGCTCCCCTCTAACGATGCCAACCTTAGTTCAGATCCTAGCCCGACTAGAGTTACTTGGCTTCACGGTCAGAACGAGTGATTCGGTCGTTATGTGCATGGTACGTTCAATCTCAACCAAGGGCCGGACAACGGTACGGTCCTTAAGCGACTCAGACGGGATAAAACATACACACAAGACCTCCATGTCTTGTTGCATTTAAAAACACCAATCCCGCCTAGTCTCCAGTTATCCATTATCACATGATTCATTTCCATGATAACAAATGTAGCCTACTGTGATAAAGTAACCACCTATATTCCGCGGATGACAGGAATCACCCGACTTCTACCGGTCTAAGCATGGCTAAACATATCACGACTTATACCTACTAGTAAGGTTGCAGGTATATATATTGTAGACAAGGTATGTAATGCAACAACGGTTTCGAATTAACTCTTATAACTTAATGCACAATATAAAATATATACTCAAGTGTATTTTCAAAAGAGAGATAGGAGACTTAGAATGCTCCGAGGCTTGCCTTTACTGAAGTTAGCAGGGTCACAAAGGTACTCCAAAGCTACTCAAGGACATGCTCGTCTTCTTCGGGCGACTGCTTCTGAAGATTCTCCTTTTTCACGACCACGAACTCTACGATCAGTGCTTCATTTTCCGATCCTATATGCATGAGTAGGATGTATAAATAAAAATAATGCATAAAGGATTGCAAGCTAGTGATGTCATGACGTGAATCAAGGATGAAATTCTTAACATGATGCCTGATGGATGCATAACAACAATATTCATCTGAGTACAACTTTACTTCGCACAAGATCTAGGTTTATATTTTTCTTAGATAGTACATGTCAATACAAAGGTAACAAAATTTGAATCATGAATTTTGGATATTTCTAACTCCTGTTTTACATTTTACAAGTTTAAAGAGTATTTAACTCAAGTAACAAATATTGCATACAAAATAATTTCAAACAGTAAATTTTATGATCCTATCAGCTAGAGCATTTCAAAAAATACTAAAAAAATTTGGTTCACTCAAATTGGAGTTTCCTAGCTTGAGTTATATATTTTCAAAGTTCGTTGGGGCGTAACCCTCTTAGCGACGCGCTACATCGGAACCCGGGTGTGGTGTTAAATGGGCAAGGGCCGGGTCGTCATCCCCTTAGTGGCGCGTCGTATCGTGACCTGGGTACGATGAAAAATGAGCAAGGGTCGGGTCGTCGCAACCTTAGTGGCGCGCTACATCTACGCCCGGGTGTAGTGAAAAATGAGCAAGGGTCTTCGCACTTCCCTCGACGGGTGCGAAGGGTAAGGAAGCTAGCCGAGCCAACTAGGATTCGTCTAGGTAGCTGGAACGTAGGGTCCCTAACGGGTAAGCTAAGAGAGCTAGTCGATGCAGCAATTAGAAGACGTGTAAATATTCTATGTGTTCAGGAGACTAAATGGAAGGGCCAGAAGGCGAAGGAGGTGGAGGATACTGGCTTCAAACTTTGGTACACGGGGACAACATCGGGTAGGAATGGTGTAGGCATCTTGATCGATAGGAGCCTTAAGGATGGAGTCGTTGATGTTAGGAGGCAAGGCGACCAGATTATCTTGGTCAAGCTAGTAGTTGGAGATTCGGCTCTAAATGTGATCAGTGCCTATGCCCCTCAGGTAGGTCTTAGCGAGGACACCAAGAGGCAGTTTTGGGAAGATCTTGATAGCATGGTTAGTACCGTGCCTATCAGCGAGAAACTCTTTATAGGAGGAGACCTTAACGGCCATGTTGGTGCGACTAATGTAGGTTTCGAGCGGGTGCACGGGGGGTTCGGGTATGGTAGTAGGAATCAAGAGGGGGAGGATGTTTTGAACTTCGCGCTGGCCTATGACTTGTTGATAGCGAACACCCTCTTTAGGAAGAGGGAATCTCATCTAGTAACCTTTCGTAGTGGACAACACTCGAGCCAGATCGACTTTATCCTTACAAGGAGGGAGGATAGACGTGCTTGCTTTGATTGTAAGGTGTTACCTGGGGAGTGTGTTGTCCCTCAACATAAGCTTGTGGTGGCGGACTTTCGCTTTCGGGTACGTGTCCACCGGGACAAACGGGCCAAGATTACGAGAACGAAGTGGTGGAAGCTTAGAGGGGAAGCAGCGCAAACGTTTAAGGAGAGGTTGCTAGACGAGGGGCCTTGGGAAGAAGGAGAAGATGCCGACGACATGTGGCTAAAGATGGCAACATGTGTCCGGAAGGTGGCTTCGGAAGTGTTTGGCGTGAGTAGGGGAGGCAAACGGGAAGCGAAAGACACATGGTGGTGGAATGACGAGGTGCAAAGGGCTATTAGGGAGAAGAAGGAGTGTTTCAAGCGTCTCCACCATGACAAGAGTGAAGCCAACATCGAGGGCTATAAAATAGCGAAGAGGGCTGCAAAGCGAGCTGTGAGTGTAGCAAAAGGTCAGGCGTATGATGGCCTTTATCAGCGGCTAGGCACGAAGGAAGGGGAGAAGGACATTTATAGGATGGCTAGAATCCGCGAGAGGAAGACAAGGGACATCAACCAAATAAAATGCATCAAGGATGGGACAGATCGACTTCTGGTGAAGGATGAGGAGATCAAGGACAGATGGAGAGAGTACTTCGACAAGCTGTTTAATGGGGAGAATGAGGGTCCTACCCTTGAGTTGGACAACTCATTTGACGATACCAACAGACGCTTTGTGAGGAGAATTCAGGAGGCAGAGATCGGAGAGGCTTTGAAGAGGATGAAGGGAGGTAAAGCGATGGGCCCTGATGGTATCCCCATTGAGGTGTGGAGATACCTAGGCGCCAGAGCGATAGTTTAGTTGACTAAGCTTTTTAACCTTATTTTTCGATCTAACAAGATGCCTGAAGAATGGAGGAGAAGTATATTAGTACCTATCTTCAAGAACAAGGGAGATGTTCAAAGTTGTACTAACTACCGTGGGATTAAGTTGATGAGCCATACGATGAAGCTCTGGGAGAGGGTTATCGAGCATCGCCTAAGGAGAGTGACACATGTGACCCAAAATCAGTTTGGGTTCATGCCTGGTAGGTCGACCATGGAGGTGATTTTCTTATTACGACAATTGATGGAGAGATATAGGGAGCAGAAGAAGGACTTGCACATGGTCTTTATTGACCTCGAGAAGGCATATGACAAAGTACCGAGAAATGTCATGTGGTAGGCCTTGGAAAAGCACAAAGTCCCAACTAAGTATGTTACCCTCATCAAGGATATGTACAGGGATGTGGTGACGTTTGTCCGAACATGTGATGGCGACACCAGTGACTTTCCAATTAAAATAGGACTGCATCAGGGGTCAGCTTTGAGCCCTTATTTATTTGCTTTGGTGATGGATGAGGTCACAAGGGACATACAAGATGGTATCCCTTGGTGTATGCTCTTTGCTGATGATGTGGTGCTAGTTGACGACAGTAGGGCAGGGGTTAATAGGAAGTTAGAACTTTGGAGGCATACGTTAGAGTCGAAAGGGTTCAGACTTAGTAGGACTAAGACCGAGTACATGAGGTGCGATTTTAGCGCGACTAGGCATGAGGAGGGAGATGTTAGCCTCGATGGGCAAGTGGTGGCCAAGAAGGATACTTTTCGGTATTTAGGGTCGATGCTACAAAAGGACGGAGACATTGATGAAGATGTTAGGCATAGAATTTCAGCCGGCTGGTTGAAATGGCGTCAAGCTTCTGGCGTCCTCTGTGACAAAAGGGTGCCTCAGAAGCTGAAAGGTAAGTTCTATAGGACGGCGATTCGTCCGGCGATGTTATACGGTGCTGAGTGTTGGCCTACAAAAAGGCGACATGTCCAGCAATTGAGTGTAGCAGAGATGCGTATGTTGCGTTGGTGTTGTGGACACACAAGGAGGGATAGAGTCCGGAACGACGATATTCGGGATAGGGTTGGGGTGGCACCAATTGAGGAGAAATTGATTCAACATCGGTTGAGATGGTTTGGACATGTCCAACGTAGGCCTCCTGAGGCGCCGGTGCGTAGTGGAGTTCTAAAGCGGGCCGATAATGTAAAGAGCGGTAGAGGTCGACCTAAACTAACTTGGGGCGAGTCCGTTAAGAGAGATCTTAAGGAGTGGAATATCTCCAAGGATTTAGCTATGGATAGGAGCGCTTGGAGATTGGCAATCAACGTGCCGGAACCGTGACCTCTTTTTGTCTCACTTTATGTCCTTTTTTGTGTCTCCCTGTTTCTCGTCTCTTTTGGGTTTCATCTCTAGCCTACCCCAACTTGCTTGGGACAAAAGGCTATGTTGTTGTTGTTGTTGTAAAGTTAGCACAATTTTTAAACAAAACAAAACATCTAAAAAGGAAAAACTGCCTGGGCCGACTTCACCCAGCTCGGCCCAGCTTGGCGCAGCGCACGCGCGCGGCCCAGACGCGGCGGCAGGCGCGCACGGCGCGCGCGCGGCCCAGGCGGGGCGAGGCCCGTGCGGCACATGGCCCAGCAGGCCCAGCAGGCCGCCCACGCAGTGAGGTTAGGCGCGCCTGACAGCTAGGGCCCACTTGCCAGTGAGAGGGAGGCAGGGGAGCGGCCGGACCGGACCGGAGCTCACCGGCGGTGGGGTCGCCGGCGGCGAGGACGGCACTGGAGAGATCGCCTCGGCCTCCCGCGTCGATCTAGGTAGGTTAGGAAGGGGCGCTCGGCTGCTAAGCATGACGGCGGCGAGAACAGCAGCTCCGGCGGCGGGACGCATGGCGGCGGCGAGAACAGCGGCTCCGGCGGAAACGGCTCAAATCGACCAATGGTCACTGGTGCGAGCTACTACAACCCAAGGCGAAGCTAAATTCCAAGAGAGGGATAGGAGGGGATGGTGGAGACGCGCTGACCACGCGAGCCCGAGCTCGGCGGCCATGGCGCCCATGGCGCGGAAGAGCACGGGGAGGCTTACCTAAGCTCGAGCAGCAACGCAGCTGCGATGCTGGAAAGGAAGAGGGACCTCCGCCGTTGCTCTGCGCGCGGTGAATTGGAGAAAGGTGCGGTGGCGGGGCGAATTTCGTCGGCGGCGGCGGCTATGCTCCCTGCTGTTCGCTGGCTTTGCAGAGAGATGAGCAAGGGAGAGAGTGAGCGTGGGAGGGAGAGAGAGCGAGAGGAGAAGGCCAACTTCGCTCCTCCACGCCCAGAACGCGTGGGAAGGCCAGTCCAGCGCCGGTGAAGGGCCTCCACGCGTCGACGGTGACAGTGAAGCAGCCGAGAAGCTGCTGTCGACCGGCACTGTTCATGACTGAAATCCTCACTTTTCTCAGCTCTCTGTCTCCCCACTTGGGCAACGAAAGGCTAAACCAATTGCACAGTGATACAGAGCTACATGAGCACATCATATTTGCTCAAAGGACCAAGGACTAAAACTCAAAGGTTAAAAAGATTTTAAGTTTTGAAAATACCTACCTTGAAACTGAAATTTCATCATATTCAGTTAAGTCAGTGTTTCACTGTAATTGATTAGCTACTTAGGCAATTTATTTAAGCTCTAAACATTGTTCCAACAGTGTAACTAAGGGTTCCATGTCAAAGTACAAGCATCATTCCAATTCACAAAGAAGAATTACACAAACCTTATTAATAAAATTTGATTGTATAAATTCCCAAAGATTGAACTTTCTAACTGTATTTCCCTACTTAGAAAGGTTTTGAAAGATTCAAAACAACACTAAAGCATTACAAAATCACAAATGCGTCACTATCAGAGGGGTAATTAAAATGATGAGGCGCCTCCGCTTTTTGCGCGGCAGCTTAACCGCGTCGACACCGACGCTCGCCGTACCTTGCCCCAGCTGGCTCCTCTCCGCCACCGCCGCGTCGATCACCGGCCGGGCCCCGCCAGGTCCCGCCGCCGCGCACGCCACGTGCCGCCACGCGCGGCTGCCCGCCTAGCTAGCTCACCCTCGTCTTCCTTTCTTTCCCTCTTTAGGCCTCGTTTAGTTCAGAGAATAGGGGAGAAAAACACTCTATCAGAATTTCTATAGCATTTCGTTTGTATTTGGTAAAAATTATTTAAATTTTGACTAACTAGGCTTAAAATGTTCGTCTCGCAAAGTACAACAAAACTGTACAATTAGTTTTTGATTTCATCAACATTTAGTACTCCATGCATTTGCTGACATTTTAATGTGATGGAGAATCTTCTTTTTGCATAGTAAAATTTGGGGAGAATTGGAGCAGAGGTTATTTCCCCGACCAGTCCGCGCGCCCGCGGCTCGCGGAAAGGCTCCGGCCGCCCGCGGCGTACGTGGCGCTCGTGCTCCTCCTCCGGCCACGCCGCCGCGCTATCTATGGCTGCTTTATTTATTTGCCCGGCGGGTCGGCCGGCCGGTGGATCTCAGAGTGACACTACTGCTGTGTGTATCGTGTATCGGTGTGTGTCGTCAGCACTGGATCATCATGGCGATCTTTACTGCTGTATATAATACTTGTTGCCTTGGGGCTAATTGATTGAATTCTTATCTTGATCTGATGGATCGTGAAGCCTATAACAATCACCACCCGGATCGATCGTCCGGTCTTATCCGGCAGAGAGCCATTGCCCATTGGTCTCCCTTTCGGAGCTATCTGGGGCCATGATGGCCTCCGATCCTCTGACTCCAACACCTGCACTTCTCCTCCTAAATTTCACTATACAAAAAGAAGATTCTCCGTCACATCGAAATATCGGCACATATATGAAGTACTAAATGTAGATGAAATTGAAAACTAATTATACAGTTTTATTGTACTTTGCGAGACGAACATTTTGAGCCTAATTAGTCAAAGTTTGGACAATTTTTATCAAATACAAACGAATTGCTACCATGCACATTTAATGCGCACTGTAGCGGATTCGGGTGTCCCAATTCGGGAACTGAACAAGGCCATTGTGGGCATCCCATCTGCTGATCTGCAGTAAGTAAATGTACATGTACATCATCCATCCGTGATCGATCGATCTTCGATGCTGATGCTGATGATGCCGAGAACGAAAAAGCATGGATGGCTCCCAGTTCCAGCGTGTGGCTCCAAGCGCGCGCCCGGCCGGGCTCATTCCATTTGTCGGCAATTATATATATCTCCATCCTAATAACGACCAATGTGTGGGTGGCTATGCTAATTTATGTGTTTATATAGATTATATTTCGCCATAAGCCGATCGCCAAGACATCATTCTGAAAACTTCAGACGCAGCGTGTAATCATGCATGCATTTCCATTGCTCATAAAGCTATCTGCTCGATGAGTTCAGTGAAACTGATATTTTATTATTCTCAACCTACCACTGATACGGAAAACATTGTGTGCATATCTATATCTCTTATAAAGATAAACCCTATTAACAATTTATTTTACCATACAAAGTGTCCACATCAGCATCCACAACACATTCAACTATCTCGCCATGGAAAATGTCCACATCAGCATCCACTGACACATCCAACTAACACATGCCATTATATCTTTATTCAAGCTATTCACATTAGCAAACCACATCATTTACTAATATATATTTAGTTGTCCACATCAAAATACTAAAAACATCCATTATATTATGATATTTATTCAATCATATTAGTAAATATAAGATGTATAATTTCATCAGCGATTCCTGCAGTGACGTGTGGGACATTCTTCTAGTATTATATACTGGAAAACCCGGCTTATTAATTCCTTAGTCACACGGTTCTATTTAGCCCTAAATCACACATCAATAGATCTTGTGCAGATCTTGGTTTCAGGGGATTTATTTATTCATGTGTCTGTGCATATTACTTGCAATATATATCATCAGGATGTCTTCTCCTCCAAATACAGTCAGTAGTGTGCTCCCATCGTTTCCAAATACAATATATAATAAGGGGCCGTTTGAATTCCTTCATTTTAAAGGATTTAAAATCTACTTAATGGATTAGACTATTTGGCTTGGAATTTGACATTCCATAACTTTCTCAAACTCACAAATAAGTCTATCTCAAATTCATAGGGTGGAAGATGGAAATGGATTCTATAGATCACTATGCTATAATTCTACTCTCCAACTTATAGCACACTTTTCAACTCGCTTCCCTACAATAGAAATACAACATATAAGTTTGTCCCTTGTATGCTAAACAATAAATATACAAATTTATTCCATATACAACTATATTAGCTTAATAAATCTATGTCTAAATTGTAATTATTAGAATGAATTCAATTCCAAAGATCCAAATGGCCCTAAGATCTTTTCTTTCTTCCTTCGTTCCTTTCTTTTTTTTCTCTTTTGAAATGAGTCTAGCAGGAGAACTGCCGATTATATTAAAAAAAGCAGCCCAGACTAGGTAGAACAACGAAACAATAAAACAACACAACAAAACGACAACAACTAGTTTTAGAACCTTTCAGAAAACTACAAAAAATACACTCCACCAAAAGTTTAATTTTATTCGTTCCTAAATAGCATATAGGTTGTCATCTCCCTACAGACCAAGCCATCGACCGTGGACAAAATAACTTGTAGTAATGGTCGGCCATCCCTACACCCAAGGCTCACACCCAGAACCTTTAAAAGCATAATCTTAATTGCTTGATCTACCTCCTAGTATTGAGGAAGAAATAGTGACAAAAAATCCAATTTCGGCGAATCCCATAGACCGACGGTCATACTTTGGCCGGTCATCCCAACACCATAACTCGCACCTAGAACCCCCAAAATAGAATCTCTGTCATCTTCTCTACCTCTCAGTTTTCTCAGACATAAAAAGATTGTTTGGAGATCCAATTCCGATGACAGGCGAAAGCGGAGGCGTCAATCAGGGCCAATGCGACCAGAAAAAATGGCACCAATAGCGAGTATCGGTCATTCAGTCCATATTTTTTTTGTTAGAGTGGAGTTTTTTTTTCCATCATACAAAAAAACAAGATTGAGACCCCGTTTGGTTGGGCTTTTGAACCTGCTTTTGCTTTTACAAAAGCCAAAAGCCAACCAAAGGGCCCAAAAGCCACAGATGCTTTTGCCCAAAAGCAGCTTTTATTCTAGTACAAAATAAAAGCAGGTTTCCCCTTGCTTTTAGCTGCTTTTGGGCTAAATATTTACCCACCTACCACTAGTTATGATAGGTACTAGTTCGTTTTTTCTTTTCTTTCCCCATCCGCTACTGTTCCTATTCCCGTTGGAGGCTGGCGAGGAAACACGATGGCGCAGCGGCAGCACTCTTCCCCGGCCGGCCAGCCGTCGCGGTCCCAGCCGAACATTCCCACACCGGGCCTTCCTCTCCAGCCGCCGGCGCCAGGCCGGTGTGCCCCAGGCGGATGGCGCGGTCCTCTCCCGGGTGGGTGGCGCGGTCCCCTCCCCGGCGAGCGGCGTGGCCAGCCCTAGGCGGGTGGCGTGGCCTCTCCTTGCCGGATCTGGGGAAGTTGAGGTCGAGCAGGCGGTGTGATCTTCACTTCTCCATGGACGCGAGCTCGGCCTCTCCTTGCCGGATCTGGGGAAGATGAGGTTGAGCAGGCGGCATGACCTTCCCTTCTCCATTGACGTGAGGTCGGCCTTCTCCCACCCTCCGCGTGTCGAAGCCTAGGCGCGGCCTCCTTCCTCCCTTCGATGGCGTGTGTAACATCCTAAAATTTGCTTCTTTGGAAATAGAGCTAAAATGAGTTAATTTTGACTTTTTGTGCTCACGAAAACATAGGGAAATAATATTTTCACTAAATTGAAATTTATCATAAGGTTTAGCAAGTTGTTGATGCATTCATGCTGATGCATTTGTGTTTTTGTATTGCTTGGTTTTGACCAAAGATCAAAATGAATTCAAGTTGTTCTTTCAAAATGCGTTTAGGTCGATTTTCATTTCCCGATATACATATATCATTTTTCTACAATCAGATTCCTTGTTTCTCACCTCAAGTTTTCGTTGAGAGCTTCCTCAAATATTTTAGTTGTAACCCAAATCACTCCTTCCAGTTTCTCGTCCGTCAATCAACCTCTACAACCTTCTCAGGAATTTTTCCGGCTTTTATGTACCTTGTTTCTACTTGTCTGTGAGCATAATCTTATTCTTAGATACTCCAAATTATCTTATCATGAGCTCTAAATACTTTATTTGGGTTCCTCATGTTCCATAATGTCTCTGAAAAATTTCTCCGAATTTTCGGAGCTTTCGGAGTATTTTTCGCGGCTTAAATAATAATTCTGAACTTTTCTAGAATTATTTTATCCACGAAAATAATTAATTCCAAAAATAATAAATTTCTCATTTTTTCCAACGCTCAAAGCCCATGTGCAATAATACTAATAAATCTCAAAGGCCCATACATTTATTTACTAATGGGCTTTAATAATTAATTAGGCCTATTAGTAAAGACGGAGGGTGCAACATCAATTAGTACCATATTGCTAGTTGATGTGAAGGCGAGGAGTTTTCTCCCAATAAGTATGGACCTACCCATTGGGTAAAGCACACCAAAACTAACGTAAGGAAAGCCCCTAGTTTGGGAAATCTCTCGTATAGTAAACTATATTTTTTCCTCCTTCTCTTACCACCATCCAACGAAGCCATCAGGCTGTCTAGCACAAACCGAAACTTCCACCATGGTTGCTCGTGAGAATACGTTCTACTTCAAGAAGAAGAGAAAGAGGTATTTACTTGAATTCCACCGTCTAGATCACATTAAAAACCAGATTTTGATTTATTTTTGAAATTAAAATTCTAGGTATTTACAAAACTGCCACTATCTTGTTAAGGCCATATCTTCTACGTTTTAACTCCATTCTGACCCGTTCAAATTGCGTAAGATTTGTAATTTCATAATCTACATGTTAGTGCTACTGTTGGTTAGATTTTCCACCTTTAAGATTTGTTGTTAGATTTAATCTATTGTTTTACTAAAGAGAATCTCGTTTAATTCATAAATTATTTGTTTTAATTCCGAATTAGTCCGTTCAAATTGCAATGGATTTATAACAACATGAACTACGTATTAGTATTAATGTTTTCTTTATCAAAATCTCTAGAATTTCATAGTTTAGATCTAACTTGATTAATAACTGTGCAACTAGATTTATAAATAAAATATTATTGATTTCTCCTTTAGTTTTCTAAATTTAAATGTAATTTAGCCTAAGTCACTTTTGAATATCTATAAAAAGTATTTTATCCTATATATATGATTTTATATAGTTAAAACAAATGAGACCTATAATTTTTCGTTTTATACAACAAAATCTTTCGGTAGATGTATCTTTTCAACCATAGTTTTGATTAGCGTGCTTTTCGCGTCTATGTGTTCGTAGCAACATGTAGAGTCTCTTTAAAACCTTTTCACTTGATTATTTCATATGTTTGGTGTACTGTTCTAATTTAGATCTATTGTTTGCTTCGTGTATGATTGTATGGACGCTTGTGTGGTGCTTTATAATCATGTCCAGTCGGTGAGATTTACGTGATAATCAAGAAGCAGTTCATTGAAGGTTTCGATTTGAAAAAGGATCTAAGTTAAGGCAAGTATAGCATGTGATTGTCCTTGTTACCTAATCACTTTTAAAGCAATTAAATCACTATGAATGTGTCTCCTTGTTAAGGATGCCTTAGAAATTGATCTTGTACCTTGTCGCCTATGGTTTTGCATTGGGTAGCTATTGCTAGTGCTCAACATAAACTATGATTTTGTAATTTGACTAATGGAATATGCAATAACATTAAAAGATGACTTTTTAGTAACATAATGAAAGAGGGCTAGAGCCTTGGGCTATCTTTTGGTGCTCTAGTTTCTCTCTATAAGGACTTATCTGTAAGCGAACATCCGGGACTTACAGTACATCTGTGAGGGCTATATGGTTCTGGCTTTAGTCATATAAGAGGACCTTTTCTAGCTTGTTAGAGGTTATCCGAAAGGGCGCAAAAGGGGTGTTTCTCGGGTTGGGTGTAGTGTGGCTTCTGTTCTTATGTGTATAGGCTGCGCGTCATTATGCCATACGGAAGGGGAGCTCTACATTCGCAGGTTACAGAAACCTAGTGGCCCTAACTTGTTAGAGGAACCTTGGAAAGACTTCGTAGTGAAACCTGTCTGCCTATTGAGGCCTTACAAACCTCGGGCTTACAGGGATTACGACTCACAGTGAAAGTGTACAACCTCTGCAGAGTGTAAAACTGGTATATCAGCCGTGCTCATGGTCACGAGCGGCCTTGGACCCTTACGGAATAGATAATCACTATTGAACTGTAATATGCTTATGTTTTTTCTATTCATTCTTCATATTACCTGATCATATGTTTATTCTGGGATTAAAGACAACTTGATGCTACTCATATGCTAAAACTATGCCAACTAAAAGCTACATGCAGTTAAACCCGTGTCATGCCTCTTGAGCCTCATGAACCCCATGTTATGCTTGTTGAGTTCGACATTGACTCACCCTTGCTATTTTTCCCACATCTCAGGAAAGGTACCAGACTGCTAGATTCTGGAATTGTTAGGCTTGTGATCAACCAGTCAGTTTGATCCTGGAGTGAAGGTTACACCCGGTGTTCGGAGTTGTCTTGCCGTTGTGTTGCTCTCTAAGGTTATATCTTATACTACTGTGTTATGCTTAATAAACATTTGTCTCTTTATATTACACTTATCTGCGGCTATATGTGAGATTTGACTTCTTTATTTCACATATAGTGTGTATCTAGTTTTGTCCTTAAAACTGGGTATGACAGCGTGGCCCCTCCCCTGTAGTGCTGCTCGACAGCGGCCCGGCCTCCCGGCGACCTGTCCCCTGCAGTGCCATACGTGAGATTGAAGAAGACAAGCAAGTGAGAGATTGACATGTGGGGTCAGCTAATGTGTGGGTCCCGTGGACAGCTGCTTTTTCCAAAAGCTACACCTGTGCTACCAAAGGGCTTTGAGCTTCTTCAAAAGCACATAAGTCACAGTAGCTTTTCAAAAGCCCAAAGCTCACAGCAGCTTTTGTAAAAGCTACAGACCAACCAAACAGGCCCTGAGAGTAGGTTTACCCAACTGCTGGAGATGCTCTAAAACTTGTTTTTCTTGTAAACTTTTAATATACGCCATGGTCTATGTAACAAAAAATGATTATATTTAGAGAATACTTTCAATTATGAGGTCACTGTATTGTTCTTTCTTTTATTAATAGGTTATGTTTTACACTATGATGTGAGCTAAACTTTTTCATTCTTCAAATATCTGCATGCTTTTTTATAGAGATTCAAGCAAGTTTGTTCATGGACTTGCAAGTAGACTTAATTTTTGCAGGTTACGCCAGTAATCCATAGAATGAAGTCTTTTACATAGTGAAGGGGTCAACTGAACAATCACATATTATATTCTAATAAAAAAGACTACAGACAACATTTCGCATAAAGAGAACGAAAAGGAATTCTGCACTGTCGTAGTAAACTCATCACAAAGTTTGTTCCTCGCCACTACATGTCAAACTGGTTTATTATTAGTTTTATTTATAGATAGGTTTTGCAGTGCGTGATTAAAACGGTTGCATTACCAGTTGACGAGGGCACTGACCAACCTATTGTTTTCCGTTTTCCCTGCTAGCCTCCTGAAAAATAGAACATCTGAGATTGAGATGACCACCATCAATGTCATTTGTCAACACCAACACTGTAGCAGATATACATATAAGCATAATACTTTAGGGGGTGTTTAGATGTAAAAAAATTTGGAATTTTGCTGCTGTAGCACTTTCGTTTGTATTTGGCAATTAGTGTCTAATCATGGACTAATTAGGTTCAAAAGATTCGTCTCATGATTTACAACTAAACTGTGTAATTAGTTATTTCTTGTATCTATATTAAATGCTCCATACATGCGTCTAAAGATTCCCCCTGTTCGGCTGAGCTTATCAGCACGGCTTATCAGCTGTGGAACAGTGTTTTTCTCTCACAGCAAATCAGCCACAGCCGGCTTATAAGCCAAAAACAGTCTGCCGAACAGGGCCATTATGTGATGGAGAGAGTGCGTAAAAATTTGGAATTTGGAAGGGAAGTAAACCAGGCCGACAGTATACTCCTTAATCAGCGGGCAGTCACGCATCCTGAATTCATTACGCCCTGCTGGTGAGAATTTTTTTTTATTTTTAGCCCAAATTTGAAACAAATTTTAAATTTAACCCGTCTTTCAAAAAAAATTTAAATCTAACCCGTTTGGCCCCGCCACCATGCATGGCGGGGCAAATGCACTGTACCCCGCCATGCATGGTGGCGGGGTGCACCTCCGACGTGGCAGGGGTGGCAGAGCACCTCGCCAGCGTGGCAGGGCTGTACCCCGCCACCCATCATGGCGCGGCCGGGGCAGCCGGGGGGCGGTGTGGCGCGGCCGGGGCGGCCGGGGCGCGGCGGAGCTCCTCCGGCGGCGCGGGGACGGCGCGGGGACGACGGGGGGCGCCGGGACGAGGCCGGGGCGCCCGGAGGCCGGTGGGCCGCGGCCGGGGGAGCCCGGGGACGGTGGGGCGCGGCCAAGGCTTCTCCGGCGGCACGGAGACGGCGCGGGGAGGCCGGAGGCGGCGGAGACGGCGGGGAGGCGCGGGGAGGGCGGAGAGGCGCGGGGATGGCGGAGATAGAGCGGGCGGGGGCGAGGCCGGGGCGCGGCTTATATTTAAGCCGCGCCCCGCCGTCACCGGTGGCGGGGTACACCCCGCCATGATCCGTGGCGGGTTAGGCGTACCCCGCCACCCATCATGGCGGGGTATGCCCCGGGTGCCCCGCCACGTCACCATGCCACGTGGACCTGCACCCCGCCACCATGCATGGCGGGGTACAGTGCATTTGCCCCGCCATGCATGGTGGCGGGGCCAAACGGGTTAGATTTAAAATTTTTTTGAAAGACGGGTTAAATTTAAAATTAGTTTCAAATTTGGGCTAAAAATAAAAAAAAATTCGCTGGTGACAGGAGAGACCTGCACGTACGTACGCCTGATTGAACAGGGCATTGTTTATACACTCCTTGCCATGCCTGCCAGGCCACCGGGCCATGCAGAGACCGAGAGGGACAGCTAGCGTCGCCCAACGTCACGCACAAACCTATCTGCAGCTGCATCTGCCTCCGTCTCCATTTGGCCGTCGTCCCGTCGTCGTCCAGTCCATGTGTCGCGCCACCGGTTCCCCCGGGCGTCGCCATCGCCGGTCACCTCACCCCCACTACGCGCCCTGCCGGAGGCCGGAGGCATGTATATATAGACCCTGCCTCACCAGCCTACGCTTCCCACCCAACCACTGATCGCTCTCCAGCTACTATTCTCACCTGCACCACTTCTTCTCTTCCACGACCCCTCGCGATCCAAGACGAACGAGACACCTAGCTATAGCCTTCCCAGTTTGACTATATATCTGGTAGGTGATCAGGTCAGGCATGGCGAGCGCGACGACGGAGCAGCGGGCCAGCCTCATCGTCGACGGAGAAGAGGATGAGCAGCAGCAGCAGCAGCAGCAGCTTGACGACCTTGTTGGCCGCGCCGCCGTGGTGGCGAGGGAAGTAAGCAAGCGGGTGTCTCGCCTGGCCGTCGAGGGAGGAGGAGGCGACGCCGCCGCACGCCGCCAGCAGAGCGTCTTGAACATCGGCGGCGGAGGCGGCGGTGTCGTCGGCAGGCCAGCAGGGAACGGGCATCATCAAGGGGCCGACGCGGGGGCGCCGCGTTGGCGGCGCTCGTTCACGGCCGACGCGCGGACGCTGCCGCCGCCGCACGCGTGGCTGGCGATCGAGGACACGAGGAAGCAGCAGAAGCATCAGGAGCACGACGACAGCGACGAGCAGTGGGCGCGGCTCTTCCGTGGCGGCGGGAGCGGGGCGCAGCAGCAGCATCAGCAGCAGATGCAGAGGCGGAGCAGCTTCAGCGTGGTGCGGCGGGAGCGCACGGCGCGGGAGGCGTGGCTGGACCGCGCGTGGGAGATGAAGCGGAGCTGGCACCAGCGCAACGGCGGCGCCCCCGACGCGGACACCCCCGTGGTGGTGGTGGTGGGGACGTCGCCGAGGGCGTCGTCGTCTTCCGACTCCCAGCAGCATCAGGCCAGCGGCGGTGGCGGGGTGGCCATGGACGTGGAGGAGGTCCGCGCGTGCCGGGACCTCGGGCTGGAGCTGCCCTCCGACTGCACCGTGGAGATCCAGTGCTACGGGCTGTCCGGCGGCAGCAGCCCCACCCACACCACCGGTACCCCCGGCAGCGGCGCCGACTCACCCTGCGCCCTCTCCAGTCCTCCTGGTACGTACTACCATAGTACCATCATCTATTGATCGTTTATTCTGAAACTGAAACGTGCTAGAAATGAATTCATCACAGACTAGAATATATATACTTCGAATTTAAGGTGTTTTCCCCATATTAAAATCCAAGAACAACAAATCGCGTTTCTTGACGTCCCTCATGTATATAGCTAGTAGTAGTACTATACATGTGGCGCAAACAGTATCTAAGAAGGTACAAGGAGGAGAGAGAAATAGAAGAGGTACAATACATTAGAAGTTGTAATCACCTGTAGTTTATTTGAACATCGGTTCAAAGAGTAAGCAATAATACTTTTAGCGTGGCTATTTGGAAGAGCGAAAGACGACAGCACACAGCAGGAGAGAAAGTTGTTGGTCATGCATGATACTAATATGTAGTGTTTAGGCCCTGTTTGGATTTATTATGTGATAATACTTATCTGGCTATTAGCTCATTATCTGATTTGGTCCAACTAGTGGGATAGTTGTTATCAAAAGCTTAAACTAACAATTAGCTAGTCTATTTATCTCAACCTGTTTGGATCCATAAGAGATAATTATTAGCAGATAACTACTATCTATATAGATCCAATCAGGGCCTTAAAGATAGGGATTTGCTAACCTGAATTTTGGCTTCCTTTCAAACGATTGTGGTTCAGGGGCTGTAAAGTTTTCAGGGTAATGTAGCACATGTTTAACTATAGCAATTAATGTCCAATCATGGACTAATTAGGCCTAAAAGATTCATCTCGCAAAATACATGCAAAGTGTGCAATTAGTTATTTATTTATCTATATTTAATGCTCCATGCACGTCTCCAAACATTCGATGAGATGTGGTGTAAAGTTTTTGGGTGGGAACTAAACACCCTCTGTTATTGTATATGTTTTATACTAAAATTGTAGTTTTAGTTCGTTGCAATTTATGTAAACACGATCTACAATTTTCGGTTATGAGAATAAAAAACACATTAGACAAAACCACAAACTTGACAAAATCTGGTTTGGGTTGGCACAAAGACAATTAACAATTTACAATTATTTCTATAGTCAGATAAGGACAAAAATTTGATATGTTAGGCACCTGTAAAATAGGAAAAGTGCTTAATATAATAGGAGCCGTATTAGCAGCACGACAGATGTTAAAACACTGAAGCGAAGCAAATTTTATTACTACGGAGTTTGGTGACATGCCTTCCTTTTGTACTTTGGTAGACGAATAAACACTAGAGTTCCTTAATAATAGCTAAGCTTCTAGTACCTTGCATGGCGGGCATGGCATGGCATGGCAGCAGGACGACGACGAGTTCTCTGCCGGGTCAGCAAGGGCACTGCTGGCTGCAGGACTCCATTAACTAGGGAGAGGATTAGCTTAATCACCTACGACCGCTTGCTTTCCGGCCCCTGCTTCGTCGTGGCAATTAAATCCATCGCTGTTGACAGGGACGACCACTCCATTTGCATAAATATATTCTCCGACTCCGATCCACTGCCGGTATGGTACGGTCGCCATCCAGCTGCTAATCTATCATCATAAACCACGTTCCCGCACCGGTCCGGCGAGTCGGCCAGCGATCGCCACCATGCATTATATGCATGGCTTAATTTAGCTGGCCAGTTAATCCGATCCCTGTGTGTCACGATCCGCCGTCATCATGAGATTCATCGATCTCACATGATGCTGGATAGAGATAGCTATGCATGGTTATTATTACTACTCGCCATCGATTAGTTGTTGCGTCTATGTATTCTAAATTTTTCTTCCTTAATTTTTTTCCTGAACAAACGCGTTATTAATTATTACAGGAGGAGGAGCGGATCCGATGGACGTGAAGGCTCGGCTCAAGGTGTGGGCGCAGGCGGTGGCGCTTGCTTCCACCACCCATCTCACCTCATGATACGCTCCGCAGGGGCTGCACTGCATCGGATCAAATTTAGTTGAACAAACAAACTGGAGTGTCTCGTTATAAGTTTTTTTTATGTATTTAGCCATATATATATAAGCAAATGCATGGGTGTATGTATACCGCGCTTTTTTCTTTTCTTTTCTTTTCTTCCAAATTACATATACATTCCAGATAGCTAGTATATATATACGTATCTAACTAATCTCCGCGTGTAAGTGTCCTATAGTCTACTAAGTAGAGTACTTACTCTTCGATTTGGAATGTGTAAGCGTCCAGTGTGTGGGAGACACATTATATAAGCGTGGCTTGTGTGTGTTGTGTGTGTGTGTGTGCAAGGAATTGTATTAATGTAAGCTCTACCCTTTTTAACAAAGCTGAGAACAAATATATTTTATGCACACACACACACAAGGTGTCGTCCAAAGCAATCACATGGGAGAGCTTTCTTGTGTGTAGGCCAACGGTGGCCATCATCACCTATGACATCCCATTTTAATTTCAGTCGCGGATGGAGACTCAAGGGACCACTCACGCACGATTATGAGCCCTGACGGACCCGCCCCCGCCGCTGGCGCCGGCGCCGGCGCCCACCACCCCCACCGCCCTCTCCTCTCCCTCCCCCTCCCCCTCCCCCTCCCCTCCCCTCCCCTCCCCTCGGCTGGAGGCCCTGCGACCGCCGCCCTCGCTCGAGACCCCGCCGCCGTCTCACCTGGGCCGGGACCGGCAGTTGGAGCTCTGTTGCTCCCAGATCCGGCCGCTGAGGCGCTCTCCCCGCCGCAGGAGCCCCGGTCCCCGCCGCCTGGCGCCTCCAGCTGGGCCACATCGGGGGGATTCATCGGTGCCGCCACCGCGGTCGCCTCCTGCGGCGGCGCCTCTCCGCCTCCCCGGCCGGTAGCGGACGCGCGGGGATGCGTGGGGGCCAGGTCCGGGCCCTCCTCGATGCTGCCGGTGCAAGGCGTTGGTGCCACGGACCTCTCCGCTCCGGGACTGGCGATGGCCGCTGCGGGGTCGTGGCCTGCATCCGCCGACGCTGGGTCATCTCCAGGGTCGCCATGCCGTCCGACGCAGGCCACTGTGCCACCGCCGGCAACCCCAACCTCCTCCCTCTCGGCGGCCGTGGCTCCTTTCTGGGCTGCCTCGGGAGGCCGTCCGAAGCACCGCCGGTGGGCGGATGACGACGACGACGAATCCTGCGACGACCGCCCCTCGAGCTACCTCGACGCCGTGCTTCACTCTGCGACAGCGGTCACGACCCCCCACCCCCGTCTCGTGATGGAGCGGGCTCCATTCGGCAGGGGCGCTGTCGTCGACGGAGGAGGCGCAGCCGGCCGTGTCTGCAGCTGGTGAATGGCTTGCCCGTGCGGCCTGTGGAGGGTCGCCTCCCCGCTCGCCAGCGCATCGGCCGCCGTGGACGGGTCTCCGCCCCCAACGCAGATGGGTGGCGGGAGATACTCCACCGGCAGCAGAGGGGCCCGTCGGCCACATCGACTGAGCTTCGTTCCGGCCAAGTGCTGCCCCAGCAGCCTCGGAAGATCCCCGCGGAACTTCTCGGGCGTTGCTTCAACTGCCTGTCCTACTCGCATCGAGTAGCGACTTGCCGGTTACCTCGACGTTGTCTGCGCTGCCGCGGTCTCCTCCACCTCGCCAGGGACTGCAGGCACCCGAGGCATGCCGCGGCCCAGCGCGCGCCCCACGGCCCGCAGGGCGCAGAGGGGACCGCGCAGTGTATCGGTGATCGCGCTTCGGGCGGTCGTACATTGGTTCGTTCCGATGGGCCGGCGGACCTTGGTGGTTCACTCGGTCTTGGTGGAGCCACGACGAGCACCACAGCCCCCGCCATCGGTGGTCGACGGCGGCGAGGGCAGGGACGACGCGAGCGTAGGAGGCGTCGCGGGAGGTCAACAGGGTCCATCGACGAGTTGCCCAGTGGGACGGGCATCGCCCAGCCGGACGCCAGCGCGGCGGCAACGGGTGTCGCCACCGATGACAATGGTTGTTCGGCCGGCGCCGCCCAAGCACCGACGGGCTCCACCGTGGGGGCGCCCACGCTCTGCCTCCCGGAGCACGGCCCGCTTATGGAGGCGATGTGCGCGGGCGATGGTCCTCCCACTTTGGTCGTCTCCTTCGACCCCATACTAGAGGAGCTCCTAGCCGCCGCGTTCGTCGTGAGTTGCTCTGTCGAGGCCGCCCTCAGGGTTTGTGGACCCGCCTCTGGTGGCAGTTGTCCTCTCACCTCGGCCGTCGGCGCCGATGCTGACGCAGCTCACATCTCCTCGGGTGGGGTATCCCAACGTCGAGGTGGGCGACGTGGCCGCCCCCCGGGTTTTGCGGAGCCGCCTCCGGTGGCGGCTGTCCCCTCGCCTCAGCCGTCGGCGCAGGAGTTGGCGCTGCTCACGCCTCCTCAGGCGGGTCAGCTCGACATCGAGATTGGTGACGAGACGCCCACGCTGCGCGAGGCTGTTCGGCGCCTCGCACGGTTTCTTGATGAGGTACGGGTCGAGCGGGAGCCGCCCTTGATTGCCTCTCCACCGCGACAGAGGGCGAGAGTCAGGAGGCCCCTACCTGTCAGGCGCAGGAGCACACGGATTGCCGCTCAACCACCGGCACACGTGCTGGCCTCCCGGCGGGGCGAGGTACTTCTCCAGCAGCGATTGGGGATTGCGCCGCCGGCCGCTACGGTTTCACCTGCGCCCAAGGGAATTCTCGACGCCTGGCGTTCTAGGACCTTGTCGTTGAGCCAGGTGGAGGCCCTTGACACGTTGTTTCCAGCGTTCAACGGGCGCACGTGTGAGCTCTTCGTGGAAGACCCGTAGGGCGCGGCGGTGTTCGCATGTTGGTTGTTCCATTTATGTAATATCGAACTGGAGAGCAGTCTGCTAGGTTGGTCCGGATGTTAGACCACCTAGCGCGCTAGGTGCGTGTTGTTTGTTCTGGAAAGTGTATGGGTGGTGTGCGTGTCGTATTTTACAACTCTTCTTAATGGAATGATACGCAGCTCTCCTGCGTATTCGAGAAAAAAAAGACATCCCATTTTATTTCCCCTAAAGTTGGCATGTGTCGTCGTTTGTATAACGATAATAATTTTGCAAGGGTGTCCATCATGTGACTCCTGTCCAGAAGCGGCTTTACCTGCACATGACCGGCTCCCATCTATCTTAAAGAAGCCACTCCGCTCATCCTTTAGCCCCCTTCCCTCACCGCAGCTTCCGTTCCATCGGTTGCGACGCGCCTCTGCCCGAGCAGCGCCCCCGCCCCCGCCCCGCACACGCCGCACCTCTGCCCAAGCCGTGCGCGCCCCAGCTACGCCATGCTCCATTCACTATCGCGCCCTACTCCGAGATCCAGAGCGGTGAGAACCAGAGCGATGAGATCCGAGCGCCTCCATCCTTCTCTGGTGCCAGCTTGTGCAAGACTGGTGGCCTTTGATTTACTGTTGTGCCCCACTCCGAGATCCGAAGCGGCGAGATCCGAGCGCCTCCATCCTTCTTCGGCGCTAGCTCATGCAAGACCGGCGGCCTCCCCCTCTCTCTCCACGCCGATGAGGCTCCATTCGCCCAAGTAGGAAGAAGATGTTGCGCTAAAAGCATGTTGCAAAGGGTATGTTTCAAGTGTTTCATGTGTTTCATACGCATGTTGCAAGTGTTTCATATGCATGTTGCAAGTGTTTCAGGTGTTTCATATGGATGTTGCAAAAGTATATCGGGGATGTTGCATGTGTTACAATGAATACACACGTATGTTGTAAGTGTATGTTTCAAGTGTTTCAGGTATTCCAGTCGGATGTTGCAACTGTTTTTATTTGGATGTTGCAAAGTAGATCTGGATGTTCATATGTTACAATGCCTTTACATGTATGTTGCAATTTTATGTTCCAAATGTTTCATTTTGTTTTCAAATACATGTTTGTTGACGGTCCTTAAGTATCAATTATAACTATCAAATAAATAGAGAAAAGGATCCAAATGAAACCAACACCTAGACTTAGGGTTTTATCTGACAGAATTCCACGAGTTTTGCTGTTTATCTATTTCTGCAGGGGGTTATCAGGAAATACGGAAGAAAGGCCCACATGTCGGATTAATGATGGGATATTAACCGAACACGTAATTATCTTACATCTAGAAGAGTCCAGAAGCCACGAGAACGAATGGGAGGCGTAACGGAGCCGGACACAGGGCGCCCGCCCTGGTCCTTAGGGCGCCCACCCTGGCCCCGGAGCCAATCAGGCTCCGCCTCGAGGATTATGCTCCACCGACCTAGAGGATCAAGGAAAACCGTCCGTTCAATGTCGGTTTGATCTAACGGCCCAGATTCATCCGAAAGGGCTATATAAGCAAGGCCCCTGCCCCTTGGAGGAGAGGCCCTCGTCTCATACTTCAAACCCTAATTCAGGAGGAGAGCCTCTGATCAAGCCCTAGAGCCACCACATCAACTAGATCTCTAGTTAGCATAGCTACATAGGATTAGAACTAGAAGGAGTCAATCTTCGATTGGTTCCCGGATCTGTCAAGAGGATTCTTGGTAATTCCTCTATTGTTCTTCAATTGTTCATCATTGTTCTTCAATATTATGAATATGACTTTGTTCTATTTCAATATATTGGTTATGACTTTGCTCTACTTGATTATATTTGCAATTATATTGTTCTTAGTTTATCATAGTTATATGCTTGGCTTAGTTAGATTGGAATTATATACATGCCTAGGATCGTATAGCGTTTATCCATGTGTACAGTGGGTGAATGATAATTATTGTGTAGACGTGGTGTCTATACCGTATTTATCTGCGATTGCACCCTATATGCCGGATTGTGGGGTAGTTCGCGATAGTGACAGCTTCGTTGATTCTTATATAGTCCCCCTCTCGTGTATAGGGCAGGCAGAGCAACACTATTACAGGGGAGTGATTGCTATGTTCTTCATCTTCCTTGCTAATATTCACTATGCATGGATATAATCTTTTCTCACCATGATTGCCAAGTATAATTGCACTAACTATGATATGCTAGACTTTATAGTTAATAATAACTTAGGGAATATCTTTGTAGTTCATCCTAATTCTATGCTAATGACTTGCTAGAATATCTGTTGAGGTGCTTATCATTATTATATGTGGCTAGCTGATCAGATTAATTATCTTTGTCACCATTATCACTTTACCTTTACTTAATGTGACATTTATACCTGTATAAAGAGATTGATAAATACTCTCGGTTATACATGCAATGATGTGTACTCAGTTTCATATTCTCATTCCATTATCAACCATGATACTTAGAAATCCCTTCCCAGTGGTAAAAATATAAATAACGATACCTGGAATACTTCCCGGTTAAAATGCTACATCGGTATTAATCTGTGCGCTTGCAGATCCCTTTTATTATTTATCTTGATGAGCAAATGCATATTTCAATACCGCGTCTCTCATGTCATGCTGGGGATGACAACTTGGCTTAAGTGGCATGAGGGATAGGTTTGGCATTTTTGGCGCCGTTATCAGAATTAGAAAACTAAGTCTACTTTTGGTAGTGACGTTAAGAATGCCCAACAAGCATTTTTGGCGCCGTTGCCGGGGAAGGTTGATTACTAAGTAGGAATGAATATGGAACTTTGAGTCATCATTTGCATCACTAATCTGATCGAGCTTATCAATTCTCTTATACAGTTTTACCCCTGTATTTTCCATTTTGATTATTTATTGCAGGGTGATGCATGAATAGAAGACATCTTCCAGACAACTTTGTTGACGATCCCGAAGCCTTATTCAGAAGAACAAGAGCCAAGCTCAAGAAGACATCGTCAACACTTCAGCACAAAGCTTCATCCAAATCCGAAGACCACCGAAGTTTCATCCGGAATTTGTCGACTGAATTCGAAGCCATGGCGAACAAGTCGATCCGCGAGTTCTCAGCTCCCACTACGGACAACATCCGCACTGGACCTGCTGGGGAGATCGACCGCAACTTCGAGCTCAAGCCTGGGCTCATCAACATGGTGCAAGCTAACCAGTTCTGTGGGAAGCCACATGAAGATGCTAGTGCTCATCTTCAACACTTCCTGGAGATCTGCAGCACTTTCACCATGGCTGATGTCCCCAGAGACGCCATACTACTTCGCCTTTTCCCATTCTCACTGTTGGGGAGAGCGAAGCAGTGGTTCTACGCTACAAAGGAGAAGAACACTACGTGGGCACTCTGCTCCACGAACTTTCTAGCCAAATTCTTTCCCATGGGCAAGACCAATGCTCTCCGTGGGAAGATTACAAGTTTTCAGCAACAACATGATGAATCTGTTCCAGAAGCATGGGAGCGCTTCCAAGACTACATCCTAGAATGTCCCCATCATGGAATGGAAAGCTGGCTGTTGATGCAGACATTTTATCATGGGCTCATTAACAGTGTCCGTGAAACCATGGATGCTGCAGCTGGAGGAGCATTCCTATCACTCACCATACCTCAAGCCACAGCTCTTGTGGAGAAGATGGCATCCAACCAAGGTTGGAATGAAGAAAGAACTCAGACACGCAAGAGAGGTGGAGGTATGCACCAGCTCAAGGAGGTAGACATGCTGTCTGCCAAGCTAGACCTACTCATGAAGAAGCTCGATGATCGAGCTGGAGAAAAGAAAGAAGTCATGCACGTCTACGACTCCCACATGACTTGTGAGGAGTGTGGAGGTACTGGACACTCGGGCAATCACTGTCCTGAGTTGCTGGAGGACGTGAACTACATCAACAATAACAACAACTACTACAACTGTCCTCAGCAGAATCAAGGTTGGAATCAACAGAGGCCTAACTACTCAGGTAATTACCAAGGTAACAATTCTTTCAATAATAATAATAATTATCCACCTTTGAGAGAGTTAGTGTCCAACCAAGGAAAGCTAATGGATAACCTGTCTAAGAAATTGGCATCTAATGATAAAATACTAGAAAATATAAATAATAGAATGGATAATTTCTCTACTGCCATCAAGAACCAGATTAGCTTTAATAAAATGATTGAATCTCAGTTGAATCAAATAGCTGCTGCTGTTCCTGCTACTAACCCCGGTATACCATCACAACCGGAAGGACTAGAATCTGCAAATCTTGTAGACATGTTTGATGCAGGAGATTACTGGAGTAACCCTATCGTGGAAGTAAGTACTGACCGTCTGCCGGTCAAGAGAGGCGATCCAGGATGCCCCGTCATCCCGATCTCCATCGGCATGCGAGACTTTCCAGAAGCACTCTGTGACTTTGGCTCCAGCGTCAACATCATGCCCAGGGTACTCTATGAAAAACTCTTTTCACAACCATTATTAGAAACAACCATGTGTTTGCAGCTTGCAGATAGGACACTGAGTTTCCCGAGAGGAATATTGAAGAACATCTGTGTCCGAGTGGGTTCCTCGTACGCTCCAGCAGACTTCGTAGTGATAGAGACCGGTTCTGATGAGAGGGCTCCCGTCATCCTAGGGAGACCATTCCTGAACACCGCGGGAGCTGTCATCTATGCTAGTGCTGCCAAGATCAGTTTCTACATCAAGGGGAGGAAGGAAACGTTTTCCTTCAAGAACAAGACTGCACAAATCCCAGAGCAACCCCAATATGAACCAAGGAAGAGGACCAACAGGAGGAACAAGAGCAAGAAGCAAGTATGGACCGAGACAGCTAAGATGGTCACTGCCGTGCACAAAGGTCAAGATCGCCAACTCAAGTCACCGTTCTTGCCTAAGAAGGACGACCCAGGTATGCCAAGCATTTATTGCTCCATTAATGGGTTCCACTTCTACAAGACACTTTGCGACACTGGGTCGGGCGTCAACATAATGGCCAAGGTCACCTATGAACTTCTGTTCGGAACCATGCCCTTAAACCCAACATATATTCAGCTCCAGATGGCAGATCAGACATTCCGACAGGTCGAAGGTACAGTAACTGACGTCCCTGTCAAGATAGACGATCACTTTGTCCATACAGACTTTCAGGTTATTGACATGGGAGAAGATGAATATGATCCACCCATCATCCTTGGAAGACCATTCCTAAGTACCGTCAAAGCAATCATTTACATTGGAACTGGAGAAGTCCACATGCACTTCCCCTCTGAGAAGGTACGTCTTTACTTTACTGACCCTAACTATGTATTTGAAGAATCCAAGCAGGTCAGGACAAGAAGAAGGCGGCGTAACCACAATCAGAAGCAACAGGTCATCAAGGACGGATGGGCAGATTATGAAGGAGAAGTGGTAAGATCTGAAGACATACCACTCAACCAACATTGTCCTAAGGAGACCGAAGCACCGAGACAAGTATGGAAAGAAAAGACAGTTGCACATGAAGAAGAGGCGCCGCCGGAACCACCGACTACGCCATCCACCAAGTCCCAGGACGACTGAACGAATAAGAGTCCCGTTCGGAGGACTTAAAAATACCGAACGCCTTGCCAAGAGGTAACTTGGTAGTTATCCTTTCCTTTTTAATTATTTACTTTATCTTAAATAGTTTGCTTAGTTAATCATATTCATACTATCTTAAAAAGAAAATAAAAATGTTAAAAACCCTAAAGCCCCATGTGAGTATGCGAGTGGCATAAAACCCATAAGTACATTCACTGTGGTGGCATAAAAAAAATATATATATATAATAAATACATAAATATTTTCTTCTGCTTTTATAAAATAAAAAAAACATAAAAAAAATCAAGGAGGCTCAGCATGATAAAGGCTAGATATTTATGCTAACACTTAATCAGTTCCACAAAGCTTTGTTGTCTATTTGAGCTTCACAGAATTCAAGGAGACTAGCAGACGGAGGACATTCTAATCGCTGTCAGGGTGCTGCCGACTTTCAAATACACCTCCGCCATCTGCTAGCTACATCAGAAGAGATTATGTCAAGATCCAGCTTGGGGGAGAGCACCCCCATTATCTTGCTAAGTATTTCTATCTTTATCTTTATATTTATATATACTTCTACCCTATAAAAATAAAAATATACATAACTATGAAAAAAAAACCAAATAAAGATTTTGTGCTTATATATATATACCTATATCTTTTGCTTAGTGTGTTTTAATAAATAAATAAAGTGGCTATGCTAAACTGAATCTAGATAATAATAAAACTCTAGCATGGATATGATGAATAGTTGCTTTGCCTAACTTTCAAATTTGAAGTCCTCTCTCTAAGTTTAGACATAACTGTTATCATTTAAAGCTTGCTCTAAACCTGAACTTGTGGGAAGAGAAATTGATCTAAAGTCTAAGTTGTTAACGGATATGATATGGGAAGGTTGAGCTGCTGTTTATCTATTCCTAGAGATGCTAGAATTCTGGAGAATTTTATCTTTGAAAATCTTAAAATGCTACATGATGAGTTCCTGTATGATGAGAGTTTAAGTTCCTACCACAGCCATACATACATGCTTGCTAGACTTTAAGCCATACCTTTACTTTTTACTGCTTATGAGCATTGAGTGTAGTCAAGCTGTGTAGACCCTTAGGAGCTTGTCATGCGGTTAAAATCAAGATTCACTTGCACGATCACTCATACATGCTGCTTCTACTCCGGAAGTACGCATCCACATATATCCACTCATTCTCATCTCCAGATCCACATAAAATTATTCTACTCCTAATCCGGGAGAGAATAGCCAAAAATATTTTCCCATTCTTGTTATCCCCTGTGAAATAAATGCTCAAGCTATTTTGGTTACTACCACTTGCTATATTGTTCTAAGGAGATGAGTGCTCTATACGAGGAAATAAAAAGGAGCAAGTGCTCGGAACCTCGATGAAAAAAAAGAAAAAGTGTGAGAAGAGAGGTAAAAATGGACAAGTGTCCGACAGTAGAATTAGGGGTACAAGATACCCACCTGAAAAAAAAAGAAAATATAGAGCACCTCATTCTCCTCAAGAGCTTTAGAAAGCAAGAAAGGTACGTATCCCCTCAAAAGAGCAAAAGTAGAATTAGACTTTCATCATTGTTATCATCACTACCACCATACACCATTTATTCGCCACACATGCACATCTTGATTTGACTTCTTGGCTTGTTTCTCTGGATCCATGGTTTGACTATGCAATAAATGTCTTGTAAGTATGTATACTTTATCTCCCACCGATGAGCTCCAGATATCAAAAGCCATATTAGAATAGGATGAGAGAGAAGGCAATGTCACTCTGCCTTATACCACAAATACTACATACTTTGCTTTGAGAGAAGGCAGACATCATTACTGCCTTGGTGAGGATCCAGAAATACCACAAAAGAGAGACCTGAGAGAGTCATACAAGGAATCTCTGAGTTTTATTTGAAAATCTGCAAAAAACTCCAAGAGCTATAGCTAATCAAGAATAAGAGACATGGCGCTTGACTAGACTGTTCTATCTTTTAACCGCTCAAGACAAAGGTGACGGTTGCAAGCCCCATGGTGAAAGGTATAATGAGTAAGTTTTAAGTCTTGACAGTTTACTTTAACTCAGAGATGAGACTCTATTTGAAAGCATGTGTACCGTCAAAATTCAAAGGCATTTCAACAACTACTGAGTCTCTCCTTGCTCAGGGACGAGCAAGAGGTAAGCTTGGGGGAGTTTGTTGACGGTCCTTAAGTATCAATTATAACTATCAAATAAATAGAGAAAAGGATCCAAATAAAACCAACACCTAGACTTAGGGTTTTATCTGACAGAATTCCACGAGTTTTGCTGTTTATCTATTTCTGCAGGGGGTTATCAGGAAATACGGAAGAAAGGCCCACATGTCGGATTAATGATGGGATATTAACCGAACACGTAATTATCTTACATCTAGAAGAGTCCAGAAGCCACGAGAACGAATGGGAGGCGTAACGGAGCCGGACACAGGGCGCCCGCCCTGGTCCTTAGGGCGCCCACCCTGGCCCCGGAGCCAATCAGGCTCCGCCTCGAGGATTATGCTCCACCGACCTAGAGGATCAAGGAAAACCGTCCGTTCAATGTCGGTTTGATCTAACGGCCCAGATTCATCCGAAAGGGCTATATAAGCAAGGCCCCTGCCCCTTGGAGGAGAGGCCCTCGTCTCATACTTCAAACCCTAATTCAGGAGGAGAGCCTCTGATCAAGCCCTAGAGCCACCACATCAACTAGATCTCTAGTTAGCATAGCTACATAGGATTAGAACTAGAAGGAGTCAATCTTCGATTGGTTCCCGGATCTGTCAAGAGGATTCTTGGTAATTCCTCTATTGTTCTTCAATTGTTCATCATTGTTCTTCAATATTATGAATATGACTTTGTTCTATTTCAATATATTGGTTATGACTTTGCTCTACTTGATTATATTTGCAATTATATTGTTCTTAGTTTATCATAGTTATATGCTTGGCTTAGTTAGATTGGAATTATATACATGCCTAGGATCGTATAGCGTTTATCCATGTGTACAGTGGGTGAATGATAATTATTGTGTAGACGTGGTGTCTATACCGTATTTATCTGCGATTGCACCCTATATGCCGGATTGTGGGGTAGTTCGCGATAGTGACAGCTTCGTTGATTCTTATATAGTCCCCCTCTCGTGTATAGGGCAGGCAGAGCAACACTATTACAGGGGAGTGATTGCTATGTTCTTCATCTTCCTTGCTAATATTCACTATGCATGGATATAATCTTTTCTCACCATGATTGCCAAGTATAATTGCACTAACTATGATATGCTAGACTTTATAGTTAATAATAACTTAGGGAATATCTTTGTAGTTCATCCTAATTCCATGCTAATGACTTGCTAGAATATCTGTTGAGGTGCTTATCATTATTATATGTGGCTAGGTGATCAGATTAATTATCTTTGTCACCATTATCACTTTACCTTTACTTAATGTGACATTTATACCTGTATAAAGAGATTGATAAATACTCTCGGTTATACATACAATGATGTGTACTCAGTTCCATATTCTCATTCCATTATCAACCATGATACTTAGAAATCCCTTCCCAGTGGTAAAAATATAAATAACGATACCTGGAATACTTCCCGGTTAAAATGCTACATCGGTATTAATCTGTGCGCTTGCTGATCCCTTTTATTATTTATCTTGATGAGCAAATGCATATTTCAATACCGCGTCTCTCATGTCATGCTGGGGATGACAACTTGGCTTAAGTGGCATGAGGGATAGGTTTGGCATTTTTGGCGCCGTTATCAGAATTAGAAAACTAAGTCTACTTTTGGTAGTGACGTTAAGAATGCCCAACAATATTGCAAGTGTTTTCCTCTAGATATTACAAAACTAGTTCTAGAGGTTCAAATACATGTTGCCGTCCACGAAAGAATGCAATTCTCGCTTCCCGAAAAGTCAAACAGTTTGAACTTTGACTAAAGTTATATAAAAAATACTAACATTCCTGATGCAAGATTAGTATCATTAGATTAGTTATAGAATATATTTTTATAATAAATTTATTTAGAGACATAAATATTAATATTATTTACTATAAATTTAGTCAAACTTGAGCTACTTTGACCGGCACGGATCCCATAATTACATTTTTTTTGTCGAGAGGGAGTACTCCAACCGGATCGTTTGCTTCAAGAACTTCTCAGCGCTGCTTCTGCAATTTTTACTGTTCCTATAGTATTCTGTGCCTGCAGCTCTTGGCAGCAACAGCCGAACGGCTGGCTTCACAGGCCAGTGCTGCATCTCTCCTCTCCATCCCCGTCAATGGCAGCTTGCCGCCCGGCAGGCCAGCACGGCGCACGCAGGCAGCAAACAGTACGTGCAGCTCCTCTCCTAGCTCGGACTAGGTGCAGCGCGTGGCTTCTCAAGCCTCAGTCCCTCAGCGGCGGCCGGCGGAGGCCGACGCCCGACGGCTAGGGAGCAAGGGAGTCGCCGGCGGAGGCCGAAAGCAACCAATCATTTTGGGCCTTTTAACCTTTGGGCTTGACGCTGCTATCCAACAATTGGGCCGGACCAAAGGCAGACAAACACAATTGAGTTGGTTGCCTTTTTGGTAAAGTATATATACCTTTGAGTTCTCTCAACTACTGTCATTGTTTTTTGCTCAAAATAAATAAATAAATAAACTACTGTCATTGTGTGTGTGATTCTCCTCCTCGACCGTTAAAATTGCTAAATATGGTAAATATCTATTAAACAATATGGTAGATACATGTTAAGTTTTTATAATCCCGGAAAATTTCTCTAAGCTTCTAAAAATATGAGAAAAATCCTAGAGATAAATTAGGACACTACAAACGAAAATAAAATGCTTTGAGTACTTGAAAGTATACCTAAAAGCTTGCATAAATTAGATCTAGGTATAGTAAATGGGAAAAAAATATCTAGAAAAATACATAAAATTTCCAAGGTATTCAAACAGTTTGAACTTTGACTAAAGTTATATAAAAAATACTAACATTCCTGATGCAAGATTAGTATCATTAGATTAGTTATAGAATATATTTTTATAATAAATTTATTTAGAGACATAAATATTAATATTATTTACTATAAATTTAGTCAAACTTGAGCTACTTTGACCGGCACGGATCCCATAATTACATTTTTTTTGTCGAGAGGGAGTACTCCAACCGGATCGTTTGCTTCAAGAACTTCTCAGCGCTGCTTCTGCAATTTTTACTGTTCCTATAGTATTCTGTGCCTGCAGCTCTTGGCAGCAACAGCCGAACGGCTGGCTTCACAGGCCAGTGCTGCATCTCTCCTCTCCATCCCCGTCAATGGCAGCTTGCCGCCCGGCAGGCCAGCACGGCGCACGCAGGCAGCAAACAGTACGTGCAGCTCCTCTCCTAGCTCGGACTAGGTGCAGCGCGTGGCTTCTCAAGCCTCAGTCCCTCAGCGGCGGCCGGCGGAGGCCGACGCCCGACGGCTAGGGAGCAAGGGAGTCGCCGGCGGAGGCCGAAAGCAACCAATCATTTTGGGCCTTTTAACCTTTGGGCTTGACGCTGCTATCCAACAATTGGGCCGGACCAAAGGCAGACAAACACAATTGAGTTGGTTGCCTTTTTGGTAAAGTATATATACCTTTGAGTTCTCTCAACTACTGTCATTGTTTTTTGCTCAAAATAAATAAATAAATAAACTACTGTCATTGTGTGTGTGATTCTCCTCCTCGACCGTTAAAATTGCTAAATATGGTAAATATCTATTAAACAATATGGTAGATACATGTTAAGTTTTTATAATCCCGGAAAATTTCTCTAAGCTTCTAAAAATATGAGAAAAATCCTAGAGATAAATTAGGACACTACAAACAAAAATAAAATGCTTTGAGTACTTGAAAGTATACCTAAAAGCTTGCATAAATTAGATCTAGGTATAGTAAATGGGAAAAAAATATCTAGAAAAATACATAAAATTTCCAAGGTATTGTAATTGATGTCTAAATAGTTGTTATTTAAATATTTTAGGATGCATTAGACATCAACTATAAATTTTTAGAATTGTTTATATTCTCTAGATATTTTTCTATTTTCCTATAATTAAATCTAGCTTTTGGAAGCTTTTAGAGATATTTTTGTGAGCTCTAAATATTTTATGTGGATTTGTTGTGTCTCAGTCTATCACTAGGATTTTTTTCAAAACTCCTAGAAGTTTAGAGAGATTTTTTTGTGGATTAAAAACTTATTAGGTATTTACTAGATTTTTAAACTAAAAAAGATGGAACAACCTTGAAAACCAATTGTAACCTAGGCAGGGAGGTAATTTAAACATTTTTAGAGTTGAGTGGGTAAAATTTCTTATTTTATAGTTTGAAAAATAAAAACTGACAATAGCAATAGGTTAGGGAAGTAAAAGAGACTCTTTGGTTGCTTTTCTATTAGTAAGTATTTGAGCGATAGTAAAGCCAATAGATGTTGGCCCATACCTTTTCATGTTCCTTTCTTCCTCTTCTAAAATCAAGCACTACAGAAAGCTTCAGGCCACCCATGGTGATGGGCAATGGGTAGGACATGGCCGTTGGGAGAAGAGAGAAGGAGGTGTCCTCTAAGAGCAACTCTAACAGATTGGGTAAATGTATTCGTGAAGCCATTTATAGCTATTGTGCTAAAAAAACATTCCAACAACTTGTCTATATTATTTTCTATTTTTCATAGCTAGCTGTCCCACCATTCTCGCTGGCTATATTTCCCTAGTGAGTCCTACTTGCTATTTATATTTTCCAATGTAGCTAGGCTGAGCAACTCCTACAACAGAGATATCCACGCTGTGTATTTAGTATTTTGGGAAAAAAGAGAGTCCAACAACCTATTGTATCTCGTTTTCTAAAATAGCAAGTCATCTGTCTCAGAGTTCTCGCATGCTAGATATAGCTTGCATGTGCCGCTAGCCATTCGCCTCACCCTAATAGAAATGCTGTTGGAGTTTTCTGTTTTTTTTGCTGGGGTTTCTATTTTAAAGGTTGGCTAAATCATGAGTTTAGCCATCTATTTTTACTAACTCTATTGGAGTTAGTGTAAAAAAACTCTGTTAGAGTTACTAACTCTACATTTTAGATAGAATTTTTATTTTACATAATAGATACATCTCACAATTTAGCATCTAATTTTACCAAGTCTCTTCGAGTTGCTCTAACAACAAGCTAGAGCAGCTACCTTACCCTATTATTGTAGTGGGCGCTCCGCTGCCCACAATTGGGGAGACAAAGACAAACATCAAGAATGTCACGGGCTATCCATTCGACAATTGTGTTACAAGCATCTAATGATTAGTTTAAGTAGTCCATAATTAATACGATAGAGCCTGATGACTGTTTATCACTGGTTGAGAGCCGTCTGTTCACGATCAAATAGGGTGTGTTTGGTTGTGTGGACTAGCGTAGCCTGGCATAAATTTTAAGCCTAGCTAGCTGAAACCTGCCCCAGCGATGCACCCAGCGGTTGTTTGGTTACACGTATAAGCTAAGGGGGTGTTTAGTTTCCACCCAAAAACTTTACACTCCATCCCATCGAATGTTTAGAGACATGCATAGAGCATTAATATAGATAAAAAAAATAATCAATTGCACAGTTTGCAAGTATTTTGCGAGATGAATCTTTTAAGCCTAATTAGTCCATGATTGGACACTAATTGCTATAGTTACACATGTGCTACAGTACCCCTAAAACTTTACGGCCCCTGAATTAAACACAACCTAAGCTAAGCTAGTATAGCGAAGTTCTTGTTTGGTTGCTTGGCTGCCCTGATAGAATGACCATGTACTAGATGGAGGTGGACTTACCCCCTGCAACCATTGGCCAGCGTCTCCGAGGAGACTAACCTCGCAGCGACAGAGTCAAAGGCTATCTTGGGCCTCACTACAGCACAGTCGATGGCCATCTTCAGCCTCCAGGACCAACATCTCCTTCTGCTCGTGCTTCACCTCCACTAGCATCCATCCTAGCTGGCTGCATCACGTCTCTTAGGCCATGAACCAGATCACCAATACGCTACTTCCAAGCTCCTCTTATGGTTGAAGACAATCAATTTGGACACCATCAAGCTTCGATTCATTGCTGATGAGATCGATTCTAATGTCTAGGAGCAAAGATTTGATGACATGTGGGCTCAATTTATTTGGTATGACGATTGATTTGGTGGAGAAAAAGGAATCATACAAGCTTGCTCCCGTGATCCTGTACATTCTGCATCGTGGGTGCTCAGATCCACGTGGTCGTCATCTCGTCGAGCTGCGCCCACGAGAGGAGGCCGCTGCAGCACAAGGAGGAGGTTGCTGCGGCATCAACATGCGCTTGTCCCTCCGCATGGTCGCACGAAGATGGTGGTGCCATGCGATGTGGGACAGATACGGGTCGTCTCGACACCGTAGGGGATGCGAGCTCTGTCGTCGTCCTCATGGTAGCCGGTGGTAGCACGAGAGGCTAACGGTGCTCGCCATGGTGGCCTAAGATGAGCGCGCAAAGGGCCGGCGGATCTAGCGTGGTGGTCGGAGATGAGCACGGGAGAGGTGGATCTTGTGCTCAAGGACCTGACAGAGCTCGCACAAGGGCCAGCTTGGATGTGCAGGGTAGGGTGGCCGACGGAGCTCACGTAGAAGGCGGTGGAGCTTGTGGCGACGAGCATGTGGCATAGCTCACGGCGACAAGCATGGTGCAAGTGTGAATTTGCTCGACGGTGAGGTGACACGGACGGGAGGCTGCCAAGCCTGGCTTCCTAGAAGGGTTTTTTATCGGTACCATTACAATTCTCGGTCTCTGGAGAAATACCATTACAATTCCGCTATTTGGAAACATATCATTACAACTTTGTGAACCTCGGACGAACACCACTGTGTACGCTCAACGACGTCTTCAGCCCAGCTGCAAGTGTATGCCACGCTACCGTATTTCCGTATGGACGCTGGTGCCCTTGGGTCAAGTGGATGAGGTCCATGACACGGCTACTGTCTTCCTCATCTCACTCACATCCTCCCAACATAGCTCCTCACGCTGCTCCTCCCGACGGCGGCGACCAGATCGGCGGCGACTCCAACCTCGACGGCATAAACGACGTTGACCACAAGCACCCATCCTCAAGGCCCGTCGCGATGCACCAGGTTGTCTGCAATGGATAATCTGCAGCCGCGTGTCTCATTGGAGATGGCGGACGATGAGGGTGGGTATGGATCTTCTTCCTCCTTTTGTGCCCTTTTGTCGCGTCTGAGCTTGCCTCCAGTAGATTTGCTTTGGATGCAGACTGTATCGATATTCATTAATTGGATTTGGGGATTGTTTTGTTTCTTGCTAGAGTTTCGTTGTTCTCACTAGAAATTAAAGTGGAAGGATTCTGTCGCAGAGACAGTAGTGGTAGAAAAGCTTACACAAAGGGACAAGTGATTAAGTGGGATGTTGAAGTAGCTTCATTTTCTTTCGATTTGCTGTTGACAAGCCTGCGCAATGAGTTCCAATGGTCCAGTAGCTAGTCTCCCAAGCTGTGGTTCTTTGACAAAACGATGTGTGAAGATGTTATGCTAGAAAATGATTTGCAGATGCATGACTTGTTTGAAATGTACAAGGATCAGATGCACTGTGAAGTCATTGTAGGGGTCTTTGATAGTTGTCTTAGAGAGGCTGATGAGTTTGCTGCTTTAGAGCCACTTTGTGTGATTCCAGCGGAGTTATTTGCTGATGATAACCATGATAATGAACCCAATAGCAAAGATAACCATTCATTCCTGCCTACTGATGGTCCTCCTAGAGATGCAGAATATCCATTAGAGCCTGAACTTGAGCCTAACAGGGATCCTGACATGTTTGACAAGGATGAGGAGCACATTGGTGTGGATGATGAGGGACTGTATATGCCTGTTCCTGATACACAGGTAGCTAACAATGCAGATCCAGCTAACAACCATACTATCTCTGGTAATGTTGATGATTCTATTGATGATGCTGATGAATTTGATGGGGTTGCTGATGCTGAAGGAGGTGTTCCTCTTGAGGCAGACGTAAATGATGCAGATCCACAAGAGGTTCATGTTATCCATGATCCTAAAAACCTCAAGATAGAGAAGGGAGAAAGGTTTCCTGATATTGTTGCATTTAGGAAGGCAATGAGACTTCATGCAGTTGTGACAGGTTTTGAGCTTGCTAATATCATTACAGACAAGATTAGATACATTGCCAAGTGTAAAGCTGAGGGATGTCCTTGGCGTATTCATGTGTGCCGGTGCGGAAGACCTCTACAAGCCCAGAAGCCAAGAAGAGCAAGCGGGCTAGGAAGCCCAATCCAAAGTTTGTCGGCCCAAGCTAGAGCAAGTGAGGTCAGCCCATTGGCCAGCTACGCCTGGTGAAATGTGTTGTTGAGGAAACAGCTGTAACCATATCGTTTAAGAGGGGGGCAAGGAAGCGAGAGAAAACTTGTCTTGGTTGTTGCCGGATAAATACGTTGGCGGTGAGCTTCGGCTCGAGTTGGCCAGCGGCAACCATCGCCACCGGAGTCTGTAAACTCCAATTACCAATTCTAAACAGATCTATGATAGTATCATAGCAGTAGCATATCGTTGCTGCTACATTTGGTATCGGATTTTCCTTCAATCCATCCACCTCCACTCTATCTTCCTCCGATCTAGTGCACAACCACTGCACTCGCCTTCAAGTCACCATGAAGGTTGAAGACCAACTCACCCTCACCATTAGCAAGCTCGACGAACAAACCAAGGGAATCAATGAAGGAAACCGCCGCATCAACGAAGTACAAATCTCCATCGATGATCTACGGGCCGCGAAGGATGATTTCGAGCGTTGGTGGCCGCAAGTTGATTCCAAGGTGGCGGATTTGAGCCCCGTCTTGGATTCCCTTCGCCCTCAAGTGGACGCCCTCAAGTTTGCCTCTCCACTGCCGCAACCTGTTGTTGGTGAGGGATCGGTCTTCATCAAGTCGCCGAGATCCACCCATATGGATCCGTCCTATTCATAGGCGATGCACCGGCTGTTAGGCCCTGGCGTACAACATGGTTACAGGAGGGTTGGTTCGGGGGGCAATGCTTCCCTCAAACCACCTCTGGTCAAAGGTGAGCCTAATGGCACCCCTATCGCTCATTCTGATCATCCTCATTGTTCCTCATGCTCTGGTCATCACAACTATTGTTCTGGTCACCCCAATTTTCATCATGCTATGCCTCATCAGGATTTCCCTAAGTTTGATGGCACCAGCCCAAAATTATGGATCAAACGTTGTGATTCCTATTTTGATCTCTATGATATTCCTCCTGACAATTGGGTGAAGTTAGCAACTATATATTTCATTGGTACTGCAGCCTTTTGGATGCAAACCATCGAACTTAACCTACGCCAATGTCCTTGGGATACCTTCTGTAACCATGGAGTAGATCATTTTGATAAAGACCAATTCAATCAGTTCATTCATCAGTTCTTCCATGTTTCTCAAACTGCTTCTGTAGTAGAGTACATTACCTTGTTTGATGAATTGATGCACCAGTTGCTAGCTCATGATCCCCTTGTCAATCTTGCATTCATTACTAGCAAGTTCATTGATGGTTTCCATGATGACATCAAGTCTGTTGTACTATTACATCGCCCTAAATACCTAGATACTGCTAGTGCTCTCGCCATTTTGTAGGAAGAACTACTGATGGGTAAACCCAACATTGGTTCCAAGAAGCCGGATTCAAATTCTGACAAGCAGAAAACCTTCAGTCGACAGTCTTACTCTTCAACTGGCTCTTATCCTAAGTCGGTGAATTCAGAACATTCTGTTCCTACTGGTTCCAAACCACCAATTGATGAGAAGCTAGCATCTCTGATGAAGTATCGTAAGTCTAGAGGTCTCTGATTCAAATGTGGCGCCAAGTGGGGACCCCAACACAAGTGTCAAGCAACTGTTCCTTTGCAAATGATTGAAGAAGTGTGGCAACTGCTGGCAGAATATTCTCCTATTCTTGAAGTGCAGTCTAAGTCTGATGACAACGACGATGAACTCAAGGCACTATCTGAACAGGTCGTCAAGGGTACAACAGCTGCTCACACATTGAAATTTGTAGCCTTCATTCAGAATCAGCCTTCTGTCATACTAGTGGATTCTAGATGTTCTCATAATTTTATCAGCGAACAGCTGGCTTCACAGTTTTCACCTTGGACCCAAACTGAGAAACCAATGACAGTGATGGTCGCTGATGGTGCCACTATGCAATGTACTCATGAGATAGCAAACTATTCTTGGTCAGTTCAGGGACATCTCTTTACCAATACCTTCAAGATATTGCCTCTATCTTGCTATGATGCAATTCTGGGTATGGAATGGCTTGAAACATTTAGCCCCATGCAGATGGAATGGAAACAGAAATGGTTGAGTTTTACTCATCAAGGGAGGACAGTTAAACTCAAAGGTATTACTGATGATCTTTAGACTTGTCCTGAAGTGACATTGAATCAACTATCAGCCTTGGCTAAAACTGATAACATCTGGAGTGTTGTCCAAGTTTATGTAGTGGAGTCTAACAATGTTACAAAGCCTGCTATACCGGTGGAAATCTCTAAGTTAGTGGATCAGTTTCCTGAACTTTTTTGCTGAACCAACATGAACTCCTCCAACTAGGCCTTGACTCATACCATACCACTCTTACCTGGAACTCAGCCATTTCGACTCAAACCTTACAGATACCCTCCATTCCAAAAGGACGAGATCGAACGACAAGTGGCACAACTCCTTAAGTCCAACATGATCAAAGAGAGTACTAGTCCATTTGCATCACCAGCCTTACTGGTTAAGAAAAAGAATGAAGAATGGCTGCTATGTGTTGACTATAGAAGGCTCAATGCTTATACAGTTAAAAATAAGTACCCTCTTCCTATCATTGAAGAATTGTTTGAAGAGTTACAAGGAGCTCAATGGTTCACTACCTTGGACCTTCGATCTGGGTTTCACCAAATCATGGTAGAGGAGTCTGATCAGTACAAGACTACTTTTCAAACCCACCATGGCCATTTTGAGTACCAAGTTATGCCCTATGGACTGATAGGAGCACCAGCTACATTTTAGTCCGTTATGAACCATATTTTAGCATCTCTTCTCAGAAAATGTGTAGTGGTCTTCATAGATGATATACTCATCTACAGTGCAAGTTATGAAGAGCATCTGAAACATGTCAAGATGGTCTTTCGTCTGCTCCAAGAACATCAGCTCAAAGTCAGACTCTCTAAGTGCACTTTTGCTCAGCAAAAAATGCATTATTTGGGGCATGTCCTCAGTCCACAAGGAGTTTCAACTGACCCTACTAAGGTGGCTAATGTCCAAAACTAGCCTACTCCAACTTGTGTCAAAGATCTCAGAGGATTTCTTGGGTTAGCAGGCTATTACAGAAGATTCGTCAAGAATTTTGGCATGATTGCTAAACCCTTAACTAAGCTACTAAAGAAGGGTACATTGTGTGGTCTGACATTACTGAAAAAGCTTTTCAGCTTCTAAAGCAAGCTCTTACCTCTGCCCCAGTCTTAGCCTTGCCAAATTTCAAAAAACCATTTATTGTGGAGACTGACTGTGGTAGAACCTCCTAAATTATATGGCCCACATGCACCTGTTATTGTCCCGAAGACCTCTGACGGCTATGCATGTGTTTCCTATAACTTAAAAAGTTTGTCGGGTGTCCTCGGGAAACCCGAATCATCCACAATTTACAGCTCACACAGGATCAACAAAGGAGTAACTACAACCTTACAACATTTATTACAAAACTTTACATCAGAGTGCGGAAGAATAACAACAATAGATTTACAAATCATGATTAAGTTAACATTTTATAAACTTAACTTAAATGGCGGAAGTCGAGTAGAACTATAGAAGATAACTTAGGTAGAGCATCGAAGTCAGGAGAGGACAACCAGATCATATCGAGCCCACCAACATGACCTCGGTTAACAGCACCAGTCAGTACCTGCAACAGGGGTTAATAAACCCTGAGTACTCAATTGTACTCCGCAAGACTTACCTGAAGAAAAGAAAAGACTCCAAGGATATGCTGGCTTAAGGGAAGTAGTGAAGCTAGAAAAGAGAAGTTTTGTAGAAAAAGCTTACTACCAGTGGATCCTTACTGTCAATGTTTTATTCAAGTTTTAGCATCATTTTTAGTGAAGCTTATTATAGATAGATTTGCACCTATTCTATCTCAATCACTTGTATTAAGCATCACATCTCATATCCATCTCTTTACTTCATTTCTATAATCACCATGTTCCATTATTAACTATGATGTAGGTCAGGTGATCGAGTCCCCATGACCGAGGAGCAACGACGATCCGAATCGATTATACCCAGCTGGGGATCCCTAACCACATGACATACGTAGGACTCTAACCTACATATATCAACCTTCACCCGGATCCTTCAAAACGTGACCGGATCCAGCGCCACCCGAGAGTACAGTACACCTCCAATCCAGCCCTTGGCCATGAGGGTACAGACTACTCTCGCCATCTCTCCACTCCCAGTGCATGGTTGGCCATTCATATGATAGAATTATCAAGGTCTTAGGCTTACCGAAGCATGTGGCCAGTTGTAAAGTCTCGAAACACAGGCGGGCCTACAACGGTACGGTCCTTAACCGACACAGGCGAAGCACTACATCGACTCATTTCACGATACAAGCCACCCGCCCGGTCTCCGCTTAATATTACCATATTCACATTCATATGCTCTCATGACCCAAACCTGTTTCTCGCGAACGATGAAACCACCATTCGACTTCTACCGAAGTCTAAGCATTACTAAGCATAAGATATCGACTTACACGTACCAGTGGGATATCATCCAGATATAAGTGTAGATCAAGGTAATCATGAAACAACGGTATCGACCAACTCCTACTAACTTAATGCACATTACACTAGACTTAAGGTGTAATAAAGCATTTATAAATTAAAAGAGTGGTTGTATGTCTGGGGCTTGCCTGCGTTGCAGCGGTGGTTAGTTCTTGTAGAAGTCAAGTTTGACACCAACACCACGGGTGGACGACACCTTCTCCGAAGCTTGATCGACACGCATCTTCTCACTCTCGTACAATATACGTAATAAATAATGCTCTGCTTAACATAATGAAATGCATGCCATGATGCATGATGATGAACAAGGCATAGCATATAAGAGCCATTTAGAAAGGATAAACATTAGTCATCTACTTGAGTACAACTTTCCTTCACGATACAAATGCAAGCAATTATCACATAGCATCTTTAATTATTATCTTAACAAGTTAACCATGAACTTAACAAAGAGTAAAGCATATCACATATTATAAGAGTTAAGCAAGTCAAATCTATGATCATATCAACTTAACTTAAGCACTAGAGGTTAATTCATGCAACTAAGCATTACACAACTTATTATGCTAAGATAATGAAGTATCTCACACTTAACATACAAGTTATGAGTTTATTTGGCATACAAACTTACTGACTAAAGCTATATTACGAAAAGGCATGTACAAGCAATATGTAACGTCAAGCATATCTTAGCTTAAAGCATCGTTTATGATCTTCACATAAGCTAACTTAAACAACCAATTTAAGACTTTCATAGAATCAGGACAGCAGCATATACACAACTTCACCCAACCATAACTAAAGATCCAAGCATCTAACAAAGGTGATCATAGACTTTCTGAAAGCTTGTCAAGTTGTCAATAACTTTCTTATTATCATCTTAAGACGATCCTACAGCTAACAAGGTCAAACAACACCACAAAGACATCTTTGTCCAGATTTGGACAGAAACTGTTACCTCACTTGCAATAGCTATAAATAGAGTTCTAGATTACCAACAACAGTGGTTCTTAACATTTTGGAAAGCTCATAAAAAGTACTACAACTTTATAAATATTGCCAAGAGATGATTCACAAGCTAAATAGCCCAAACATTTACATCTTACGAATCAGGTCAGAAAGTAAGCAGAATTTAATAGACATCTTGCAAAATTTATAACTCTCAAAACATTAGACTTAAAATCATGAAATTCTAGGAAATGATAGATATGGAAGTTCTAAACAACTCTTGTATTTACCTTATCTACAGAAAACATAATTTGCTTCCTCAATTTAACTGTAAATCAATTTAACACTATTTATCAAGCACTAAGTAAGAAGAAGCAATAACTCAATCATATCACATCTAATGGTCATGAAATTTTTACCACAGCATATACAAAGCATCATGAGACTACCCTAAAAATTTCACATCAATTTGGAGCATGGAATCTACAGATATTAATTATTCTTTGAAAACTCTAATTTCCAAGACAAATAAATAACCACCTACACACAGCAAAAACTTTCCACTAAAACCTATCATATTATGACTCTACTACATAGAGCTAGTCATGAGGATTCCAAAACATCTTCATTTGCTATTTTATGATTTTTCTATGATTTGCTATGAATTTCCAAAGTTTCAGCCGAAACAAGAAAAGAAAAAGAAAAACTGCACTGTTGGCACTATTCACCTGAGTCACAGTCTTCGCACTTAGGCCCCTGGAAAAGCTTCTTTTCCGGCACAAAGTCCCTATCGCGATTTGAAGAACAGAGGACGCCGGAGACAGCGATTTCCGGCCACGGTGGTGCCTGCCGGCGGCGAGGAAGAGGCTGGGGAGCATCCCAGGGCTCGTGCGCATCCATCGATTGCCATAGCTTGCCCGGAGACAGCCTGTGGAGGGCTGCCCATGTGCGCCGGCGAGCTGCAGCGGCGGACATGGCAGCATGGCGCGCTCCGGCGCATGGCTGATAAAACGGAGAGACCGGTGAGCATCACGAGGTCACAAGAAAGCTATAGGAACAAGCAAGAGGGCGAGAGGTGCTTCGTAGAGGTCCGGCCACGGCGGAGGTGCTCATGGCAGCCATGGTGGGTCGCCGCCGTGGGAACAGCGTGTGTGGCCAATTCCGACTGAGAGAGGTGGTGAGAGCGGGTCAAGGAGGAGTGCAAGAGCGATGCAAAGCTGCATGCAACAGCTATAGGACTGAGGTGGAGCGGGCGCGGTGAATTTCGCCGGTGACTGGACAAGCACGCCGGCGATAGGAAGGAGAGAAAACGAGGACGGCAGCCGGCTCGGTGACTTAAGGGCGATGGCGATGCTTTAAGGTGTGCCAGCAGCTGCTAGGCTAGGACACGCCAGCGGCCATGCGTTAACGCGCGAGGAGATAGTGAAAACGGAGACGGCGACTCGCCAGCGAAGCAGACAGCCGAGCTGCTCCCGTCGCGGTACTGTAGCAGCCTGATAGTGCATCTTCAGCTCCTCTTTTCTCTTAATTACACAAAAGAACAGGAAAATCTTCCAATACAAAAGTTGTTCTCCTTGATTCTCTCTACAACTTTGCTTTCATGTTCATACTCCAATTCGGACCAGGTCGAGGAGATTTTGAAAGGGGAAGATAGACACAAGAAACTGCCTTTTGAACACTGAACTGAAACAGAACTGCAATTTCAGAAACAGCCTGAAACCCTCCACTTCCTCCTCCATTCTCTCCAACTTTTATATAGTAACTTGATCTACTCCTAAAACAAAAGTTGTTCCTTGATCCAAGTTCTCCACCTTTGCTTAAGGAACCATTATCAACAAATCAAAGTTTTAAGAGATTTTGAATGCCGAACCAGGGTTCAGTGAAACTGAAAGAGATTTCGGTTTCAGGTTTTTAAAACTGTTTTGGTTAGCACACTTTAGGAATTAATTTAGGACTAAGCATAGGTCACACATTACTTCTTAAACACATATTAGCAAAGCTTAAGCATTACACCAATCAATGAAATAAAATTTGGGCATATTTTATTTATGAAATTTCATTTAATAAAGTGCCAAATATTGAACTTTATAACTAAGGACAATCACTTAACCATAAATGACTAAGTATAGAAATTAGTTATAAGATTCAATATTGGGACTCAAGTTTTAACATATTTAACTTAGAAATATTTTCAACCATAGATCCCACATTGTAAAGCACAATTAACACTACAACTTGTATTTGAACAAAATTTTATTTGCTTAAGCCAATTCTCATATATAAAATCATAAAGAACCTTATCATCTATTATTGCATGAAACATGTGAAACATATCATATGAAACATATGAACAAAGCATAGCTAACATGTGAAACACCTTATGGATACATATGAAACATTATAAAGCAACACATGAAACATCTTATTTGCAACATAGCAAAGCTATAAATGAACATTACTATGCAACATAGGAATTATAACATGTGAAACACTGGTTTACTGCAACATAGGAACCTTTTTCCGTGCAACATAAGAAACAAATGCATGCTATACTTGAAACATATGATGTACTCATGCAACAATGCTTGGTGTTTTATGCATGATGATGCTCATGATCAAGTTTTAGCTATTTCTTAACATCTGGGATGTTACACTGACACCTCTGATTATGGAATTGGAGCTGTTTTACAATAGCATGGCCATCCTACGAAAAAGAAAGTCTAGCTATACTTCTTGCTATTGAACAGTGGAAGGCTTATCTCTTGCTAGCTGAGTTCACTATTCTGACAGACCAAAGAAGTCTCATCCACTTGCAAGATCACAAGCTGAACACCTACTGGCAACAGAAAGCTATGACCAAGTTAATGGGTTTTCAATACAAGATTGTTTACAAAAAAGGGACCACCAACTGTGCTGCTGATGCACTATCTCGAATGACACACAATTCTGGTGTCTTGTCTGCCCTCTCAATGGCTCTCCCAACATGGCTGCAGTCAGTACAAAATAGCTATGACAACCAACCTTCTGCCCAATAGTTATTGCAATCTCTAGCTGTACAAAACCCTCAAGGTCATTGTTCCTTAGATCAGGGGATCATCAAGTACAAAAATGCCATATGGTTGGGTCACTCTGATATCTTGCAGAATACTATAACTGAACAATTACATTCTAGCCCCATTAGTGGTCATTCAGAGTTCTTAGTGACTTACAAGAGAATCAAGAAGATCTTTTATTGGCCACACATGTGTAAGGTCCAAATGGCTAGAGGGGGGTGAATAGCCTATTTAAAAATCTACAAGCTTCATTAAACAACCACGTTAGTATAAAAGATGGCTAAGCTAATTCTTAGCACTAGCTCAACTACACTATGCAAGCCACCTATACAATATTAGTGAAGCAAGTCTATGATCTCTAATACACACCAACAAGACTAAGTCACTAAGCTACTTACTCCTATGTGATAAAAGCTACACTAGGACTAGTACAAGAAAGTAAGGAGCAAGTGACTTGATTCTTATACCAACGATGTAGAGAAGTAATGCACTCGAAGAATCAATCACAATGATCAACCACAAGAGAAATCCTCGGCAAAGAGATGACACAAGATTTTTTACCGAGGTTCACTTGCTTCCCGGCAAGCTACTCCTTGTTATGGTGATACACCCACTTGTCGGTTCGCGAGCTAATTGACTATCAAGAGTCGAGCCCTCGGCGGGCGCCGCACAACCGCACATAAGATGGGGATCCTCCAAGCCACGAGCTCCACTAGAGTATCCAATTTGTGAACTCCCGCGGGGAAGGATCAAGAACCCCTTACAACACTTGGTGAGGGCTCCAACAATCTTCAATTGTGAGCTCAATCACCTCCGCTGCTCCAAGCCGTCTACCGTGTTGGGAAACACGGAAGAGTAACAAGAAATCCGTAGCAACTCGAAGATCAAGTGCCTCTAGAATACAACTCTCAAGCAATGCACTTGAATCTCATTCAATCTCACTCAAGATGTGCAACCAAGCAAAGAGATGAGTGGAGGGGTTGTTCTCTAGCTCAAAGGATGTCTCTAGGTCTCAAAATGTGTAAGAGTTACCCTCAAACCCCAGCCAACTTCTATTTATAGCGAAGGGGTACGCAGCTAGCCGTTACCGGACGACTCAGTGCAAATCGTGCTGGCCGGACGCTCCGGTCAGGGTGACCGGACGCGTCTGGTCACTACAGGACAAGCGAAAGTAGTGCGCGTCAGAACTAGCCGTTGCCGTGACCGGGCGCGCTCAAATGTTTGACCGGACGCGACAGTGCCAGCGTCCGGTCACGTTCCAGTAAGCTCCCATCGAGACCGGACGCGTCCGATTGCACGTGATCGGACGCGCCAGCCGCGTCCGATCGGATCTGCCCTCTGTGCTGAACTCCTGGGTGCATGACCGGACGCGCCGGTTCCGCGAGGGACCGGACGCGCCGGTCCGCGACACTTCTCACACGCGCGTCTGTCTGTGGTTTGAACTGACCGGACGCGCCAGCCACGTCCGGTCAATTCGACCACAGCGTCCGGTCACTGTATTTTCAGTGATAATCATTTCGGACTTTCGCCACCTTTTTTCGCCTCCAGCGCAATAGAAAATAGGCATTTCATTTCCTCAAAAACGCCTGAATCCCGCCCCCCAAACCCCTTACTATCGCTCAAACACCACCGCCTTCGCAAATGTGCCAACACCATCATGTGAAAAGCACCATGTGCATGTGTGTTAGCATTTTCATAAACATTTTCAAGGCGTTATGTTAGCTCTCTACTAGATCCTAATGCATATGCTCAAGACATTGATCTAGTGGCACTTGATTCCCGAGCTAACCGTGATTGCCCCTCTTGATAGTCGGCTATGTATCCTAAATCCGGTCAATCATTTCTCTACTCATCTTAGACCGGCAAAAGAAAAACCCTATGGTTATACCTTTGCCTTGCGCTCTTAGATCCTTCTCTTCCACTTGATCATCATGTCCATCATATTATGTGCATCTCCACCATGATCGACATTTCATGTCCATGCACCATTTCTTTGTGATCTTGTGGTCACCACTCCTTGCCACGTACACCTTCATCACATGTGTTGCTTATGCCTAACTCAAAAGACTTAACATGTGGCATTAGCAACTTGGTGTCATTAATTACCAAAACCAAACTTGGGCTTTCAATCTCCCCCTTTTTGGTAATTGATGACAACCATCACAAAGATATAAAATGAAATCAATTTTCAATTTCGATAGTATTAGCTCCCTCTACATATGTGCTACCATGAGTTTGGTTCAATTGTGCACATATATATGGATTTAAATTTTGGGAGAGTTACTACTATCAAATTGATGGTAAGGTATATAGAATGGACCTTTGAAGCGTGATACCAATCGGAGTTGCCTTTATATACCATCCTTAGCATCGATGTAGCTAGACACCACTTGTAAATCATCACTTGTAAAGATCACAAACACTAAAGTACCCCGTGAGATCAACATTATAAGCAAAGGTGTCTAGATACCACTAGTAAATCTACTCTCAACAAATCATCATTCAAGTTCTATTTCTAGCAATCACCATACAAACATGAATATGAATTTAAGCTTTGCAATGCAACAATACATCATGTTAATGCACATACAAATGCAACAAATAATTCATGAGCTTGCTCCCCCTACTTGTGTGCTCAATTTTAATTGATCCCTTTCCAAAGTCATAACTTTGAATTCTCTTCCCCTTACTATATCTTTCTCCCTTTTTGCAGTTTAACTTTTGATCTTTGTGACTTTTCTATCTTTGTGACTTTTCTCTCCCCCTTTGTCAACAATCACCAAAAAGGTGCCAATTTTAGTGAGAATTAAGTCAATCAATATAAGGGAGTCCAAATTATGGTTCAATCTAGATCACTTGCCTAGAATATGTAATTCGGTTTGATCCAAGGACAAGCTTCTTCACACCTCATAAAGTATAAGGGTTATCTTGACCATGTTGAATTATACATCATGAGCTCATTTTCTAGATTCAACACTAGGTTTGCAAGCCCACAAACATGTCATATGCTACCACTAGATCAATCAAAATATAGAAGCAATAGTGGTACCATATATACATTAAACTCATTTGATTTTCATGAATGAGCCTATTTGTCATGCAAATATGTCTATATGTTCTAAACATGTCCTTAGCAAAGTATGGATGATATGCCAAACAACTTTACCTTGCTATATCGGAGGAGAGGCATGTCATATAAGAATGTGGGGTTGCACTCATTTCAAGTTGGAGAAGTCAAGTATGTTCAATTCATTCTTCAACTTGTAAAATCTCTTCTCATCAAGTGGCTTTGTGAATATGTCGGCTAGTTGATCTTCGGTGCCAATGCTTTCAATACTAATATCACCCTTTTGTTGATGGTCTCTTATAAAGTGATGCATTATGTCAATGTGCTTCGTTCTTGAATGTTGAACCGGATTTTGTGTCATTTTGATAGCACTCTCATTATCACAAAACAAAGGCACATTCTTGAATTTGATTCCAAAGTCATTCAAAGTGGCCTTCATCCAAAGTAATTGTGCACAACAACTACCGGCACTAATGTATTCGGCCTCGGCGGTAGATAGTGCAACACTATTTTGTTTCTTTGATGACCATGAAACAAAAGACCTTCCAAGCAATTGACAAGTGCCACTTGTGCTCATTCTATTAATCTTGCATCCACCATAGTCGGAATCCGAATATCCAATCAACTCAAAATTAGATCCCTTGGGATACCATAGTCCAACATCATGAGTGCCCTTAAGATATCTCAATATTCTCTTGGTTGCTTTCAAGTGACTTTCTCTAGGTGAAGCTTGATATCTTGCACACTTGCACACACTAAACATGACATCCGGCCTAGAAGCGGTGACATAGAGCAAACTTCCAATCATAGACCGGTATTGCTTTTGATCTATCATGTTGTCACTAGCATCAATACCCAATTGATCATTTGTGCCCATTGGTGTACTCATTGGCTTAGCATCTTGCAATCCAAACTTCTTGATCATATCCTTGATGTACTTCCCTTGACTTACAAAAGTGACATTCTTCATTTGCTTGATTTGAAGTCCAAGAAAGTAACTAAGCTCTCCAATCATAGACATCTCAAACTCTTTTGCCATCATATTTCCAAATTCTTCACAAAAATCTTGGTTAGTTGATCCAAAGATAATGTCATCCACATAGATTTGCAATACAAACAAGTCATTTCCAATTTTCTTGGTGAAGAGAGTGGTGTCAACCTTTCCCATCTTGAACCCTTTAGAGAGAAGAAAGTCCCTCAACCTCTCATACCATGCTCTAGGTGCTTGCTTCAAACCATACAATGCCTTCTTGAGCTTGTAAACATGGTCGGGCTTCTTGTCATCTTCAAAACCGGGAGGTTGCTCAACATAAACTTCTTCATTGATGTAGACATTGAGAAATGCACACTTGACATCCATTTGATAGAGCTTGATGTTGTGTGCACAAGCATATGCTAATAAGATTCTAATTGCCTCCAATCTTGCAACCGGTGCATATGTTTCTCCAAAGTCAAGACCCTCAACTTGAGTGTATCCTTGTGCTACTAATCTTGCTTTGTTCCTCACAACCACGCCATCTTGATCTTGCTTGTTTCTAAAGACCCACTTAGTGCCAATCACATTGTAGTTTTTTGGCCTCTCAACAAGCTCCCAAACTTAATTTCTAGTGAAGTTGTTTAGCTCTTCATGCATGGCATTTACCCAATCGGAATCTTTCAATGCATCTTCTATTTTCTTAGGTTCTTCAAGTGACACAAATGAGTAGTGCTCACAAAAAGATGCTAATCTTGATCTAGTTTGAACACCACTTTGAATTCCACCAATGATTTGGTCCAATGGATGATCTCTTGCAATGCTAGTGGGTTGGAGTATTGGGAGTTGGTTGCTTCCACTAGCTTGACCTTGATTTTGCACTTCATCATGAGAACCACTTGAGCTTGCTTGATTTGTATCAATTTGCACATCTTGATTAATCATATGTATGTCATCATCATCATCAATTTGCCTTGGCCTTATGTCACCAATGTCCATATACTTCATTGCATTTGACAATTGATCTCCTCTCACATCATCAAGGTTTTGAGCTTCATTTTGAGATCCTTGGGTTTCATCAAACTCAACATCATGAACTTCTTCCAAGGTGCCACTAGAGAGATTCCAAACTCTATATGCCTTGCTTGTGGTAGAATAACCAAGTAAGAACCCTTCATCACATTTCTTTTCAAACTTGCTCAATCTAGTGCCTTTCTTGAGAATATAACAATTGCAACCAAACACTCTAAAGTATGCAATGTTGGGCTTTCTTCCATTCAATAGCTCATATGGTGTCTTCCCAAGCTTCCCATGGCAATAAAGACGGTTGCTACAATAGCAAGCCGTGTTGATAGCTTCACTCCAAAATGAATGACTCACATTGTATTCACTAAGCATTGATCTAGCCATGCCAATCAAAGTTCTATTTTTCCTTTCAAATACACCATTGGATTGAGGAGTGTATGTTGGAGAGAATTGATGTCCAATACCAAGATCATCACATAAAGCTTCAATTCTTGTGTTCTTGAACTCACTACCATTGTCACTTCTAATCTTCTTGATGGTGGTCTCAAACTCATTTTACACTCTCTTGACAAAAGACTTGAATAGATCGTAAACATCACTCTTGTCATAGAGAAAGAACACCCAAGTGTATCTAGTGTAGTCGTCCACTATCACAAAACCATACTTGTTGCCACCAATGCTAGTGTATGTTGTTGGCCCAAACAAGTCCATGTGCAATAGCTCAAAAGCCTTTGATGTGCTCATTTCACTCTTACTAGGATGTGCATTTCCAACTTGTTTGCCGGCTTGACAAGCACTACATGGTTTATCCTTTTCAAAAGTCACATCTTTCAAGCCTCTAACTAAGTCATGCCTCAAAAGTTTGTTCAATTGTTTCATTCCAACATGACCAAGCCTTCTATGCCACAACCATCCCATACTAGATTTGCTAAGCAAGCATGATGTCAATTGAGTCTCATTGTCATTGAAGTCAACCAAGTATAAGCTACCATGTCTAAATCTTTTGAATATCAAATTTGATCCATCAACACTAATGACTTCAACATCATCACTACCAAATATGCACTTGAAGCCAAGATTACAAAGTTGTGCCACGGATAAAAGATTGAAGTCCAAGCTCTCAACTAGCAATACATTTGATATGCTCATGTCATTTGAGATAGCAATTTTACCAAGCCCCTTGACTTTGCCTTTCTTGTTGTTGCCAAAAGTGATAGCATCAAAGCCACCATTTTGATTTGTATCAATTGATTTGAACATACATGAATCCCCGGTCATATGTTGAGTGCACCCACTATCAAGCACCCAATGCCTTCCTCCAGCTTTGTAATTGACCTACAAGATAAGATCAATTCTTTTTAGGTACCCAAACTTGTTTGGGTCCTCCTAGGTTAGTGACCAAGCTCTTTGGTACCCAAATGGCTTTCTTCTTTGAGCCCGTCCATGGTGTACCAATGAACTTAGCATAAACACCATTTGTACCCTTGGTAAGTATATAGAAAGAATCAAACTTAATTGAGGATACATTAGCATTAGATTTCTTGTTCATGCAATGTTGCTCTATGTGACCAACTTGCTTGCAACTTTTGCAATAGCTACCATTGTTCTTCACAAAACGAGTCTTGTGAGGAGCAAAAGCGGCCTTGCCTTTCTTGGGGTTATAGCCCAATCCCTCTTTGTAGAGAGAAGCTCTTTGGCTACCCAAGCACATAAGCAAGCGGTCCTCACCACCATAAGCCTTAGCTAAGGTGTGATTGAGCTCTTTTACCTCCTTGAGATTTTCATTCTCAACTATGAGTGTGGAGTCACAAGTGAAATCATCACTACTAGATGAGGATAATGTAGATGAGCTACATGAAGGGTTAGTGGGAGCAACAACAATAGGCTTATGACAAGATTCATCAATTATATCACAAGATATGCCTATCTTGCAAGTTTTAGCTTTCTCAACATTAGTTGGCATGTTTTCACATTTTTCAACTAGAGAGGAATGATCTTCTTCAAGCTTAGTGTGAGACTTTTGAAGCTTCTTATGGTCTACCTTTAGACTCTCATAAGATGCCCTAAGCTCATCAAGTTCTTGCATAAGGTTTTTCTTATCCTTAAGCAAGCCCTTGCACTCCTTTCTAGATTCTTTAAAGTGTTGAGTGCAATCTTCTAGCATAGTGATTAGTTCATTTTTAGTGAATTCTTCTTCATCACTATCACTATCACTATCACTAGCATTATCATGATCACTCTCATCATCGGATGATACCTTAGTGGCCTTAGCCATGAAGCACGATGGAGTGTCGAAGAGGGAGACCTTCTCTTGGATGGCAATGCTAGCATGTCCCTTCTTCTTGCTCTTGTTGTCATCCTCATCATCACTTGAGGAATCATCACTATCCCATGTAGCAACATGAGAATCATTCTTCTTCTTATGAGAGCTCTCCTTCTTTTCTTGCTTCTTCTTTTGCTTCTTCCTCTCCTTCTTGATAGCATCTTCATCATCACTATCATAAGGACACTTTGCAATGAGATGATCCTTGCTATGGCATCTAAAGCATCTCATGGTATGCTCATTCTTCTTGGATGAGTTCTTCCTTCTTCTTGCACGAAAGCCTTTCTTCTTCATGAACTTGCCAAATTGCTTGACAAAGAGAGCCATCTTTTCATCAATGTCATCACTGTCACAAGAGCTTGAGTCCTCTTCACTTGATGATTCAATCTTGGATTTGCCCTTGGATGTGGTGGCTTTGAATGCCACACTCTTCTTCTTTTCATCATCTTTCTTCTCATTTTCCTTCTTCTTCTTGACCAACTCATCCTTCTCATCATCTTCTCTATATGAATCATCGGTCATCACCTCTTGAAATATTTATTGAGGAGTTGAATCCTTCAATGTAGTCCTCACTAGCACGGTGATCAATGTATCAAACCTCTTGGGTAGGCTTCTTAAGAACTTCATAGAGAATTGATTGTCTTTCACTTCTTCTCCAAGAGCCTTGAGCTCATTTACAATGACTTGCAACCTATAAAACATCTCCGGCACACTCTCATCTTCTTGCATCTTGAAGCTAGAGAACTTTTCTTGGAGAATGTAAGCTTTGGCGGTCTTGGTACCTTCGGTGCCTTCAAATGTTTCTTCAAGCTTTGCCCAAGCATCATGTGCAACTTCTATGTTCTTCACTTGCTCAAATGTCTTGTCATCTAATGCCTCATGAAGAGCACTTATGGCAATGTCATTGCATTGGAGCTTCTTCTCTTCCACCGGTGTAGGTGCTTCCGGATTAGCTACCTCAAATTTTGTTTCGGTGACCTTCCACACTTCTCTATTGATTGACTTGAGGTGTGCGGTCATTTTAACCTTCCAATATGCATAATTTGTGCCATCAAAGTGAGGTGCCTTCTTGGTGTTGTTGATGTGCAAGCTTAATTGAGCCATTTCTTTTTCACCGTAGGTTGTTAAGCCTCAAATAAACGGTGCCTCGGCTCCGATACCACTTGTAAGGTCCAAATGGCTAGAGGGGGGGTGAATAGCCTATTTGAAAATCTACAAGCTTCACTAAACAACCATGTTAGTATAAAAGATGGCTAAGCTAATTCTTAGCACTAGCTCAACTACACTATGCAAGCCACCTATACAATATTAGTGAAGCAAGGCTATGATCTCTAATACACACCAACAAGACTAAGTCACTAAGCTACTTACTCCTATGTGATAAAAGCTACACTAGAACTAGTACAAGAAAGTAAGGAGCAAGTGACTTGATTCTTATACCAACGATGTAGAGAAGTAATGCACTCGAAGAATCAATCACAATGATCAACCACAAGAGAAATCCTCGGCAAAGGGATGACACAAGATTTTTTACCGAGGTTCACTTGCTTCCCGGCAAGCTACTCCTCGTTGTGGCGATACACCCACTTGTCGGTTCGCGAGCTAATCGACTATCAAGAGTCGAGCCCTCTGTGGGCGCCGCACAACCGCACACAAGATGGGGATCCTCCAAGCCACGAGCTCCACTAGAGTATCCAATTTGCGAACTCCCGCGGAAAGGATCAAGAACCCCTTACAACACTTGGTGAGGGCTCCAACAATCTTCAATTGTGAGCTCAATCACCTCCGCTGCTCCAAGCCGTCTACCGTGTTGGGAAACACGGAAGAGTAACAAGAAATCCGTAGTAACTTGAAGATCAAGTGCCTCTAGAATGCAACTCTCAAGCAATGCACTTGAATCTCATTCAATCTCACTCAAGATGTGCAACCAAGCAAAGAGATGAGTGGAGGGGTTGTTCTCTAGCTCAAAGAATGTCTCTAGGTCTCAAAATGTGCAAGAGATACCCTCAAACCCTGGCCAACTTCTATTTATAGCGAAGGGATACGCAGCTAGCCGTTACCGGACGACTCAGTGCAAATCGTGCTGACCGGACGCTCCGGTCAGGGTGACCGGACGCGTCCGGTCACTACAGGACAAGCAAAAGTAGTGCGTGTCAGAACTAGCCGTTGCCGTGACCGGACGCGCTCAAACGTTTGACCGGACGCGACAGTGCCAGCGTCCGGTCGCGTTCCAGTAAGCTCCCATCGAGACCGAACGCGTTCGATCGCACGTGACCAGACGCGCCAGCCACATCCGATCGGATCTGCCCTCCGTGCTGAACTCCTGGGTGCATGACCGGACGTGCCGGTTCTGCGAGGGACCGGACGCGCCGGTCCACGACCCTTCTCACACGCGCGTTTGTCTGTGGTTTGAACTGACCGGACGCGCCAGCCACGTCCGGTCAATTCGACCACAGCGTCCGGTCACTGTATTTTCAGTGATAATCATTTTGGACTTTCGCCACCTTTTTTCGCCTCCAGCGCAATAGAAAATAGGCATTTCATTTCCTCAAAAACGCCTGAATCCCGCCCCCCAAACCCCTTACTACCGCTCAAACACCACCGCCTTCGCAAATGTGCCAACACCATCATGTGAAAAGCACCATGTGCATGTGTGTTAGCATTTTCACAAACATTTTCAAGGCGTTATGTTAGCTCTCTACTAGATCCTAATGCATATGCTCAAGACATTGATCTAGTGGCACTTGATTCCCGAGCTAACCGTGATTGCCCCTCTTGATAGTCGGCTATGTATCCTAAATCCGGTCAATCACTTCTCTACTCATCTTAGACCAGCAAAAGGAAAACCCTATGGTTATACCTTTGCCTTGCGCTCTTAGATCCTTCTCTTCCACTTGATCATCATGTCCATCATATTATGTGCATCTCCACCATGATCGACATTTCATGTCCATGCACCATTTCTTTGTGATCTTGTGGTCACCACTCCTTGCCACGTACACCTTTATCACATGTGTTGCTTATGCCTAACTCAAAACACTTAACACGTGGCATTAGCAACTTGGTGTCATTAATTACCAAAATCAAACTTGGGCTTTCAACATGAAGGACACAATTCAGGCCTTTGTGGCAGCATGCTTGGTCTGTCAGCAGGCTAAGGCTAAACACGTGCCCTATCCCGGTCTTCTACAACCCCTGCCCATTCCTGACCAGGCCTGGAAGGTAGTAACGATGGATTTCATTGAAGGTTTGCCATCCTCAGATCAGTATACCTGTATTCTGGTTGTAGTTGATAAATTTTCAACGTACTCCCATTTCATTAAGCTGAAGCATCCATTCTCTGCCTTGCACATTGCTAAACTTTACATGGAACATGTTTACAAGTTACATGGCATGCCTACAACTATTGTTTCTGATAGAGATAAAATCTTCACCAGCATGTTATGGAAAGAGTTGTTCAAGCTGTCTGGCACTGACTTGTGTATGACCTTAGCTTATCACCCATAGAGTGATGGACAAACTGGGAGAGTGAACCAGTGCATTAAAGCTTATCTTAGGTGTTTTGTCCACTCTACTCCAACCAAATGGTCCCAATGGCTACATCTTGCTGAATTCTGGTATAATACTTGCTTTCATTCAGCTCTCAACCATACACCATTCGAAATTCTTTATGGCCACCCTCCTCGACATTTTGGTATTGACCCAGAGCAAGACTGTGTGATACCTGAATTTGATGATTGGTTAAAGTAGCGCCACACTATTACAACTCTTGTCCAGCAACAATTACTAAGAGCTCAACAACGGATGAAACACCAAGCTGATAAACATCGAGTTGAAAGGCAATTTGCAGTTGGTGATCTTGTTTGGCTCAAAATTCAACCCTATGTTCAATCCTCCCTGGCTACAAGAATTTGCACTAAGTTGGCTTATAGATATTTCGACCATTATGAAGTTGAAGCCAAAGTGGGTTCAGTAGCATATAAGCTCAAGCTGCCACCTCAGTCTAAGGTGCATCATGTTTTCCATGTCTCCCTTCTCAAGAAGGTAACAGGTTCTGCACCTCTCATGTTCTCTCCATTGCCTGCGGAGTTCTCTGAATTGCATACTCCAGAGTTGGTCTTGGATCGGCGTGTTTGCAACAAAGGCCATCGTACTACTTATCAATTGTTGATTAAATGGCATGATACTCATACTAAGTTGGCTACTTGGAAAGATGAAGATGAAATCATCTGGTTGTTCTAGATTTCACGGCTTGGGGACAAGCCTAGAAGCCAAGAAGAGCAAGCGGGCTAGGAAGCCCAATCCAAAGTTTGTCGGCCCAAAGCTAGAGCAAGTGAGGCCAGCCCATTGGCCAGCTACGCCTGGCGAAATGTGCTGTTGAGGAAACGGTTGTAACCGTATCATTTAAGAGGGGGCGAGGAAGTGAGAGAAAACTTGTCTTGGTTGTTACCGGAGAAATACGTAGCAGCGAGCTTCGGCTCGAGTTGGCCGGTGGCAACCATCGCCACCGGAGTCTATAAACTCTAGTTACCAGTTCTAAACAGATCTATGATAGTATCGTAGCAGTAGCATATCGTTGCTGCTACATCATGCTTCAAGAATTTTTGATGGCGAGACAATAGAGGTGAAATTGCAATTCTTATGCTTCTGACATCATTTACTTACCCTACAATTCTATGTTTTGCTCCTGACTTTCATTGCTTGTGTGTGTGTGCAGATCAAAGTACTACCTGAAGCTCATAATTGTCCTACTACTAAACTCAGAGAGGGGAAAATGACAAGTCAAGGCTGGTGTGCAGATAGGTTAGGGGATTTGGTTGAAGAAGAATCCATCTAAATGTCCAAAGGAATGTAAGGAAAAATTAGAGGATGACTATGGTATCAAGCTCAAGTACTCTAAAGCATGGTCTGGCATGAAGGTAGCACTAGAGCAGATCCATGGGAAGTATGAGGAGAGTTTTTAGCTTCTTTTCAATTGGGCAGCTCATATTGAGAAGTCATCACCTGGCAGCCTAGTACAGATAGAGTTAGAGAAGGTTGGGAACAAGCAAAGGTTCAGAAGGATTTTTGTAGCTCTTAAGCCTTGTGTTGATAGGTTTCTAGAGGGATGTAGACCCTTTATAGGTGTTGATGCTTCCTATTTGTATGGCAAGTACATAGGACAGTTGGCATCTGCAACTGGTGTAGATGGGCACAACTGGCTATATCATACTGCATATGGAATTTTTGACATTGAGAATGAGGATAACTAGAAATGGTTCCTAGAGCAGTTGCACAGAGCCATTGGAGATGTTCCAAGCCTGGATATTTGTACAGATGCTAGTAAAGGTCTAGAGAATGCAGTAGGAAATGTATTTTCCAAATGTTGAATATAGGGAATGCATGAGACACCTGTACCAGAATTTCATGAAGCACTACACAGGTGATGTTTTTCACTGATCGTCTGTATCCAGCAGCTAGGAGCTACACAACTGGACTGTTCCAATGGCATATGAAGAAAATATTTGAGTTTGCACCTGACACAATTGAGTATCTTGAGAAGCACCACAGTAGGATATGGTATAGGTGTGGTTTTTCTGAAAATAGCTAGTGTGATTACTTGACTAATAATGTGTCAGAGAGTTTCAATGCATAAGTGAAGAAGTTTAAGGGTCTGCTGTTGCATGAACTAGTGGACAAGCTGAGGGAGTTGATAATGGAGAAGAGGTACTTGAGGAAGAGACTGGCTAGGTAGTGGCATGAAAGGATTCTCTCAAAAGTTCTTATGGAACTTAATGTGATTAGCAAGTAGCTCATTGTCATCAAATGCTCTGTCAGTGATGATGACATTGCTGAAGTTACCCTTTTGGACCAATGGAACAACCAAAAATGGCATACAGTTGACCTAAAAAATCACAATTGATCTTGCAGGGAATGGCAAGTCATGGGGAAGCCCTGCAGACATGCTTTGGCCTGGATATTGTCCAATAGGGGGATAAAAATAGAAGATTATGTCAATGAATACTACTCAGTGGCTTCATTCAAGAAAGCTTATGAAACCAGAATTGAACCTATACCTGATAGGTCCCAGTGGCCTGAAGTGAAGCTTGAGTTCAAAGTGCACCCACCATTATTGGGTAGAGGACCAGGAAAGCCCAAAACGGTAAGGATTAAAGGCTACATGGAAAAAGGGCCACCCACAAGAAGGTGAGATGCAAAAGGTGTGGTGATTTTGGGCACGTTTTAAAAACTTGCAAAGAACTAGAAGTTGGTGAAGATGGTGAAAGAGGCCCATGCAGGAACAAAAGGTAATATTTTTGACACAAAATGCATTAATCTGAACCCTCAGTCAACTCATATCCACTAAATGCAATTTTGTTGCAACATGTAGGAAGAAGCCCACACAAGATGATGCTGGTCCCTCACAGGTCAAGAAGAAGAAGAAGACGACTACCACAAAGAAGAAGACACCTGTTAAGAAGAAGGCAGAGGCAGTGACCAGCATCAAAAAGCTTGTTTGAAGGCCTTGCTACTTGACAGTCCCCTTGTCTTTTGGCTGCTTTTGGAAATGCTTTTGGGGTCAAAAAACTTGTAATGGTGTGTCAAGCTTTTAGGCACAAAAAACTTGTAATGGTCTGTGCTGATTTTGGACACAAAAACCTAACCTTGTAATGGTATGTGATGCATTTGACCTAGGAATAATCTGTAGTGAAAACTGTTGGGCCTGGTAACATTCTGTAGTGAATGCTGATGACCTTGGAACTTATGTAATATTTCTGTGAACTTATGCAGTATTTCTATGAACTTATGCAGTATTTCTGTGAACTTATGTAGTATTTCTGTGTACTCAGTGGCTATGTTCATGTGATGTTTCACTTGATTGCTATCAACTTGTTAATTTACTGCAAACATGCTACTGAAAATTTCTGTGAAATGCTAAGTTCTTGACAAATATGTGATTGAAACTTGTTCATATATTGCTGCTGGAAATTTCATAGTGCAGTAAGTCTAACCAAAAGCCAATTACAGACCAAAAGCCAAGTTACTTGATATGAAACATAGCTCCAATTATAGCCCAAAAGCCAAGTTACATGACAGTGCAGTAAGTCTAACCAAACTCTAAGGTAACAGTAGCCAATACATCTAAATTACATGAATTATTTGTTCCACACAATTGCCACCATGACAGCTACAAAACATTGCCAAGATCACAGCAACAACAGCTGCATTGTCCAACACAATTGGATTCTTTCCCTTCTTAACCTCATCCTTCATTCTTTGATTTCAGTCTTTAGGTTGCTAATCTCCACTCTAATGTCACCGAGCTGTAGCTTCAAATCAAGCTTTACCATCTTCAACTCAGCAATAGGCTGCTGGAACCCTTGAACAGCAGTAGCAGTAGGCTGCTGGACGACATGAACACCACCAGAACCATCCAAAAGTTTTGCATGATTATTGCGCAAGTACAGCTCATATGCTTCCTCAAACTAGAAGTTACCATACCTGTTTGGGCACTTGTAGTAGATGTTGTCCTTCTAGCTCTTGCACTTGACCACCGGCACCAGGCACTGCGGGCAGTCGATGAGAGGGAGACTCCTCCTTGGCTGTGCAGAGCTCAAAGCCGAGGTGGCCATGGACGGGCAAGCGGCGGTGGCGGTGCGGCCCCACGACGGAGCTGCTGGTGTGGCACGACGACGGAGCTGTTGGCACGGCACCACGTCGGAGCAACCGGCGCGGCAACCCTAGCGGACGGGCGCGGCGAGGAGGATGAAAGGGAATGACCGCGGCGAGGAGGATGAGAGAGACCGGTCAACGTCGTGGACCATATCCAATTGACCAGAGGGCAGCCTCGTCCATACGAAAATACGATCTCGTCAGAAAGGCCTGCAGCTGGGCCGAAGAAGTCGCCGAGCGTACACAGTGGCGTTCGTCCGAGGTTCACGAAGTTGTAATGATATCTCTATCTATCTACAACTAAAAAGCCGCAAGTGTTATCGTCTGATAGCCCCGCCCCTCTACTCATCGCCCCGCCCCGCTCGTTTCCGGTTTACTCGACCGCTTCTTTCCCTCGGGCGAACCGACACACTTCTCCGCAATCGGCTCCACGACCTCGCACCCTACCACTTCCCACGCCGCTGCGCCCTCGCCAAATCGTTGCCAGAGCTGCGGCACCTTCTCGCCGCTGCGCGCCCGAGCCCCAAACCACCCCGCGAGCTGCGAGCTTGGCATCCCGCGGCAGTAGGAGGACACCGCGACCCGACCCGGCACACGGCCTCCTCATACCCGCTGCCAGCACGCCCCAGCCGTCCCACGAGCGTCGCCGACCTTCTCGCCGCTGCGAGCTTCGCAGCCCGCAGCAGCAGGAGCACCCCGGCGCGCCCCAGCCGCCCCTCCGCCGACGGTGAAGACGTCGTGTTCCAGTCGCCAACGCCCCTGCCCCGCTCCCGCGCCCCGCCCGTCTGCGGAACCGTCGCCCAGGCCGAGCACGCCCCCGCGTCCCGCGCACGACATCCACCTCCATCCCTCCCGCCCGCATAATACTGTCCGCGGACTGTCGCCCGTACGAATCGTCGCCCGCCGTCATCGCAGTCGCTGCCGAGTCCGCCCCGCCCTCTGCCGTCTCCACGGCCCTCCCCTGCCACCGGCGCCGTCCCGCCCCCGCCCTGTGCCGTCTCCGCGACGCTAACCCCGGAGCACCTGGACTCATACGCATGTCCTCATAGACGGCAGCGGCGCGGCTGCTCGCGGAGAAGGAGGTCCCGGAGGACGCACCGCAGGGCCACAGCTCAAGAAGAAGGAGGCTGCGGAGGACGCGGCTGGAGCTGCGCTAGAAGCTCGACGCTGAGCGGTCCTCCGAAGAAAAAAAACCCGGATTGCTCCCTCGTTGACGTGCTCGCGCGGCCTCCGCAAAACCGTCCACGCCCTTCGTCCGTCGCCACGATCCCGCCATCTCCCGTGCAGTTTCTTGAGAAGTTTCTTTTGCAGGCTGTCCTTCGTCAGCCGCCTCCCCATCTCTTCCCCACGCACCGCCATCCACCGAGCCGCGCCGCCATCCACCGAGCCGGCCACCATCTCGTTCCCGCGACTCCCCGTCCGGCTGTCGCCTCCCGCATTCTCCCCGTCCGCCTCTAGCCCCTCTCCTGCCGCCAGTCCAGCCACGCACTCGGCTAGCCCCGTGCTCCGCGCTCCTCTCCATCCCTCATCTGGTCGTCCCGCCTCCCTACCTCACCTGGTTCTCTTGACGGTGCGTGGGGTCAGAGCGGCATCAGGAGGGCCAGCGGTGGTCGGCGGCGCACACAGCGGACGAAGCTCCGAAGGCGTAGCTGCAGGCTCCGAAGGCTACTACGCACGCGGTGTGGGCACAGGCACACAGCGGCTGCGGTGCGACGGCAAGCTACGACTGGCGGTGACCGGCGAGCGGACTTGGCCTAGTGCCCTCCACAAGACGAGAAGCTGCTTACGCCCGCCATGTTGGTGCAGGTATGTTGTTCGACAAAATGTCCCTGAAGCTGCAGTCTCACAGCGATTAATTTTTTTTATTTTTTCTGTCACTTGATGGCGCTTAATGTGTTTTTATGGGTGTTGTAGTGAACTGTTGCTGCTCGGCCGGCATTTGCCCGCCACTGCTAATTCCCATATGACTATTAATTACCGAATGACTGTTTCCATGTGTCTAATTTCTGTATGACTATTTCCTGCCAAAAAAAATGCTACATCTTCAAATTTTCCATGGTTCAGTGGCCTCTTGATCGACTGCAATGGTCTCAAACACAACAGGTTCTAAATGACTATAGAGAAGCACTAAACTGAGCTATTTGGTATGGTTAGTCTCATCTGTCCGTACTATGTTTTCAGGCAGTGGCATTGAAGCAAGGCAATGGGTGTTCAATTTCTAGAAAGTGTGGTAACGGGTAGTGATTAGTGAAGACCATGCAACCAATTTCCTGTGGTGTCAACCACATAAGTATATAGCCCCTTCAATTCCATACTGATCCTCATGGAGACATTGCACGTACTGCAGGATCGGAGCACAAATAGCTATGGTAGGACTTCTATGCAATGCGCTGTTGCTAGAAGTTTATTGGAGGATGAACCTACTTAACTATTTGGTAGAGACCTATTGTCAATCTTAGGGAGCAGATCACCTAGGCTGAAATGTGTTTGGTAAAAATGCCAATGCGGAGAATTTTTATTTTTCATAGTTTTAGATTTTTAAAAAGGCTTGCGTCATTTCAGGTTTGTGTTTTACCACGTCAGTTACTCACGGACAGCTCCTATCAGTCAGGTAACCCTTCAAAGCCTACCTGCATTCTCCCGCTCATCAGACAAATGTTTCATGTTGATCCGCATTAGCAGAATTATTAGCATGCAGGATATAATGTGCATCCTTCATGGATCCTGCAGGGCACATGTTGATCTGCATTAGCAAGACACATGTTCACAAGGTTTGATTGCATCTCTTTGCCTTCATGTATCCCTCTCATGTTTTGGGCTGCCTACAAAAATTAACACTGCAATTATGAACTTTCTTACTAAAATTTCATTTACTTTAATGCAAAGGAGTGCTTATGAAGTGGAGTTCGTGTGTGCAGCCTTCATCGTGGGGTTTTATTATGGTATTGTAGGCGTAGAGTTTGAAATGACAGTAACTTCCATTGTTCTGTTGGTCTATATGTCTTTGGTGAGGGAACTATTTTTGGGCACGGCCATGCCCTCAGCTAAATTTTCAACCGTTCAATGCTACTTAAGTGAGTCAATGTCAATATTCGACATGCATATCCAGCATGAGTTTAGCGCGTACATTTGTTATTTTGTTAATTTCAGCAAATGACAACCTCCTCTCTCATTAGGGAGCATATATTAACATTTTTAGCAAATTCACATTTTATCAGGCTTCTCATTTATCAGATATAGATTAGTGAGCATATATTATCTCCCTAGGCATCATATAAGTTATCAGTCTAATTTTATTTTCAAATATATAGCCATAGAAGATACATATTGCAGCACACGACTGTGCATATGTGCAGCCTATTTGGTCCACTTGAACATGTTATAAACAGATCCTGAAGCATAAAATGGCTAAAATACAGAGGGAATTTGCTATTTTTCTACTATACAGTGTGGTTGTGAAGGTAGCCCTCCCAAAGTTCAATTCCAGTTGGAGATTGGGTTGAATGTTCATGCCAATAGGAGTAGAATTTCTTCATGCGCTGCAGCAAGTAAGAAAAGTTACAGGCATGTATTCTGGACCTTGGACGTGGAGAAGTAGCGACGTCTTTCTCCATCATCCAAGAAGCAGCGCTGCCCTTCTCCATCCGCCGTACAACAAATTGAGCCGACCCTCTGTAGCCTCCTGTATGAAGAGCCGCCACCCCTCTCCAAGGTAAAATCACTAATCGATCTGTCCTTTATGATGTTCTTGCTTGTGTGGCGATGATCTGTTTCGCTTGGTTGTCTAGCTACTGGTTCTGTTAAACCGCCCATGGAAAGATCATACCTGTGATTTTTTTTAAAATTCCCTGTGTATCATTCGTAGTTTTAGAGAAGTGAAAACCTGTAAGATGGCACTCTATATACTATGTGTCAAGATTGTTTTCTAAATCATGTTTTTTGGTCATTTCCTTTGGTAGGCTACAAGCAACAATACAGAGGTTGTTATTAGATCCTCAAGAGAATTTAAAGGTCAGTACAAACTACAAAGAGACCAGCCCCAGCAAGACTGCAAAATATATATCTGAATATACACTACACGTATATCTTTGAATATATATCTCTCTAGGTATAGAAGGGATGCTATGGATCACTGGATTGCACAGTAGCAGTAGCAAAGATAGTTTCAGTTTGTGGATGATGTTAACCATCCTGCAATAAAATAATATGTTCAAAATGTATCTAAAAGAAATTGCACGTGCTGTTTATTATAAGTTCCTTTGTTTCAATTCTGCAATCCATTTGTGAATAAATATTAGTCTGCTACCGCATCAAATTTGTTTTAGATTAATGCATCTATAAATTGATGTATCGAAAAGCACCAAGTTTATATTTGTCCAATGTTAAATGACAAATCAGCGAACAGTACTTTTCAGCTTGGCTTTTTAACGAAGCGAACAGGGCCAAAAAAAATTATTTTAGAAGTGCATGTATCATCCTATTGACGACGTTATTTAAACATGCTAAATGACTCCTTGCCTAGCAATGGTTTGCCCTGAACGATCTCTGTAATTTTAAAGATTATTTTGAGTATATATATACATATATTGTCAAAAAATATCACTTATACATTCTTGTGTTGTCCCGTTGCAACGCACGGGCACTCTACTAGTGTTTCCAAATAGCGGAATTATAACGGTATTTCTGCAAAGATCGAGAATTATAATGGTATCAATAAAAAAAAACCCTTCCTCGAAACGACCCTCCCATAAAAGAATATCTCAGGGGTTCCTCTGGAAAACTCCATGCCCCACGCCCCACCGACTCGGCGACTCACTAAGACTATCCGCAGTGGATACTCTAAAACGATACTCTAAAGGTTTAGAGTATGAATATAGAGTAAAAACTACTGCACTGGGTACTCTAAAACGATACTCTATCCTTTCTCTCACTCTATATTTAGAGTAGTACAGTGCGTACTCTATACTCTATAGTGACGGCCCCACTAGCTAAACAAAAGGAAAAAATGCTATAAGTCACAAACCAAAAATCCAAATTAAATTTCGATTGCACCATTAAATTCGTCTCAATAAATCCTTCAAAACTAGATCACACATGGATATATTTAGATAAAGTGACAAGTGAGTTCTACAGTGAATAGAGTGGATAGAGGATGATATAGAGAATGGATGGGTGCGGGAGAATTGAGTATAGAGGAGAGAATCTTGCTGACCTAGAGGATGAATACAGAGGCCATGAGCGCGGGTAGTCTAAGTCGCTATTCCCGAACACCAAAAATCCCAAACCCGTAGCCGTAGTAGGTCTCGTCTCCTCCTCTCCCCCAACCCGATCCAACCGAACCCAGGCGGCGGCGGCGGCAGCGATGGCGGCGGTGACGAACGCCGACGTGGAGGTGGTCGACTTCGACCTCGACGACGACGACCTCATGGACGAGGACGCCGGGCCGGATCCGGCGCCGGCCCCCGCCCCCGCCTCCCGCCTCCGCTCCACCATCGCGGGCGACGACGCGCCGCGTAGGACCAAGGGCCGCGGCTTCCGCGAGGACACTAACTCCTCCGCACCCCGCGACTCGCGCTTTGGCGCGGGGGGACGCGCCGACCTCGACTCGCTCGGCGGCCCGGGACCCATCCAATGTACGCCTCCCCTCTCTTTCTTTGTTTTCTTTTTCCTCAAAGATTTGCTTGAACCGATTAGATTTTTTTTGGCAATTTAAGTATGTGTGCTGCCTCGATGTATTGCTTTTCTGTGTGATGTGAGCGGATTTAGAAGAACCTAAAGATTTCGCATTGATCGGTTAGTTCCATGGCCGAGTTAGCAGTACTTGTACTTGTTGCAATGTGGAAAAGATCGATTTTTTCGCAAGTAATGTGGATGTGGAAGTGGGGCTTTGGCCTTTGGGTGATATGGTTGCTGCAATGGATTGCTCCCTGTTTTTCCCCTCATTATTTTGCTGATTTTAGTCAAGATCGATGTCCAATGGGGTTCAAAGAGCCTAAAGATTTCGCATTGATCAATTAATTCTACATTGGGTTAGTTTCCACTTCAAATATGGACTACTCTGATTTCTTCTAGGGTTTGTCTAGGGAACTTCTTTATTATTTCCAATGGAAATTTCAGTTCCCTCTGTGAGCATGATTGTTCATTTTACTCATATCACATGGTAATGTGCGCAGAGTATTATGTTCTTTGTTGGTCTGTTTATCTTTCTGCCTTTTGGTTATCAGTTCTTTTTAACACCATAGAGGTTGGTTCTTGATGTGAACTGAAGACTGTCAATGTATCAATGTTAATCAGCTTGTTAGGTGTTAGTGATGGGCTGAGGATATAAAAATTCTTTTACTTTTTCTTGTAGCTATACGATACGAAGAGAGTTATTTTCAACCTGACTACTGTTTATACACCATTATTTGATTCTGTAATTCTGAGTTCCTGTAGGCACAACTGAGCCTCTTAGTGTTTTGTTTTGTTCTTTCCCTAGCATCCTTTCATTTGGAGCTTTATACCTCTCCTTTACCTGTATGTGAGTTTTAAATAGTGCATGACTGGGAATATGAAATCTCGAAACTTTTTAGTTCATGTTAATTCGATGCCCAGGTTTGCCCACGTCACAAAATTTAGTAGCTTCTCAAAAAAATCTATCACCAGTTGAACTGTGATTGGTTAGATGTGCCTTTATAAATTTGTACTCTGCTTGTACTCTAGGTAAAATAATCACACTGTTTTTCAAAAAACAATAACTTAATGAAGTCTGCAGAGTTCTTTTACTTTTGTAGAAGGTTCTTCTCTATGATGTAATTAGTTCCACTTCGAGTTCATGTATGTTTATTTTGTTCTCTTGTTGCAGCAATTGAAGGATGGATTGTGTTGGTCACTGGAGTTCATGAAGAAGCTCAAGAAGAAGACCTTCAAAATGCTTTCCAAGAATTTGGGCAGGTCAAAAACCTGCATTTGAATTTGGACCGTCGTACCGGATTTGTCAAGGTCTGTTTTATTTTTACTTCAATACTCTTTAGCTTGCTCGCTTGCTGCCTGCATCACAATATTCCTCATTTTAGAATTTGACATTCTTAACTTACAATTCTTGAAAGCATCCCTTGATAGTAATTAGCAAACGACTTAGGGTGGAAACTCCTATATATATGTGATCTTGCAAATGACTAAATGAGTACCTTTATATGTGGTATCTGTTGTTTAAATACCAGGTTTTTTTATCTTCTCTCAAGCATTGGTTTTTACTTTTGCCCCTTTCTCTGTACAGGGGTATGCTTTGATTGAATATGAGAAGTTTGAAGAAGCTCAGGCTGCAATAAAAGAACTGGATGGAGCTGAGCTTTATAAACAAATCATGAGTGTCGATTGGGCATTTAGCAGTGGCCCTGCCAAGCGCAGAAATACTCGGAAAAGGTATTTGCTTCTTTTTTCCCCTGCAATTTTGGTATGGGAAAAACAGGGCAAGGTCACTACTAGTCTTACTTCTTTTTGTGCTAGCTGTGTTAGTTTGTTGGATTCCTTCCCCCTTTTTGTACTAGCTGTGTTGGTTTGTTGGACCCAAATATTTGGGTAGTACATGTTTCACAATGCTCAATATTTGTTGGTGTTTAATAATATCTGAAGAAAGGTTTGATCTGATCCTGATTTGGGGATGGAAGGAGGTTTTAGAAATTTTCAGGGCTAATTGCACCAGTGACAAGCCAATTTGACTAGAGTTATGGATTGATATTTTTTAGTTAAAACTGCACTGAATCAACATGGAGTTGAAACTGGTATGCAAGTACTGGAGCACGTTAGGTTAGCATATTAGAAACCAAAACTGACTGCAGTAAAAGTTATTGACCTTTCATTTGCCTACCCCAACTTGCTTGGGACAAAAGGCGTTGTTGTTGTTGTTGTTGTTGTTGTTGTTGTTGTTGTGGAAATTGGCTCTACATCCATTATCGAAAGGTATCATGCTTACGACTTTCCAGAATGTGTGGTAAAAAGTAGGTTACCTGCTTGGTTCTTAGAGGTTCCAGTTCATGTTGTCATTGGTGAGTGGTTCTTCTGAGTATGTTTTCCAGAGACATTTTTTCCTCTTAAGGTGTTGTCTTACCAATGCCTGGCATTTCCAGAAGAGCCATGTTAACTTTCTCAGTTTTCTTATATTTGGCTTGCCTCAATATAATTGCTTAATAGATGCCCCCTGTTCCTTGTGATTATTATAAGATATACAAGGGGTCTACTGTTACTATTTCCCCTCAGTTCTTTGTTGATGCTCGGCTTGTTGCCCAGCCACTAAATGAAATATTTCTGACTTTATTTGGTACTTCTGTGTTTCTGTCAGGTCACCACCAAGAGCTCGTTCTAGGACCCCACCCAGAAGAAGGCACTGATGTTTCCCCAGCATTACTACGTCATGTAGTGCAAGAAGTCTGGGGATTCCAAATATTAGCTTGGTGTATGTGTATCACTGGAGTTTGATGGTGGTTATTAGATTGCCTGCTGTTTCCTTATTTGGGACATTGGTAGTTGTATCCTGCTTTGAACTCTGGTTTGAGTTGATGGAGACATGGAGGTGCACTTAGCCGCTTAACATTATGTTTGGCATGCCAGTTGGAGACTATTGTAAGCGATGATCCTTTTGGATTTTTGGCAAGTGATGTGTTGGTGTTGGATTTTTATGTTTGTGTGTTCCTTCACTTTGTTATCGCCATTCTGACGAGTGATGCGTTGGGTTTTGATGTTCGTGTGTTACCCTGCTTCACTTTGTTGTCGCTCAAGAAATGCTCGTATTGAAATGCTCTTATTTGTTTCTGCCCCTCTTTAAGGTAGGTTGATTGAACAATTAGCAATTGGCAAGCTCCGAAGGGCTCATTTACTTTTAGCACTTGCGTGGAGCTCATTCATATTGAACAATTAGCGACGGGCAAGCTCCAAAGAGCTCATTCAGCACTTTGGAGCTCGCTCACTCAGCACTACGTACTTCGCAGCTCACTCAGCACTTGGTTGTTTTTGCCTTTTTGCGACGTCGAGTTGCTCATCGTGCTGCACGTTGGTCCCGCATCAGATGTCATACTTTGGTTACTGTGAGCATAAGTTCTACAGGGCAATTTGAAAATTGCGGAAGCTTGGTTTGATCAAGCTGCTTAGTATTGAAAACAAGCTATAGCGCTTACTCTAGGAAATTATATTGAAGCACAAAACTGGTTAAAGATTACGAAGCGCTTCGAATTTGAATAAGACCACTCTCCACTTTCATAAAAAGGGTGGTTTGGTTGAAGATCAAATCAAGAATTTAAGGTCCGTGCCGTCTCAAGAATTGCATCCGAACTCTAGCCATGTTGGGGTACAAGGACTAATCATTAGTTAACTAAAAATTAGCTCTAGTGCATCTGAATAGAAGGGCTAATAAGTAGGTTAGTTTTTTTAAACAAGACTTTAACTAGTTGTTAGCCAACTAGCTAACTAACCTTGGCTAATTTGAGTCATTTTTTAGCCCAACTAGTAACTAGCCCTAACTCATCCAAACAGGCCCTCAGTCACGACACAACGGAAGTGGTTACTCAGCGACATAATAGAAGAAAACTCGGTCAACACAATGGAAGAGTTAACTCAGCAACACATTCCTCTTAGCTAAACAAAATGCAGCATTTTATTAACAACCATAAGCAGGATTAACTCTCCATCAACAAACAACTCCTCCAAAACAGGAACATAATATAATACACCTCTATAATCACAGGACACAAAATTCAGCAACCACAGGCATTCGATGGCCCTGGCTTTGATGCCATTTCATTTGCCTGATGACTACCCACGGAAGCTGGCGCCGCGTTGCTGTTCCAACCGCGTGCCTTGCATGAGGTCTTTGAGTCTAGCTTTGATCGTACCCAGACTCTCCAGGCACTCTTCCAGGCCACCATCAACCTCACCTTCTGTCAAGGACGAGTCCTCTTGCTTGCTTGAGACTCCAATAACCGGTTCCTGCTTGATGGAAATCCCGATCCCTGCAGGTTGGCTGCTGGTTGGAGCAGCTTGGGCGTCATGGCTGGGGCATGGTGACTTGGATGTTGAGCTGGGCTTCAGGTCCTCTGTGGACGTGACAGTAGTGTCCTTCTGATAGATGTGGCTGGAAGCGCTGTTTGTGGCTGACGGAGGTGCAGGGATCATGGGGCCTGGAGCTTCCTCAGGCGTATTTGAAGCTCTGCACAACGATTTCCGGGCGTCACAGCTATCATTGTCGTCATTTTCATCATCTGATTCTGCAAACATTTTGAGATAGATCAGTGAAGATGGTACCTTTACTAGAACAACATATATAATTTGCAGGAAGTGACACCACAGTAAAGTCCTTTTTTTTATAACAGATCCCTATACAAACAATGTAAAGAAGGGCAAAAAGGATCAACGGATTGGATTAACTAAATAGCCCAGCTTTGATAAGGAAAAGGAAGGAAGAGATGAAATGCAACACAATTTTGCAGGCTTGCAAGCGCTGGTTCAGAGGCATGGGAGAGAAAAGGAGATATGCAATCTTTTTTTGTTTTTCTCTATAATGTTATGTTTGTAATTTTCATTTAGTGGAAAAAACATTTCATCCTATGCTACTAGGATTTCTTGTATTTGCATCACAAATTAGCTAACTGCTGTAATCTTAACACTACCAGATTAGCTAACCACGTGACAACCATTTCTATTTTTTTGAACGCAAATGACAACCATTTCTACACATGCAACAATCAGAGTAACATATGCACAAGAGATAAACAGTACCAGATTTATAATGTTGAAGTAGACGAGCAGCATGCCGACCTTTTCCGTTTGCCTAGTAACAATAAAATAAACATATTATTCAATACATAAAAATATTATAGACAATAAATTATGCCAGAAACTGCACTTCATTATAATATAAAGTAAATATACTACCCTGGGAAAACAATCATGAGTCACCTATACTCAATATATTCTAGCACTTAAATACACAGATATCTAAAGAAATAATCTAAAGAAAGAATTTAAAATCCATCAGCTACCTGTGAAAGAGGGACCGTCCAACCTTTTGCTAGAGACCACTCGAGAGTAGGCCTCAGATCACTACAATTAGCTTGATAACATTTGCCTTCACCTATGGGAGGTTCCGGCAGCTCTACCTGTACACAGTTTTGGTAACATGTGGATATATTCAATAAGTAGATGGTTATAATATTGGCTACGGAACGAAGAAAACCATGAGAAGATGATGATCAAAGGAATAACTAGTTTCTTTCTACTAGATGAAATGATATGCAGCTCTCATGCATGTTCGATAAAATAAAGAGGACTAACTAGTTGGAGAAGTAAAGTTTAAATCATCTGTTGCATGGTACATGAAAATAACAAGAAAATTTATGAGAACAGGTAATTTCTAGGAACACGGTAAATCATTAAATTCTTACCTCAACCAGATCTTCATTGAGTAACTTAGTAATTGTCCCAGACCAAAAACAACCTTCATTCAACCAATCAACCAGATCACCTATTTGCCAGGTTCCATCAACAATTGCTGTGACATCACTATTTGGGAACTGCTGAGGAACTTCATGCACAAAATACCATTTTGGAAACGAAGGCCTTATCATGATTTGAGTACCCTCTCTTGAATTTTGGTTGGACCTTGTTGCAGGGTTCTTTCGAAAGAGCCTAACCCATTCCTTCTCTGCAAGGAAACAGCAAGGGGAATGGAATATAATGTGCTTAAAACTCATGATTAATGTCAATAGTGATGCACTCATGCTGACGTTCCTATGTTCTTTTCAACTGGACACAGGAATCATGAACTGTGAAGGGATTGTCTGGACCTTATATTCTTCCTGAACACCAAATTTTATCAAAGAGATTTATAGTCTAATTAACCAAACCTTGTATGGTGAGATAACATATGAACATGATTACAAATCAGTTTGTGCTAAAAAAATTTGGTAAGCACAAAGATAGTAAATTCCTATTGAAGAAAATGGTGCCACCCAAACCTCAAAATATGTACCTGCAATACCCTTAAACTTGACATCTCCATTATAGATGCCAAAGCCTATAAGTGCTTGTGGCTTCTTTGTATTATTTTAAGGTCTTCTAAACATTAGGGTTTGGATTACGTAGATTGTACAATAAAGGAAGGTACTAGGTACATAAAAGTCAGCAGTATGAAATATTCACAAATTTTAGTATAAAAAGGGCAGACCCAGTGCCAGGCGGCTCCCACTTGAGTGGGGTTCTGGGGAAGGGTTTAACCGAGGCCAGCCTTTACCCCCGCAAATATGCAGGGAGGTGGCGTCAAACCCAAGACCTGGTGCTCAGTGGGTGAGCTTCTCACCAACTGCACCAAGCCTGCCCTTCTATTCACAAATTTTAGTATCACTATTGAAAAGACAAAACAATTTCTTAACACAAGAGAGCTAAGATAAAGCTTTGCTTACTTTCGCCTGGATAATCAATGTACTCCAAGTAACACTCCAGGTATCCAAACTTGACACGCATATTATGTATCTGAAAAATAGCTGCACTTAGTTAACCCCCATGCTCTATTTTTGTCCATCTAATATGAATACACATCTATAATTCAGAGATGCACGATGAATGAAACAACGAAAAAGTTTGTTTCCTTTTATTTTTAATGTATGGATATGTAGGTCTGTTTCCTTTTCTTTTTTGAATGTAAAATGCAGCAGGGGAGGCCCCCACTGTAGAGATTTATTAGAAAAAAAGGCACTGTACAAAAGGGAGGCTTTACCCAAGCCAAAGCACAAAAAGAAAAAGAACAGCAGATGCAAGCTCAAGGAGAGCTGCAAAGCTAGGGTAGGGAATCTATACAGAAAAGGAACTCATGACGTTTGTCTTCACTAAGTCTACAAGCCTGCAACCTGGCCTCTTCACATAAGAGACGTTTCCTTTACTTTAAATTGGCTTTGTAATATGACTCTTCCTTTGCAAGGTTAGATACTTAACTTCTAGATTCATATATGGAGAAACTACTATTTTTCAAAACTTTTAAAGCTGAATTTAGTATTTATTAATGATTATTAATTATATTAATCACTGGTTCAATCTAGATTCTAGACCATTAAAAAAATCAGAAACATCATTGCTGTAGGTTGTTTTTTTTTCCCTTCTTTGATTGATATAGTAATTTCTAGACCTTGGTCTCTTTCCAGATGGGTACATAACCTGGGAAGGATACTGGCCAGGTTGTCAGTGCTGCTGCGTGGAAAGGTCATCAACGAGTCATAGCGCCACTTCACCGCAGGTGGTGGCTGCTGGAGGTGGGCGGAGTTTAGCGCAAGGCCATCGCAGCAGCAGAGTTAGGAAGGGCTGAGGGTGTGTGGAAAGCGAGAGGTGAGGCACCAGCGGCAGTTGGTGATAGGGGAAGATGTCACACAGCAGTTAGCAGTGGCATTGACAGCTGTGACAAGGGCCGACATGACAGGGTTGCGGCAGGGGTAGAGGCGGTGGTGGCTCAGTGAGAGGAGGCAGGCTGCTGGTTCATTGCAAGGAAGACGGCCACGGGGCACATGCTTTGACATAGTGTGAACCGCCACGCATTAACTTTGTCCTTTTAACTCTCAAATACTTAGATAATAGATCTCGTGCTCTATTTCTTTATATCAAACATGAATAAAAAAGGCGTTCATCTGTGATTTATGAGATGCATGATGAAACAAGGGAATATTATGCTGTACTCCCTCAATTAAAAATGTAAGTCATTTTCAGTTTTGTCCTAAGTCAAACTTGTATGAGTTTCATCAAGTTTAGAACAAAATAATATAATATCTTCAATACTAAATAAATGCACCATAACGACATATTTCATCATAGGAAAAAATAATGAAACTAAATTTTATTTTGTAGATGTTCATGCAGTTTTCTATATAAACTTAGTCAATGTTAGAGATTTATGACAAAACTAAAACTATTTACATTTCGGAACCTGAGGGAGTACTAACTTGCGACGATATGAAATTCAAACAAGATGTTACTTGAATATCAACAGTTTAAATTAGTACGTAATTCACTGCCCCACATATTACAAACAAATGCAGGCAACACTTAATTAGAGTGTGGTAACTGAACAGAGAAGTAAGGGGGGTTAAAAAGGCCTGACCTTGCAGCGAAACCATGCACCCCTGTAACCGCTCACCAAGGATTTGGACTCCGCGAGATCCCCAATCTTATACGGAAGAAGCAGATCCATCTCCAGCTACACAATCTAGAGGCATCAACAGTGGAAATCTAGTGAGCAGAATGTGAAGAGCCTAGAACCAGAAGTCCAATTACAACGATAGCCATAGCAATCCAGGTTTAACAAAGACCAGCGACTTCCTATTGTCCATCGATTTGGGAGGCGATGAATAAAGTAATTTGACACCACACAATAATCAACAGCCCAAAGGCAAATGCTTTCCTCCGAAAGGCGGACAGCGAGCAGGGGCGTACCGGGAGGGAGGCAGAAGGGCAGCGTTCGATCAGCCTCGATGCGGAACCGCAGCCAATCGCCGCCGGCAACCCCGGCGACGGTTGCCGGCTCGGCGCCTCGTCCCGTCCCTCGCCGGTGGCGGCACGCGGCAGAACTGTGCATGAAGGGAAGGGAGGAGTGTATAGATTTTTTTTTTTTGAAAACTGAGTTTATAGATTTTGGATTCGGGCGATGCACCCTAAAATTAGAATTTTTTTTATCCTCTCCATCACGTCAATCTTTAGACTCATGTATGAAGTAATAAATATAGATAAAAAATAACTAATTACACAGTTTAGTTGAAAATCACGAGATAAATCTTTTGAGGCTAGTTAATCCACGATTAGATAATATTTGCCAAATAAGACGAAAGTAATACTATTTATCAGATTGAAATTTTTTATAATCTAAACGTGGCCTTGGACTCGCTGAGAAAACATACGACTAATCATAATTTAATTATTATACACTATATATAAACCTATGTGGGCTGGGAGATGAATGAGAAAGGGGAGTGGCGCGGCCCACCTGTGTCGCTCAACTCTACCTTATAAGCTAGAGGCTGCGCTCATGAATCTCCTCAACTTGAGTCGCTCTCCTATAAGACCTTGTTTAGATGGCAAACTTTGGAGGTAAAATTTGCATAGTAAGTGTTCCATCACACTGTAGTAATTTCGTTTTTATTTGGTAATAATTGTCCAAATATTGATTAATTAGACTTAAAATGTTCGTCTCGTAAAGTATAACAAAACTGTGTAATTAGTTTTTGATTTCATCTATATTTAGTACTCCATATATGTGCCGGTATTTTGATGTGACGGGAAATAGGAATTCTGCATAGTGAATTTGGGAGGCAAACTTTGGAATCTAAACCAGGCCTAAGATGTTTAATATATACGTAGAGTATTAAATGTAGACTAATTACGAAACTAAATATATAGTTTGAAACTATTTTGTGAGATAAATTTTTTAAGCCTAATTAGACCATGATTTAACAATATGGTGTTACAGTAAACATGTGCTAATGACGGATTAATTAGACTTAATAAATTTGTCTCGTGGATTACTGACGGATTATGTCATTTGTTTTTTATTAATATCCAAACACCCCATGCAACACCCCCATGTAACAACTCCTAAACTTTAGTCACTGGATCTAAACACTCCCTTAGGACATATTTGGTTGTTCTACTGGCCTAGGTATCACGTCGGACAGCTATATATCCCTAGGCGTCTAAAATCAGATGTCCAGAAACACTGCCTGGGAGGCAAGATCCAAACAGGCTAGTGTGCAAAAAAAAATGTGGTAACTTGTAGTCTATGTAATGTAATGGTTAGAGCATCTTCTAACAATAACCTAAAAATAATCTTAAAAATATAGTGTTACAATCTTTTCAATAAATATTAGAAAAAATAATCTGTCACTAACCATTTCTAATACTTTATGTCTAAAAGATAAAAAAAAGCAGATCCACTTGGACTTTTGGTCGCTGCCAGTGCCACATCAACACCCTTGCCATTGTCACTGCTAGTCATCGCATAGCCGGACATTCTTAACACCTAACTCACACCTAGAATTTACAAAATGGGATTTTCATTGCCTACTCTACTTTTCAATATTCTCATATCTAAAAAATAGTGTTGGAGATTCGACTCCGGCGAACCTCTAGGCAGCGGCAGTCGAGACGACGGAATGTCTAGAAAAGAAATTGTCACCCATAATAGAGAATACATGTCATCCGGGTATTTTCGTGAGTGGATGCCTTCGTTTTTTCGAGCACGGATAGGTTGGGAGTTAGAATATAGAGCCATTGGAAGAGGGTTTGTTTTCATTCTACCAAAAAATCAAGATTGCGAGTGGCCTTACCAAACTGTTAGAGATGCTCTTAGAGCAACTCCAAGAGTCTCTTTATATTTTTCAGGTATTGACAGGAAAAGAGATTTCAGCGGAAAATCCTAACTAGATCACCAAATATTCCCATCTTCGTTTCCTTATTTCTCGTTTGTCAAAGATACATAGTGGAGTTACCTCTTAAAAGTGTCAAACAAGATATAAAGAAGTTATTAGAGGGTGGAGAGATATATAGAGAATGAAAGTGCATCTAGTCTCTAAGTGGGTTTTGGTGGATTGAATGACAACACGATTAAAGGACTAACAAATTTCATGAGAATTATAGGTGTTTAGTCCCATGTTTATTTGATAGAGTTTAGGCTTATATTGTGAAGAAAATGGTATAAATGAGGAATGAGTCCAAGATAAGTAAATTGGAATGCATAAATGACAAACATGTGACATAAATGTTGAAAGAGACTTGAGTTGTTGGATATCTATTGATCTCTCATGAGAAGCTTATTCATGTTATGCAATACAGATATTTGTTTTATGAATTGATGAATTGGCAAGCATATGTGTTGAACTTCATCTTCATCTAGGTGAAATGGAACTATCATTATAGAAGGTTGTTTCAAATGAATTGAATGCTATTCGCTGATGTGGTATACTTGAAAATAACCAAATAAAATTACCCATTGAGATTAGACTTATGCACTATGGCCAACTGTAAGCTTGAGGTACACTATGAGAATCTTTCTCATATTGCTTACTTGCACACTATATAAAAAGCACCCTAGGAAAAGGTCACCTTTTACCACATTGCGGTTGCTCTTAGAAGTGTCAATATCATTCCATAATAAAAGGGCCAAGAAATGGATAAAAATATCAACAATAAAAGAAAAGTTTCTCCGAATGTCTAACATGTTTTTGGTTGTTTTCCAGTATCATTTCTAAGCTTTGGGGTCCAAATTTGTGTTTTTGTTTTGTTTTTCCTTTTCATGTCATTTCAGTGATCACAATCGAAGAGAGACATAAGCACTGGTGTCGAGTGGTTGCGGTTTTGCTTTTTTTCATGTCACACACAATAAAGTTGTTCTATGGACTCATTCTCAAACTTTAATGGAGGAAATTCGATGTTGTGAGTAAAAGAGAAGGTTACGGTATGTGATTGGTTCCTTGGGGAGCTCAGCTAGTCTCCTCCTCATTAGGCTGAGACCATGCAACAAGTTGTTGTTTTTGGTTGGTCACATGGATAGAGATAGGCCACACAGAGCTGGTGTTTGGTTGGATGGATGAAGCACAATAATGACTCGCAAGCTTGATCGTCTCAATTGGACAACTCTTTTGCATTAATTATAAAGAAGGTGCTTAGTTATAAACAAAAATGGCATCACAAAAAGAGGCAGGTGCTCAGTTATAAAGAAGGATATCATCATTAGCACTTGAATATGCTCAAGGTACATATAAATGCATCATCAACACAAGCACTTGTTCACCTTGTAATCCACATGGAACTAAATTGTGTGCATCAATATGTAAACCATGTTATCATAATCACATAGAATCGTTGTAGTAAGCATCAATCATACAATGAGAGCCCAAAGGAGAGGACCAAAGAAAGAGGAGATAATATTTGGGGTTACCGTAGTAGCAAAGCAACAAGCACGGACACAAAAAACTGGAGGAGACCTCAGATCCAAGCCTAAAATAGAACATATCAAAAAAGAAGGCCATGAATTAGTACAAACCACATGCGGATCTGAAGATATGACACCAAAATCAACAAGGGAGGGAGTAAAAGGGAAGGGGAATCAATGTGAAATATTTGCCTTTTTAACTCAAAGCACGAATCAGAAAACTCTAGAGTGCACGAATCAAGATGTTAAATTTACATCCCTATCTACTAAAACCAGAGAAAGGGATGAGGATTAAGGGAGAAACAACTTGCCTTTGTTCTTGCGCACAACACCAATCAACCTTCAACCACTACAAAATAAGAACAAGGACGAGACATGGATTAGGGATGTCGCCATGTATGAGACTCGAGATGCTAGAGAAGGTAGATGAGATGGAAGAAATAGAGAGGAGACGATCGCATACCTCTGGGCAAGACACGAGTGAATCTGACCAAGCGAGATAGCAGTGGCGGCGGCGGCGAGATAAATAGAGGAGAATGCATGAAGGGGTGGTAACCCTAGCTATTTCCCATGCGCTGGCTCGTGCATGCGGAGGAAAGCACGGTAGGTCACGTGAGGAGGCCCACGCGAGCTAGGCTCTCCAAAGCGGATTTTAGATCTGTTCCTATGGGCCAGGTCCTGGGTGGTTTTTGAATCATCAGCGCCTAGCCTAGGCCTTAGCTCGACCAACCAAACATCGAATCGCTGCATCCACAGAGCCAAGCGAAGTTGGATTCAAGTAACATTCCCGTCAATGAGGGAGTGTGCGTGCTCGATAGAACAGGGTCCCCAAATTTAGTGCCCCCTATACATGCTACATCTTTTCCCAGCAGTCCATCTCCGCACAGACGTGAATGCGTCTGTTGATCTGCTGAGTTGTAGGCGTGCTGGTGTAATCATCTGCATCTAATGCCACCTTAACACTTGTAACACCGCTGCCTAACGATGACTAGATGGCACAATCACATAAGTAACAAGTAGGACTATCCTATTCTTGGTCGATGTTGTCTGGTAAGGTTCTGTATTTTTTTTTATCTTTCCTAGCGCTAAGCATCATAGTTTTGTTGTGTTTAGGTTATTGAAAGGCTGAAAGTAATAGGCATCACACGATCATAATGTAACAACATCAATAATTCTCATGCCAAGGTTTGGACTTCTCTTGTTTTATTATCTTGAAATGTTTGAATCCATTAATTAAGCCAGCAGAACTTCATGTGCATACATTATTTGAATTAATTACATTAAATTTTCTTATTTACATTTGCACTTGAAAATGATGTCCTATAGAAGATTGATTATGAAAACATAATGGAAATTTTATTAGAAAGAAATATTAGAGGGTTGATGTATTTTAGTAAAACTTGAGGTTAGTAATACTTTTCCTATTTTATAATTAGTATTTGATATATTTGTACATCTTGTACAAAAGAATGCATATTGAAGTTACATATTTAATGAGTAAAAATATGCTTAAATTTTATTAGTCATTTAAATTCTATAAATTTTTGTCTCCACCCCAAGATGTATTTCAACCCGAAGCCCTAGATTTCTAAAGATGGCCTAATAATCAATCACGTTCGTGGTGTAAACTAAAGTTGGCCATATCTTTGTTTGGCTATAGCCCTTTTGATTCTTTGAGGGTAACACTGTTAGCCATTTCTAGATCTCACTTAAAGTTATACTCCACCAACAATCTTTAACTTTATGGTCTAAAATTAACTGACTATTTATGGCATTGTAGTAATTAAAAATACAATCTATGACCTAGAACTCTTACTTTTAATGAGTCAAATCAGTATTTTGAATAAAATGTACATTAACATAAAAGTTTGAACTTAACATGCAAATATAAGTTACAGTAGCTAATAAAATCAAATATAAAATAAGTTAGGAGACATGTGTAAGCTGCTAATATCTTAAACAAGCATTAAAGACACACTGAGCTAGGATGTAGAGGAATAAGAACCATGTATATGTATGACAAAATACACATTGAAAAATGACTAGTAAGTTTATCATATCTTGTCCACAAAAATAAAAAAATAGAGCACAAAAGGTAAATTGGAACCCCCATGGTCTACTCCTCAAATATTGAGGACATGTTTGGTTCACATGCTGTCTGGCACAATGTGCTTTCGATTGTTGAGAAAGCTTTGGAGCCCCTAGCCAATCCTGTTTTGCTCCACATGGTGTCTTTATGGTGAAAAATATATCCAACGAGAAGGAAGCTGGGGGTCATTTGGAAGGGCTCTGCGAAGAAGATTGTCCATAAGAATTACTCATCATCCGCCAAACAATAAAATTCTGCCCTAATTTTAGTGGAGAATAGATAAGAATAATCACTTCTCCATTTACCATGGGAGCTAAAAAACCAGCTCCCCACTTCTCCCTATTCAATCTCTACCATAATCACTCCATAATCAATTCTCACCTGCTTCCTACTCTGCCTAACATAATCAATAGAATCACTCCATCAAAGAATCAAGGAGCCAGAGCTAAGAATCAGGGAGTGGAGCTCTATCAAATAAGCCCTGAGGTAAATACATATAGGAAAGTTGAGGGCCCTATTGTTGCCATCAAAGTAGAAGAGCCCAAGATACAAAATGAACCATTTACGGAGGTGAGACCCCACATGGAGATCATCGCTTGAAGATCGAAGATTGTACAAGCCCTGCTATACATCCATCACCGATGACACCAATGAGGAGACGCCGACACAAGTTTTATGACAATGACTTAGTGATTGTTAGGAATAACAGGAGGCTTAGTGAGGATACAATTCAAGAATATACAGATTGTATGAAAGATTGTTGCTAATGGATCTCCTTGAGTCATTGATGCGTACAGAAGGTCATGCTTTGTGGGATGTATGGAGAGGATCTCTTTGCCTCTTCGCTAGGCTGCGTTGATATTGTTGAACCTTTCTTATGTTGTTATCAGTTTAGTTGTCATTGTCTTATTGTTTACCTTGGTGGTTGCTTTGGGTTGCTTGCCTTTTTGTTGTTGTTGTTGCTGCTATAGTTATATTCATCGTCGTTGTTGTTGTCGTTATTCGTCCTTTAGAACTAATTGTCGGTGTAAGAAACGGCGGTTCTAGCACCAATGAGTAATATGTGTCTGCGCGACGGGGATCCGGATGGTGTGCAAGAAGAACACAGACGATTTATACTGGTTCGGACCGAAAAATGTCCTACGTCCAGTGAGGGAGGGGAGTCTTGTATTATCTTGCACTAAAGTGCTTGTAGTAAGGGTTACAAGCGGGTGAGAGAGGGAGGAGCTCCCAGGTCTCAAGGTGTGAGTGGAGTGTGTGTATTCGTCTCTGATGAGTCGAACGGCCTATGGATTTGCCTTTTGTCTTCTCTGAAATGGTCCCTGCCCGCTCCTTTTATAGACGCAAGGGGAACGCCGGGTTACATGCATATGCTACGTGATATTTTTCTTGAAAAGGAAGATCTGAGGCCTTCACTCTTGCCCTGTAGTTGGTGACGTGCAACTATTGGAGGAGTGACCCCTGTCCTTTGATGCTGTAGCGATGTGTCCTGACATGCGCAGTTCTGTGGATGACGCAGCTACAACGCGTAGAGTCGTGATTGTCCCTGTGGCGACGTGCCTGTCCTGTGGTTTGACTGGCGTAGAGGGCCGATGCCTCGGAGGCGTGAATCATGGTGTGATCTCGCTTCGTTCGAGGGAATAGTGGCCTAGAGCGGCGTTTCATAAGCCGCGCAGGCCTAGATCGTGCGTATAGTGCCAGTATGGGTGGCATAGTGACCAGCATCTCTTTCCCATGCTGTTATGGGCGACGACGTCGTGATTTGACCGCTGTCATTCCTGGCTTGTCCGGTTGGTCGACGCAAGAATGTGGGTGACGTCACAGGGGGTCTCGAGCGCGCCAATGGGGGAGCGGCATCAGAGGCCGGTCTCAGGCGAGGCGGAGACAGATGACGTCATCTCCGGGGCTCGGACGAGATGGTGATGATGCTGCGGGTTGGCCTATGCCCGTGCCCCAGCGCTGGGGTTTCGGGCGAGTCGGAGATGTTCCGAGACCCCTTGTGGGAGGCCTCGGATGAAGTGGAGAGATGGGCTGGTACACTCACGCGGCTTGCTGGAGGCGCAGCAAGGGGAGAATTAGCCCATAGGTCTCTTTAGTTGATTTTTCCCTTAGATGGGACAGATTAATCGTTTGTTTTGGGAGACCGGGTGGATTTTCCAACCTAATTTGGGTACCCCTAATTATGGTACCCGACACTAATGTTGCTTTGTTGTATTGCCTAGTCTTTATTTCTTTCTTTTAATATACTCTACGGTTCTCTTGTCTGAGTTATATAAAAGTGATTATCCAGATGTTTGAGTTTAGGTGATTGCGGTGGAGACTGATGCACGAGGTTTCTTATCAAAAGGCCTCAAACCAAAAAATAGAGAGAAAAATTTAGTGAGCGGTCTATGAAATAATTATAAGCATCCGCCGTGAATTCACGACACGTGTCTATGCACATGTATCTAATGTATGTAAAGATAGTGGTTTTTTTTTGTTTCCAAATATTTTCTCCTAATATTTTAAGTGTTGGAATTATGCATATAAACGTGGGTCACGAATTTACAGTATTCTATGAAGACTGTTCCTACTATTTCCTTCTCCTAAGTCCAAACAGCGGAAGGCTGAGCTGGTGACTCCCCTGTTTTTTTATCTCGTTGATTCGCCGGGAGTTTTGCTACCTATAAGCAGATTCAGCAGGAGCCGCAGTCGGCCCGAGCGTGGTCGCGAAAAACTGGCCCTCGCGTCGCCCCCTCTGGGCGACTCGGGGGCTCCCCACCGGCGCCGCCCCAGAGCTTCCCCCCACCGCCTCCTCTTCGGTCGCCGCCGCCGCCCTCCGCGTGCGGCGGCGGCGGCCCACGGCGCCGTTGCGTCCACTCCCTCCCCCTCCATCCCTCCTCGCCCTCCCAGTCCTCCACTTCGTCTTCCCTGAGCTTCCATGGCGCCATGGCGGGGTGGCCGGCCGGCGGGCCAGATCCGGGCCGCCTGGGGCCGGATCCTTCCTCCCCCTCACTGGATCCGTGCCTCGGCGACCGTGTGGGGCGGGGGCCGCGTCCTGATGCACGCCTCCGCGCGTGAGGAGGCGTCCGCGCTCGCGCGGGTGCTGTGGCCTAGGCCGGCTACCCCTCCCCCATTCACCTCCCCTCTCTACGGTGGAACGGGTAGGGTGCCGAGCGGCCCGGCCGCACCTCCCTGTGGCCGGTGGATCCGGGCCAGATCCGGCGTCCTTGCTGTGGCGGCAATGGCCTGGTGGCACGACATTCCACCCCTCCCCGGCTCGGAGCGCTCGGGGACGGCGGCAGTGACGGGCAACCTTGGCGGCTGCGGCTTCGGGCAGCCGCGAGCACCTTCCCTCGCCGGATCTGGTCTGGACCTCGGCACCTCTGGCCTAGGGGGTGCAGTGACCTGCTGCCTCGGCGGCGTCCTCGGGTGGCTGTGGCCTCCTGCTCGGCGGGGCCAGGGTCAGTCCGCCGGCTTGGGGCGACGGAGGGCCTTGCTATGCTCCTGGCTGGTCCGTGGCTATAGCCGGTGGTGACTGGCTTCCTCGGCTGTCCTTCCATCCGTGGCTGGGTGCTGCGTTCTCCGGGGGGGCTGGCGCCCGGGTGGCCGTTGGTGCGGTTGCCGCGGGTGCAGCAGATGGGCGGCTCCTCTCGACGTACAACGTCTGGGTGAAAACCCTGCCTGGATCCTCCAGGCCGGCGACGGTGGCGCATCCGCGTCAACTACCTTCTTGAAGGCGCCGTCGAAGACCATGCTCGTCAGAGCGGGCTGGGGTCGTAAGACCTACCCTTGTGTTTCCAACGTTGTTGGCATCTGCGGGTGTCAAGGTCCTTCCTGAAGGCTTCGTTGAAGCTCATCTGCTGCACTTTGGGCGTCACCTCCTTCTTGAAGGCGTTGCTGAACAATCTCCTACTGTCGTCGCTCCTCCCGCGTGGTCGCTGTGCTGCACCTAATTGTGGTTCATGTCCTCCTCACTTTGGTATGCCTAGCTGGTGTTTGTTGTAGCCGTAGTCGTCGCTTAGGCCCCCTCTCATGCAGATGCTTTGCTGCTGGGAGCGTGCTGGCCCCATCCGTGGATGCTTTTGCCGCGTTGATGATCTTGTTGCTTGGGCGGTTGCTTTCGCCGCCGGTGTTGCTTAGGCCCCCTCGCATGCAGATGCCTTGCTGCTGCGAGCGTGTCGGCCCCATCCGCGGATGCTTTGCCGTGTCGATGGTCTTCGTGCTTGGGCGGATGTTGCCGCCCGTGTTTAGGCCCCCTCCCATGCAGATGCTTTGCTGCTGCGAGTGTGTTGGCCCCATCTGCGGATGCTTTGCCGCGTCGATGGTCTTTGTGTCTGGGCGGATGCTTTGCCGCCTGGATTTGCCGTTGTTTTCATCTGCGACTTCACTTCACTGCTAGCTACCATTGGGTTGAGTTCTTTTGTATTAGGTTCAGTTAGTTGGGGCTGTCAGGTGGAGGCCTCCCCCCTCATGTTTCTTGCTTTTGGTTTGTGTTTTGGACTTCGTTGGTAATCCATGGATTACTTGCGAATCCTTATATCGGTTACTTTGCCGTTCTTTTGGCGCTTCTTCTAACTTCTCTTAATGAAATACGTGCAGCGCACGTTCCCGAAAAAAAATAAGCAGATTCAGACAGTGATGCTATGCTACTAGAGAGGTCCAGTGGGTGTAGGCACGTTAAGCGGCGGCGGGCGTGCTGGTTGTCCGAGCGACCGGAGTGGGACGCGTGGGCGCGGCAGATGCGAGCCTCCCGCCACGTCCGCCGCCACGCGCCCACGCCTGCCTGCTTCGCCCCCTAGTTTATATGCCTACTGCCCTCCACCTCTTTGTTTCCCTCACCGTGCCATGCGCGCACTGCTTCGTCTCCTCCAGCTCCCTGTCGTTGCTAGATCACCACCACCAACCCGACCGACGCTGCTCCTCCCCAGCCTCCTGCGGAGCCCCACTATCACCGGCAGAGCACGCCTCGTTCCAGGCAGTAGTAGCCCCGCTCCGGCGGCTCGCGCCATGGCGTCGTCCCAGAAGCAGTTCCCGCCGCAGAAGCAGGGGTCGCAGCCCGGCAAGGAGCACGCCATGGACCCCCGCCCGGAGGCCATCATCAAGAACTACAAGGCGGCAAACAAGCTCAAGGACAAGGTGGCGCTGGTGACCGGCGGCGACTCGGGCATCGGGCGCGCGGTGTGCCTGCTGTTCGCGGTGGAGGGCGCGTCGGTGGCGTTCACGTACGTGAAGGGCGTCGAGGACAAGGACGCGGAGGAGACGCTCCGCGCGCTGCGCGACATCGCCTCCCGCACGGGCGCGCGCGAGCCGATGGCGCTCCCCGCCGACCTCGGGTACGAGGACAGCTGCCGGAAGGTGGTGGAGGAGGTGGCTGCCGCCCACGGCTGGCGCATCGACGTGCTGGTCAACAACGCCGCCGAGCAGCACGAGCGGCGGTCCATCACGGACGTCACGGAGGCCGACCTGGACCGCGTGTTCCGCACCAACATCTTCTCCTACTTCCTGGCGACGAAGCACGCGGTGGCGCACATGGGGCACGGCGGCGGGTGCATCATCAACACGGCGTCGGTGAACGCGTACAAGGGGCACAAGACGCTGCTGGACTACACGTCCACCAAGGGCGCCATCGTGTCGTTCACGCGCGCGCTGGCGCTGCAGCTGGCGGACAAGGGCATCCGCGTCAACGGCGTCGCGCCGGGGCCCATCTGGACGCCGCTCATCCCGGCGTCGTTCGGGAAGGAGAAGGTGGAGCAGTTCGGGTCCGAGGTGCCCATGAAGCGCGCCGGGCAGCCCGCCGAGGTGGCGCCCAGCTACGTCTTCCTCGCCAGCGAGCAGGACTCGTCGTACATCACCGGACAGTTCCTCCACGTCAACGGTACGAGCCGCCGCCGCCTGGCGCCTGCTATCTGCTTTCTACTGCTTGCATTTGTTCTCTCTCTGTCTCTGCTGCTACCTAGGTACTAACCGCTGCGTGTTGATTTGCAGGAGGCGTCATCGTCAATGGGTAGAGAGAAGCAAGCTAGACGACGACGACGACCTCGAGGATCGCCGGCGGCGCGGCGGTATGAGGTGTCGCCATGGGATGGGCGTCCTTGTGGGGTGTGCGTCGTCGTGTCCAAGTCGAAGGAAGTGTCGAGTACGTGTACGTGCAGACAGCCAGGCTTTCAGTTAAGTTGTGGTGTGTCCACTGTCCAGTGTGGCTACTCTCTGAGCTAGCAGCACGTGTACAAAAGGAGGAACGTGTCTGAATAAACAAACATGTGTGCAGTGCATGCCAACTTCAATTCCGTGGCATCTTCGTAGTCGATCGTGCTGTGTGTCTGCCTCTTTATAAGTTGCACATTCTTTTCACATGTTTAATTGTTATGGGCGCACGCTGTGCAACAGTAAGTACGTGCAAGTGCAATGCCGAATGCTAAGCAGCAAACTGTGCAGGACTGCTGGTAAGAATACGGGATACCAAGAAAGTAGACATTGTGTGTCTGTGTGCAACAAACAAGTTAACAGCAACTGCGTCTCTCTGGTCATGGAGAATAGCTGAATATAGGATAGCACGTGCAGGATTGTTTTTTTTTTTGAGAAACAGCACGTGTAAGATAGGTGAAGCATATATATAAATGTACACCTAGCAAACTATACGTACGTTTATAAGAAAGATAACTTTTGTAACCGGCTGATTGCAGTGCTCCGCAGTTGAGCACGAACTAATAATTTTTTTTGAAAGCTTAATTGTAAGTTTATAAGAAAGATAACTTTTGTTTTTCTTCATACTCCTGAAATCACGACTCCATGTTGTGACTGCAATGTTCTCTAGTTGAGCACGAACTAATAATGTTAAGCTCTTTTTGAAAGCTTAACTTTAAAGCTTATAAGAAAGGTAAAAACTAAGCACAATGACTGCAGTTGCTCATGGACCTTTTTTTTTACCACTAGCGATGGTTAGAGACTAAGACGGATCTAGTACACAATGAACGGAGAGACCCAGTATAAGGAGCGGGGGTACATGTCCCCATTCAAATTCTGGCTTACAATGAGCGGAGAGACCCAGTATAAGGAGTGGGGGCACATGTCCCCATTCAAATTCTGGCTTACTTGTTAGCAGTCGCCTGAGGGATTGTTTTCTTGTCAGTTACTTTTGTGGTCCATCGGATGTGAGATGAATGGCTTTCCTGTCTTTGTCTTTGCTTCATGTATACTCCTCTGTCTGTGGGTGTCGTCCTCTGTCCGTGGGTGTTTTGTGTCCTTCCCCTGTCACTGGTTTCTTCTCTATGTGGTGACCGGTGAGGAACGGAGCACCTCCAGACCCAAGTGAGGCGACACGTGGCGATGTGCGAGTCCGCTGCATCCCGCGGCCTAAACCCTAGCCGGGATCCGGCCCACCGGCTGCTTTTGCTGTGCTAAGGCGGGCGCCCCGCGTGCAGCTCCCATCGGAAGGATACGGATTCGTAGATACGGCAATTTCCTAAAAACCCAATACGCGGATACGTTTACTATTTTAAAAATAAAATAAAAAATAATAATATAGGTCTGAATTTAAAACTGATAACAATAAAACGTTACAATTAACTACTTAAGTGTACTATTATTACAACACAGCAAGTCTGAAGTTTCCTTAACTCTCAAATATAGTAGTCTCAAATTTAAAAAATTAATAAAAGGCATTTAGGCTTGCAATTCATGCAGCAGCAAGTTTCTATTCCTCATTTATCTCATTTGTTTCATTGTCATCCACAACATAGAACCCACATATTAATTATCCCAACCAAAAGTCACACCTTGCAATTCAGTTTCATTGAGAACGGGGAAGGGGATTAACTCACGGGAGTTGGCTGGAGTCTGGATCCACGTTGCAGTGGTGGAAACTCGTCGCTAGCGGATGGCAAGCAAGGACGGAGGCTCGTCGCCGGTGAGCGCAGGCGGAGGCTCGTCGCCGGTGGCCGGCGGCCGGCGAGCGGGGATGCGGCGCGAGGCGCGGGCGTGCGGGCATCGGAGGCCAGGGTGTCGGGGATAGAGGCATAAGGGACTGTCTTATTGAGCTGGGCCATATCGACAAGACCGATACGTAGACGTATCCAATATTCACGGAAAAAAAATTCAGATACTCCAATACGTATCGGCGGCAAAAAGAAAAAAAATTCGGATACTCCTCTGATACGTATCGGACACGATTCCATACGTATCGGATACGTGAAACGCGGTGCCAGACTGCCAGCGACGTATCCGTGTAACGTAGATGATAGCTGTGACGCCCGGAAATCGTTGTGCAGAGCTTCAAATACGCCTGAGGAAGCTCCAGGCCCCATGATCCCTGCACCTCCGTCAGCCACAAACAGCGCTTCCAGCCACATCTATCAGAAGGACACTACTGTCACGTCCACAGAGGACCTGAAGCCCAGCTCAACATCCAAGTCACCATGCCCCAGCCATGACGCCCAAGCTGCTCCAACCAGCAGCCAACCTGCAGGGATCGGGATTTCCATCAAGCAGGAACCGGTTATTGGAGTCTCAAGCAAGCAAGAGGACTCGTCCTTGACAGAAGGTGAGGTTGATGGTGGCCTGGAAGAGTGCCTGGAGAGTCTGGGTACGATCAAAGCTAGACTCAAAGACCTCATGCAAGGCACGCGGTTGGAACAGCAACGCGGCGCCAGCTTCCGTGGGTAGTCATCAGGCAAATGAAATGGCATCAAAGCCAGGGCCATCGAATGCCTGTGGTTGCTGAATTTTGTGTCCTGTGATTATAGAGGTGTATTATATTATGTTCCTGTTTTGGAGGAGTTGTTTGTTGATGGAGAGTTAATCCTGCTTATGGTTGTTAATAAAATGCTGCATTTTGTTTAGCTAAGAGGAATGTGTTGCTGAGTTAACTCTTCCATTGGTTGACCGAGTTTTCTTCTATTATGTCGCTGAGTAACCACTTCCGTTGTGTCGTGACTGAGGGCCTGTTTGGATGAGTTAGGGCTAGTTACTAGTTGGGCTAAAAAATGACTCAAATTAGCCAAGGTTAGTTAGCTAGTTGGCTAACAACTAGTTAAAGTCTTGTTTAAAAAAACTAACTTACTTATTAGCCCTTCTATTCAGATGCACTAGAGCTAATTTGAGCTAATTTTTAGCTAACTAATGATTAGTCCTTGTATCCCAACATGGCTAGAGTTCAGATGCAATTCTTGAGACGGCACGGACCTTAAATTCTTGATTTGATCTTCAACCAAACCACCCTTTTTATGAAAGTGGAGAGTGGTCTTATTCAAATTCGAAGCGCTTCGTAATCTTTAACCAGTTTTGTGCTTCAATATAATTTCCTAGAGTAAGCGCTATAGCTTGTTTTCAATACTAAGCAGCTTGATCAAACCAAGCTTCCGCAATTTTCAAATTGCCCTGTAGAACTTATGCTCACAGTAACCAAAGTATGACATCTGATGCGGGACCAACGTGCAGCACGATGAGCAACTCGACGTCGCAAAAAGGCAAAAACAACCAAGTGCTGAGTGAGCTGCGAAGTACGTAGTGCTGAGTGAGCGAGCTCCAAAGTGCTGAATGAGCTCATTGGAGCTTGCCCGTCGCTAATTGTTCAATATGAATGAGCTCCACGCAAGTGCTAAAAGTAAATGAGCCCTTCGGAGCTTGCCAATTGCTAATTGTTCAATCAACCTACCTTAAAGAGGGGCAGAAACGAATAAGAGCATTTCAATACGAGCATTTCTTGAGCGACAACAAAGTGAAGCAGGGTAACACACGAACATCAAAACCCAACGCATCACTCGTCAGAATGGCGATAACAAAGTGAAGGAACACACAGACATAAAAATCCAACACCAACACATCACTTGCCAAAAATCCAAAAGGATCATCTCTTACAATAGTCTCCAACTGGCATGCCAAACATAATGTTAAGCGGCTAAGTGCACCTCCATGTCTCCATCAACTCAAACCAGAGTTCAAAGCAGGATACAACTACCAATGTCCCAAATAAGGAAACAGCAGGCAATCTAATAACCACCATCAAACTCCAGTGATACACATACACCAAGGTAATATTTGGAATCCCCAGACTTCTTGCACTACATGACGTAGTAATGCTGGGGAAACATCAGTGCCTTCTTCTGGGTGGGGTCCTAGAACGAGCTCTTGGTGGTGACCTAACAGAAACACAGAAGTACCAAATAAAGTCAGCAATATTTCATTTAGTTAGTGGCTGGGCAACAAGCCGAGCATCAACAAAGAACTGAGGGGAAATAGTAACAGTAGACCCCTTGTATATCTTATAATAATCACAAGGAACAGGGGGCATCAATTAAGCAATTATATTGAGGCAAGCCAAATATAAGAAAACTGAGAAAGTTAACATGGCTCTTCTGGAAATGCCAGGCATTGGTATGACAACACCTTAAGAGGAAAAAATGTCTCTGGAAAACATACTCAGAAGAACCACTTACCAATGACAACATGAACTGGAACCTCTAAGAACCAAGCAGGTAACCTACTTTTTACCACATATTCTGGAAAGTCGTAAGCATGATACCTTTCGATAATGGATGTAGAGCCAATTTCCACAACAACAACAACAACAACAACAACAACAACAACGCCTTTTGTCCCAAGCAAGTTGGGGTAGGCAAATGAAAGGTCAATAACTTTTACTGCAGTCAGTTTTGGTTTCTAATATGCTAACCTAACGTGCTCCAGTACTTGCATACCAGTTTCAACTCCATGTTGATTCAGTGCAATTTTAACTAAAAAATATCAATCCATAACTCTAGTCAAATTGGCTTGTCACTGGTGCAATTAGCCCTGAAAATTTCTAAAACCTCCTTCCATCCCCAAATCAGGATCAGATCAAACCTTTCTTCAGATATTATTAAACACCAACAAATATTGAGCATTGTGAAACATGTACTACCCAAATATTTGGGTCCAACAAACCAACACAGCTAGTACAAAAAGGGGAAGGAATCCAACAAACTAACACAGCTAGCACAAAAAGAAGTAAAACTAGTAGTGACCTTGCCCTGTTTTTCCCATACCAAAATTGCAGGGGAAAAAGAAGCAAATACCTTTTCCGAGTATTTCTGCGCTTGGCAGGGCCACTGCTAAATGCCCAATCGACACTCATTGTTTGTTTATAAAGCTCAGCTCCATCCAGTTCTTTTATTGCAGCCTGAGCTTCTTCAAACTTCTCATATTCAATCAAAGCATACCCCTGTACAGAGAAAGGGGCAAAAGTAAAAACCAATGCTTGAGAGAAGATAAAAAAACCTGGTATTTAAACAACAGATACCACATATAAAGGTACTCATTTAGTCATTTGCAAGATCACATATATATAGGAGTTTCCACCCTAAGTCGTTTGCTAATTACTATCAAGGGATGCTTTCAAAAATTGTAAGTTAAGAATGTCAAATTCTAAAATGAGGAATATTGTGATGCAGGCAGCAAGCGAGCAAGCTAAAGAGTATTGAAGTAAAAATAAAACAGACCTTGACAAATCCGGTACGACGGTCCAAATTCAAATGCAGGTTTTTGACCTGCCCAAATTCTTGGAAAGCATTTTGAAGGTCTTCTTCTTGAGCTTCTTCATGAACTCCAGTGACCAACATAATCCATCCTTCAATTGCTGCAACAAGAGAACAAAATAAACATACATGAACTCAAAGTGGAACTAATTACATCATAGGGAAGAACCTTCTACAAAAGTAAAAGAACTCTGCAGACTTCATTAAGTTATTGTTTTTTGAAAAACAGTGTGATTATTTTACCTAGAGTACAAGCAGAGTACAAATTTATAAAGGCACATCTAACCAATCACAGTTCAACTGGTGATAGATTTTTTTGAGAAGCTACTAAATTTTGTGACGTGGGCAAACCTGGGCATCGAATTAACATGAACTAAAAAGTTTCGAGATTTCATATTCCCAGTCATGCACTATTTAAAACTCACATACAGGTAAAAGAGAGGTATAAAGCTCCAAATGAAAGGATGCTAGGGAAAGAACAAAACAAAACACTAAGAGGCTCAGTTGTGCCTACAGGAACTCAGAATGACAGAATCAAATAATGGTGTATAAACAGTAGTCAGGTTGAAAATAACTCTCTTCGTATCGTATAGCTACAAAAAAAAGTAAAAGAATTTTTTAATTCATTATATCCTCAGCCCATCACTAACACCTAACAAGCTGATTAACATTGATACATTGACAGTCTTCAGTTCACATCAAGAACCAACCTCTATGGTTTTAAAAAGAACTGATAACCAAAAGGCAGAAAGATAAACAGACCAACAAAGAACATAATACTCTGCGCACATTACCATGTGATATGAGTAAAATGAACAATCATGCTCACAGAGGGAACTGAAATTTCCATTGGAAATAATATAGAAGTTCCCTAGACAAACCCTAGAAGAAATCAGAGTAGTCCATATTTGAAGTGGAAACTAACCCAATGTAGAATTAATTGATCAATGTGAAACCTTTGGGCTCTTTGAACCCCATTAGACATTGGCCTTGACTAAATCAGAAAAATGATGAGGGAAAAAACAGGGAACAATCCACTGCAGCAACCCAAAGCTCCACTTCCACATCCACATAAAATTTTTTTGATCTTTTCCACATCGCAACAAGTACTGCTAACTGGCCCATGGAACTAACGGATCCGCTCACATTACAAAGAAAGCAATACATCAAGGCAGCACACATACCAACTTACATAGGCTTTTGGATCCTATAATAGAGTTGAGATCAAACAATCCTACTTGCCTCATCATCAGTACCAAATCGCCAAGAAAACCTAATCGGTTCAAGCAAATCTTTGAGCAAAAAAACAAAGAAAGAGAGGGGGAGGCGTACATTGGATGGGTCCCGGGCCGCCGAGAGAGTCGAGGTCGGCGCGTCCCCCCGCGCCAAAGCGCGAGTCGCGGGGTGCGGAGGAGTTAGTGTCCTCGCGGAAGCCGCGGCCCTTGGTCCTACGCGGCGCGTCGTCTCCCGCGATGGTGGAGCGGAGGCGGGAGGCGGGGGCGGGGGCCGGCGCCGGATGCGGCCCGGCGTCCTCGTCCATGAGGTCGTCGTCGTCGAGGTCGAAGTCGACCACCTCCACATCGGCGCTCGTCACCGCCGCCATCGCTGCCGCTGGCGCCGCCGCCGCCTGGGTTCGGTTGGATCGGGTTGGGGGAGAGGAGGAGACGAGACCTACTACGGCTACGGGTTTGGGATTTTTGGTGTTCGGGAATACTGTAGCGACTTAGCGAGTCGCCGAGTCGGTGGGGCGTGGGGTAGGAGCCCCTGAGATATTCTTTTATGGGAGGGTCGTTTCCAGGAAGGGTTTTTTTTTTATTGATACCATTACAATTCTCGGTCTTCGCAGAAATACCATTATAATTCTGCTATTTGGAAACATATCATTACAACTTCGTGAACCTCGGACGAACGCCACTGTGTACGCTCGACGACGTCTTCGGCCCAGCTGCAGGCCTCTCCGACGAGATCGTATTTTCGTATGGACGAGGCTGCCCTCTAGTCAATTGGATATGGTCCACGACGCTGACCGGTCTCTCTCATCCTCCTCGTCACGGTCCTTCCCTTTCATCCTCCTCGTCACACCCGTCCGCTAGGGTTGCCGCGCCGGCAGCTCTGACGTGGTGCCGTGCCAACAGCTCCGTCGTCGTGCCACACCGACAGCTTCGTCGTGGGGCCGCACCGCCACCGCCGCTTGCCCGTCCATGGCCACCTCGGCTTTGAGCTCTGCACAGCCAGGGAGGAGTCTCCCTCTCATCGACTGCCCGCAGTGCCTGGTGCCGGTGGTCAAGTGCAAGAGCCAGAAGGACAACATCTACTACAAGTGCCCAAACAAGTATGGTAACTTCTAGTTTGAGGAAGCATATGAGCTGTACTTGCGCAATAATCATGCAAATCTTTTGGATGGTTCTGGTGGTGTTCATGTCGTCCAGCAGCCTACTGCTACTAAGGGTTCCAGCAGCCTATTGCTGAGTTGAAGATGGTAAAGCTTGATTTGAAGCTACAGCTCGGTGACATTAGAGTGGAGATTAGCAACCTAAAGATTGAAATCAAAGAATGAAGGACGAGGTTAAGAAGGGAAAGAATCCAATTGTGTTGGACAATGCAGCTGTTGTTGCTGTGATCTTGGCAATGTTTGTAGCTGTCATGGTGGCAATTGTGTGGAACAAATAATTCATGTAATTTAGATGTATTGGCTACTGTTACCTTAGAGTTTGGTTAGACTTACTGCACTGTCATGTAACTTGGCTTTTGGGCTATAATTGGAGCTATGTTTCATATCAAGTAACTTGGCTTTTGGTCTGTAATTGGCTTTTGGTTAGACTTACTGCACTATGAAATTTCCAGCAGCAATATATGAACAAGTTTCAATCACATATTTGTCAAGAACTTAGCATTTCACAGAAATTTTCAGTAGCATGTTTGCAGTAAATTAACAAGTTGATAGCAATCAAGTGAAACATCACATGAACATAGCCACTGAGTACACAGAAATACTGCATAAGTTCACAGAAATATTACATAAGTTCCAAGGTCATCAGCATTCACTACAGAATGTTACCAGGCCCAACAGTTTTCACTACAGATTATTCCTAGGTCAAATGCATCACAGACCATTACAAGGTTAGGTTTTTGTGCCCAAAATCAGCACAGACCATTACAAGTTTTTTGTGCCCAAAAGCTTGACACACCATTACAAGTTTTTTGACCCCAAAAGCATTTCCAAAAGCAGCCAAAAGACAAGGGGACTGTCAAGTAGCAAGGCCTTCAAACAAGCTTTTTGATGCTGGTCACAACAGTGGGAGCTGGGTCTGCCTCTGCCTTCTTCTTCTTAACAGGTGTCTTCTTCTTTGTGGTAGTCGTCTTCTTCTTCTTCTTGACCTGTGAGGGACCAGCATCATCTTGTGTGGGCTTCTTCCTACATGTTGCAACAAAATTGCATTTAGTGGATATGAGTTGACTGAGGGTTCAGATTAATGCATTTTGTGTCAAAAAATTACCTTTTGTTCCTGCATGGGCCTCTTTCACCATCTTCACCAACTTCTAGTTCTTTGCAAGTTTTTTGAAAGTGCCCAAAATCACCACACCTTTTGCATCTCACCTTCTTGTGGGTGGCCCTTTTTCCATGTAGCCTCTAATCCTTACTGTTTTGGGCTTTCCTGGTCCTCTACCCAATAATGGTGGGTGCACTTTGAACTCAAGCTTCACTTCAGGCCACTGGGACCTATCAGGTATAAGTTCAATTCTGGTTTCATAAGCTTTCTTGAATGAAGCCACTGAGTAGTATTCATGGACATGATCTTCTATTTTTATCCCCCTATTGGACAATATCCAGGCCAAAGCATGTCTGCAGGGCTTCCCCATGACTTGCCATTCCCTGCAAGATCAATTGTGATTTTGCAGGTCAACTATATGCCGTTTTTGGTTGTTCCATTGGTCCAAAAGGGTAACTTTAGCAATGTCATCATCACTGACAGAGCATTTGATGACAATGAGCTGCTTGCTAATCACATTAAGTTCCATAAGAACTTTTGAGAGAATCCTTTCATGCCACTACCTATCCAGTCTCTTCCTCAAGTACCTCTTCTCCATTATCAACTCCCTCAGCTTGTCCACTAGTTCATGCAACAGCAGACCCTTAAACTTCTTCACTTATGCATTGAAACTCTCTGACACATTATTAGTCAAGTAATCACACTAGCTATTTTCAGAAAAACCACACCTATACCATATCCTACTGTGGTGCTTCTCAAGATACTCAATTGTGTCAGGTGCAAACTCAAATATTTTCTTCATATGCCATTGGAACAGTCCAGTTGTGTAGCTTCTAGCTGCTGGATACAGATGATCAGTGAAAAACATCACCTATGTAGTGCTTCATGAAATTCTGGTACATGTGTCTCATGCATTCCCTATATTCAACATTTGGGAATACATTTCCTACTGCATTCTCTAGACCTTTACTAGCATCTGTACAAATAACCAGGCTTGGAACATCTCCAATGGCTCTGTGCAACTGCTCCAGGAACCATTTCTAGTTGTCCTCATTCTCAATGTCAAAAATTCCATATGTAGTATGATACAACCAGTTGTGCCCATCTACACCAGTTGCAGATGCCAACTGTCCTATGTACTTGTCATACAAATAGGAAGCATCAACACCTATAAAGGGTCTACATCCCTCTAGAAACCTATCAACACAAGGCTTAAGAGCTACAAAAATCCTTCTGAACCTTTGCTTGTTCCCAACCTTCTCTAACTCTATCTGTACTAGGCTGCCAGGTGATGACTTCTCAATATGAGCTGCCCAATTGAAAAGAAGCTAAAAACTCTCCTCATACTTCCCATGGATCTGCTCTAGTGCTACCTTCATGCCAGACCATGCTTTAGAGTACTTGAGCTTGATACCATAGTCATCCTCTAATTTTTCCTTACATTCCTTTGGACATTTAGATGGATTCTTCTTCAACCAAATCCCCTAACCTATCTGCACACCAGCCTTGACTTGTCATTTTCCCCTCTCTGAGTTTAGTAGTAGGACAATTATGAGCTTCAGGTAGTACTTTGATCTGCACACACACACAAGCAATGAAAGTCAGGAGCAAAACATAGAACTGTAGGGTAAGTAAATGATGTCAGAAGCATAAGAATTGCAATTTCACCTCTATTGTCTCGCCATCAAAAATTCTTGAAGCATGATGTAGCAGCAACGATATGCTACTGCTACGATACTATCATAGATCTGTTTAGAACTGGTAACTGGAGTTTATAGACTCCGGTGGCGATGGTTGCCACCGGCCAACTCGAGCCGAAGCTCGCTGCCTACGTATTTCTCCAGCAACAACCAAGACAAGTTTTCTCTCACTTCCTCACCCCCTCTTAAACGATACGGTTACAACCGTTTCCTCAACAGCACATTTCGCTAGGCGCAACTGGCCAATGGGCTGGCCTCACTTGCTCCAGCTTTGGGCCGACAAACTTTGGATTGGGCTTCCTAGCCCGCTTGCTCTTCTTGGCTTCTAGGCTTGTAGAGGTCTTGCGCACCATGACATTCCCCCCTCCATAAGCAACGGCTTGTCCCCAAGCCGTGAAATCTGGAACAACCAGATGATTTCATCTTCATCTTTCCAAGTAGCCAACTTAGTATGAGTATCATGCCATTTAATCAACAATTGATAAGTAGTACGATGGCCTTTGTTGCAAACACGCCGATCCAAGACCAACTCTGGAGTATGCAATTCAGAGAACTCCACAGGCAATGGAGAGAACATGAGAGGTGCAGAACCTGTTACCTTCTTGAGAAGGGAGACATGGAAAATAGGATGCACCTTAGACTGAGGTGGCAGCTTGAGCTTATATGCTACTGAACCCACTTTGGCTTCAACTTCATAAGGGTCGAAATATCTATAAGCCAACTTAGTGCAAATTCTTGTAGCCAGGGAGGATTGAACATAGGGTTGAATTTTGAGACAAACAAGATCACCAACTACAAATTGCCTTTCAACTCGATGTTTATCAGCTTGGTGTTTCATCCGTTGTTGAGCTCTTAGTAATTGTTGCTGGACAAGAGTTGTAATAGTGTGGCGCTACTTTAACCAATCATCAAATTCAAGTATCACACAGTCTTGCTCTGGGTCAATACCAAAATGTCGAGGAGGGTGGCCATAAAGAATTTCGAATGGTGTATGGTTGAGAGCTGAATGAAAGCAAGTATTATACCAGAATTCAGCAAGATGTAGCCATTGGGACCATTTGGTTGGAGTAGAGTGGACAAAACACCTGAGATAAGCTTCAATGCACTGGTTCACTCTCCCAGTTTGTCCATCACTCTATGGGTGATAAGCTAAGGTCATACACAAGTCAGTGCCAGACAGCTTGAACAACTCTTTCCATAACATGCTGGTGAAGATTTTATCTCTATCAGAAACAATAGTTGTAGGCATGCCATGTAACTTGTAAACATGTTCCATGTAAAGTTTAGCAATGTGCAAGTCAGAGAATGGATGCTTCAGCTTAATGAAATGGGAGTACTTTGAAAATTTTATCAACTACAACCAGAATACAGTTATACTGATCTGAGAATGGCAAACCTTCAATGAAATCCATCGTTACTACCTTCCAGGCCTGGTCAGGAATGGGCAGGGGTTGTAGAAGACCGGGATAGGGCACGTGTTCAGCCTTAGCCTGCTGACAGACCAAGCATGCTGCCACAAAGGCCTGAATTGTGTCCTTCATGTGTGGCCAATAAAAGATCTTCTTGATTCTCTTGTAAGTCACTAAGAACTCTGAATGACCACTAATGGGGCTAGAATGTAACTGTTCAGTTACAGTATTCTGCAAGATATCAGAGTGACCCAACCATATGACATTTTTGTACTTGATGATCCCCTGATCTAAGGAACAATGACCTTGAGGGTTTTGTACAGCTAGAGATTGCAATAACTATTGGGCAGAAGGTTGGTTGTCATAGCTATTTTGTACTGACTGTAGCCATGTTGGGAGAGCCACTGAGAGGGCAGACAAGACACCAGAATTGTGTGTCATTCGAGATAGTGCATCGGCAGCACAGTTGGTGGTCCCTTTTTTGTAAACAATCTTGTATTGAAAACCCATTAACTTGGTCATAGCTTTCTGTTGCCAGTAGGTGTTCAGCTTGTGATCTTGCAAGTGGATGAGACTTCTTTGGTCTGTCGGAATAGTGAACTCAGCTAGCAAGAGATAAGCCTTCCACTGTTCAATAGCAAGAAGTATAGCTAGACTTTCTTTTTCGTAGGTGGAGAGTCCTTGATTTTTGAGACCAAGTGCTTTGCTAACAAACGCAATAGGATGGCCATCCTATTGTAAAACAGCTCCAATTCCATAATCAGAGGTGTCAGTGTAACATCCCAGATGTTAAGAAATAGCTAAAACTTGATCATGAGCATCATCATGCATAAAACACCAAGCATTGTTGCATGAGTACATCATATGTTTCAAGTATAGCATGCATTTGTTTCTTATGTTGCATGGAAAAAGGTTCCTATGTTGCAGTAAACCAGTGTTTCACATGTTATAATTCCTATGTTGCATAGTAATATTCATTTATAGCTTTGCTATGTTGCAAATAAGATGTTTCATGTGTTGCTTTATAATGTTTCATATGTATCCATAAGGTGTTTCACATGTTAGCTATGCTTTGTTCATATGTTTCATATGATATGTTTCACATGTTTCATGCAATAATAGATGATAAGGTTCTTTATGATTTTATATATGAGAATTGGCTTAAGCAAATAAAATTTTGTTCAAATACAAGTTGTAGTGTTAATTGTGCTTTACAATGTGGGATCTATGGTTGAAAATATTTCTAAGTTAAATATGTTAAAACTTGAGTCCCAATATTGAATCTTATAACTAATTTCTATACTTAGTCATTTATGGTTAAGTGATTGTCCTTAGTTATAAAGTTCAATATTTGGCACTTTATTAAATGAAATTTCATAAATAAAATATGCCCAAATTTTATTTCATTGATTGGTGTAATGCTTAAGCTTTGCTAATATGTTTTTAAGAAGTAATGTGTGACCTATGCTTAGTCCTAAATTAATTCCTAAAGTGTGCTAACCAAAACAGTTTTAAAAACCTGAAACCGAAATCTCTTTCAGTTTCACTGAACCCTGGTTCGGCATTCAAAATCTCTTAAAGCTTTGATTTGTTGATAATGGTTCCTTAAGCAAAGGTGGAGAACTTGGATCAAGGAACAACTTTTATTTTAGGAGTAGATCAAGTTACTATATAAAAGTTGGAGAGAATGGAGGAGGAAGTGGAGGGTTTCAGGCTGTTTCTGAAACTGCAGTTCTGTTTCAGTTCAGTGTTCAAAAGGCAGTTTCTTGTGTCTATCTTCCCCTTTCAAAATCTCCTCGACCTGGTCCGAATTGGAGTATGAACATGAAAGAAAAGTTGTAGAGAGAATCAAGGAGAACAACTTTTGTATTGGAAGATTTTCCTGTTCTTTTGTGGAATTAAGAGAAAAGAGGAGCTGAAGATGCACTATCAGGCTGCTACAGTACCGTGACGGGAGCAGCTCGGCTGTCTGCTTCGCTGGCGAGTCGCCGTCTCCGTTTTCACTATCTCCTCGCGCGTTAACGCATGGCCGCTGGCGTGTCCTAGCCTAGCAGCTGCTGGCACACCTTAAAGCATCGCCATCGCCCTTAAGTCACCGAGCCGGTTGCCGTCCTCGTTTTCTCTCCTTCCCATCGCCGCCGTGCTTGTCCAGTCACCGGCGAAATTCACCGCGCCCGCTCCACCTCAGTCCTATAGCTGTTGCATGCAGCTTTGCATCGCTCTTGCACTCCTCCTTGACCCGCTCTCACCACCTCTCTCAGTCAGAATTGGCCGCACACGCTGTTCCCGCGGCGGCGACCCGCCATGGCTGCCATGAGCGCCTCCACCATGGCCGGACCCCTACGGAGCACCTCTCGCCCTCTTGTTTGTTCCTATAGCTTCCTTGTGACCTCGTGATGCTCACCGGTCTCTCCGTTTTATCAACCACGCGCCGGAGCGCACCATGCTGCCATGTCCGCCGCTGCAGCTCGCCGGCGCACGTGGGCAGCCCTCCACAGGCCGTCTCCGGGCAAGCTATGGCAACCGGTGGATGCGCACGAGCCCCGGGATGCTCCCCAGCCTCTTCCTCGCCGCCGGCAGGCACCACCGTGGCTGGAAATCGCTGTCTCCGGCGTCCTCTGTTCTTCAAATCGCGATAGGGACTTCGCACCAGAAAAGAAGCTTTTCCAGGGGCCTAAGTGCGAAGACTGTGACTCAGGTGAATAGTGCCAACAATGCAGTTTTTCTTTTTCTTTTCTTATTTCGGCTGAAACTTTGGAAATTCATAGCAAATCATAGAAAAATCATAAAATAGCAAATGAAGATGTTTTGGAATCCTCATGACTAGCTCTATCCAGTAGAGTCATAATATGATAGGTTTTAGTGGAAAGTTTTTGCTGTGTGTAGGTGGTTATTTATTTGTCTTGGAAATTAGAGTTTTCAAAGAATAATTAATATCTGTAGATTCCATGCTCCAAATTGATGTGAAATTTTTAGGGTAGTCTCATGATGCTTTGTATGTGCTGTGGTAAAAATTTCATGACTATTGGATGTGATATGATTGAGTTATTGCTTCTTCTTACTTAGTGCTTGATAAATAGTGTTAAATTGATTTACAGTTAAATTGAGGAAGCAAATTATGTTTTATGTAGATATGGTAAATACAAGAGTTGTTTAGAACTTCCATATCTTTCATTTCCTAGAATTTCATGATTTTAAGTCTAATGTTTTGAGAGTTATAAATTTTGCAAGATGTCTATTAAATTCTGCTTACTTTCTGACCTGATTCGTAAGATGTAAATGTTTGGGCTATTTAGCTTGTGAATCATCTCTTGGCAATATTTATAAAGTTGTAGTACTTTTTATGAGCTTTCCAAAATGTTAAGAACCACTATTGTTGGTAATCTAGAACTCTATTTATAGCTATTGCAAGTGAGGTAACAGTTTATGTCCAAATCTGGACAGAGATGTCTTTGTGGTGTTGTTTGACCTTGTTAGCTGTAGGATCGTCTTAAGATGATAATAAGAAAGTTATTGACAACTTGATAAGCTTTCAGAAAGTCTATGATCACCTTTGTTAGATGCTTGGATCTTTAGTTATGGTTGAGTGAAGTTGTGTATATGTTGCTGTCCTGATTCTATGAAAGTCTTAAATTGGTTGTTTAAGTTAGCTTATGTGAAGATCATAAACGATTCTTTAAACTAAGATATGCTTGACGTTACATATTGCTTGTACATGCCTTTTCGTAATATAGCTTTAGTCAGTAAGTTTGTATGCCAAATAAACTCATAACTTGTATGTTAAGTGTGAGATACTTCATTATCTTAGCATAATAAGTTGTATAATGCTTGGTTGCCTGACTTAACCTCTAGTGCTTAAGTTAAGTTGATATGATCATAGATTTGACTTGCTTAACTCTTATAATATGTGATATGCTTTACTCTTTGTTAAGTTCATGGTTAACTTGTTAAGATAATAATTAAAGATGCTATGTGATAATTGCTTGCATTTGTATCGTGAAGGAAAGTTGTACTCAAGTAGATGACTAATGTTTATCCTTTCTAAATGGCTCTTATATGCTATGCCTTGTTCATCATCATGCATCATGGCATGCATTTCATCATGTTAAGCAGAGCATTATTTATTACGTATAGTGTACGAGAGTGAGAAGATGCATGTCGATCAAGCTTCGGAGAAGGTGTCGTCCACCCGTGGTGTTGGTGTCAAACTTGACTTCTATAAGAACTAACCACCGCTGCAACGCAGGCAAGCCCCGGACATACAACCACTCTTTTAATTTATAAATGCTTTATTACACCTTAAGTCTAGTGTAATGTGCATTAAGTTAGTAGGAGTTGGTCGATACCGTTGTTGCATGATTACCTTGATCTACACTTATATCTAGATGATATCCCACTGGTACGTGTAAGTCGATATCTTATGCTTAGTAATGCTTAGACTTTGGTAGAAGTCGAATGGTGGTTTCATCGTTCACGAGAAACAGGTTTACCTTTGCTTCTCCGGACCTAATGACGGGTCATGAGAGCATATGAATGTGAATATGGTAATATTAAGTGGAGACCGGGCGGGTGGCTTGCATAGTGAAATGAGTCGATGTAGTGCTCCACCTGTGTCGGTTAAGGACCGTACCATTGTAGGTCCGCCTGTGTTTCGAGACTTTGCAACTGGCCACATGCTCCGGTAAGCCTAAGACCTCGGTAATTCTATCATGTGAATGGCCAACCACGCACTGGGAGTGGAGAGATGGCGAGAGTAGTGTGTACCCTCGTGGCCAAGGGCTGGATTGGAGGTGTACTGTACTCTCGGGTGGCACTGGACCCGGTCATGTTTTGGAGGATCCGGGTGAAGGTTGATATATGTAGGTTAGAGTCCTACGTATGTCATGTGGTTAGGGATCCCCAGCTGGGTATAATCGATTCAGATCATCGTTGCTCCTCGGTCATGGGGACTCGATCACCTGACCTACATCGTAGTTAACAATGGAACATGGTGATTATAGAAATGAGGTAAAGAGATGGATATGAGATGTGATGCTTAATACAAGTGATTGAGATAGAATAGGTGCAAATCTATCTATAATAAGCTTCACTAAAATTGATGCTAAAACTTGACTAAAACATTGAAAGTAAGGATCCACTGGTAGTAAGCTTTTTCTACAAAACTTCTCTTTTCTAGCTTCACTACTTCCCTTAAGCCAGCACATCCTTGGAGTCTTTTCTTTTCGTCAGGTAAGTCTTGTGGAGTATAATTGAGTACTCAGGGTTTATTAACCCCTGTTGCAGGTACTGACTGGTGCTGTTAACCGAGGTCATGTCGGTGGGCTCGATATGATCTGGTTGTCCTCTCCTGACTTCGGTGCTCTACCTAAGTTATCTTCTATAGTTCTACTCGACTTCCGCCATTTAAGTTAAGTTTGTAAAAAGTTAACTTAATCATGATTTGTAAATCTATTGCTGTTATTCTTCCGCACTCTAATGTAAAGTTTTGTAATAAATGATGTAAGGTTGTAGTTACTCCTTTGTTGATCCTGTGTGAGTTGTAAATTGTGGATGATTCGGGTTTCCCGAGGACACCTGACAAACTTTTTAAGTTATAGGGAACACATGCATAGCTGTCAGAGGTCTTCGGGACAATAACAGGTCCATGTGGGCCATATAATTTAGGAGGTTCTGCCACAGTCAGTCTCCACAATAAATGGTTTTTTGAAATTTGGCAAGGCTAAGACTGGGGCAGAGGTAAGAGCTTGCTTTAGAAGCTGAAAAGCTTTTTCAGTAATGTCAGACCACACAATGTACCCTTCTTTAGTAGCTCAGTTAAGGGTTTAGCAATCATGCCAAAATTCTTGATGAATCTTCTGTAATAGCCTGCTAACCCAAGAAATCCTCTGAGATCTTTGACACAAGTTGGAGTAGGCCAGTTTTAGACATTAGCCACCTTAGTAGGGTCAGTTGAAACTCCTTGTGGATTGAGGACATGCCCCAAATAATGCAATTTTTGTTGAGCAAAAGTGCACTTAGAAAGTCTGACTTTGAGCTGATGTTCTTGGAGCAGATGAAAGACCATCTTGACATGTTTCAGATGCTCTTCATAACTTGCACTGTAGATGAGTATATCATCTATGAAGACCACTACACATTTTCTGAGAAGAGATGCTAAAATATGGTTCATAACGGACTAAAATGTAGCTGGTGCTCCTGTCAGTCCATAGGGCATAACTTGGTACTCAAAATGGCCATGGTGGGTTTGAAAAGTAGTCTTGTACTGATCAGACTCCTCTACCATGATTTGGTGAAACCCAGATCGAAGGTCCAAGGTAGTGAACCATTGAGCTCCTTGTAACTCTTCAAATAGTTCTTCAATGATAGGAAGAGGGTACTTATTTTTAACTGTATAAGCATTGAGCCTTCTATAGTCAACACACAGCAGCCATTCTCCATTCTTTTTCTTAACTAGTAAGGCTGGTGATGCAAATGGACTAGTACTCTCTTTGATCATGTTGGACTTAAGGAGTTGTGCCACTTGTCTTTCGATCTCGTCCTTTTGGAATGGAGTGTATCTGTAAGGTTTGAGTCGAAATGGCTGAATTCCAGGTAAGAGTGGTATGGTATGAGTCAAAGGCCTAGTTGGAGGAGTTCCTGTTGGTTCAGCAAAAAAGTTCAGGAAACTGATCCACCAACTTAGAGATTTCCACCGGTATAGCAGGCTTTGTAACATTGTTAGACTCCACTGCATAAACTTGGACAACACTCCAGATGTTATCAATTTTAGCCAAGGCTGATAGTTGATTCAATGTCACTTCAGGACAAGTCTAAAGATCATTAGTAATACCTTTGAGTTTAACTGTCCTCCCTTGATGAGTAAAACTCAACCATTTCTGTTTCCATTCCATCTGCATGGGGCTAAATGTTTCAAGCCATTCCATACCCAGAATTGCATCATAGCAAGATAGAGGCAATATCTTGAAGGTATTGGTAAAGAGATGTCCCTGAACTGACCAAGAACAGTTCGCTATCTCATGAGTACATTGCATAGTGGCACCATCAGCGACCTTCACTGTCATTGGTTTCTCAGTTCGGGTCCAAGGTGAAAACTGTGAAGCCAGCTATTCGCTGATAAAATTATGAGAACTTCTAGAATCCACTAGTATGACAGAAGGCTGATTCTGAATGAAGGCTACAAATTTCAATGTGTGAGCAGCTGTTGTACCCTTGACGGCCTGTTCAGATAGTGCCATGAGTTCATCGTCGTTGTCATCAGACTCAGACTGCACTTCAAGAACAGGAGAATATTCTGCTAGCAGTTGCCACACTTCTTTGATCATTTGCAAAGGAACAGTTGCTTGACACTTGTGTTGTGGTCCCCACTGGGCGCCACATTTGAATCAGAGACCTCTAGACTTACGATACTTCATCAGAGATGCTAGCTTCTCATCAATTGGTGGTTTGGAACCAGTAGGAATAGAATGTTCTGAATTCACCGACTTAGGATAAGAGCCAGTTGAAGAGTAAGACTATCGACTGAAGGTTTTTTGCTTGTCAAAATTTGAATCCGGCTTCTTGGAACCAATGTTGGGTTTACCCATCAGCAGTTCTTCCTACAAAATGGCGAGAGCATTAGCAGTATCTAGGTATTTAGGGCGATGTAATAGTACAACAGACTTGATGTCATCCTGAAGACCATCAATGAACTTGCTAGTAAAGAATGCAAGATTGACAAGGGGATCATGAGCTAGCAACTGGTGCATCAATTCATCAAACAAGGTAATGTAATCTACTACAGAAGCAGTTTGAGAAACATGGAAGAACTGATGAATGAACTGATTGAATTGGTCTTTATCAAAATGATCTACTACATGGTTACAGAAGGTATCCCAAGGACATTGGCGTAGGTTAAGTTCGATGGTTTGCATCCAAAAGGCTGTGGTACCAATGAAATTTATAGTTGCTAATTTCACCCAATTGTCAGGAGGAATATCATAGAGATCAAAATAGGAATCACAACATTTGATCCATAATTTTGGGCTGGTGCCATCAAACTTAGGGAAATCCTGATGAGGCATAGCATGATGAAAATTGGGGTGACCAGAACAATAGTTGTGATGACCAGAGCATGAGGAACAATGAGGATGATCAGAATGAGCGATAGGGGCGCCAGTAGGCTCACCTTTGACCGGAGGTGGTTTGAGGGTAGCATTGCCCCCTGAACCAACCCTCCCGTAACCATGTTGTATGCCAGGGCCTAACATCCGGTGCATCGCCTATGAACAGGACAGATCCAGATGGGCGGATCTCGGTGACTTGATGAAGATTGACCCCTCACCAACAACAGCTTGCGGCAGTGGAGAGGCAAACTTGAGGGCATCCACTTGAGGGCGAAGGGAATCCAAGACAGGGCTCAAATCCGCCACCTTGGAATCAACTTGTGGCTGCCAACGCTCGAAATCATCCTTCGCGGCCCGTAGATCATCGATGGAGACTTGTATTTCGTTGATGTGGCAGTTTCCTTCATTGATTCCCTTGGTTTGTTCATCGAGCTTGCTGATGATGAGGGCGAGTTGGTCTTCAACCTTCATGGTGACTTGAAGGCGAGTGCAGTGGTTGTGCGCTAGATTGGATGAAGATAGAGTGGAGGTGGATGGATCGAAGGCAAATCCGATACCAAATGTAGCAGCAACGATATGCTACTGCTACGATACTATCATAGATCTGTTTAGAACTGGTAACTGGAGTTTACAGACTCCGGTGGCGATGGTTGCCGCTGGCCAACTCGAGCCGAAGCTCACCGCCAACGTATTTCTCTGGCAACAACCAAGACAAGTTTTCTCTCGCTTCCTCGCCCCCCTCTTAAACGATATGGTTACAGCTGTTTCCTCAACAGCACATTTCGCCAGGCGTAGCTGGCCGATGGGCTGGCCTCACTTGCTCCAGCTTGGGCCGACAAACTTTGGATTGGGCTTCCTAGCCCGCTTTCTCTTCTTGGCTTCTGGGCTTGTAGAGGTCTTGCGCACGTCACACATGAATACGCCAAGGACATCCCTCAGCTTTACACTTGGCAATGTATCTAATCTTGTCTGTAATGATATTAGCAAGCTCGAAACCTGTCATAACTGCATGATGTCTCATTGCCTTCCTAAATGCAACAATATCTGGAAACCTTTCTCCCTTCTCTATCTTGAGGTTTTTAGGATCATGGATAACATGAACCTCTTGTGGATCTGCATCATTTACGTCTGCCTCAAGAGGAACACCTCCTTCAGCATCAGCAACCCCATCAAATTCATCAGCATCATCAATAGAATCATCAACATTACCAGAGATAGTATGGTTGTTAGCTGGATCTGCATTGTTAGCTGCCTGTGTATCAGGAACAGGCATATACAGTCCCTCATCATCCACGCCAACGTACTCCTCATCCTTGTCAAACATGTCAGGATCCCTGTCAGGCTCAAGTTCAGGCTCTAATGGATATTCTGCATCTCTAGGAGGACCATCAGTAGGCAGGAATGAATGGTTATCTTTGCTATTGGGTTCATTATCATGGTTATCATCAGCAAATAACTTCGCTGGAATCACACAAAGTGGCTCTAAAGCAGCAAACTCATCAGCCTCTCTAAGACAACTATCAAAGACCCCTACAATGACTTCACAATGCATCTAATCCTTGTACATTTCAAACAAGTCATGCATCTGCAAATTATTTTCTAGCCTAACATCTTCACACATCCTTTTGTCAAAGAACCACAGCCTGGGAGACTGGCTACTGGACCATTGGAACTCATTGCGCAGGCTTGTCAACAGCAAATCAAAAGAAAATGAAGCTACTTCAACATCCCACTTAATCACTTTGTCCCTTTGTGTAAGCTTTTCTACCACTACTGTCTCTGCTACAGAATCCTTCCACTTTGATTTCTAGTGAGAACAACGAAACTCTAGCAAGAAACAGAACAATCCCCAAATCCAATTAATGAATATCGATACAGTCTGCATCCAAAGCAAATCTACTGGAGGCAAGCTCAGACGCGACAAAAGGGCACAAAAGGAGGAAGAAGATCCATACCCACCCTCATCGTTCGCCATCTCCAACGAGACACGCGGCTGCAGATTATCCATTGCAGACAACCGGGTGCATCACGACGGGCCTTGAGGATGGGTGCTTGTGGTCGACGTCGTTTATGCCGTCGAGGTTGGAGTCGCCGCCGATCTGGTCGCCGCCGTCGGGAGGAGCAGCGTGAGGAGCTATGTTGGGAGGATGTGAGTGAGATGAGGAAGACAGTAGCCGTGTCGTGGACCTCATCCACTTGACCCAAGGGCACCAGTGTCCGTACGGAAATACGGCAGCGTGGCATACACTTGCAGCTGGGCTGAAGACGTCGTCGAGCGTACACAGTGGTGTTCGTCCGAGGTTCACAAAGTTGTAATGGTATGTTTCCAAATAGCGGAATTGTAATGGTATTTCTCCAAAGACCGAGAATTGTAATGGTACCGATAAAAAACCCTTCCAGGAAGCCAGGCTTGGCAGCCTCCCGTCCGTGTCACCTCACCGTCGAGCGAATTCACACTTGCACCATGCTTGTCGCCGTGAGCTATGCCTCATGCTCGTCGCCACGAGCTCCACCGCCTTCTATGTGAGCTCCGTCGGCCGCCCTACCCTGCGCATCCAAGCTGGCCCCTGTGCGAGCTCCGTCAGGTCCTTGAGCACGAGATCCACCTCTCCCGTGCTCATCTCCGACCACCACGCTAGATCCGCCGGCCCTTTGCGCGCTCATCTTAGGCCACCATGGCGAGCACTGTTAGCCTCCCGTGCTACCACCGGCTGCCACGAGGACGACGACAGAGCTCGCATCCCCTACGGTGTCGAGACGACCCGCATCTGTCCCACATCCCATGGCACCACCATCTTCGTGCGACCGTGCGGAAGGGACAAGCGCATGTCGACGCCGCAACAACCTCCTCCTTGTGCTGCAGTGGCCTCCTCTCGTGGGCGCAGCTCGACAAGATGACGACCACGTGGATCTGAGCAACCACGATGCAGAATGTACGGGATCACGGGAGCAAGCTTGTTTGTTTCCTTTTTCTCCACCAAATCAATCGTCATACCAAATAAATTGAGCCCACATGTCATCAAATCTTTGCTCCCAGACATTAGAATCGATCTCATTAGCAATGAATCGAAGCTTGATGGTGTCCAAATTGATTGTCTTCAACCATAAGAGGACCTTGGAAGTAGCGTATCGGTGATCTGGTTCATGGCCTAAGAGACGTGATGCAGCCAGCTAGGATGGATGCTAGTGGAGGTGAAGCACGGGGAGAAGGAGATGTTGGTCCTGGAGGCTGAAGATGGCCATCGACTGTGCTGCGGTGAGGCCCAAGATGACCTCTGACTCTGTCGCGACGAGGTTAGTCTCCTCAGAGACGCTGGCCGATGGTTGCAGGGGGTAAGTCCACCTCCATCTGGTACATGGTCATTCTATCAGGGCAGCCAAGCAACCAAACAAGAACTTCGCTATACTGATTAGGGTGTGTTTAATTCAGGGGCTGTAAAGTTTCGGGGGTACTGTAGCACATGTGTAACTATAGCAATTAGTGTCCAATCATAGACTAATTAGGCTTAAAAGATTCATCTCGCAAAATACTTGCAAACTGTGCAATTGATTATTTTTTTATCTATATTAATGCTCCATGCATGTCTCTAAACATTCGATGGGATGGGGTGTAAAGTTTTTGGGTGGAAACTAAACACCCCCTTAGCTTATACGTGTAACCAAACAACCGCTGGGTGCATCGCTGGGGCAGGTTTCAGCTAGCTAGGCTTAAAATTTAAGCCAGGCTACGCTAGTCCACACAACCAAACACACCCTATTTGATCGTGAACAGATGGCTCTCAACCAGCGATAAACAGTCATCAGGCTCTATTGTATTAATTATGGACTACTTAAACTAATCATTAGATGCTTGTAACACAATTGTCGAATGGATAGCCCGTGACATTCTTGATGTTTGTCTTTGTCTCCCCAATTGTGGGCAGCGGAGCGCCCACTACAATAATAGGGTAAGGTAGCTGCTCTAGCTTGTTGTTAGAGCAACTCGAAGAGACTTGGTAAAATTAGATGCTAAATTGTGAGATGTATCCATTATGTAAAATAGAAAGTCTATCTAAAATGTAGAGTTAGTAACTCTAACAGAGTTTTTTTTACACTAACCCCAATAGAGTTAGTAAAAATAGATGGCTAAACTCATGATTTAGCCAACCTTTAAAATAGAAACCCCAGCAAAAAAAAACAGAAAACTCCAACAACATTTCCATTAGGGTGAGGCGAATGGCTAGCGACACATGCAAGCTATATCTAGCATGCGAGAACTCCGAGACAGATGACTTGCTATTTTAGAAAATGAGATACAATAGGTTGTTGGACTCTCTCTTTTTTCCCAAAATACTAAATACACAGCGTGGATATCTCTGTTGTTGGAGTTGCTCAGCCTAGCTAAATTGGAAAATATAAATAGCAAGCAGGACTCACTAGGGAAATATAGGAGAATGGTGGGACAGCTAGCTAAGAAAAATAGAAAATAATATAGATAAGTTGTTGGAATGTTTTTTTAGCACAATATCTATAAATGGCTTCACGAATACATTTACCCAATCTGTTAGAGTTGCTCTTAGAGGACACCTCCTTCTCTCTTCTCCCAACGGCCATGTCCTACCCATTGCCCATCACCATGGGTGGCCTGAAGCTTTCTGTAGTGCTTGATTTCAGAAGAGGAAGAAAGGAACATGAAAAGGTATGGGCCAACATCTATTGGCTTTACTATCGCTCAAATACTTACTAATAGAAAAGCAACCAAAGAGTCTCTTTTACTTCCCTAACCTATTGCTATTGTCAGTTTTTATTTTTCAAACTATAAAATAAGAAATTTTACCCACTCAACTCTAAAAATGTTTAAATTACCTCCCTGCCTAGGTTACAATTGGTTTTCAAGGTTGTTCCATCTTTTTTAGTTTAAAAATCTAGTAAATACCTAATAAGTTTTTAATCCACAAAAAATATCTCTAAACTTCTAGGAGTTTTGAAAAAAAATCCTAGTGATAGACTGGGACACAACAAATCCACATAAAATATTTAGAGCTCACAAAAATATCTCTAAAAGCTTCCAAAAGCTAGATTTAATTATAGGAAAATAGAAAAATATCTAGAGAATATAAACAATTCTAAAACTTTATAGTTGATGTCTAATGCATCCTAAAATATTTAAATAACAGCTATTTAGACATCAATTAGAATACCTTGGAAATTTTATGTATTTTTTCTAGATATCTTTTTCCCATTTACTATACCTAGATCTAATTTATGCAAGCTTTTAGGTATACTTTCAAGTACTCAAAGCATTTTATTTTCGTTTGTAGTGTCCTAATTTATCTCTAGGATTTTTCTCATATTTTTAGAAGCTTAGAGAAATTTTCCAGGATTATAAAAACTTAACATGTATCTACCATATTGTTTAATAGATATTTACCTTATTTAGCAATTTTAACGGTCGAGGAGGAGAATCACACACAATGACAATAGTTTATTTATTTATTTATTTTGAGCAAAACACAATGACAGTAGTTGAGAGAACTCAAAGGTATATATACTTTACCAAAAAAGTAACCAACTCAATTGTGTTTGTCTGCCTTTGGTCCTGCCCAATTGTTGGATAGCAGCGTCAAGCCCAAAGGTTAAAAGGCCCAAAATGATTGGTTACTTTCGGCCTCCGCCGGCGACTCCCTTGCTCCCTTGCCGTCGGGCGTCGGCCTCCGCCGGCCGCCGCTGAGGAACTGAGGCTTGAGAAGCCGCGCGCTGCACCTAGTCCGAGCTAGGAGAGGAGCTGCACGTACTGTTTGCTGCCTGCGTGCGCCGTGCTGGCCTGCCGGGCGGCAAGCTGCCATTGACGGGGATGGAGAGGAGAGATGCAGCACTGGCCTGTGAAGCCAGCCGTTCGGCTGTTGCTGCCAAGAGCTGCAGGCACAGAATACAGAGGCGGTGTTTAGATCCATTGAAAAGTACACTATGCAAAAATTGCAGCAGCAGCGCTAAGAAGTTCTTGAAGCAAACGATCCAGTTGGTTCGTGCTCAGTACTCCCTCTCGACAAAAAAAATGCAATTATGGGATCCGTGCCGGTCAAAGTAACTCAAGTTTAACTAAATTTATAGTAAATAATATTAATATTTATGTCTCTAAATAAATTTATTATAAAATATATTCTATAACTAATCTAATGATACTAATCTTGCATCAGGAATGTTAGTATTTTTTTATATAACTTTGATCAAAGTTCAAACTGTTTGACTTTTCGGGAAGCGAGAATTGCATTCTTTCGTGGACGGATGGAGTACTTAATAATTGGCACTCCTGCTTTATACGTGCACGGTAATATACAAACGGAACGCCTAGTGCCGGGACCTCCGGACGCAGATCCTTGCTTCACCTTGTCCACTCGGACTCGCGGCAGATCCGCGCCCACCCCCCTCCATTTCACGCGCTGCCCCGCCCACTCCGTTGCGCGCGCGCACGGGCCCGGTGGGACTGTCCCGTCCTCTCCTTTCCAAGCACGCACGCGGTTCCACTCGCTCTGTTTTGCACGTGTGTGCGGGAATTTGAAAAGCAGGTGTACTTTTGCAACCTCTAGAATTAGTTTTGCAATATCCAGAGAAAAACACTTGCAACATGTGTTTGAAAACAAAATGAAACATTTGGAACATAAATTTGCAACATACATGTAAAGGCATTGTAACATATGAACATCCAGATCTACTTTGCAACATCCGACTGGAATACCTGAAACACTTGAAACATACACTTGCAACATACGTGTGTATTCATTGTAACACATGCAACATCCTCGATATACTTTTGCAACGTTCATATGAAACACCTGAAACACTTGCAACATGCATATGAAACACTTGCAACATGCGTATGAAACACATGAAACACTTGAAACATACCCTTTACAATATGCTTTTAGCGTAACATCTTCTTCCTACTTGGGCGAATGGAGCCTCATCGGCGTGGAGAGAGAGGGGGAGGCCGCCGGTCTTGCATGAGCTAGCGCCAAAGAAGGATGGAGGCGCTCGGATCTCGCCGCTTCGGATCTCGGAGTGGGGCACAATAGTAAATCAAAGGCCACTAGTCTTGCACGAGCTGGCACCAGAGAAGGATGGAGGCGCTCGGATCTCGCCGCTTCGGATCTCGGAGTGGGGCACAACAGTAAATCAAAGGCCACCAGTCTTGGTGTTCCTTGGACAATGAAGCATAGTTGTACTTGTGACACTGATCAGAGCTTAAATAGAACAGCATAGCATAGGATAGGGTAGAGCATAGCATAGCATATTGGTACTTTTGGATCTTACAGCAGCCTAGACTTGTACAACAAAATAATTTATTTGTCAAGAACTAGAATGTCGGTTATTTTTCCCACCTAATTGGGCTTTACAGTTGTGTCGATCCAATTGGATTTGTGCAGCATTTTCCATGTCGTTTACAGTGTCTGTTGAAAAGATAAAGTATATGTTGGCACCCTGTATATTGAGTTGTTCACTGCATGACTGCATCTCCATGTTGCATTTTGAGATTTCAACTTATTATCTTGGAATTTAAAGTCAAGCTGAAACAAGTACTTTCTGAGGATGATTTGGAGGACTTCAAAAGTTGTATTTCGAATTTGGTTGCTGAAAATACTGAGCTAAAGGTGGGGATTGAGAGTTAAGCCTAAGTGCTTCTCTCTAAGTTATCTAGTTACCTATCTGTCTAGTTAATCTCTGAGTTTGTTAAAGCTATATCCAGCTTCTATCTAGTCTCATCTCGCTTTGTTGTGACAGCATTGTTTCTTTTGAAACAGAGCCCTTCAACTTCAAAGGTTTCAGTACTTTGTGTGCTGGCTTTTGCACTGTAAGTCTTCAATGGAAAATGTTTCGCAATTTTTGTTTAATGTAAATCTGACATGTAGTACTAATGGCTTGGTATATTTTGCAGCTCATTGCGTTTATTATCAGTTTGAGGATGCGTGGAGCTCAATCTAGTACGTGCAAGAAGACCACAGTTCAGCATGAACAAGCATGATAGAATATAGTATAGTGCCACCTACTGTTTTTTATTGGGCCCTTTTTTATTCTGCCCAAGTACATAGACAGAAAAGGACAGGATGGAAAAAAACGTGACTTGAAGCAAAAAAAAAAAAGGTATAATGACGGAAACTGCTAGAGAACGATTTCGTATGTTCAAAGAGAAGGAATTGTCCTATGCATCTAGGCTTGTCTCAGCCCTGGCTTTTGCAATGTTGTTGTGGGCAACTGTCATCGAGGGACTTCACGGCAGCATGAAGATCCACCACGACATGAATTACCAGTGCCCTACTGCAAAGACCCGCCTGTTTGGTGGCGCTGCTTTCCTTGCCCTTGATGCCTCTCTCTTCTGGCTTGTTTGCCAGATGCGCCCTCGATGCAAGGGCTGACTACCTGGACGAGGATGACAACAAGGGCGAATATGGCCAGGTTTACGCTGCTGAAATCGAGGATGACAACAGGGGCCTAGTTTCAGGCATTTTGAGTATTTGTACTGGAGTATAAGTTTCGAATTTTTTCAGACATGTACGCCTAGTTTCAGGCATTTTGTTTTTACATCTCAGGATCTATTTTGTGTTTTTTAATAATAATAATAAATAAATAATATGTCACAAGTATAGCAATCTGCTTGGCTGTTTACTGCAAGCCCATCAGCCAGCAGGCCGACAAAATCCCCGTCGCTTGGAATTTATTTGATATTTTCTATTGTTTAAATAAATTTCTACGTGCTTACCGAAAGTAATTCCAAATTGAACCCTGCGTCGATAGGATTCAAAAAACTATAAAAAAATATATTTATGCTCATACGTTTCACTCTATCCTATGTCCCAGAGTTGCTGGAGAAAAACCTTTTTTGCTAAGAATAATCCATCCTTCTATTCCTAAATTACCATAAAATAATTGTAATAATTCTAAATTTTGTAAAAAAAAACTATAAACTTGCATGGTTACATGTTTTTGTTACATAATCATTACATAAAAAACTCAAATGATTTTAACAAAGTGACAGTACACATCTTTTAACATCAACCATGCTGTCCAAAAAAGTTTTGCCCAATCCTTTTGACTCCCTTTCTCAAGAAGAAATGTTGCAATCTGCATCTTCACATACAGAATGGGCTCTTCAACCCGCGATTCCCCAGTATCACGTAGTTTTGAAATTACGCCTTCAAGATCGTTTATACCAGCATCTTTGTCCAAATACTGCCGTGAAACTACGACTATGAAGTGTGCAAATTTACAAAGATTGATCTTTGTCTCAAAATCAGAGATGAAATGATTATACAGCTGAATCAGGGCATCGCCTGCCTGAATGAAAAGAAATTGAAATTGAAGAAATTTAAATTCCACATAACAAATTAGAGAAATCGAAGAAAGACATGTTTGCATTACATTACAGAAATTGGGCCAGAGCCCACAGGTGCTCCAAGCTCCAAATGCTGAATAATATCACAACATGACAAGATAATACCTTGATTAAACAGCATGACATATTCGAATATCTACAAATTCACACATAGCTATGACGTAAAAATATACTGACACAGCAGAGTATCCACATTCCACATCAGGCCTCAGACATTACCAACTAACCAAGCAGTCCAAGTATAAAGGAATTCTGAATTTATGAATGGTGCACTGACAATTAACCAAATCAGCACTGACTAAGCATATTCTAGTTCCTTTTCTAGGACAAACCTATTCCGTATTTCTATTGACAACTTGCAAAATCTATACACCTATATTTGACTATTTGTGATAGCTGTCTCAAGAGTATAATACTGAGCAAGTCCTAGTTCAAGAATGTTGTATTATACTCAGCAAAAGAAAGGCTTAGCTCTTGGCGGCTAATAGTTCAATAGCTAAATAGCATGCCAAACAGCTGACTGAAACATTTGCCCAAGAAATGCTGTAACTACACGACAGACATACGAACCTATTCAGCTTTACTAATCTTTCAGACATTTCTCCTCTCTGAATATAAACAATCCCCTGATTATCAATAGATATTTTTTCACTTTCCTGTTAAAACTTAAAACCCGGGGAACAAAATAGAAGCAGAAAAACTGACATTTCATATGCACAAGGGCCCAATGAACAACGCACAGCAAGCTACCATGTCAATCACCAACATCTAGCTGTAAATCCCATTTTCATTTCCCACACAGCCACACTACACACATTGCAGCATATACCAACTCATCCCAAGCAAACTGACATGTCAATCTCCTAAGGATTATTAAAGTAGTGGATAGCATCCATACAATTTTGCTGAAACAGCAGATGAACTGACCCAGTGAAAGATTATACACAACTAGCTATCCATGTCAGTATTATTGCAAACATTCTGTGCTAAATCATGCATTGTCAAATGGGTTTCAGTACCTATTTGCATGAATGGAACCACTCAATGAAATACTTGAAGATGAAAATTAATCAATTAAACACAACTAGCTATCCATGTCAGCTAATAAAAATACAAAAACAATTGTCTTCATTTGCATTACTGTGCATGAAAATTGCACATTTGTTACGGTTGCATAGCTATTTCCAGAAACTTTCTACAATGACTGACACTAACAATGCATTCATTATTTCCTTTCAAAATTTTGGGATCTAACTAACAGTAAAACAGCATCACAGATCAGTGGAAAGTGCAGTTATGTTACAGGAACTTCTAGACCTCTTCTAGCTTAAGCATAGACTACAAGAATTAAGGAGCAAGGAACAGTACCACAATCATTTCCAGTATTCCTATTTGAATGACACCTAATAACATGAACTGATTTTGAAGAAAAACTTCTAGAGATGATAGGGTTTCAGAGCACACACCTTGATTGCTGATCTAAAGCTTGGTGACGCGACCATGGCTGCCGTGCTGGAGATGAAGGAGCTCGCCACCTTGGAGTCCCTGGCGCCAAGTTGAACGAGGTGGAGACGAGGAGAGCAGCCAGATCCGCCGCTGCCTGGGAACCGCGCCGCTGCCTGGGGGCGCGACGTTGGCTGGGTGCGGCGCCGCTGCCTTGGTGCCGCCGTCGACTTGGGGCCGAGGGCATAGCGACTGCCTCGATGAGTGAGGGCGAGAGTAGGACGGCCACTGCGATGAGCGAGGAAGAGGGCAGGGCCGCCGGCAAGATGACGTGCGAGGGCGGCGGTGGCGGCTAGAGCGAGGGCAGCCAGGTGTGTGCAATCGAGTTCGGCGTCGTGGTGCGTGAGGAGTGAAAGGACCATGCGCAATGACCATATTGCCCTTCGACGAATTAAATCAACAAAAATAGCTATTTTGTGAAGGCGATGGGAGACGATTCCAACCATCGTAAAAGGTCTCTTTAAACTACGCTAAATCTATATCTCACCTGGGTGAAATATGTCTTCCTCTCACTCGAATTTCTCAGCCGTTCGATTGTCACCCGGGTGTTTTTCTACATGCGCTCACTCGATTTGCTGGCCGTGAGATCCGTCGTTCTATCCTCCGCATCTATTCGTCACGCGTCTCACCGATGGCCAGGCGCAAGTGAAGTCCAGCACGGTCCCCACTGTTCCACGCACATCGCCGTTTTGGACACGCACACACCCTGACGCCCCGGCATGCATCACCTGGTCCTTGCCCCCTACATGCATGACGCTAGGAAAATGCAGCCGTTGGGCCCCCCGCCATGGATGCATGTCTGCATGCCGCCGTTGGAAAGAGGAGAATGCTCGGTTGGTACTAGTTGCGTGTTACATCTTATTTGACCATATTTACGATTCTTGTTCGGGTGTAAATTATATGTTCAGTTGGTGTAAATTGATTGTTTCTTTTTGTTCTACTTGAAAATATTCTAATTTACCTTACATAGAACTGATCTGTTATTTTTAAATTTGTAATTTGTGTTTTTTTCTGTTATATTTGTAAATCTTCTAATTTGCCTTCCATAGAAATGATTTGTAAATTTTAGATTTGAAATTTGTGTTTTTTCTATTCAAATTGGTAATCTTCTAATTTTCCTTCCATAGAAATGATCTGTAAATTTTAGATTTGAAATTTGTATTTTTGTTATTTTTCTGGTCCCTTAGATCTGTATCTTCTGGTTTTCACAATTCGGGTGAGAGTTCTCTTAATTTCACTCGATTTATGTTGCTTTGCAAATTTGGGTGATTTTTTGTCTTGGCTCACACGGGTGAAAGTTTGCCATAATTCACCTGACATATGAGTAGACAGACCCTTAAACTATTAACATTTTTTTGTTGAGAAAGGATGGTTCCCATCATCAAGTTTTTATTGCCTTTCTGATTATAAAAACAAAAGGACTTACTAAAATTCAGGTGCCTGAATTTTAATTTCTTTTCAGACAACGGTTGTTGCATATATTTTATGTTAAAATTACAACTTTAATTCGTTGCAATTTCTGCAGACATAATTTGTAATTTTTGGATTCAAGAATAAAACCCCATTAGACAAAATCACAAACCCGATAAAATCTAAATTGTGTTATCACAAATATAATTAACAATTTACGATTATTTCTATAGTCTGATAAAGACAAAAAAAATATATTGTCACAAAGACAATCAATAAATCAGTAAATCACAAAACACAATTATTTGTATAGTTAGACAAATACAAAATTTAATATAATATAACGCGAAGACGATTAATAAATCACGGTACAACCTGGAGTCATGTCACGTTGTCACCGCGGCAGCAATGTGCCACAAACGCTAAAACCATTGATCCAGCGTCCGCGCGCTTCGGAACAGGCAGCTACTACTAGCATACTACTCCAGTACGGAGTACTACTCAACACGTCGCCTGAACGGATAGATAGGAATTGTGAAAAACAAAACTTGTCAATTGTCATATTATAGCTTGGTTCAATTGATGTCCAACTAATCAATCCTAAGGAGTTGATCTAAATAAATATGGTTAGGCTATAAGCATGCTCCAGTGCAATCTCCGATGAACACCGCCATATGAAGAGTTGAGACATCACCCAGCATAAATCATCAACGAAAAAAATCAGTCCTTACTGCGTCGGCAACGAACTCCTGGCGACTTAGATCAAATATAAGAATTACAGTTTTTTGTGGATCCTCAAAGAAAAGAAACTTGATATTTAGCTGTAATGCTGAATACAACAGAAATTAAAGTTATGATATATTTACAAGATTTGATATTGTCAACATGAACTTAAATTATGTAATGGTATATTTATCATTGAATAATGTATACAGAACAATTACTAATTAGCTCTTAAAGTCTATATAGAAAGGGGCACAACACAAACACATATGTAGGGGAAGGATAATAGAGAGCATTCCATGTTAACGTTTACCATTAAGGCATTAACGTTGAGTAGTATATATTTTTTTTTCTTCGGTTGTAACGTAGGGAGATACTGTATTTGCTAGTAGATCATACCAGCCGCGAGCAAACAAAACACTAGTGTACAAAGTTGGAGGCGATGAAAGTTTCCAAAAAAAAAAGTTGGAGGCGATGAGTTGCGAACTTGCGATTGGTCTCCGGTTCTCTGAACAGGCCGGCGCACCAGACCAACTTTCATGCATGAGCGAGCACGCGCGCGCTAACTGTTCAACAACGTCTGGACTTCCGACGAGAAACGGTCCATGGCCGGGCGCGGCAGCACGATCAGCACGCCCACCTTGCCGTCCCCGTCCCCGTCCCCGTCCCCGTTCCAGTGCATGGACCAGCTGCTGTTCGACGTCGACGGCTCTGTTGATTGTCTTTGTGACAATATATTTTTTTTGTCCTTATCTGACTATAGAAATAATCATAACTTGTTAATTATATTTGTGATAACACAATTTATATTTTATTGGGTTTGTGATTTTGTCTAATGGGGTTTTATTCTTGAATCCAAAAATTGCAAATTATGTCCGCAGAAATTGCAACGAATTAAAATTGTATTTTTAACATAAAATATATGCAACAACAGTTGTCTGAAAGGAAATTAAAATTCAGGCACTTGAATTTTAACAAGTCGCTTTGTTTTTCTAATCAGAAACGCAATAAAAACTTGATGATGGGAACCGTCCTTTCTCAACAAAAAAATGTTAATAGTTTAAAGGCCCATGTTAATGGTAAACGGGAACATGGAATGCTCGCGGGGCGGGTGCGGGAGCTGGAGGTGGCCTCACCCGGCGGGCTGAGCGGCTGAGCCTGAAGCCGGCGTTCCCGTGCGTGGACCAGCTGCTGTTCGACGTGGAAGGCAGCGGCGACATCCTCGGCTGCCCCTTGATGCTCGTCCAGGTCACCCGGCTGCTCGGCTTTGCGGCGGCTTCGTCGTGGCGCTCCGCCTCAACCACACCATGTGTGACGCCCACGGCGTCGCCCAGTTCGTGTCTGCCGTGGCCGAACTCGCGCGCGGCCTCCCTGCGCTGACCGTCTCGCCGGTGTGGTCCCGGGAGCTTCTGGAGGCACGACCGGAGCCAGCCGTACTCCATTCCCATCGCCGCGAGCTTGACGTCGTGCCGGTACCGCAGCCACCGCCACCCCCGCTGCCGCCGCCCGGAGACGGAGACAAGATCGTGCGGACATTCACCTTCGGCCCGCGCGGCGTCGCCGCGATCAAGAATTGCCTCCCGCCGCGCCTCCGGGACACGGCCACGAGCTACGAGGCCCTCACGGCGGCCCTGTGGCGCGCCCGCACGGCGGCGCTGGAGCTCGCGCCTGGCGAGGAAGTGAGCCTAGTGATCGTCGCCAACTGCAGGGCCGTGCGGGGGCTGGGGATCCCCGACAGTTACTATGGCAACGCGGTCAGGTACCCGGTGGCTCGGGCCGCCGCGGGAACGCTGCTGACCGGCAGCGGCGGCTCGCCGGGGCTAGGGCTCGGCAACGCGGTGGAGCCGGTGCGGGAGCTGAAGGCTGCGGGGACTGCTGAGCGCGTGCAGTCCATCGTGTTGACTTCGGGTGGGGCGTGCCCGTGTTCGGCGGCGTCATGACCACCGTGTTTGGGGCGAGCTTCCTTGTCGTCGTTCGCGGCGGCGACGGGGAGGAACTGAGGAAGCCGTGGCCGTGCCGATCGTGCTGCCACGCCCGACCATGGATCGTTTCGCGTCAGAGCTAGAGATGACATTGACCTGCCTCGCCGCCGTCGGTTCAGCAGTGCCGCCACCCCGTGGGAGACTTTGAACTTCGTTTACTGCGTACAACCACAGAATGAATTAAGGAAAATACGGAACGTTTTACCTTTGTGCAACTTGAACTATGTCCCTTATGCTTTCCATATTTACAATTTGTCCGGGACTATGCTGAAAATAAAAATCCTTTTTATATGCAGAACAAGGATGGATAAGGTGCTGGTCTTGTATACTCTCCTGTCCTAAAATAAAAGGAATCAAAAGTTTAAAATTTATACTACCTCCATTCTAAATTATAAGTCATTCTTATTTTCTTGGAGAGTCAAAATATCTTAAGGTCGACTAAATTTATATAATAAAATAATAACATTTATGAAACCAAATAAGTTTTTTCATTAATTATATTTTCATAGTGTATCTATATGATGTCATAAATCTTTGTAATTTTGTCTATAATTTTGATCAAACTTGAGATACTTTGACTCTTAAAAAAATCAAAACAACTTATAATTCGGAATAAATGGAGTATTAAACTATAAGAAAATCTAGGTGAACAAACACTCTAAAAGACATTATTCACATGTATACCTACCACTAATGTCTATCACCAATTCAAATATGGTAATCAATAAGAGTTATATGCATCATTTCCCTCGTAATCTAGGCGACATCCTTGTGACCATCGGCTGCTGACTGCTACAACATGATTGGCTTTGTCCTATGCTCTGCTTCTCTATGCTCCAACAACCTCCTTACGACTCCCAAGTAATCCTCCTGTCAACACTAACATAAAGTCTTTTTTGTTTGCTTTCTCAAGACAGACTTAGCACTCGCAGCATTTTGAGAAGCAAGAACATGCAACTAGCCTCCTTCAATTGTGTGTTACGCTCTCTGAATGCTGAAGAGACAGTTGAACACCTGTTCTTGGAGTGTGATTTGGCCAAAGCCTATTGGAGCCTTATTGGTCTAACAGTTAACAATGCCCTTGACCCCTTCCAGATGTTTGAGAGCTTTAGAATGCAGCTTAATGTCAGTTTCTTCATGGAAATAATTATCGTCATGTGCTGGAGCATTTGGACAATCAGAAATGATGCCGTTTTCAGAGGGATTCCTGCAAGCAGTATGCGCTGGTTAGAAATCTTCGAAAGCATCTTTGGTCTGCTCTTATGGAGGGCCAAGAAGAAGTATTTCCCGGCAATTGAATCATGGCTAGAGCAAGTAGTGTAATAGCTTTGATTTTCTTAGTCTCCTTTTTTTTCCTGAACCCTCTCTCCCCTCTTTTCTTCTCCTTGTTTGTAAGGTTGTTGTTATGTTTTTTTTCCTGTAACCTCCTTGGTTGCTCTTAATAAAATTTCAGTAGAGGCCCCTAGGCCTCTCCTGTTTCCTAAAAAAACAATTATGCCATCGATCGCCTCTGCCCTCTAGTACCATGGTTTTGTCTCTATTGATGAGGCAAAAAAGAGGTGCGCGCTCTAAAGACCTTACGCCACCAATCACCTCTGCCATCTAAAACCATGGTTTCGTCTCCGTCGACGAGAAAAAACAAGAGGTGCGGAAGAAATAGGGGAGAAGTGAGAACACTGTGTCATCCAAGGGCTTTGTTCTAAAAAGGGAGCTCCGGTCATCATGTTGAACCAAAATGAGATCCAAACAGTTTAAAGACAAAGACGATAGCATATAATTTATGGACCAAGAATCTTGGAAAGTAAAAGAATCTCAAGTTTGACCAAAATTATAGAGAAAATTATAAAGATTTATGACATCAAATAAGTATACTATGAAAATATAATTAATGAGGAATCTAATGAAACTTAGTTAACATCATAAATATTATTTATTTTATTATATAAATTTGAGATGTTTTGATTCTCCGAGATTTTTAAAATGACTTATAATTTGGGATGGAGAGAGCGGCAGATACCACCAGCTGCGAGCAACAAAACAGTGAAACGCTAGTGTGAGGCAATGAGTTGCCAACTTGCGATTGATCTCCGGTTCTCCGAACAGGCCGGCGCACCAGGCCAACTTTCATGCATGAGCGAGCTAGCACGCGCGCACTAACTCTTCAACAACGTCTCGACTTCCGACGCGAAACGCTCCATGGCCGGGCGCGGCAGCACGATCAGCACGCCCACCTTGCCCATGCCCTTCCCGCCGCCGCCGTTCCCGACGTGGACCAAGAAGCTCGGCCCGAACAGCGTCGCCGCGGGGCCGCCGTACACCGGCTCGCCCCACCCGAAGTCGACGCGGTGGAACCCCGCGTGCCGGTTGTCCGACACCAGGAACAGGTTGCCCAGCGCCACGCACGGCCGGCCGCGCAGCACCAGCAGGTCCACCGTGGACCGCACGTACTCGGCGGTCACCGCCGCCTTGGTCTCCCGCACGAGCTCCACGGCGTCGCCCAGAGAACCGGCCAGCAGCGCCCCCGCGGTGGTCAGCGCGGCCACGGGCACGCACGCGTTGCCGTAGTAGCCGGCGGGGAGCGCCAGCTCGGGCACGCCCCGGAAGCCGACGATGGACACCACCCGCACCTCCTCGTCCGCTGGGACCTCCAGCGCCGCCGTGCGCGCGCGCCACAGCGCCGCCGTCAGCGTCTCGAAGGTCGTGGCCGTGTCGCGGAGGTGCAGTGGCAGGCGCCTTTTGATCGCGGAGACGTCGGCTGGACCGAACATGAAGGTCCGCGTGATCATGTCGCCCGCCGCCATGGCACCTGCCCACCTGGGTACCGAAACATTTGCCGGCACCGCGTCGAACTCGCGGTGAGGGAATGACGGCCTCGGCGGGCTGCGCGCTTCGAGGAGCTCACGGGACCATGCCGGCGCGACGGTCGGCGCGGGGAGGCCGCGCGCGAGCTCGGCCGTGGCGGTCATGAACTGCGCGATGCCAATGGCGTCGCAGATCGTGTGGTTGAGTCGGAGCGCGAGGACGAAGCCGCCGCAGAGCAGCCGGGTCACCTAGTGAGATCATGCAAGCGAGCGTTATTTATTTTTTTTCTTGGAATTGGAAGCAAACTTGCATGGGTAGTACCTACCTGGATGAGCAGCAAGGGGCAGTTGAGCACGCCACTGGATCCATCGACGTCGAACAGCAGCTGGTCCATGCACGGGAACGGCGGCATGAGCGGGCCGGCGGCCTCCAGCTCCGCCAGGCGCACGTCGGCGTCGGCCTCCACGAACATCACCCCCTCGCCGGTGCAGTCGACGACCAGCTTCCGCCCCTCCACCTCGCGCAGCCGCCCGGCGAGCGGGTAGTACGGGACCAGCGCCTCGCCGAGCGCGCGGCGGATGGCGGCCGCCGGGTCGCGGTCGCCGGCCTCGGCGGCGCGCACCGCCTCTCCGCGCCCGCCGCGGTAGACGAAGACGAACGGCACGTGCCCGCGTAGCGTCTCCTGGTCATCGATGTCCGACAGGCGCTTCGTCTCGCGCGGCGTCGGCGCAGCAGGGCCGACGAGCACCGGCTCCCCACGTCGCACGGCGAATGCGAGCGGCGTCGGCGCGGCAGGGCCGACGAGCACCGGCTCCCCCCGACGCACGGCGAATGCGAGCGGCGTCGGCGTGGTCATGGCCGGCGCCTGGACGTAATGCTCCGTCGCTTCCGCCATGAGGTGCAGGTGCAGGTGCAGGTGCTGGGACTTTGTCTAGCCACAGGCCACAAGCCCACAAGGTGATGTATGTTAGCAACAAGATGAAATGATGCGATGCGTGCCTAGTTCATATGCAAGACTTTATAGGCGCAGTGCAGTGCGTGTCACATCGTTTGTAAGTTTGGACAATTAATTACTAAAGTGTGAAGATGCTTGGTTGGGATCCATCTGTTTCTGAGATTATGCTGCATTTGTCGGAATAAGCCGGCAACGAAAGTCGGTCAGAATTCAGTGATAGGAGCTGACAGCGACGAACAGGAGTACTCCAAAATTGAATAAACGTTGGGAATTCAGATGCCTTTTGCAGGATCTCACTCTCACGTCGTCGTAGCCTAAAAAGCAAGGATGTAACTTCCAATGAGCTTCCACATATTAAGAAAAAAAATGATACAGACACGCCTAGCCCAATGATAATGTTCAAAATATTTTTCAATCCATCGAGCTAGCTTGAATCATCATCCAACTTTTGTCCAGAAGGATGTCGCAGATAGACCCATGAACATCAGGGATGGGGAAGAAAGGGCGTGGAAGGGAAGAAGATAAGGCGAAGGGCAATTATGGTAATTTATTCCTTTTCTTTCATCCAGAGAGATGTTTTGCCAAATGCCGAGAAAGCTACTCGTAAAGCTTAAAAAAAACAGTTTCACTATAGTTGGGACAAAATTCTCCAAGCTACTTCAGAATTTTCCCTACTCTGTTGAACAAGTATGTAAGTTCATTTATCGATGGATGTCACATGATTGTCTGAAAAACTTCCAAAGTGGAATGAAGAAGGCTGAAAGGTTATCAAATTTCAGTTTCTCGAGTTTTTTTTAATTATATTGTATATCTGTCCATCAATACATATTGGCGTTTCAAGCATTCAAAATTTGTACACAAATATAAGTGTTCTCATGTATTCCACATCAACTTACATTAAATCAAAATACCTCCCAAGCTTGCTCCTAACGTCCAAGACATGGCACGAGAGCACTTTGATGAAGGGTATCAGAGAATTTTCTCTTCATTTCTAATCTGTCCTAAACACCTTAGAATGATAATATACTTGGACAGAGCGAGAAGATGAATGAGATTTGAAGGTTTAGTAACAAAAGTACCCCTTAAATATTGCTTTTAAAAAAAACTGTTAAACTATAGATAGTCTAGTAAGTTGAGAATGAAAAAAAAAACCAAAAGTTATGGGCCGTAAAGAAGAAAGGAATAATTTTAACAAACAGCCACCATCTTGAGCTCTTGGCACGTAAATGCACTCACACTGAAAGTGGAATGAAAGAACCTGTGACTGTGAGCGGGTGTGCCCACTGTCCCAGTGGGCTTCCTATATGACCTAACCTATTGTGGAATGAGTAATGGGCTTAGTACCTTGCATTGGTCAAGTCATCAAAGCCCATGAGGGTAGGGGTACGGGTAGCCACTGCAACTAGCTCAACAAATTAGCAGTAATCGTTTCATTGTTCAGGCAGATTGTATGATGGCGGTTGAAACAACGAAGGAGGGCGATTTTTTGGCAACTTCGGCAGCACCAATTTACGACGATTGCTACAATATGTGGAGAGATTTTGTGGATGTTTCAATCGAACATTGCCTAGGGATGTCAATCGGGTTGCTCAGCTAGGAGATGTTTCATTAGTAATCAATCATGTATTTGGGTCAATAAATCCCCTAGTTTTCTTCTTGATGTTTTGACGAACGATGTAACTATTCTGATGAATCAATAAAGTTGCCGATGGCATTTCCTCAAAAAAAAAAACTACGACGAATGACGTGCTTTGCCGTGTCCGTACAGAAGGACACTAATAATAATCAATTTTGGAATGGTAGTGGTAGCTCCCGGACATCCGACTGACGCGCAGCCTTTCCCCGTCGGCTGATTTTTTTTCCCCGTCCCGCACGCGCACCTCACCCCGTCGTAGCGCCCGCGCGTCCGGACGACTCACCTTGCATGCACAGCCCGCCTGTCCGCCTTGATTTGAGGTCGTTCGCCCCGCCCCGCCCCCCGCACATGCACCACGCCCCCATCGCGCCTCGACCGCCGGTCCCAACGCACCCCGTCCGCACAGGACAGGGCACGCGCCGCGCGCCCTGTCCGCTGGCCCTAGCTCGCCGCGCCCTATTCCCCAATGCCCTAACATATGGATTTATATTATGCATGGATATGAAGCATTTTGTAACCAAAAACCAAATGAATGAAATATGGAACTTTTGGATGAAAACATGTTTTATTGTTATTTCGTATAAGTCTCTTCACAACTGTGTGACGCTAAACCATCGGAATGCTTTAGCATGGAAGAGTAACTTGTGCCGTACAACTGTGTGATGTATTGATTCATCAAAATGTCACACTATTTGCTTTCTACCAAGGCCGGCGGTGCTGTGTGTATCCTCTGTGGGTGTGTGCGCTGGCGCCATTGCCGGTGCCGGGTCAACCACGAGCGAGGGGGCCACCATCTTCTCAAGCTCTGACGCAAAGCGATCCATGGCCGGCCGTGGCAGCATGATCGGCACGGCCACAGCATCCTCCCCGTCGCCGTCCCTGACTGCAACAAGAAAGATGCCCCCAAACCCCACGGTCGCAATGCCTCCGTACACCGGCATACCCCACCCCAAGTCCACGCGATGCAGACCCAAGTGCCGGTTGTCCGACACGACGAAGAAGTTTGCCGCCGCTGGCATGGACGGCCGTCCACGCAGCACGAGGAAGTCGATGGTGGACCGCACGTACTCGGCGGTGACGGCCGCCTTCGCCTCCCGCACCATCTCCACCGTGTCGCCCAGCGAGCTGGCCTGCAGCTCCCCGGCGGTGGCCAGCACCGCCGAGGGCACGCCCGCCTTCCCGTAGTAACCAGCGGGAATTCCCAGCTCGCGCATGCCCCTGAAGCCAACGATGAACACCAGACGCACCTCCTCACGCGGCGAGAGCTCCAGCACGGCCGTGCGGGCGCGCCAGAGCGCCTCGAAGGTCGTTGCAGTGCCGTGGAGGTGCGTCAGGAGGCGCTCCTTGATCGCTGCGACGTCGCGTCGGGCGAAGGCGAACGTGCGCACGACAATGTGTGCTGGTTCCCGGGCGGTATGCCTGTCGGTCCTTCAGCTGCCGATAGGATCCTATCGGCTTCCGAGCTGCCGATAGGATCCTATCGGCTTCTGAGTGGGAGCTATATGTGAAATTCTTGCATACCAGCTTCTACATTTGCAATTAATCATTAAAAAATATTATTTAAAAAAATCCAAATAATGCCACTGAATTCCCAACGTCGTTCTTTCGATTTTGGAGTACTTCTGTTCGTCGCTGTCAGCTCCTAGCACTGAATTCTGGCCAACTTTCGTTGCCGGCTTATTCTGACAAATGCAGCATAATCTCAGAAATAGATGGATAATACCAACCAAGCATCTTCACACTTTGGTAATTTGTCCAAACTTACAAACGATGTGACAGACACTCCACTGCGCCTACAAGTCTTTTTTTATTGCCTCACCCTTCGAATACAGGTTGTAGCATCTGAACTCACGCACTAACTCATACCACACATACACACAAGTACACGGCTGATAGATATGACAGTTGTACCACATCCACGGCTGATAGATATAACAGTTGTACCACATCCATACAATACAACAAAATTTATTTAGGAACTACTGTTCCCGGTGGAAAATAACACGACCGAGAGAGCTCGAACCCGTGACCGGTGGCCTCCGCTCCGGGAGCGCTCACCATCCGAGCTACGCTCGGTTCCCCTGCGCCTACAAGTCTTGCGTATCTAGGCACGCATCTTTGAATAGCGCACAGCACACTTAAGAATTTCCAGCGTCTGTCGTCATTTCATTCTCCCTGTTGCTGTTTGGGTTTTCCAAGTCAAAACATCGTCACCTTGTGGCCTGCGGCTCGCTAGATAAGTCCCTGCTGTTACATCTATTGGATCGTCTAGCAGTAGATCGAGTGGGTAGTTCTTTGGCATTTGAAATAAATCGAGTAGAACATCATAGTGCACAAACCAGAGAGGGAGAGGGAGAAGGAGAGGGTGAGTTGAGGCACAGACCAGTGGGCTTGGAGGAGTTGGAGACGACCATGGCGTCGTGTCCGGATCGGCGAGGTCCAGAGATGGTGAAGGCCGGTGGCGGTGTGGGCGTCGCGATCTGATTGCGATGGTGAAGGCAGCGGACTTCCTGTCGCTGGCAGCGCCATCCTCTGGATCGGATTGGGGTTGAAGGTGGGGATTGTGGCGGCTCAGATAAACCTCGTGTCTGGAGCCCCTGGCCCCCACCTCCTCTTATAGGCACTATATGACGGGGCCCACCAGCCATGTCAATGGGCTGGACGCCCCCGATCAGGGCGTGAGGTCAAGGCCCAAGTGACCGTTGGGTCATCTTGGTGGGAGATCAACCTAACACCTGCACCTGCACCTCATGCTGGAAGTGACGGAGCATTACGTCCAGGCGCCTGCCATGACCATGCCGACGCCGCTCGCATTCGCCATGCGTCGGGGGAAGCCGGTGCTCGTCGGCCCCGCCGCGCCGACGCCGCGCGAGACGAAGCGCCTGTCTGACATCCATGACCAGGAGACGCTACGGGGGCACGTGCCGTTTCTCTTCGTCTACCGTGGCGGGGACGACATGGTGCGCGCTGCCGAGGCCGACGGCCGCGACTAGGCGGCCGACATCCGCCGCGCGCTCGGCGAGGCACTGGTCCCGTACTACCCGCTCGCCGGGCGGCTGCGGGAGGTGGAGGGGCGGAAGCTGGTCGTCGACTGCACCGGAGAGGGGGTGATGTTCGTGGAGGCCGACGCCGACGTGCGGCTGGTGGAGCTGGAGGCGGCCTCATCTGGCGGGCTCAGGCGGGCCCGCCGAGGCCGTCGTTCCCCCAGTCCCCCACCGCGAGTTCGACGCGGTGCCGGCAAATGTTTCGGTACCCAGGTGGGCAGGTGCCACGCCGGCCGGCGACATGATCACGCGGACCTTCCCGTTCGGTCCAGCCGACGTCTCGGCCATCAAACGGGGTCTGCCGCCGCACCTCCGCGACACAGCCACGACCTTCGAGGGGCTGACGGCGGCACTGTGGCGCGCGCGCACGGCGGCGCTGGAGGTGCCGGCGGACGAGGAGGTGCGGGCGGTGTCCATCATCGGCTTCCGGGGCGTGCCCGAGCTGGCGCTCCCCGCCGGCTACTACGGCAACGCGTGCGTGCCCGTGGCCGCGCTGACCACCGCGGGGGCGCTGCTGGCCGGTTCTCGGGGCGACGCCGTGGAGCTCGTGCGGCAGACGAAGGCGGCGGTGACCGCCGAGTACGTGCGGTCCACGGTGGACCTGCTGGTGCTGCACGGGCGGCCGTGCGTGGCGCTGCACAACCTGCTCATCGCGTCGGATAACCGGCACGCGGGGTTCCTTCGCGTGGACTTTGGCTGGGGCGAGTCGGTGTAAGGCGGCCCCGCGGCGACGGTGTTCGGGCCGAACTTCTTGGTCCACGTCGGGAACGGCGGCGGCGGCGGCGACGGGAAGGGCATGAGCAAGGTGGGCGTGCTCATCGTGCTGCCGCGACCGGCCATGGACCGTTTCGCTTCGGAAGTCGAGACGTTGTTGAAGAGTTAGTGCGTGCGCGCGTGCTAGCTCATGCATGAAAGTTGGCCCGGTGCGCCGGCCAGTTCGGAGAACCAGAGACCAATCGCATGTTCGCAACTCATTGCCTCCAACCGAGAAAATGGCAATTTCGCCATCCTCAAAACTTGGCTTCGCTACTTTGCCATCCCGAAAAAGGGATTCGCAATTTTGCCATCATGAAATACAACCATCACGCTGAAATGCCCTGCGATGCTATCGCACACTATCTATTCCACAAATACCCTTCTCTTTCGACTAAAAATGCCGTGTCCGACTCCGACCTGGGACCGACGGAACGGAGACGAGACTCGAGCTTTCTCCTTCCTCCGTCGCTACTCCTGAGAGCCGCTACCGCCAGGCCTCGCTAATCTTGGGCGCCGCCGCCGCCAGGGCTCGCCACCGCTGCCTCGCCGTTGCTGCCGCCGTCAGGGCTCGCCAGCGCCACCTCCCACACGGCACGCCCCCTCGCCGTTGCTGCCGCCCGACCTCGCCGCCGCCCCTATTCTGTTGTCGATGGAGTAGGGCACGGAGCGCCGTCTCGCCGTTGCTGTCGCCGCCAGGGCTCGCTGCCGTCGCCTCCCACACGCCGCGCCGCCTGCCGCCGCCGACCCTATTCTACTGTCAATGGCGTAGGGCACGGAGGCAAGGGCGTTGATGACATAGGGCACGGAGCCATGGGAGTCGATGGCGTAGGGCTGGAGCTCGCCCGATCCATTAGCCTCTCAGTTTCTTCCCCTGCCAGGTCCGTTCCGATCCGTTGACTGAAGGTCTGATCCCTCTCCTAGAAAGGGGCAGGGGTATTTGTGGAATAGATAGTGTGCAGCAGCATCTTAGGGCATTTTAGCACGATAGATGTGTTTCATAATGGCAAAATTGCGAATCCCATGTTCAGGGTGGCAAAATAGCCAAACCCAGTTTTGAGGATGGCGAAATTGCCATTTTCTCGCCTCCAACCTTGTACACTAGTGTTTCACTGATTTGTTTGCTCGATGCTGATATCTACTAGCAAATACAGTATGAATGTGTCTACTCTGAACTCCGAGTGTTTTAGAAGCTCCTGACAGCCGAGTATTGGATGGTTAAAAAACACTAAGAAGCTGGTGAGATGACAGAATCAAGTATTATTTCAGTCCACGAAACACTTGATTCTCATAACCATAGGATCCAGATTAGATGAACAAAATTAATACAAACAGATAGATGAGGTGCTGAAAATGCGATCCTTTTATATGTAGAACATGGATGGATATGGTGCTGGTTTTATATACTCTCCCGTCCTAAGATATAAGGAATCAAAAGTTCAAAATTTATATTAAACTAGTTAACATGCACGTGCGACATACACGTGCCTAGATAAAGTTTGTTGTTTTTATTGTCATTTTCTAGCTTGTTTGTAGTTATCAACTTATCCTGGTATTTTCAAGTTTATTTGAAACCAACATTTGTCATTTTCTAGCTTGTTTGTAGTTATCATCTTATCCTAGTATTTTTCAAGTTTATTTGAAACCAACATTTTTTCATTATTTGGAACTATGTTCAAGTGCTAGTGGAGCGTTATCTAGCTTGGATGTGTGGTAGAGTGAATGTAGCCACTAATTATAAATTTAGGCAAGGCAGGGGACTACATGTATTTGTAAGTTTTATTTCATTTTGAATATAAATTCATTTATTTTTTATCCTTCGTTCCTATATACAGATCGTACATCATTCGTTTGCATGCGTGGCCCCACCAAAAGTAATCTAATATATTAATTAATTAATTAATTAATTAATTAATTATATTAAAAGCAAGACGGATCGTACATCATCCGTTTGCATGAATGGCCCAACCAAAAGCAATCTAATAATATATTATTTAATTAAATTAATTAAATACCAGAGACATGTGAAGACTTAAGTTTCCTGATTAAAAGTAATCTTATCTACCGATTAATAAAAGCAATATAATCTATTAAATAGCAGAGACACGTGAAGCCAGTTAATCTAAATATATAATAGTCTTTTTTTTTCGACCGAGGAGATTCATTCATCAAATAGTTCCAGGAAGTCGCGACGTTGTTGAAGAGTTAGCGCGCGCGTGCTAGCTCGCTGCCAGCTTTTCTCCCTCTCCCCCGAGCGCCTCCCAGCGGCGACTCGGGGGCTCCCCTGCCGCCGGCCAGGGGCGGACCTAGGGGTATGCCAGGTGGTCCCCGGCATACCCTGGCCCAGGTGTCATAGTCTAGTACTATATGTAAAAAAAATTACTATCGACTGTCGCTCCTATTTCTCAGACGCTCCATCATCGGCTGACGCTTCGGAAACCGTCGCAGCCCGTCCGCTTTGCTCGAGAGTCAAGACTCGATCCACAAGCGATCCCGATCGATCTTCTTCCTGCGGGCAACACCGCAGCGCCACAGCAGCAGTTCGCCGTCGTCCTGTTTGTGTCCCGGACTCCCGGTTCTGCCGCCTACGGCCCTGCCCCGCTGCACGGTGCACGCACGGACAGCACAACGGCAGTCTCCGTAGTGTGCGTTTGCTTGCTGCCCCACGCCGGCACGCCATGAAGACTTGAAGTGCCAATCGATCTCACGTAGGCTAATCAGGCTTGTAATTTTGCTGTGAATCATCTAATTTTTTTTCTAAAAAAAACTTGTTCACGCTGTGAAGACTTGAACTTGAATCATCTGTCTTTTCTAAAAAAAACTTGCATGCATAATTACTTATAAATAATTATTTGTGTATCAGAGAGATTATTCAGAACATTCGTCGCTGATTAGAGATTGAATTGTGGTTCGCCCAACATCAGTATTATAGAAGATAATATATTATGTGAATTTTTTATGAACTACGACAATTCTATCATTACTTGTGAGTTTTGAAAATGGTTTTTACCGAATTGTATATAATTTTTTTTGTGCTGCATACCCTAGGATATAATCCTAGGTCCGCCACTGCCGCCGGCGCGCCGGTACCCCACCCGCCGCCCCCCTCCGGCCGTCGCCGCCGCCCTCCGGTGCGTGGCGGCGGTGGCCCACGAAAAAGCGGCCACCGTCGCTGCTTCTCTCCCACCCTCTCCCTCTCCTCTGCCTCCCTCCCTCCCTCCACCTAGCTTTTCCGGCGAACTGGCGGTCCGGCGGGGTGGATCTGGGCCCTCTGTGGCCGGATCCGGCGTCCTCACCCCCGAATCTGCTGCTTGCTGTGGTGGCAATGGCCTGGTGGCGCGGCATCTCCTTCGTGCTCGGGCGCGGGTTGGAGGACCGTGGGCGTGCGCTGGTGCGCGGGTCTTCGGCACGGCTTCCCCACCGGTCAAGCGACGGCTTCGGCGCGGCCTCTCCTGGTCAGGCGGCCGCCGTACGCGCGGGGTGCGCGTCGGTCAACTTCGAGCTGCGCCGCCACGTCCTCCTGCGAGCAGGCTGGACGGCGGGGCTGTTCCACCCCTCCCCGGCTCGGAGCGCTCGGGGACGGCGGCAGTGACGGGCAACCATGGCGGCTGCGGCTTCGGGCAGCCGCGAGCACCTTCCCTCGCCGGATCTGGGCCAGACCTCGACACCTCTGGCCTGGGTTGCGGTGTCCTGCTGCCTCGGCGGCGGCCTCGGGTGGCCGTGGCCTCCTGCTCGGCGGGGCTGCTGTCACGCCCGCCCCCCCCCCCCCCTCGCCGGTCAATATGGCCTCGCTGCGCCGGGGTCGGCCCGGCGGCGGAGGGCCTTGCTATGCTCCTGGCCGGTCCGTGGCTGTAGCCGGTGGTGACCGGCTTCCTCGGCTAGCCTTCCATCCGTGGCTGGGTGCTGCGGTCTCCTGGGGCCTGGCGCCCGGGTGGATGTTGGTGCGGTTGCCGCGGGTGCAGCAGATGGGCGGCTCCTCTCGACGTACAACATCTGGGTGAAAACCCTGCCTGGATCTTCCAGGCCGGCGGCGGTGGCGCATCCGCGTCATCTACCTTCTTGAAGGCGCCATCGAAGACCATGTTCGTCGTAGCGGGCTAGGGTCGTAAGACCTACCCTTGTGTTTCCAACGTTGTTGACATCTGTGGGTGTCAAGGTCCTTCCTGAAGGCTTCGTCGGAGTACGTCTGCAGCACTTTGGGCGTCACCTCATTCTTCAAGGCGTTGCTGAAGAATCTCCTACTGCCGTCGCTCCTCCCGCGTGGTTGCTGTGCTGCACCTAATTGTGCTTCATGTCCTCCTCACTTTGGTATGCCTAGCTGGTGTTTGTTGTAGCCGTAGTCGTCGCTTAGGCCCCCTCTCATGCAGATGCTTTGCTGCTGGGAGCGTGCTGGCCCCATCTGCGGATGCTTTTGCCGCATTGATGGTCTTGTTGCTTGGGCGGTTGGTTAGGCCCCCCTCGCATGCAGATGCCTTGCTGCTGCGAGCGTGTCGGCCCCATCCACGGATTCTTTGCCGCGTCGATGGTCTTCGTGCTTGGGCGGATGTTGCCACCAGTGTTTAGGCCCCCTCCCATGCAGATGCTTTGCTGCTGCGAGTGTGTCGGCCCCATCCGCGGATGCTTTCCGCGTCGATGGTTTTCATGTTTGGGCGGATGCTTTGCCGCCTGGAGTTTCTAGCGGATGCTTTGCCGCTGTTATCACCTATGACTTTACTTCACTGCTGGCTACCATTGGGTTGAGTTCTTTTGTATTAGGTTCAGTTAGCTGGGGTTGTCAGGTGGAGGGCCCCCCCTCATGTTTCTTGCTTTTCGTTTGTGTTGTGGACTTCGTTAGTAATTCATGGATTACTTGCGAATCCTTATATCAGTTACTTTGCCGTTCTCTCGGCGCTTCTTCTTAATGAAAAACACGCGCGATCTCGAAAAAAAATGCATGAAAGTTGGCCTGGTGCGCCGGCTTGTTCGGAGAACCGGAGACCAATCGCAAGTTCGCAACTCATTGCCTCCAACCTTGTACACTAGTGCTTCACTGTTTTGTTTGCTCGCAGCTGGTATCTACTAGCAAATGTGTCTACTACTCAAGTGTTTTAGAAGCTTGTGATACCCGGACGTTGGAAAGTTAAAAAACACTCGAAGCTGGTGAGATGACAGAATCGAGTATTTCAAGTGCACGAAACATTTGATTCTCGTGACCATAGAATCCAGATCAGATAAACAAAATTATTTCAAAGAGAAACCAAATAAAACAGACGGACAAACAAAAACGAGCGGAGGCGTCTATCAATACTCGAGTGTTTTGCTGGTGGAGAGCACTCGATTTTTTTCTTCACTGTTCTTCTTCCTCCTCCGTACCGTGCCCACGGCGGCCTCTTCCTCTCACCCTTTCTCCTCTCGCCACCGCCATGGCCATGGGCGCCCTAGCCCTAACTTGGCCCGGCTACCTCCACCGCCGCTGGAACCCTAAAGTTTGGCCGGTCTGCCTCCCCGAGCCTCTTCTAAACCCACCGGAGTTCGAGAAGAAAGAGCACTCAAACCCAAACCCTAACCACAAGCTAATCACCGGGCGTAAGAAATCGAGTGTTGGATTGCTCCAAAACACTCGATTGTGGTATAACATTTCTCAAAAGTTATCAGATAATTGTTCAATTAATCCAAATGACCATTCTTAATAATGAAAAATTAATTTACACCAATTGAACACATAACTTACACACAATATGAATAGTAAAATATGGTACAATTAGATGTAATCTCAAACTACTAAGCAAGGAATGAATCTGCGAGGCTTTTCATAACTTTCTCGCCTAGTACTTGACCCAGCGATGACGATCTAGCGACATGAAGGCACTCGATGTGGAGGTCCACATCGCACAGCCTGCAGTGGTAGACCCGCGACACACGGCGCACGGCAATGCGGTGAGGAATAAACGCACAAGATGAGCGGAGCAAAGGATCCGATGGCCAAGAAATCAAGCACGCGTAAGGAAGAGGATCACCCCAGCAACAGATAGCTTTTTCGTACAGTATCACCCTATGTTACAAACGAAGAAAAAAATCTAATACTCTTTTTTTTTGAACGTTAATGGAAAATGGGACAGGGAATGCTCTCTATTATCCTTCCCCTACATATCTGTTTGTGCTGTGCCCCTTTCTGTAGACTTTATTTAAGAGCTAATTAGCTTATGTTCCATATGCATTATTTAATGATAAATATGCCATATATAAGTTAAGTTAATAGTGACAATACCAGATCTCGCAAATATATCATAATTTTAATTTTCGTTGTATTTAGCATCCGTACATTAAATATCAAGGGGCCCTTTGGCAGGGCTTTGCGAGCTGCTCCGGCTCCTGGTAAAGCCCTCCCAAACGCCACCATACAGAAGGGCTCCGGCCAAGGAGCCAGGCGGAGCTGGTCCAGAAAATGAACTAGGCGGACGGAGCTCGAAATTGTTTCTTCTGTGGCGCCCCGCTCCTTTTCTCTTGCCATGTGCAAAGCCATGGTTGGTTGGAGGAGTCTGATGTCTCTGAGCAAATCCAAAGGCAGTGGACTATGACGTAAACAAATACTCCATCTATTTCAAATTATAAGTCATTTTGACTTTTTTATTATATCTATTTTGCTATGTATCAAGATATAACGTAGGTCTAAATACATAGCAAATTCTATGTATCAAAAAAGTCAAAGCGACTTATAATTTGGAATAGAAGGAGTAGTGTGGTTTCAAAATTTTGAAAGTAACTTCCTTCTAAACCGTGTATCCGTTTCTAAATCCGTTTTGACCACGGTGTTTTTACAATTAATGGAATAAAACAAGATCAAACATGATTATATTTTGATTTTTTATTAATTTTTTTGCTATTTGTATTTAGAAATACAACTATGGAAATTTTCTCTTTTGCTTAAAACATTTTTCTTTATTCTCATGACACATTTTGTGCTAACTCTTCCACATGCACGTGGTGCAAAATAGCCTTTAATATAGACCATCAAAGAAGCCAAAATATGCGAAGCCATTTTGCCAAACGTTTTTTAAAAGGGGCTTCTGCTCCTTTAGAGAAGCCGCTCCTTCAGTGGAGTTAGAGCTGAAGTCGTTTTTAGAGGAACTGGAGCCTGCCAAATAAGCCCTAAGTTTTTTAATTTTCCTTGACGACACACAAAAATCTTTAATTCTAATATCTGATCTATGTCGACCAAGGGTTCGTTGCCAATGTATTAAGGACTGATTTTTTTTTGCTGATAATTTATGATGGGTGATGTCTCAACTTTCCATATGGCGGTTGCACAGCTAGTATGGACACACGTGACTTTTCGCATCAAAACAGTGGCGCGGCAGGCATTTTGCTTTTGCGGGATCTGAAACTTGGGGTACGCAGGAAGGAATTTTGGGGCCCCTTCGGCTGCGGGAAGTATGGGACCAGCTCCTCGCGGAGCGCGCGGTGGATGGCGGCAGCCGAATGTTTCAGTATGCACATGTTCGTACGCACCCTTGTTTCAACCATTTATTATCATTCCAAGATTCGTGCGACATATCCTTCGAACTTCCAAAAAAGTTTACAAGATTTCTCATCACATCAAATCTTTGGACGCATGCACAAAGCATTAAATATAGGTAACAAATAACTAATTACATAGTTTGATTGTAAATCACGAGACGAATCTTTCGAACATAATTAGCCCATGATTGGACACTAATTACCAAATATAAATGAAAGTGTTACTGTGCTTCCAAAAACTTTACAAGCGTAACTAAACACAGCCATAATGACGAGAGTCTAGGTGGATGTGTTAGGAGCTTGCGTGGATGCCAACCTATGATATTATTATTATGGTCTGCTTTTATATTCAGCCGAGTCGCATCCGTCGATCGGCAGCACGCGCACCGCCACCGCCGTTGTAGACGAAGAGGAACGGCACGTGTCTGTGCAGTGTCTCCTGGTCGTCGATGTTCGAGAGGCACTTGGTCTCGCGCGGCGTCGGCGCGGCAGGGCCGACGACGGCGACGAGCACCGGTTCCCCCGACGCACGGCAAATGTGAGCGGCGTGGGCGTCGTCATGGCCGGCGCCTGGACGTAGTGCTCCGTCGCTTCCAGCATGAGACCAACTGCACTCGGGTACGTTACCGCGTCCGGTAAAATATGTAGCGGATGAAAAGTGTTGCAGCGGGTACGCTACCGCGTCCCGTAAAACAGCCCCGTCCGCTATTCCTGGGGGAGTAGAGGAGGTACGCTAAACTTCAGGCATCAGCGACGCACGTGCATGCGGGAGCATCCAGTGGTGGGCCCCACTGCTTCAACTAAAAAAATGTTATAACTCACAAATTAAATAACCAAATTAAATTCCGACTGTACCATTAAATTCGTTTCAATAAATACTTCAAAACAAGATGTCACATGGATATATTTAGACAAAGTGACAAGTGAGCCCCACAGTAAATAGAGGATGAATGGATGCGGAAAAACTGTATATTTTGTGGTGACTAGGATAAAATATTTCTTTTAGAGGATAAATATAGAGGTCCATGAGTGCGGATAGTCTGAGGTGCAGGTGTAGGGACTTGTCTAGCGAGCCACAGGCCACAAGGTGACGATGTTTTGACTTGGCCTCCCCCAACTTTGGAACTAAATTTTACTATGCAAAAATAAGATTCTCTGTCACATCAAAATAACGGCATATGCATGCAGTACTAAATATAGATGAAATTAAAAATTAATTGTATAATTTTATTGTACTTTGCGAGACAAATATTTTAAACCTAATTAATCAATGTTTAGACAATTATTATCAAATAAAAATAAAAATACAAAGATACACTACAGTGATTTGGTCATCCCCAAATTGGGGAAGTAAGGCCTCTGAAAAACCAAACAGCAATAGGGAAGATGAAATGATGACAGACGCTGGGAATTCGGTGTGCTCTGTGCTGTGCGCTATTCAAAGATGCGTGCCTGATACGCAAGACTTGTAGGCGCAGTGCAGTGCGTGTCACATCGTTTGTAAGCCCGTGTCCAGATTGTGAAAAGTTTTTCGAAAAATTTCTGCAGCCACTTTCGTTGTTATTTGGCAAAATTTATCTAACTATAGACTAATTAAGCTTAAAAGATTCATCTCGACATTTAGAGATAAATTGTACAATTAGTTATTTTTTATCTACATTTGATGCTCCATGCATGTATCAAAGATTCGATGTGACAGCTACTGTAGCATTTTTTGGAAAAGTTTTTAGAACTAAACAAGGGCTGAGTCCCAAGATTAATGCTGTGTGTCACATCGTTTGTAAGTCCCCAGATTAATGCTGTATTTGGTCATGTTTAGGGTGTGTTTAGTTCGCGAAAATTTTTGGCTTTGACTACTATATCACCTTCATTTGTATTTGTCAATTAGTGTCCAATCATGGACTAATTAGGCTCAAAAGATTCGTCTCACGGTTTTCTACTAAATTATATAATTAGTATTTTTGTCTACATTTAATGCTCCATGCATGTGTGAAACATTTAATGTGACGGGGAATCTTGAAAATTTTTGGGAACTAAACGTGATCGTAGTTGCCCAAATTCACTGCTGGGTACTGTAGCGAACTGTTTGTATTTGGTAATAATTGTCTAACTATTGACTAATTAGGCTCAAAACGTTCGTCTCACAAAGTACAACCAAACTATGCAATTAGTTTTTTATTTTATCTATATTTAGTATTTCATATACCGCAAGTTTAATGTAATAGAGAATCTTCTTTTTATATAGTGCCAAATTCAGGAATCTACGAGTAACTAAACAAGCCCTTTGTCGGAATCAGCCGGCAACGAAAGTCGGCAGAATTCAGCTGACAGCGAGGAAACGGAGTACGGAGTACTCCAAAATTTTTGAATGAAAGTTGGGAATTCAGTGCCATTTATATTGTACTTTCGGCCAAACGGTTGGATCTGGCTCTTCCGCTATAGCAACACGAATACTCCCTCCGTCGATAAAATAAATATCGCTATGATAACTGTGTCTGTCAAAATTTTTAAATTTAAATAGGTTTGTAAACATTATTAGCAACATCTATATCTTCGAATAAGTTTATTATGAAAACAATATATGTAATGATACTAATTATGTACTATAAATATTTATATTTTCTTATATAGTCTCTTTGTCCCTAAATATCTGTTGTTTGCGCTTCCCAAGAAACAACTTTGACTAAATGTGTATTAAAAAATATTAATATTTATAGTACATAATTAGTATCATTGGAAAGATCTTTGAATCTAGTTTTTTAATAAATTTATTTAGAGATACAAATGTTGCACGCATTTTCTATAAATTGAGTCAAACTTGAGGCACGCACACCAACGGCGACAGATATAAAAGGACAGAGGGAGTATATTTGATCAAAGTTAAAAGCATTTGACTTCTCGGGAAGCAGAAAACATATTTTGGGACGGAGGGAGTATCTTTTGCAGTAGCGTAAATGAATAATGACAACTATATAACTTTGACAGTGATTCTATTAGGACGTATGTCCTCAACTCGTGCGCCGGATGCATCCGTTCCATTCTGATCCCGTGACCCCCCGCTCCCTCCGCACCCCCACGCCCACTCCGCCCCGCACTCGATCTTCCCCGCGCCCGTGACCCCTCGCTCCCCCGCGCCCACTCACTATTGCACCGCCGCGTCGCTCTCCGAGCCTGCTTGTGCCCCTGGGACAGACGCCACGCTCCCTCCCTCCCTCCCTCCCTCCCTCTCTCCCTTTCTCACCGGAGACGAGGATGACCGCGGCGGCTCCGACGAGGTAGGTCAGTCCTTATCTGGATCTGAGCCCCCCTCCTCCTTCTCCTCTGGATCTGAGGGACACGGCGGTGGCTAGGGTTCCGGCGAGCTTTGGGGTCCTATTCCCTCCTCCCTCCGTCGAAGGTGATGGCCAGGGGCTATTTTGTAAGCTTTTTTGTTGTTGTTTTTCCCGTGTTGCAATGAGTTTTTTAGATGTTGCAATAGATGATTTTCGAATGTAGCAAAGAATTTTTTTGGTTCATTGCAACATATGTTTTTGCGATGTTGCAGTACTACTATTTGAGATATTGCAGCGCATAATTTTCGATGTTGCAGCGCATAATTTTCGATGTTGCAGTACATATTTTTCGATGTTGCAATATATGTTTTTTCGATGTTGCACTACATATTTTTGCGATGTTGCAGTATATGAGTTTTGATGTTGCAGGCAGTATATGAGTTTTGATGTTGCAGCACATGTTTTCCGATGTTGCAGTACATACTTTTTCGATGTTGTAGTACATGTTTTTCATTGTTGCACTATATATTTTTACGATGTTGCAGTATTTATATTCCGATGTTGCACTACACAGTTTTTTCATGTGTTTGTAATGTTGCATTTGAAGTGTTTCGTGCTCTTTTAGGACAGGGGCGCGGTGGGAGAACGGGGTGTGTGGGAAACGAGGGACAGGGGCGCGGTGGGGAGCGGAGGACAGCGCAGGTTCTGTTCTATAGGGGGCGACGAGGGGGGTGTGAGGGGCGTATTTTGGAAGGGGAACTCACACGCCGGACGTCTGAGTGCTAGAATCGCTGATATAACTTAGATACAACTGCACAAACTGATAATGTTGAAAATATTTTGAACCTCATCGTGAGCTTGAATCATCATGTCCAGTAGGATGTCGCAACTCGCAAATAGACCCGACGAGCGTTTCAGGCCCGGTCCGCAAAACTTGCTGGACAGAGCTAGACAACGAAATATGAATAAAAAAATGGCCCACTAAGTTTGGCCCGCAAAAATGGTTGTCTTAAAAACTTTCAAAGTGCAGTGAAGAAGGCTGAAAGGCTATTCAATTTCAGTTTCCCGTCCGCCCATGCATATTAGTATTCCTAGCATTCCCTAAAAAAAATTAGCATTCCTTGCATTCAAAATTTGATAAATATAATCATTATCAAGTATTCCACATTTTCGCGAGCGTGTCTTTGCGACACGTAATTCATTAAGCAGAAGCAGAGTTTAACTAGTTACAACATCCCCAAGTAATCCATAGATTACCGTGGGAGGATGGAAGCCAACACGACCCGAAAAGACTAACTTAAAAAGACATTACATGAAAGTTGAGCAACCAATTGGGTGGGTGGCGATGAGACTAGCAAGCCTCCTCGAACCCTTCGAACTCAAACCCCGACACGTCGAACTTCAAGAGCGCTCGAAGTGCTTCCCTTTTTGCGGAGTCGAGCGGACCCTTTAGTCCCTTCTTAAAATCCGCCACAACCTGGGTATCCGACCGCTGTGAGGCGGAAGGCTCCCACTTGGACACAAGCACCTTTTGCACTTGAAGGGTGGCGTTAGGTGCCTGCGTATCTCCCCAAGTTTGGTGCTAAAGTCCAAAATCAGGACATGGCACGAGCACTTTGAAATGAAGGGCATAAGAGTATTTTCTCATCATGTTTAATCTGTCCTAAACATCTTAGAGCAATTAAAGTAAGGTCTCTATTCTGTTGTCCATGATCCTCCTGTGCTCCTTTGGACTGAGCGCCGCTCGAACGGCCCTTCTCCATCCGCCGCAATCTCCCTTCTCCTTGGCGCCTCCTCAGCCGTCCCAGCATGGCTCTCCATCCCCATCACCAGCCTCCCTCCATCCTGACATGGCTCCCTCGTCCTCGGCGGGAGTGCCTCCTGCCCAACACAGCTACATCCCTCCAAGTGTGCTCCTCTCTCGGCAGGCACCCTCCTTGGTGCGCTTCTCACCCCAATGCACAGTGACCTTCTCCCCGGCTTCTCCCTGGCGTGGATCCTTCCCGGTGGCTTCTAGGGTGCTAGCCACTGGATCTGCCTGTTCGTTTCGCTGGATTATTGTGGCTGAAAGTACTGTTCGCTGGTTTGTTGTGTGAGAAAAACACTGCTGAATGACTGCTGATTTGACTGATAAGCTCAAACGAACAGGGTGCTGGAGTTTCGGTGGATCTGAATCCCGTGGAACTGAGGTGACTGGATGAAAAAAATCGGCTCTAAAGCTACATTTTGTGGATCTGGAGCAGTTGGACCTATAGCAAACAGGGTCTTAAATAACGTGTCACAAGAAACTCGTGGATGTGCCCTTAGTTGAGACCGGGAAATAAATGACCCGTCTAACCAAATTATTACAAGAGTTGGTTCACAAATTCACACACATGCCGTACCGTTCAACAAAAGCATGAACAAACATAAGATCAACGTCAGGCCAAGAGACCTCCTGCGTTGTCGCTTGAGTGTTCATCAACGAGCGCGGTGGCCACCATCTTCTCAAGCTCTGACGCAAAGCGATCCATGGCCGGCCGTGGCAGCATGATCGGTACGGCCACGGCATCCTCCCCGTCGCCGTCCCTGACTGCAACAAGAAAGATGCCCCCAAACAACACGGTCGCAATGCCTCCGTACACCGGCACGCCCCACCCCAAGTCCACGCGATGGAGCCCCAGGTGCCGGTTGTCCGACACGACGAAGAGGTTCGCCGCCGCTAGCATGGATGGCCGCCCACGCAGCACGAGGAGGTCGATGGTGGACCGCACGTACTCGGCGGTGACGGCCGCCTTCGCCTCCCGCACCATCTCCACCGTGTCGCCCAGCAAGCTGGCCTGCAGCTCCCCGGCGGTGGTCAGCACCGCCGAGGGCAAGATCGCGTTCCCGTAGTAGCCGGCGGGAAGCCCCAGCTCGCGCACGCCCCTGAAGCCGACGATGAACGCCAGGCGCACCTCCTCGTGCGGCGGGAGCTCTAGCGCGGCCGTGCGTGCGCGCCAGAGCGCCGCCGTAAGCACCTCGAAGGTGGTGGCAGTGCCACGGAGGCGCGTTGGGAGGGACCCCTTGATAGCTGCCACGTCGCGTCGGGCGAAGGTGAACGCCCGCGCGACCATGTCTCCCTGCGGCGTCGGCGGCGTTATGGGCGCGGCGGCGTCGTACACGCGATGCGGGAACGCTGGTGGCCTCGGTGGGACGCGTGCTTCCAGCAGCTCCCGGGACCACGGCGGTGGGGTGGTCGTCGTCGGCGCTGGGTGGCCGCCGCGTGCGAGCTCCGCGACCGCGGACAGGAAATAGCCTTGGCCCGTGCCGTCGACGATGTTGTGGTTCCTGTGGAGTGCCAAGATGAAGCCGCCGCACAACAGCCTGGTCACCTGGTCGTCCGTCAACCGTCATCATCAAGCTTAGGCACAAGAGCAACCGTAAAGTGCCAGAAACTGATAATCTCGAGGACGGACGTACCTGGATGAACAGCAAGGGGCAGTTGAGCACGCCGCTGGAGCGGTCCACGTCGCACAGCAGCTGATCGATCCACGGGAACGGCGGCACCAGCGGGCCGGCGGCCTCCAGCTCCGCCAGGCGCACGTCGGCGTCGGCCTCCACGAACGCCACGCCCTCGCCGGTGCAGTCGACGACCAGCTTCCGCCCCTCCACCTCGCGCAGCCGCCCGGCGAGCGGGTAGTACGGCACCAGCGCCTCTCCGAGCGCACGACGGATGACATCCGCCGGGTTGTCGTCGTCGGCATGCGCCCCGGCCCCGCGGCGGTAGAAGTAAACGGACGGCACGTGCCCACGCAGTGTCTCCTGGTCGTCGATGTCGGACAGACGCTTCGTCTCACGGGGCGTCGGTCCCGCCGGTCCAACGAGCACAAGCTCGCGCCGGTGCACGGCGAATGCAGGCGTCGTCGTGATGACTGGCGTCTGCTGGTCGTGCGCCATTGCTTAGGACGCCGCTATTGATGTTGTGAGCTGTGTCTGTCGCTTAAATTAAGGTTGGATCAATCATACAGTTAGATGCATGGAACTCTCTGGTAGGTAACGGGCGCCTTCACCAAATTTATTTGGCGATGGGGAAGCCATAGCCAGTGTAGAGAGGAGGGTTAAGAGTGAGAAGAGCCACATTGACACGTCGGTCCTACATATCAGATTCACGTTCACACAATCCACATCAACATATGAAGCGGGTCAAAACTTAATCCCCCTGTTCGGCTGCTCTTATCAGCACGGCTTATCAGCCGTGGAACAGTGTTTTTCTCTCACAACAAAACAGCCACAGTCGGCTTATAAGCCGCAGAAACAGCCTGCCGAACGGGGTGAATATGTTTGGTAGCTCCATAAGCAGCTAGCTTCGTGAGCTGCTAAACGGCTTTGACAACTAAACACACCTATGCTCCGTGGGCGAAGCTCTGCAAAACACGTCGAGGGGAGTGCGAAGAGAGAGTGAAAGCTGAAAAGGAGCTTCACTTAGGGCGTGATTGGTTGGGAAAATTTGGCCCGGCCTGAACCTAGCATGTAGGCACGCAGTGTTTGGTTGGCTGGGTAGGCTGCCGTGCTTGGTTGCCAACATGCAAACTGGCTCACTGAGCCAGGCTCCAGAGAAACGAAAAAAAAATTGTTTCTCTCGGGCCTGGCTCGTGCAAGCCAGGAGTGTTCGGGTCACCTTTCTCTTCTTCTTTCATGCTCCACAGCGTCCTCTCGTCCTTGCCACCACCACTGCCATCACCACCGCTGCTCCCGCCCCACTCTCCCATCGTCGTCCTCTCCTATCTCCTCTACCTTCCGCTCTGGTGCTGTCGTCCACCTTCCTCCTATAGAATTCGTCCGGTTCTCCCCTCTATGTTCTCCTACCCCATCCTCAGTCTCCTCTCCGTTCCACCCCTCATGGTGTTGCCCCTTCTCCTTCACGTGGCCTTTGGGCTCAATTCGAGGTGATTCGTTCTCTTCGCCTCCTTTATCCCCTCTTCCTAGATCTGTGATTGCAACTAATTTTGTCTAGGGTTTCAATTTCTCATGTTATGCAGCTAACTTTGTTTTGTGTACACCCTTCTTTGTTGCTTAGCGGAATTGATGATCTAGAAATATTCGGTTTCATCCTTAATGTTCGGTTTTACGCTCACAGGTCCAGCGCGTGTCACAGTCCGGTTTACCCCGGAGTCACATTGACGTAGGCGAGGTCGGCATGGAGGTGCGGGAGGAGGCGTCGGAGCCACGCATTTGCCTCTATGTGTACGAGCGGTGCGTTTAGGATAAGGTGGAGAGAGAAATGAACAAAGAGAAATAAAAGGAGAAAAAATTAAAAAAAAACTAAGGAAAAATAGAAAAGTTTCTGAGCACGACATCCTGGAGCGTGAGGATGGCTCTCACGCAGTTAATGCACAGTACTTTACTAGGTGCAATGTACCGACACTAATTAGGGACCTACTAGGCTACCAGTAACATACTCAGCGATGTTAACGTGCTAGTCAAAATTTTTATACTTAACCGCTTTATAGAAAATATTAGTAATATTTACATCAATGGATAAATTTATTATAAAAATATATTCAGTGATTCATCTAATGATAAATATATTATAAATACTAATATTCTTTTATATATAGTTGGTTAAAATTAAAAAATATTTAGTTTCTCAGAAAGTGAGAAAGATATTTTTTATGGGACAGCTAGCAATGGTCCATTCGCCTGTGATAAATTAAAGCAGAGACAATTGTTGGTAAGCGTTGCCATCAATAGTACGAGGTGCGACGCGTATCTTGAGCTTGAAGAACCGCTCCATGTCTTTTTTTTTCATTCGTCATTAACAATTCCCTAATGGCATTCGTCATTAATAATACTTTGATGCGACTAAGAATTCCAACGAAAGTAAACACTTCACAACCACTACGCCTTGCCGTCTCCGGCAATAAGACTTATTTTGAAAAAAACAAAAAAAAGAGTTTGTTTTTTCATTTGAGTGAAAAGAAAACAAGAACAACGAATAGATTGAACTGTGCTTGGCTTTGTTGATTGGTCCGATTTTATACACGGCGAATCGTCGCCTCAAAAGAACGACCGACGTCCCTCCGGGAGATGGGATCAACACTCTCCTATTGGTCGATCTTGCTGTAGTCGGAGTAGAAGAATGTTGATTTCAAATTGAGCACATCAACGTACCAAAACTTTCTCCCCCCACCCTCCACCCCCAAACCCCAATATTGATTTCAAATTGAAACCTTACACCTCATACTAGAAACCATGGCGACTCTGCATTCCATGGTGACCCTGCTGCTGCTAGTGCTCCTACTCACAGCCCGGCCGGCGTCTTCCTCCTCCTTTATCAGCAGGTACGAATACCATGATCGTGAAGCACTGCTAGCACTCAAAGAGGCGCTGACAGACAACTCGGGATTACTAAGCTCATGGAACAGCAGCAGCTCCGACTTCTGCCGTTGGACCGGCGTGACATGCAGCCGCCGGCGTCCGGGCAGGGTGGTTTCTCTGAAACTGCGCCAGAAAAACCTGGGAGGCAGCATCTCTCCTGTTATCGGCAACCTCACCTTTCTTCAGTCGATCGATCTCTTCGACAACACGCTGTCAGGGGAGATACCGCGCACCATCAGCCGGCTGCGTCGTCTGAGCTCTCTTGAGCTGGCGTACAACTATCTTGCTGGTGAGATTCCTGCAGACCTGGCCAACTGTTCCAACCTTGCGTACCTGAGCGTAGAGGTCAATGAGCTTCATGGGGGAATCCCTAGTGGTCTGGGCTTGCTATCTCAGCTGCGAGTCCTCTATGTTGGTGAGAATAATCTCATAGGACATATACCGCCATCACTCGGCAATCTCTCGGTACTCCAAAGGCTATACCTCTATCAGAACAAACTGGAAGGAACCATCCCAGAGGGTCTTTCCCGTTTGAGGTATCTCCGACACATCCAGGCGGCAAGGAACAGCCTCTCTGGCACAATTCCACCTCACTTCTTCAACATATCGTCTCTCCAATATCTTGGTTTCAGTTCAAATAAGCTGCATGGTAGATTGCCACCAGATGCAGGCAGGCACCTGCCTGACCTTGAAGTGCTCCGTTTGGGTGGCATTGGGAACAACTTTTCTGGAACACTCCCAGCTTCCCTCTCAAATGCCACTAAATTACAAGAGCTGGGTCTTGCTCATAACAGCTTCGAAGGAAGGGTGCCTCCTGAGATAGGGAAGCTCTGCCTAGAGAGTGTTGAAATGGGGTCTAACATGCTGCAAGCTGAGAACGATGCGGATTGGGAGTTCCTTAGATATTTCACCAACTGCACCCGTCTAGAGGCTCTAGATGTTAGTGACAACATCCTTGGAGGAGTGCTTCCAGGTTTTGTAGCTAATTTCTCTGGGCCAGTAAAGTCGCTAATCATGGCAAAGAACCGGATGTCTGGAGTAATCCCTCTGGGTATTGGAAACCTTGTTCACCTTGAAGACCTAGAATTCGCCGGAAATCATCTGCATGGTGTTATACCTGAGGATATTGGAAGACTTCAGAACCTGAAATTTTTCACGCTGGAGGAGAATCTCCTATCAGGAGGTATACCGGCCTCCTTTGGCAACCTCACACAACTGCTCACCCTTATATTGTCAAACAATGAGCTCAATGGCTCCATTCCTGAGAACCTTGGGAGCTTGCACAGGTTAACATCCATGACATTATCCTTCAACAGGCTTACCGGTGCTATCCCTGGAGTAATATTCAGCCTCTCATCACTAACTGATTCATTGTTACTTCTCATAATTATCTATCTGGTGTTCTTCCTCCACAAATTGGTAGCCTCAAGCATGCGACAACATTAGATCTGTCAAAAAACAACTTATCTGGTGAAGTACCAGGAGCACTCGGAGACTGTGCAAGTTTAGTATACTTATATCTTGATGACAATTACTTCACTGGGAGCATCCCTCCATCAATTGGTAATTTGAAGGGCTTGAGCGTGCTGAATTTCACAAGAAATGGTCTGTCTGGTAGCATCCCTCAAGAGTTGAGCAAGATTCATGGGCTGCAAAAGCTTTACCTAGCTCACAACTATCTGTCTGGAGCCATTCCACCTAGTGCTTGACTGCATTCTTGACCTCAGTCGCAAAAGTTCCAGCAATGTAGCGTCACATTTCGTTCGTTCGTTTCGTTTCGCTTTGGCCACCTTGTTCAGGCGTCAACAGGATCGGAGATAGCGTGCCTCTCACATTCTAGGCTGATCTCGGTGTCACCTTGTAACAAACTCTAATCTTCTTCTTAATGATATACATGCAATACATGTTCGCGAAAAAAAAATCCACAACTTCTCCAGAACTCAAGCGCTCTTGTAGAGCCGGATCTCTCCTATAACCATCTAGAGGGAGAGGTGCCATCACATGGGGTGTTCGCTAACATGAGTGGGTTTTCTGTAATTGGAAATGATGGGCTTTGTGGTGGCGTTGCAGAGCTGAAATTGCCTTCATGTGAGGTCAAGCCACACAGCCACCGAAAACGGTTGCAACTGCAAATTTTTCTTCCAGCTGTTGGAATAGCTATATGTTTATCTCTTCTATTGGTTGCACTCTTTCTGTTCAAAGGGAGAAAAGGATTGGACAGGATCAATGCTACGCAAAATCATTTGTTGGACAACAAGTATCCTAGAGTTTCATACCTCCAACTTTTTGAAGCTACGGATGGTTTTGCCCCTATTAATCTGATAGGAGCTGGAAAATATGGATCTGTTTATAAAGGAAATTTGTCTCTTACAGGTGCTAGGGATTCTGTAGTCGCTGTCAAAATGTTTACTCTTCAGCAACCTGGTTCTTCCAGAAGTTTTTTGGCTGAATGTGAGGCTCTACGACAAGTGAAACATAGGAACTTGATCAATATTATCACCTGTTGCTCCAGTATAGACTCTAGAGGGAAAGACTTCCAAGCTCTAGTGTTCGACTTCTTGCCCAGGTACAGCTTGGACAGGTGGCTGCATCCAAGAAGCAATGAGCAGACACACAAGTTAAGTTTAACCCAACTGATGAACATTGCGATTGATGTAGCAGATGCACTAGACTATCTTCACAACAGTAGTTGTCCAACAGTGATCCACTGTGATTTGAAGCCTAGCAACATGCTCCTTGGTAGTGACTGGACTGCTTATGTTGCTGACTTTGGGCTTGCAAAGCTGATTGGTGAATCCATGGACCGATCAAATTTGAACATTGGGACTGAAAGCACTATTGGGATACGAGGAACCACCGGATACGTCGCTCCTGGTACCTCCACCGTTCAGAAATCACTTCTTTTTTTTTCTAGGGAATTAAACTGCCTTGATTTAGTGCCCTTTTTATATCATCTCCTTATAGCATTGTCAACTGTCATAATATTTCCATTCCTGCAGAATATGGAGTTGGGTGGTCAAGCATCAGTTGCTGGTGATGCCTGCAGCTTTGGGGTTACTCTGCTTGAGATGTTCACAGGGAAGGCACCAACTGATGATATGTTCATAGAAGGCTTGACCCTGCACTTGCTTGCTGAGGCAGGGTTACCCGACAGGATAACAGAAATCATTGACCCAAAACTATTGCATGCAGAGCTGTATGACAATGATCCTGAGATACTCAGTTGCTTAGCTTCTGTGATATGAGTTGGTGTCTCATGTTCAAAGGACAACCCGTCAGAAAGAATGAACATGGAACATGCTGCTGCTCAGCTGCACAGAATCAAGGAGTACATTGCGTAAATCCCTTTTTCTTGGATTTAAATGAGTATAATTCGCCACATCAATGGAATAAGGATGGAGCATTGTCAAGTTTACCTACTTGTTTGTAAGCTTTTATTATGCATGTGCAATCTCCGTGTTTCCTGGATGCTCAATTATTATAAGCTGTCCAAAATAAATTCCAAGATATATGCAAATTTCATGCCATCTCATTTTCAACTCCAATTGCCCCCCCCCCCCCCCCCCCTTTCCATGGGTTCAATTTCTCTTTCTATGAAAGACATCCCAATCATGTGCTGACGTGTTGTTCTGCAGTGCGTTTGTGTCGATGGAGAATGGGACTACAATCAACAACAGAGTTGGATAACCCCCAACGCTATTTTGTATAGACAGACAATAGGTTGCTTTATTACTTCATCCTCTGCCGGGGAACTTGAAATTTCAAAGCATTCCTGGGGGCACTTGCACTGCCAGACCAACAAACGATGTGACCATCGTCTCAACCCCTGACATGAGACGATCCATGGCCAGCCGTCACCACCAGGGCCTCCCCATTGCGGTTCCTGACTGACTCAGTGACAAGGATGCTAGCCCCGAAGAGTGAGTCCACGGCCTGGGGTCCTCCATGGCTCCACAATCTTGAAGGATAAAAAATCAGATCCTGGAGGATGGCAACAAACAACAAATAAACTTCATAATTGAAGATCAAATACAAAGTGCCCAATGCTAATGTTGAAAACAAAGCATATATGTATCGAACAAATGGATACTTCTATTGTCTATATTCCCCTTTCTAAAAAAAAATGGATACTTCTATTGATTTGGGATAATTAGAAAAATCTAGAAATGGGACTTTTGTTTTGAAAAATGAAGAGCAATAAATCAGATCGGAAACGAGTTCTAGGAACTCTGAACTGTTGTTTGAATATCGAGTTACTCTATATGATTTGTTTTAATATTAGCATTGTTGACCAGTAGAGTGAGAGAGAGAATGTCGCAACCAAGTGGGCCGTAAAGCATCCACACTATAGGCCATGATATTTATTTATTTTATTTTTCTTTATATTTCATAGTATTTTTATTTAGTTTTTAATTTGTCATATATCTTGCATTGTTTAGTATTTGTTGAATGTTCCATGATATATGTTTGTTTACAGTTCACACGATATATCACTACACTCTTTTGAGTATTTTCTTTAGCGGTGACTGGTCGGGCCTTATGAGGTGCCGTTGTTGCCGGCCTTTAAATCATACGAAAGTGACAGCCCAAAACAGAAAATCTTCCTTGTCCTCTGTTTCTTCAAGTGGTCAGAATTCAGAAGGGATCACCGCTGCCTTTTTAACAAGTTTAGCGACATCGGTAGCGTAACTTAACTAAGCTCACCGGGGACCAGGGTGCATAGACACTGTATTAGAGCAGCTCCAGTGTTGCTCAAAATCTGAACCGTGAGATGGAAAAAAACAAACTAAGACCATTGGAGCGATCGGACGTTGGTTGTCATAGTTAAAATCAAACTTTGAACCATTCCGAGCATACTCTCTCTATCTCTATGGGCGTACGCAGTAGTTGCTGTCGATTTCGACAGTGACGCGGAGGAGACTCGGTACAACCTATATAATTTAACTATATGGGAACCCCGCGCTTCACGTGGGAAGGGGAAAAAAATGACGTGCAACCCAACATGAGAAGAGGAGCCCAAAAAAAAAAGAAAAAGGACACCTTATGAACAGTAACGGGTCTGGTTTGAACAGTAACGCGTGTGTACTGTTTGTAGCTGCTGTTGACGTGCAGTGATCTGTGAGAGGGACGGTGATAGATTAGATTAGTATTTTTTGTATAAAATTAATTAAAGTTGATGGAGTACTCATTAGAACATTCACCGGTCACCGGGTCAGCAAGACGTGGAGCTCAAGTAGTCGCTCAGTTCTGAAGTTTTATTGTTTTCTCGTGCAATAATCGAACCAAACACTCGAACCAAACTTCATCTCATCCAACTTTTGTCAGTTCGGTTCGAACAAGGACCGGAGCTGCCCTTACAAGCTATAGCTATAGGACCAATGGTGCACGGGCGGAGCCCAGTGGAGGCAAAACTGGGCTCCGGCCCCCCTCGTCCGAGCCGAAATTATCAAGTCCTCTTCAGCCCACGCAAAAAAACTAAGAAAGCCCAATAGGCAATAGCCCAGACTAGAACAGGTGAGCGGAGGCCGGAGGCCAGAGGCTGCAGTCACGCACTCACGATCAACCACGTCTCTGCTAGTTCGCCGCCGCCAGCAGAGCAGAGACCGCAGCCGCCCTGCTCGCCATGACGCCGTCGTCCTGCTCCTGCATTCTTGCAGCGTTGGTTGCCGGTCGCCGCCTCGTCGCCACTCACCACACTTCTCCCGTTCTCTGCTCTCCCCACCACGCCGACGCAGGCCGCAACGGCAGAGCCCGTACCCCTGCAGCAAGCCAGCAACGCTAGCACTAGCAGTAGCAGGACTGCACTCTGAATGACAGCAGGAGCACTGCTAGCCTACAGGTTATTTCTTCAATCTCCAATCTTTTGCTCTATTTCTTTTCATGTTTAGTTCTGCTAGATTCAGATTGAAATTGAATAGATGTAATTTCTTAATTAGGTAGCAAAACAATGGTTTGTCTGAAAACTCCTTCGAGATCAAGATGAATCAGATGTTGGGGAAGAGGAAGAAAATCGTCTACGTTTGAGAAATTGATGAATCAGATCTCGAAATCAATAGCTGCTGTTATTCTGTTAAGTGGCTAATATGTCAGACGTGCTTTTAGAGGTCACTATGAATCGTCTACGTTTGAGAAATTGAATCAGATGTCGAAATCAATAGCTGCTTTTATTCTGTAAAGTGGCTAATATGTCAGACATGTGCTTTTATAGGTCACGATGAGACACCTCAGTCAAAATAAAGAAAAAAACAGAGGTAACTTTGTTGAAATGGCTCTCACTAAAAAAACAGAGGTAACTTTGTTGAGTAGGCAATTTGGTCCTCCCTTGCGTTTGGGCCACGCTCCGCCACTGCAACGGTACTCATGTACATATCCATGGTTTCAGGATGAAGCCTTGCAGCTCATGCTAGGAAGCAGGAACCATGGCGGCAACCCCGCAATCTATGCTCATCCTTATGCTGCTGGTGCTCCTCACAGTCTGGCGGGCTGATTCCTCGTCTCCTGTTGGAAAGCACGGCGATCGTGAAGCACTGTTGGCATTCAAAGAGGCGCTGTCAGATGACTCAGGCTCGCTAAGATCATGGAACGACAGCAGCTCCGACTTCTGCCGTTGGTTCGGCGTGACATGCAGCCGCCGGCATCCGGGCAGGGTGGTTTCTCTGATGCTGAGCTACTGCAACCTGGGAGGCATCATCTCTCCTGTCATCGGCAACCTCACCTTCCTTCGGGAGCTTGATATGCTCAGCAACATGCTGTCAGGGGACATACCGCACACCATCAGCCGGCTACACCGTCTGCGCTCTCTCCAATTGGGCAACAACTCTCTTGCCGGTGAGATTCCTGCAGGCCTAGCCAACTGTTCCAACCTTGTGTTCCTGCGCTTAGCGATGAACCAGATTCGTGGGGGAATTCCTAGTGGTCTGGGGTCGCTATCTCAGCTGCAAGTCCTCTATATTGGCCAGAATAATCTCGTAGGACATATCCCTCCATCACTCGGTAACCTCTCTGTGCTTGAAAGAATATCACTCTTTCAGAACACGCTGGAAGGAACCATCCCAGAGGGTCTTTCCCATTTGAGATATCTCCAATTCATTCAAGCTGGGAGGAACAACCTCACGGGCACAATTCCACATCTCTTCTTTAACATATCGTCTCTCCAGTATTTCGGTTTCAGCTCAAATAATCTGCATGGCAGATTGCCACCAGATGCAGGCAGGCACCTGCCTGACCTTGAAGTGCTTCTTTTGGGTGGCGCTACGAACAAGAACCACTTTTCTGGAACACTCCCTCCCTCCCTCTCAAATGCCACTAAATTACAAATCCTTGGTCTTGCTAATAACAACTTTGAAGGAAGGGTACCTCCTGAGATAGGGAAGCTCTGCCCAGTGAGAGTTGAAATGGGGGCAAACATGCTGAAAGCTGAAGATGATGCAGACTGGGAGTTCCTCAGATATTTCACCAACTGCACCCGTCTAGAGGTTCTGGATGTTAGTAATAACACACTGGGAGGAGTGCTTCCAAGTTTTGTAGCCAATTTCACAGGGCCAATACAGCAGCTACTCATGTCAATGAACTGGATGTCCGGGGTAATCCCTCTGGGTATCGGAAACCTCATCAGCCTTGAGGACCTAGAATTCGCTGGGAATAATCTGCATGGTGGTATACCTGAGGACATCGGAAGACTCCAGAACCTGACTTTTTTACGCTGGAGGGAAATCTCCTATCAGGAGGTATACCCCCCACCTTTGGCAAGCTCACACAACTGCTCACCCTTATATTATCAAACAATGAGCTCAATGGTTCTATTCCTGAGAACCTTGGGAACTTGCACAGGTTAACGTCCATGACGTTATCCTTCAACAGGCTTACTGGTGCTATCCCTGGAGTAATATTTAGCCTCTCATCTCTCACTGATTCATTGTTGCTTTCTCATAACTATCTTTCTGGTGTTCTTCCCCCACAAATTGGTAGCATCAAGCGTGCGACAACATTGGATCTGTCAACAAACAACTTATCTGGTGAAGTACCAGGAGCAATTGGAGATTGTGCAAGTTTAGTATACTTATCTCTAGATGACAATTACTTCACTGGGAGCATCCCTCCATCAATTGGTAATTTGAAGGGCTTGAGCACCCTGAATTTCACAAGAAATGGTCTGTCTGGTAGCATCCCTCAAGAGTTGAGCAAGATTCATGGGTTGCAAAAGCTTTACCTAGCTCACAACAACCTGTCTGGAGCCATTCCTCAACTTCTCCAGAACTCAAGCACTCTTGTAGAGTTGGATCTCTCCTATAACCATCTAGATGGTGAGGTGCCGTCACATGGGGTGTTCGCTAACATGAGTGAGTTTTCTGTAACTGGAAATGATCAGCTTTGTGGTGGTGTTGCAGAGCTGAAATTGCCTTCATGTGAGGTCAAGCCACATAGCCACCGAAAACGGTTGCAACTGAAGATTTTTCTTGCAGCTGTTGGCATCACTATATGTTTATCTCTTCTATTGGTTGGGCTCTTTCTGTTCAAAGGGAGAAAAGGATTGGACAGGATCAGTGCTACGCAAAACCGTTTGTTGGATAACAAGTATCCTAGAGTTTCGTACCTCCAACTTTTTGAAGCTACGGATGGTTTTGCCCCTATTAATCTGATAGGAGCTGGAAAATATGGATCTGTTTATAAAGGAAATTTGTCTCTTACAGGTGCTAGGGATTCTGTAGTGGCTGTCAAAGTATTTACTCTTCAGCAACCTGGTTCTTCCAGAAGTTTTTTGGCTGAATGTGAGGCTCTACGACAAGTGAAACATAGGAACTTGATCAATATTATCACCTGTTGCTCCAGCATAGACTCTAGAGGGAATGACTTCCAAGCTCTAGTGTTCGACTTCATGCCCAGGTACAGCTTGGACAGGTGGCTGCATTCAAGAAGCAATGAGCAGACACACAAGTTAAATCTAACCCAACTGTTGAACATTGCGATTGATGTAGCAGATGCACTAGACTATCTTCACAACAGTAGTTGTCCAACAGTGATCCACTGTGATTTGAAGCCTAGCAACATCCTCCTTGGTAGTGACTGGACTGCTTATGTTGCTAACTTTGGGCTTGCAAAGCTCATTGGTGAATCCATGGACCAATCAAATTTGAATGTTGGGACTGAAAGCACTATTGGGATACGAGGAACCACTGGATACATCGCTCCAGGTACCTCCACCGTTCAGAAATCACTTTTTTTTTTCTAGTCAAATAAACTTCCTTGATTTAGTGCCCTTACTGTATCATCTTCTTGTGGCACTGTCAACTGTCATAATATTTCCATTCTTGCAGAATATGGAGCAGGTGGTCAAGCAACAGTTGCTGGTGATGCCTACAGCTTTGGGGTTACTCTGCTTGAGATGTTCACAGGGAAGGCACCAACTGATGATATGTTCATAGAAGGCTTGACCCTGCACTTGTTTGCTGAGGCAGGGTTACCTGACAGGATATCAGAAATCATTGACCCAGAACTATCGCTTGCGGAGTTGTATGACAATGATTCTGAGATACTCAGTTGCTTCGCTTGTGTGATACGAGTTGGTGTCTCATGTTCAAGGGACAACCCGTCAGAAAGAATGAACATGCAACATGCTGCTGCTCAGCTGCACAGAATCAAGGAGTACATTGGGGAAATCCCTTAGGATTTAAATGAGTATAGTTCACTGTCCTTCATTCTTCCAAAGCGGAGTACTTCTATTGCAACATTATTACCAATGAGGTGGCTCTTTTGAATGATATCTTGGAATTCAGATGGCCTTGTGCAAATATCTGTGTCGCCAGTCGCCACATCAATGGAATGACGATAGAGCATTGTCAAGTTTACCTACTTGTTTGTAAGCTTTTATTATGCATGTGCAATCTCCGTTTTTCCTGGATGCTCAATTATTATAAGCTGTCCAAAATAAATTCCAAGATATATGCAAATTTCATGCCATCTCATTTTCAACTCCAATTGTTTCCCCCCTTTTGCATGGGTTCAATTTCTCTTTCTATGAAAGACATCCCAATCATGTGCTGACGTGTTGTTCTGCAGTGCGTTTGTGTCGATGGAGAACTGGACTTGAATCAACAACAGAGTTTTTTTTTACAACAATCAACAACAGAGTTGGATAACCCCCAACGCTATTTTGTATAGACAGCCAATAGGTTGCTTTACTACTTCATCCTCTGCCGGGGAACTTGAAATTTCAAAGCATTCCTGGGGGCACTTGCACTGCCAGACCAACAAACGATGTGACCATCGTCTCAACCCCTGACATGAGACGATCCATGGCCAGCCGTCACCACCAGGGCCTCCCCATTGCGGTTCCTGACTGACTCAGTGACAAGGATGCTAGCCCCGAAGAGTGAGTCCACGGCCTGGGGTCCTCCATGGCTCCACAATCTTGAAGGATAAAAAATCAGATCCTGGAGGATGGCAACAAACAACAAATAAACTTCATAATTGAAGATCAAATACAAAGTGCCCAATGCTAATGTTGAAAACAAAGCATATATGTATCGAACAAATGGATACTTCTATTGTCTATATTCCCCTTTCTAAAAAAAATGGATACTTCTATTGATTTGGGATAATTAGAAAAATCTAGAAATGGGACTTTTGTTTTGAAAAATGAAGAGCAATAAATCAGATCGGAAACGAGTTCTAGGAACTCTGAACTGTTGTTTGAATATCGAGTTACTCTATATGATTTGTTTTAATATTAGCATTGTTGACCAGTAGAGTGAGAGAGAGAATGTCGCAACCAAGTGGGCCGTAAAGCATCCACACTATAGGCCATGATATTTATTTATTTTATTTTTCTTTATATTTCATAGTATTTTTATTTAGTTTTTAATTTGTCATATATCTTGCATTGTTTAGTATTTGTTGAATGTTCCATGATATATGTTTGTTTACAGTTCACACGATATATCACTACACTCTTTTGAGTATTTTCTTTAGCGGTGACTGGTCGGGCCTTATGAGGTGCCGTTGTTGCCGGCCTTTAAATCATACGAAAGTGACAGCCCAAAACAGAAAATCTTCCTTGTCCTCTGTTTCTTCAAGTGGTCAGAATTCAGAAGGGATCACCGCTGCCTTTTTAACAAGTTTAGCGACATCGGTAGCGTAACTTAACTAAGCTCACCGGGGACCAGGGTGCATAGACACTGTATTAGAGCAGCTCCAGTGTTGCTCAAAATCTGAACCGTGAGATGGAAAAAAACAAACTAAGACCATTGGAGCGATCGGACGTTGGTTGTCATAGTTAAAATCAAACTTTGAACCATTCCGAGCATACTCTCTCTATCTCTATGGGCGTACGCAGTAGTTGCTGTCGATTTCGACAGTGACGCGGAGGAGACTCGGTACAACCTATATAATTTAACTATATGGGAACCCCGCGCTTCACGTGGGAAGGGGAAAAAAATGACGTGCAACCCAACATGAGAAGAGGAGCCCAAAAAAAAAAGAAAAAGGACACCTTATGAACAGTAACGGGTCTGGTTTGAACAGTAACGCGTGTGTACTGTTTGTAGCTGCTGTTGACGTGCAGTGATCTGTGAGAGGGACGGTGATAGATTAGATTAGTATTTTTTGTATAAAATTAATTAAAGTTGATGGAGTACTCATTAGAACATTCACCGGTCACCGGGTCAGCAAGACGTGGAGCTCAAGTAGTCGCTCAGTTCTGAAGTTTTATTGTTTTCTCGTGCAATAATCGAACCAAACACTCGAACCAAACTTCATCTCATCCAACTTTTGTCAGTTCGGTTCGAACAAGGACCGGAGCTGCCCTTACAAGCTATAGCTATAGGACCAATGGTGCACGGGCGGAGCCCAGTGGAGGCAAAACTGGGCTCCGGCCCCCCTCGTCCGAGCCGAAATTATCAAGTCCTCTTCAGCCCACGCAAAAAAACTAAGAAAGCCCAATAGGCAATAGCCCAGACTAGAACAGGTGAGCGGAGGCCGGAGGCCAGAGGCTGCAGTCACGCACTCACGATCAACCACGTCTCTGCTAGTTCGCCGCCGCCAGCAGAGCAGAGACCGCAGCCGCCCTGCTCGCCATGACGCCGTCGTCCTGCTCCTGCATTCTTGCAGCGTTGGTTGCCGGTCGCCGCCTCGTCGCCACTCACCACACTTCTCCCGTTCTCTGCTCTCCCCACCACGCCGACGCAGGCCGCAACGGCAGAGCCCGTACCCCTGCAGCAAGCCAGCAACGCTAGCACTAGCAGTAGCAGGACTGCACTCTGAATGACAGCAGGAGCACTGCTAGCCTACAGGTTATTTCTTCAATCTCCAATCTTTTGCTCTATTTCTTTTCATGTTTAGTTCTGCTAGATTCAGATTGAAATTGAATAGATGTAATTTCTTAATTAGGTAGCAAAACAATGGTTTGTCTGAAAACTCCTTCGAGATCAAGATGAATCAGATGTTGGGGAAGAGGAAGAAAATCGTCTACGTTTGAGAAATTGATGAATCAGATCTCGAAATCAATAGCTGCTGTTATTCTGTTAAGTGGCTAATATGTCAGACGTGCTTTTAGAGGTCACTATGAATCGTCTACGTTTGAGAAATTGAATCAGATGTCGAAATCAATAGCTGCTTTTATTCTGTAAAGTGGCTAATATGTCAGACATGTGCTTTTATAGGTCACGATGAGACACCTCAGTCAAAATAAAGAAAAAAACAGAGGTAACTTTGTTGAAATGGCTCTCACTAAAAAAACAGAGGTAACTTTGTTGAGTAGGCAATTTGGCCCTCCCTTGCGTTTGGGCCACGCTCCGCCACTGCAACGGTACTCATGTACATATCCATGGTTTCAGGATGAAGCCTTGCAGCTCATGCTAGGAAGCAGGAACCATGGCGGCAACCCCGCAATCTATGCTCATCCTTATGCTGCTGGTGCTCCTCACAGTCTGGCGGGCTGATTCCTCGTCTCCTGTTGGAAAGCACGGCGATCGTGAAGCACTGTTGGCATTCAAAGAGGCGCTGTCAGATGACTCAGGCTCGCTAAGATCATGGAACGACAGCAGCTCCGACTTCTGCCGTTGGTTCGGCGTGACATGCAGCCGCCGGCATCCGGGCAGGGTGGTTTCTCTGATGCTGAGCTACTGCAACCTGGGAGGCATCATCTCTCCTGTCATCGGCAACCTCACCTTCCTTCGGGAGCTTGATATGCTCAGCAACATGCTGTCAGGGGACATACCGCACACCATCAGCCGGCTACACCGTCTGCGCTCTCTCCAATTGGGCAACAACTCTCTTGCCGGTGAGATTCCTGCAGGCCTAGCCAACTGTTCCAACCTTGTGTTCCTGCGCTTAGCGATGAACCAGATTCGTGGGGGAATTCCTAGTGGTCTGGGGTCGCTATCTCAGCTGCAAGTCCTCTATATTGGCCAGAATAATCTCGTAGGACATATCCCTCCATCACTCGGTAACCTCTCTGTGCTTGAAAGAATATCACTCTTTCAGAACACGCTGGAAGGAACCATCCCAGAGGGTCTTTCCCATTTGAGATATCTCCAATTCATTCAAGCTGGGAGGAACAACCTCACGGGCACAATTCCACATCTCTTCTTTAACATATCGTCTCTCCAGTATTTCGGTTTCAGCTCAAATAATCTGCATGGCAGATTGCCACCAGATGCAGGCAGGCACCTGCCTGACCTTGAAGTGCTTCTTTTGGGTGGCGCTACGAACAAGAACCACTTTTCTGGAACACTCCCTCCCTCCCTCTCAAATGCCACTAAATTACAAATCCTTGGTCTTGCTAATAACAACTTTGAAGGAAGGGTACCTCCTGAGATAGGGAAGCTCTGCCCAGTGAGAGTTGAAATGGGGGCAAACATGCTGAAAGCTGAAGATGATGCAGACTGGGAGTTCCTCAGATATTTCACCAACTGCACCCGTCTAGAGGTTCTGGATGTTAGTAATAACACACTGGGAGGAGTGCTTCCAAGTTTTGTAGCCAATTTCACAGGGCCAATACAGCAGCTACTCATGTCAATGAACTGGATGTCCGGGGTAATCCCTCTGGGTATCGGAAACCTCATCAGCCTTGAGGACCTAGAATTCGCTGGGAATAATCTGCATGGTGGTATACCTGAGGACATCGGAAGACTCCAGAACCTGACTTTTTTACGCTGGAGGGAAATCTCCTATCAGGAGGTATACCCCCCACCTTTGGCAAGCTCACACAACTGCTCACCCTTATATTATCAAACAATGAGCTCAATGGTTCTATTCCTGAGAACCTTGGGAACTTGCACAGGTTAACGTCCATGACGTTATCCTTCAACAGGCTTACTGGTGCTATCCCTGGAGTAATATTTAGCCTCTCATCTCTCACTGATTCATTGTTGCTTTCTCATAACTATCTTTCTGGTGTTCTTCCCCCACAAATTGGTAGCATCAAGCGTGCGACAACATTGGATCTGTCAACAAACAACTTATCTGGTGAAGTACCAGGAGCAATTGGAGATTGTGCAAGTTTAGTATACTTATCTCTAGATGACAATTACTTCACTGGGAGCATCCCTCCATCAATTGGTAATTTGAAGGGCTTGAGCACCCTGAATTTCACAAGAAATGGTCTGTCTGGTAGCATCCCTCAAGAGTTGAGCAAGATTCATGGGTTGCAAAAGCTTTACCTAGCTCACAACAACCTGTCTGGAGCCATTCCTCAACTTCTCCAGAACTCAAGCACTCTTGTAGAGTTGGATCTCTCCTATAACCATCTAGATGGTGAGGTGCCGTCACATGGGGTGTTCGCTAACATGAGTGAGTTTTCTGTAACTGGAAATGATCAGCTTTGTGGTGGTGTTGCAGAGCTGAAATTGCCTTCATGTGAGGTCAAGCCACATAGCCACCGAAAACGGTTGCAACTGAAGATTTTTCTTGCAGCTGTTGGCATCACTATATGTTTATCTCTTCTATTGGTTGGGCTCTTTCTGTTCAAAGGGAGAAAAGGATTGGACAGGATCAGTGCTACGCAAAACCGTTTGTTGGATAACAAGTATCCTAGAGTTTCGTACCTCCAACTTTTTGAAGCTACGGATGGTTTTGCCCCTATTAATCTGATAGGAGCTGGAAAATATGGATCTGTTTATAAAGGAAATTTGTCTCTTACAGGTGCTAGGGATTCTGTAGTGGCTGTCAAAGTATTTACTCTTCAGCAACCTGGTTCTTCCAGAAGTTTTTTGGCTGAATGTGAGGCTCTACGACAAGTGAAACATAGGAACTTGATCAATATTATCACCTGTTGCTCCAGCATAGACTCTAGAGGGAATGACTTCCAAGCTCTAGTGTTCGACTTCATGCCCAGGTACAGCTTGGACAGGTGGCTGCATTCAAGAAGCAATGAGCAGACACACAAGTTAAATCTAACCCAACTGTTGAACATTGCGATTGATGTAGCAGATGCACTAGACTATCTTCACAACAGTAGTTGTCCAACAGTGATCCACTGTGATTTGAAGCCTAGCAACATCCTCCTTGGTAGTGACTGGACTGCTTATGTTGCTAACTTTGGGCTTGCAAAGCTCATTGGTGAATCCATGGACCAATCAAATTTGAATGTTGGGACTGAAAGCACTATTGGGATACGAGGAACCACTGGATACATCGCTCCAGGTACCTCCACCGTTCAGAAATCACTTTTTTTTTTCTAGTCAAATAAACTTCCTTGATTTAGTGCCCTTACTGTATCATCTTCTTGTGGCACTGTCAACTGTCATAATATTTCCATTCTTGCAGAATATGGAGCAGGTGGTCAAGCAACAGTTGCTGGTGATGCCTACAGCTTTGGGGTTACTCTGCTTGAGATGTTCACAGGGAAGGCACCAACTGATGATATGTTCATAGAAGGCTTGACCCTGCACTTGTTTGCTGAGGCAGGGTTACCTGACAGGATATCAGAAATCATTGACCCAGAACTATCGCTTGCGGAGTTGTATGACAATGATTCTGAGATACTCAGTTGCTTCGCTTGTGTGATACGAGTTGGTGTCTCATGTTCAAGGGACAACCCGTCAGAAAGAATGAACATGCAACATGCTGCTGCTCAGCTGCACAGAATCAAGGAGTACATTGGGGAAATCCCTTAGGATTTAAATGAGTATAGTTCACTGTCCTTCATTCTTCCAAAGCGGAGTACTTCTATTGCAACATTATTACCAATGAGGTGGCTCTTTTGAATGATATCTTGGAATTCAGATGGCCTTGTGCAAATATCTGTGTCGCCAGTCGCCACATCAATGGAATGACGATAGAGCATTGTCAAGTTTACCTACTTGTTTGTAAGCTTTTATTATGCATGTGCAATCTCCGTTTTTCCTGGATGCTCAATTATTATAAGCTGTCCAAAATAAATTCCAAGATATATGCAAATTTCATGCCATCTCATTTTCAACTCCAATTGTTTCCCCCCTTTTGCATGGGTTCAATTTCTCTTTCTATGAAAGACATCCCAATCATGTGCTGACGTGTTGTTCTGCAGTGCGTTTGTGTCGATGGAGAACTGGACTTGAATCAACAACAGAGTTTTTTTTTACAACAATCAACAACAGAGTTGGATAACCCCCAACGCTATTTTGTATAGACAGCCAATAGGTTGCTTTACTACTTCATCCTCTGCCGGGGAACTTGAAATTTCAAAGCATTCCTGGGGGTGCTTGCACTGCCAGACCAACGAACGATGTGACCATCGTCTCAACCCCTGACATGAGACGATCCATGGACAGCCATCACCACCAGGGCCTCCCCATTGCAGTTCCTGACTGACTCAGTGACAAGGATGCTAGCCCCGAAGAGTAAGTCCATGGCCTGGGGTCCACCATGGCTCCACGATCTTGAAGGATAAAGAATCAGATCCTGGAGGATGGCAACAAACAACAAATAAACTTCATAATTGAAGATCAAATACAAAGTGCCCCAAAGCTAATGTTGAAAACCATTCTTGAAGTAAACCATCCAACTTCCTGTGAAATGAGGAAGTCAGATACCGAGAATCAACTGCCTACATGGTACATTACAACAGAGGAATTCTGATAACATGGAACACATCTTTTTTTAAGGGCAACACATTGTTTATTTTCTTAGAACATAAAACATAAACAATCTGAGCAAACAAGTGCTTTACCTGTTCCCTTGGTTTCAAGGTACACTATTAACCATCCCCCCTTGGCTTCACAAAAGCTCAATGTACCTTCTCCATGCCAAGCTAGCAAACAAAAAAGTGTTCTACTTCTTTCCCTGGGAAAGACATTCCTGTCATGCATTGTAGTACTGCAAATTTCGTGCCATCGACACCAATGCTGGGCGGTTTAATTTTGTCATCTAGTCTGTAAACATCAAATCAAGACCATTTGATTCTTGAGACTGGCTGCTTCCATTTTCTGAAGTATATCACAAGCATTTTCTTTTCGCATTTTCCGCCCTTCAATCACTGCTTCAATTGAGTCTGCAATAAAGGCCCCTTGAGTGCCCATGTGGTCTATCAGCCACAATGAATTTATTGCCCTCTCGGCCTCGTTCAGGAAAGCCAGCCCAGACTGCAGGAAGTCATGCAAAACAAATTAGGTGACTGTAAGATGTAGATGCAACCTTCAGATCACTGACAATTCTATGGACAAATGGCTGTCAGAACTTTATCAAGGTCAACTTCAAAGATTAAAATTTGAACATGTGTGGTTATGATTAAAAGTATATTTTAATCACATGTGATATTGTGATGCCTCTACAAACCAAGAAAATGAAAAACAGCTGAGGTAGAATCAATGGACAACCACCAGTCCCCAGGTTTCTGATACAATGTGCTTTCATTAACCCAATTAGAGTGTATGATCGGGTTTACAAGTAATTATTCATGACTCTAGTGGCCAGTCTATTGATTTGTTTCATCATCTTAGAAGAACACCTAATAACAAAGGTAAAATAACTTGGCATGCTGGGAAAGTACAAATTACTGCCAGCTTTAATGCAACTTATGCCCATGGCCCACAATGAGTATAATCATGCAAAAAAAAAATTTGCTAGCTGATATCATGTAACAGCTAAAACAAATTCTAGCATAGCTAGGAATTTTTAAGACCTGGACTGCAGGCTGCAGCTGTAATATTCAATCATCCATACTGCCCCCACCAAACAAGCTTTACATATATGCAAATCAGTTAAAATATTGTGATTAGTTAAACATTCAGACACCACCATATGAGGCAGTATAACAGATCAGGTTTTCCTCTGTACTATATGCACATTTAATGTAGAGATTCCACATATGCCATAAAAAAGGTTTGGTATATAAGGCCATAGTGTACAAAATAGACATAAATCACCAAAGTTATCGCCTAGACCCTAGATAAATATATATGTCCACAAACAAATGCCCAAACATGGCTGGCTGAGAGAACATGTGACTATTTAGAGTAGGAACAAGGAAATTTAACACTCTGCAGCTCCACAAAACAGTTAAGTTCAAACGCAACAACTTTATATGACTATTTGCAGCATCAGAAATTCCACCTTCAACTAGGTTGTCATACATTACCAAAGAAGATGTGGTGATGACTGGAGCAGGATGGAAACTCTTACCCCCAAAGTGGTGGAGAACAATTGAAGCTGCAACTGTAACATTATGCAGTTCCACCACCATACTGAGGAATGTACACAAAGAAGTCACACATATCACACTCTTTTTGTGAGAGTCCTGTGCCCTATAGGATGAAATGAACACGAATGGAAGGATTTAGTTAGAATAAAGGGCACTGTTAGCTATGCTCTCATAATGTGTATTAATACTAACCTCAAACACAAAAGTTTTGTTCAATCTAGTAACTGAAATGTTATAATGAGCAATAAAACATCTTAATGTAAAATAAAAGGAGTATTGTGGTACAAGTAATGGTAACCATGAAATACATTATTGCGTTTATATCCTCTGTTTGCAAGAACATTCAAGTAATTTGTACAAGTCATGGGATCCTTTACTGAACTCATCTGCCCTGAGACATGGGATTGGTTTCTCCTTTGTTTACCTTTTCAGAGCAATGTTCTAATAGATTACATTTTCCACAAAACTAGTTCAAGATACTGTTAATTGGGATTTCAACACATTTCCATATTCCAGCATCAGGAAACTAGGATAGCATCATGCAATGGCCCCTAAATAGGATTTACATTACAGAACTCAAATAGCATCTCTAGCTAACATCTTAATTGTTTCTAGGAGTTCTACAATTAATGTCCTTTTTGTAAGAGAGATGCATTTTTCTCCAGAATTACACTTTGGCCAAGCTAATCAATTATTTGAATACTATGCTGACTTAAATAGATACCTGAGTGAAACATCAAAAGGAATGCTAATTTTAAGGCATTCGGTGTTTGCACACAATTTAAAATTGCCCAATGCAAATATGTGAGTAACATGGCAGCGAATTCAGTGAATGAATTGCGCTAATTTCCACCTCGGTCCACTAAACTAAGCCATATCTTGATTCATAATTTCCCCATTCAGATTGCATTCCAACGAACCTAAATTCGCCTCGGTACTGAATGACGAGAAACCCACTAGCCTCATTGCTTAAGGGGAACACGGTGCTTCGATGGAATGGGTGTGAGGCCACCGGCTTCGCGTCGTCGTCGGTGATCTCCAAGCCGCAGATGTCACACCCTCTCTTGTCCTGCAACAAAACACGCACAAACTCATGACATACATATTCAGCAAAACAAACGGAGGACAGCGGACTATTTTGGGGTTTGGTGAGGCCAGGGGCCTGCTCGAGCTCGAGGACAGGGCGGGCTAGCTTGCCTTGAGCTAGGCGCGGGCGAGGGCAAGGGAGGCGAAGTGGCTGGAGCGGAGGTGCGAGGTGGCGCCGCGGCTGCCGAAGGCGCTGACGTCGTGGCGGCCGACGACGACCACCTCCGCGACGCCGAACGCTGTCGCGCTCCGCGCCAGCGTCCCCATGTTGTGCCGCTTCGCCACGTTGTGGACCACCACGACGCTCTCGACCGCCGCCGCCATGGCCGCCGTTTTCGTCGCGCCTGCTCGATTCGCCGCCGCTGCATCTGGCTCGGGGCAAATGGTACGAGTTCCTGTGGAACGTCTCACTGATAAATGGACCTGGATCCTGGGACGAATCGAACGTTACGGGTGCGCCGCCTGAGGCTTGTTACAACCAAAATTTTTCATCCCATCACATGAGACTCCTGCATAGAGTGTTAAATATAAAAAAAAATAACTAATTACACAGATTACAATAAATCTAGAAGACGAATTTTTTAAACCTAATTAATCCATAATTTGACAATGTCATGCTACAGTAAATATGTGCTAATAACGAATTGATTAGGCTTAATAAATTCATCTTATGGTTTTCAGGCGAGTTATGTAATTAATTTTTTTATTAGTATCCGAACACCCTTTCCAACATCCCATAAAACATCCGACGTGACACTCTAAAATTTTTCACCTCAGAAACTAAACACCCCCTAAATCGAGAACATGCTCTGAGCATCTCCAACAAATCCCCAATACAACCCTTCATCCCCATAAAACAGAATTATTGGGGGAGATAGATCAATTTTCATGCTCCAACAGTGTCCCAATACCACTCCCAATTTTTGGTGGCCACAAAAAAACACCCATCTCCCCTCAAAAAATAAAGGGGCATTTGCAACCTCCCCCAATCCTCCAATCCTCTGTTCTTTTGGCGCAAACACACCCATTGGTGATTCTACACTTGGAAACAATGTCATGACATCTCTCTTTATATCTTGTTTATGATATATCCTTGTGTGAGTATGTTTAATTTCATTTTCTTATTATTGAACAAACTGTTATTGCATTTTCGATCTTTGGTCTTAAGTATGCGATAAAAAGACATCAACAACTTATTTTGACGTGAAAAATATCCATGGGTCAATTTGCTCCAACATGGTCCAGAATTTGTAATATGGGCCAAAATCATATATTGGGGATGAGATATTGGGGAACTACAAAAGCATCTCCTTCAATAATCCAAAAAGTAAATATTGGGCTACCCCAATACTAAGTTATTGGAGGAGTTTTATTGAGGAACTGGCGGAGATGCTCAGATTAAGGCCGGCCACAGCGTACAAGCGCTGCCCAGAAAAAAGCAGTGGCCATGTTGGAAAAGGGCATCACTCTAGCACAGCTACAGTGTAAGAATAAAACAAGCACCGCAGCCCACTGTGCCCTCTAAATAAAATAATCGCTGCATCCTCTCCTCTCTCCCAAACTTGGAGAGACGAAGTCCACTCCAGCGACCAAGATTCCTGACATTCGTACCAACAAAACAGTTCTTTATTGTGCAAGCACCGCATCAATTACTTTCACCGCTCCTCGTTTTCTTGGCTTCACTAAAAGTCAGCACTACCGGTTGCAGTGTTTGGAGCGGTTTCCAAACCTTCTCTCTCCCTTTTTAGCCTCACTCATGCAACACATTGCAGAAGGCCTAAGAGAAATGAAAACGTTTGCACACGGTCGTCCACCCTGTCCGGACACCTAGGCCTATCTAGCGTACAGGCCCAACAACACCTCTACGTCTCTTCCACCTCTGAAAATTTTTCCACTCCCTACTCACATCAGTGTCGAAGTGTCACCGTGCATACGCCCCACCCCACTCCACCCCCGCCGCACCCCCTTCCCCCACCACGTGCCCGTCCCCCATTGCGCCGTGCCCTTCCCTAACCGCACCGCACCCCATCACTGGCCGCGTCGTGCCCCATCTAAAGCGAGCGGACAAGGCTGGACAACTGCGGTCGAGCAACGGCGACGCTAGAGAAGTCGTGCCGACGAGCACGAGCCTAGGCAGCGAGCAGGCGCAGGATAATCGCAGGAGGAGTGACAGGCCAACGTCTCCCGGACCCAAGTTTGCTGGCTATAGCAGTTCGCCACTAAGTAGGCCGTGGCGCCGGCAACACCGTGTTTCAAGTGTTTGGTTTAGATGTTGCAAAAGTATATCTAAGATGTTGCATATGTTGCAATGATAATATACGCATGTTGCATGCGTATGTTTTCAAGTGTTTCAGGCGTCTTCAGACTTTTGTTTCAAGTGTTTCATCTGGATGTTGCAAAAGTAGATCTAAATGTTGCATATGTTGCAATGACAAAATACGCAAGTTGCAATCCTATGTTTCAAGTGTTTCAGGTGTTTCAGAAGTATGTTGCAAATGTTTTATCTGGATGTTTCAAAAGTAGATCTTGGTGTTGCATATGTTACAATAGCTATACATTGCATATTTCAAGTGTTTTATCTATCTTCATACGTATGTTGCAGATGTTTCATGTGGATATTTCAAAACTAGATCGGGTGTTGCATATGTTGTAATGGCGTCGGTGGCTGGCGGATGGTGGCCTGTCACAGGGCTTCGCCACCTACCTCGTGCCTTCCTCGCACGGCGTGCCTCACCCTCTCCTCTCCTCTCCCTCCCCTCCCCTCCCTTCCCTTCCCTCCATCTCCGGTCATAGTTCGAGCTCGGCCCACGAGCATGCGGAGTCACGGACGTTGGGTAGGCACAACAGCAGGCGCGGGGTAGGCTTGGTCGATGAGCGCGGAGTCGTGGACGTCTGGTAGGCGCAGCAGCAGGCACAGGGCCGGCGGGCAAATACAATAGGCACGAGCAGGCACAACAGCTTGTGCACGAGGCGGGACATGTGCGAACGTCCAGATGGGGGGCTAGCGTCCGGATGTCTGGGCACTAGCCATTCCGTAAGAGAAATGAACCGGGGACATGTTCTAGCAGATTGAGAAATCTCCATCCCCTCAATTCATGGGACACACTTGTGGTAAAAAAAACCTCTCTTCTTACCTTCTCTCCTTTCTCGTTGCTTCCTCTTCTCTCAGTAATGGACCATGCGAGGATGCCACTGTTCATGTTCATGAGTCAGACCAGTTTAGGTTTTTCGTGGGGGTTGAGCTCTTCCCCAACCGTGATGCAGCAGTCTGGTATCATTTCATTGAGTGGTATTTTCTCCGTGTCTTTTTCGGTTCGACACGAGACTTGCACTCTAGCTCTTTTTTTCTTTTATTTTCGGCAGCTGGTTCATTGCTCTTGTAGGATAAGGAGGCCGTCTAAAGGAGGGTGAATAGCCACTTCTAAAACTCTTTGTGAAACTTAACCATTAAAGATTAAAAATTGAAACTTATGGCCAAGTCATAACTATACAAACGAGCACTAAGAAAGCAACCACCCTAAAACAAGTTAAAGGTTTATAAACTAAGGGCGACAAGCAAGCAAGAGCACTCCTATATAATTCTAGTTGCAAAGCAACAAGGCAAGATAAGTAGAATCGAGGAACTAAATAAGGGCACTAGCAAGAACAACTACACAAGATAAGCATGCTAGTGAATAACAGTTAGTAGCTCTACTCAAAGTGAAGATAAACACAATGAATAAAAAAATTAGAGTGAGCAAACCACATGCGAAGGATGCGACGATTTATCCCGTGGTTTGGTGACTTACAAGTCACCTACTCCACTTTGAGGCAAGCCTTTTAATCACCTCTCCTCTACAAGCTCAATATCTCCAAAGATCAGCTCCGATGTGAACGCTTCTGTATGAACAGACTGATCCCAAGGTGCTCTCCAAGCCTCGATATCCAAAGAGTTGCTCTTTGCCCTTCTTTAGTGAGGACAAGCATAAGGGCCCCCTCACAAATCACCTCCAAGGCTAGCACACAACCTCCACATGGTGCTTCCACGGACCCACAACCACCAAGTCACCTAGGAAACGACAATCTCCAAGAGTAACAAGCAAACTTGCTTGCAAATCGATTTCTGGTGCCACTCAATGTAACCTCTCAAAGCAAATGCACTTGGATCACTGTAATCTCACCAATGATGCAATCTCTACTTAGCATATGTGAGTGGAGGGCTAACTTGGGCTCTTCTATGTGTAGATATCAGCCATGAGGTACAAGAGGCATGTCTTGCCTCACCACACACTCTATTTATAAGCCCACTAGCCAAATTAGTCGTTTTGCACTTAATGTGTTGGCTACGACACAACCCGAAAGCTCGGGTGGTAGCACCGTAGAGCTTCCAACAGCTAGTTTAACCTAGCTGGTCAACTGCCCTAAACTCTGGTGAGCCCTTCTAATGTGCCACCAGACTTTTCTCATGTGCCTCTAACTACATCGCATGCCCAAACATCCTCTCTAGAGCCAAACTCCAGTGATCACTCCGGGGTTACCATTGGAGGATTCTGGTGCCAAAAACCATATATGCCAAACCATTTTTTTCCCATCATAACCTTCCAGTGATCGGCATTGGAGAGTCCCGACGACTATGTTTAAAAGTCTTGCATGTTGGCTCACTTCGCCGATCGCCACCATGTGTCCACGATATTCTCGGATGACCACACTCCGATGAGCACCGAAAGAATATGTGCTCTCTTTTAAAAGAACTGAGCTGTTGTGCAACCTTAACTCTGGTGGTCCTTTAGTGACCATAGAAGGTTTTCCGGTGAGTGCAAAAGCACTCCACTAAAAGCTCCTCTCAAACCTTTTTCAATTGAGCTAACTCCACTAAGTGTCCCACAGAACAACAACAGTTTTAGCAGTAAGTTAGCATTTTCAAAACACTTTTCAAAGATTTTCACTTTGCATCTCATCATGCCACTCGATATAAAATGCAACACCATGTTAGACCTCACAAGTGGCACTAGATAATAACCAATATGCAAAACACATTTGAACCTCTCAATAGTACCACTATCTAGAGTAAACTCAGCCATCTTAAATTTCTCTACATACCTCATGACTAGCGAAATGAAATGCCTTATATTTTATACCTTTGCCTTGTGCAGATCCGTTCAAACTCCGAATCAATGCTCACAAGCAAACACTCTCCATAACATCTGTTGGTAAAAGAAACTTTGCTAACAATGATAAAAAATTTTTATCTAGTTGATAGAGCTCTCTTGATATTCATCTAGTCTTATATAAGCTTGGGCATACAGAAATATAAACAGAAAGGAGAGGATAGATGATTGGCTCGTAATATAAAAAAGATAAAGATATAGAAATAGTCACAATACATTAAAAATAACAAAAAGAGAGTGATGGACAAATGAATCGAAGTTTTTATGTTTGGTTTGGAAGGGATCAGAAAATTTATAAACTTAATAGCAATATAATATACTTTGATGAAGAGATTTATCAGATAATAAATAATAAAGGATCTTAAGTATTATGCAAAAATTTAGAAGAATTGCATAGGGGCCCCTTGAACAACTCAAAAATTTAGATGTTCTACGATATACTTTTGACCGTTCACGCGCTATGTCACTACGCATGAAATGTTTTGTTCATTAATTTTATATTTTTGCTTATTTTTATTTTTCTTATTATTTTATTTTTATTTCATATCATTATTTCTTTCATATTTTTATTTTATTCCTTTTGATACATTTCATGTCTCTTTTTCTTTTCCTTTTTTTTGTTATTGTTATGTGTTTTCTCTTGTTAATGTCTTTGGTGTGTATCAAAACCAAGCAAAGCACAGCAACCCCTCTTTCTTTGTGGCGAGAGACTCTCTTAATCTTTGCTCCTTTTTCCCTTTGGGCTTTGCAAGCCTTGTAAAATATGCATACCCTTTTTCTCTATATATATAAAAAATTCAAAAAAAGAATCTGTTCCTATATATTTCATAGCACTCTTTCTTGTATCCATGATCTTGTAGTGATGTTTACTTGAATGATTTTTTGTAGCATAATAAGATTATTCTCATACTATTCATGGGGTGTATTGTTAATTACCGTTATACATAATATTTTTTTTAGATATTCCATGATGTATTCTGGATTTTCCTGAAGTATTCATGTTCCAAACATGATGTATTTTTCAGTTTTCCTATAATACCGGTGAGATGTTCTATAGTTTATCTTTAGGTGTTCGTATACTATGCATGGGATTATAGGATGTTCAATAATGTATGTTTTAATTGTTCACTCGATACCTATGAGGTGACCTCTAGTATATTTGTAAGTCGTTTTTCTGATATCCATGGGATCTTCGATGGTATAATTTTCGGTACGAATGAAATGTTTTAAAATTTTTATTATTGGACACGAATATTATGAAATACCGTTTACATGAACCTAATTTTATTCTTCTAATAGGGAAAATTATTGTCCTGAATCTAGAACATATTTCTAGTGAAGGCGGAACATTGTTTCCTCATCCTGGAACATTGCTTTGCTTAATAAAAAATTTGACCTTCATAAAGCAAATGTTCATTAACGAAATATTATCTAAATATATCTAGATGGGGTCTTGTTTTGTAAGATTTATGATAAGAAACACAATAGTGTAATCAAAATTTAATTTGATGCCAAATTTGTAAATTATGGATTTTAAATTTCGTCTAAAACCATGGCATCTAATTTGTTTTCTTCTAAAATCTTCGCACGTGAATAACAAAGAAGGCCAGTAAAGCACGTAGAAATATTATGTGGAGCAGTGGAGGTGTCATGGTCAGCATGGGTCCTTAGCGGTGACAGCCCAAAACAAAAAATAATCCTTATCCTCTGTTTCTTCAAGTGGTCTTGATTTGCTCAGTGTGCTTGCATCAGAATTCAGAAGAAGGGCTTATCCTCTGTTTCTTCAGGTGGTCTTGATTTGCTCAGTGTGCTTGCATCAGAATTCAGAAGAAGGGATCACCGCTGCCTTTTAACAAGGTAACGTAGCTAAGCCCACCAGGGACCGTGGGTGCATACAGCATACTGCATAGAAGATGAGTTATTTTACACCAGGGACCCTGCCATCATCAGTGATTCTATGCGCGCGATTGGCAGTTGTTTTGACTTATTTTACACCGTTTCGACAAGTTCAGTCACTAAGATGGGTTACCAAGCTTTCTTTTTTACCCTTTCAAAAAAAACTATTATCTTTTGCATCGACATTGTATTACAAGCTATAGAAGAACCAACTGTGTAACTTATGTACATATACATGGTTTCAGGATGAAGCCTTGCAGCTCATGCTACGAAGTAGGAACCATGGCGGTGACTCTGCAGTCTATGCTCACCCTTGTGCTGCTGGTGGGCTGATTCCTCATCACTTGTTGGAAATGGAAAGTACGGTGATCGTGAAGCACTGTTGGTATTCAAAGAGGCGCTGTCAGATGACTCAGGCTCGCTAAGATCATGGAGCGACAGCAGCTTCGACTTCTGCCGTTGGCTCGGCGTGACATGCAGCCGCCGGCATTCGGGCAGCGTGGTTTCTCTGATGCTGAGGTACTGCAACCTGGGAGGCACCATCTCTCCTGTCATCGGCAACCTCACCTTCCTTTGGACGGTCGATCTCCTCGGTAACATGCTGTCAGGGGACATACGCCGCACACCATCGGCCGGCTACGTCGTCTGCGCTTCCTTGAATTGGCGTACAACTCTCTTGCTGGTGAGATTCCTGTGGATCTGGCCAACTGTTCCAACCTTGTGTACCTGAGCGTAGAGGTCAATGAGCTTCATGGGGGAATCCCTAGTGGTCTGGGCTTGCTATCTCAGCTGCAAGTCCTCTACGTTGCTGAGAATAATCTCGTAGGACGCATACCGCCATCACTTGGTAACCTCTCTGTACTTGAAGAACTAGTACTCTTTCAGAACAAGCTGGAAGGAGAAATCCCAGAGGGTCTTTACCGTTTGAGATATCTCCGACGCATCCAAGTCGGAAGGAATAGCCTCTCACTCTCTCAGGCACAATTCCACCTCTCTTCTTCAACATATCGTCTCTCCGATATTTTGGTTTCGCTTCAAATAAGCTGCATGGCAGACTGCCACCAGATGCAGGCAGGCACCTGCCAGAACTTGAAGTGCTCCTTTTGGGTGGTATTGGGAACAAATTTTCTGGAACTCTCCCTGCTTCCCTCTCTAATGCCACTAAAATACAAGAGCTGGGTCTAACTAATAACAACTTCGAAGGAAGGGGTACCTCCTGAGATAGGGAAGCTCTGCCCAGTGAGTGTTCAAATGAGTAGTAACATGCTACAAGCTGAGGATGATGCAGACTGGGAGTTCCTTAGATATTTCACCAACTGCACCCGTCTTAAGGTTTTAGACATTGGTAATAACACTCTGGGAGGAGTCCTTCCAAGTTTTGTAGCTAATTTCACAGGGCCAATACAGTGGCTACTCATGGGAATGAACCGGATGTCTGGGGTAATCCCTCCGGGTATCGGAAACCTCATCAGCCTTGACTCCTTGAGGACCTAGAATTCGCTGGAAATAATCTGCATGGTGTTATACCTGAGGACATTGGAAGACTTCAGAACCTGAATTTTTTCACGCTGGAAGCGAATCTCCTATCAGGAGGTATACCACCCTCCTTTGGCAACCTCACAGAACTGCTCACCCTTATATTATCAAACAATGAGCTCAATGGTTCCATTCCTGCGAACCTTGGGAGCTTGCATAGGTTAACATCCATGACATTGGAGCCTCTTAACCGCTATGGTCGTCGAGTCACTTAGCGAACCCTTAAACACCGAGCCGAAACTGCCGGGCCCCAACTTCTCTGAAAAATTCTTGGTTGCATACTGCAGATCAGCGTATCGAAATGCGATGATCCCGATGCCACCCTGAACATCATCGCCATACTGCTCCTTCTTCTCATCACCAGTAACATCAGTAGAAAGATGAGACCCAAAGTGGCAGTGGTTGCACGTGATTAGGGACCACAATGGTCGAGCTGCTATGGCAGCGCCACCGCAGCGGGTAGCGCCGCCGGAGAGCTGAGCTAGGCCCCTCCCGCCGGTGGCCACCCTGGCCCCGCCGTCCACCCCTCCTCACCGCCGGTGGCCCTACGGCCCCGCCGTCCACCTCCTAAGCGCCGGCAGCCGCCATGGCTCCGCCGTCCACCGAACCTGGCTCGTGTTAAAAAATAGGATTGGTACCTCTGTATGAAAACCGTAGATCCGCCTTGGACAATAGCGTCGTGACCTCGCCGTCAACGGTGTCGAGGCAGCTCCGGCTCCGTGGCGAGGTGCTCTGGTGATCCAGAGGGGGCCGGTGTAGACCTCGTTGGGGCGACGGCGGTGGTGAGGCACATCCCGTCGCTTACAGCACCACCTTAGATCGGTTTTAGGGTTACTATAGGTGGGAGTGGCGGCTCACGGCGAACCTCGTTCCTCGAGCCACTGGCCCCCCACCTCTCTCTTATAGTGTGCTGCGCGACGGGGGCCCACCAACCCGTTGAACGGCTGGATACCCCCGATCAGGGTACGATCAAGGCCCTGACTCGATCGTTGGACCGAGTCAGGAGGAGATCAACTAACATTCTCCCCCTTGATCTCATTTTATACTTTAACTTTAAACTTTGACTTTGATTGCTTTCACTTTTATTTGTTCCATCACAAATCAGTGTATAGAGCATGCCTCATCGTCACGGTCAGTCGCCGATAGATTTAACAGCTACAATACACATCTCTGATCTGAAACAGATTCTTCAACTTTGGGCCCTTTATTGTCCGGAAATCATAGGCTATACCATAAAACCCATGTCGACTGTGTGTTCTCTTAACACACTGGGCGGTAAGCCTTTGGTAAGCGGATCCGCAAGTACTTGCTTGTAACCTTTACGTTCAATACCCTTAGTATGATTCCGGACTTTCTCCTTAACAACGTATAACTTTAATGTCAATGTGTTTGGCAGCACACTTGACTCGTTGTCATAGGAGCAAAACTACTTAAATGGTTATTGCTGTTGATAACCATTATCAATTCCGGGTATAAGTTCCTTAACCATTTTGCCTGTTCCTCAGCCTCATATCATGCTATATTATAACTTTACATCACTGATGATACTAGAATTGTTTCTTTTGGAGCTTTTCCACAATAAAACTCCAACTGCGAGTGTTAGCTACTATGTGGGTTTCACTAAACATCTCGCCAAAAATTAACATTTGTACCCACAACTACTTGAGAGTACTTGTTCTTTCTTTCTTAGCATGAGGCCGATATTTTAACTCCATTCCAGTGATCTATATCTGGACTGGACTTTTGCCAAAACAACCCGGATACGTGAACTGTGTCAGGGTAAGATCTTATCTTTGTGCTCATTAAGCTTCCAACAGCTGAAGCATATAGGACGTCCATCTATAACAATCTTACATTGCTTTTGGAACATTAAAATTCTCAAAACTATTACCCTGACCATTAGAACAGGCATAGGTTTACCCGCATAGGTACTTTATTTCTTTAGAAACTTTTCTTAGCATGCCTATGCGATAGTCATAATACCCCTTTTCTTCTATCTCGATGAATTTCAATTCTTTTAACGAGATACATTTCACCGAGAATTTTCTCATTGAAGCTTGAGAACAAGAACTTCTTCTCATGCAGTAGATTGACATCACTATTAACCATTAAGGTGTCAACCACACAAGATTAGGAAATGAATTTCTCTTTCTATAACTTTGTACATACGCAATTGTCCTCTCATTATCTTTAACCCAAAATTTTTAATTGACTCTTCAACTTTAAATGCCACTGTCTAGAGATTTGCTCCAGTCCATAAGAGATTTCTACAGGTGGCATCCCTTATATTCTTTCTTTTCATGACAAAACCTCTGGGTTGTGCCACGTAATCATTTTTCATACAATTTCCATTGGAAATGTTGTCTTTACTTTCATCTGATGTAACTCAGATCTTGATGTGCCACTAGCACTCATTGTAATCTATTCATTCGCTTCGCGCAAAACTTTTGATTCAAGTTGCGCTCCACATCTTTACATATTTCCTTTGGAGTCACATTTTGTCTTGTAGACCCATTATAGCCTACTGTTTTGGCTCCTTAGAAATTTATTCTAGATCCCAAAATGTTATTGGTATTATCAATTTCATTTCATCTTTCTTTGCTTCTTGCCACTTGGACGAGTGAACGCCACTCATGGCTTCTTTAAATTAGGTGGGATTACCCTCCATTTGAATTTCACTAATATAGACTTTATAATCATCAGAAATATCTGATTTTCTTATTCTTTGAGACTTTCTGGGGCCTTAGCTACTAGCATTTCTTGACCTTTATTGCCAAAAGACAATTAATTCTATAAGGTCCTGTGTAACAAGATCCTTGTTTACATTATTCATCCTCCTTGCAGAGTCAGGTTTCTTTGTACCATGCTCCCCCAGATTGTTCCATCTTTAATTTTCTTATTTTGGGTTCAATCTGTTAAAACTCATATGGTGTATTTAGCATCTATGGTGCATTTAGCACCACCTTTAAAACTCTGAACATGTCCAGTATAAATACTGGCTGACTATGCTTTCTTTCTGTTGGAACTTTAAAAGATCCATGAATTTAGCTATATCTTTACTTTAGGGGTATCGATATTATGACCGTCTTACTCCCCCGACGATCACATTCATCTTTTATAGATCACTTTAGTATGCATCGCATTGTCTGAATTATGGGGAAGTGTCTTTCTTAATTGTCTCACCTTTCTCCCCCTCGAAATGTGGTATGAACTTTTCTACCACAATTTCGAAAACTATCCAGAACTCTTGTGAATGAGGAAAACTTTGATTACTTTCTTCATCCACATGATTACATCATGCAGATGAAATTATTTCTTAATTCGTTGGAAGTACTTTTTCCTCATTTCACTTCAAAAACTCAACAGAGTCTTTTATCATTAATACTTTCGTAAGTCACGCTTGCATGTCATTCTTATCTTGAGGTTTGTCTGTAACTTTCTGTTCTCCTTAAACTTATACTAGGATAGCATAAGAGCTACCCTAATCTTTCTCCCTGTGCGGGATACACTCAAAGCACATGAGTCATCACAACTTTCTCCCGCCATGCAGGATAAATACTATGTCAAATTTCTCCTGCCATACAGGATTTATTAACATAAGTACTATGCCAACTTTACCCCGCCATGCGGGTATTTTCTCAAACTTTTCCCGTCATGCGGGTACTATCACAAACTTTTTCCCGCCATGCGAGATAATTTTCTTGAAGGGACATAAATACCAATATTGTCTCATATTCAAACAACAAATTTAGAAATAAATCCAAATATTCTTTAACACACATGCTTAATCCGACGTTGGTCAAATTAAACATGCATGTCACTTATTACATTTCAAAACATGATGATTAAGACTAAAATTATATCACTTATTATTATTATTATTATTTTAAAGAGTACATAAAGACATCTTTTAAACTAAGCTCTTATTGTTCTGTTTCTTTGCTTGGATCAATATCCTAGAATTCTTTTCTTCTGAAGTCATTCTTTAAAGAGACCGCAGTCCCTTACATAATGGTCTTCTTTTTGCAAAAAATACACTTTTCATCTTCTGAGTCACAAGTACCCAACTCATTTCCTTTTCACCCTTCAAGAATAAAGGCATGAAGTTCTCTGTCTAAAACATTAATCAATAATCAACAATAATAAACATGAAAATAACCCTACATTGGTCTGGTTAAAGACATGCACATTAAACTTTTAAAACTTTAAGTTCTATTCTATATCACCGTTGGGCAGAAATAGAACAAAACCATCAATCTTATACATCAATTCCACATCACCGTTGGGCAGAAATGAAATTAACATATGAAAACTCAATCATCATCATCATTGCAGCGGAAACATGAAAATACATTACATTCTGCTCGCTCTGGAGCATCTATTGTCTCTTATCTATTCTCTGAAAATTGATCACTTTGATGCAAAATTCATCAGAGATTTAAACTTTAAACATAAAACTCATAGAATTATAATATTGTTATCATCAACGTTGGTCAGAAAATAACAATATCATAATAATCTTTAAACATAAACTCATAAATAAACTCATAATATTGTTATCATCGACGTTGGTCAGAAAATAACAATATTATAATTTATCTTAACAATAAACGGACTATTCCTCCAATTAAAGTTTTACTGTTGGTTCCAACTTTAACTGGAGGATTAACTTTTCATCATTTACTGAATGAGTATAACTGCTCTTCAAATTAAATCCTCCCGTTGGTTTGGATCTAATGAGAAGACAATGAACTTTAACTTTGCAGCGGAAAACATGAATCAACAATAATTATCTACTTTTCAGAAGCATTCTTTATTGATCAATTCTCTAAACAACAGGCACATTGGTGCAAAATGTATAGAGATCAAAACTTTGTACAAATTTCATCAAAATATCATTTAAATATGCTTCTGAAAAAAGATAAAACTAAATTCAAAAAACATCCTTGCGTACCTGGCCATTTCGGCCTGAAAACCCAGCTCACAACACTGCCAGTAAGGTGCTCGGCCCGGCCCAAAACGCGTGCAACCGCTTTCGGTCAGCACAAACGATCCGGCCCACTTGCGCAGGCCTGCGGCCCATGCCGCGCTCGCGCTTTGGCCCAGCAGTAGCCGCTCGGCTTGGCCCAGCAAGCGCAGAGGCTCCCCCCCCGCGCCCAGGCCGTAACCTGGGCCTGGGCCGGGAAAGCAGCCCAGCGCCTTCGCCCGCCTGGGCTCAAAGTTGGCCCGAGTGTTCGTAGCCGTCGATCAGGATCCGACGGTCGTCCATTGATCTCGCGTGATCAAAACCGCGGCTGTTGACCGGCTCCCAAAACCCTAGCCTCATTTCATCTCTCTGTCTTTCCTCTCTCGTCCAGAGGCGACTACCGGCCCGACGGCCCCGGCGAGGAGAGAAGCCCGCAGCGGCACAGCCGCCCATGGCAGCCGGAGGAAAGAGCTCGCAGCGCCGCCGCGGGGCCCTTCGCCGGCGAGCGCGTTCCCCGCGAGGGATAGCGCGCCGCCGCCGAACGGTTTCGCGACGGTGCCCTTTGCCCCGAACTCGTGCGCACGCGGTGGTCGCTCCTTTGCTCTACGGCGGCTCTCCCGCGCGGCGTCCATGTGACGGCCGACGGTGGTGACGGGTAAGATATCCCTTTCCTCTCCGTCCTCATCTTTAGGGTTAGGGTTTGGATCTTCCCCTTCGGATTTAGGGTTCGGCATCCGACCTTTCCCTTTTCCCCTTTCTGTGATTTGGATTTCTCTGTTTTCCGAACCAAAGGTGGGGATTAGGGTTAGGGTTAGTGTGCCGACCCCTGTTCTTTTCTTTCCTTCCTTACTTTCTTTGATTTCCTCTCTTTTGGATTCAAGATCGAGATGGGGATCATTCTAGGTACTGTTTCTCTTCCCCGTTGAAGGCTTTTACGGGTTTAGGGTTCGTGAACCCCTTCTGTGATCCGAATGGATCTTTTCTGTTCTTGCCGTGCGCCGGTGCAGAAACAGCGGTGCTATCATCTTTTCCCCTTCGCGCGGTGGCGGAGGTTTTTCTTTCTTCTTTTACCCGGTTAGGGTTAGGGATACAGAGGCAACCTTGGCTCCGATGCCATTGTTAAAAAATAGGATTGGTACCTCTGTATGAAAACCGTAGATCCGCCTTGGACAATAGCGTCGTGACCTCGCCGTCAACGGTGTCGAGGCAGCTCCGGCTCCGTGGCGAGGTGCTCTGGTGATCCAGAGGGGGCCGGTGTAGACCTCGTTGGGGCGACGGTGGTGGTGAGGCACATCCCGTCGCTTACAGCACCACCTTAGATCGGTTTTAGGGTTACTATAGGTGGGAGTGGCGGCTCACGGCGAACCTCGTTCCTCGAGCCACTGGCCCCCCACCTCTCTCTTATAGTGTGCTGCGCGACGGGGGCCCACCAACCCGTTGAACGGCTGGATACCCCCGATCAGGGTACGATCAAGGCCCTGACTCGGTCGTTGGACCGAGTCAGGAGGAGATCAACTAACAGCTCGTGCTCCCGCCTTTCCTGGGCAGACGAGGTTGAGGCCGTGGAAGCCTCCCCTTCTGCGACCAGAGCCATTCCATTCGAGCTCCCACCGCTTGCCGCCGCGGCGCACGCTGCATTGGTGCTTCAGGCGAGCTGCCTCGACCCCGACGCTGAGCCGTTCATCGGCTTTCCGGGTGGTTCGGAGGCACGCCTGCACCTGTCGGACTCCGAGGGCTCCTTCAGCGTATCCGAGCATTCCCTCTCTGCGTGTGGCAAGGTGCCTGCGCGCCCGCGGAGGCTGCGCCGCCGCCGCCGCCGCCTACCGCGTGGGGTTATTGGCGCTGAGCAGCGCCCTTCCTCCCCGCCGCCACAGCGCTGCCTGGCATCCATCGTCGTCCACCCACCACGGATGTCTGTTGAGCCTGACGCCGATGGCTTCCGGGCCGTAGAGAGCCGCAGATGTTGGCGTCGTGCCCCCGCGCACCGCCGGCCAGTCCCTGCTGACCTGGTCGGGAAATGCTTCAACTGCTTCGCCGGCGACCACATCAAGGCAGATTGCGCCCAGCCACCCAAGTGCTTCAACTGCATGACTGAGATCGCTGGCCCGGAGGCTGTTGACGACCCAGTGACGAGCGCGAGCTCTTCGTGGCGGCATGGTGCGCCCACCCTGACCTCGTCCCGGACGAGGTCATCATCGCGATCCCGGAACCTGACGAGGAGCACGATGGTGGCTCGCCGCTTTACCTGCGGCTGTGGGAGGTCAACCATGACGAGGTACCGGCGTTGAGGTATCTTGTCCGCCTACGCCTCATTGAGTTCCAAGACTGGCATACTCCACCACCGTCGTCCGATGAGGATTATGGTGGCCACGGCAACGATGACAACGACAGTGGAGACAGCAATTACAATGGTTATTGGCCTGGCTTCACCAACTCCGGCGGCGGCGGGCGCCGGCCAAGGACGACGCGGTTTGGGTCCTCCAATGATCCGAGGCTGGGACCGGGGTCCGGCCCCGCATGTCAGCAACGACAACGGTCGGCTACCATCCGCGTGGGAGAGTTCTCCTGCCCTGTCCTGTCCAGTGGCGCCATACCCTGCACCCTGGACAGCAGCAGGATCCCCGCGAAGCGAAGGGTGCACTACGTGTCGAGCCGCAGCTGGACTCACTACAGGAAACGCCAACGTTGCTGAGGGTCAAATACTTTGCCGAGTGCCTTTTATCGGACACTCGGCAAAGACATTCTATGCCGAGGGTCGCACACGGCAAAGAAAGACACTCGGCATAGATATCTTTGCCGAGTGCCAGCCTGGCACTCGACAAAGAAGCCCTATGCCGAGGGCTAGGCCCTCGACAAAGCAAGGCTCTCGGCAAAGACGCTGTCCCCTAACGGTTTGCACCCTACCATGACTCTTTGCCGAGTGCCAACTGTTAGGCACTCGGCAAAGATTTTTTTCCCATTTTTTGTAATTTCTTTGCCGAGTGCCCCCTGCCCTGGCACTCGGCAAAGGACCTCTTTGCCGAGTGCCATCCCTGGCACTCGGCAAAGAATTTTAACTTTTTTTTTTCTTTTTGCTACTAGATTTTTTGTGGAGCATTGCTACAGTACTAGGAGCTACATTTTTAATTTTAGTACATTTTTGATACATTTAGCTATATTTAGCTAATTTGTTTCATTTACTTGAATTTTTTTGGAAAAAGCAAATTTGAGCTACAGGTGCATAAAATAATGGAACTTACCAATTCAAAAAATGATATTCAAACTTTTGAGTGTATTTTGACGCCGTATCCATGGACAGACGCGAAAATTCAAACATCTTGTGCACGAAACATAGCGACCAACTTGCATGCGATTTGATTTTAAATTATATAAAATACAAATGAAACCCGAAAATCACGAAACTTGATGAGATGTCGTGACATTGCATGTGGAGGATGTGATAAAAAATTGAGAAGATTTCGAGCAAGTGGTGACGCACGATGCTTGAAACCCAGACATCTCCATATGTGACCACATGTGATCACATGCGGAGATGTCTGCGTTTCAAGCATCATGCGTCACCACTTGCTCGAAACATTCTCAAATTTTTATCAGAGCCTCCACATGCGATGTCACGACATCTCGATAAGTTTCGTGAATTTCGGACTTCGTTTGCATTTTATATAATTTAAAAATATATCGCACGCAAGTTGGTCACCATGTTTCTTGAACAAGATGTTTAAAATTTCGATTGAGTTCCTAGATACGGCCTCAAAAGACACTCAACACCATAAATATCATTTTTGAAATCCCTAAATTCTATTATTCTATGCACCTGCAGTTTAAAATTCTTTTTTCCAAAAAATTCAATTCAAAGAAATAAATTAACTAAATATAGTAAAAAGCAACAAAAATATACTAAATTTGAAAATTAAGCTTATAATACTGTATCAAGGCACCACAAAAAATTTGGGCGTAAAAAGAAAAAAAAAATAAAATTCTTTGCCGAGTGTCTATAATGACACTCGGCAAAGAGGTGATTTGCCGAGTGCCAAGTATAGGACACTCGGCAAAGAAATTGCACAAAAAAAAACTTAAAAAAAAAGAAAAAGTGCTATGCCGAGAGCCAGATCCGAGGCCCTCGGCAAAGAAATTCAAAAAAAAAGAAAAAGTGCTATGCCGAGAGCCAGATCCGAGACCCTCGGCAAAGAAATTTAAAAAAAACAAACACATGCACACAGAAATTCAAAAAAAAACGTTGCCGAGCGCTGGATCTTGCGCAAAGGCGAGCAGGCACACAAATATGCCACACACCGGCACACACGCCACGCACACAGTCAACACACACAAGACACACGCACGCACGCACACAAGACACACGCACGGCCGCCGGCTCCCTGCCCGCCGGCAGCCCGCCTGCCGCCTCCGGCCACCTCCCCGCCCGCGCCGCCGTGAGGTCGGAGCGACCGGCTGCCCGCCGCCTCCGGCCACCTCCCCGCCCGCCGCCTCCGGCCACCACCCCGCCCGCGCCCGCCTTCCCCGGCGGCGCGGCCGGCTGCCCCGGCCGCCTGGCGACGCCGGCGCCCAGCCACCGCCTCCGGCGCTCCCTCGTGCTGCGCGGCCTTCCCCGGCGGCGCGGCCGGCTGCCCCGGCGCCCGGCAACGCCGGCGCCCAGCCACCGCTCGTCGACGTGCTCGCCCCCCGCTTCGACATAGTTGCGCGTTGCCAGGTGAGGGGTCTTTATTGTGCTAATCCATGCCTAGAGGAGTCGAGTGGTCAAAATTTGGTCGTTCACGAAGCCAATCGTTGGAATTTGTCGCTATTTTTGTGGATTAGGCTTGATGATGATTGCTGAAAGATGATGGGTTTCTAAATCTTCTCAATGTTGGCTGCACCTTTGGTTTCTTACAGGAGTGTTAGGATGTTTGGTCTTGACTGATAAACACTTGGTATATGACTAAAAGATATGCACCTGTGATAATTTCCTTTGTACCATGCTAGAATGTTCATACATAGCTAGAATGTAGTTTATGGTTCAAGTGGATAGATTAGTTAACTCAGGCAAGATAATGTTCTTTTTATTTGGTCACATAAGAATTTGTCCTGTGTGGTTGGTTATATTATGGAGAGACTTATATAAAATGCAAAGCTTCTATGTTATGTTAAGCAAAAACTTGTGAGTTGCTGGAATATTAGGAATGTTTGAAGGGATAAAAAAGAAAATGAGAGCTACACTCAAAGTCTGTAAGAGTTGATTCTACGCAACTGCTGAACTTCTTGTAATGCTCATAGAGCCCACCATCCAAGGCAACTACAGTCCTTGGCATTTTACTGCCACTGCTTTGTGCTTTGTCCCGGCCTATCTACTGCTTTGGCATTTTACAGGCAGTTCCCATCTAGACAGCCCACCATCCACTGCTTTGGCATTTTACAGGCAGTTCCCATCTAGACAGCCGAGAGATATAGCAAAAGGTGCCCCTTGGGCAAGAAAACTAGACAATTTTTTTGACTCAACACAGAGCCAACAATCCGAACCATATCACAAAAGACCAAGGAACCGTTCTGGCAGCTATTATCAGTGAAGAAAACCACTTCAGTACTTGTTGTTGTCGCCATCTTTATCATTCAGGAGCAACTGCCCTTCCTTTCCTAGCTCCTTGCCCAACAGATTGACTGCAATCTGCAACATTGTTCAAATGATCTAGGCACATTAGTGGCACCAATACATTGCAACAATTGTCTGCACAGCCTTAGTTGTGCTGCAGTGAAATAGAAGATGAGATGGAGTTTCACTGTGGTTACAGAAATAACAAGTTGGGTCACCAGTCCACTTTTTCCTTACCATGTTATCACCGGTGGAGATGCTCTTATAAAAGTCAAAATCATACAGGACGCGGCTGTGTCCAAACCTTACCCAATGGTTTCCTGGTAGGCGGTAAATCAGCGATTTTCGTGAGCACCACCTGTCGCTGTGGGTCATTCTGAATTCTGATGGGCCAGCTTTCATCCAGCTGAGCAATTTTGTCACTCGCAAGGAGAAAGGACAGGAGGAAACATGTTTTCTGGAGGACCATTAGATGATTACTACTAGGACCATTAGATGTAACTAGTTTCTGTCCTTACCTCACATCATATTCGTATTCATGTTAGAGATATTCACCCAGCCAGCTGGAGAAAAACACTAACCAAGTGCCCCTGCCCCCGCGCACAGCCTCCTGCGTACAAGTGCGCCGCCTCCTGCGCAGGGATGCGCCACAGGTGGCGGCCATCTCCCGTGATGCAGGGGATGCAGATGAGAGGTTGATTCGATTCAGCTGCAAAGCAAGCTGTCTACTCTACTTCTGCATGTACATCCCCTTCCCCATTCTTGATCTATTCTATTTCTGCAGTTCTTAATTTTGTTTGTTCCCCACTTCCCCTTCTTCATTAGTGTTGCCCATGCTTCATTGCTTGCATGCAGTAGATGGCCTCTCCAAATTTGGTAGTGCTGCTGCTGCACAAGCGGAGTGCTAGTGCTAATGCTAGCATAGTATCTGTGAGTTCTGGGTTTTGGTTAGGATCTCCTGTGAAACAAGAAACCTACAAGTTTTAGACTTTCACAATTTTAATTTGTATTATTATTTATTTATTAAAAAATAGTAAAACGTATCCGCGTATCCTGTTTTCTCGAAAATTGCCGTATCCGTATCCTTCCGATACCGATACACGTATCCGTATCCGTGCTGCATAGCCTATTTAAGTTGTGTACACATGTACATGTAAAAGGACACAATATTTGCAAGCAGGTTTTGGAAACGTTACCGTGCAGGGGAGATGCTGCCGAAACTACTATTGGACACTAATCTCTTTGCTTTTTATGCAGTAGAGGGACCTGTCCGAGCCGAGCCGAGGAGTACCTAGGCGACCCCGGTCGTCTTCGTCGCTGTGCAGGTCTCCCGGCACCGTGTCGCTTCGCCACTGCACCGGCTCGCCACGGCCCCGCTAGCCTGACTCCACCGCCACCCTCGGTATTACCCCTCTTTCCGTCTTATGATCGTAGGTCACGTAACCCAGTTAGGCGTCTCCCGTTCGAAAGAGATACGGTTGGAGGTGTGCAGACCTTTGCATATCTGTAACCGTATCTGTTTCGAATCGTCCATGTTTTTTGGACGGCCTATGGATGCGTAGATGGGTTAGTTTCCATGGTCTACTTCGATCCGAGACAGAGTTTCGGCACCACCTCTCTGTTGTTCTCCGGATACACACTCCCTTTCTAGGACGTGTATCTGGAGAACAGCGGGGAGGTGCTGCCGAAATTCTGTCTTGGATAGGAGTAGAGCATGAAAACTAGCCTCGTCTACGCATCCGCAGGTGGTATTAGGACCTATCCTCACCTATTAGGCAGTAGGACCACCTTGCAGATGCAGTTGATGGTTACTTTGCTCGATGTTATATATGTTAGAGGATGGATGACCGAGAGTGGATGTACACGGGCCGTCGAAGTGCGGGTGATTTCACCGATGAATGGATGATGAAGACCAATGATTTCTTGGAGATGGCATTTGCACAAGCATTTCTAGTTTTGTGTCCCTGCATGATTTGTGCAAACAAAAAAAGGAAGAACAAGGTGGACATGGGTAAACATCTTGTGAAGAATGGATTTACGCCAGGCTATACTCGGTGGGTCCACCATGGTGAAGCCCATCGTCTGAGAGAGGAGGTGGTGAGACCCCGTCTCGAGGATTTTGATGCCGAGGCCGGGGTAGCATACATGATAGAGGACTGGCACGAAGGGCAGTGCGGTGAAGGACGTACGGAGGAGGAGATGGAGCCTACCGCAAAGGCGTTCTACGATATGATGTCTTCAGCACAGAAACCCCTCCACGATAGGACAACGGTTTCTCAACTAGATGCCATTGGACGCTTGATGGTGTTCAAGTCGGAGTGTAACATGAGTCGAGAACACTTTGATGGTATGTTGACCGTGATTGGCAGCCTGCTTCCGGATGGCCACATTCTACCAAAGAACATGTACGAGTCACAGAAACTCCTTCGTGCACTCAAGATGCCGTATGAGCAGATACATGTTTATCCGAAGGGGTGCGTCCTGTTTAGAAAAGAACACAAGGATGCAAAATACTGTCCGAAGTGTAAATCCTCGAGGTTCTTGGAGGTAGACTCTGCGGAAGGCCAGAAGAGGCAGCTTGAGATTCCCGTGAAGATCCTATGGTACCTTCCGTTCCTACCGAGGATCCAACGGCTATACATGACCGAGGAATCCGTGAAACAGATGATATGGCACAAAAAGGGCGTGCGATACCATGAGGACAACATGGTACATCCAGCCGATGGTGAAGCATGGTCCCACTTTGATGGCATCCATCGTGAGAAAGCAGATGAGGCTCGTAATGTACGTGTTACGCTGGTAACAGATGGGTTCAATCCTTATGGACTGATGGCTGCCGCATACACATGTTGGCCCGTGTTCGTTATCCCCCTCAATCTACCCCCCGGCGTCTGCTTTCAACGCCAGCACGTATTCTTGTCCTTGATAATTCCTGGACACCCGGGGAGTAACATGAGTGTGTATATGGAGCCTTTGATTGATGAATTGGTCCGTGCGTGGGAGGAAGGGGTATGGACATACGACCGAGCTACAAAGAAAAACTTTAAGATGCACGTTTGGTACCAGTACTCCCTGCATGACTTCCTGGCGTATGGGCTATTCAGCGCCTGGTGTGTTCACGGCAAGTTCGCATGCCCAATATGCAAGCAAGGCTTGAGGTTCATTTGGTTGCAGAAGGGTGGCAAGTATTCGGCCTTTGACAAACATCGTCAATTCCTCCCTCCTAAGCATCCATTTAGACAAGACATCAAGAACTTTACTAAAGGTGTCGTAGTGACAGACCTTGCACCACAGATGATCACTAATGCCGAGGTTCATGCTCAGATAGATGCTCTCGTGCCCAAACCAGAGGGTGGTGGTTTTGTGGGGTATGGTGAGGAACACATGTGGACTCATAAGTCGGGCTTGACGAGGCTCTCCTATTTTGATGACCTCCTTCTCCCACATAACATTGATGTAATGCACACTGAAAAGAATGTCACCGAGGCACTTTGGGGAACCCTCATGGAAACTGAAAAGTCAAAGGACAACCCTAAGGCTAGAGTGGACTTGGCAACGTTATGTGATAGACCAAAGCAAGAGATGCAGCCCCCTAGAGGCGGCAAGAAATGGACAAGGCCTAAGGCAGATTTTGTCTTGGCCAGGAAACACAGGAAGGAAATACTTGAATGGATCCAGACGCTAATGTTCCCTGATGGGTATGCAACGAATCTGAGGAGGGGAGTGAACTTATCTACTCTGCGAGTCAACGGGATGAAGAGTCATGACTACCACATATGGATTGAGCGGCTTCTTCCGACGATGGTTCGAGGCTATGTCCATGAGCATGTGTGGCTAGCGCTGGCAGAGTTGAGCTACTTCTTCCGCCAGCTTTGTGCCAAGGAGTTGTCTCGGAAAGTGGTTGAGGACTTGGAAAACATGGCGCTAGTGCTGCTCTGTAAGTTGGAGAAGATCTTTCCACCTGGCTTCTTCAATCCGATGCAGCATTTGATATTGCACCTCCCGTATGAGGCACGAATGGGGGGCCTGTGCAGGCCCGTTGGTGCTATCAAATCGAGAGATGTCTGAAGACTCTTCGCAAAAAATGCAGAAACAAAGCCAAAATTGAGGCTTCCATTGCAGAGGCTTTCATTCTAGAGGAGTTGTCAAACTTCACAGAAAAATACTACGGCGAGAACCTTCCTAACGTGCATAATCCACTGCTTCATTACAATGCTGGCGAAGATGAATCGAACCTCAGCCTTTTCCGAGGGCAACTCGGAAGTGCAAGTGCATGGACCACTAAGACCTTGACACATGAAGAGTGGCGCTGCATCATGCTATATGTGTTGCACAACCTTGAAGAGGTGGCACCGTACATGGGGTAAGTTCTCAACGAGCTTGTTTCAATTCGTCGTCACTATTCCTCATCCAACCCCTTGTTTCACGTTGGTACAGGGAATTTCTTCATCACTTCTGGAATCAATTGAGGGATCCTACCCCGCAGGAAACTGATACCCTCCTTTTAAAGGGTGCGGGACCGGGCAGGCCCAATTTCATTTCTTGGTTCAAAAACAAGGTACATTCCAATTACGCTCGTACTAAGTTCGACTTTTGAAGTTGCTCGTACGTTTGAATAATATAACGATCTATCCTGTACCAACTTGTAGGCCCAAACCGATGCGTCTATGAGTGGCGAGTTGAGACAGGTTGCAAGTGGATGTGCCTATAGGGTCAAGTCATTTAACAGTTACGACGTCAATGGCTATCGCTTTCACACAACAAGCCATGAGCAGAGTCGGCCCAGTCGAAAAACCACAAATAGCGGAGTTTTTACCCCCGGCACTGATGGCCACGACTATTATGGAAGAATTGAAGAAATATACGAACTTTCATTCGCCAAGGCCATCGGTTTGAAACCTGTGCATCCTATCATATTCAAATGCCATTGGTTTGATCCTGGAGTAACGAGACGGACCCTTCATATTGGGCTAGTCGAGATTCGACAGGATTCCGTCTATCCAGGAGATGATGTCTATATTGTGGCTCAACAGGCCACACAGGTTTATTATACCTCTTACGCATGCCGCACCAAAGAGCATCTTAAGGGTTGGGATATTGTGCACAAGGTATCGCCACACGGTAGACTGCCTGTCCCGAACGATGAAGATTACAATTTCAACACAACCACATATGACGGAGAGTTTTATCAAGAAGAGGGGCTACAAGGGAGGTTCGAGATAGACTTAACCGAAGCGATAGGAATGGATGTAGACAATGATTGGGTTGATGACGAGGATGATGGGGATGAGGTGCAAAATGTGAAGGACTTAGCAATGCTTGAGCGATTACGCTCAGACAATGACTCCGAAGACAACATTCCTCCTTCGGATAGTGTTGATTATTTTGACATGGTTGATAGTGATGATGAGACTTATGATCCAGCTAATCCCGATCATGCAGATTATTTCTAATACATGTAATAGTACTTTACTTTGTAATTATGTTATCTTTATTTTGCATCTATTTCTAATTACTTCTTGTTTATTCATTTTAATTTCTAATTAGCTCTTGTTTATTCTTTTCACTTGTAGGTGATTGAACAAAGATGGTGGGCGGCCGTCAGAGGGACGTGTTCTCTATTTACCAGAGGACACCGCGTGTGGCGGATGCAGAAGAGGAGCCATCGGAGACGAGGAGGAGGAGGAGGAGCCAGAGGCCGCAGCGTCGTCCTCCCACACCGCCGGAGGACGAGGTGGTGGAGGAGGAGGAGCAGGAGGTGGCCGAGGACGGGGACGGGGACGGGGACAAGGACGGGGACGAGGAGCTGGCCCAGCAGGCGGACGAGGAGGAGGGTGGTGGGGACGAGGACGACGAGGAGGCGGCGGAGGAGCTAGAGGCCGCTTCCTCTAGTTCGTCGCGTGTCTACTTGCGAGGTCCCGCGACCCTCCCTGATCCGCCACCTCCACATCAACGCCCGGTGATTCGTCCCGAAGGGCAAAAGTAAGTAACTTTATATGTTATCCGTACTTCTTCATATGATATGCTGAAAATTGAATTATCAACTAATATTTTGTCTTAATCACTTATTCAGGAACTGGAGGGTTGTGTCGGGTTCTGGTAAGTCACGCCATGTTAATGGCATCCTGGGTCTTCTGTTGAAGACCCACTTCCCTGGTATAGTTGACTACGCCGGTAGGAGCGAGCCGGCGTACACCTTTAAGCACTACTACAACGGCAACGACGACCGGGAGGCGAACAAGGTGGTGCGGGTGATGCGGGACTTTTGGGTCAGTCTTCATCGCACTATATTGCTCAGTACATCGCATTGATTGGAAATTTCTTAAAATAATGAATTGATACATTGTGTCTGTATGCAGCTTTATTTCAAATGCGAGGAGGGATTTGAGGTCAGGGCGGAGGCGGTGCTTCAACAAGCCTGTAAAAAGCTCACTGTGGACATGCATTACGAGGCGCGCCCCCAGGCTGTGGTCACTTACCACAGGTTGATCCTTGGAGAGGACATCAAGAAGCCAGAAGCAAGACAAATGATGCTGACCAAGGAGCAGTTCATAGCGGTACATAAAGAATATGAGTATTGATTCCTTTTGAGATTAAGTACTCTTAATTTGTTTCTCTTATGTGTCAAATACTTGATGACGTGTAGATGTGTCTATGGTGGTGCTCCTCGTATAGCGACGCCTGGCAGCAGATGGTGGACAAGTGGTTCACCCCCGAGTGGACCGAAGCGCACAACGCTGCTCGACAACGGCGTGCGCTGATGACAGGTGTACCGCACCATCAAGGCAGTCGCAGCCTCGCCTCATACGCAGAAGCATGGGTACTCGAATCGACTTCTTTATTCTAACGCTTAATTCTATCTGAGTGCTAATCATCTTGTTGTCTTTCTCGCAGTCAGCGTCACATGGGGGCCGGGAGTGCACCTGTTTCATGGCATATGCTATGGCCCACAAGGGCAAGGCGACGTCCGACGTCTCCTACAACCCGGACGACCCGCCCGAGGCTTATAGCAACCCGACAGCCTACAATCGCATCAGTGAGTACGTGTCGGCGACAAGGACTCTCCATGGAGATGACTACGACCCGAGCTCCCAGGACTTTGATTCAGAGGTCGTCATGAGGATTGGAGGAGGCAAGAAGCATGGGCGGTACTACCTCGGCGACGGCCTTATCGACGTGACCTCTACTCCCTCCCTCTCCCAGATCCGAGCACAGAGCATGGGCGCAAGCATTCCTATACGCCCATGGCCGAGCCCTGCACTGGCTCAGGTCGAGGCACTCAAGGTTACTCCTATTCCATTCGTCGTACATTGATATTTATATACCTTAGCTTTGCATTATATAAACATTGTGGTGAAATGGTGCAGGCCCAGGTCCAGGCTTTGGAGGCCACTATAGCGGCTCAGAAGGAGGAGGAGCGGCTGAGGCTGGAGGCGATGGAGGCCCAGCGTGTGGCGGAGCTGCAAAGGCAGCAGCAGCAGATGGCGGAGTTTCTCCAGTACATGCAAGCAGTTGGGAAAAAAACGGGTGTAGATGTGCCAGCTTCGCTATTGGCTATGCCGCCACCTCCACCTACACCTCTCGTGCACGCTACTCCTGTAAGTATGAGTATGATTATTTAAGTTTGTATGTTCATACTTTGGGTCAAACCACAACACTACTTGTCTGGCATATGTAATGTCTTCTTCTTTGTGCAACCTCAATCGGCGGGTTCGAATAATCCACTTCTCGGGCCTTCGAATGATGCAGCTCATGGTACACCACAGTCTCAGTGGGGAGCTCCTAGATCTCGGTAGTTGTCTTTGCTTTGCTTGGTGATGGACTTGTGGGTTTGGACTTGATGATGGACTTTGTGTTACGTACATGGACTTGGTGATGGACTTGTGGGTTTGGACTTGGTGATGGACTTGTGTTAGTTATTTGGACTTGTGCTTGCTATTTGGAGTTGTGGTTATATATGTGATATATATTATGATGCATGTGATCTATGTGAGATATATGTGACGTATGTGAGATATATGTGATGGATGTGATGATGGATGTGATATTATGTGATATATTATTTTTGTCGTGATGAAATACAAAAAATCAAAAAAATAGGATGTTTATGGTCACTTTGCCGAGTGTTACACTCGGCAAAGAAAATCTATGCCGAGTGCAGTGCCTGAAACACTCGGCATAGCTGGGAAATGAAGCCAATTTTAGGCTGATTTCCCAGCTTTGCCGAGTGCCAGGTGGCTTGGCACTCGGCAAAGAATTTTCAAAAAAAAAAATCTTTGCCGAGTGCCAGACGCCTGGGCACTCGGCATAGAATTTTCAAAAAAAAAAATTCTTTGCCGAGTGCCAGAAGCCTGGGCACTCGGCATAGAATTTTCAAAATAAAAAAATTCTTTGCCGAGTGCCAGAAGCTTGGGCACTCGGCATAGAATTTTCAAAATAAAAAAAAATTTCTTTGCCGAGTGCTAGAAGCCTAGGCACTCGGCATAGAATTTTCAAAAAAAAAATTTCTTTGCCGAGTGCCAGAAGCCTGGGCACTCGGCATAGAATTTTCAAAATAAAAAAATTCTTTGCCGAGTGCCAGAAGCCTGGGCACTCGGCATAGAATTTTCAAAAAAAAATTCTTTGCCGAGTGCCAGGTAGAGTGGCACTCGGCAAAGCAACCGTTAACGGAACGGCCGCCGTCACGGCCACTTTTCTTTGCCGAGTGTCGCGCCTGGCGCTCGGCAAAGCCTTTGCCGAGTGCCCGACAAAAAACGCTCGGCAAAGAGGTCTGTGCCGGTCGAAAATTTACCGTGTGCGCGTTGCCGAGGGCGGCCCTCGGTAAAGGCTTTGCCGAGGACAAAACTGCCTTAGCATGTGTATCCTGTAGTGACTAGGAAGTTGACCCTGTCACCTTTGATCACCGCTCACTCTCTCCTGTTGTGCAGCTGAACGCAGACCCCATGTGCGCCGAGGCCTGCCTCTGTGCCACGCCGAAAGCAACTGACAAGGCGCCGAGTGCATCGATCTTCTCCATCGACCGTGACCTCAGATGGGCATTTTCTTCTGGGGGCTCACGCCGTGGCGGGGTGCGTGTGTTGATCGACGAGGAGCACGCTCTCCTGCTGGGCCGCCAGACTCGTCCTTCTGAGGCAGTTGATGGGCCGACCTTTTTGCCTGCTGAGTTCGGAGCATGACGTGGTACCACTGAGTCTGGCCTTCGAGCTGGACTGCTTCTCAGGCCCAGACGGCGATTCTGGGCAATCTTCCATCGGCGCCCGCAGCGTGGTGGACCAGATGCTGCTGGACGACGTCGGCGACGTTGTTCGCGTCATGAGCGACGTCGCACAAGATAGTGCGCGGCGACCATTGCCAGCCGAGGACTTCAACGCCAGATTCAAGAAGCCGCTCACGCAACCAGTGCTCACCTCGCCGCCGCGCCTGCGTAAAACCAAGAACATAGCGGATGACGACGACGAGTGGATCCCTAGGAGGAGTGCGCGGCTGGCCGCCAAGAGTCAGTTCAGAGCTGACAAGCCGGAGGCTCAGGCTAGGAAAGTTATGATGAGGAAGCTTGGCCTAGAGATCGAAACGGCAGCTCCGGATGAGGCGTCCTTCGACGAGTTCCACACTGCGTTCAAGGAGCCCCTCTCGCCGTCGACACGTGAGGCCTTGAATGTGCTGTTCCCAGGTAGGAAGCAGCGTGCACTTGGTGCCGTTCGCGCCGCCTAGAGGACAATCTTCCGGCCGCATCACTAACATCTATGATAGGGAACAACATTTTCGTTTGGAATGTGCGTGGGCTCAACATGAGAGCGCGTCGAGCGGCCGTTCACGTGACCGAGGAACGTGCCTCCGCGCTTTGCCTAGTTGAGACAAAAATTGCTGTTCGGTGGACTGCAATCAGCAAGGAGTGGGCGCTTGCTGGCTACGCCCCAGTAGCAGCTTTGCATTTCATTTGGTCGCAGAATTGGAATGTAATGTAATCATAAACTCTGGATCCAGTAGACGTTAGGCTCTCTCGCCGTGATGATCCGAGGCCTCCCGCCTCCTTCAGCAGGTCTCGTGGTCGGTTGTGTAAGCTTCTTTTTCTCCTCCTCTTAATGAAAAACGGGCAATCACAACCCGGTCGCGAAAAAAAAACATCCATGACATTACCCTTCAACAGGCTTACCGGTGCTATCCCTGGAGTAATATTCAGCCTCTCATCACTCACTGATGCGTTGTTGCTTTCTCATAACTACCTTTCTAGTGTTCTTCCCCCCACAAATTGGTAGCCTCAAGCGTGCGACAACATTGGATCTTTCAAGAAACAACTTATCTGGTGAAGTACCAGGAGCACTGACTCTGCAAGTTTAGTGAACTTATCTCTAGATGACAATTACTTCACTGGGAGCATCCCTCCATCAAATGGTAATTTGAAGGGCTTGAGCACGCTGAATTTCACAAGGAATGGTCTGTCTGGTAGCATCCTTCAAGAGTTGAGCAAGATTTATGGGCTGCAAAAGCTTTACCTAGCTCACAACAACCTGTCTGGAGCCATTCCACAACTTCTCCAGAACTCAAGCGCCCTTGTAGAGCTGGATCTCTCCTATAACCATCTAGATGGTGAGGTGCCATCACATGGGGTGTTCGCTAACATAACTAGGTTTTCTGTAATTGGAAATGATGGGCTTTGTGGTGGTGTTGCAGAGCTGAAATTGCCACCATGTGAGGTCAAGCCACACAGCAGCCACAGAAAACGGTTGCAGCTCAAGATTTTTCTCCCCACCGCCGGCATCGCTATATGTTTATCTCTTCTATTTCTTGTGCTCTTTCTATTCAAAGGGAGAAGAGGATTGGACAGGATCAATGCTACACAAAACTGTTTGTTAGACAAGTACCCTAGAGTTTCATACCTCCAACTTTTTGAAGCTACAGATGGTTTTGCCCCTACTAATCTGGTAGGAGCCGGAAAATATGGATCTGTGTATAAAGGAAACTTGTCTCTTACAGGTGCTAGGGATTCTGTAGTGTCTGTCAAAGTGTTCACTCCTCAGCAATCTGGTTCTTCCAGAAGTTTTTTGGCTGAATGCGACGCTCTGCGACAAGTGAAACATAGGAACTTGATCAATATTATCACCTGTTGCTCCAGTATGGACTCTAGAGGGAATGACTTCCAAGCTCTAGTGTTCGACTTCATGCCCAGGTACAGCTTGGACAGGTGGCTGCATCCAAGAAGCAATGAGCAGACACACAAGTTAAGTCTTACCCAACTGTTGAACATTGCGATTGATGTAGAAGATGCACTAGACTATCTTCACAACAGTAGTTGTCCAACAGTGATCTACTGTGATTTGAAGCCTAGCAACATCCTCCTTGGTAGTGACTGGACTGCTTATGTTGCTGACTTTGGGCTTGCAAAGCTCATTGGTGAATCCATGGACCGATCAAATTTGAATATTGGGACTGAAAGCACTATTGGCATAAGAGGAACCATTGGATATGTTGCTCCAGGTACCTCCACTGTTCATTATTCACATTTCTTACGATCAATCATACTGCCTTAATTTAGTGCCCCTGCTGTATTGCCTTCTTATGATATTGTCAATTTGTCATAGTATTTCCATTGTCGCAGAATATGGAGCAGGTGGTCAGGCATCAGTTGCTGGTGATGCCTACAGTTTTGGGGTTACTCTGCTTGAGATGTTCACAGGGAAGGCACCAACTGATGGTATGTTCATAGATGGCTTGACTCTGCAGTTGCTTGCTGAGGCAGGATTACCTGACCAGATATCAGAAATCATTGACCCAGAACTATTGCATGATGAAGTGCATGACAATGGTTCGGGGATACTCAGTTGCTTAGCTTCTGTAGTAGGAGTTGGAATCTCATGTTCGAAGGACAACCCGTCAAACAGAATGAACATGAAAGATGCTGCTGCTGAGCTGCACAGAATCAAGGAGTCTTTGCAGAAATCCCTTAGGACTTAAATGGGTATAAAGCATTGTCTGTAATTCTTCCAACATGGAGCACTTCTGTTGTAACATCTAGACTCCAATGCATGCAACTTCACCATTGAGGTGGCTCTTTTGAAAGATTGCTTGGCATTCAGTTGACCTTGTGCAAATATCTATGTTGCCACATCAATGGAACAAGGATAGAGCACTGGCAAGTTTACCTACTAGTTTGTAAGCTTTTATTATGCATGCACAATCTTCATGGTTCCTGAAGGTTCAATTATTGTAAGATGTCCAAATAACTTCCAAGATATATGCTTCTGAAAAGTATATGCCACCTCCTTTTCCACTCCAATTGTATTTTTTTATTTTTCATTTTGTATGGGGTTCAACTTCTCTGTCAACAAAAGACATCCCAATTATGTGCTGCTATACTGCAAGTTTGTGTCAATGGACAACGGGACTCCATTCAACAACAGAGTTGGATACCCCCCAAAGCAGAATTGTATAGACAGCCAATAGGGTGCTTTATTAATTCATCCTTTGTAGGGGAAACTTGAAACTTCAAAGGATAGACAGCCAATAGGGTGCTTTATTAATTCATTCTTTGTAGCAGAATTGTATAGACAGCCACGGCATTCTCCCTGTTGCTGTTCCTGCCATTGACTCAGTGGTGAGGATGCTAGCACCGAAGAGTGAACCCGTGGCCTGGGGTGCTCCATGATCTTGAAGGATAAAAAATCAGATCCCGTAGGATGGCAACAAAAATAAGCTTCATAATAGAAGATCAAATACAAGTTCCCCAAAGATAATGTTGAAAAATCATCCTTGAAGTAAACCATCCAACTTCCTGCGAAATGAGGAAGTCAGATGCCAAGAATCAACCACCTACATGGTACATTACAACAGAGGAATTCTGATAACATGTAACACATTTTTTTAAGTGCAACACATTGTTTATTTGTTTAGAACATAAAACACAAACAATCTGAGCAAACAGTGCTTTACATGTACCCTTGGTTTCAAGGTACACTATTAACCATCCCCCATGGCTTCACAAAAAGGTCAGTGCACCTTCTCCATGCCAAGCTAGCAAAAAAACAGAAAGTGCTCTACTTCTTTCCCTAGGAAAGAGATTCCTGTCATGCATTGTAGTATTGCAAATTCATGCCATCAACACCAAAGCTGTGACTTGATTCAACAACAGAGATGTAATATTGTCTAGTCTGTAAACATCAAATCTAGGCCATTTGATTCCTGAGGATGGCTGCCTCCATTTTCCTCAAGTATATCACATGCATTTTCTTTTCGCATTTTCCGCTCTTCAATCACTGCTTCAATTGAGTCTGTGCAGTAAAGGCCCCTTGAGTGCCCCTGTGGTCTATCAGCCACAATGAATTTGTTGCCCTCTCGGCCTCGTTCAGGAAAGCCAGCCCAGACTGCAGAGAGCCATGCAATACAAATTAGGTGACTGTAACATGTCGATGCAACCTAGGATCACTGACAATTTTATGCGCAAATGGCTGTCAGAACTTTATCAAGTTCAACTTCAGAAATTAAATGTGAATATGTGTAGTTATCATTAGATGTAACATTTAATGACATATGATGCTTCTATAAACCAAGAAAATGAAAATCTGATGAGATAAAACCAGTGGACAACCAACAGTACCCAGGTTTCTGATACGGTCTGCTTTCATTGAACCAATAAGAGTGCATGATCGGGTTTACAAGAAATTTTTCATGGCTAGTGGTAAGTATATTGATTTGTTTCATCATCTTAGAAGAACACCTAATAACAAAGGTAACAAACTTGGCATACTGGGCAAGTATAAACTAAGAAGGATCATGCAAGCTTTTATGCATAATTTATGTCCATGGCCCACACTGTGGATGATCATGCAAAAACCAAAAGCTGCTAAAGAACTGATATAATGCAAAATCTGAAACAAATTCTAGCATACAGCTAGGAATTTGTAAGACCTGGACTTCAGGCTACAGCTGTAATATTCAATCAATCATACTGCCCCCACCAAACAAGCTTTACATATATGCAAATCAGTTAGTATTGTGAACATTCAGACATCACCAAATGAAACAGAATAATGGATCAGGTTTTCCTCTGGATGCACCTATATGCAGATTAAAGTAGAGATTCCTCTGGATGCACCTATATGCAGATTAAAGTAGAGATTCCACAGTGCTTGATAACATACGCGTATAAATCTTTTTTATGTACAAAAAACTCAACTCTAACTTTTTGTGGGTAATATATATACTCCAATAAAAGGTTTGGTATATAAGGCCATAGTGTACAAAAGATATATAAATAACCCAAGTTACTGCCTACTATAGAGAGATGTATATATGCCCACAAATAAATTTAGAGCTTTGCAGCTCCACAAAACAGTTAATTTCAAAAGAAGAACTTTATATGACTATTTGCAGCTTCACAAAATCCAATTTCAATTAAATTGTTATACATTACCAAAAATATGTGGTGATGACTGGAGCAGGATGGAATCTCTTACCCCCAAAGTGGTGGAGAACAATTGAAGCAGCAACTGTAACATTGAGAGATGCAGTTCCACCACCATACTGAGGAATGTAGACAAAGAAGTCACAGATATCGCACTCTTTTTGTGAGAGTCCTGTGCCCTATAAGATGAAACAAACAGAACTGGCAGGACTTAAATCAAACAAAGGGAGATTGTAAGCTATGCTTGCATATTAATTGTAACCTCAGATACAAAATTTTGTTTAATCTAGTAACTGGGGAAACCAAATGAGCAATAAAACATCTTAATGTAAAATAATGGAGTATTCTTGTACAAATAATGGTTAGCATGAAATACATCATTGAGTTTATATCTTCTGTTTGCAAGTATATTCAAGTAATCTGTACAAGTCATGGGATTCTTTTCTGAACTCATCAGCCCTGGCCCCTGAGACTTGGGATTGGCTTCTCCTTCTTTTACCTTTTTACAATTTCTGGTGACAGAGCAAGGTTCTGGTGATAGATTACATTTCCACAAGACTTGTTCAAGATATTGTTAATTAGGATTTCAACACATCTCCATATTCCAGAATCAAGAAACTAGGACAGCATCATGAAACGGCCCCTTAATAGAATTTACATTACAAAACTGAAATAACATCTCTAGCTAACACCTTAATTGTATCCTAGGAGTTCTACAATTAATGTCCTTTTGTAAGAGAGATGCATTTTTCTCCAGAATCACACTTTGGTCAAGCTAATCAATTATTGAATACTATGCTGACTTCAATAGATATCTGACTGAAACATCAAAAGGAATGCTAATTTTAAGGCATTTGGTGTTTGCACACAATTTAAAAGAGCCCAATGCAAATATGTGAGTAACATGGCAGTGAATTCAGCAACTGAACTGCACTAATTTCCATCTCAGTCCGCGAAACTAAGGTATATCACGCTTCACAATTTCCCCATTCAAATTGCATACCAACCAACCTAACTTCGCCGGCTGTACTGAATGATGAGAAACCCACCAACCTCATTGCCCAAGAGGAACGCTGTGCTCCGACGGAACGGGTGCGCGGTCACCGGCTTCGCGTCTTCGGTGATCTCCACGCCGCAAATGTCACACCCTCTCTCGTCCTGCAACAAAACGCGGCACAAACTCATGGCATTCATACTCAGCAAAACAAACGGAGGACAGGACAGGGGAATAGGGTTTAGGGGTTTGGTGACGCCAGGGGCCTGCTCGACGACAGGGCGGGCTAGCTTGCCTTGAGGTAGGCGCGGGCGAGGGCGAGGGAGGCGAAGTGGCGGAAGCGGAGGTGCGAGGTGGCGCCGTGGCTGCCGAAGGCGCTGACGTCGCGGCGGCCGACGACGACCACCTCCGCGACGCCGAACGCCGTCGCGCTCCGCGCCAGCGTCCCCACGTTGTGCCGCTTCGCCACGTTGTGGACCACCACCACGCTCTCCACCGCCGCCGCCATGCCCGCCGCTTTCGCCGCGCCTGCTCGATTCGCCGCCGCCGCCGCGTCTGGCTCGGGTTACACTCTGGCAAATGGAAAGGAGGCTTTTACACGTGTGCCATTAAAAATATTTGTAATTACACATAGGTCGTTAAAAAAATTAACCGCACACTCTCCAAGCCATTCGGTCGGTGTTCCGTTCGTTTTTTACCGTTTGGGAGTCATGATAAGTGGGTCCTGTCAGTCAAAACGTCCATAATACCCCTCTCATTCACATCTCCTCTCTCTCAAACTCGACCTCATCTCTCTGCTCCGCGCGCACCCTCGACGGAGCTCGCCCGCGCCCGCTCCCGCGGCTGGCCGGGGCGGACCTCCCCCGTGCCCGTGCCCGTGCCCGCGGCGGCTGTTCGGGGCCGAGCTTGCCCGCGCACGCTCGCGGCGGCCGGGGCGAAGCTCGCCTGCGCCCGCGGCGGCTGTCCGGGGCCGAGCTTGCCCGCGCACGCTCGCGGCGGCCGGGGCGAAGCTCGCCTGCGCCCGCGGCGGCTGTCCGGGGCCGAGCTTGCCCGCGCACGCTCGCGGCGGCCGGGGCGAAGCTCGCCTGCGCCCGCGGCGGCTGTCCGGGGCCGAGCTTACCCACGCGCGCTCGCGGCGGCCGGGGCGGAGCTCGCCTGCGCCGCGGCGGCTGTCCGAGGCCGAGCTTGCCCGCGCGCGCCCGCGGCGGCCGGGGCCGAGCTCGCCCACGGCGGCCGGGGCGGAGCTCGCCTGCGCGCGCCCAAGGCTGTCCGGGGCCGAGCTCGCCCGCGCGCGCCCAAGGCTTGACTGTCCGGGGCCGAACTCGCCCGCGCGCGCCCGAGGACGGGCTGTCCGAGGCCGAGATGGCCGGGGCGGACCTCCTCGCGTCACCTCCACGCGCGCTGCGTCAGATCCACGGCGAGGATCGGCTGCGGCAGCTCCACGCGCGCCGCCTCCGGGCTCTCGCCGCCGCCGTTGGGGACGAGTCCGCCTCCCTGCACGCTGGGGCCCTCGACGTCGCTGTCGGGGCTCGTGCCGCCGCTGCAGCTCCCCGCCATCTCCTTCTTCTTGGCCGTGGCGGCGCGGGAGGTGTGCCTGCACCTCGCCCGAGTGCGTGGCTGACAAACGGAGCCCACCGTAGGGTAAAATGGTCATTTCACCTGTCTGTTTGACACCGTTAGATAGAAAAGCGGACGGAATGGCTTGGAGAGCAAAGAAGTTCAAAACGATGGCACTCGTGTGCGGTCAATTTTTTTAATGACTCGTAGGTAATTACAAACTTTTTAAATGCATACATGTAAAAGCCTCGGAAAGAGTTCCTGTGCACCGTCTCACTGGTGAGTGGGCCCGGAGCTTAGAACTAATCCAACCGCGCACCGTGCACGTTGCGGTTCGGTTTGCCACGCAGCGGGCCCCACCTGTCATCGTGCTCGTATCGTGCGCTCCAACCCGGAGTCCTGAGAGCCGAGATCGACTCGTACGTCGACGTCGTACTGGAGGAGACAACCGGAATCTAGAGAGAGTCGGATCCGATCGGAGGCATCGCTCTGCTCATACAAGAAGAGAAGGGGATCTCCTTGATCCGCAATTCCGCATCGATCCGAAGGTTTGGCGGCAGGCAAGATGTTGGAGGAGCTGCTCATCTTCACGCGCGGCGGCCTGATCCGCGGCGGCGGCGGCAAGGGCTCGCCGGTCGACAAGCTCATCCGCAACTGCCTCCTCAAGGAGCGGTCCGCCGGCGACGGGCCCGGCTTCTCACAGGACGGCAAGCGCGCGCTCAAGTGGGCGTTCCACAACTGGCACTTCGTGCTTCGTGGAGGGCTTCGCCTCGCTTCCCAGGTGCATAGATTGGGGAAATATTGAACTGCAGGTAGCGCTGTGACGTACGAGCTCATAGAATTTGGATTCCAGGCCTCCAGGGGGTGTTGCGGATAATCAGCCAGGTACCATCATAGTGTGGGGATTAATGATGTGGTTGAGGGAAGCAGGCGAGGATTAATAAGGCACCGTATGTATGGGATAGAGATATTAGCTTGGTGAATTGGTGAAAGCCTAAAAGATGCAGTGGCGACCAAAGCCTTTCTCATATGGCGAAGCTCAACTGATCAGGTTGTTTCACCATTCTGTATAGCAATATGTCATTTATTGCCCCCACGTGTCAAGTGATGACTATGTTTAAATAAATATGATTTTACAATGACAAATCATGAATCAATTCGCTAAACAAATGGTCTGCCTTAAAAGATGGCCTCTGTAGACAAGCTTCAAAATCTGAATTTCTTGTGTGCATTATTTCAGTATAGCTATTTGCAAAGGCTCATCGGTTGTGAAACTTGTAGTTGTGTACGATGACCTATTACCCTGGAAACAACATTTGGTTACCAAATTCTAGTGCTGGTTGATACTAAACATGTGGAGCTTATTCCTGTTGATGAGTGGAAAGAAGAGAAATCTCCATTTTTCTTTAATACCTGATTTATATTCTTTTTTATGACCAAAAAGCTCAAGATTCTGCTCTTATTTGAAAACTTAAGCTCCCACTATTTTAATACTGATATGGTTCATATCGAATGTAAAGGACTTTCACAGAAAAACCTTTTTATAACATGTTTCTGAGCAGCCCACGACCCCCACCCATATGATTATATATGCTCCCACAGAAATTTATCTGATTAGACTATAATAACATGCTATAATTTCAATCATGAATACAGAAAAGTTTTCAATGTATTGTCACACAGCTTGCAGTTTCAAAATGGCATGGTGGAAATGAGAATTGAAAAGACCGTTGATACTACTATTAGGGTTTGCTACTAACTTTACTTTTCTGGTGTAGATATTTTCAGTTTTCACCATTTCAACCCAAGGCTTTAAGCAAGTAAAGCATGCTTATGCTTCCAACCTTAGGTCAGAATATATTAATAATCTTGGAATAAAGAAGGCACCTTTGGTAAGCACTAACTCCTGCCTTTGGTCACTGACGTTTTGCCAAAGTACAGTTGATCCCCCCATCCCATTTTATTTGAATTTTTATGATTAGAGCTGTTGCTTCTCCTATGAGTCTCCTGGTCGTCGATGTCGGACAGGCGCTTCGTCTCGCATGGCGTCGGCGCGGTGGGGCCGACGAGCACCGGCTCCCTCCGACGCACGGTGAATGCGAGCGTCGTCGTCGTCATGGCCGGCGCCTGGACGTGCTCCGTTTTGACTTGGGAAAACCCAAACAGCAACAGGATGAAATTCTCAAGTGTGTTGTGCGCTATTCAAAGATGCATGCCTAGATATGCAAGACTTGTAGATGCTGTGCAGTGCGGGCACATCGTTTCCAAGTTTGGACAAAATTATCAAAGTGAAGATGCTTGGTTGGTATCCATCGATTTCTGAGATTATGCTGCATTTGTCGGAATAAGCCGGCAACAGAGTACTAGGGCTGAGTCCAGTGCTAGGAGCTGAAAGCAACGAAAAGGAGTCCTCCAAAATTGCATGAGCACTGGGAATTCAGTGCCATTATATTGTACTTTTCGTCGTCACTGTAGTGTAGCCTTTTGAGAATTCAGATGCCTTTTGCAGGATCTCACGTCGTCATAGCCTAAAGCAATGATGAAATCTATAACTTCTAGTGAACTTTGTACATATTAAGGCTTTGTTTGGAACACGTGATTTTTTTTTCATATTTCTGTGGTTTTTCTACGAAAATAAACTAATTCCTGTAAAAATTCTACACAATTCCTGTGTTTCAAAGAGACCTTAAGAAAATATATATGATACAAACATGCCCAGCCCAAGGATGATGTTCAAAACATTTTCAACCCCATGAGCTTTTGAATCATCATCCGACTTCTGTCCAGTAGGACGTCGCAAATAGACCCAATGAGCATTTCAGGCCCGGCCCGCAAAACTTGATGAATAGGGACTAGAAAGTGAAATGTTAACCCGGAAAAAAATTTGTTGGCTTGTGTTTGGCTGGAAATCTTAATTTTAATTGTTTTTATACTAAAAATTGACAGGTGGCCCGCTCGGGCCTGGCCCATGAACACTGCTGCCACAAATTCCATTCCTAAAAGGCTTTGGTCAATAAGTGCACAACGTAACGAACTAACGATGATTTCTAACTCATTTAGCCTGAAAGTTCTAAATAAAGCGAACAGCAAACTGACCGAGTTACAATGGTTTTGCAAAAACAGTTCCCTAATTGGTTCATTATGTCAGACAAGGGTTTAAATGTTTAATAAAGGTTCTCTAAATATCGGTTCATGTATTTTCCATTAGTTGTACCACCAAAAGTTTCCCTACTCACATGAGTGGAATCCCATAGTCGGTTTAGTAAGTTCCGAGACATTGACAAAATTGTCCAAGTCACTTCAGAATTTTCCCTACTCTCTGTAGGTAAGTTAATTTATTATCGACGGAAGTCACATGATTATCTGAAAAACTTCCAAAGTGGAATGAAGAAGGCTGAAAGTTTATCAAATTTCAGCTTCTTAATTACTATATCTGTCCATCCATCCCTATTGGCATTCCTAGCATTCAAAATTTGTACACAAATATAAGCGTTCTCAAGTATTCCACATCAACTTCAATTGATTAAATTATCTCCCAAGCTTGCTCCTAACGTCCAAGTGTTGGAATAATCTCTCGTGACGAGAGGACTAAAGGACCGAGTCCGAGTCAACTTACGTGCCTTGATCGGGGGCTCCCAACCAACTAATGGTTGCGGCCCCTGTCATGCAGCGCCATAATAAAAGGGAAGTTCGGCCCCTCACAGAAACCAATGTTTCCCGTGAGGCCAGCCACTCGCCCAACACTCCTAACCCTAATCCGATGTAGGGAGCGTCGTGAACGATGAAAAGGCCGCCGCCACCACTGGATGCCGCTGCTGTCCACCGTGAGGGAGATCGACTACAGGACGTGAACCGCGAGTCTACACCAAGCGGATCTATGTACTGCGAGTCTACTGCAACAACTACATCAACATGTCGCGCCGTGCACGATGGCCATTGCTGCAGGGGCGTCGGTTTCCACCTCAGACGAAGGTATGAACATAAAAAATCCTAATCTCTAAGTTCTAGGTGTTCTACTGTTGAGCTAGGCAATTAAGATTCTGATAAGTCTAACACCAAGATCAGGACATGCCACGAGCACTTTGATGAAGGGCATCAGAGCATTTTCTCTTTATGTCTAATCTATCATAAACATGTTAGTGCTAATATATATACATGGACAGAGGCAGAAGATGAATGAGTTTCGATGGTTTAGTAACAAAGGTAGCCCTTAAATAGTTTGAATATACTATAAAAGCTAGTCATGAACTAATAACTATTAAACTATAGATAGTCTAGTAAGTTGAGAAGGAAAAAAATCAAAACTTATGGGCCATAAAGAAGAAAGGAATGATTTCAGTACAATTATTATTTTTTTCAGTTGAGGGGTAACTCTGGTCCATTATCATTGCGTCACAGCCCACTCAGCCACCATCTTAGCACGTAAATGCACTCACACAGAAAGTTCAGTAGATTTTTTTTTTGGATAACAAAAGTTCAGTAGAGTTCACTGAAAGGGGAATGAAAGAACCTGAGCGGAGTGTGCCCACTGCCCAGTGGGCTTCCTGTATGACCTAACCTATTGGAGCATGACTAATGGGTCTACTAGTAATGGGCTTAGTACCTTGCATTGGTCAAGTCATCAAAGCCCATGAGGGTGGAACACACATGTGAAGGAAAAAGGTAGCAAGAACCATTACTAGTATAACTGTGTGATGTATTGATTCATCAAAATGTCACACTATTTGCTTGTACCAAGGCTGGCGCTGCTGTGTGTATCCTATGTCGGTGTGTGTGCCCCGGCGGTGGTCAGCACCGCCGAGGGCACGCCCGCGTTCCCATGGTAACCGGCGGGAAGCCCTAGCTCGCACACGCCCCGCCCTGAAGCCGACGGGGAACGCCAAGCGCACCTCCTCGTGAGGCGGGAGCTCTAGCGCGCGCCAGAGCGCCGCCGTAAGCACCTCGAAGGTCGTGGCAGTGCCACGGAGGCGCGTCGGGAGGCACTCCTTGTCGTTGATCGCTGCCAGCCTGCCACGTCGCGTCGGGCGAAGGTGAGCGTGCGCACGACCATGTCTCCCGGCGAAGTGTCCTATTGCCCGGTCCCCCTTAATCACCACGCCCTCACCGGTGCAGTCAACGACCAGCTTCCGCCCCTCCACCTCGCGCAGCCGCCCGGCGAGCGGGTAGTACGGCACCAGCGCCTCGCCGAGCGCACGGCGGATGACATCCGCCGGGTCGTTGCGGTCGTCGTCGGCATGCGCCCTGGCCCCGCGGCGGTAGAAGTAAACGGACGGCACGTACCCACGCAGTGTCTCCTGGTCGTCAATGTCGGACAGGCGTTTCGTCTCATGGGGCGTCGGTGCCGCCGGGCCAACGAGCACACGCTCGCGACGGCGCACGGCGAATGCAGGCGTCGTCATGATGATGATGGCCGGCGCCTGGACGTGCGCCATTTCTTAGGATAATATGGCCGCTATAGATATTATGATTGCTCAGATGCCTGAGGTGCGAGACCTGGAAATGTAGCGCAGGTCTTGTCGCTCGCTTAAAGTTGGATCAATCGTATAGTGAGATGCATGATTGATGGTTGTTGGTTGGTAACCGGGCACCTTCACCAAATTTATTTGGCGATGGGGAAGCCAATGTCGACGTGCACCGGGGAAGGAGGAGGCTTGAGAGCGAGATGAGCGACGTGTCAGTCCACGCTAACACACAGTCAGCATGCCACGAATCATAGAACTTGTTTGGGCCAATGTTCGTGCATGTGGCAAATTTATGATCTAGATGACACCGTTATATAAGTTCATGGACCAAAATATCAAAATTTGAGAGTTGAGGATCCGAAAGACCGCCATGCAAGTTCAGGAACTTCAATATCAAAAGTCGAGAATTGAGAACCAAATGACACCCGCTTGTAAGATTAGGGTGCGTTTGGCATGCCAGAAAGTTCTGGATTCTAGTCCGGAACGCAAGAGTCAGTACGTTCCAAACGGTTGATCCTGACAAACGTTTCTAGTAGAATTGCTCCGAAACAATTCTCGTTTTTGCACTGCTGGACTGAATCAGCAAAAGACTGGTTTCGCACGAGAATCACTTCCTTTATTTTGTCTACTTCTGTCTTTTTTTAGTGCAACAAGTTAAAACAAGCTATATTTAAATTGTTCTTTGCCCACAAAAACTTTATAAATTTTTTGAAGTGTATTTTTATTTATATGATTTTTAAGAAAATATATTTTTTCTTTTGGATCAAAATCCAGTCTACTAACCAAACTATCTAAGTGATTCTGATTCATCATCCAAAACTTTTCTTAAACAAATTTGGATCCGAAACGTTTTTACAAGAACTTGGATCCTTACCAAATGTACCCTTTGAGATGCTCGTGAATTTTGCCCTGTTTCTATGAAATTACGCTACAAAATGTGGCTGGATCAACTGGCTGCTCCTTCTGGTAGGAGCCCATTAGTCTATGTGCCCAGCCTATGATAATTGATAAGGACAGTCTATTCATCTGGACGGCAATGGCGATAACGTCCTTGAAGGCACTGTGTCCAAAAAGCTAGAGTAGACTGTTAATGTTTTAACTTCGCCGGACTGTAAAGGCAATCATCATGCAAATTTTCAGTCAAACATAGATTCAAATTTTGCTTTTGTTTTTGTCATAGGTTTGTGCTATTCTTTTTGTAGGTCGTGGATAAACTTTGTAGGAGTACGTGAGTAGCTGAGTAGGACGAGGTGAGTACATTCGGCCTCCTTTGGAATGTAGGAATTTTACAGAAATTATGTCTGAATTTTACAAAAATCAGTTCATTTTCACATAAAAAACGTAGAAATAGGAAAAACTATCGCGTTCCAAAGGGGCCGTAGTGATAACGAGAGAACCTTTATAAGGGGCCCCACAACCACCACGATTTTATCTCCTCTTCCATCTCAACACCAGCTTCCTCTTTGAAAGCTCTAGTTTGGTTTTGGTGAATTGATGAAACCCTAAGTGCTAACCTAGTTTATCAAGTGTTCATAAGATAGGTAGCACACTTCAAGTGGAGAAGCTAATGAAGATCATAGCATGACAATTGTGATGGCATGGTGATGATCAAGGGCTTAAACTTGAATGGAAGAATGAGAAAGACAAAAAGCTCAAGGCAAAGGTATAAACTATAGGAGCTATTTTGTTTTGGTGATCAAGACACTTAGAGAGTGTGATCATATTTAGGTTTGATAGCCGTACTATTAAGAGGGGTGAAACTCGTATCGGAATGCGGTTATCAAAGTGCTACTAGATGCTCTAACTCATTGCATATGCATTTAGGATCTAGTGGAATGCTAACACCCTTGAAAATATTTGTGAAAATATGCTAACACATGTGCACATGGTGATACACTTAGTGGTTGGCATATGTGAGCAAGGGTGGACAAGTTAGAAGTGAAAAGGAGTTGGTCGTGAAGACTTTGGCGTCGGTCAACTGACCGGACGCTGGGTCTAAAAGCACCGGACGCTGAATGCCTGCGTCAGGTCGCGCTGACCAGGCGGTATAGTGCCTAGGGTTAACCACCGGACGCTGGACTGTGTCCGGTCGAAGAAAAATGGTTTTTGACCCTTACTGTACTCGACCGGACGCTAGGGCTTCAGCGTCCAGTCAGTTTTGCCGGAGCGTCCGGTCAGCTTCGTAGCCGTTGAAATATGACGAACAACGTTTGAAGCTGGTGACGCGTGGCGTCCATCGGACGACCGGACGCTGAGGGCCAGCGTCCGGTCAGTTGGACCGGTGCGTCCAGTCAGAGCGCAGTGTGCCCAGTGAAGGAGTACAATGGCTCTATTTCGTGAGGGCTTCTATTTAAGCCCCATGGTCAGCTATAGCTCACATCTTTGGCCATTTTCATTGACATAGCAACCTTGTGAGCTAAGCCAAAGTCCTCCCACTCATCTCCATCATTGATTCACCATCCTTGTGAGATTAGGAGTGAATCCAAGTGCATTGCTTGAGTGGTTGCATCTAGAGGCACTTGGTGTTCGTGTTTCGCTGTGGATTTCGCTTGTTACTCTTGGTGGTTGCCCCCACCTAGATGGCTTGGAGCAGCGAGGATCGTCGAGTGGAGGTGGTGATTGTTTCCGGCTCCGATTGTGGTGATTGTGAGGGGTTCTTGACCTTTCCCCGGTGGAGCGCCAAAAGGTACTCTAATACATTGCTCGTGGCTTGTGTGATCCTCATCTTATGTTGGTTGTGCGGCACCCTATTGAGGGTTTGGCATGTGATGCCAATTAGCGCATGAACCTCCAAGTGAGTGAATCGCCACAATGAGGACTAGCTTGCCGGCAAGCAAGTGAACCTCGGTAAAAAATCATTGTGTTCATCATTGATTCCGAGGTGATTGATTGGTTGCTTCCTCGACAAGGCGGTATACTATCTTGATCACTCTTTTTACGTTAACGCAAACTAGTTGTCAAGCTCTTTAGAGTAGCTTAGTTGTGAGAGCTTGTATGCTTGGTTGGTGTGGCTCTTTAGTTAGTCTTTGATAGCACACTAACATAGGGTAGTATCATAGCTATTGTGTGAATTGATACTATCTAAACTAGAATTATGGTAGGTGGCTTGAATTTTGAGTAGGTTAGCACAACACTTGCTTCACCTCATAATTGTCTAACAATTTTGTTAAGTGTTGTTGTAGAAATTTTATTAGGCTATTCACCCTCCCTCTAGCTATTAGGACCTTTCAAGTGGTATCAGAGCCGAGGTCACCGTTATTTGAGGCTTAACAACCTTTGGTGTTAAAATGGCTCAAATCAACAACACCAAGAAGCCACCTCAATTCGATGGCTCCAATTATCCTTATTGGAAGGCTAAGATGACAACATATATCAAGTCAATCAATAGGAAGATTTGGAAGGTGGTAGAAACAAAGATTGAGATAGGAGATGAAGAGGCTCCCACCGCCGCCGAAGAATTGCTACTTCTTATTGGAAGGCTAAGATGACAACATATATCAAGTCAATCAATAGGAAGATTTGGAAGGTGGTAGAAACAAAGATTGAGATAGGAGATGAAGAGGCTCCCACTGCCGCCGAAGAATTGCTACTTCAAAACAATGATATTGCTCTTAGTGCCATCTATGATGCTTTGGATGAAAGAACATTTGAACAAATCAAGAACATTGAGAGAGATCATGAGGCATGGAAGAAATTGGAAGAATCATTTGAGGGCACTAAGGCAATCAAGGGTGCAAAGGCATACATTCTCAAGGATAAATTTGTTAGTTTCAAGATGAAGGAAGATGAGAGTGTGCCGGACATGTTCCATCGGATGGAAGTGATTGTAAATGATCTCAAGGCACTTGGTGAGAAGATAGAGGACAAGGAGTTCTCAAACAAGTTCTTGAGATGCCTACCCTCAAGATTTGATACTTTGGTCACCATTTTAGTAAGGAGTGGTTTGGACACCATGACACCAAACCAAGTCTTGGGAGATATCATGACCGATGATGCCTATAGAGGTGATGATGAAAAGGAAGAAAAGAGGGAGAAGAAAGATGAGAAGAAGGAAGACAAGAAGAAGAGTGTGGCATTCAAGGCCACATCATCCAAGGGCAAAGCAAAGCAAGAAACATCAAGTGAGGATGATGATTCATGGGATGATAGTGATGATGAGAAGATGGCTCTCTTTGTCAAGAGGTTTGACAAGTTCATGGTGAAGAAAGGCTATCGTGCAAGAAGAAAGAAGTCTTCATCCAAGAACAAAGATGAGTCAAGAAGATGCTTCAAGTGTGGAAGCAAAGATCATCTTGTTGCTCAATGCCCATATAATAACGAAAATGATGATGACAACAAGAAGAACAAGAAGGACAAGAAGGAAAGGAAAGAGAAGAAGGACAAGACATTCTTCAAGAAGAAGAAGGGTGGATCATATGTGGTCACTTGGGATAGTGATGCTTCCTCAAGTGATGATGATGATGATAGTGATGATCACAAGACCACCAAGAAGAAGGCTCTTGCAAGTATAGCAATCAATGAGAAGCCTTCTCTTTTCGACTCTCCATCATGCTTCATGGCTAAGACCACTAAGGTATAAACTTGTGATGATGGAAGTGATAATGAACATGATAGTGATAGTGATAATGATGATGATGAACCTACTAAAGATGAATTAATCGACATGCTAGAAGACGCTAGAGAACACTTTGACATCTCAAGAAGGGAGTGCAAAAGCTTGCGTAAAGAACTAAAAGCCCTTAAGTAAGCATTTAATGAGCTTAATGCATCTCATGAGAGGCAAGAGGATGCCCATGAGAAGCTTTGCAAGGCTCACAAAAAGCTTAAAAAGGCTCATTCCTCTCTACTTGATGAGCAAACCAAAAAAACGCATGTTGAAACTTGCAATGTAGGTTTAACTTGTGATTTAATTGATCCATCACTATCTATGCCTATCATTGTTCCTCCAACTAATCCTTCTTGTAGCACTTCCACTTCCACCTCATCTAGTAGTGATGGTCTCACTTGTGATACCTCACTAGTGGTTGAGAATGAGAACCTCAAGAAGGAGGTAACTAAGCTCACTTACACCTTAGCTAAGGCTTATGGTGGTGAGGACCGCTTGCTTATGGCCTTGGGTAGCCAAAGAGCTTCTCTCTACAAAGAGGGATTGGGCTATACCCCTAAGAAAGGCAAAGCGGCCTTTGCTCCTCACAAGACAAGCTTTGTGAAGAACAATGGTCGATTTTGTACTAGTTGCAAGCAAGTTGGTCATAAAAGAGCAAGAATACACCAACAAAAGCAAAAATGCAAATGTATCCTCTATTAAGCTTAATTCTTCCTATATGCTTATTAAGGGTACAAATAGTGTGAAGGCTAAGTTCATTGGCAAACCATGGATGGGCTTAAAGAAGAAAGCCATTTGGGTGCCAAAGAGCTTGGTTACTAACCTTCAAGGACCCAAGCAAGCTTGGGTACCTAAAAAGAATTGATCTTCTTTTGTAGGTCAATTACAAAGCCAGAGAAAGGCATTGGGTTCTTGATAGTGGGTGCACTCAACACATGACCGGTAATGCTAGAATATTCAACTCAATCAACACCAATGGCAATGATGGTTATGATAGTATCACATTTGGTGACAATGGCAAAGGCAAGGTCAAAGAGCTTGGTAAGATTGCAATATCAAATGATATGAGCATATCCAATATGTTGCTAGTAGAGAGCTTGAACTTTAATTTGCTATCCGTGGCTCAATTGTGTGATCTTGGATTCAAATGCATATTTGGGGTAGATGATGTAGAGATCATAAGTGTAGATGACTCTAACTTGATCTTCAAAAGCTTTAGATATGAGAATCTATACTTGGTTGATTTCAATGCTAGTGAAGCTAGATTATCTACATGCTTGTTCACTAAGTCTAGCATGGGTTGGTTATGGCATAGAAGGCTTGGTCATATTGGAATGAAACAATTAAATAGATTGGTTAAGCATGACTTAGTTAAAGGCTTGAAAGATGTTGTGTTTGAAAAGGATAAGCTTTGTAGCTCTTGTCAAGCCGGCAAACAAGTTGGAAACACCCATTCTAAGAAAAGCATGATGAGAACTAGTAAAGTATTTGAGTTGTTGCACATGGATTTGTTTGGGCCAACACAATATACTAGCATTGGTGAAAACAAATATGGCTTTGTGATAGTGGATGACTACACTAGTTACACATGGGTATTCTTTCTAGTGGACAAAAGTAGAAGTGACAATGGTACTGAGTTCAAGAATACTAGAATTGATGAGTTATGTGATGAATTTGAAATTAGACACCAATTCTCGGCTGTTGATGCAAAAGTGGATCTACAAACACAAAGGGCTAATACCCGAATCGATATCCAAGGCGTGCCAGTCGATTTGACCTGTTAATCGACAAGGATGAAAATACGAGCACTTTGGTCCTGACAACAGCGATACGCCCGGAAGTCACGGCCAAGAGGTACTCACGCAGAACTCGAGGATCGCCGAAGGTCGCACTGAAGCGATGCAGCTCGCCGAATCAATGAGAACTCGTAAAGAGAAAATAATGCAAATTGATAAAGTCGCCGAAAAGTAAGTAGATGCAAATGGGAGTAAAAATTGGTTTTGATATTGATTGATATATCTAATTACATTGCCTCTTACTCCATATTTATACCCTGATCTAAAGAGACACAACCAAACACAACTAGGACACCAAGCCCATATCTAAGGAAACACGTGACTCTTACATGAATCATACTCTAACAAATATAGAAAAGGAAATCAACTCCTATCTATTTCCCTGTCCGCCTCAATTACAATGGAAATCTCACCGTCCTCCTTCCCATCGGCATACCCCCTGTTTCATCGGCAGTAGTCCTCAAGTCTTCCTTCATCAGCATACTCCTTGTTTCATCACCAGTAGTCCTCAAGTCTTCCTTCATTGGCATACTCCCTGTTTCATCGGCAGTAGTCTTCAAGCCTCCCTTCATCGGCATCGACAATGACACCTTCAACCTCATTGGCAACGCCCGAGTCTAAATCAACCTCTCCATCGACCATCACCAGCTATCGGCAACCATCTTTACAAGCTGGCTTTCATCGGCTATCAAGTATACAGTAACTTTCCCCTTGCCGATTAGTCCACTCCGATCATTTTGACACGTGCAAAAAACGGTGTCAACACATGCCCCCCAATTTTGGAGTATAAAACCATTAATGCTCCAAAATTTACTCCAGATTACCGTAACTCATTCCCCAAGCCAAAACCTGATCTGTTATCAAATCCAATCAAATCTAATCCTGATTCACGCACTTCAGTAAATATCGCACAATCGCCAACCACTCTTGCCTTGATTATGGTTAAGATACCGAAACAATAACCCATCGGCAAGATCTTAACATGATAATGCTATCATTTTCAGAATTAAAATATCCTGTACCGATATCTCTTCCAAGTCATGATTACTTGCCATCAACCCATCTGTACAATCCCCTGATTATCATGCGAACAGTTACCATATCCATCTGAACCACTTCGACCTACATGCGCGCGGCATAGAGATAAGTCCAAAATACCCCTACTCTAAGCGGCTTATAAATAGATTCCTCCAGAACACTCATCTTCTACCCTCAGACTCCAATCTTTGACATTTTCTCTTTCCGGCGGCGACTCTGACGAACCACTGCACGACCTCAACCAACAAGAACCCTTCTGCAGCGTTACCTCAAGTCTCCGGCTCGTGCCCTCATCTTCCTCAAGATAATGGCAATCAACTTCGACGTCCCCGTGGTTCGCTCCACTTCCATTACCTTTACTTTGATTCCCCTAGTTTTTGCAAATCCATACAGTTGGTGATTTCTTTCTTTTGTTCTCCGGATCCTTCAAACTTAGGAACTGCGCAACAAATTAGTTATTCCAACCGATCAGCCGCATGTCCAATGCCTAGGACCAATGGGCAACCCAGATCCAACCGATCTGATTAATGCAGAGGTTAACAGAATCCCCTTTAGAGCCCAAAATTTCTCTCTGAATTTATGGAAAGACACATTTTGATCTTGGCCCAAAACCACCAAAGGGTGGAAAGATTGGTACTTGAGGGTTAATAGATCGATGCAAGTATACTGGGCAGAACGGAAGTTAGACCAATGCATTAGGTTATCTATTGCCGATATGCAGAAGAATGAATCAATGATGATTGCAGCTGCTTACTTCTGGTCAGACACAACAAACACTTTTATGTTTGGACATGGCCCAGCTACTCCTACACTTGTCGATGTCCACATGCTCACTAGCTTGGATATTTCAACTGCCGATGAAGGCTCCATTTATGGTAGAAAATCTGAATATAGGGTGAATACCCGCAACATCGGTGGTTGGACGGGATACATTCAAGAATACCAGAAGACTGGGACACTTAACCAGAGGGAACATGCCACATTCTTGAATATGTGGTTAGAAAAAATTATCTTCTGTGGTCGATCAGTAGGACCAACCAACGCCTTCCTCCCCGCAGCTGAACTTTTGGCTAATGGTGTAAGGTTTCCTCTTGGCCGATACCTTCTGAGCTCCACTTATCATCTTCTTCATCAAGTGTCTTAGAAACTTTTGCTTGGCGAACCCATCGGCAACCTAGGAGGCCCGTGGTGGTTTATCAACATGTGGCTGAATGCCCATATGCACAAACGTTTGCAATGGGACTTTTTTGCCCAACAATTCCCATGAGAAATTGCTGAAGACCATGTGCTTGGGGATGATGAATCAGCAACATGCTCACCCCTCAATTTTGGTGAAGCCATAATTGTCCTTCCTGGAACAGAGGCCAATGAAGACCAGATCGACAGATTCTTCCAGAGCCTCTATAATGGTCTTTCTTGTGATCATAGGGCCTGGGTACCTTATATTGACGAAGAAAACAGATTCCCCCTTCTTTTCAACTTTGCCGATGACACTCTGAATCAGGATAAGGAACTCATGATGGCCATCATTACTCCTAGGGTAATCCCAGTAAATACATTTGGCAGCGGGAAAAACACCAGCATTACGTATGAATTTTATAACCCATCGGCAGTATCCCGTCAATTGGCTTTTGGGAAACTGCCAATCAAACTTTGCTTTGCCGATGTGATCAAACCCAGGGAAACAATTACCTGCGGAACAGATTGGAACAAGGTAGTACAACTCTCCCCCGATGCCGATACTACAGATGTTGATATATCCACCTGGACACCAGTATCTTTCATCACCGAGTCATATAAGCAATGGTGGCGAGAGTGGAAGGAACAACTGTTTGCAACATCTGTTCACACATATCGGCACATGATCGACCCTGAATACGCCATTTTCGATGACGCAGTAAGTTCCTTTTAGCTCCCTTCCGCTTTTTGCTTTCATATATCGGTAACTAACTCTCTCGTGACAGGTTAACAACCCAGCACCAACTATGAGCAAAAGTGGGAAACCCTTCGATCTTCGGCCTGTTTCCCCGATATCATCGATCGGCTACAACGCTCCCACCTTAGCCGCTTTGACTCACCAGAAGATCCGTACCAAGACCATCACCTCCAAGTCCAAATTGGCTACAGCCAGGGCCACTCCATCGGCTGCTGCTACAACCTTGGTCAAGGCATTCAAGGTAACAACCTTGTTTATTTCTACTCATGCTGATCACAAACTATATTAACATTAATCACCAGGGGGTAAGAGCTGCTGCTGGATCGTCATCGGCAATTCCTCCGATATCAAGCACCACTTCTTTTGACGAACCTTCAGAGGTATCTTCTTAACTTTATATTTTATCTGTTAAATATCATACCTTACACTTGTTTTGCAGCAACAATTGGGTACATCGGCAAGCATACCAGATGTCCAAGCTTCACAATCAACAAGTGCAGATGCCCTCCAGCCAATCGTTGCCGATGCCCAAGCAAAGCGCAAAGCTTTAACAGATGCTGAAGCACAGCCAAAACGACAAAGGTCCATGCCGATCCCTACATCTGCCCCAATGTCATCGGTCATCATACCTCAAGAGCCAACCACCGATGAAGTCACAGAGTATATCCCATCGGCAAGCTCAACCGATCCCCCACACGACATACTCCAGGTTGCTTCCTCTAGTCAAGCACAGGAAATCGCCATGAAACAGGTAAACCGATTAACCTAGCTGATTTACAATACTCATACTTATCCTTAACTGACCTCCTTTCCTTTTCCTCAGGAACAAGACTCCCCAAACAACCTATTCTCCTTCGCTATTGACGTCTTTGACGATGATGGAGAGGAAACAAGTTCTTCCCTTGCACTGGGAACAATATCGGCAGAAACTAAGTCCAGGTTGGAAGCTCTCCTGAACTTGCTACAGCAGGATACCGCCCAACTGGTAGATGACTTGGACCCCGCAAAGGCAATTTTCAAAACAATCCGTGGCCAGGTCCCTGCCGATGTTGAAGAAGTACTCTTCCCAACAGCCCATTTAGAGAGTCGCCAACTACAATATTAACGGGCTGCTCAACGTATTGCCGATAGAGCAGCTCAGGCTCAACTCAAAGAAGAGATGCTACAACTGAAACAAATTGCCGATGAGAAGCACAAGGGCATCGGCAACTTGCAGACTTCGGGTGCTGAACTTAAGCAGAAAATCTTGGATTTATCAGTAAGGAAGATGGCTCTATTGGCTGAATTGAAGGAAGTCGATGCAGCCTTAACTCATGCTCAACAAAAAGAAAGCCAGCTACCCAATACCATCAAAGCCCTTCAGCAAGAAAGAGATATCCAGGCTCGCAAAGCTTTGGCCATGAAGAAAAAACTCAAGCTTGTGGAGGGTACCGCCGATGACGATATCAAAAAAATGGAGGAAGCCGAGCAGATTCGCCTGCGTGTGATATTAGCTATCCAATCCTTGTTGAACTTGTAATCTTGTTTATTGTATCGGCACTTTATGAGACATTAACATCCTTGCATAATTCTAGCCGATAGGACTGTTATCGGCACTTATACTTTTATGCATCCATCCAGATACTAGGGTAATATTTCTTTAAATATTTTCCATTTAATGCTCTAGGAAACACAACCCCTTCGAGGGTTTCTAGAATATATGCGTTACCAGGAACAGACTGATTTATCCGATATGGACCTTCCCAATTAGGAGACCACTTTCCAAACTTTGAACTTTTAGTCCCAATCGGTAAAACCAATTTCCAGACCAGATCTCCATCGGCAAACTCCTTTATCTTCACCTTCTTGTCATACCATCTGGCTACTCTTTTCTTATTTTCTTCGATGCTAACTAAAGCCCTTAACCGATGACCCGCCACATCTTCCAACTCATCCTTCATAAGGGTATTATAATCATCGGCTGTCAGCTGATTTTGAGAACGTATTCGCCTAGAGCCAATTTTAATTTCCCAAGGCAATACTGCATCGTGTCCATATACTAACTGATAAGGCGTTACTTTGGTTTCACCATGACATGACATCCGATATGACCACAAGGCTTCATTTAATACTGTATGCCACCTCCTAGGATTTTCTTCAATTTTACGCTTAATGAGTTTGATGATCTCTTTGTTAGAAGTCTCCGCTTGACCATTAGCTTGAGCATAATATGGAGAATAATTTAAAACTTTAATTCCCATACCTACAACAAACTCATCAAATTCTCCTGATATAAACATAGTGCCCTGATCGGTAGTGATAGTCTGAGGAATACCAAATCGGTAGACAATATGCTCTTTCACAAAATCAATCATATTAACCGATGTCACCTTTTTTAAAGGAATTTCCTCAACCCATTTTGTGAAATAATCGGTAGCAACCAGAATAAATTTATGTCCTTTACTCGATGGCGAATAAATCTGACCAATGAGATCAATAGCCCATCCCCGGAACGGCCACGGTTTGATTATAGGGTTCATAGCCGATGCAGGCGCTCTTTGAATATTACCAAACTTTTGACACCCCTGACATCCTTTAAAATATTTAAAACAATCTTCAAGAATAGTCGGCCAATAGTACCCATTCCTTCTGATCATCCACTTCATCTTGAAAGCCGATTGATGCGCCTCACACACTCCTTCATGAATTTCACCCATCAAGCTTTTCGATTCATCACTGCTAACACATCTAAGTAAAACTCCATCTATAGTTCGATAATATAATTCATCATCGAGGAGCACATACTTAGTAGCTTGGAACCTTATATGTCTCTCAACCTTTCTATATGGATCTTTTAAATAATCGACAACCTCCTTCCTCTAGTCATCGGTATCAACTGCCGATGTTAGCACTTCCTGAATAGGCTGATACCCTGAAGCATACTGAGCTAGTCGATTAGCTTCCTCATTATGCAACCGAGAGATATGTTCAAGACGAAAATCTCTAAATCCTTTCAACAATTGCAAACATCTTTCATAATACGAAATCAAAGCTTCACTTCGGCATTCATAAATTCCAGTCAATTGATTTATAACTAGCATAGAATCACCAAAGATTTTAACAGCATCGGCACGTATCTCCTTCAGTAATTCTAACCCTTTTATCAAGGCTTGGTATTCAGCCTGATTGTTTGTCGATGTAGCAACAATCGGCAATGAAAACTCATACTTCCTTCCTTGAGGTGAAATCAACACAATGCCGATACCTGCTCCTTCACCGCATGTGGAACCATCGAAGAAAAGTGTCCAAGGGGCAATCTCTAGAGAGTCCACTGTATTACAATGCTGAGTAACGAAATCAGCCATAACTTGCCCCTTAACTGCCTTGGTCGATTCGTAACGTAGTTCAAATTCTGATAATGCTAAAATCCACTTGCCGATTCTACCACTTAATATCGGCATTGACAGCATGTACTTGACTACGTCATCTTGTCTCAGCATCCACTAATCTTCTGCTTAGATAATAAATAACACGTTCTTTCCCTTCAAATTCTTGAATAAGAGCTGAACCAATAACAGTATCATCAGCTGACAAATACAACCTGAAAGGCTTCCCGTGTTGAGGTGGAACTAGCACTGGAGGATTTGTTAAATATTTCTTAATTTCATCGAGGGCTAACTGCTGCTCAGCTCCCCATACAAATTCCTGATCGGCCTTCAATTTAAGTAATGGACTGAAAGCCCTGATCTTACCCGACAGATTAGATATGAACCTTCTAATGAAATTAATCTTACCGATCAAAGATTGCAATTCAGTCTTATTGGCAGGAGCAACCACCTTGTTAATTGCATCAATAGACTTTCTACTGATTTCGATGCCCCGCTGATGCACCATAAAACCGAAGAATTGACCTACCGATACACCAAATGCACATTTATTAGGATTCATCTTCAATCCATGCTTCCTTGTACACTCCAGTATCTTTCGTAGATCGGCTAGATGTTTTGTGATATCTCCAGACTTAATCACCACATCATCAATGTAGATCTCTACTAATGTGCCGATGTATTCATGAAAAATAAAGTTCATAGCTCTCTGATAAGTAGCGCCGTCATTTTTCAAACCAAACGTCATAACTATCCACTCAAACAACCCCACATGACCTGGACATCTGAAAGCAGTCTTGGGAATATCTTCTTCAGCCATGAATATTTGATTGTAGCTTGCATTACCATCCATGAAGCTGACAATTTGATGTCTGGCTGCAGCATCAATCAACAAATCAGCAATCGGCATTGGATAGCCATCCATCGGTGTGGCTTTATTGAGATTCCTGAAATCAATACAAACACGAAGCTTTCCATTCTTCTTATAAACGGGAACCACATTAGAGATCCACTCTGCATATCGACACTGCCGAATAAACTTTGCCTCAATTAATTTAGTTATTTCGGCCTTAGTATCAGGAAGTATATTAGGGTTGCATCGGCGCACTGGCTGCTGATGTGGCCGAAATCTAGATTTGATAGGTAACCGATGTTCAACTACCGATCGGTCTAACCCAGGCATCTCAGTATAATCCCAAGCAAAACAATCTTTATACTCTTTTAACACATCAATTATTTGTTGCTTACACTTGGAATCTAACTTAGCACTAATAAAAGTAGGTCTTGGCCTATCGCCATCACTGATATCTACTTCTACTAAATCATCTGCCGATGTGAACCCTTGACCTAATTTTCCATCATCGGCAAACCTATCCATTAAAACTCTTCTTCAGAACCGACTGCTTGGATCGGTGGAATTTCATAATCAGCAACTCTAAGGAACTCTTTTTCCCAAGCTTCTCCTGATATGCATTTAGTTCGCTCATAAGTATCTGACTCTGCCGATGCGATGATATAAGAAGAATCACCAGGGACAACCTCAATCTTATCCCCAATCCACTGTACGAGGCATTGATGCATTGTAGAAGGAACACAACAATTAGCATGAATCCAATCTCTCCCTAGAAGCAGATTATATGCACCCTTGTCGTTAATAACAAAGAACGTCGTCGGCAAGGTTTTGCTGCCGATGGTCAATTCAACGCATACTGCCCCTTTAGCCGGTGACACATTGCCTTCAAAATCTTTTAGCATCATATCGGTTTTGGTCAAGTCTTGATCTCCCTTACCAAGTTTCTGATACATCACATAAGACATAATATTAATCGCAGCCCCTCCATCAATAAGTACCTTAGACACAGGCTGCCCATCAACTCTGCCCTTCACAAACAAAGCCTTAAGATGCTGTCTCTCGTCATCGGTAGGTTTCTCAAAAACAGCCATCATTGGATCTAGTGTCAACTGAGCTACTTGATCAGAGAGAACAACTTCCTCATTATCAGATAGTGCCAAAAATTCCATCGGCAACATGAATACCATATTAACATCTGCCGATGGACCCTTATTTTTGTGTTTTACCTGCCACTGCTGATGACCGGACCTCTCATTGGAGGAATTTTCCTCTTGGTATAAATCCTACTGACGCTCACGTTGCATCCTCCTTCTCTGTGTCTTTGTTAGACCCTCCAGGCACCATCGAGGAAACTTGGTTTTCTAAACCGGCTGATAACAGGTCCTAGTCGATTCTACACGGCGTATATTAGGGTCCCTGTAGAATATTTCCTCATCGGGAACTCTTGCATTTGCCATTTCCTCAAGCTCCTCTTGATTCTTTGGAAAATATCCAGCGCGTTTACCAAGCCTTTCATGTACACTAAGTCTGCCCCCCAGCCGATCATGCACTGATGTTCTGCTTCTGATCGGCTCATTGATAAATAAACCCTGATTGCCAGGTTGAAATCTTCTTTCTGACCGATTGACCCCATAATAACCATTGCACTCAGGGCAATTTTCAACAGTTGGCAATTTAATACCTTCTTCCCAGCAATGGATAAAAAACAGGCACCTCCAATGATCTTTATGCCGATGCCATTCTTCCCGACGTCTTTCTTCTTGCTGTTGTTGATATCGATCATTGCGCTGACGCCAACCCTCCTGCTGCCTTCAATGAGTAATCACAATACTTGGTCGAGGAGGTTTTTTGGAACTACTGCTTTCTCCCAGCAAACCCTTACTTTTTGCATCATCGATAGTTATCCGATGTTGGGGATCCACTGATGCGTTTTTCTCAGCAGCCTCGGACGTCAATACCTTGGTCTTCCCTTTGGCCTCCAACGTATTTGCTCGAAAAGGGTGTTGATCAATTTTCATCGGCCTTTGGGCATTGGAAGTACCAAACTTAATTCTCCCAGATTCAATAGCCGATTGTAACTGTTGCCTGAACACCTTGCACTCATTTGTACTGTGTGAAGTTGCATTGTGCCATTTGCAGTACAAGATCTTCTTCAACTCTTCTGCTGATGGGATCACATGATTAGGTGACAGCTTAATTTGGCCCTCTTGAAGCAGAAGATCAAATATTTTGTCGGCCTTGGTGATATCAAAGGTAAACTTTTTTGGCTCTTTTTGACCAAAGGGACAAGATATCGGCTTTTTATTCGTAACCCACTCAGCTAAGCCGATAACTGGTTCTTCATCAGAATCAGAATCTCCTACTTCTTCAACAAATGATACCTTTTTACTCCAATTCTTTTTAGGTTCAAAAACCCTAGTATCTTGATCAGAGATCCTTTGCACAAGATGACTGAGGCTTTCAAACTCCTGAGAAGCATATCTGTCTTTAAGATATGGCAATAACCCTTGGAAAGCTAGATCGGCAAGCTGTCGATCATCCAGCACCAGACTGTAGCACTTATTTTTTACATCTCATAGTCTTTGCACAAAGCTCTCTACCGATTCATCATTGCGCTGTCTCAATTTTACTAAATCGGTAAGCTTCTTTTCATGGATTCCAGCAAAGAAATACTTATGAAATTGTTTTTCTAGATCAGCCTAGGTAATAATAGAATTTGGTGGTAATGAAATGAACCACGTAAATGCCGATCCAGACAAAGATGATGAAAATAATCAAACTCTTAATTCATCTCTGCTAGCTGCCTCTCCACATTGAATACTGAAGCGATTGACGTGTTCCATTGTTGATGTGTCATCTTGCCCGGAGAATTTAGTGAAATTTGCTACCTTGTACCGATTTGGGAGAGGAATTAAATCATATGCAGGAGGATATGGAGTCCGATAAGAATAAGTATTGACCTTGGGCTTTATCCCAAACTGATCCTTCATAATTTCTGCTATCCTATCGGTCCAAAAAGCATCAGCCTCCTGATGACGAACTGGCTGAATTTCTACAGGAAGTGCCTGCTGATATCCCTCCACATATCTTTATGGCCCACGATCTCTAGCAATCGGCATATTCGCCGTTACTTGTGGTCCATTAACCTGTTAGAAAGGATTCATCGGCTGTGCTACCGATGCTTGATTCTGGACACCAGCTTGCATATAACCCTGTTGAATCCCTGTAATGATTTTGCTGAACTGTATGTTGAACAGGTAACTGTCCTGACCAACCATTATTAGAACCCATCGGTACAAAACTTACCGATGGCTGGTAATTTGCTGACATTGTTGGATAATTATAACCAGCTTGAGGCATAAACTGAACCCCAGTTTGACTCATAACAGGGGCTTTCTGCTGCATCGGCAGTAAGCTTGCCGATGGATTTGAACTGGGCGTTTGAACCAAAGGCATCTGGAAACCCCCTGGAGTTGGTTGCACAGTAGTTGCTGTGGCATATTGAGGCACTTGGGCCATCGGCGAAACAACCGATGGTATAGGAGCTTTTCCTACTGCGTCAAACACTTGAGGTAATCCAGGATTGAAAGCAGATGACTCCGGAGGCATACCATATCCCCACCAATTAGTAGGAATCTGGCTATTCTGAGACACAGGGCCTGACATAGCTGATGCTGATAGATCTGTACTAAGCTGAATTCGTCCTCCTGGTAGTACCGGATCTGATCATATTGGTGTAGATTGAATATTAGGTAAGCCTGCCGATACTGGAGAAGAAGTAACTTCTGTACCCACAACGGCCGAGGGAGCCGATGGAGTATTGATAGATGCCGGCTCTGGTTGGTGATAGGCAGGCCCAACATAATGCGGTGACGCTTGTCCTTCTTTGAGAGTTCAAACCACAGCATTATGAACAGTATTGGACAACACATTGGAATGATTAATCAAAGCATGATTTACTGCAGAATTAACCATCTCTTGAAGTTTACCAGGATTAGAGTCAAAGGTAACCTACCGAGGCAATGGCAAATCTTGATTCTGGATGACTTGTCCACTCTTGTTCAGGCTAAACGATTTCAGACAAAGCTGCCTGTATTCTTCTACGGCCTTTTCCATAGCCTGCCTCTGCTCTTCCTTAAGATCTTCTTCTGATACCGCGATAATGTTCCCCGCATCGATCTCGGAATTGAACATATTGATCGGATTGGTTTGTCCCACTGGGCATGCCAAAAGATGTGTTGATGCAAAAGTGGATCTGCAAACATAAAGGGCTAATACCCAAATCGATATCCAAGGCATGCCAGTCGATTTGACCTGTTAATCGACAAGGATGAAGATACGAGCACTTTGGTCCTGACAACAGTGATACGCCCGGAAGTCACGGCCAAGAGGTACTCATGTGGAACTCGAGGATCGCCGAAGGTCACACTGAAGCGATGCAGCTCGCCGAATCAATGAGAACTCGTAAAGAGAAAATAATGCAAATTGACGAAGTCGCCGAAAAGTAAGTAGATGCAAATGGGAGTAAAAATTGGTTTTGATATTGATTGATATATCTAATTACATTGCCTCTTACTCCATATTTATACCCTGATCTAAAGAGACACAACCAAACACAACTAGGACACCAAGCCCATATCTAAGGAAACACGTGACTCTTACATGAATCATACTCTAACAAATATAGAAAAGGAAATCAACTCCTATCTATTTCCCTGTCCGCCTCAATTACGATGGAAATCTCACCGTCCTCCTTCCCATCGGCATACCCCCTGTTTCATCGGCAGTAGTCCTCAAGTCTTCCTTCATCAGCATACTCCTTGTTTCATCGGAAGTAGTCCTCAAGTCTTCCTTCATCGGCATACTCCCTGTTTCATCGGCAGTAGTCTTCAAGCCTCCCTTCATCGGCATCGACAATGACACCTTCAACCTCATCGGCAATGCCCGAGTCTAAATCAACCTCTCCATCGACCATCACTAGCTATCGGCAACCATCTTTACAAGCTGGCTTTCATCGGCTATCAAGTATACAGTAACTTTCCCCTTGCCGATTAGTCCACTCCGATCATTTTGACACATGCAAAAAACGGTGTCAACATCGGCCAAGTACACTCCTCAATCAAATGGCCTTGTTGAGAGAAAGAATAGAACACTCATTGATATGGCAAGGTCTATGCTTAGTGAGTACAATGTGAGTCAATCTTTTTGGGCCAAAGCTATCAACACGGCTTGCTATTATAGCAACCGCCTCTATTGTCACAAATTGAAAGAGAAGACACCATATGAGCTCTTGAATGGTAGAAAGCCCAACATTGCATATTTTTGGGTCTTTGGTTGTAAATGCTATATCTTGAAGAAAGGCATAAGATTGGGAAAGTTTGACAAGAAATGTGATGAAGGATTCCTACTTGGCTATTCCACTACAAGCAAAGCATATAGAGTTTGGAATTTGGATAGTGGCACTCTTGAGGAAGTTCATGATGTTGAATTTGATGAAACCAAGGGTTCACAAGTAGAGAATGAGAACTTGGAAGATGTTAGAGGCATTCAACCTTCAAATGCCATAAAGAATATGAATATTGGTGAATTGAGGCCTAGGCAAGTGAATGATGATGAAGATGATCAAGTGCAAGTGATCTCAAACTCAAATGAGCAAGATGATACAAATCAAACTAGTGCAAGTGGATCTCATGATATTGATCAAGATCAAGTGGCTAGTACATCATCTAAATCCAATGATCAAGCAAGTGCAAGCAATCAAGTTCCAATGCTCCAACCAACAAGTATTACAAGAGATCATCCATTGGACACAATCATTGGAGATATTTCAAGAGGTGTTCAAACAAGATCAAGATTGGCATCATTTTGTGAACACTTCTCATTTGTATCATCTATTGAACCAAGAAGATAGATGAAGCATTGAAGGATGTTGATTGGGTGAATGCTATGCATGAAGAGCTAAATAACTTCACAAGAAATCAAGTATGGGAATTGGTACAAAGACCAAAGGGACACAATGTGATTGAAACCAAATGGGTCTTTAGAAACAAGCAAGATCAAGATGGGATAGTTGTAAGGAACAAAACAAGATTGGTAGCACAAGGCTATACACAAGTTGAAGGTCTTGACTTTGGAGAAACATATGCCCTGATTGCTAGATTGGAAGTAATTAGAATCTTGCTAGCCTATGCTTGTGCCCACAACATCAAGCTCTATCAAATGGATGTTAAGAGTGCATTTCTCAATGGTTACATCAATGAAGAAGTATATGTTGAGCAACCTCCCGGTTTTAAAGATGATAAGAAGCCCAGCCATGTATACAAGTTGAAGAAAGCTTTGTATGGTTTGAAGCAAGCACCTAAAGCATAGTATGAGAGATTGAGGGACTTTCTACTCTCTAAAGGGTTCACAATGGGCAAGGTTGATACTACTCTTTTCATCAAGAAGATTGAAAAAGATCTATTTGTGTTGCAAATCTATATTGATGATATCATATTTAGATCAACCAATCAAGATTTTTGTAATGAGTTTGGAAAGATGATGGCTAATGAGTTTGAGATGTCTATGATTGGAGAATTGAGTTACTTCCTTGGTCTTCAAATCAAGCAATTGAAACATGGTACATTTGTAAGTCAAAGCAAGTACATTAAGGACATGATCAAGAAGTTTGACATGAGTGAAAGTAAAGTCATTAGCATACCAATGGGAACAAATGGCAACTTGGATAGTGATGCAAGTGAAAATATGGTGGATCAAAAGTTGTATCGGTCTATGATTAGAAGCCTACTCTATGTGACTGCATCAAGGCCGGATGTCATGTTTAGTGTATGCATGTGTGCAAGATTTCAAGCCTCACCAAGAGAAAGTCATTTGAAGGCTACAAAAAGGATATTGAGGTACTTGAAGCATACACAAAATGTTGGTTTGTGGTATCCCAAAGGAGCAAAGTTTGAGCTAGTTGGTTACTCCGACTCAGATTATGTGGGATGCAAGGTTGAAAGAAAGAGCACCTCGGGCACATGTCAATTGTTGGGAAGATCACTTGTTTCATGGTCATCAAAGAAACAAAATAGTGTTGCATTATCAACCGCCGAAGCCAAATACATATCCACCGGTAGTTGTTGTGCACAAATTCTTTAGATGAAGGCCACTTTGAGTGACTTTGAAGGTGTGAAGAAGCTTGTCCTTGGATCAAACCGAGTTAAATATCTTTGGTAAATATTCTAGCTTGAACTAAATTTGGAAATATGATCCTCACTCCATTGATTGACATTGATAATCTCTACCTACCTAAGTTTTTAAACCTTTGTGGTCATTGATGACAAAGGGGGAGAAAATTTAGTATACAAAGATAGTGAGACGACTACATGGGGAGAAATATGACTAAGGGGGAGAAATAAGATATTAGTACAAAGGGAGAGAAATGACAAAGGAAAGGGATCAATTAAAACTTTGAGTACACAAGTAGGGGGAGCAAGCTCATAAACTTGTATGGTGCATTTGAATGTGCATCTCATATGTTTGCTTGCATGGCATAAGTTCTAAATCTAAATATCCATGCTTGTGCGGTGTATGCTAGTTGTAGGTATGAATGATGAAATGAAAAACTAGCATGCATAGGATTTCTAATGATTTCATTTTCAAGTGGTATCTTGACATCAAGTGTTCAAGTGGTATTTAGCTAACCATGGTGCTAAGGATGGTATAATTGTGCACTCCAGTTGGTATCACGCTTCAAAGGTCCATCTTTTATACCTTAGCATCATTTGGTAGACATTGTCTCCTATATTTCCTATCTAAGCATATGTGCAAGTTTTAATCCAAACTCTTAGCACATATGTAGGGGGAGAAATTGCTACCATTTAGGGTTGATGAAACTTGTCCATATCCTTTTACACATAGTAAATATGCTTGGGCAAGCAACATGGATTCAATTGAATTTCAATTCATATCTTTGTATAAGGGTTGTCATCAATTACCAAAAAGGGGGAGATTGAAAGCTCTAGTTTGGTTTTGGTGAATTGATGAAACCCTAAGTGCTAACCTAGTTTATCAAGTGTTCATAAGATAGGTAGCACACTTCAAGTGGAGAAGCTAATGAAGATCATAGCATGACAATTGTGATGGCATGGTGATGATCAAGGGCTTAAACTTGAATGGAAGAATGAGAAAGACAAAAAGCTCATGGCAAAGGTATAAACCATAGGAGCTATTTTGTTTTGGTGATCAAGACACTTAGAGAGTGTGATCACATTTAGGTTTGATAGCCGTACTATTAAGAGGGGTGAAACTCGTATCGGAATGCGGTTATCAAAGTGCCACTAGATGCTCTAACTCATTGCATATGCATTTAGGATCTAGTGGAATGCTAACACCCTTGAAAATATTTGTGAAAATATGCTAACACATGTGCACATGGTGATACACTTGGTGGTTGGCACATGTGAGCAAGGGTGGAGAAGTTAGAAGTGAAAAGGAGTTGGTCGTGAAGACTGGCGTCGGTCAACTGACCGGACGCTGGGTCTGAAAGCACCGGACGCTGAATGCCTGCGTCCGGTCACGCTGACCAGGCGATACAGTGCCTAGGGTTAACCACCAGACGCTGGACTATGTCCGGTCGAGGTGGACCAGATGCGTCCGGTCGAACAAAAATGGTTTTTGACCCTTACTGTACTCGACCGGACGCTGGGGCTTCTGCGTCCAGTCAGTTTTGTCAGAGCGTCCGGTTAGCTTCGTAGCCGTTGAAATCTGACGAACAACGTTTGAAGCTGGTGACGTGTGGCGTCCATCGGACGACCGGACGCTGAGGGCCAGCGTCCAGTCAGTTGGACCGGTGCGTCCGGTCAGAGCGCAGTGTGCCCAGTGAAGGGGTACAACGACTTTATTTTGTGGGGGCTTCTATTTAAGCCCCATGGCCAGCTATGGCTCACGTATTTGGTCATTTTCATTGACATAGCAACCTTATGAGCTAAGCCAAAGTCCTCCCACTCATCTCCATCATTGATTCACCATCCTTGTGAGATTGGGAGTGAATCCAAGTGCATTGCTTGAGTGATTGCATCTAGAGGCACTTGGTGTTCGTGTTTCGCTGTGGATTTCGCTTGTTACTCTTGGTGGTTGCCGCCACCTAGATGGCTTGGAGCAGCGAGGATCGTCGAGCGGAGGTGGTGATTGTCTCCGGCTTCGATCGTGGTGATTGTGAGGGGTTCTTGACCTTTCCCCGGTGGAGTGCCAAAAGGTACTCTAATACATTGCTCGTGGCTTGTGTGATCCTCATCTTATGTTGGTTGTGCGGCACCCTATTGCGGGTTTGGCGTGTGATGCCAATTAGCGCGTGAACCTCCAAGTGAGTGAATCGCCACAACAAGGACTAGCCTACCGGCAAGCAAGTGAACCTCGGTAAAAAATCATTGTGTTCATCATTGATTCCGAGGTGATTGATCTTCATTGTTATTCATCTTTGTGATTGATTGGTTGCTTCCTCAACAAGGCGGTATAACATCTTGATCACTCTCTTTACGTTACCGCAAACTAGTTGTCAAGCTCTTTAGAGTAGCTTAGTTGTGAGAGCTTGTATGCTTGGTTGGTGTGGCTCTTTAGTTAGTCTTTGAGAGCACACTAACATAGGATAGTATCATAGCTATTGTGTGAATTGATACTATCTAAACTAGAATTGTAGTTGGTGGCTTGCATTTTGAGTAGGTTAGCGCAACACTTGCTTCGCCTTATAATTGTCTAATAATTTTGTTAAGTGTTGTTGTAGAAATTTTATTAGGCTATTCACCCCCCTCTAGCCCTTAGGACCTTTCACTCTTCCTCCGTCCGCCCCGCCTTGATCCACTCATAACCCCACCCCACCTTGCCTTCCTCCCTCCCTCTCCCTCACCTCAACCTTACTAGATCTGACTCCCCCGCCTCTACCGTCGTTGTTCTTGACTTTAGCGCACCACCGCTAATTGTTGCAATGACGCCAGTGAGGACCTTCTTCCCCTTCCCTCTTCTTGATCTGATGGCATCATTGCCTCCAGATGTACCGCCAATGTTAACGCTGCAATCATGACGCCCTCACAACTAATCCTGCCCAATCGGCCTCCTCAACTACCACCACTGCCTATTTAGACAAGTGTAACTAGTATGACTACCGGTTCACTGCCAACGCTTGCCACACCACACTTGCGGCTGCCATGGCACGTTGCCTGGCGTTTGGATTGCGTGTAAGCTAGGGCAGCTACAGAGCGTTTCCAGTTCATTTGTATGTTCATTTTAGCCACAGTTGTGGCGGCCACTTTTATCGCCACAGTTTTGGCGGCGGCGCCACACCTCGCGTGGCATGTGGTGGTTGGGCACCAAACAGGCCCTAACATCTAGATAGGATCAAGTATGAGTGGTTACACAACACTGTTATTGTTATAGTCATTTGGCTTTCTACATAGTCTAGGTCATCAAAGATGACTAATATAATAGACAACGAGAGTCCTCTAGCTAAATAAACACCAAAGCGAGGCCATAGAATATTCATATGACTCCAAATTAGACACCAAAGATAGAGCTTGATTTTAGAAAAATCTGATACTTGTTTCATATTTTGCTGACCTAAAACGAATTTTCTAGGATTAAACTAGATTTAGGATTTTTAGTTGCTTAACTTTTTCCAAGAAAAAAATATTTGGATACTTTTTAGAGAAAAATATTTGTATAATTCTTTTATAAAGTCCATTTCACCATTGATCTATCAATGCAGTCCAATTTATCACCATAGTGGCTAACATAGCACCATGTAGGTTATTAAAACCATCGTATAAATCACCCAGGATGCAAACACAAAAGGTTTTAAAAGTTGAAACGGACCGATATCCAGTTTTATGTGTGGGGGAGGTAAATCAGACTCCAAGCATAAATGAAAAGGGTCAAAATGACTTTTTCTACCATTATATTAGTATTAGTCTCAAAATTTTATAAATGGATAATCTGGTATAGAACACTCAAACTATAAAATAGTCGGTATTAATCTCAAAATGCATTACACAGGAAATCTTATATAGAACACTCATGTCGATAAAATATTTGGAACTATTTACTAGAAGGACACCCAGCCCTTTTCCCAATACCAAATCCACGACCTTTGTATAAAAATGGAGAAAATTTTGGATTTGAAGAAAAATAAGAGAAATTATATTAATTTTTATTTTCCATTTATTTAGTTTGTTTGTCTTAATGAAATTGAAATTATTAACTAACAGAGCTAACACAAATCAAAACAACTTTGCTATCAATGATAGATGTTTACTAGTTGGAAGAATCATCTTTATATTCATCTAGTCTTATATTAGTTTAGATATACAGTAATACAAACAGAAAAGTAGGATAGGCTCGTTACATAAAAAGATAAAGATATAGAAATAGCCATAGTACATTAAAAAGGAAAAAAAAGGCGCTGAATGAATCGAAACGTTCCTGTTTGGTTCGGGAAGGGGTCATAAAAATTGTATCTTAATAGCTATATAATATACTTTCATTAAAATATTTATTAGATAACAAAAAAATAGAGGATCTAAAGTATTTTTCTGATTTTCGGATGAATTGCGTAGTGGGACCCTTGAACAATTCGAAAAAGTTGAGATTCAACATCAGAAATTTAAAAGCATATGAGTAAAATACATCGAGAAAATGAAAATTTGATGAATGCTACTTCTATTAGCTTGGAACCGTTAAGAAAATCTAAAAATAAAAACTCTATTTTGAAAAATAGAGGGTGCGAACTGAGTTTAGCTCAACTGGTAAGTTTTCTTGTAATAGAACCTAAGTCCTCGACTTAGACGTGGGTACTTGTATTTTTCCTACATTTATTCCAAGATTTAACATCATATTTTTCTAAATTTATTTTTAAATTTAACGGCCACTATTATTTCAGCATAGACGACATGCCCCTCTACAGCGAGGCATTATAGTGACTTCGTCAACGTGAGCGTCTACAGACCCGCGTGTGATCGTTTTCCTCTGGCTAACGACCCCTCACCTCGCGAGGGGCAATCCCCCGCCTCGCCTGATTTTTTTTACTTTTTAGTCTTTTTTTTTAAGTTTCTCACAAATAGATCTCTGGAGGAAAAAATTCAGAAAATGGACCCTACCTCGGCGCAGCTCAGGGGCTCGGTGCCAGCATCGATGACGTCGAGCTAGAGTCCATTTTCTAAATTCTCTACGTTAGGAATCTATTTGTGAAAACCTAAAAATAAAAAGGCTAAAATGTAAAAAATTCGGCCGCCCCGCTCCCTCTATCGCCCGCGGAACCGCCGCCCGAGCACGACGCCCAGCTCGCCTCCGCGGCCCGCGCACGACGCCAGCTCTTTCCCTCCCGCCCGCACCAACCGCAGTACGCCCGATCCGAAGCCACGCCTCCCACATCTCTCGTGCTGCTTCTAAAGCTCGGGGAAGGGCGCGTCGCACTCCACCATCGTCGCGCTGCCGTCGCGATTCGCCGTCGTCTCGCTGCGCCGCGGTCAGCGTCCTCGCCCTGCAAGCCCGCCGTCAGCGCCCTCGCCCTGCCAGCGCCGTCGAGCGCCGCCCTCGTACAGGGCTCGCAGGGGCGCGCGCCTTCGCCGCGGTCGAGTCCTCTCCTCAGCCTGCTTCTCCGTCTCCGCATCCCCTTCCTCCAGTCCAGGTATTTCCCACTCCTCCAGTCCAGGACTCTCCTCCGTGCCGCAACTCCGACGAATCCAAAGCCGGAGCGCCAACGCCGCTGGCCACCAGCTCGCGCACAAGCTCCGCGTCCGCATCCTCCCGCCCCAGCCACGTCGTCGCGCCACCCCTGCTCCAGCCATCTCGCGGAGTCGCGGCTCTGGCGCTCCGCGCCGCCGCCCGCTCGGCCTCGGCCCTCGGCCGCCTCAGCGCGTCGTCGACGTCTAGTATCGCCGCCTCGGACGAGGCCTACGCCCGGCGGCTTCCAACCACCTCCTCTGGAACCCTAGGGCAGCCAGGAGACGACAGCATCGTCGTCGCGCCGCCCCCGCTCTGCGCCCCTGTCCCAGCCATCGCGCGGCGTCGCGGCTCCGGCGCTCCATGCCTCCGCCGGACCGTGGCCGGCCGCCGCCCGCTCAGCCTCGGGCCTTGGCCGCCTCGCGCGTCGTCGTCGGCCGGTATAGCCCCCTCTGCCCTTTGCCCGACGGCCTCCAGCATCCATCCATCTGACCAGCTCGAGCTCGTCCTCGCCGCTAATTTCAGAGGTAATCAACCCCCTGCCCTTTCTCTATCGACTGTACACAGTTGAGTGCACCTTCGCCACATTCCATTTGTTGCCAGACTCGTCTACACGAAGTATGACCAATTAGCCTATTTTTTAGTTAATGTGTATTCCAATTGCGTTTTCAGAAAAGAACATTGTATAGCCTGCCAGTTCGAACAAAACTGAGTTGTTGCATAGTGGATTGGTTCTACTTATCCCACAAAAAATCAATGTAGCTACTACTGCAAGTTTTCATGAACCGAGAGCAAAAGGCTACCTGCTAAAAGGTGTGAGAAAGCCCACAATAGAGGGACCAATCCAAACACTGTCAGTCCTGGATGGTAAACTAACATGATATGCACTTGCAACCCTATAATTCTCATGCTGCAGCAATCAGGGAAGACTTTGCAACCCTGTAAATTGCACTGCCTTTCAAATTTAAATTACTGATTTCCTGATAGTTTTTTGAGATAAGCTGTAAATTCTATATTTGAGATCAGTTTTAAATTTCGAATTTATGACTGTGCATAATACTGCGAATTTCAATATATCTGAGCCAAGCTGAAAAAAATTACCAATCTTTCATCCATTCATCTGAATTCTATAACCCACATTACAGAGATTATCAGGCTGTACAGTTACTCATTACAGAGATTAGCAGGCTGTACAGGCTGCCATAGAAAACCACCTTACCTCATATATCCAGCATCCTTTGATTTTGTGAAATTATTGAATACTTATTGCCCTATCTGGCATACCTCATGATCCAATAATTAGCAGGCTCTACAATTCTTTATTTAGCATCATTATTAGTAGGAGAACCTTTATCTCTGATCCCATGATTAGCTCTGAATTAGTTGAACCTGGAACCAATGCCAACTCTGGGTACCTTCTTCTCACTCACAACGGAATCGATTCTCCTCATTCTTTAGACAATTCCATGTTCAGAACTAAATAGCGGCTCACTGAAATTTTGGGTTGGTGCATAGCTTTCAGCTGGCAGTAGGTACACACAGCTCTGTTTTATTGGAGATCAGCAGCCAAAGCTAGCAGCTGCACACTTGTAGCGACTCACTGTTTTTTCAATGATCTAGCAGAGCTTTTAGCTGACTGTAGGTCACTAGAGTTTTGTTTTAAAGTTGGTAGCTGGACACTTGTTGGACAATTTGTCAATGCTAATGACCACTTGTTATGATGTTAATACTGCCTCACACATTAACTAAAAGAAAACAACAGAAACCTGATGCGACTGCTGAAAACTGAATCCTGAAATCCGACGGCATGACAAACCTGTGGGCTATAAGGTCTGTTCTTGTCTATGGGTAGCGATATTCCAATTTAAAGAAGTGTCAAAATCCAGAGATGTCGATATCAGGAATTGGGTGATTGTACATGCAAATGGTTACAAAATGTGTCAATCTAAAATGGTCTACTATCAGGTCACCAATATGTAAATGTAAAATCATACTATTTAACTTTTTTATTATTTGGTCAAGAATATGTACACTTTTAAGAATTATGTCACTCTAACTTGACTCTGATGGGTGGGAACTCTTTGCAGATCACTCCCCCCACTGTTTCAGACTGCCTGTGGAACCACTGATTACAGCCACGGGTCAGGAGTCATATTGAGGCCACCCACACCCTTTCAATAGGCATCAATCGCCAATGTAACTAAACTTGCTTGTTCATATTCTTCCTCAAGAGTAATTTCTATTTTCATGAACCTGATTATGGTTTCATTTTTATAATAATCCACCAAGAATTGAAGTTGGACAATATTCTGCTTGAGATTACTACAGTGCTGGAACTAAAATTTTCAGCTACAAAGATAAAGGAGGCCTTAATTGTTTCTACTAAATAGTTTGTTCCCTTTTGTCAATGCTGATTAATCAAGCAATGTATTGCTCTTCAATTTTCAGATGATTGTCTTAACAAGTTCCCTCTCTACTACAATGGTGTCTTTAATAATTTTATTGAAATTTCTGTTAGGTCAATAGATAGTCTGTTCATTATTTTTTTAACAGTGATGATAAGAGGTCCACCGGTGTTGCAAAACGTTGTTATTCAGTTTGCAACATTCGTCGAGTTTGAGTTAGACAGGATATTGCATATGATTTTTAACACTATCAGAGATGAATACAAATAACATGTTTTGATGACACTTGAAATCTAACTCAAACAGATGGCATCTTCAGAACCTACTGGGTGCCGCGCCCCATTAAAATATATTCAACATCACCAACAATGAAAGTGGGCACACTGCACCTAGACATCATAGACCCAAAAGAACGCAAGAGGCAAAGGGCAAGGGACGCCTACGCCAATATTTTTAGCATTAGTGTGTGAATTTATGTTTAATTTGTAATATGATGGTTATTATTTCTAACATGCATCTTTTCTTCTATGGTTAATATTTAGTTCTATGTCAAATAAATTATTAATGAATGAATGAGATTTTGCATATGTTATATCCATGTGGCTATCTGTCATGAGATTCTATGCACCCGTAGCAACGCACGGCACTCAACTAGTATGTAAAAAAGAGGGGTGATGAATTATATATCCACAATAGTGATAGGCGACGCTGCCGCTCCAGTTTGCTCGACGGGGTGCCCGGATTTTTTTTATAATTTGGCCCTTTTTTTGAAAGTTTCTCACAAATAGACCCATGACGGAAAGAATTCAGGAAATGAACCCTTAGCTCGGCGCCATTGATGCTGGCGCCGAGCTAGGCGCCAACGTCTCTGGCGTTGAGCTCCTGGGTGGCTTGGCGCCATAGTGACTGGCGTCGAGCTCGGTGCCGTAGTCACTGGCGCCGAGCTCCCTGCATTTAACCCCGGCCCAACCTTCTTGCCCGAGCGTTCTTCCTCTTCTTTCTCCTCCCTCTCGGGTTTTTCTCTCCCCACTTCACCCTACCTCACGAATGGTTATATTGGACCTTGAAAACCTTGATTTGATCCGTAGATCTTCGAGAGCAAGGTATCCTCGCTCTCCTCCTTGTTTTTTTTGCATCGATTCGGTATATATTAGTCGGATTTTTGAACCTAAGAATCGTCATCACTTAGGGTTTCATTGTATCCCTCAATATATGTATTATACAACCGTAGGTTGATTCCAAGGCGTGGAAAAAGCTAGCAAACCTAGGTGTATGTAGTTATGTTATGAGTTCATTGTTGTGGATCAAATGAGAAACCCTAGGTTTAGGGTTTAATGTTAACTGCTTTCGGTTCTTAGAACGAAATTGGTTGTATTGTAGTTATGGTTCTCATTGATATTTATTTGTGATGTTTTGATTTATGTTTGTTAAATTACATCCGTTTTGTTAGATGCAAGAAATATTTCGGGAGGAGTTTTGGCGAAAACAGGGTCGTCCTCGAGAATTATACCTCGACGCGTCTAGCAAAGATGCTCCCGTCCCTCCTGACCTCCCTATCCCTAACTGTGACTGTGGTTTCCCGGCCCATGTTTTTCAATCGAAACATCCGGACACAGCGGCGCGTTGCTTCTACACATGTAGTCGGTTTAATATAAGAAATTATTTACACTATCCTTTTTCTTTATTTGTGTAAGTATGTTACTAATATTTTGTTGGAATCTCGTTGTATAGGACCATGAGAGGTGCCTTTTCTTTCAGTGGATCGATGGTGCAGACAAGTTTGATCCTAGGTACCTCTTGTTCGGCGATTGGTTTAGAGGGAGACATCCACGTGAGCACTTCAAGCGGTGGGTTCCACCCCCCTAACCCTTCGCCGATGACGGCTAAGGAGAAGCACCTAGCCGTAATTAGACGACTCGAGGAACCTTCTCTGTGCGATTGCGGAGATCGAGCTGTGATAAACCCTGAGAATACGTTGGAGTTTGTGTGTCCAAACAAGCATGAAGTAAGTGCAAAGTGTATGTGTTGAAATCTTGAGCTATATGTGTTTATGTACTAATGTCTCATTATTTAGGTGTTTTCAATGACGAAGTGTCGTTTCAAGGAGTGGTTGTATGGTCCTAAGAACCAATGGCCGGAAGAACTGCGGAGGGTTAAGGAAAAGAAGAAAGAAAGGGTAATCTACAAAGCACCTCCTGTCATGTGCGAATGTGCTGTAAAATCCAACTATAGCCTAGTCCCTTTAGAGCTTGGAATATGCCATTATTGCAGCCATATGATTGAGTATGATGAGGTTCGCTATTTTTCTGGTAAACATAAAATCGTATTTTGTTTGTTTTGCTAAGACATATATGATATAATATTTCTTTTGAACAGAGCACTAGGAAATGCAGTTGGGAATGTTATGATGGGCAATCTAAGTTCTTATGAACTGAAGAAGAGGCAACTAATTGCACGGAAGAGGGGATATGGACCTGACTATGTCAATCTATTCGTTAAACATCACAAAGAAAAGATGCGTGAGTTTGCTAGACAGCGCGGTATTTGTAACCCGATCGATGTTGGGCTTTACAAATGGGGATTGAAGAGGCGGATGATGTTAGAGGAGGAGAGGGCAAGGAATGAGGCAAGGGAGGAGACTGTCGACGAAATATGGTCGGCAGTCTACCTAGGGGTATGCTCAAGGTAGTAGATTATCGGTAGACAGGTGCGTAAGCTATGAACGAGATGGTGACACAAAACAGACACGAGGTTTTATCCAGGTTCAGTCATCGTGAAGGCGTAATACCTACGTCCTGCGTCTGATTTTATTACTATGTGTGAATGAGATGATTTTTGAGAGGGGTCCCCTGCCCGCCTTATATAGTCTGGGGGGCAGGGTTACAGATCTAGAAACTAATCCCAACCAGTTATAATTGCCATAGGTGGCCGGATAAGGATTCCTATTCTAACTGATCAGGATCTTGCTTGATCTCCAAGTCTGCCTTGATTCCTTGCGCGGGACTCCGAGCAAATCGGCTGGGCCACGCGTCGTCTTCTAGTGGGTTGGACCCCCTGGTCCGGACTGGCCCAAACCTAGCCGTAAGGGTATAGGGGTTAATACCCCCACAGCTAGTCCCCGAGCACCATGTATTATGTTGCGACACGTCGTTTGATCTTCTTCGGGCGGTCTGTCTTCATGTCATCTCCAACTGGTTGAAACATTGACCAAGCAAATGTGTCAGTATTCTGGTCAGCACAGAGGGCAGTAGACCACGATTATAGCCGAAGATTCTGGTTGTCTGAAGAATGCATGGTGCTCTAAAGAAAAAAGAAAAAGATTTCTTTCCTGATCAAGTGTGTCCACTTGTATTTCTGAAAAGAAATATAAATGGCCCTTGTATAGTAGTAGTTATGGCCAATAGTAAGAGCGTAGGGGTCGATAAAATAAGCACATTCACCGCAAGGTGAAGTGTGCCCACTTAGTCCCCAAGCCTGGTAGTAGGTGACATAGACACGTGGTGCCAGGGTCTAAAAAGAATTCTCAGTTAAGTTGAGAATCCAATCGTCGTACAAGCGATACGAGCTGCACCGGTAGGTGCATCATACCGATGTAGTCTCCGAGCTTGCTGGAAGGTGAGGTATCAGCCTTGTAGCAAGGTCTAAGTGAGAAAAAATAAATGCCTCTCAACTGTATGTGAGTACAAATCACATGTAGCCGAGAAGAGCGGTCCCCGAGCAATGGTCGAAGAGTGGTCGGGGCAGTCCCCGAGCGCAGCATGAGGAAAACGATGAATCCCCGAGAATAACCATAGTCGGGACAGTCCCCGAGCACAAAGGTAATCAGGATAGTCCCCGAGCACGAGGGTAGTCGAGACAGTCCCGAGCACAAGAGTGGTCGGAACAGTCTCCGAGCATGATGGTGGTCGGGACAGTCCCAAACACAAAAAGTGTGGCAAAAAGCCATATGCCACTTTTACTATTATTTTATTTATTTATTTATTTGTTTGTTCTGACAAGTCCGATCTGACACGTCTGGTCAAAAAAAAATAGACGGGTATAGCACGTCATATTGCCTTTTTGTCTTGTCAAGCAAACAGTTGCGTGGCACCTGTCAGTAGGTGCGTCAGCGTGGGCCCTCCCACACAAGCAACGAAGAGGCACATATATTGGCGTAGATCTCGAGGCTGAGTAATACTGCAAACGTGAAAACAACCGTCTGCGGCGCGTGCGCACGTCCCCAAGAATCCTGGACAGACGAAACGGCATAACTCTTGGGTTAAATATGGTATATGATAGGTCAGTTACTATTTACTGAACCCCATTGCCATTCGCAACCGCAGCTTTCATCTTCCTCTCGCCAAACAACCCTAACACATCTGAAATCGCCACCAATCAATCCGCCGCCGCTTCGACTGCCGCCTCTGCTAATCCCCTGCTACTGTTGAAGATCGGAACACTCCCCGTTCACTAGCAAGGCCGGAGTCAGAGGCAAAAAACAAAAGGAAATGTTGAAAAGTGATGCGCAGAAGAAAACAGGGGTCATGGCGAAGGAATGGTGGAAATCGAAAAGCAACGAGCATACCATTGAAGACCTCGTCACCATGGGGGTACTCCACAACAAGGAGCTCGTAGGATGGCATGCGCCGGAGGGCGAGAGGTACCCCAATCCATAACCAGGTGAGATCGTGGTGTTTGAGGATTTCTTTAAACGGGGATTTGGAGTTCCGATGCATCCGTTTCTTCAGGGGCTCTGTCTTTACTATGAGATTGGGATTTGCAATCTGCATCCCAACTCGATGGCTCCTTGTTTGCTTGCATGGGCATGACGTTCACCAGCTCAGTAAGAAAGAGCGGGAAAGAACAAGTAAGTAGCCATTTTATCATACCGACTACTGACAAGTGCTATTGCATTGTTGGTAGTAACAGCTATAGTGCAGGCTTAGAAGCTGAAGTGATCTGTCTCCGAGAGGAGAACAGTCGTGTGGTCGGGGAGTGTGATCGCCTAAACGAGGACAACAGAAAACTGGTGCAAGACTAGTCGCAGCTCCGGGACCACACGACCAATATGACAGAGGAGCTGAAAAGTAAGTTGTCCAACCGCCTTTGCTCATTTTTGTTGCCTACCGTAGTTTGGCATGGTCTAACGTCTTAACAACATGTGTGGTTTGCAGTTATAAAAATCAATGCAAAGAAGCATCTGGAGGCCATGATGAAAGACCGAGACGGCTAGAAGGCGCAATTCCAAGAGATCACCAAGGACCGTGACACCTAGAAAAGCCGGTGCTAGGAGGTGGCAAAGGGCATTTTGCCGGTCCTTAACCTCATCGATCCGGCGCTAGCAGAAGATGTGCCAAGGACGCCGCAGCTGGGATTGATCGAGAGATGCCAAAGGGCATGGGGATGGTTCTAGGGGTTCGTGAAGGAGGCAGGAGAGTACGCAGGCGCACATGTGCTAAGCATGGTACGTGCTCACTACCCCTGATCGATCTCAAGCGCCTAGAGGCTGGACACCCGAAGGAGGTAGATCCAGACAAGGCCAAGGAGCTACGGATGACCCAGCTGGACTTGTCAGCGAAAATAATTGATGATATTAACCTATGTGGAGGTGCGACACCACCTGTACAAGGAACGCCGTCAATAAGTCAGCTGGGAGCGCCGTCATCTTCAAGCCAACCGGCAAAGCCTACGGTCTCGACCAGCCAGTCATCGGCGGGGCTATCTTCTTCAGCTCGATCAATGCTAGAGTCCCCGAGACCCGAGCACGATGTCAGGCCCAACGAGCAGCAGGCGCCGCGTGCCCTGACCAGCCAATAGTGTAGGCTATAGCTGTATAAGAAGATGTAGTTGGGTTATTATAAACTTGGACCTTTTCAGGCAAGCTTGTAATAACGTGCTTGTATATCAACATAAGCTTGTTTGTTTTGTAGAAAACATGTTTAAGCTTGGATATCGTGTTGATGTAACTAAGTTAGAACGTGTTGGCATTCTGTTTAGTTGTACCAGTTTAGTCGACACGTCATCCTGAAAGGTTTGTATGGCCCTGGTTTGTCTTGCGGTTGGAGTATGAGGTGTGTGGCTTGTGCACACGTAGAAACACACAAGTCAAACTAGAGAGCACCTGCTGATCACCCGTAGCATAGAGAGTGGATCCCATGCACGCGTTGGGAGGAACCAGAGACAGGGCATGCTCCGAGAACCCGAGAAGGAATGGTGGTCGGTTGTAATTGGTAGAGTTAGAATAACAATAGACTTCGAAGTGACACATTAGAGTGGTCGGAGAAATCATAATAGCTTTATTGAAATAAAACAAAAGTACAAGAGGGGTACATATCTTAGTAGCTAAGCATAGACACGCCTAAGCTTGTCGATGTGCCACGAATTGGGTACGTCTATGCCGTCTAGGCGAGCTAACCTGTAAGATGTAGGGCGTGTAACCTCCTTGATCATGAAGGGTCCTTGAAAGGATCAAGATGCCCAAGAGGGGGGGGGGTGAATTGGGCTAATTCTAAATTTTCTTGCAATAATTAAATCCTATGGTTAGCCCAATTAACCCCTTGTGCCTAGAAAAGTGTTTCTATTAATCTAACGCACAAAAGGACTAGCAACCTATGTTCCAAACTTACTCTAGCATGGCAATTCTATAAATGTAAAGACAAGTATTGAATTGCTCAAAGTAAATGCTCAAAGTAAATAGAGAGAGAGGAACGCGGCGATGTTTTGCTGAGGTATCAGAGTGTTGCCACTCCCCACTAGTCCTCGTTGGAGCACCCACGCAAGGGTGTAGCTCCCCCTTGATCCGTGCAAGGATCAAGTGCTCTCTACGGGTTGATTCTTCGACACTCTGTCGTGGCGAATCACCCAAAACCGCTCACAACTTGAGTTGGGTCACCCACAAGCTCCGCCTAGTGATCACCAAGCTCCCAATCACCACCAAGCCATTTAGGTGATGGTGATCACCAAGAGTAACAAGCACAAACTCTCACTTGACCACGCGAAGCCTAATGAGAACGGTGGATGCACACTTTGCTACTCTTGATTCACTAATGAGGCTACTCTCTTGGATTTACGAATCTCAATCACCTCACTAGGACCTTGCTCTTCTTGGCACTCACAAACGTGTTTCTCAACTGTTAGAATGAGGAAAAGTGACTCCACACACGAGTGAAGCTTCTATTTATAAGGCAGCCTAAAAAACAAACCGTTATGTGCCTCTGCGGGGTGACAGGACGCTCCAGTCATGTTGACCGGACGCTCCAGTTAGTTCAACCCACACACCAGTGTTTAAGTGTTGACTGAACGCTGGCAGGGTCCGGTCACCACTGACCGAACGCGTCCGGTCGCATTAAACCCTCACTGGATGCTTACTATACTCGACCGGATGCTAGATCCTCAGGGTCCGATCAGTATTGACCGGACGTGTCCGATCGAAGATTTCCTTCTCTAGAACCTTACTGGAGTCGACCGGACGCTGCCTCTCAGCGTCCGGTCACTTGACCACTCCAGCATCTGGTCACACCAAACGCAATATCCTTGATCAAATGTACTAACCAGACCCTGCGGCCAGCGTCTGGTCGCACCGGAGCCAGCGTCCGGTCAGCATTTGACCATCCATTCACTTCCAACTCTCGAACATATGTGAATGAAGTTTGCTCCATAGGATCATAGGGCTGTTGTGGAGCTACCTAGTGCTAGTTTTAACAAGTGTGCACCACACCTAACTCACTAGACTCATCTAGGTCAAGCTACCCATCCATACCCCCTTAATAGTATGGCCAAAGGAAACAACAAAGTCCTAAACTACTCTAAGTGTCACTCCAACTTCAATCGACACTTAGAACTAGTCATCCTTAACCTTGTCGTCCATCCTTTAAAAACCAAAACGATTTCCATCGAAGGGGCATGACCACCTTGATTGCCCAATTGATCTCCATTACCATGACCTAACTTAATTATCTCTACAAAACACACGTTAGTCATAGTAATCTTGTATTGTCATTAATCACCGAAACCCAACTAGGGGCCTAGATGCTTTCAATCTCCCCCTTTTTGGTGATTGATGACAATACCACCTCGAGTATGTGAAAGGGTGAGGTTTTTGTTATGCTTGGTTCATATAAGCTTTTGTCAATAAGAACAAAAGAGTTAGGCAAGCTTATATGTCCCAAGCCAACACGATGTACTCAAAAAAATATGAATTAAGCATGAGTACAAGTAATAAAGCTCATTTGCATCGGAGTATAAACGTGGAAGCAAAGGCAAATGAGCATTGCATAAGTGATATGACATATAAAGGAATTCAAAATAGAGAGCACACATGTCATATATCACAATCACGTAGATATCACTATCACATAGATATAATAGTAAACATGGATACATAATGTATCACACACATAGAAACTCCAAATGTAATAGATAATAAGCTAATAATAGATAACTAGCTCCCCCTAAATGTCGCTCCCCCTAAGTCTACATACTCGAACCCTCTCCCCCTTTGGCGTCAAACACCAAAACCTAAGGGTCGGTCGGCGGGGCCGCAGCGGATGAGCCGAGCGCTGAGGTACGAGGGGCAAGCTAGAACTGGGTGCCATCATCATCTAACCCTGAGATCTATACTAACTGACCCTCTGTGGCTGGAAGTGTCTCTGAAGCAGTCTGGGTCTAAGCTAGGGCAGGTGCTGCCTGTGATGCTGCTGGTATATCTATCGTAGGATCTAAAGATGCGACAGAAGAAGGGAGCCTCTAAGTAGTCACAATGACAGGAGCTGCTGTAGAAGGATCGGCGGCATGCATATGAGGCAGTGTAGGCATCCCTATCAACTCTCTAAAAGATGCTCCAAGACTCCTAGAGACTGACGTGTTAGGCACAAATAGCGAGGATGACTGATCCGGTGTGAAGCCCGTCTGAAATGGAGTGAACAGTGGGGCTACCACTGGCAAGGACAATCACTGGGACACATGTATTGGGGGTGAAACAAACTGAGCTGGAGGCTGTCCCTGACTCTGAAGCCCATTGGGCTGTACTGCTAGAGTCATCGTAGTGGTGGTAGGCTGAGCAATCTAGGGCGAAGGCAGTGGCTGTGGGGCCCCAAGTGCTGTTACTACATGCTGCATAAATCCCATAAGCTGCTGCTGCATGAGTAACTGCTGCTGATGCATCTGCTAGTGCTGCTGCTGCTGGAGGATCTGCTGCTGTCGCTGGAACTCGTCTTGACGAGCCTAAAACTGTGCAAAGTTTACAGCGGTCTCCTGAGCCTGTCGTGCTTGATCCTGTTGCATCCACTCAAGAATAGCAATCAAAGAGGGGTCTGTCTGCGGTGCAGGTGAAGCTGAGCTGGAACTACCGGCCTCTGCATCGAGTCTGTGTGGAGGCATCTGAGGAATAGGTAGGTAGTCGTCGTCTGAGCTATCACTGGGCTCGCTCACCTCCTGCTGTGCCTCAAGCTGCTCCTCCTCAGTAGCTGCTATCCCTCGAATAATCTCGTCCTGCTGAGCAGTGGACTATAGTATATCTGGTCGATGGCGAGACTGACTGGGTGCCTGTGGAGTGCTGTGTCTGATCCTCTATGTCATGTTATATGCTGGGAACTCTGTGGTGGCACCTCTGTACTCAGCAACCATCTCTGGGGTCCTAACCTGCATAGCCTTGAGCATCTGGAATGTGATCCAATGTGCACATGGAAGCTGCCTGCGACCCTTGAAGCCCTCAGCTATAGTATCCTCCATCTCTGATAGAAGGACATCCCAAATATCAAACATAGTCTGCTGCATCAGGGCATTGAGGAGCCAAAGCTGTAGGCGAGTCTGACCCTCTCTATATCCCAACCTAGGAAGTAGTGTCCTCCTGATGATAGCCTCTAGAACTCTAGCTGTAGGAGTAAGGTCACTGGGGTTCCTCCTCGACCCCTCACCAAAGGGCTCCTTAAAACAGTGTCGCACAAGATCTGTAGGGGGCACCAAACCACTATGAGGATGCCTGGGAGGCTCCTGCTGTCCATAACATACCTCATGTAACCTGATAGGCTACTCTTGTAGCCTCAGTATCTCCCTGGCCCTCTGACTCATCATCCTGTAGTCTCTGCATCTGAATGCATAGTGAATAAATCTATGATGTGGATCAACATAGAGCGAAGCATAGAACTGCCGAACCCAAGATGGTACATACAATTCTGTTCGACCAATTAGATCTGTCAGTCCTGGCAAATATGATAAGTAGGGGCAGATATGCTCTCTGGCTACTGCCACAATAGCCTCAATACTACAAACTCTCTGAGATCAAAAGACTGTCCCACTGTTCAGATATGCATTGTAGAAGTCTTCCTAGAGCGGTGTATAGAAACCCTATGTTGCTCTCTCATCCCTCCTCGGAGGAAACCACACCTCAAACTCTACAAACCTCAGCTGCCGAACCTGCTTGGCCGTGGCAGCCCTCAAGTCAAGATGTACCACTGGAGGCGGACCCTGTGGTCTAGGCGGTGGATGCGATCCCCTCCACTGTGTCGGCGGCCTCGGTGAGACTGGAACACGGGTACAACCAGAGCGGTGTAGCAGGGGTTGTGGTGCCTGCTCTATCTCCTCGGCCTCCTCGGCCTGCTCTCCCTCCTGAGGCTGCACTATTGGCTCTACTGACGGGGGGCTGCTGCTGTGGCTCCTGCTGGCACTCCCCCTGAGGCTGAGGCTCCTCAATAGCCAGACGACGTCCTGCCATCATGACAGTCCTAGGTGGACCACCATGACGATGCTCAGCCTCCTCAACTGCTACCCTCTACACTGGTGTAAGCTGCTGATCTACAATGACAACACCACTGTGGACACCTCCTCTCTTGGCACGCTCTGTGGCCTCAGCAACTGCTACTGCTCTCACCGTCTCTACATCAGGATACTTGCGCTTCTTTGATGTAACCTGCTTCGTCGCCTTGCCTTTGGTTCCTACGGGCAGGCGAGGCGGGGGCCTCCGATCATCATCTCCTGGACCACCACTAACGTTCTTGGTGCGAGCCATCTAATCTGACAAGAGAAAAACTGCCGCTGACAAGATCAACTGTCCACTAACACTTTCAAGGCTTGGCCTCAATCCGTACTCGTGAGCTTGGCTCTGAGTTGACTGTCAACTGTCAGACACCTCAATGGCACCGACTCGTTGCATGATGGAATAGATGGATATACAAGTAAATACGATATATCTAATAGATGCGAAACCCTATGAGAGCAAGCAATTTAGATGCAAAATTGAAGCGACTGGCTTGCTACCTAACGAACCGACAATCCAAAGAAAAAGAAGAGACGTCACATGGGGAACCTTCAGAACTGGCTAGGGTTAGGGTTCGTGATGAATCAATGGCCCTGATTGCAATTTAGGTCAATGCATTGAAAACGATCTAGATCAAGCGAAAAGGATGCTAGGGCATGGTCTTACCGACACTGTGAGAGCTTTGTAGTGACTCGGTGGCAAGGGAGCATGGCAGGCACGCGAGAAGTGGACGGTGGTGGTGCTCTACGCAGTGGCTCGGTGGCGCTCAGTGCTCGACAATGTCGCGGCGCTAGGGCTGGCGCGACGCGGGGAGGCGCTGACGATGTGGTGGCGCGCGCGGGCGACTGGAGACGGTGTGGACACACAGGCGCGGTGGTGTGAGGTGCTTGGTGCGGGCAGTGCAGTGCGGGTGACGCGTGGAGCTGAACGGCGGCAAGGGCATGGAAGACGGCGCACGGGCACGGGAGGCGGAGATGTCGGCAGCTAAGGGAAATGCGGGCCGGTTAGGTTAAAAACCATGTCTAAGATTGGGTTATAAGGCGGCCCCGACATGACAAGAAAGGAAACTGAGAAGAGGTTTGATCCTGCACGAATCCTATTGACCGAACGCTCCGGTGGTAGCAACCGAACGCTACCACCCAGCGTCCGGTCGATTCCAGAGAGGTCCAATTCCTCTGGAATCGCAACCGGACGCGTCTGGTGGTCCATGACCGGACGCAACCAGAGTCTGGTCAGTTGTCTTGAACACCATGTTGATCGACCAGACGCAGAAGGTCCTCCTGACTGGACGCAGAAGCGTGGAGTCCGGTCACTCCATCAGCTGCTGTTCACCTCCTGTGAACTGACCGGACGATGGACAGCAGAGTCCAGTGCAGCGTCCGGTCACCCTTTTCTAGCCAATCTTCAATGTTCCTCCGCGCTGCCTGTTCCCAATCAAGTCCCAACTAAAATAAGATCCAAATAAACACCAATTGGGACTGATGTGAGAGACCTCTCTCAAACCCTCAAGTTTTTCAAAATATTTTGCCTTAGGCTATAATTCTTTTTAAGAAAATAGGCAATAAGAGGGCAAATGGAACAAAATGACAAACAACATCCATGCATATGCAATACTTGTAAGTAAATCTAGTTGCTTGTCAAGTTTGATCTAAGGTTAAGCTTCTTCACACGCTTTTCGGCGGTTATCTTAACCATGTTAGACAAGCCTTATATGCATTACCAAAAGTTAAACATGTTGTATATTACAATGAATGTAAGGGACAACACAAGCTCATCTTTTAGTGAAGTTACTAAAATCAAGTACATTGAGCTCATTCCGCAATCTACAAAATGTAGCCTCATCTAGCGGTTTAGTGAAGATATCCGCTAATTGATCTTCGGTTCTTACACCTTCTAGTGATATATCATTTTTAGCAACATGATCTCTTAGAAAGTGATGGCAGATATCTATGCGCTTGGTGCGAGAGTGTTGAACCGAATTATTTGCAAGTTTTATCGTACTTTCATTGTCGCACAAAAGAGGTACCTTTTCTAGAACTACACCATAGTCTAGCAAAGTTTGTTTCATGTATAATATTTGTGCACAACAAGCACCCGCGGCAATGTATTTCACTTCAGCGGTGGACAAAGCCACACTATTTTATTTCTTGGAGGACCAAGACACAAGTGATCTACCAAGCAAATGACACCCTCCGAATGTGCTTTTTTCTATTAACTTTGCAACCGGCATAATCCGAGTTGGAATAGCCAATTAATTCAAATATAGCTCCTTTGGGATACCAAAGATCAATGCTTGGTGTGTGCTTAAGATACCTAAGGATTCTTTTTATGGCAATTAAATGTGTTTTTTAGGATTAGCTTGAAATCTAGCACACATACACACACTAAACATGATGTCGGGCCTAGATGCGGTTAAATATAACAAGCTACCAATCATGAAACGGTAGAGAGTTTGATCAACCAGGTTACCTCCCTCATCTAGGTCGAGATGTCCATTGGTAGGCATTGGTGTCTTGATTGACTTACATTCATCCATCTTGAATCTCTTGAGAAGATCTTTTGTGTATTTCTCTTGAGAGATGAAGATGCCTTCTTTCATTTACTTGACTTAAAAACTAAGAAAGAATGTAAGCTCACCAATCATTGACATCTCGAACTCCTTCGACATCAATTCACCAAATTCTTTGCATAAGTCTTCATTTGATGATCCAAAGATAATATCATCAATGTATACTTGACAAATGAAGATATACCCATCAAGTTTCTTGGTGAATAGTGTGGTGTCGATCTTCCCAATGGTGAAGCCCTTCTCAATGAGGAAGTACCGAAGGCGCTCATACCAAGCTCTTGGGGCTTGCTTAAGCCCATATAATGCCTTAGACAACCTATAAACATGATTAGGATATCTAGGGTCTTCAAACCCGGGAGGTTGATCAACATAGACTAGTTCATTAATAAAGCCATTTAAAAATGCACTTTTCACATCCATTTGATATAGTTTCATTTCATGATGTGATGCATATGCAAGTAGGATACGGATGGCTTCGAATCTTGCAACCAGTGCAAAGGTCTCTCTAAAATCCAAACCTTCAACTTGAGAGAACCCCTTTGCAACTAGTCTTGCTTTGTTCCTCACAATAACACCTTGATCATCTTGCTTGTTTCGGAACACCCACTTTGTTCCAATGACTCTTGCACCTTTTGGTCGCTCTTCAAGAGTCCAAACCTCATTGTGAGTGAAGTTGTTCAACTCTTCATGCATGGCATTGATCCAATCTAGATCTTTAAGAGCTTCTTCTACCTTGGTAGGCTCATCGGAAGAGACAAAAGAGTGATGAGCAATAAATGAAGAAAAATTTTGAGATCTAGTCATTACTCCTTTTGATGGACTCCCTATGATGAGATCTTGTGGATGATCTTGTAAGAGCGGTGTATTTCTTCTATTGACCACTTGAGGAGGAGGTTGTGGAGCATCAACATCTTGTGCTTATACCACCATTTGCTCATGGGAGATATGAGTATCTTTATTTTCTACTCTCCCATCTTTTTCACCATCTTATGGCACACTTGATAAAGAAGGTTGATCAATGACTTGTACATCATCTTCATCATCTTTTGGCTTGATGTCTCCCACCAGAATGTTCTTCATAGCCTCCCTCAATGGTTCATCACCTGCATCATCAAGATTCTTATGTGCTCCTTGGGAGCCATTAGATTCATCAAATTCTACATCATATGTTTCTTTAACCAAGCCAGTGTCATGATTAAATACTCTATATGCTTTGGACTTTGATGAGTAACCAACAAGAAAACCAATATCACAACGTCTTTGAAACTTTCCTAGGTGTTGTCGCTTCTTGTAGATATAGCATTTGCAACCAAACACCCTAAAGGAGACATCTGGCTTCTTCCCATTGAGCAACTCATAAGGTGTCTTGCCAAGGAACTTTTGAAGGAATAGGCGGTTTGATGCATAGCATGCGGTGTTGATTGCTTCCACCCATAGAGCTTCGGGGGTATTGTACTCATCTAGCATTATCCTTGCAAGAGTGATCAAGGTCCGATTCTTCCTCTCAACTACACCATTTTGTTGAGGGGTATAAGTTGTGAAGACTTCATTTTTGATCCCAACTTTATCACAATAAGCTTCAATGTTTGTGTTGTCAAATTCTTTTCCATTGTCACTTCTTATCTTCTTGAGCTTCACTTCAAATTCATTTTGAGCTCTCTTGGCAAACTTCTTGAAGCAAGATGCAACTTCGGATTTGTCATGAAGGAAGAATACCCATGTATACCTTGAATAGTCATCAACAATCATAAGACAATAGAGATTCCCTCCCAAACTCTTGTATATTATTGGTCCAAATAAATCCATGTGTAGGAGTTCTAGCACTCTTGTGGTTGACATGAAAGCTTTTGTTGGATGGGCATTTACAACTTGCTTGCCGGCTTGACATGCACTACAAAGCTTATCCTTCTCAAACTTCACATCCTTCAACCCTCTCACCAAATCATTCTTCATTAGCTTCTTGAGTGAACTCATACCAACATGAGCAAGTCTTCTATGCCATATCCACCCAAGTGTTGTTTTGGTGAATAGGCAAGTCTTCAAATTTGCATCTTCAGAGGTGAAGTCCACTAGATATAAGCTGTTGTATCTAAATCCATTGAATATCACTTGATTATCATCTACCTTGGATACAACAACCTCCTTCTCGGTGAACAAACATTGGAAGCCAAGATCACACAATTGTCCAACGGATAGCAAGTTGAAGCTCAATGAAGCAACATATAGCACATTGGAGATGGAATGATCATTTGATATTGCCACTTTGCCCAATCCTTTAACCTTGCCCTTTGAGTTATCTCCAAATGTTATTTTCTCTTGTCCATCTACCTCTTCATCTAGTGAGGTCAACATACGAGGATCACCGGTCATATGTTGAGTGCAACCACTATCAATAACCCAATAACTTCCACCGGTCTTGTAGTTCACCTATACATAAGAGATTCAAGCTTTAGGAATCCAAACTTGTTGAGGGCCCTTCACCTTCTCAACAAGTGACTTAGCCACCTAAATCTTCTTAGGCCTATTCTTGTTAGGGGGTCCTAAGAACATGACTTTCATCTTTCCACTAGAATCCTTTCTAAGCATGTAGTGAGCATTGAAGGCAAAGGGTCTAGCATGCTTGGGCAAGGGTTGTGGCGGTGGAGTTCGGCACTCATGAGCAAAGTGGCCTTCTTGTCCACACTCAAAACATCTCTTTGGCTTTGGCTTTGGCTTTGATTGTTGTTGTTGAACTTGAGCCTTCTTCTTTTCTACACTTGCCACATATCCAATGCCACTTCTATCCATCTTCATGATGGTGTTCATGAGTAGCTCACTTTGGAGGTGCTTGCCTCTAGCAAACTTGCTCAACCCAATCTTGAGATGCTCTTTATCCAACTTGAGCTTCTTATTTTCTTCCTTTAGAGCATCATCTTTCTTCTCTTCTTTGAGCTTCTTATTTTCTTCTTTGAGCTTCTCATTCTCAATGATCAACTCTTTGTCATGATCAAGAGTTTCTAGCACAATGGTGTTGTGGCTTTTCATCTCTTCAAGATCTTTCATGAGCTTTTCATTTGTGTTCTTGAGCTTGACATATTCATCATAGTCATTGCACTCAACCACTTCTTGCCTTTGCCACTAGATCCTTGCTCAATGCTCTCATCAATCAAATCATCACATGATGTAGCTATATCAATCTTAACAACATGGTTAGTAGCATCATGTGGCTCATTTGGTAAGAATTCTTGAGCAATAACAAGAGTATCATGATTGATCTTAAGAGTTGTATATTCATCTTTTAGCTTGTTGTGGCTAGTGATGAGTTCATTGTGCACCCACTCAAGTTTATCATGTTTATCTTTAAGCTCTTTCTTAGAAGATTTGAGCTCCATGAGTTTGGATGATATAGCATCATTTGTTTCTCTAAGCTCATCAATAGCCTTTTCCAATGTATCGCACTTTGCTAAGAGTGAATCATTTTTAGCATCAAGTTTTTCATATTTAGCTCTACTCTTTCTAATGATCTTAGTGTATTTCCTTAGTATTTTAACAAGATCATCATATGAAGGTGAATCATCATCATCGCTATCACTATCATCATCACTAGCTTGCTCATCATCACTACTATTATCATTATTAGTTACCTTGCATTCACCCTTGGCCATAAGGCATAGGTGTGTAGAGGATGATGGCGATGGTGGCGGTGAAGATGGAAGATCAATAGCAATGGTGGCCACCTTCTCATTGTCACTATCATCATCGGATGATCCACTAGATAAATCAATGTTCGTGAGCCAATCACCAACGATGTAGGCCTTTCCACTCTTCTTCTTGTGGAAGTCCCTCTTTTTGCCATCTCTCTTCTTGTATGGCTTGTTCTTCTTCTTCTCATCTTCATCTTCATTACTTGAGTCATCTTTCTTGCCCTTGTTCTTGTTCTTGAACTTGTCTTTCTTAGGCTTGGGGCATTGATGTGCTAGATGACCAAGTTCACCATAATTGAAGCAATCCATTTCGGAGATTGGCTTTCTTCTAGAGCTTGTGAAGAACTTCTTCTTCTTGCTGTCGAACTTGATGCCACTCTTGTTTAGCTTCTTTAGCATCTTAGTGGCTTTCTTCACCATGAGAGCAAGATTTTCATCTTCATCTTCTTCATCACTTGAGCTCTCATACTCAAGTCTTGCTTTGCCCTTGTCTTGGCTAGCTTTGAATGCTAAGTCCTTCTCTTTCTTCTTGATAGAGGATGAGCCATCTTGTGGCATGATGTGCATGTACATCTCATGAGCATTGATCTTTCCCAAGATTTGTGTTGGTGTAGCGGTGGAAAGATCACCTTGGTGTAGCACGGTCACAATGTGCCCATATTTGTCAATGGGGAGGACACTCAAGATCTTTCTCACAACGTCGGATGGTGACATTTGAGTAAGTCCAAGCCCATTGACTTCCTCTACAAGAACATTTAAACGTGAATATATCTCATTAGCACATTCTTTGGGAAGCATCTCAAATGAATTTAGCTTTTTAATCACAATATGATAGCGTTCCTCACGCTCACTCTTGGTTCCCTCATGGAGCGCACAAACGTCCAACCATAGTGCATGAGCGTCTTTGTGGTTCCTTACGTGGTTGAACACATCTTTGCAAAGGCCTCTAAAGATGGTATTTTGAGCCTTTGCATTTTACTTTTCATAATTAACCTCATCGCCTTATAAGTTAGTAGCATCCTAAGGTTTTGGGAAGCCTTGTGAGGCGGCTCTAAGAATACCAACGTCTAGAGCTTCTAAGTACGCCTCCATGCGGATTTTCCAATATGGAAAGTCATCTCCCTCAAAGATAGGAGGAGGTCCATCCCCGTGAGACATCTTGCTCTAAGCAATTAAGCTTAAAAATGTGAGCACGAGGCTTTGATACCAATTGAAAAAATCAAGATGCCCAAGAGGGGGGGGTGAATTGGGCTAATTCTAAATTTTCTTGCAATAATTAAATCATACGGTTAGCCCAATTAACCCCTTATGCCTAGAAAAGTGTTTCTATTAATCTAACGCACAAAAGGACTTGCAACCTATGTTCCAAACTTACTCTAGCATGGCAATTCTACAAATGTAAAGACAAGTATTGAATTGTTCAAAGTAAATGCTCAAAGTAAATGCTCAAAGTAAATAGAGATAGAGGAACGCGGCAATGTTTTGCCGAGGTATCGGAGAGTCGTCACTCCCCACTAGTCCTCGTTGGAGCACCCGCGCAAGGGTGTAGCTCCCCCTTGATCCATGCAAGGATCAAGTGCTCTCTACGGGTTGATTCTTCGACACTCCATTGCGGCGAATCACCCAAAACCGCTCACAACTTGAGTTGGGTCACCCACAAGCTCCGCCGGGTGATCACCAAGCTCCCAATCACCACCAAGCTGTCTAGGTGATGGTGATCACCAAGAGTAACAAGCACAAACTCTCACTTGACCATGCGAAGCCTAATGATAACGGTGGATGCACACTTTGCTACTCTTGATTCACTAATGAGGCTACTCTCTTGGATTTACGAATCTCAATCACCTCACTAGGATCTTGCCCTTCTTGGCACTCACAAATGTGTTTATCAGCTGTTGGAATGAGCAAAAGTGACTCCACACACGAGTGGAGCTTCTATTTATAAGACAGCCTGAAAAATGAACCATTATGTGCCTCTACGGGGTGACCGGACGCTCCGGTCATGTTGATCGGATGCTCCGGTCAGTTCAACCCACACACTAGTATTTAAGTGTTGACCAAACACTGGCAGGGTCCGGTCACCACTGACCAGACGTGTTCGGTCACATTAAACCCTCACTGGATGCTTACTGTACTCGACCGGACGCTAGATCCTCAGGGTCCGATCAGTATTGATCGGACGCGTCTGGTTGAAGATTTCCTTCTCTAGAACCTTACTGGAGTCGATCGAACGCTGCCTCTTAGTGTCTGGTCACTTGACCACTCCAGCGTCCAGTCACACCGAATGCAATCTCCTTGATCAAATGTATTGACTGGACCCTGCAGCCAGTGTCCGGTCGCATTGGAGCCAGTGTCCGGTCAGCATTTGACCCTCCATTCACTTCCAACTCTCGAACATATGTGAATGAAGTTTGCTCCATAGGATCATAGGGCTATTGTGGAGCTACCTAGTGCTAGTTTTAATAAGTGTGCACCACACCTAACTCACTAGACTCATCTAGGTCAAGCTACCCATCCATACCCCCCTTAATAGTACGGCCAAAGGAAACAACAAAGTCCTAAACTACTCTAAGTGTCACTCCAACTTCAATCGACACTTAGAACTAGTCATCCTTAACCTTGTCGTCCATCCTTTGAAAACCGAAACGATTTCCATTGAAGGGGCATGACCACCTTGATTGCCCAATTGATCTCCATTACCATGACCTAACTTAATTGCCTCTGCAAAACACACGTTAGTCATAGTAATCTTGTATTGTCATTAATCACTGAAACCCAACTAGGGGCCTAGATGCTTTCAGTCCTTCACATAGGGTTGTGAGTTTTTGGACACCAGCTTGATTCATCTTCCACTTTAGGACCAGGTCCCTGACCACGAAGAACCACTCCTTGACGTTCTTGTTGTAGTACCTACGCAAAACAGCAAGGTATTTGGCTGTACGTACGCAAGAATCGAGCCGCTTCTCTTCTGCACTATTCACTTCTAGCTCCTGCACTTCATTGGCCTTGTCTTCGTCGAAGTTCTCTACCTGTGCTGATCTGAAGGCTATATCTGCTGGGAGCACTACCTTAGCGCCATAAACCATAAAGTATGGTGATACGCCGGTATTGCGACTGGGCTGGGTTCTGAGACCCCAGATCACAGCTGGTAACTCTTTGAGCCATCTTTCAGGAGCTTTGTCATTCTCTCTATACATCCTCTTCTTAAGTGCATCTAGGATCATACCATTTGCCCGCTCGACCTATCCATTAGCTCTAGGGTGTGCCACTGAGACGTATTTTACTACTATGCTCCTTTCATCGTAGAAGTCCCAAAAAGCGTTCCCGGTGAACTGAGTACCCAGATCAGTGATGATGCTGTTGGGTATGCCGAAGCGATGGATGACCTGGTCGAGGAACACGACAGCCTTTTCAGAAGATGCCTTGACCAGGGGCATGTACTCTATCCACTTGGAGAATTTGTCGATCAGCACAAAGACGCATGTAAATTTTCTAGGGGCCGGTTTGAAAGGCCCGATCATATCCAGTCCCTAGCATGTGAAGGGACAAGAGGCTGGTATAGTCAGAATCTTATGTGCTAGTATGTGGATTCTCTTGGTGAAAAACTGATAGCCTTCACAATGGCGGACTAGCTTCTCTGCATTAGCTACGGCTAACGGCCAATAGAACCCTACTCAGAAAGCCTTGCCGACCAGCATTCTTGAGGCCACGTGGTTGCCGTAGGAGCTAGAGTGGATTTTGTCTAGGAGATGTTCACCATCCTCCTGGGTTATACACTTCATCAAGATTTTCTCCTTCGCGTTCTCGCGCCACAATTTGCCATCGACGAGCAGATACTGCTTACTGTGATGCATCAGGCGTTCGTTTTCTGTCCGATCGGTGTAACCGCTACCATCTGTCAGGTACTTGATGAAAGGTACTCTCTAGTTAGGCTTCTTAGTGGTCGGAGGTGGTTTGGTGGTGTTTGACGTCGGAACCGTAGCCACCAATGGCTGGTCTGGAGGCTTGTCGACCGCAGGATCTTCTTCTTTCATGGAGGGCATGAGCAAGTCTTGAACAAATACACCATGTGGGACTTTGGCACAGGATGATCCTAACTTTGACAGCGCATCTGCTGCTTGATTTTTGTTCCGGACTACATGTATGTACTCGATGCCATAGAACTTGCCTTCCAACTTTCTGATCGCTTTGCAGTATGCATCCATCTTTTCGCTGGTCGTATCCCAGTCCTTGCTGAGTTGGTTGATGACCAGAGCCAAGTCTTCGTAGACATAGAGATGCTTGACATCGAGCTCGACCGCAATGCGCAGACCATGTAGGCATGCTTCATACTTGACGACGTTATTAGACGCCGGGAAATAAATCCTAAGGACATATCGGAGCTGCTCCATGGATGGTGATATGAAAAGGACTCCTGCTCCTGTGCCGTCGATGTTGAGAGAGCCATCGAAGTACATCTTCCAATACTTGGCGGGCCCCTGAGAGGTAGGTGTGCTTAAGTCTGTCCACTCGACGATGAAATCAACAAGTGCCTGAGACTTGATTGTAGTACGGCTTGCAAATTCCAAGGAGAAAGGGCATAGCTCTATTGCCCATTTGACGATGCGCCCGTTTGCATCCTTGTTGCGAATGATGTCTCCCAGAGGGTACTCGGTCATGACCACCACATGATATGCATCGAAGTAGTGTTTCAACTTTTGGGATGTAATTAGTATGGCGTAGATCAGTTTCTGAATCTGTGGGCACCTGGTCTTGGATTCACTGAGCACCTCACTGATGAAATAAATTGGTCGCTGTACTTTGTAGACGTGGTCGGGCTCGTCACGCTCGACCACCATGGTAGTGGAGACCACTCGATTAGTTACCGCAATGTAAAGCAGGAAGGTTTCATCTTCTCTAGGAGTAGTGAGGACCAGAGGTGATGTAAGGAATTGTTTTAGCTATGTAGTGGCAGTGTCTGCTTCCTCCGACCACTCAAACTTCATGGATGCTTTGAGCAGCTAGAAAAACGGTAGTCCTTTTTCACCTAATCTAGATATGAAACGACTGAGGGCAGCCATGCATCCGGTAAGCTTCTGAACATTCTTCACCTTTTTGGGCGGCTTCATGTCCAAGACAACTTTTACTTTCTCTGGGTTAGGGCGTATGCCGTCGTGACTGATGATGTTGCCGGGTAGTATACCAGATGGAACACCAAAGATGCACTTCTTTGGGTTTAATTTCCATTGGAATGTGTTAAGGGCTGCAAAGGTACGTTCTAGGTTGTCGACAAGGGTGTATGCTTCCTTGGTTTTAACAACTACATCGTCAACATAAGCCTCGATGAGGTCGTCTTTTATCTTGTCTTTGAGGCAGGCCTATATGGCGCATTGGTAGGTGGCCCTAGCGTTCTTGAGCCTAAACGACATGGTCATGTAGCAGTAGGCGCCGAAGGGCGTGATGAAGGATGTCTTGATCTGGTCGTCCTTTTTGAGAGCGATCTGGTGATAACCAGAGAAGCAATCGAGAAAGGAAAGCAGCTCACAACCGGTAGTTGAATCTATGACCTCGTCTATGCAAGGTAAGCTGAAGGAGTCTTTAGGGCAGTGTTTGTTGAGATCAGTGTAATCAACGCACATTCTCCATTCCTTATTCTTTTTATGTACAAGAACCAGGTTGGCTAACCACTCTGGATGATACACTTCTTTGATAAATCTGGCTGCTAAAAGCCATGTAACTTCTACCCTAATAGCCTCCTTTTTGTCGTGAGCGAACCGTCGTAGCTTCTACTTGATGGGTTTGGCCTTGCCATCGACATTTAAGGAGTGCTCAATCAAGTTCCGAGGTACACTGGGCATGTCAGCGGGTTTCCATGTGAACACACTCATGTTGCTCCTCAAGAACCTGACGAGCGCGTCTTCCTATTTAGGATCCAGGTTGGCCTCGATAAGGGCCGTTTTGCTGGGATCACCGTCGACCAGCTGAATCTCTTTGTGCTCTTTGGACTTGATGTTTTTGCGTGGGGCCTCGAGCTCTGGGATCTCTAGGTGGTCGGCTGGGGTTAGCTTGGCGTCAAGCGTGGTCTCGGCCATGCAAATAGAGAGGTCGTGAGCCTCTGCTATTTTGAAGCTGTCATCCTCACAGGTGTAAGCTGCATATATGTTGCCCCTAAGAGTTAGAACCCCCTTCTCAGTAGGCATCTTGAGCACCAAATACCTGTAGTGAGGTATGGCCATGAACTTGGTGAGCGCTGGTCTGCCAAGGATAGGATGGTAGGTGCCTTCGAAGTCGGCGACCACAAAGTTGACGTAGTCGGTGCAGAAGTGGTCTGGGGTACCAAATTGCACAGGTAGCGTGATTTGCCCGAGAGGTGTGGAGCTCTGTCCGGGGAGAACACCCTAGAACTATGCCTCGTATGGCTTGAGATCAGCCTAGGTTATCTTCAGGGCTGACAAACTGTTCTTGAACAATATATCGATGGAACTGCCACCGTTAATCAGCACTCTATCGAACTAAACCTTGTTGATACAAGGATCGAGAACCAAAGGAAAATGCCCTGGCTCAGGTATTGCAGCCCATTGGTCCTTTCTGCTGAAGGAGATCTCACGGTGAGACCAAGGAGGGAGCCGCATATCGGCGATGAGGTTGTCGGCATTGGCCACGTTCAAGCAAGCGTGGGCGAGCAGCTTGCGCTCTCATTTGGTCTCGATGGACACTGCCCCCAATGATGGTGTGGACACGGTCGGTTGGCTTTATGTACTTGTGACGGGGATCTGCGTCTTCATCATCGTTGTCCTCGTTACGCTGCTCCCCTATGTCGCTAGGCTTGTCGGATTTATCTAGAGCCTATTAGCGCGTGTAGATGGATTTGAGAACACGACAATTCTCCATGGTATGGTTTGACTTGGGATGGAGCTAGTAGGGTCCTTTCAATGCTTTGGTGTAGTCTTCTTCATAGTTGTGACGTCCACCACCTTTTTTAACGATGTTGACTTCGTCGTCATCTTCCCGAGCACGCTTGCCCCTGTAATCGTCACGACGATTACGCCGCTGATAACGCTGGTCGTGGTGGTCACAAAAATCATTGCGCTAGTTATGGCGATCAAAATTGTCATTCTGACCACGGTTGCTGTGGTAGTCGTCGTGGTGTGGGTGGTGGTCAGAGCGTGGAACCCTTGCTACTTCTTCGATGATTATCTTTTTAGCATCATCGGCGTCCGCATATTTTTTAGCAGTAGCTAGGAGCGCTGTGACCGATTCAGGTCTTTTGCGGTGGAGCTTGTCCCTTAGGGCATCGTGGAAGCAGAGACCAGTGATGAAAGCTTCGATTGTCTCATTGTCGGAGATTGATGGGACCTTGATGCGCATCTCTGAGAAGCATCGGATGTACTCGCGCAGTGGCTCATCTTTGTGATCTCGAATCCGCTGTAGATCATATTTCTTGTCGGGTTGTTCGCAAGTAGCAATGAAGTTGTCGATGAATGCTTGCTTGAGCTCTTGCTAAGAATCAAAGTAGTTTGCCGGCAAGCTGACCAGCCATTGGTGGCCTACATGGCCGACGGCGACCGGGAAGTAATTAGACATGACTTGCTCGTCAGCCATGGCTGATCTGCATGTGGTTTCGTAGAGCATGACCCATAACTCGGGGTTCTCCTTGCCTTTGTACTTCTAGAGTTTTTCGAGCTTGAAGTTTTTTGTCCACACGACTTGGCGAAGGTGAGGAGTAAACTGCTTCAAACCCAAAGGGCTGTGGGTAGTATCATATTCCATATGGCGATAGCTTTCGTGGGATGCACGATCGTTGGCTCTTTGGTTAATGCAATCGCGCGGATAACGTTCTCCAAGGGAATGGCAGAGATCGTTATTGCCATCACGGCGATCCCGATTGCCACCCTGGTTGACCCCGTGACCGCGGTTATCATGGTGATTGTCGTGGTTGTCTCATCGATTATCGTCCCGGTTGTTGCGGCGGTTGTTGTCCTGGTAGTCACGGCGATTGTCGTCTCGACCACCATCATGACCACCATTTTTGCCTTGACGGTTGTCTGGTGGGTCGTTGTTGCATGAGCCACGTTGGTTGGGTGGCTGTGGGCGACTTGAGTACTGGCGACTGCGGCTTGATTCGACTGAGATGGACAAAGCCCGGGCTTGGTTTGCAATCTCTGCGGTCTGGGCTATAGCAGCCGTCAGGTAGGCTTCTACATCATCACGAATTGCCTGGATTTCTAGGGTATTAGGTAGTCGTTGCATTATCACCATAGCAACAGCTACGTTGGCGCTTGGAGTCCTGAAGACCTGCTTTTCCCCTACCCTATCAAAGGCATTGTTGAGATCGTGTGGCTGGAACCTTATGCGTCGTGCCTCCTCTTCTGCCTCGGCTTCGGCTTGTCTGCGATTAAACCGGTCAATATTGCGTGCTTCGCGTGCTAGCCTTTCTTATTCTATTTCACCAACTGCCGATGGTTCATCATTACTGACGACATTGATCAAGTCTCCTCGCCTTGGTGGAAAAGATGGGAATCATGGGAACCCCGAGGAGTGGTCTAGGATATCCAGATCGTATTCAACTTCTTCATTGTCATGATGCTGAAGCTCAGTGTGGACGGAGCCAATAGATGCGATGCTGGATGGGGAGCTTGAACCACCCTCTTGAACTGTGTGGACCAATCCTTCTTGATACTCCTCAATCCGAACCATGTTGACGAAGTTACGTGGCTTTGGCCAAGGTCGATGTATAAAACACAGATCCGAGCAGCGTTGTATATTGTACGCGTAGTTGGAAGCAGTGTTTCGCAGGCCGTAGAGCTAAGCCTGGTAGTTCTCCATCAAGGCTTCGCACTTGGAGAGCTAGAGACCCATTGCAGGGGCTGGTCGGCGATGAACAGAGCACCCTTTAGGAGTAGATGTGACCACGAGATCTGTATCGAGTCGTGCAGGACGACCGGCCCGAGCTGGTCGGGTAGATCTATTGTGGGTAGTGGTTACCTGCTCGGTAGGTTGATTTTGAATCGAATCTACCAGAGCTAGGGTTTTAGCAAGCTTGGTGCTGACCTGATCGATGGAGTCGAGTAGGTCGGTGTTGTCGATCTACCTCCCTTTGTAGCGAGGAAGTGAATGACGGGTTATCGGCGTGGCTGAAGACGATGCTGGTGTGGCCAAAGCTAGATCCAACATGGTCAGAGCCGTAGCTAATGTTGGTGAAGCAGTGGTTGACGTAGATTGGATCTACGCCTCCTCCGTGGTCATGGTGATGAAGTTGTCAGAGCCAGTGGTCTAGGTGATCTGGCCGATGGTGAACGTGAGGCCGTTCAGCGTAGCCATGGAACCGGGGATGATGACCATCTTGTTCATCTGGGGAGTAGTACGCACACCCCCTACCTGGCACGCCATTGTCGATGAAATATGGTCAACAGCCTACCTAGGGGTATGCTCAAGGTAGTAGATTATCGGTGGACAGGTGCGCAAGCTACGAACGAGATGGTGACGCAAGATAGACACGAGGTTTTATCCAGGTTCGGCCACCGTGAAGGCGTAATACCTACGTCCTGCGTCTGATTTTATTGCTATGTGTGAATGAGATGATTTTTGAGAGGGGTCCCCTACCCACCTTATATAGTCTGGGGGGTAGGGTTACAGATCTGGAAACTAATCCCAACCAGTTACAATTGCCATAGGTGGCCGGATAAGGATTCCTATTCTAACCGACCAGGATCTTGCTTGATCTCCAAGTCTGCCTTGATTCCTTGCGCGGGACTCCGAGCAGATTGGCTAGGCCGCGCATCGTCTTCTAGTGGGTCGGACCCCCTAGTCTGGGCCAGCCCAAACCTAGCTGTAAGGGTATAGGGGTTAATACCCCCATAGAGACAAGAGTATAGATGCAGGTCTTGAACGAGCTTGTTGCTTCATTATGTGCCAGTGAGTGCTTGAAAACCTTTTTTTGTTGCCTGGTTTTAAATGTAATATAATCGCATTGCTAACTGATTGTATTTTATACATGAAGGGATTGGTTGCAGTGGAGAATATTCCGTAGAGGTGGCTCGTGCAAGGTATGAGGAGAAGAAGTTAGATGACCATAGATCATGAGCTGGTCGCACCGTTCAATCACCGATTGTGTTGTCTGATGAGAGATAAGGATGAGGATGACACTGCCAGACTGAGTGAGCTCATTGCTCTAGCAGAGGCGGGCATACAGGCATAGGCGGCTGAGGACGACACTAGGAGACTTAGCGAGCTCATCGCTCTAGCAGAGGCAGGCATGGAGGCGCAGGAGGCTGAGGACGACACTGGCAGACTGAGTGAGCTCATCGCTCTAGCAGAGGCGGGCTTATAGGCCGAGGAGGATGACGACGCATTCTTCACTCAGGCCGCAGCTGCCGTAGATGAAGCGGAGGCCGCTTACTACAAGCGACAGGCAGGTCAGAGCAATGCAGTTGAGCCTAGCCACAACAACAGGGTTGTAGTAGAGGACTGGTACTCGGATGATGAGTTGCTTACTCAGTACGTTTCAAACCGAGGATTTGGAAGTGCATTTACCCATATGTCTACTGTCGGCACATAGTTGTAGTATTAATATGTTGTGTAATGTGGCATAGTTTTGAACTTTTCATTATTTGGTTGTTTTCATTATCTATGGTCTTAATATTCTGCTTAATGATACGGATGTATTGAAATATGAACACGTGCTGCAAAAAACCTAACGACGTATGGCATTATATATATCAACACACGAAACACATCAAATGACATGTGACTACATGTACCGAACCTGGGTACAGAGTTTTCTTTGACTAAACCTAACATGCCTTAGATAATTAAACCATGCCTTAGGTAATTAAACCTAACATGCCTTAGGTAATTAAACCTAGGTACATGTGAAAAAGATAAAGTCATCCTAGTAGTGTGGCCACATAGAAAATTGTGTTGCACCTTCTCCATAGTAGCCTCTTGTTGTTGTTGGTGGTGGTGGCGGGGGTGACGGGGGAGACCCCTTGTTCCTGTGGTTAGGGCAGGTGCAATATGGATCATTGCAAAGTGCCTCATATGAATCGGCACCATTGTTGTTGCCGTCCTATCCGTCGTCCTTATAATCGCTGCTAACTTCCCTTTCTAGATCGAAGATAAGGTCCTGTAGGTAGTAGATGTACTCCATATGTGGATAATATAGGTCAAGGATCGACCCACCTACTGAACCCACAGTTTTCTTTGGCCAAGGAAGACTACAATAAGTATGTCGTGTAAGTTATATACAAGACAAACATATTAAAGAAACAAATAGTAATAACAATTACCCATGCTCGCGGGCATTTGAAGAAACGACGACCTCCATCTATTCCCTCGGTGAACATCTACACTAGGCAGTCCTCACCATGCATGCATTTTGGCCACTCTTCTTTCCTTTCATCGTATCCTCTCAGTGGTGCCTCTTTGGTGAAATCACTTTTGCTCTCAACTGGGAACCTCTCATAAAGAGCTTCCTTAAAGAAATCAGGACCAGAGGACCCTCCCACCCCTAGGTAGTTCCCTTCTCCTTTCCTCTCTCTCTGGATGACCCTCCAGACATTGGTACTGTAATAAAAGCAAATACCGAGGAGTGTTCTTCTTCCTTGTTATGTGTGTGAATGAGAGGGAGTGAGTGGTTATTTATAGGTTGAGAGGAGGAATAGAGGCCTCTCATGTGCCATGTCAGCGATCTGTGTGCCTCTTCACCTAAGCCCTTGGATCAAACAGTCATAAGATGGATGGTGGAGATAGAGTGGAGTTGTGCTTCCTTGCATGCCAGTACTATATCAGCAATGTATTAAATCGATGTTGTCCTTGTATCTGAAAAGTCTATGTTTATTGTCTGAAAAGCATAGAATCATTCACTATTGCTTGGTAACCCTAGATTCATCTATAAAGCGTATGTACGATACGTTTGGATTATACACATTCTAATAAATTTATAGTTAATCGGTGTACTACATTTGTGCCTTTGTACAAGTGTAGTATGATTAATGTTTCACGGGAAAAATTCACAAGAGTTTGCCTTGTTTTAGGAGCATCCACAGTTACAAATAGAGACATCATTATATATTCCAAACATTTAATCATCCAAGGAGCATAATGCAACCACAACGAACATCACAACCAACATAATATGTCATGCAAAGTCCAAATAGTCCATAATATATTCCAAAATTCATAATAGTTCATACTAACAGCTACCACATCTCTCACTGCCTCCTACTCTTGCCCTTACCCTTGTGACCTAGAGTGCTCGTACCTAGAGTGTAAGGGTCACGCGGACGGCATCGCCTAGTGCCTAGAGGCGGTGTAGGATGAGTCGAGGGAGCGTCATGGAGCTAAGAGGGGACAAGCTCCTCGTGCCTCTTGTCCACATCGCCGTCGTCGTCTTCCTTGTCCTCGTCCCCATCCCCTATAGCTGCTTGACTAGAGGAACCCAAGCCTCCTCTTCCCATGAAAGGAACGTACACGTCTTGCGTCGTGTCTATCCTGCAACCACAATGACCAGTCGCACGGCGTAGACGACGTTACAGCCTCTGTTGTACAAAACTATGTTAACTGAAAGGATCTAATGTATTAATGATATGTTTGAAAGAATATTTTTAATCTTATGTCTAGGAAGCCAAGTATGTACTCATCGTTGACTCTCGGCTGAATGCGCTCGATCTCTTCAACTGAGCATTTGAGTGTATTGTCCTGCAACAAAGTTCTTAGTAATAATACTTCTGAACAGATCACTGTTGTCATACAAAAATAAGGCAATTGGTTTACCACTCTGTCCAAGATCGGTCCTGCCTCCACCTGCCTTCCTACACGAGTCGACTGGTCGTACGCCGTGTCTTCATCATCGGAGGACTCGATGTCGGCATAGTCAGCTTCGGTTCACTATACCCTCAGCCTGCACCGTGTCGCATGCTGGTACCAAGCTTGGTACCGCCTGAACTCACGGTTCATGTGCGGCTCGTTGTTGTCATCCACGTTGTTGTGCATCTCCTCCCATTCCTCAATGAAGGACTAGTGGTGCCTCTCCTAGTCAAAAATCTTCTTGTTCCTCTAATGATCCAACCTACACGTATGTCATCATTACATGAATCCATGTATGTGTCACCATATTAATAGAAATGGACCATCATCATGAGACATTTGAAATATCAAAACACTTACCTGTGTAAGTCAACGCTAGTCGAGAACAGAGCCATAGGCCAAAGCTGTCTCACTCCAAATTGGCGTGCAACCCTATCTGGCAGGTGGAACTCGATAGCATAGAAGCAGATTAGAGGGCACCTCATCCTATAGAAGTCGTTATCGGCCCCACAAACGTTGCTCAGCTGAAAAGGAAGTGCGTCCTCTCCACCATACGGCTCCCACTCCACCTGCAACATGTCCAAATAAGATGTTAGATGGTATACTAATCCTTTTGAAAGCAGCATAGAAAATAAAATTTACTTACACTAGACGTCGTCAGTGTGTCTAGCTCGTTTGTGTACTCAATGTATGCCCGGTCTATCCTCGTGTGTGGAACCCTGACCTGGTCCCAAAGGTACGCCCACGTCGGCTGGCGACTTAGAGGCTAACCTTGGAACCACTCACAACGATCCAGAACCTCTGGACGGCCAACTGCAAGATGAGCCCACATCCACAGCTATAACAGGTACACGCATCCACCAGGTGACGGGTTGGACGAAGACCGACGACACCCCTTGCACAGCTACCGGTATAGAAAACATAAGACTATAGAGCCCCAGCTGTACTGACCCGCCTGGTCCTAGTCACTAAGGTAATGGATCCACATCCAGGACGCACTGTCATCCGTGGCGTCGGGAAAGAGAACACAGGCAAAAAGGTGTAGGATCCACGCCCAGTAGTAGTACCCAACTGTCTCCTCATCTACCTCCTCGGGGCACTGTGTGAACTCTTCATGTAGCCAGGAGATGGGAACTCCAGAAGTGCAAGCCCCTTGCTCGCCAAGCTCATGCCCAAGGAAGGCCTCCACTCGTGCTCTCTAGCCCTCTGACCTGCACTGCCCAGTGACTGGGTTGCCGTGAATCCTTAGGCCTAACATCTTCTGACAGTCCTAGAGTGAGACTGTCATCTCCCCGAAAGGTAGGTGGAAGCTGTGAGTCTCCGGCCGCCACCTATATTTAAGACAAAGCAAGATTACTTATCAAAAAGTCAATCGCATGAACAAATGGCCATGAATGGAGGCAATGATTCACTTTAATACCTATCTACCAACACAGTTATGGCCGCTGAGTTGAACTTAGGCAACCCACGATGAACCTGAAAAGAGATGACATCCAGGCCAGCTCTTTGCAGGAAAGGAGTGTACCTATCGTTGTACCGCATGTCCAAGAACCCACTGTGGGTTCTAGGATGAAGGTGCGGAAGGTCCTGCATCGAATAAAACATAGTCTCCTGTTACTTCACGAACACAGGTACGAATAAAACTTATAGATTATTACCTAGCGCTATGAGACGTCCTCGGTGGGTCGCCTTGTACGTAGGGTCGAGCAGGTGGAATTGCTCCATCCTACAAAAAAGTGAATGAATTAGAATTCCAATATACAATGAAACATAAACTTAGAAATGTATAAGTAATTGACACAAATACAAGCATAAATTGAGACATGCATAATTAAATATATGAATACGACAAATATAAAATAATAATATAAATCAATAGTCCTACCTCACTGAAAGCCCAAGTTTGGTTTTGGTAATTAATGACACCAAGTTGCTAATGCCATGTGTTAAGTGTTTTGAGTTAGGCATAAGCAACACATGTGATGAAGGTGTACGTGGCAAGGAGTGGTGGCCACAAGATCACAAAGAGATGGTGCATGGACATGAAATGATGATCATGGTGGAGATGCACATGAAATGATGGACATGATGATCAAGTGAAGGAGAAGGATCTAAGAGCGCAAGGCAAAGGTATAACCAAAGGGTTTTCCTTTTGCCGGTCTAAGTTGAGTAGAGAAGTGTTTGACCGGGTTTAGGATACATAGCCGACTATCAAGAGGGGAAATCACGGTTAGCTCGGGAATCAAGTGCCACTAGATCATTGTCTTGAGCATATGCATTAGGATCTAGTTGAGAGCTAACATAACGCCTTGGAAAATGTTTGTGAAATGCTAACACACATGCACATGGTGGTGTACACTTGGTGGTGTTAGCACATTCGCGAAGGCGGTGGAGTTTAAGCGGTAGAAAGGGGTTTGGGTTCCTCTCTCCCTCCCGCCGAGCTTGCGAGGCGGGATTCGGCGCTTTTTGGAGAAGTGAAACGCCTATTTTCTACTGCGCCGAAAGTCGGAAAAGAAATAGAGGCGAACGGAGGTCACTGCGTTGACCGGACGCTGCACCGGACGCGGTCCCGGGTTGACCGGACGCGTCCGGTCAGTTCAACGCGGCGCGAGCGCTAGGGTTTGTGACCGGACGCTGGTCTGGCCTGACCAGCGCGTCCGGTCAGTTCAACTGGGCGTAAAAGAAAAGCGCGCGACCGGCGCGTCCGGTCCCTCACGGAACCGGAGCGTCCGGTCAAGCGTCCAGAGAGGCCGAGCGCTGCGTAACGCCGATCGGACGCGAGGCGCGTCCGGTCACGTGCGATCGGACGCGTCCGGTCACAGCTGGAGCTTACTGGAACGCGACCGGACGCTGGCACTATCGTGTCCGGTCACTCGGTTGAGCGCGTCCGGTCAGGGCAACGGCTAGTTCTGACACGCACTGTTCACGTTTGTCGTGTAGTGACCGGACGCGTCCGGTCACCCTGACCGGAGCGTCCGGTCAGCGCGATTTTCGCTGCGTCGTCCGTAACGGCTAGCTGCGTACCCCTTCGTTATAAATAGAGGATGTCCGGGGTTTGAGGGTAACTCTTTGCACATTTTGAGATATAGAGACATCCTTTGAGCTAGAGAACAACCCCTCCACTCATCTCTTTGCATAGTTGCACATCTTGAGTGAGATTGAGTGAGATTCAAGTGCATTGCTTGAGAGTTGCATTCTAGAGGCACTTGATCTTCGAGTTGCTGCGGATTTCTTGTTACTCTTCCGTGTTTCCCGACACGGTAGACGGCTTGGAGCAGCGGAGGTGATTGAGCTCGCAATTGGAGATTGTTGGAGCCTTCACCAAGTGTTGTAAGGGGTTCTTGATCCTTCCCCGCGGGAGTTCGCGAATTGGATACTCTAGTGGAGCTCGTGGCTTGGAGGATCCCCATCTTGTGTGCGGTTGTGCGGCGCCCGCCGAGGGCTCGACTCTTGATAGTCGATTAGCTCGCGAACCGACAAGTGGGTGCATCGCCACAACGAGGAGTAGCTTGCCGGGAAGCAAGTGAACCTCGATAAAAAATCTTGTGTCATCTCTTTGTCGAGGATTTCTCTTGTGGTTGATCATTGTAATTGATTCTTCGAGTGCATTGCTTCTCTACATCGTTGGTATAAGAATCAAGTCACTTGCTCTTTACTTTCTTGTACTAGTTCTAGTGTAGTTTGCTTAGTGTAGCTTTTATCACATAGGAGTAAGTAGCTTAGTGACTTAGCCTTGTTGGTGTGTATTAGAGATCATAGCCTTGCCTCACTAGAATTGTATAGGTGGCTTGCATAGTATAGTTGAGCTAGTGCTAGAATTAGCATAGCCATCTTTTATACTAACGTGGTTGTCTAGTGAAGCTTGTAGAATTTTAAATAGGCTATTCACCCCCCTCTAGCCTTTTGGACCTTACAAGTGGTATCGGAGTCGAGGCACCGTTTATTTGAGGCTTAACAACCTACGGTGAAAAAGAAATGGCTCAATTAAGCTTGCACATCAACAACACCAAGAAGGCACCTCACTTTGATGGTACAAATTATGCATATTGGAAAGTTAAGATGACCGCACACCTCAAGTCAATCAATCGAGAAGTGTGGAAGGTCACCGAAACAAAATTTGAGGTTGCTAATCCGGAAGCACCTACGCCGGTGGAAGAGAAGAAACTCCAATGCAATGACATTGCCATTAGTGCTCTTCATGAGGCATTAGATGACAAGACATTTGAGCAAGTGAAGAATATAGAAGTTGCACATGATGCTTGGGCCAAGCTAGAAGAAACATTTGAGGGCACCGAAGGCACAAAGACCGCTAAAGCATATATCTTGCAAGAAAAATTTTCAAGCTTTAAGATGCAAGATGATGAGAGTGTACCGGAGATGTTTCATAGATTGCAAGTCATTGTCAATGAGCTCAAGGCACTTGGTGAGGAAGTCAAGGACAACCAATTCTCTATGAAATTCTTGAGAAGCTTGCCCAAGAGGTTTGATACATTGATCACCGTGCTAGTGAGAACTACATTGAAGGATTCAACTCCTCAACAAATATTTCAAGAAGTGATGACCGATGATGCATATAGAGAAGATGATGAGAAGGATGAGTTGGTCAAGAAGAAGAAGAAGGAGAATGAGAAGAAAGATGATGAAAAGAAGAAGAGTGTGGCATTCAAAGCCACCACATCAAAGGCATTTGAGTTATTACACATGGACTTGTTTGGACCAACAACATACACTAGTATTGGTGGGAACAAGTATGGTTTTGTGATAGTGGATGACTATACTAGATACACTTGGGTGTTCTTTCTCTTTGATAAAAGTGATGTTTATGATCTATTCAAGTCTTTTGTCAAGAGGGTGCAAAATGAGTTTGAGACTACCATCAAGAAGATTAGAAGTGACAATGGTAGTGAGTTCAAGAACACAAGAATTGAAGATTTATGTGATGATCTTGGTATTGGACATCAATTTTCACCAACATACACTCCTCAATCCAATGGTGTAGTTGAAAGGAAAAATAGAACTTTGATTGACATGGCTAGATCAATGCTTAGTGAATACAATGTTAGTCATTCATTTTGGAGTGAAGCCATCAACACGGCTTGCTATTGTAGCAACCGTCTTTATTGCCATGGGAAGCTTGGGAAGACACCATATGAGCTATTGAATGGAAGAAAGCCCAACATTGCATACTTTAGAGTGTTTGGTTGCAAATGCTATATTCTCAAGAAAGGCACTAGATTGAGCAAGTTTGAAAAGAAATGTGATGAAGGGTTCTTACTTGGTTATTCTACCACAAGCAAAGCATATAGAGTTTGGAATCTCACAAATGGCACCTTGGAAGAAGTTCATGATGTTGAGTTTGATGAAACCCAAGGATCTCAAAATGAAGCTCAAAACCTTGATGATGTGAGAGGAGATCAATTGTCAAACGCAATGAAGAATATGGACATTGGTGATGTTAGGCCAAGGCAAGTTGATGATGATGATATTCATGTGATCAACCAAAATGTGCAAATTGATACAAATCAAGCAAGCTCTAGTGGTTCTCATGATGAAGTGCAAGATCAAGGTCAAACAAGTGGAAGTAATCAACTCCCAATACTCCAACCTACTAGTATTGCAAGAGATCATCCGTTAGATCAAATCATTGGTGGAATTCAAAGTGGTGTTCAAACTAGATCAAGATTAGCATCCTTTTGTGAGCACTACTCATTTGTGTCACTAGAAGAACCTAAGAAAATAGAAGATGCATTGAAAGATTCCGATTGGGTAAATGCCATGCATGAAGAGCTAAACAACTTCACTAGAAATCAAGTTTGGGAGCTTGTTGGAAGGCCGAAGAACTACAATATAATTGGTACTAAGTGGGTCTTTAGAAACAAGCAAGATCAAGATGGCGTAGTTGTGAGAAACAAAGCAAGATTGGTAGCACAAGGTTACACACAAGTTGAAGGTCTTGACTTTGGAGAGACATATGCACCGGTTGCAAGATTGGAGGCAATTAGAATCTTATTAGCATATGCTTGTGCACACAATATCAAGCTCTATCAAATGGATGTCAAGAGTGCATTTCTCAATGGCTACATCAATGAAGAAGTTTATGTTGAGCAACCTCCCGGTTTTGAAGATGACAAGAAGCCCAACCATGTTTACAAGCTCAAGAAGGCATTGTATGGTTTGAAGCAAGCACCTAGAGCATGGTATGAGAGATTGAGGGACTTTCTTCTCTCTAAAGGGTTCAAGATGGGAAAGGTTGACACCACTCTCTTCACCAAGAAGCTTGGAAATGACTTGTTTGTGTTGCAAATCTATGTGGATGACATTATCTTTGGATCAACTAATCAAGACTTTTGTGAAGAGTTTGGAAATATGATGGCTAATGAGTTTGAGATGTCTATGATTGGAGAGTTTAGTTACTTTCTTGGACTTCAAATTAAGCAAATGAAGAATGGCACTTTTGTAAGTCAAGGGAAGTACATCAAGGACATGATCAAGAAGTTTGGATTATAAGATGCTAAGCCAATGAGTACACCAATGGGCACAAATGATCAATTGAGTATTGATGCTAGTGGCAACATGGTAGATCAAAAGCAATATCGGTCTATGATTGGAAGTTTGCTCTATGTCACCGCTTCTAGGCCGGATGTGATGTTTAGTGTGTGCAAGTGTGCAAGATATCAAGCTTCACCTAGAGAGAGTCACTTGAAAGCAACCAAAAGGATATTGAGATATCTTAAGGGCACTCATGATGTTGGATTATGGTTTCCAAAGGGGTCTAACTTTGAGTTGATTGGATATTCGGACTCCGACTATGGTGGATGTAAGATTGATAGAATGAGCACAAGTGGCACTTGTCAATTGCTTGGAAGGTCTCTTGTTTCATGGTCATCAAAGAAACAAAATAGTGTTGCACTATCTACCGCCGAGGCCGAATACATTAGTGCCGGTAGTTGTTGTGCACAATTGCTTTGGATGAATGCCACTTTGAATGACTTTGGAATAAAATTTAAGAATGTGCCATTGTTTTGTGACAATGAGAGTGCTATCAAGATGACACAAAATCCGGTTCAACATTCAAGAACAAAGCACATTGACATAAGACATCACTTCATAAGAGACCATCAACAAAAGGGTGATATTAGCATTGAAAGCATTGGCACCGAAGATCAACTAGCCGACATATTCACAAAGCCACTTGATGAGAAGAGATTTTACAAGTTGAAGAATGAGTTGAACATACTTGACTTCTCCAACTTGAAATGAGTGCACCCCCACATTCTTATATGACATGCCTCTCCTCCGACATAGCAAGGTAAAGTTGTTTGGCATATCATCCATACTTTGCTAAGGACATGTTTAGAACATATAGACATATTTGCATATCAAATAGGCTCATTCATGAAAATCAAATGAGTTTAATGTATATATGGTACCACTATTGCTTCTATGCTTTGATTGATCTAGTGGTAGCATATGACATGTTTGTGGGCTTGCAAACCTAGTGTTGAATCTAGAAAATGAGCTCATGATGTGTAATTCAACATGGTCAAGATAACCCTTATACTTTATGAGGTGTGAAGAAGCTTGTCCTTGGATCAAACCGAATTACATATTCTAGGCAAGTGATCTAGATTGAACCATAATGTGGACTCCCTCATTTTGATTGACTTAATTCTCACTAAAATTGGCACCTTTTTGGTGATTGTTGACAAAGGGGGAGAGAAAAGTCACAAAGATAGAAAAGTCACAAATAAGTTACAAAGGGGGAAAGAATGACATTGGAAAGGGATCAATTAAATTTGAGCACACAAGTAGGGGGAGCAAGCTCATGAATTGTTTGTTGCATTTGTATGTGCATTAACATGATGTTTTGTTGCATTGCAAAGCTTAAATTCATATTCATGATTGTATGGTGATTGCTAGAAATAGAACTTGAATGATGTTTTGTTGAGAGTAGCTTTACAAGTGGTATCTAGACACCTTTGCTTATAATGTTGATCTCACGGGGTACTTTAGTGTTTGTGATCTTTACAAGTGATGAATTACAAGTGGTGTCTAGCTACATCGATGCTAAGGATGGTATATAAAGGCAACTCCGATTGGTATCACGCTTCAAAGGTCCATTCTATATACCTTAGCATCAATTTGATAGTAGTAACTCTCCCAAAATTCAAATCCATACATATGTGCACAATTGAACCAAACTCATGGAAGCACAGATGTAGGGGGAGCTAATACTATCGAAATTGAAAATTGATTTCATTTCATATCTTTGTGATGGTTGTCATCAATTACCAAAAAGGGGGAGATTGAAAGCCCAAGTTTGGTTTTGGTAATTAATGACACCAAGTTGCTAATGCCATGTGTTAAGTGTTTTGAGTTAGGCATAAGCAACACATGTGATGAAGGTGTACGTGGCAAGGAGTGGTGGCCACAAGATCACAAAGAGATGGTGCATGGACATGAAATGATGATCATGGTGGAGATGCACATGAAATGATGGACATGATGATCAAGTGAAGGAGAAGGATCTAAGAGCGCAAGGCAAAGGTATAACCATAGGGTTTTCCTTTTGCCGGTCTAAGTTGAGTAGAGAAGTGTTTGACCGGGTTTAGGATACATAGCCGACTATCAAGAGGGGAAATCACGGTTAGCTCGGGAATCAAGTGCCACTAGATCATTGTCTAGAGCATATGTATTAGGATCTAGTTGAGAGCTAACATAACGCCTTGGAAAATGTTTGTGAAATGCTAACACACATGCACATGGTGGTGTACACTTGGTGGTGTTAGCACATTCGCGAAGGCGGTGGAGTTTAAGTGGTAGAAAGGGGTTTGGGTTCCTCTCTCCCTCCCGCCGAGCTTGCGAGGTGGGATTCGGCGCTTTTTGGAGAAGTGAAATGCCTATTTTCTACTGCGCCGAAAGTCGGAAAAGAAACGGAGGCGAACGGAGGTCACTGCGTTGACCGGACGCTGCACCGGACGCGGTCCCGGGTTGACCGGACGCGTCCGGTCAGTTCAACGCAGCGCGAGCGCTAGGGTTTGTGACCGGACGCTGGTCTGGCCTGACCAGCACGTCCGGTCAGTTCAACTGGGCGTAAAAGAAAAGCGCGCGACCGGCGCGTCCGGTCTCTCACGGAACCGGAGCGTCCGGTCAAGTGTCCAGAGAGGCCGAGCGCTGCGTAGCGCCGATCGGACGCGGGGCGCGTCCGGTCACGTGCGATCGGACGCGTCCGGTCGCAGCTGGAGCTTACTGGAACGTGACCGGACGCTGGCACTGTCGTGTCCGGTCACTCGGTTGAGCGCGTCCGGTCAGGGCAACGGCTAGTTCTGACACGCACTGTTCACGTTTGTCGTGTAGTGACCGGACGCGTCCGGTCACCCTGACCGGAGCGTCCGGTCAGCGCGATTTTCGCTGCGTCGTCCGTAACGGCTAGCTGCGTACCCCTTTGTTATAAATAGAGGATGTCCGGGGTTTGAGGGTAACTCTTTGCACATTTTGAGATATAGAGACATCCTTTGAGCTAGAGAACAACCCCTCCACTCATCTCTTTGCATAGTTGCACATCTTGAGTGAGATTGAGTGAGATTCAAGTGCATTGCTTGAGAGTTGCATTCTAGAGGCACTTGATCTTCGAGTTGCTGCGGATTTCTTGTTACTCTTCCGTGTTTCCCGACACGGTAGACGGCTTGGAGCAGCGGAGGTGATTGAGCTCGCAATTGGAGATTGTTGGAGCCTTCACCAAGTGTTGTAAGGGGTTCTTGATCCTTCCCCGCAGGAGTTCGTGAATTGGATACTCTAGTGGAGCTCGTGGCTTGGAGGATCCCCATCTTGTGTGCGGTTGTGCGGCGCCCGCCGAGGGCTCGACTCTTGATAGTCGATTAGCTCGCGAACCGACAAGTGGGTGCATCGCCACAACGAGGAGTAGCTTGCCGGGAAGCAAGTGAACCTCGGTAAAAAATCTTGTGTCATCTCTTTGTCGAGGATTTCTCTTGTGGTTGATCATTGTAATTGATTCTTCGAGTGCATTGCTTCTCTACATCGTTGGTATAAGAATCAAGTCACTTGCTCTTTACTTTCTTGTACTAGTTCTAGTGTAGTTTGCTTAGTGTAGCTTTTATCACATAGGAGTAAGTAGCTTAGTGACTTAGCCTTGTTGGTGTGTATTAGAGATCATAGCCTTGCCTCACTAGAATTGTATAGGTGGCTTGCATAGTGTAGTTGAGCTAGTGCTAGAATTAGCATAGCCATCTTTTATACTAACGTGGTTGTCTAGTGAAGCTTGTAGAATTTTAAATAGGCTATTCACCCCCCCTCTAGCCTTTTGGACCTTACACTCACTAATCTGCCAACGACAACTTCGTGAGTTGTGGCCAAGTCTACCGCACTTGCCGCACTCGTACTGCTCAGGATCAGTAACAAATGGAGTTCCTCTCCCACTCCTAGTTCTTCCGGGTATCTGATCCATAACCATCCTGTGCCTCGTCCTCTGCCTTGATCCACGCTTGTTCCAACGGTAAGCTAGATCGGCAATGTACTTCAGCCCATCATATGGAGGCCACTCTCCAGGGTCCCAAAAAGGCACAAAGCGGGGGCTCCATGTGTTCACAAGCGTGTCGACACTGAACTCATGAGGTATCCTCCTCTCAATATTATAGTTGCGATGCTTAGCTGCTGCCACCAAATGAGAACATACAAAGTGGTATTGCCTTGGTTTACCACAAGTGCACTTGAAATCTTGGAGGACAACCACATGTATCCTCGACTCTCGAACCTCGCCGTCGGACATTGTACTGCCCCTATGCTCGACCTGATAAGTCCCTATGGCATGGTCAAAGCAGCAACCTCATGTGTGCCAACCCTTTCTCTTGCCTTCTCTAGGTGTGCCTTTGGTTTTGGAGCTCATATCTCTCCATCACTCTACAACTACAATGCATGGGCGTGTCTATCGTTGAACTAGGCAACAAGCTTATAGAAGGTGAATTAAACGATTGCATTCACGGGCATACCACGTATCCCCAATAGCAACTTATTAAATGACTCTGCCATGTTGCTGCACTAAAACTCGTACCTTCAGCCACCGATGTCGTGAGCTCTCGTCCATTTCTCCAAATCCCTCATCAAACATGTGAGCCATTGTCTACCATCTGCATTTGATGCGGTTCTGACCTGCTCCAACTTTTCCTTAAAGTACTTGTCCTCAAGCTGTCGAGCAGCCTTCTGGAACAGATCAAAGTTACCCTTGACACCATCCTTCCGGAGTAGATTCTTGGCAAGGTGCCGAGTACACCAACGATGGTGCAATGGTGCATACCCCTCTATCTGCTCTCGCACGACATTAAGTATGCCTGATGCCTATCAGATATGACGCCAACCTCCCTGCTAGGCCCAACCATGTGTATCCGGACTAGCCTCAAGAACCATCCCCAACTGTCATTGTTCTTCTTCTCAACCAAGGTAAATGCTAAAGGAACCAACTTGTTGTTCGCGTCACAGGATATGGCTACAAGAAGTGTGCCCTGGTATTTGCCAATCAAGAACATGCCATCAATGGAGAAGACGGGACGACAGTGCCTAAAGGCCTCGACACACTGAGGGAAGCACCAGAAGGCACGGAAGAATATCTGCCTCCCATCCTTCCATGCATTAGGTTTTGGGATGTACTCATAATGCATGCCTAGATTCACCGCTTTGATTGCATTGAAAAGAACTGGCAACTGCTCATACCCATCCTCCCAGTCCCCATATATCATCTTCCACGCTCTCTGCTTAGCCCTCCATGCTTTACCATAAGTTATCACATATCCTCCATACAACGCTTCAACGGTCCTGATAATTGTCCTCACCTTCATGTTGGGTTCTCCCTACAAAATTCCCATCAACCACTTGGTAATGAGGGTAGATGTCAACTGCCGATGCCTCAGTGTCAGCTCATGGTCAGCATAATTGTGTGGCCCGACAACTTTTGTGATCTTCCATTTTTCGGTTACCTGTTGCTTCCTTGCATAAACCCTCCATGGGCAGCGTTCCTTGTCACACAACTGTGTAATGGCGCTTCGCATATGAATGCAATACCCTGTAAGGTCTCTTTCGTATCACTGCAAAAGCCTACAACCACCTCTTCAAAGCAGGGAGGTCATTGAACACCCTCCCATTCTCAATTACCATGTTAGGGCTAGCCTCAGGAGCTTCTAGGAGCTCATCATCACGTCCTTCTGCAAACGCCTGATCGGAATGAGCAAGATCACTGAACTCGTGAACTCTAGGATTACGGTGGCCAGGAAAGATACACCTCATCATCTCAACATCACTCTCTGTCAGCTCTCCAACAGGGTGATCATCATCAGAATCAAGAGCCCTAGCCATCTCATATGGCTCCGAATCATGCATAATTTCAACACTATTTGAACCACGGAATCCATCTCCAAAGTGCACTTCCGCAGCAACAGGGGCACATCCACATTCTTAGGAATGTCTCCTATAACATCATTACAGAAATGAGAAAAGAATGAAAGAAATAGATGTAAGGAACGGGGTAAGCTCCCAAAAACCATGTGGTTAAGACACTTACTCAGATGATTCTGTGTCAAAGGGATCTCATAAGGAGGATCTGCCACGGAAAAATGCATCTGACAACCATCTCCAAATACTGCATTCGGGGTAGATTGAGCATCGGGAACCGTAGGTGCAATCTGCACATGCAGGTAAGGTTCCAGAACGGGAGGGTCGATGTATGCCTGATGATCCATTGCTGGGGTAAACCCATGAGGGATGGGATCAACTAACACCCAACGCACAACCACGTCCAAACATTGCAGCTGACTCTTCATAGCCGATCTTACATAGTTCTCCCACTGATCCGCACAACCAATTGAGATCATTCGTCTGAAGATGTTTGGAGGACAACCTAGGTGCAGTACACCATCAACTACAATGCCATCATCTTCAAGGCAATGCAACTCGTCCCGAGCCCTTGCAACCATGTCACTAAATGAAGGCCTATCATTGAATAGCACAGGCATGCTTTGCATGTCAAGAAACTCAACATATCCATAGCGACCGCTTTCAACGGTGCCTCCATAATATATGGTCACTAGGTTGTCCATCTAATTCAAACACGTAATAAAACACATGCCCTTTAGTCCAAATTAGACGATAGATAGTACCTAACAAGTACTTTCTAACTACAAACTAATTAATCAAGATAATAACTACATATATATTTACAGTGTACTTACTAAATATCTAGATCATATATAGATAACTAAAAATATAACTATATATCTAAGTAGCCATCTAACTATATCTATGTGCCTATGTGTCTATGTTTCTATCTATCTATATATATCTCACTAGATCACTAACTAAATCAACTACCTGAGTCATCACATTAACTAATAAATAACAAATGCCAACTAAGTAGGTGCATTGAATATTTATAATTTTTACCTTTCCAGGCCGGCGGACGATGGGCGTGGGTCAGGCCAAAGATCCGGGCCGGCGGTGCCGCGGTAGACGACAGCGGTGGCACGCGGCGGGTGCAGGATGCCCGGGGCTACGTGCGGCGAGTCCGGCTCGATGGGCGCGGGAGGCACGCCGGCGGTGGACGGCGGCAAGGCAGGGCGAGGCCGGCAGTGGAGGGCGGCAAGGCGGGCCACGGCCGAGGCCGACGGTGGAGGGCAAGGCAAGGACGACGGTGGAGGGTGGCGGAGGCGGCGCGGCGGCCAACCACGGGCAACAGCGTGGCGCAGGGGGCGGCTCAGCGCTACAGCACGCCGAGGCACGGCGCGGCGAGGGCGCGGCGCGGGGCGGGGGGGGGGGGGGGGTGGCCTCGGGGCGCGCGTGCGGGCACGGTGGCGGGCGCGGCGTGGGAGCGTGCGCGGGCACAGTGGCGCGGCGGGGGCGCGCACGCGGGCACGGTGGCGCGGCGGTGGCGCGCACGCGGGCACGGTGGCGCGGCGAGGGCACGCGCGCGGGCACGGTGGCGGGCGCGGGCTCGGCGCGGGGCGGCGGCGCGATGGCGCGGCGCGGTCGCGGGCGCGGTGGCGCAGCAAGGGCGCGGCGGCGGCAGTGCTCGGCTAGGCCGAGAGAGATGAAGAAGAGAGGAAAGGCGCGGGCCTGTTAGATATTTCCGAGCTCGGCGCCAGAGTGAATGGCGCCGAGCTCGGCGCCATTCACTCTAGCGCCGAGCCCCCTGGCAGGTCTTCGACCGTGCCCAGAAGCTCGGCGCCAGCATCAATGGCGCCGATCTAAGAGTATATTTTCTGAATTCTTTCCGTCAGGGTCTATTCGTGAGAAACTTTAAAAAAATGGTCAGATTGTAAAAAATTCGAACGGGGCACAGGTATAGGATTCTAGAGTGCTGTTGGCTGTTCCTTGTGTTTTGGGCCCGGCTCGTTTGTTAGCTGTGATTGGAACACGATTTTTCTGCCCGCTTCATCTTCGTGCTTTTTAGGCCGCTCGAACCGGTTGTTGCCGGCCTTCAAAGCACACGAAGGTGACAGCCCAAAACAAAAATCCTCCTTGTACTCTGTTTCTTCGTGTGGTCTTGATTTGCTCAGTGTGTTTGCATCAGATGCTATCACGTCTGCCATTAAACAGGTTCACAATGAGATTGATAGCAAAGCTCACCGGGGACGGGGGGTTGCATAGCAACCCCCGGCGTCATCAGTGATTCAGTACGCGCGGTTGGCTGTATCAATCTTTCTTTTTGACCCTTTCAAAAAAGCGACATTTTTGACCTAGCTGCATTGACACAATCACACCAATGGACGGGCGCCGGCTGGGGTGGCGACGGGTTGAGGGAGGGGAATGACGAGATGGGTGGGGGCGAGTGGATGAGTGGTGGTAGGGGCAAAGGGATAAGGCTGTGGCCTAGAGTAGAGGGCACGGTTGGTCTCAGGTAGGACCCATGCCTACAGTGACACTGGGTACTCTTCGTAGGACGGAGGGGAGTACTCATGTATAGATCCATGGCATCAGAATGAAGCCTTACTCTCAAGGTAATAAATAGCGTATAGCGGGTTGGTAGCAGATCGGTGTCGAGGTAGCAGATTGTGGATAGCGGACGATATTACGAATGATAAGTTCCAATAGTGGCACTTGATAGTCTCACATAATTTCAAATACATATATTATAAATAATGAATATAAATAGACATTTAATTGCACTCAAAGAACTGATGTCTTACATATTTAAATTAATAAAACAAACATGGCGTTCCACGCATTAAATCATCACATTAAGAGTTTGCAAAGAAACATATTATTTGCTTTCACGCTACTGCGGCCTGCTACGTGCAATTACGGCCTGCAATATCGCTTACTATTCAGAATTGCAGCCGTAAAGTTCTGGGTTGTAAAGTTCAGAGCGCTACCTCGTAGCGGTAGCACCAATAGGACATTACCGCTATTGCAGCCGTAATTGCGGCCGTTACCACCGCTATTTATTAGCTTGCTCACCGCGCATGCTTGCAAGGAACCATGGCGACGACTCTGCATTCTCTGCTCACCCTTCAGCTGCTGGTGCTCCTCACAGTCTGGCCGCTGCATTCCTCTTCACTTGTTGGAAAGCACGACGACCGTGAAGCACTGTTGACATTCAAAGAGGCGCTCTCAGATGACTCAGGCTCGCTAAGATCATGGAACGGCAGCAGTTCCGACTTCTGCCGTTGGCCCGGCGTGACATGCAGCCGCCGGCATCCGGGTCGCGTGGTTTCTCTGAGGCTGAGCTACTGCAACCTGGGAGGCAGCATCTCTCCTGCCATCGGCAACCTCACCTTTCTTCGGAGGCTTGATCTCCTCCACAACATGCTCTCAGGGGAGATACCGCACACCGTTGGCTGGCTACGTCGTCTGCGCTTCCTTGAATTGGGCAGCAACTCTCTTGCCGGTGAGATTCCTGCAGACCTAGCCAACTGTTCCAACCTTGTGTACCTGAGAGTAGAGGTCAATGAGCTTCACGGGGGAATCCCTAGTGGTCTGGGGTCGCTATCTCAGCTGCGATTCCTCTATGTTGCCATGAATAATCTCGTAGGACATATACCTCCATCACTCGGTAACCTCTCTGTACTCCAAAGCTTAACACTCTTTCAGAACACACTGGAAGGAACCATCCCTGAGGGTCTTTCCCGTTTGAGATATCTCCAATCCATTGAAGCTGGGAGGAACAACCTCACGGGCACACTTCCACCTCTCTTCTTTAACATATCGTCTCTCCGGTATTTCGGTTTCAGCTCAAATAATATGCATGGCAGATTGCCACCAGATGCAGGCAGCCACCTGCCTGACCTTGAAGTGCTTCTTTTGGGTGGCGCTAGAAACAAGAACAACTTTTCTGGAACAATCCCTCCTTCCCTCTCAAATGCCACTAAATTACAAATCCTGGGTCTTGCTAATAACAAATTTGAAGGAAAGGTACCTCCTGAGATAGGGAAGCTCTGCCCAGTGAATGTTCAAATGAGTTGTAACATGTTACATGCTGAGGATGATGCAGACTGGGAGTTCCTTAGATATTTCACCAACTGCACCCGTCTACAGGTTCTAGACATTGGTAATAACACCCTCGGAGGAGTCCTTCCAAGTTTTGTAGCTAATTTCACAGGGCCAATACAGTCGCTACTCATGGGATTGAACTGGATGTCTGGGGTAATCCCTCCAGGTATCGGAAACCTCGTTAGCCTTGAGGACCTAGAATTTGAGGGAAATAATCTGCATGGTGTTATACCTGAGGGCATTGGAAGACTTCAGAACCTGACATATCTCACGCTGCAGGCGAATCTCCTATCAGGAGGTATACCGCCCTCCTTTGGCAACCTCACAAAACTGCTCACCCTTATATTATCAAACAATGAACTCAATGGTTCCATTCCTGAAAACCTTGGTAGCTTGCACAGGTTAATATCCATGACATTATCCTTCAACAGGCTTACCGGTGCTATACCTGGAGTAATATTCAGCCTCTCATCACTAACTGATTCATTGTTGCTTTCTCATAACTATCTTTCTGGTGTTCTTCCTCCACAAATTGGTAGCCTCAAGCATGCGACAACATTGGATCTGTCAAGAAACAACTTATCTGGTGAAGTACCAGGAGCACTTGGAGACTGTGCAAGTTTAGTGTACTTATCTCTAGACGACAATTACTTCACTGGGAGCATCCCTCCATCAATTGGTAATTTGAAGGGCTTGAGCATGCTGAATTTCACAAGAAATGGTCTGTCTGGTAGCATCCCTCAAGAGTTGAGCAACATTTATGGGCTGCAAGAGCTTTACCTAGCTCACAACCACCTGTCTGGAGCCATTCCACAACTTCTCCAGAACTCAAGCGCTCTTGTAGAGCTAGATCTCTCCTATAACCATCTAGATGGTGAGGTGCCGTCACATGGGGTGTTCGCTAACATGAGTGGGTTTTCTGTAATTGGAAATGATGGGCTTTGTGGCGGTGTTGCGGAGCTGAAATTGCCTCCATGTGAGGTCAAGCCATACAACCACCGAAAACGGTTGCCACTGAAGATTTTTCTTCCAGCCATTGGCGTTGCTATATGTTTATCTCTTCTATTGGTTGTGCTCTTTCTATTCAAAGGGAGAAAAGGACTGGACAAGATCAATGCTACGCAAAACCGTTTGTTGGACAAGTATCCTAGAGTTTCATACCTCCAACTTTTTGAAGCTACGGATGGTTTTGCCCCTACTAATCTGATAGGAGCTGGAAAATATGGATCTGTTTATAAAGGAAATTTGTCCCTTATAGGTGCTAGGGATTCCGTAGTGGCTGTCAAAGTGTTTACTCTTCAGCAACCTGGTTCTTCCAGAAGTTTTTTGGCTGAATGTGAGGCTCTACGACAAGTGAAACATAGGAACTTGATCAATATTATCACCTGTTGCTCCAGTATAGACTCTAGAGGGAATGATTTCCGAGCTCTAGTGTTCGACTTCATGCCCTTATACAGCTTGGACAGGTGGCTGCATCCAAGAAGCAATGAGCAGACACACAAGTTAAGTCTAACCCAACTGTTGAACATTGCGATTGATGTAGCAGATGCACTAGACTATCTTCACAACAGTAGTTGTCCAACAGTGATCCACTGTGATTTGAAGCCTAGCAACATCCTCCTTGGCAGTGACTGGACTGCTTATGTTGCTGACTTTGGGCTTGCAAAGCTGATTGGTGAACCCATGGACCAATCAAATTTGAATATTGGGACTGAAAGCACTATTGGGATACGAGGAACCACTGGATATGTCGCTCCAGGTACCTCCACCGTTCAGAAATCACATTTTTTTTTCTAGTCAATTAAACTGCATTGATTTAGTGCCCTTACTGTACCATCTTCTTATGGCATTGTGCCATTGTCAACTGTCATAATATTTCCATTCCTGCAGAATATGGAGCAGGTGGTCAAGCATCAGTTGCTGGTGATGCCTACAGCTTTGGGGTTACTCTGCTTGAGATGTTCACAGGGAAGGCACCAACTAATGATATGTTCATAGATGGCTTGACCCTGCGCTTGCTTGCTGAGGCAGGGTTACCTGACAGGATATCAGAAATCATTGACCCAAAACTATTGCATGCGGAGTTGTATGACAATGATTCTGAGATACTTAGTTGCTTAGCTTCTGTGATACGAGTTGGTGTCTCATGTTCAAAGGACAACCCGTCAGAAAGAATGAACATGGAACATGCTGCTGCTCAGCTGCACAGAATCAAGGAGTACATTGTGGAAATCCCTTAGGATTTAAATGATTATAATTCACTGTCCTTCACTCTTCCAAAGTGGAGCACTTCTATTGCAACATTATTACCAATGAGGTGGCTCTTTTGAATGATATCTTGGAATTCAGATGGCCTTGTGCAAATATCTGTGTCGCCAGTCGCCACATCAACGGAAGAAGGATAGAACATTGACAAGTTTACCTACTTGTTTGTAAGCTTTTATTATGCATGTGCAATCTTCGTGTTTCCTGAATGCTCAATTATAATAAGCTGTCCAAAATAACTTCCAAGATATATATGCAAATTTCATGCCATCTCATTTTCAGCTCTAATTGTTCCCCCCTTTTGCATGGGTTCAATTTCTCTTTCCATGAAAGACATCCCAATCATGTGCTGTTCTGCAGTGCGTTTGTGTTGATGGAGAACGGGACTTTAATCAACAAGAGAGTTGGATAACCCCCAACACTATTTTGTATAGACAGCCAATAGGTTGCTTTATTACTTCATCTTCATCACCTGTCGGGGAACTTGAAATTTCAAAGCATTACTGGGGGCGCTTGCACTGCCAGACCATCGAACGATGTGACCATTGTCTCAACCCCTGACACGAGACGATCCATGCCCAGCCGTCACCACCAGGGCCTCCCCATTGCAGTTCCTGACTGACTCGGTGACAAGGATGCTAGACCCGAAGAGTGAGTCCATGGCCTGGGGTCCTCCATAGCTTCACGATCTTGAAGGATAAAAAATCAGATCCCGGAGAATGGCAACAAACAACAAATAAACTTCATAATTGAAGATCAAATATAATGTGCCCCAAAGCTAATGTTTTTTTCTCAAACTACGAGGAGAGCTGCGTGTCATTTCATTAAGAAAAAAGATACAAAAGGGAGGAAAGTAAGAAACCCCCTCCCAGGCACCCCCCATGGGGTTTATTCAAAACAACATACTTAGAAAATAAACTAGAAAAAACACGACCAGCTACCACAAAACGACCAAGGACCTAGGGATCCAAGACCAACGACCTAGCAAGGAACTCATTTAAGGCCAATGTTTTTGAGGCGTCGCCTAGGCGACAAGGCGTGGCAGAGGTGCTGGGCGTTGGGGGCGCCACAACCTGCAATGGTATGGCGTCCGCCTAATCGTATTAGGCGTCGCCTAGGTGTAGAAAGGCGTCGGGCGGAAGCCTACAGCCGCACCGCGGACGCCGTATGCCTACTTGTGGGTGAAGGGCGCCAAAAGACCGCGGCCCTGCAGGAAATCGTCCGCGCGCCCGCGCGAAAAGCAACAGACGCGGGAAATCGAGCACGCGGCCGCCCAGATAGGACCTACGCGCGGGAAATCGACCGCGCGCCGCGAGTGCGGGCGAGGGGAGAGGAAGAGAGAAGGCGGTGGGCTTACCTCGAGCTCCGCTTGGCTGCTCCTCTGCTCCAGTCCACCGGCCGTCCGCCCCTGCCGCGGAGGCAGCCGTGCATCGCACGTCGCTGCTTGCCACTGCCTCTGCCTCCGTTCGCACCTCCGTCGACTCTGCCTCCGTCTGCCCCGTCCGCAGTCTCCAGTCCGCCGGCCGTCCGCAGTCTCCAGTCCGCCGGCCGTCCGCAGTCGGCAGCTGCTTCTCCGCTTGGCCGTCCGCCCCTGCCGTGGAGCCTGTCGGGCCCTTCCGCCTGGCCGTCCGCCCCTGCATCTCCGCTTGACTGCGCCTCCGTCGGGCTCTTTCCGCCTGGTATGTCCCCCGCCTCCACTCTGCTCCCTGCTTGTCTGCTTTGCTTGTCTGTTGTCTGCTCTGCTTCTCCCCCGCCTCCACTCGTGCTCCTCTGCTGTCTGCTCTGAAGTCTGAACCTGCTCTGCCTCCTCGTGCTCTGCTCTGAACCTGCTCTGCCTCCGCCTGGTATAACTGATGCTTTGAACTACTAGAAGGGTGATTTACAGTCTTCCATGTTGCTCTGAACCTGCTCTGAACCTGCTCTGCCTCCACTTTTGCTTCCATGTTGCTTTGAACTACTGAACTGATAGCCTGAAACAGCTCTCTATCTTGAATTTTTTTGCTTTGAACTACTGAACTGATAGCCTGAAACATTCAGTGTGCAACCTGTGACCAGTCTGAAAATGGCTGCTTCCATGTTGCTTCCATGTGTGCAAACTGAATGACAGTGTGAAAACTGAATGTTGCACTAATGCTTGCTAATTTGTCATCTTGCCTCTTGTGTATTGTTTCCTATTTAATTCTCAGCAACTGATAATGTGTTTGATTGCTGAATTCTTTAATTGTCATGCAGTTTCCTTCAAGGGGTTGGATGCTACATGGGAGAAGAGCTTTTGGAAAGAAAAGAAAGGAACATGGGCTCTAGAATTGGCAACAAACGAGGTATGTATATGCTGCACTAGTATATAAAATTCTAGCTTACAACGCCTTACAATATGCGTATGGCGTCGCCTAGGCGTCCGCCACAAACGCCTAGGCGTTGTGAAGGGGGTCGGGCACCACGCCTCGCCGCGGCGCCTCAAAAACATTGTTTAAGGCCGAAGCTCCTGCTATACACCATAAATTACTCTCACCCCAAAGCTAATGTTGAAAACCATTCTTGAAGTAAACCATCCAACTTCCTGTGAAATGAGGAAGTCAGACACTGAGAATCAACTGCCTACATGGTACATTACAGCAGGGGAATTCTGATAACATGGAACACATCCTTTTTTAAGGGCAACACATTGTTTATTTTCTTAGAACATAAAACATAAACAATCTGAGCAAACAAGTGCTTTACCTGTACCCTTGGTTTCAAGGTACACTATTAACCATCCCCCCTTGGCTTCACAAAAGCTCACTGTGCCTTCTCCATGCCAAGCTAGCAAAAAAAAAGTGTTCTACTTCTTTCCCTTGGAAAGACATTCCTGTCATGCATTGTAGTACTGCAAATTCCGTGCCATCGACACCAACGCCGGGAGATTTAATATTGTCATCTAGTCTGTAAACATCAAACGCCTAGCTCGGTCGGTTAGGTGACCCAGCGGCACTCCTCAGGTCCTGGGTTCAACTCCCCGTGGGAGCGAATTTCAGGCTGAGGTTAAAAAAATCCCCTCGCCCGTCCCCAGGTGCCAAAGCGCAGTAGAAGGTCCCGGCCCGGTTTTCACAGGGTTACGGCACCTCCTGTGTCAGGATGGGGGCGGGGGTTCGGGGGTTTTCTTGATCTGTGTGAGAAGATCTTCTTCTTAAAGGGAAAACCCGGGGGCCGTCATAACCCCCCGCAGGTCAAGTTTTTTTAGACAATTTGATTCTTCAGACTGGCTGCTTCCATTTTCCTCAAGTATATCACAAGCATTTTCTTTTCGCATTTTCCGCTCTTCAATCACTGCTTCAATTGAGTCTGTGCAATAAAGGCCCCTTGAGTGCCCCTGTGGTCTATCAGCCACAATGAATTTATTGCCCTCTCGGCCTCATTCAGGAAAGCCAGCCCAGACTGCAGAAAGCCATGCAAAACAAATTAGGTGACTAAGATGTAGATGCAACCTTAGGATCACTGACAATTCTATGGACAAATGGCTGTCAGAACTTTATCAAGTTCAACTTCAAAGATTAAAATTTGAACATGTGTAGTTATGATTAAAAGTATATTTTAATCACATGTAACATTGTGATACCTCTACAAACCAAGAAAATGAAAAACAGCTGAGGTAGAATCAATGGACAACCACCAGTCCCCAGGTTTCTGATATAATGTGCTTTCATTAACCCAATTAGAGTGTATGATCGGGTTTACAAGAAATTATTCATGACTCTAGTGGCCAGTCTAAGTTTCATCATCTTAGAAGAACACCTAATAACAAAGGTAAATAACTTGGCATGCTGGGTGTTGGAGTATATGTAAGCCCATAAGGCTAAGGCCCATGTGGCCCATGTAAGGAACCTATATAGCTATCCTTCTAGGGTTAGCCCAAATCAATAGAGAATCATTCAACCCTAACTCTAGCATGGTATCAGCAGCCTTCTTCTCCAGCCTCTAGGAGCCGCCGCCGCCACCCCTGGGTGGAGCCGCCGCCGGCGCCCTCCTGGCCGGCGCTCCACCATGGCTGGCCGCCGCTCCCCTCCTCCCTCCCCTTCCTATTTCTCCTCCTTCCCCTCTCTCCCCACATCCTCCTGGGCCCAGGTTGCAGCCGCAGGGGTCCAGCCCGTCGCCCAGACCGCCGCCCAGCCTGACCTGGCCGCTGCCGCTGGTGGCTGGCCCGCCATGGCTGCCCGGCCGGTCTCCCCTGCCGCTGGGTTCTCCTCCCTCTTCCCTTCCGCCGTCGGCTCTTCTCCTCCTCTCCCGGGCCTCCGCGCCTCTCCTCCCTCTGCTGCTGCCCTCACAGCCGCCGCTGCTGTGGAGGGCGCGGCAGGGGGCTCGGCCTCCTCCCCCCTTGCTGCTCCGGCAGTTGGGGGGCATGGGGGGGACCCTGCTGCAGCCCTTCCTGCAGGAGGCGTTGAGGATGCCCTGGCAGAGCGCCCCGCCGACGCCGTCCACCTTCCCGGCGCCGGGACGGACACCGGCAACCACCTTCCCGCCGGTGCCCCCACTTTCCCGGCCTCGACACCGCCACTCCTCTCCCAGATCTACGCCGGCTCTCAACCCTACGCCGGTCGTGACACAACTTCTCTCGCCGCTGCTCTCGTCGCCGCACGTGCCGCCGCCGCGGAGGGGCAGGCCCGGGTGCGGGCGGCCGCCCTCGTGTGGGAGCACGAGCGCGAAGCGGCCGACGCTCTGGCTCGTCAGATTGCCGAGGCGGAGCGGCTCCTCTCTCCTGCCTCTCCGGCTGGGGCCACCTCCTCTGCCTCGCCGGGTCGCCGTGTGTCCCACACTACTGTCCTCTGGCACGACCCGGCTGACCCGCTCGTGGCGCAGCTTCACTACCAGGACGGGGGGGTCCAGAACATCCGCCTCCTCGTGCCGGTCGTTCTCGAGCCGGAGTCACCTTCCTACGCTCGCTGGCGGGACCTTGTGGTGCTCACTCTTCGCCGCTATGCCCTCGACGACCACGTCCTCCTCGACGCTTCGGCCGCTGTCCAGACCCCGTCGTGGCTCCGTCTGGACAGCATCGTCCTCTCCTGGATCCTGGGGACGATCTCCCTCGACCTCCACGACCTCGTCCGTACCTCTCCTGACGCGCGGCGGGCTTGGCTTGCCCTTGAGGGCCAGTTCCTGGGCAACGCCGAGGCCCGGGCTCTGCGCCTCGACGCGAGTTTCCGGACGTTCGTCCAGGGGGACCTCTCCGTCGCTGAGTTCTGCCGCCGGATGAAGGGCATGGCGGACTCCCTGGGGGACCTTGGGTGGCCCGTGGAGGATCGCATCTTGGTCCTCAACGTCCTCCGGGGGCTCAGCGACCGCTACGCCCACCTCCGGACGTGGATCACTCGTCAGCGGCCCTTCCCCACCTTCCTGGAGGTCCGCGACGATCTCGTCATGGAGGAGCTCACGCAGGGCCTCCAGCCGGTCTCCACTACTCCTGCAGGGGCATCGGCCTCCTCGACGGCCCTGGCTGCTACTTCTCCGCGCCCCCCTACTCCACCACGGACCACTGCACCACCACCGTCGTCTCTCCTGGGTCCTCCTCCCTCCGGGCCGAGCGGAGGCGGGGGGGGGGGGTCACGGCGGTCGCCGACGCCGCGGTGGGGGTCGAGGGGGTGGCCGGGGCGGCCACACTCAGGCTCAGGCTCCCGGTGGTTTCCCGGGGGGGGCACCATGGCCCTCCTTCCAGCACCCATGGGCAGGGCGCATCTCCATGTGGCCATACCACACCACTGGGGCCGAGTCGCGCCCACCGGTGGCCTTGCTCACCGGGGCTCCTCCTGCTGGTACTCCACCTGGCGCCTTCCCTGCTGCAGCGTGGACTCCACCGGGGGTCGCCGGATGGGACACGACGGCCCTGGCTCGCTCGTTCTCCACCATGGGTCTGACACCTCCGGTTGGACCCGAGTGGATCGCCGATTCAGGAGCCACCTACCACACCACTCCTGACCCTGGTATACTTTCGTCGCTCCATTCTCCTTCCTCCTCACTTCCTTCGTCCATTATGGTCGCAAACGGCTCTTGCCTTCCTGTTACGTCTGTGGGTACCGCCGGTGCTCATGGCTCCTTTCGTCTTCCTGATGTTCTTGTTGCTCCTTCTATGGTTCATAACCTCCTTTCTATTCGTCGTTTTACAGCTGACAATTCTTGTTCTGTTGAATTTGACTCTTCTGGTCTTACTGTCAAGGATTTGGCTTCCCGGCGTCCTCTGCTCCGATGTGACAGCTCCGGGCCCCTTTACACCCTTCGCTTTCCGGCGGCGCATTCGTCTTCCTCGCCGTCCCTTTTGTCAGCTGCCTTCGCCGCTTCTACTTCCTCTACTACCTGGCACCGGCGTCTCGGCCATCCTGGACGTGATGCCCTGATACAGCTCAGTCGTAGCTCTGGTCTTCCATGTACTCGAGCTCATGATGAGCAACTGTGTCATGCGTGCCAATTGGGCCGACATGTTCGTCTTCCTTTTTCTAGTTCTTCTTCTCATGCGGCCCGCATTTTTGATCTTGTACATTGCGACCTATGGACCTCTCCTGTCATCAGTATTTCTGGTTATAAGTACTATCTTGTGGTTGTTGATGATTTTTCGCATTATTCGTGGACTTTTCCCCAACGTGCGAAGTCAGATACGTTCACCACGCTCCTTCACTTCTTTGCTTGGGTGTCTACTCAGTTCGGTCTCACTATCAAGGCCGTCCAGTGTGACAATGGTCGCGAGTTTGACAACTCCACCTCCCGAGCTTTCTTCCTCTCTCACGGTGTTCAGTTGCGCATGTCTTGCCCATACACTTCTTCGCAGAATGGCAAGGCAGAGCGGATGATTCGCACCACCAACGACACCGTGCGGACTCTACTGTTTCAGGCCTCTCTTCCTGCTCGCTTCTGGGCTGAGGGCCTGCACACCTCCACCTACCTTCTTAACCGCCTTCCTTCCGCTGCCTGTCCCGCTCCCACCCCTCACCACGCCCTCTTCGGTACCCCGCCTCGGTACGATCACCTCCGCGTGTTTGGGTGTGCCTGTTACCCCAACACTGCCGCCACCTCCTCTCACAAGCTGGATCCTCGATCCACGCTCTGTGTCTTCCTCGGTTACTCCCCTGATCACAAGGGGTACCGCTGCTTCGATCTTGCCTCCCGACGTGTTCTCATCTCGCGCCATGTGGTGTTTGATGAGTCCGTCTTTCCCTTTTCCGGCACCTCTACTTCTCCGGTCCCTGACCCACCCACCCTGCTTCCCACTGACCCGGTGGTCCAGCCACCTTTCTTGTGGTCTCCTGCAGGTACCGTTTCACCGCGCTCCGCGCCGGCCACCGGTCCCGGCTCCCCTGCGAGTCCGGGCCCCTCGTCCTCCGGCGCGGCCCCGTCTCCTTCAGCTGGTGCAGACCCGGGGCCTCCGTCCCCTGCCTCTGCCCCGGGGGGGTCATGCCGACAGCCGACGCCGGATCCCGTCTCGGCACCCGCACCGGCGCCTCCGTCGAGGTTCGCCGCGCCGGTACGGGTCTACCAGCGCAGGTCGCGGCCTCCGCCGATCGCGGTCCCTTCTCCACCGGGGACACCGACACCGCCGCCACTGTCTCCACCGGCCCGTGGTCCCTCGCCGGTCTACCATCCGCCGCTGCTTCACCGACACCCGCGGCATGTTCACCCGATGGTGACACGACATGCGGCTGGCACCTTGCCGCCTCGTGTCCTGGCGGCTTCGACCGACGACGCGGTGGTCTCTCCGGTACCCTCTTCCGTCCGCGATGCCCTGCTGGACCCTCACTGGCGCCGCGCGATGGAAGAGGAGTATGCCGCGCTCCTCGCCAACCAGACGTGGGAGTTGGTGCCCCGGCCGCCGGGCGCCAATGTCGTCACCGGCAAGTGGATTTGGACACACAAGCGCCGAGCGGACGGCTCTCTCGAGCGCTACAAGGCTCGATGGGTCCTCCGGGGTTTCACTCAGCGCCCTGGCGTCGACTACGATGAGACCTTCAGCCCGGTGGTCAAGCCGGCCACAGTCCGTACAGTGCTCTCGCTGGCGCTTGCTCGGTCGTGGCCCATCCACCAGCTGGACGTCAAGAACGCCTTCCTTCACGGCCTTCTTACCGAGACGGTGTACTGCAGTCAGCCGGCGGGGTTCGTCGACACCACCCGTCCTGACATGGTCTGCCGGCTCAACAGGTCCCTCTATGGCCTCAAGCAGGCACCTCGGGCGTGGAACCATCGGTTTGCTACTTTCTTGATGACCCAGGGGTTCGTGGAGGCCAAGTCTGATACGTCCCTGTTCGTCTACCACCATGGGGCCGACACTGCATACTTGTTGCTATATGTGGATGACATTGTCCTCACCGCCTCCAGCGAGCCACTTCTCCGGCGGATCATTGCAGCTCTCCAGCAGGAGTTTGCGATGAAGGACCTGGGTGAGCTCCACCACTTCCTCGGTGTCACTGTTGAGCACCGTCCTGCTGGGCTTCTTCATCAGCAGCAGTACACTCGGGATATCCTGGAGCGGGCTGGGATGTCTGACTGCAAGCCCTGCTCCACTCCGGTCGACACTCAGGGCAAGCTGTCGGAGACTGAGGGACCTCCGGTGGCCGATCCCACTGCGTACAGGAGTCTTGCCGGGGCCCTTCAGTACCTCACCTTCACCCGGCCGGACATCACCTATGCAGTTCAGCAGGTCTGCCTCCACATGCATGATCCCCGGGAGCCTCACCTCACGGCTCTCAAGCGTCTCCTCCGCTACCTCCGGGGCACCCTCGACTACGGCCTCCTCCTACACCGGGCTTCCTCCACCGACCTCGTCGTCTACACTGACGCTGACTGGGCCGGGTGCCCGGACACTCGCCGCTCCACCTCCGGCTACGCCGTCTTCCTGGGCGGCAACCTGGTGTCTTGGTCGTCCAAGCGTCAGCCGGTGGTCTCCCGGTCCAGCGCCGAGGCGGAGTACCGCGCCGTTGCTAACGGTGTGGCAGAGGCCGCCTGGCTCCGGCAGCTCCTCGCTGAGTTGCACACTCCACCCTCCCGGAGCACACTGATCTACTGCGACAATGTCAGTGCGGTCTACCTCTCCACCAATCCCATTCAGCACCAGCGGACGAAGCATGTCGAGATCGACCTCCACTTTGTCCGTGATCGGGTGGCCATGGGCGAGGTGCGGGTTCTTCATGTTCCGACGACCTCCCAGTTCGTGGACATCTTCACCAAGGGCCTCCCGTCCTCGACCTTCGCCGAGTTTCGCTCCAGCCTCAACATCACCGGTGGCTAGTTGCGTCTGTGGGGGGGTTGTGTGTGTTCTTTCTTGTTCAGCCTCGAACTCCGCTGCGACGGTAGTTCAGACTGCGGGGGGGTGTTGGAGTATATGTAAGCCCATAAGGCTAAGGCCCATGTGGCCCATGTAAGGAACCTATATAGCTACCCTTCTAGGGTTAGCCCAAATCAATAGAGAATCATTCAACCCTAACTCTAGCACTGGGAAAGTACAAATTACTGCAAGCTTTTATGCACAATTTATGCCCATGGCCCACAATGAGGATAATCATGCAAAAAAAAAATTGCTAGCTGATATGACGTAACAGCTAAAACAAATTCAGCATAGCTAGGAATTTGTAAGACCTGGACTGCAGGCTGCAGCTGTAATATTCAATCATCCATACTGCCCCTACCAAACAAGATTTACATATATATGCAAATCAGTTAAAATATTGTGATAAGTTAAACATTTAAACACCACCATATGAGACAGTATAATGGATCAGGTTTTCCTCTGTACTATATGCAAATTTAAAGTAGAGATTTCACATTGCTTGCTAACATCAGTATATAAATCAAAATTTTTATGTACAAAAATTAGACTAGAACTTTTTCAGAGTAACTGTTAGAGCTTAGGCTTCGGAGGTTGTATTGATGGCGAATTGGGGGACGAGGCTTGAAGGTTCGTCGTCGCACAGGTGGAGCCGTGGCCGGCGTTAGGGCTGTGCGACGGCAGGAAGTAGATGAGTAGGCGCCTGGGCGCCCAGGGGAGAATAAATCTCAATCCCAGGCTAATCGTATTCATGCCAAACTGTTTGCACTTATACATGACTCGATAACGACTTGATAACTAACTCCTATTTTTAAGGACTCAACTGAACTACCCAATCTAACAACTCAGACTCTTAACAAACTTAAATTCTATCTAGCCAACGTGGCTGGTGATCAGGTGATCATGCGCCTAGCGCCTCCAGCCACCGGCTTTCAGCCACCACGGCGACGATACACATTTCCAACCATAACATCTCTCCCCTCCCCGTCAAACAGCTCGTCCTCGAGCTGGAAGTCAGGAAAGCGACTCTTGAAGTCTTCAACCGGTTCCCATGTAGCTTCCGAATCATCGAGGCCAATCCACTTGACAAGTAGCCACCAAGAGCCACGCCGCAGCTGAGCCTTAACAGCCCGTTCCGGCTGAAGAAGGAGACGACCATGGCGAAGAGGAAGGGCCGGCAATGTTGCTGGTGGCGTTCCTCTGAACGGCTTGAGGACTCCAACATGGAAGACGTCATGAATTCTTGCGCCATCAGGAAGCTGAAGCCGATAGGCCACCGTTCCAACGCGCTCAAGCACCTGATAAGGACCTGCATAGCGTGGACTGAGTTTGCTGCGTCGTCCAGGAACCAAAGACTGAGCCGGCCTATGAAGCAGACGAAGAAGCACCCAATCACCCACAGCGAACTCCAAGGCACGATGGTGACCGTCATAGTGACGCTTAGCATAAGCCTGAGCTTGAAGAAGACGCTCTCGTACATCCTGTAGGAAAGCATCCCGATCACGGAGCATGATGTCCACTGTGTCTGTAGCAGCCGAACCTTCAGTGTAGGGCAAAAGTGCAGGGGGTGCCCGTCCAAACACCACCTCAAACGGCGTTGCCTTGAGTGCCGAGTGGTAGGAAGTGTTGTAACAATACTCAGCCCACGGCAGCCAATCTAACCAAGCACGCGGCCGGTCACCAGTGATGCAACGTAAGTACATAGCAATGGTCTTGTTGACAATCTCAGATTGACCGTCAGTTTGCGGATGAAACGCAGTGCTCATGCAAAGCTGCACCCCGGCCAGCTTGAAAAGATCCTTCCATACATTGCCTGTAAAGACCGGATCGCGATCGCTTACTATGGAGCGAGGGAAACCATGGAGCCGGACAATTGCTTTGAAGAAGGCCTTAGCTACCGAGGCCGCAGTGTAGGGATGACTGAGCGCTATGAAGTGCGCATGTTTGGAAAAACGATCCACCACCGTCAAAATCACGCTCTTGCCATTGACACGGGGTAGGCCTTCCACAAAATCCATGGCAATATCAGACCAAACCGAAGAAGGTACTTCCAAAGGTTGGAGAAGACCTGCCGGGTGGAGAGACTCCGTCTTGTTTCGCTGGCAAGTAACGCACGAACGCACAAACTCCTCCACCAGACGACGGTCGTGATCCAGAACGAAGTGTTGGCGAAGTCACTGCAAGGTCTTCTGAATCCCTTCGTGACCCACGGAGTGAGCCAACTCCACGACCGTAGGCACCAGCGAAGAAGATGGCGGGACGAAGACCTGAGCGCCACGGAGGACCAGGCCATCCACCACCCGCCAAGGATCACCGCGAGTAGCTACCACCGTGTCGCGGAACGAACGAAGAGCCACATCATCCTGGAGCTCGCGGCGCAGCACGTCATACAGTTGAAAGGAAGGTCCACTAAGTGCCAGCAGAACCGAATCTGAAGCGTCCTGACGTACAGTCTCATCACCACGACGAGACAAAGCATCTGCAACGGCATTAAGGCGCCCGGGGCGATACTCCACACTGAAATCAAAGCCAAAAAGCTTGCTTACCCACTGATGTTGGGGTACTGTAGACAACCGTTGGTCGAGCAAGAACTTGAGCGCAAAATGATCCGTGCGCACTGTGAAGTGTCTGCCCCACAGATATGGTCGCCAATGTCGCACTGCTTGCACCAATCCAATAAGTTCCCGCTCATAGGCCGCCAACTTTAAATGACGGGCAGCAAATGGACGGCTGAAGAACGCTAAAGCGTCGTCGCCCTGATGAAGAACTACCCCAAAACCAGACCCGGAAGTATATATGGCCATGCAGCCCGTGGCCCGTTGGCACGGCCCGCGGCACGTGGATTTGGCCCGGTCCGAAGCACGGCCCGGCCCGGTACCAGCGTGCCCGTGCCGGCCCGGCCCGAGGTACCAGGCCGTGCCTGGGCCGCCACCCTGGCCCCTGGCACGGCCCGGGCACGGCCCGGTAAATTGGCCGGCACGGCAACCGGCCCGGCCCACTACCGCCGGCCGCCGCGCTCCCCCCCCATATATAAGCCGCCGCGCTGCCGCCCCCCCCCCATTTCCCAAACCCTAACCTAATTCCCCTCCTCGCCCAGTCGTCCGCACCACGCAGCCGCTCTCTCTGCTCTCGCCTCTCGCAGTCGCCAGTCGCGACTCGCGAGTCGCCGCCACTGCTCTGCTCTACTCCGGTGATCTCGCCGCCGGTGCTCCTCCTCGCCGACTAAGTTCGCTTCCACTGCTTCCTCTTTTCCCCTCCCTCCTTTCCTCCTCTGGTGAACCATGTGAGTTGCAGTTCATGTTTGACGACCCGCCGCCGCTCGCCGTCGTTCTAATCTCTGGCTTTCTGTCTTTCTCCTCTCTTCCCGTTGGCCTGTTTCCGCATCTTCTGGCACCGGGCTCCGGTCGCACAGGTACTGTGAACCCTAAACCCTAACCCTAGCATCGTAGATCTGCATTCTCCCTAACCCTAACCCTTGCAGTTCTTACTGTGTATCTTTTTTCTTCTTCGTCTGTGTGCAGGAACGTGCCTGACGCTGCGTCTTCGTCCTCTGGTGGACTAGACATGGCCAGGCCGCCGAAGCGGCCGTTGAGGGGCGGTGCTGGTCGTGCTGGAGCAGTTGGTCGAGGGCGGCTGTCGTCGTCGTCCGGTGCAGGTGATGGGCTCGCAACGCGTGGGGTGGATGAACATCCACCCCTCGTCGACGGCGATGACCTAGCGCCGCACACGGATGACGAGCTGGAAGCCGAGGCTGAGGACGACGATGACATGCGTGATGATGCAGCCGGCTTGTTCGGCATCGACCTCGGTGACGCCAACGTCGGCAGCCAGCCCGAGACCATCGAGATCGACGGCGACGACGAGGGTGGAGTGGCTGCCTCCACTGGTGCTACCTCAACCACCTCTGGAGCTGGCACTGGTAAGAAATCTGATGTATGGGGTTACTTCCATGAGATCAAGGAAGGTAAGACTCGTGTTGCTGCGATCTGTAAGCATTGTCGTTCTCGTTACACTGCTCGTTCTGCTGCTGGCACTGGCCATTTGCGACGTCATATGAAATCTTGTATGTCAAAACGTAATGCTGCATCTATGGTCCAGTCTAGGCTAGCTTTGAATCATGATGGTTTGAAAAATTGGGTGTATGATCCAATGGTTGCCCGCATTGAGCTATGCCGTTTGATTGCTAGGCTGGACCTTCCATTAGGTGTAGGTGAGACACAAGCTTGGGAAGATTACATTAAACGTGCTCATAACCCTCTGTTTGAAAAGGTATCTAGGCAGACCACAACTAGAGATGTGGCTAAGCTTTTTGGTGAACAGCGTGATATGCTTATGAAATCTTTGTTGCCTGCTGCATCCTCTGTTTCTTTGACTTCTGATATCTGGTCTGGTAATGCTAAGGAAGATTATATCTCTGTTGTTGCTCATTATGTTAGTGCAGATTGGGAAATACAGAAAAAAGTTATTGGTTTCCGGCTGATTGAGGTGAAACATACAGGTGAAAATATTGCTGATAAAATTGCTAGGGTAGTTGAGGAATTTGGGCTGAGTGATAAGGTTTTTGCTGTGACTCTAGACAATGCATCCTCTAATTCAAAGGCTCATGAAATTTTGCAACCTATCTTGTTTGGTTACTTGGGTTCTTATCCTGCACCTACACGTGATGAGCCTACCAAAGTTAAATACTTGCTTGTTCATCAGCGCTGTGCTTGCCATATCATCAATTTAATTGTTAAATCTGGATTGAAAAGGTTAAAACCTTATACTGATGATGTGAGAACTGCAATAAACTTTTTAAATTCATCTAATCAGAGAATTGCATTGTTCAAAAATTATTGCATTGCTCAAGGTCTTAGACCTAGGAAGTTTGGCTTAGACATGGATGTTAGATGGAATTCTACTTACTTGATGCTTAAACACTTGTTGCCATACAAGGAAGTGTTTTCTGTGTTCATTAATTCTAACTATGGTACAGAATTGTTGACTCCACAACATTGGTATGTTGCTGAGCAAATCATGGTGTTCCTAGAACTTTTTTATGACTGTACTGTTACTCTTTCTGGTGTTTATTATCCCACTTCACCACTTGTTTTGCATCATATCCTTGAACTTGCTGAACATTTGCAGAAAGCTGAAAGAGATCAAAATTTCAGAAACATTGCTACTCCTATGAAGCTAAAATTGCTAAAATATTGGGAGAAAATTCCTCTGATATATTCTTATGCATTCATTCTTGATCCTAGAGCTAAAATGAAAGGTTTTTTTAATGTGCTTGAACTTCTTGGTAAGGCACTTGATGTCTCTTATAATTTGTACTATGGTGATGTCAAAGATGAATTGACCAGACTGTTTGGCAAGTATCAGCAGAAATTTGGGGGTGCAGCAAGTTTTCAAAGGCCTGTACAACCACCATCTTGTTCTGGTAAGAGAAAGCAGGCATGGGGAAGGATCTTTGGAGGTCCTGGTGCATCCCCTGGCTGTTCCCCATCAGCTACCTCTACTCCTTCTGCTGTTAGTGAGCTTACGGCTTACTTGGACAGTGATCCTGTTACATGCTATGATCCAAACTTTGACATATTGCTCTGGTGGCGTGACCACAAGCTAACCTATCCAATCTTATCTATTTTAGCTCGAGATATCATGTCTGTTCCTGTATCTACTGTCTCTTCCGAGTCATGTTTCAGCTTGTCAGCAAGGATTCTAGAAGACCGACGGCGGCGCTTATTGCCTGAGCATGTGGAGATGCTCACCTGCATCAAGGACTGGGAGCTAGGAGCAAGAAGGGAGCAGCATTCTGTTGAGGACACAGACCTCGAAGAGGCATTCAAAAACCTCTTCCTGGATGAACTTGGTGGTGAAGGCAGCGCCACTGGCAGCGCCACTGGCAGTGGCACCGGTGCTGGATAGGAGAAGAGAACAACTACAGAGAAAGGTGAACTACTCATCCCCTCTGCTGCTTGCTTCATCTATTTTGGTACTTAGTGTGAGTTTGATAAGTACTTTTGGTCAGATTTTGGTGAGTTTGATCAAGTCTCCAGTACTTTTGAGCTGGCTATTGTAATCTGATGTTGAGAGTTGAGAGTGAGTCTGATCTGAGATTTTGAGCTGGCTATTGTAATCTGATGTTGAGAGTTGAGAGTGAGTCTGATCTGAGATTTTGAGCTGGCTATTGTAATCTGATGTTGGCTATTGTAATAACAGTATAACACTGATACTTTGAATATTTTGAGCTGGCTGCACTCTTTTTTCCTTTCTAGGGTTTCTCACAAGGGTGAGTTTTACCTAGAAAGGTTTTTAATGAGGCAGCATTGCACAAAACAGCTCATTTTGATAAGTTATTCCTATTATATCGTGTGTTGTGTGATCTAATCTGATATTATGCATTTTGGTTAGTTGATATGATATTGTGGTTACTTTGTAAACTTGTGATTTTGTGAAAAAAATGAGCTCTTTTTTTGCTACACGGGCCATGGGCCGGCACGGCACGGTGAAAATTTCCGTGCTCACCGGGCGGCACGGCACGGAAAAGTGGCCCGTGGGCCGTGCCTTGGGCCGACCCCTTGGCACGACGCACGGCCATGGCACGGCACGGCCGGCACGACGGCACGACGAGGCACGACGAAGCACGGCACGGCACGGCCCGCCGTGCCTTCGGGCCGGGCCGGCCCGGCCCGATGGCCATCTATACCCGGAAGCATCACAATCGACCAAAAAAGGCTGATCAAAAGCCGGTAACTGCAGCACCGGCGCTGAGGATAGGGCCCGTTTGAGAGCATCGAAGGCTGCTGTTGCTTCATCCGTCCAAGTGAATCCGCCACTTTTCAGCAGCTTGGTGAGCGGGGCAGCAACGGCGGCGAAACCCTGTATAAAGCGGCGGTAGTATCCGGCTAATCCCAAGAAACCACGGAGACCACGGACTGCACGTGGCTGTGGCCAAGACGTGATAGCGCTGACCTTATCTTGATCAACAGCGACCCCATCGGCCGAAATTACATGGCCAAGATAGGCCACCTTCGGTTGGGCGAACGAACACTTGGACAACTTGAGACGGAGTTGGTGCAACCGAAGGGCTGACAGGACTGCGTTAAGATGCTGCAAATGTGTCGACCAATTGGGGCTATAAATGAGTATATCATCAAAGAATACAAGAACAAACTTCCGAAGGAACGGCCGCAGCACGGAGTTCATCAAACTTTGAAAAGTGGCCGGCGCGTTTGTCAATCCAAAGGGCATAACCAAAAACTCAAAGTGGCCCTCATGTGTGCGGAATGCCGTCTTCTCAATATCGTCGACGTGCATTCGAACTTGGTGGTAGCCCGAGCGTAAATCCAACTTTGTGAAATACTTGGCGCCCTTGAGTTCATCAAGCAACTCCTCAACCACGGGAATGGGAAACTTGTCCTTAACAGTCTGTTGATTGAGTGCGCGGTAATCCACGCAAAACCGCCACGACCCATCATGCTTCTTCACTAACAGCACCGGCGCAGAGAATGCTGAAGTGCTGGGCCGAATAATCCCCTGCTGTAACATAGATGCGCATTGAGTCTCCAATTCATCCTTCTGTAACTGGGCGTACCTATACGGACGCACCGCCACCGGCGCTGTATTGGGCAGCAAATGAATGCGGTGGTCACATGGGCGCGCTGGCGGAAGCCCTTGTGGTTCGGCAAACACATCATCATAGGCAGCGAGGAGAGTGTCCAGCAGCGGCTGCTCCGCCTGTACAGCATAGAGACGGGTGGACTGAACGTCGAACCGTTGGGAGCCAAGACCACGCCAAAACACACGGTGGCCACCACGTGTGAAAGCCATGCACAAATCATCAAAGTCCCACAAGATTGGCCCCAAGGTCCGCAAGAATGTGATGCCCAACACCATGTCCCAACGGTCGAGCGGAATCGTATAGCAGTCCACAGCGAACACCTCATCAGCGATGCGGATGCCGACATCCCGAGCCAAGCCACGGCAATCCAAACGGTCTCCATTCGCGACTGTGACTCCGGCGCCCGGGCATGGTTGAAAACAGATCCCCGCACGACGGGCCACAGTGCCACTGATGAAGTTGTGAGTCGATCCCGAATCCAGCAAGGCGACGCACTGTTGGCTGCCCACTTGGACGTAGACTTGCATGGTCGTAGCTGTAGGAATACCGGCAATAGCCGCTAAGGAGATCGTAGGCTTCGGCGACTCAGCGTCGGCACTGGGCTCATCGTCCTCAGAATCGGAGTCGGGCTGTTCTACAATGTAATCTGCAGCCTCCAAGTAAAACAACCGAGCACACTTGTGCCCCTGAACATAAGGTTCATCGCAATTATAGCACAAGCCCTGCTTCCTGCGTTCAGCCATCTCTGATGGTGTCAAATATTTGAAGGGCCGGCTGGACGCTTGAGGAGTCAGTGATGCCGGCGATGAAGTGTTCCCAAGTTGGCTGGTCACCGCACGGCGCGAAGAACGCGGAGGTGCAGGCTGTAGGGCAGGGGCCTTGGCAGCGTTACGGCGTTCAAACGCTCTGGCCAACCGCATGGCACGGTGAAGATCTGCCGGCTCGTGAAGTTCCACATCCACGCGGATGTGCTCCGGTAGTCCACCGGTGAAGAGCTGGGCTTGCTGAAGTGGTTCCAATCTGCCGGCGTGTGCCAAGCGAGCCTGGAACGCTGACATATACGCGTCCACCGTCGACGTGAAGGGAAGGCGGGCAAGGTCGGCCAAGTGATTAGTCGATAATGCCGGCCCGAAGCGCTGATGACACAGAAGCCGAAAGTTGTCCCAAGATGGCCGGCCGGCGTCCCGTTCGAGGATGTAATACCACTGCTGCGCGTCGCCGGTCATGTGGAACGAAGCCAGCCATACCTTGTCCACCTCCCTGGTGAGCTGTCCACGGAAGAAGGATTCACACCGGTTGAGCCATCCCAGGGGGTCCTCTTTGCCATCATAGAGCGGAAAAGAGAGTTTGTGAAACTTTGGAACGCCCTGGCCTTCGCCATAATCTTCCTGGTGTTGATGGTGTGGCTGCGATCTGTGGACGCGTTCATGGTGCACCACCGTGGAGGATGTTGTGATGGCAGTGCCCCCCATGATCGACGAGAACGTTGGCACGGGGGACGGCGAGTGCGGGAAGGAGATGCTCTGGATCGGTAGCCCCGTTGGTGGAAGAGACGGCGTGACACCGGAAGATGAATCTACGGCCGGCTGGGACGAGGAGGTGCCTGCTGCCGTCGGTGCTGATGCCGAGAACGAGGGCGTAGGCATGATCTCCGAGATGACCGGCCCAGAGGCTGGCAGGGCTGGGATGCCGCCGTACCCTGGCATGCCGTAGGGCAACGCTAGGGGCGCTGCGTATGGCAGGGCAGCAAACTGGCCCGCGGCGCCTTCGACGGAGGAGAGGCGGAGGGAAAGCTCCCCCATCTGGCGTTGCATGCCATTGAGGAGCGCCGCAAGTTGGTGCTGTCCCTGCGTGAGAGCCGCCAAGGATTCTTCAACAGAAGGCGGCGAAGGAGCAGGGATCCCAGCCGATGAGACTGGTGCCGTCGTGATGGCCTGGCCCAGCGGTCCTGTGGATGGGGCTGGCAGCGGCGGCGCACCCGTAGACGGCACAACAGGAGCGGAAGGAGCCGAGGACGCCATGAAGTCTGATACCAGATTGTTAGAGCTTAGGCTTCGGAGGTTGTATTGATGGCGAATTGGGGGACGAGGCTTGAAGGTTCGTCGTCGCACAGGTGGAGCCGTGGCCGGCGTTAGGGCTGTGCGACGGCAGGAAGTAGATGAGTAGGCGCCTGGGCGCCCAGGGGAGAATAAATCTCAATCCCAGGCTAATCGTATTCATGCCAAACTGTTTGCACTTATACATGACTCGATAACGACTTGATAACTAACTCCTATTTTTAAGGACTCAACTGAACTACCCAATCTAACAACTCAGACTCTTAACAAACTTAAATTCTATCTAGCCAACGTGGCTGGTGATCAGGTGATCATGCGCCTAGCGCCTCCAGCCACCGGCTTTCAGCCACCACGGCGACGATACACATTTCCAACCATAACAGTAACATACATATGCCAATAAAAAGGTTTGGTACATAAGGCCATAGTGCACAAAATAGACATAAATCACCAAAGTTATCGCATAGACCCTAGATAAATACATATGCCCACAAATAAATGCCCAACCATGGCTGGCAGAGAGAACATGTGACTATTTAGAGTAGGAACAAGGAAATTTAGCAGTCTGCAGCTCCACAAAACAGTTAAGTTCAAACACAACAACTTCATATGACTATTTGCAGCTTCACAAATTCCACTTTCGACTAGGTTGTTATACATTACCAAAGAAGATGTGGTGACGACTGGAGCAGGATGGAAACTCTTACCCCCAAAGTGGTGGAGAACAATTGAAGCTGCAACTGTAACATTGAGAGATGCAGTTCCACCACCATACTGAGGAATGTACACAAAGAAGTCACAGATATCACACTCTTTTTGTGAGAGTCCTGTGCCCTATAGGATGAAATGAACACGAATGGAAGGATTTAGTTCGAATAAAGGGCACTGTTACCTATGCTCTTGTAATGTGTAGTAATAGTAACCTCACACACAAAAGTTTTGTTTTATCTAGTAACTGAAATATTAAAATGAGCAATAAAACATCTTAATGTAAAATATTGGAGTATTGTGGTACAAGTAATGGTTACCATGAAATACATCATTGAGTTTATATCTTCTGTTTGCAAGTATATTCAAGTAATTTGTACAAGTCATGGGATCCCTTTCTGAACTCATCTGCCCTGAGACATGGGATTGGTTTCTCCTTCGTTTACCTTTTCAGAGCAATGTTATGATAGACTACATTTTCCACAAAACTAGTTCAGGATACTGTTAATTGTGATTTCAACACATCTCCATATTCCAGCAAGAGGAAACTGGGATAGCATCATGTGACGGCCGATGGCCCCTTAAAAGAATTTACATTACAGAACTCAAATAGCATCTCTAGCTAACATCTTAATTTTATCCTAGGAATTCTACAATTAATGTTCTTTTTGTAAGAGAGATGCATTTTTCTCCAGAATTACACTTTGGCCAAGCTAATCAATTATTGAATACTATGCTGACTTCAATAGATACCTGACTGAAACATCAAAAGGAATGCTAAATTTAAGGCATTTGGTGTTTGCACACAATTTAGAAGTGCCCAATGCAAATATGTGAGTAACATGGCAGTGAATTCAGTGACTGTATTGAGCTAATTTCCATCTCAGTCCACTAAACTAAGCCATATGATGATTCGACCATTCAAATTGCATACCAACCAACCTAACTTCACTTCGGTACTGAATGAAGAGAAACCCACCAACCTCATTGCCGAAGAGGAAGGCGGTGCTCCGACGGAATGGGTGTGCGGTCACTGGCTTCGCGTCGTCGGTGATCTCCACGCCGCAGATGTCACGCCCTCTCTCGTCCTGCAACAAAACACGCTGGCATTCAAACTCAGCAAAACAAGCCGAGGACAGGACAGGGGACTAGGGTTTAGGGGTTTGGTGAGGCCAGGGGGCCTGCTCGACGACAGGATGGGCTAGTTTGCCTTGAGGTAGGCGCGGGCGAGGGCGAGGGAGGCGAAGTGGCGGAATCGGAGGTGCGAGGTGGCGCCGTGGCTGCCGAAGGCGCTGACGTCGCTGCGGCCGACGACGACCACCTCCGCGACTCCGAACGCCGTCGCGCTCCGTGGCAGCGTCCCCACGTTGTGCCGCTTCGCCACGTTGTGGACAACCACCACGCTCTCCACCGCCGCCGCCATGGCCGCCGCGCCTGCTCGATTCGCCGCCGCCGCGTCTGGCTCGGGTTACGCTCGGCAAATGGAAAGAGTTCCCGTGCACCGTCTCACTGATGAGTGGGCCCGGAGCTTAGACTAATCCAACCGCGCACCATGCACATTGCGATGGGTTTGCCACGCAGCGGGGCCCACCTGTCATCGTGCTCGTGTTGTACGCTCCAACCCGGAGACAACCGGAGTCCGGAGAGGGTCGGATCCGATCGGAGGCATCCCTCAGCACATACAAGAAGAGCAAGGGGATCTCCTTGATCGGCAGTTCCGCATCGATCCGAAGGTTTGGCGGCAGGCAAGATGTTGGAGGACCTGCTGATCTTCACGCGCGGCGGCCTGATCCTGTGGGCGCTCAGCGGCGGCGGCGGCGGCAAGGGCTCGCCGGTCGACGCGCTCATCCGCACCTGCCTCCTCGAGGAGCGGTCTGCCGGCGACGGGCCTGGCTTCTCCCAGGACGGCAAGCGCGCGCTCAAGTGGGCGTTCCACAACGGGCTCGGCCTCGTCTTCGTAGCGGTGTACCGGCGCGTGCTCCGACTCCTCTACGTCGACGACCTCCTCGCCGCCGTCCGCGCTGAGTTCGCGCGGGTCTACCACCCCAAGCGCACCACCTACGATGGCTTCGGCGACGTGTTCCAGCAGCTCCACCTCGAGGCCCAAGCGCGAGCCGAGGAGATGAGCAGGCCTAATAAGCAGAAGGCCGTTGATGCTGCGCCGCCCCGTCGTCCGCGGCCACAACCTGCCGTCCACAATGCTCGTGGCGATTCTGAATCTGACGGCAATGGTGATGGTGATGGGAGCAAGCAGGATGCCTCCGATGGCATCTCCGAGGAGAATGAAGAGAGCGGAGCTGATGCCAAACCCAAAGATGGCCCGGCCTTCGATCTGAGTTTCTTCTCGAATCTGCGAACAAGGTTCATCCACAGGAACAAGAACAATACTAACACCAACAAGCCGACCAATAATAAAGATGTTAATAAGAGGAAAAACCGTAGGGATTGGAACAACAACATCAATGGGCATTCAGACATGAAGCTGGATTTCTCAGACCTAGCCGATGAGAGCAAGCGGGCGGATAATGCGTGAGTTAATCAGGGACAGAGCAAGATCGATCTTGCTGAAACGGTTGAAGATGGCCCAAGAACCAAAGGATGGTTCTCCTCAGTGTTCCAGAGCATTGCAGGTGGCAACAGCGTAATCAAAAGGCCCGATCTGCAACCCGCGCTCAAGGCTCTCAAGGACAGGCTCATGACCAAGAACGTGGCGGAGGAGATCGCCGAGAAGCTCTGCGAGTCCGTCGCGGCAAGCCTCGAGGGCAAGAAGCAGGGGTCTTTCACGAGCACAGCATCCACCGTCCAGGCCGCCATGGAGGCAACTCTGGTGCGCATCCTGACCCCAAGCCGGTCCATCGACGTACTGAGAGACGTGCACGCGGCCAAGGACAGTGGGAGGCCGTACGTGATCGTCTTCGTCGGGGTGAACGGCGTCGGCAAATCCACCAACCTCGCCAAGGTCGCCTACTGGCTCCTCCAGCACGACCTCACCGTCACACTCGCGGCGTGCGACACCTTCCGGTCCGGCGCCGTCGAGCAGCTGCGCACCCACGCGCGCAGGCTCCAGATACCCGTCTTCGAGTAGAGGGGTACCAGAGAGACCCGGCGGTCGTGGCGAAGCAGGCCGTAGAGGAAGCGGCGCGGAGCAGGTCAGACGTCGTCCTGGTCGACACCGCTGGGCGCATGCAGGACAACGAGCCGCTCATGAGGGCGCTCTCCAAGCTCATCGCCGTCAACAGCCCGGACCTGGTCCTGTTCGTCGGCGAGGCGTTGGTTGGGAACGACGCCGTGGATCAGCTCACCCAGTTCAACCAGAAGCTCGCGGACCTGTCGCCTGTTCCTGCAGAGAAGAGGTTGATCGATGGCATCCTGCTCAGCAAGTTTGACCCTGTCGATGACAAGGTTGGTGCGGCGCTCTCCATGGTTTATGTGTCCGGAGCTCCGGTCATGTTCGTTGGCTGCGGTCAGTCTTACACTGACCTCAAGAAGCTGAATGTCAAGTCCATTGTTAACACCCTCCTCAAGGGAACGCCAATACTACTGTTTGTTACACGTCGTACAAAATGCCATGAATAAAAACTTGCCATATGTGCACTAAGAGCGTCCGCAGTGTGTTGAACCGACCCTGGGTCGTAGCTGGGTCCCACAAGCGATTAGACGTCACCTGTTATCCTACCAGCAATGCATGGAACCGGGGGATGACTCCATACGTGGGCCCTGCGTTAATAGAAAAATCAACCGCTGCTTCTTCCCGATCCGTTCCTTCTGCAATGCCGCGCCGGACGCAGGCACCGCCACCCCCTCCACCTGCTGGCTATGGCGCTCCTCTTCTCCTTGTGCAGTTGGCTATGGCGCTCCTCTCTCCTGGCGTGGGTGCGCCACCTCCCTCCTCCGTTTCCTTGTCCCTGGAACCTCGTCCTCCTTCCTCCAACTTCTTCCTCACCAAATCTAACGGAGGTCCATGCACCTGATGTGTCCCAGAGCCGTCGCCGTTGCCCCGTTGTCCGCCTCTCGGAGCCCGCCGCCGCCACGAGGTGCTTCAACTCCGGCGTTGGCCATGGGCTCCTACGCCCAGATCTAGCGGCCCGAGGGCGCAACAATGGGGCCATGCCACCATGGGGGCCACGGCGACCGGGGCAGAGAGTGGGGGTTCTGGCCAAGGACGGGGCCGGCTCCTTCTAGGACAGCGGCGCCGACATCGGTGGACGGCGACAGCGACGAGATGATTTCCTCTCTTCGGCGGGAGCAGCAACGGCAAGGAAAGAGAAGAAGGGTGAGAAAGGGAGCACGATTTCTTTATTTGTTCGAACCGGGTTCCATTCAAGGGAGCGAGTCCTTCGTAGAACCGACCTCACAGTGTATGGAAGCGGGTCCGATTTCGCATTTATTGTATGGGAGCGGCTTCGAACCACACACTGTGGATGCTCTTATATATGACAGCGTTGCACTGTAGCAGCGTCGCAGCGACTTTTTTTTTGGTGACAAATGTCATCTCAGCTGAAGTTACGAAAAACATACTGTACCTTTCGGAAGGTACGCCATTGGTCACGAGGTAACGTATCTGGTGTAAACTAATCTCTCTGTGTAATCGTGCAAACTTCTAATCTGGGTCACATGATGTTGATCCAAGGAGCGCATGAGGATTGGGTAATTTTACGCTTAACCACCCGCTTCTAATCACACTTTTGCAAATCTCCTTCCCACTCTCCCTGCGCCCCTTAGATCAACATCATGTGGCCCAGATTAGAAGTTTGCATGGTTACACGGAGAGGTTAGTTTGCATCAGATACGTTGCCTGATCAGGATGGCAGAAAGGTAATTTTCATCCACAATGTATAAAAATCAAGTGGAATCCTTCGTTGGCCTCTACGCGTGCATCTCACGTGACTGGCGGCGGGATCTTCTCCTACACCACCACCAGTCCACCACCCACAAAAATCTAGAAGCGCACAGAAATAAGATAAGCCCAAATTAGATTAAAAAATCTCTGTGTCTCTTCTTGCCATTGTGGCTGGGTCCTCAGAAACCGACGCGTCTCCTCCCGTCCCGTCTCGCACCTGCTCCTCCCGTGACAGCGACAGCGGCGACGAGGGTAAGCGCGCGATTCCCCTCGAGATGAACTTTCCTTTATTCTTAATTGCTTTGCAAGCTTCGACTGCTCCTCTGAATCCGCGCCGATTCGCTCTCCCTGGCGCTTGGTTGGCTAGTTTCGCTGGACATCAAATCGCTGGTGGGGGAATTGGGATCAGGGGAGCGAATTCAGCTGGCACGCGTTATTTGCCTTGCTGTTTCCCTCGATCGATTGAAGCGCATTGGGTTCGATTGGGTTTGCGGCGTGAAACGGGGGCTTCATTGGACCCCTGGCATTCAGAAAATTGGCGTTCCTGGAGCAATCCGATTGCGAGCATGCTGAGAAGCACTTCGTGGACGGCTTTGTCTCGCTTCCCAGGTGCATGGATTGGGGAAATATTGAACTGCAGGTAGCGCTGTGACGTACGAGCTCATAGAATTTGGGTTCCAGGAGGTGTTGCGGATTATCAGCCAAGGTACCATCATAGTGTGGGGATTAATGTTGTGTTTGAGGGAAGCAGGTAAGGATTAATAACGCACCATATGTGGGATAGACATACTAGCTTGCTGAATTGGTGGGAGCCTAAAAGATGCAGTGGTGACCAAGGCCTGAGGATGTTTAGACTAAATCCTGTCCTTTGTCATATGGCGAAACCCAACTGATCAGGTTGTTCCCCCCCTTGTGTATAGCAATATGTCAGTTATCGTTCCCATCTGGCAAGTGATGACTATGTTTAAATAAATATGATTTTAGAATGACAAATCATTAATCAATTCCCTAAACAAATGGCGTCCCTTAAAGGATGGCCTCTCTAGACAAGCTTCAAAATCTGAATTCCTTGTGTGCATTATTTCAGTATAGCTATTTGCAAAAGCTCATCGGTGGTGAAATTCTAGTATAACCATATCCACCCAGCTATGTGTACAATGACCTATTACCCTGGAAACAACATTTTGTTGTCAAGTTCTTTTTTTTTTTAGATTAAGGAATAAAAGCATTCCTGCCTTCACATTCACAAGTGAATGCTTAAGGCCAAACGATACAAGATGACAGGTACTTAGACCAAGTTCCACTAAACGGACACTAAAGAGCCCAAAGATCAGGACCTCTCTCCACTGAAAGCGTCAAAACAAAGAGTCCAAAGACCAGAACACTTAGCCAATTAAACATTTGTTGGGTCTTATGGTTTTTTTTGTTGTCAAATTCTAATGCTGGTTCATACTAAACATGCTGAACTTATTCCTGTTGAGTGGAAAAAAAAGAAATCTCCATTTTTCTTTAGTACCTAATTTATATTCTTTTTTATGACCAAAAAGCTCAAGATTCTGCTCTTATATAATTTAAGCTTCCACCCTTTTTATACTGCTATGGTTTCATATCGAATGTAAAGGACTTACACAGCAAAACCATTTTTTATAACATGTTTCTGAGCAACCCACGACCCTCACCAATACAATTATATATGCTCACACAGATATTTATCTGATTAGATTATAATAACATGCTATAATTTAAATCATGAATACAGAAAAGTTTACAATTTATTGTTACACAGCTTGCAGTTTCAAAATGGCATGGTGGAAATGAGAATTGAAAAAACCGTTGATACTACTATTAGGGTTTGCTACTAACTTTACTTTTCTGTTGTAGATATTTTCAATTTTCATCATTTCAACCCAAGGCTTTTAAAGCATGCTTATGCTTCCAACCTTAGGTCAGAATATATTGATCATCTTGGAATAAAGAAGGCACCTTCTGGGTAAGCACTAACACCTGCCTTTAGTCATTGACGTTTTGCCAAAGTACAAATGATCCCCCCCCACTGATCCCATTTTATTTGAATTTAATGATTAGAGCTGTTGCTTCTCCTAGGAGTCCTTTCTTGTTGGTGTCATCAAATATTACAGCATGTCATGACAAGCAAGCTAAATGCATTAAAACAATTGTATTCTATTCTTGACACGCTAAACATCTTCCTGTTAGATTTATCACGCAGAAGCTAAATCTGAAACTCCTAAGTTAGACAAATATAAAAATACATTTATGTCTCTTAAATAGAATTTTGCCTTTCCCTTTCTACTTTATAGGCTGGGCATCAGAAACTAAAACCTCTTAGCGCCAGCTTAAATTATCTGCCACTTAGAAAGTTTTGTGTACTCTGAATCTGCAAACTGTGACCAGCTAGTCTTATTTAAATTAATGTCTGTCTTGAAACTGAATATTAAATATCTTGCGGTTATAGAACAGTACTTGAGTGATATAGTTAAAGTCGTAGCGGATTTTCTTAGCTCGACTTACCTTAAAGAACGACATTTATTTTAGAATTTACTATGTTGTTCGACGAGCAGCCATGTATTTGTAATGAAAGATAGGTGTCATTCAGTATATCAATATGGTCCTACTATTTATGTTGGAAAACACCCCAAGTTATGTTGTTAGCTGAGTCACTGAGATACTAGTGACAGCTATTAACAGTGTGACACTCTATAACTTAGTTAAAATTTCTAGCTAGAAATGTTGTAGCTAGGAAGAACTAGATGGTGCAGGGCTCAAGGGATGACTAGGGGTGCAGGGCTATGGAGAACAGCTAAGGGGAGATTTTTAGCCCAGGAAGTATTCCAGCACATGGGATTTAATAGAAGTACAGTATAGCTCTGCTGCATTTAGTAAACCGTGATGAATTCACATAGAAATATGAATTATTAACACAAAGGTCTTGTGACATTGACAGAAAAGTTCAGTACATAACTGAGAAAATCAGCTGAGGAAGAGAGCATTTTGAGCTGATACCTCCCTGACACCTTGGGGGAACTTTAATTTGTTTCTTTGAGATGTATCATGGATTCATTTAGGGTACATCTGCAGTAGACTAAAGATGATGTTAATAATATCATTTTGCTTAGTAATTCTGGGCTACTAGAGACAAGAAAATGGTGTACTTTAGACCATTTTCCCATTCTTATTCTACATCTTTTTTCCATTACCTTCCATCAGTGGTAATTAATAATATGCAGTATTTGATGAGCACAGAACCAGTCATACTGTCTTTTCCCCATTTTCCATCACCAGTTCTAATTAATAAGATGTGCATTTGGTTGCCAATTAGTCAGACAAAGCGCTTGCATGATCCAGAGACCTGTTTTGCCTTCATTTTTTGCTATGGTTGCCTCCAGTTGGTCAAGCACTCACAGTTGCCCATAGCCTTAAAAATTGTTGTGATGATCTGCATATTTAGAAGGGCAGGCCTGGTGCAGTTGGTGAGTGCTAGCTCGCTGAGTGACCAGGTCCTGGGTTCGAAGCCGTCTCTCTGCAGAATTTCTGCGGGGGTAAGACTTTGCTTCGGTTATTCCTTCCCCAGACCCCACTCGTGTGGGAGCCTCTGGCACTGGGTCTGCCCTTTTTATGATCTGCATTTTTAGGCACATTATCTGTCACTAAGCCCATCAAAATTCTACTTGATTTGTGCCCTCTGCAGTAGAATAACATTTGTTAAGGAGAACCAGATTCTGATTCTGACATTTTATACCATTAAACATGAATGTTCTGTGTTAGGTTTATATGCCCTGTCCCTTGATTGTTTGTTAGGTTTATATGCCCTGATTGTTGAACGGAAAGCTTGCCAGGGAATGTCAGGCAACAACGAAATGATAACCATTGATGTTCCTTCGCTGTCGATAGTTTGTCAAAGTATTCCTTTTCTTTTGCCAAAGATTAAACCATGCTCTTAGTATGATTCATGCATGGGAATATCTCTTTTTCTCTAACTCTTTTGAATATGTCCATGGAAAGAGTAGTTCTTCAGTGTTTTTTGTTGCATGCCATTTAAGGCAGCAGTATGTCAATATTCAGCTTATTTGCTGATGGTTAGGTAAGATGTTCATCAGGTGTATTTGTTGGATTCTTTGGTATGAGTGACTCCTGAGTTGTGTGATTTGGGTTCGTGACAGTAGTTTTTTTTTATGTCTGTCAGGGAGAGGCATAATTAAGCTATGCATCAGACATTTGAATTGTCCCATGGCATCTTTAGAGGAACGTGTGGTCACCAGATGGACCACTAAATTAGGCTGCTTTGTCGTTTTCTTCCTTTTTTCTTTAGTATAAATGTCAATGCTATTTTTGATAGTAGATCCTTTTAGAAATCACTTGTCTGGTCCAGAGATCGTTTATGCACCCCTTCTTTTTTTTTTTTGAGGTGGGTAGGACGGTAGGTGGAGGGATTTTGGGTGGTTTGATGCTTATGCTCTAGTGAACTTCCCCCTGTGCAGAATTGTGAATTGGATCATCATTGCCTCAAATCGGCATCACATTTTGGGCTTGTTTGGATGCCCATGTATCCACCTCAATCCATATGTGTGGAAGTAGTTTGGTGTGGAATTTAGTTAAAATACACACCAAACCACTCCCACGCACATGGATGTCCAAACAAGGTCTTTGGTGAGTTTACTTCTGAGGTAGGGGGTGGAGCCTCATGCAAGCGAAACTGGGCACCACAGTCTCGTCATTGGAAAGAATTTTCAATGCCTAAACAAACATGCATAACTTGTTATTTAGCCTCAAAGTCGGCAAAGCTCATTCATTGTATCTCCCAGCTCTCCTATCCCATCCCATCGCACACAACTCTGTCCTTGTTCACCTTGTACTGCTCACTCTTTTACTCTCCTTTTATTCTGGCTGCCAGCCTCTCTGATCTGGACGAGCTGCCGGTGCCTGGAGCCCAGAAAGAACAGAGTGGCATTCTGTCGGGCCATTGCGACCGGCCCCCACCCCATCCCAAAGAAACGTCGGTTCAGTCGCTTCTTGCCTCACTTGGTGACCGTTCTCTCTCTCTCTCTCTTTTCGTTTGATGTTTGGTGATCTGTTTATATTTATAATATTCAAAAACATGGAGAAACAGTTGGACTATCAGACTACACTAAAGCCTTGCCTTAGTCTAATGGATTGATGGTGATGTTAAAGTGACCGAATATATGGGAAGAAATTGAACCGAGATTGCAGTGCAATCCAAGCTGTACCCAATTCATCTTATCCGGATCTTTGCATTGGTGGAGCACCACATTGCCACATGTGATGTTCTTCTTCCTTAGGGGAGAAGACTTGTTCACCCCAAAAGCTTGCCTACCTTTGGGGGCATGATATTGGGCTACACGGCTCACGCTGTACCTGCTGCCCAGGCTCTTTTTGCTTAGGGCCTCGTTTAGTTTGGGTGAAAAGTTGAAAACTTTTCAAGATTTTCCATCACATCAAATCTTTGTACGCATGCATGTAGCATTAAATGTAGGTAAAAAAAATAACTAATTGCACTGTTTGTCTGTAATTTGGGAGACGAATTTTTGAGCCTACTTAGACCATGGTGGGACAATAATTACCAAATACAAATGAAAGTGCTACAACACTTTCAGCCAAATTTTTTGCCACCTAAACAAGGCCTGGAGCGTGAAGTGTTGGTTGGGATCACGGATTCAACTGGCATGGGCATGCCCCATAGTTTACAGGTGTGAACTGAAGCCATACATCTGCTATGTTTAGCCTTAGACATACATCTGCATTGGTTAGTTGTTTAACAATATTACGATGATGTTAATGGTAGCTGACATTAATTTGGCCTTTGAGTTTTAAACTGGATTCTGTGGTCCTTGGAAGATTAGGCCTACCTGATTGACCTTCATGCTAGAATTGCTTTGCCGAACGCTTGCTTTTGCATGATTCACGTTGCTTCTGCGGGGACACCAACGCTGTCCCCAAAAGACAAAGCTTCAAAGCTATTCCTAGTATCTTGAGCTGGACATCATCATAGGGGCCGGCACTTGCATGTTTTCGTTTGCACCCTATACATTGCTTCACTCCATGTCCATGATTCTCCTTTCTATACTAGAGAGCAAGCTTTATTCTGTTAGTTATCGGTGCAAAAGTGGTTTAAGCTGCAAACAATCAACTTTTGCAGGGAATCACATGCACCTGCCCGCCCCAATTGGATGCGGCATTATTGTAGGTAAACTTAGCATTAGTTGGTTGCAACAATTTTGCTCGCTCTAGCTCAGTTACCTGAACGAGAGCAACAGCAACACGCAAGTCAGCTTTGGCAAGCATTGGATCCCTACTCGGAGGTCTAAAAAAAATGTGAGTTTTACGGGAGACAATCCGGTTCACTAATGGAAGGGTGGACTGATATGCCATTCGGATTAGATTGCCACACATATGATGATAGACTAGGAGTAGATGCTTCTTCTCCTTCGTTAGATTTTTTAGAGTTGCTGCTTGCATCAGCTGTCGTCGCAGGTCTGCATGCTGGCGACCGCTCATCATGGTATGTTACGATCGGTGTTGGGTGAGACGTGACGTGGGTGTCGGTAGTACTCTGCTCTTCGGGCAGTTCGGCCTCGAGTCCTGGCTGTCTGTACGGTGTTAAGGTAGAGGGTACGAATGTTATGTGTGGGACCTGGGCTGTGTGGGGGTAGCTTCGCGTCTGGGACGGCGGTGCGTGCGTGGGTGCCGTGTTAGCGCACACGGTTTTGCCTTTGCCCTTCGGTGCCGCCTGGGGCCATGGGGGTGGCGTGGCGAACGGCTCACTCAACCCACCGACCCGGGCGCAGGAGCTCGGATGCTTCTCGTCTCGTGGCCCTCCTCCCATCTCCTGTGTGGCGTGGCTGTGTCATGCGGCGCACATGCACCGACTCCTTGACACGGGAGCAAGGACACTGGGATACGCTAGCCACCGTATCAGGCATTCAGGCCACACCCTCTGCAGTCCGCCGCACCGTGTTTGATGAAGGCCGCGCCCCCCGTGATCACGTGGCAGGCACGGGGAATACTCGTACTCCGTACTCCTTTAATGATTCAGATTTAACTTGATCTTGTACTTGATTTATTGACTTACATTTTCTACCATCGCTGTTGGTTAATTCATTGAACTATGATGGTGGTTATGATCTACCTGATGATTTTAGCCGACCTATTGTCCTCTTCTTTTTCCTCGTGAAATTTGTTTCATTTGTTGCTTGTCTTTGTAAAAATCAGATGCCGCAAGTAGTATAATTTATTTTATCGTATTATATCACGATGAAGGCAGTGATCGATCTCAATTGGAGTTGACCGTAGTAGTAGTGGTGGTAATCATATCATCATTCCTACTGATCCCCGATTATTCCTTGCAGTGTAAGGCTTAGCTGCCAGCGAGGTCGAATCCCGCGGCTTGTTTGCGGGAGCCACCACCTCCATGGCTCCAGCTGGTGATCGGAGCGCCGCTGCCCGGAACCCCACAAAATAAACTGCTCTTGTTGCCCCCACGGCTCCACCCATCACCCAACCACCTCACCGGCTTTATATACCCGCTCACCCCGGCGCCAGCTACCCATGTCACACGACACGGCATCGCGCCACCACCACCCCGCCGTCGCAACAGGCCAAGAAGCAGAAGAAGAAGCACCACCACCACAACCGGCAGCGGCGCACGACCCCGGCGGCGGCGGCAGCAGCAGTGAGTGCCGGTTCTGCGAGATGACGCGGCAGCACCACCCGCAGTGCGCGCGGCGGCTGCCGAAGCGCATCATCCTGGTGCGGCACGGCGAGAGCCAGGGGAACCTGGACATGTCGGCCTACACCACCACGCCCGACTACCGCATCCCGCTGACGGCGCTGGGCGTGGAGCAGGCGCGCGCCGCGGGGCGCCGCATCCACGACGTGGTGGCGGCGGCGGGGGGCAACTGGAAGGTCTACTTCTACGTGTCCCCCTACGCGCGCACCCGCGCCACGCTGCGCGAGATCGGCCGCGCCTTCCCGCGGGACCGCGTCATCGGCGCCCGCGAGGAGTGCCGCGTCCGCGAGCAGGACTTCGGCAACTTCCAGGTCGAGGAGCGCATGCGCGCCGTCAAGGAGACGCGCCAGCGCTTCGGCCGCTTCTTCTTCCGGTTCCCCGAGGGCGAGTCCGCCGCCGACGTCTTCGACCGCGTCGCCAGTATGATGATCCCATCCCCATCCGCCATCCATCGTCTCCTCTGCTCTTCTCCTCCAGACCTCCACCATTGACGACTCATCAATCAACCCGTGGATTTGATTGAATGATGATTGCATTGCAGGCTTCCTGGAGTCGCTGTGGCGGGACATCGACATGGGGAGGCTGGACCAGGACCCCAGCTGCGAGACCAACCTGGTGATCGTCTCCCACGGCCTCACCTCGCGGGTGTTCCTCATGAAGTGGTTCAAGTGGACGGTGGCGCAGTTCGAGCGCCTCAACAACTTCGACAACTGCGAGTTCAGGGTCATGCAGCTGGGCCCCGGCGGCGAGTACTCCCTCCTCGTGCACCACACCAAGGAGGAGCTCCAGCAGTGGGGGATGTCGCCGGAGATGATCGCGGACCAGCAGTGGCGCGCCTCCGCCAACCGCCGCAGCTGGGCCGAGGAGTGCTCCTCCTTCATCGACACCTTCTTCGAGGAGCCCAACGACTCGTCGGAGACCTCCTCCTCGGACGACGAAGAACCAGTGGACAAGGAGAATGGCAAGATCAAGCTGCTGGAGTAACTATAACTATTTATCCATCCGCTCACTCGCCCCCCTCTTTCTTTCTCTGCCTCTTTGAAATTCTTTCCATTGGATTGGATGGCGATTTCTGCTACTAGTAGATGTTATACCATGGGGGAAGAACAGAGCAACGATGGTGCATTCAGCCATTGCTGATCTCTTTCTTCCTCAACAGTCAACAGTCTGTAACATGTTCATAATAGCTATTTGCTAGAATGATTTGGGGGCAAATTCAGAAAATGCTAAAAAGACATACTGCCACTGTATCTGAAGGTGCTAGCTCTAACTTGATTCTGTATGTTCCTAGCTGGAAAACTGACAAAACTCACAATAGGTGGCTGTCTTTGATTAACTAATAAAATAAAGATGGCTCCTTTACCTACAGCTTTCTTTATTTAAGCAAGGTCCTTTCACACAGCACAGCACAGCACAGGGTACGTTGGCATTATTGTAACAACATTTCAAGTTCCTTTCTGAAAAGAGAGCGTACCGGATACTATATACCTCTGCATCTTGTTTGCTAGCAACTTCCATTTTTCCGGCAAAATTGTTTGGCTATTACTGTCGATGAACAGTAATAGCGGTACCGTTTTTTCACATGCTGGTCATCAGCATACACTTGTCAAGATGCAAACGCAGAGATTCTTTTCCATACAGCTGGCATGGGGCAGCATGTTCCTCCATGATTTTTTGTAACCTAGCCAAACAGTGAACAAGGCTGGATACTCCGAACAAATTTCGTGCTGCGCACTAGAGAAACAGTGCAACGGTTGTCCGAAGCAGCTCTGCTCTCATGCAACGCACTAGAGAAGCAGTGCAAAGGTTGTCCCAAGGATGAAAGACACATTAAGGCTGTCCTTTGTTTTGCTCGCTGGTCCAGCAACTGATTTGCATTTCTAAGGGCAACTTGAAGAGACTCGTATCATAATCCCATACCGTATCCTTTCATCCCATGTTATATCCTTCTGTATCGATACCAATAGAGATTTTGCATCGATGCGAATAGAGATTTTAGAGATCAAAATAGAGATTTTGATCATGGAAATAGATATTTTGGAGAAAAAGACTCTCCAACAGTTTTTCTAATTATATTTTCAAATATTGCCATTTTATTTCTATAACATCTCCTCCATAAAGTGTGCATAAGGAGAAGCTGTTGGTATATAGAAATATATAGGGAATGATTTTTTATCGAAATGGCTCTCTAAATGAGCCATTTAGAGAGTGAGTGTTGGAGATGCTCTAAGCACTAGGATTTGCATGACACTCTTAAGTAAAACTATCTAAACTCTTGATAAAGTTCAATCATATATATATATATATACTCTCTCCGTCCAAAAAAGAATATAAATATCGCATCCCAAGAAGTCAAAGATTCTTAATTTTGACCAAATATATATAAAAGTATTCATGTTTATGAGGTGTAATAAGCATCATTAGATTAATAATGAAATATATTTTCATAATAAACCTAACTGGAGATCTAAATACAGATAATATCTTCTATAAACTTTGACAAACTTAACATTCTTTGACTTCTCGTAAAGTAAGATTTACACTTTTTTTTTGGGGGGGGGGGGGGGGGGGGGATGGAGGGAGTAATTGTTAGACATGCTTCTCTGTGACTTGGTTCATATTTATATGGTTTGACTAGGATAAAACTAAAATAACCTTTTTTTTATAGAGAAAACATCGTCACTGCTCGCAACCAACAACGAAGAATAAAATCAAGGTCGTATGCTGAGATTGAGACGGTGCCATTGGACTACTAGAGTATTATACGGTGCAGTTGATTAACAAAAGTCGTTATTAAAGCTTAGCAAACAAGAGAGAAGAAAACAATGAGATCAAATCCTGATAGATCCCATGGTAGACACGCATCCAGTGACGTGGTCGTGGACGAACTCAACATCGGCCGTTACGAGAAGATTCAGGAGTCGCAACGCAACCCCTGGTCAGGTGGTCACATCCGGAGCCGGTGCCCCGGTGCGCCGGAGCCCTGCCCGGACACACGGGGACGCCGGTCGCCGGACGGACGCGCGGCCTCGTCACGTCATCAGCTGTCGCGTGGGTTTGCGGCTAGGGCTGGGCCATCGCACCAAGGACGATGGGCCTTGGCCCTTTACTGGAACCGAAGGCGAGCTTTCTCCTCTTTCGACCTTCCCATCTAGACGGACCTAAAAGGCCCATTTGGGATCCAAAACAACGATGCATCATGGAGAGTGTAGTGCCTGGAGTCAATCTGAGTTCGTGGGCCTTGTGGCTGCTAAAATAGCATTGGTAGCGATGAAAACGGGACGATATCTGTCCATCCCGAAAGTGTTAAAATTCTACTTGAATAATTCGTATACATTTAACATTTGTAGAACGGGGTGTTTGGTTCACTCCTCACCTCTTAAATCTAGTCTCATTTAATCACATTTATTCATTTTTTACTCAAATACTATGACTAAATGGGACCAAAAGGACTTTAGCCAACTAGTCACTCAAATGTTGCTAAATGGGACCGAGGGGTATTTGGTTTGGGCAGCTAAAGTTTAGCTTTAGTCCATTTAGTTCACTTTTTGCTAAATATATGAACTAAATGGGAGCTAAAGAGGGAGCTAAAGTTTAGCTGCCAAGGGGGAGTTAAATTGGACTAAATGGAGCTAAACCTCACCTTTTAGTCCCATTTATCCAAACACGTGGACTAAAATGGACAAAAATACCTCTTTTAGTCACCCAAACCAAACACCCAATAACTAAAGTTTAGTCCATAGTTTAGCTACTAAAGTTTAGCAAGGAGAAACCAAACAGGCCCTAAACCTCACCTTTTAGTCAGGGTGCCTCAACTTTTAGTCACCTTGGAGCCAAACATCGTGACTAAAAGGGACTCAAAGACCTCTTTTAGTCCATTTTAGTTCACCAAACCAAACAAGAGGAAACTAAAGTTTAGGAGTTGGTTTAAATGACTAAACTTTAGGAGCTGTGAACCAATCACACCCTAAACTTGGTAAAGGAGATGGAAAAGTGGAAGTCAAACTAATTGGAACATAGCGGCGGTAGCGGCCGCAATTGTACCCGCAATAGCGGTAGCGGTCCATTGCCGCTACCGCTACGAGGTAGCGCTCTGAACTTTGCATCATGTAACTTTGCGGCCGCAATTCTAAATAGCGGGCCGATATTACGGCAACAATTGCGCGTGGCAGGCCGCAATAGCATGGAAGCAAATATCCATAATTAGTCTAGCCCAATATGACTCACATCCCAAATTCAAATACTCACGCATCGGCTGTGAAACTTTAAATTATTCATGATATATACACTTAAAATTGTTTATACTCATTATTCATGATATATGTACTTAAAATGATATGGGACTATCGGGTGTCGCTATTAGAACTTATCGTCCGCAATATCGCCCGCTATCCGTAAGCCGCTACCTCGACGTCAATTCCTACCAACCCGCTATATGCTATTTGAGACCCATAGACAGACAAATAATGACGACATCGCGTGAAATCGGCTTCTCGTCACGGTGGGGAACAGGAGCATCTGTGATGACATCGTCGGCTGTATCTAGTGTGTGTGGTGAAATTTGTAAGGAAGATTCCAAGTGAGATATACATAGTGTTTGGTTCAACAAAATGTAACGTAATGGAATTACAGAGGTAACGGATATCGTTACTGTTGTTTGGTTGGACTCATCGCGATATCAGGTACCCTGTAATCCAATAACGGCCTATTTCAATTCCAATCACGGCCATCCCCGAGCGTTATCCGTGATACCGCCGCTGCGGCTATAGGACCCGAGTGCTTCTTCTTCATCGCGTCATCGCGTCGCGATTGCATAGACGTGCAGCCGTGGTCGACGAGGCGCTTCAAGATCAGCATCAACTCCTCCGGTCCTCCCTCGCGTGCTCCACTGCCCAACAGAGAACTCATGCCGCTCACCACGAACTCGGCGTCCCTGAGAGGTTCGTCCTCCCCACCCCCGCTGCGGACAAAAGATCGGGTCCAGATTCAACGCTGCCGTCGCCACCGTCCCGTGTGGTCGTGCACATGGCCGTTAAGGAGGAGGAGGAGGTCCTCGCGACGCCTAATGCCGCACCTGGCAGCACCGCCGCCGTCGGGGGCCGTCGTCGGAATAGCCGCTTCGATGACGACGAGGACATGGAGCAGCTCAGCTGCAGCGCCGTGCGCCGGAGCAGCAAGCAACCAGTGCGTGCTGTAGGGCTGCGGCGGGAGGGAGGTGGTGGATCTCCAGCACCGGCCGGGTTCGTTGCTGGGGAGCGGAGTCCTCGTCTTGCGGTCGTCGCTCCCTGAAGATTCGTCGCTCAGCGTTGGTCATCGTTTGGTGTGCAACTGCAGCTCGTGCACACAGCTGATTACATTACCGTGCAAATCCAAACAAAGACCGTGATCTGATTCATTGTTTACGGTTCCAGCGTCATTCGATTACATTACCGTTTGCGTTTACATTTGTCCAACCAAATAGCACCATAATGGTATTGCTGAAAGGAGGAGAAAGGTCTGGCTTGGGCATCAGCAGCGTTGAATTGTAATGGCATCATCTTTATTTTTTTTTCTTTTACTAGATAAATGCCCGTGCATTATATGAGTTTACAATTTTTTTAGACTGAACCTCACTAATCGGACCTAACGCATGAGCTTCAAGGATTTCGTGTCGTACACGGATACGTGGAACCGGTCTTTGTATGGAAACCGGATAGAACACGTACTACACAGGTAACATCTAGACATGAAAATCAAAATTTTCAAATATTATCAATAAACAATTAACTGTAGGACGTCTTCTTTTTATTTTCACGCGTGGAGAGTTCATGTCTGATCGGGACTTTATTCCGTTCGTATTGAACGCAGGACTTGGTATCCGTCCCTATCGAACACACGCGACACTAAGGAATGGTGATCGAATAGTATATGTATTTGGTAGTCTTTGTGACCGGATCGTATACGTTTTTGGTATCACCGGGTAGACGATTACTTTAGAGATTTTTTAGGTGTAGAGATAAGGATTTGTCCTCTCACCAAAGTGGATGTGAGATGACACACTTCTCAATTGCCTCACTAGTGGAGCATTTGGCTGCGTTTACATTTATTTATAGTATATTGGGCAGATGGTATGCATGTTGTGGAGGTACTTGAAACGATTGTTGAGATGGGGAGATAGATAACGATCGGCGTCCGTACATGACTCCCGTTCGGACGTGGCTCCGTAGGAGCGGACCCATCTCTCTCAACAAAAACAAATCCCCACTCCCCGTACGCTTATCCACGCCAGCACCAGAAGTGGCATGGTCACTCCGTCCGCCCCTTCTCCCGCCGCGCGCCCTCGCTCCCTGCGCCGCTCACCTGTGTCCCAGTCACCTACGCCGCTCGCTCCCTCGCTGTCCGTCCATCGCTCATCGCCGTCGGGCGCGCCGCTGAACCCGCTATAGCCGCTGGGACACACGTGCCATGGCGCCTCAGGTCTTCCCTAGCTGAGCCAATGACACCCACGAGCATGGGTAGGTGCTGGTGGTGCTCGTGCTCCGCTGCTCATCGCCGGATCCCACCCTGATGACCAGAATAGATTGGCCCCGGTCTTCCCTACCCCTATGTTGCAAATGTATGTTTCAAGTGTTTCGGATGTTCCAGAGGTATGTTGCAATTGGTATATATGGATGTTGCAAATGTAGATCGGGATGCTACACATGTTGCATATTTTTGCAAGCGTTTTCGTGGTATGTTGCAAGCGTTTTGAAAAAATGTTTCATCTATTTTAGACGTCTGTTGAAGCAAGTGTTTTATGTGGTTGTTGCATATGTTTCGCACACATGTTGCAAGTGTTTTATTTGGACGTTGCAAATGTTTCACACACATGTTGCAAGTGTTATATCTGGTTGTTGCATATGTTTCACACATATGTTGCAAAAGTATGTTTTAAATGTTTAATTTGTGTCCGACAAATGTTGCATTCAAGTGTTTCAAGTTGCAATTGTTTCTCGGGGGCACAATGAGTGATGGGAGCACGTCCTGAGTGCCCGGGATGGGGGCGCAGCAGTGCTGGGGACCAGCGGACGGGGGTACAACATGCTAGGGGCCGGCTCCCGGGTCCCGCCCATGTGGAGAAAGAAGGGGGTCAGGGGGAAGGAGTGGGGCACACTGGGGGCAGGGTGTGCGTGCGAGGCGGGCTGCGCGGCTGTCCATCCGAACGTGAGGAGTGGCGGGCGCACCGTCGAGAGCGGGGTGCACGTGTGAGTCGGAGTGAGGCGGACGGAGACAGGCTGTGCGAGCGTCCAGACACGTGCGTACGTCTGGACGTCCGGGTGCTAGCCACACCCGTTTGTATGTGACTGTCCAGCTACTTGATGTCGCGAAAAAATTACATACAGTGCATAGTAGAACTTGTATGGGGGTTTTATTTGGATCTACGATGGAATCTAACTATGTTTGGTGGTGATTCTAGCAATTGTTGGCAGAACGTGGCCTTTAAGCGGGCACCAATAACTTCAACAACACAAAACAAAAAGAACACGGTGCATCAATCTTATTCTTCTCACAAGCTGCACAGCTTGCATTCACAATCCTATCGAAACAAAGCACCAGTTCAGTATAGAAACAAAAAAAAAACAATTTCCTAGACTCTGGAACCGACAAGCATGCACACGTACGTTCGATCAGGATCAGGTGTGGTCAACGCGAGCAACCAGCACCGACTAATTCTTTGCCCTATCTAGTAGGCTGCGGTCCTTCGTTCAGTCCGACGGCGAAGCGGCGGCAACCTCCGGCGTCCGTCCTTCCACTGGTGTCGTCGTCGTCGTCCCGTGACGAGGCGGCGCCGCGGCGTCATGAGATAGCGCGTGGCGGCCGTCGCGATGAGCCAGGTGCCGGCGCCGACCGCCACGAGTGGCACCAGCAGGTACCCGCCGTCGCTTCTGTACCGGTACGCCGCCAGCCGGTCTGCTGTGCTGTAGCCCGCCGCCGCCTTGTTCTTGTTGCCAACCGCAGCCGCCGGCCGCTGGAGCCGGTCGCGCACCTCCCGCCGGTGAAGCGCGTGCAGAGCCAGCGAGCGCGCCACGGAGTTCATGCTTGCTTGATCCCTTGGGTTTCGATCGCCTTTCTTCCTATCGATCGATCCTCTCGCTGGCTAGCGGTGCCTCCTTTTGCTTGCTTGTGCTCGCTGCTGGATCGATTAATTTTTCGTGTTTTTAGGGCTCGAAACTCGCGTGCCTTGTCCTAGAATATATATATGGAGAGGGCGCGCGTGTAATGTACGTAACGTCCTGTCGTCCTGCGTCGAGGGAGACCGGAAGCGGAGTCGGAGCCTCCGATCCGAGTCGAGCGAAATCGTGTCTGTCTGCCAGCAGTGTTCGGATCGGAACGTGCAAAGATTTCTGACGGAGCGGTGGACCAGACACCAGAGCCCAACACAGCAAACTGTGCGGAGGGCTGGGCCCTGAGTGGCGAGAGCCCATTCAAGTCCAGGCGGCCCATCCACAAGTTATCTTCATTGTCACAACTGGCAGTGAGCCCGTGTTTAGATTGACCCAAAAAACAAAAAGTTTTTGGATTTGTGCCACATTTCGCTATTATGCATCTAAACGGGGGGGGGGGGGGGGGGTGGTTTGAAAAGAGGCCCGAAAAAAATTTCAGCCTCAGAGGCCCAAAAGGCAACCGGATATGCCCCCCTCCCACACTGCCTCGTCATCCATCCCCCATCCATTCCGCAACCCTAGCCAAGCCGCTCTCGCACGCACGCCTCTCCCCGCGCCGGCGCCGCCGCTCGCCCTCTCACCAAGCGCAGGCAGCCGCACAAATCCAGCAAACCGGCCGGTAGATCTACGTCGTGCGACACCGGATCCACTCGCTGCACGGGTACGACTTCGTCGATGGACGGGTACGATGGTGACGACTTCAATGGCGGCGGAAATGGGAACTTCGACGCCAGCTACAGCAACGATGACGGCATGCGCGACTTCCTGGCGGGGCCAACCCGGTTTTCGCCTCTGTGCTGTACGTGGGCTTCACCGACCTACCGTAACCCTACTCGGGGTCGACCAGCGTGAACCCTCCCCGCCAGGGGATGGAGTCCCTGGACCTCAACGACGGCGCCGGATGGGCCGGCATGGAGGCCTATGAGGGCATCCTTCGGTCAGGCCCTGAGGGCAGCCACAGGGCTCCGACTCCCGTGAGTGTGCCTCCTTGGCGCAGCCTCAACTTCCAGCCGCCTCGTAGCGCTGGCGGCGGAGGAGCAGGTGAAGGCACGAGAGGTCGCGCCACGTCAGAGGCTGTAGGAGGAGCCCGCGTGCCGCCCCTCCCTCGTTCCCGCGACTCTACATCAGCTGCCACTGGCGGATCCAGGGGATGCACTCGACGTCATCGCGGGGCTGGGCCAGCCGTGGGCGACGACATCTTGGAGCCGATTCATGCAACCCCCCGCCTCTCACGTCCCGGTAGATTTCCTCAACATTCTTCTTTTTTTGATTCCACATGCTCAATGTTGTCTTCCTTAAGTGGCGGATGTTACTGTCATGTTACTTTTACGAAAGTTCTCAAGTGATGTGCATGAATTGAGCCCAATATTGTTAATTTGTTATGTTGTCATCCAAGTTTCGTCAGATCTGGTGCCACCAAATTGACAGTGGAAACTGTGTCCGTGGTGTCATGAGCAAGACTGGCTGGAGAGATATCATTGCGAGGTTTTATGCTGCAACAAACTTGGTTCATGACAGGGAGCAGTTCAAAAGTAGGTTAAGGTAGCTGAGGCATTTGTGGAATTTCATTAACCAGCTTCGCAATGCCTCGGGCTTAGGCAGGAGAGAGGATGGCTCTGTCCTTGCTACTGACGACTGGTGGTCAGCTAATACCATGGTATTTAATCGAAATGGGTCATTGATGTCATCCACAAATGGTAATAAGCAAACTGGATTGAGCTCTATCGGTTTTGCAGGGACATTCAGATTGGAAGAAGCTCAAGGATGGTTGGCCTGAGTACTTGGAAGATTTGGACCGCATGTTCGCCGGCATCGCTGTTGATGGTTTGACTTCGTTTGTTGCTAGACAAAGCAGTCATGTTGACCTTGACATTTCAGATGATGACGCCATTGATGAGGAAGACGACGAAGTGCTCAGTGTTGGCACTAAGAGGGCAAGCAGCACCAGCACTACAGCCTCCAGCCCCAGCAAGAGGTCCAAGAGCCCCGCTGTGAGGAGCATGGACGGTCACATGAGGGAACACAATGATATTTCAAGGCTGAGACTCGAGAGGATGACATCCATGTGGCAACATAGGAACCAAGCCACTGAGGACCAGGCCAAGGCGCAGGAGAGGAAGGTTGCACATGTGCTGGACTTGGTGAGACAGTGTGGGGCAACTGAAGAAACCCTAGCTAAGTGGATGGCCATGCTCAAGATCGTCCAAAATGAACCAGTGATGAACTTCTTTATAAACTCCTCGCCCCAAGGAAGGATGCTTGTCATTAAGCAATATATCGAGGTCCTCCCCTAGACCTTCTTTTCTTATGCTATCATTTAGTACCGGAGTACTAGAGTATGTCATTTTAACTATGTGACAAGTGATGTCTGTCATATCTATCATTGAACTATGTTTGTGATTTGTGTTATTTGAACATCTTTAATGTAGTAAGATTGGTGATTGCTGTTGTCATTTGATGTATGTGGTGCATGAGTTTGAGTAACTAGCAGATGTCAGTTGCAATAGAGATGCATGAAACTGTTGCTGATTTGTTCATGAAGACTGAGTTGAAATGTTGTTCATTTTGACAGGAGAATGTGCAATCCATAGCCGCGGGACTGATGTCAAAGAGGCAAGCTGTTTATGAGGATGATTTTGAAGAGTTCATCACTGATTGGATGGAGGGCGATAATAATGAGGATGGTTTCCTCTATGGTATGTACCAGTATGCCACTCATATTGACAAGTATTTGACAAGGTCTGAGTATAGGTAGCTAGCCATTACTGGTTTGGAATGGGTAGAGAGCAAACTAGGCAATAGGAAGGCCTGTTATACCATGTTCAGAATAAGCCCTGTTATGTTCCATCGGCTGCATGATCTTTTGGTAGAGTCATATGGTCTGAAATCTAGTAGCAAGTCCTCGTCTGTTGAGGCTCTTGGGATGTTTCTTTGGATGGTTGAGGCGCCACAATCTGTTAGGCAAGCTGAGGAAAGGTTTGAGAGGTCACTGAGAACTGTTCACAGCATGTTTCACAAAGTGTTGAAGTGTGTTGTGAAGCTTGCTGCTGACATCATTAAGCCCGTTGACTCCCAATTCAGAACAATGCGTCATAGACTGAGAAATCCTAGGTTTTATCCCTACTTCAAGGACTGTATAGGGGCTATAGATGGGACTCATGTCCCCTGCGTGGTGCCTAGTGATAAGTTTGTGTAGCACCTATGCCGCAAGGGGATGACAACACAAAATGTCTTGGCTGTGTGTGACTTCGACATGAGATTTACATTTGTCCTAGCTGGCTGGCCTGGTTCAATGCATGATATGAGGGTCTTCAATGATGCAAGAACAACATACAACCATGTGTTTTCACATCCATACAATCAGTTGCTACTACATTTGTACACTGTACTTGAACTTCATGACACTAACAATTGTTTGATGGTGTAGGCAAATATTACCTTGTGGACTCTGGGTACTCTAACTGGGCAGGTTACCTTGCACCTTACAAGGGAACCAAGTATTATCTGCAGGAGTACCGAGATGCCCCATAACCAGAAGGTAAAAATGAGATATTCAATTATGCGCATTCTTCTCTTAGGAATGTCATTGAAAGGTCATTTGGAGTCTTGAAAATGAAGTGACGGATGTTGAAAGAGATCCCTAGTTATGCCCCTCATATACAAAGCCAAATCATAGTTGCATGTTGTGCTCTACATAACTTCATAAGGGTGAGTGGCATAGGGAATAGGCACTTTGCTCGCTGTGACCGTGATGAGAACTACGTGCCGGCAGAAGCCAATGCCGATCAGCCAGAGACTATTCCTCCGTCCGGTAGTGATGAATCTGAGCTCATGAATGCATTTCATGAATCCATCGCCCTCGGTTTGGTTAATCGATCTTGACTTGGTCGTGTGTTTGAGGACACTTTGTAATTGTAATTTTTTGGTTGATAACCATTGGTGGGTGAATATTGAATCATTTGATTTGTTTGACAATAATTGTTGGTTTCATGAATAAAAGTGCTGTGTGCTGTGCTGTTGAGAAGGAGGCGGCAAGACGCATGCATGCCTTGCATGCAGACCATTCATATTGTACTTGTATTTTTTTTGGCTGACAAACAATTGTAGGTAAACAATGCATCATTTGATGTGGTTGATAATAATGGGTGATTCCATTGATTAATAAATTTTTTGTTGTTGGTGTGATGTTGAGAATGGCCGGTTCCATGCAAAAGAATGCATGCATTCCATGCAAAACCATGCATGCCTTGCATGGAAAGCCATTAATGACCTGCATGCATTGCATTCAATGTTCTAGACCTCCAAAAAAATTTTGGCAACTAAACACCCCCTAAAAAGTTGTTGTGAAAAGTTTTGGGGCAAACTTCATGGCCAAAAAGTTTTTCGGAAATTTTGGCAACTAAACACTCCCCGACATCCACCACAAGATCAGGAATCTCATGCCACAATGTTTGCACACACAAGGACACAATGAGAAATAATGTTGTCTCTGACTGGACCAAGCCAGCCTGCCTGCAGCACATCCCTTTTGCACAATAATAACACAAGTACAATTCTTAGCACCATTTGTAGCTAATACAAAGCAAACTCCCTGAAAACAGTTCTTAGTACGACGACCTACGGAGAAATTTAAAATTTCTGCATGCAAGGTATTCATTTATATTATTTCAGAAACACCTAACATCAGACCTGACACATCGTCTGGCGCAATATATAGCTTGTCAGTGTACCTTCAAGATCACTTCAGTTCTTCTTTAGCCGCCGCACTCTCCTCACGCTTGATCTTCTTTTCCACAAGCACATCCTCCTGATACTTCGTTTCCTCCTTCACCGGCGCATCGTCCCCGGACTTCATTTCTTGTTCCACTAGGGCAGCCTCCTCGCACATCATCTTCTTAAAAGCCGGCTCATCCTCCTGACGCTTCATTTTGTATTCCATCACTGGCACGGCGTCACAGTGTGCACACCCTACTACTTCTTGTATGCGCCCCATCATGTAACTGACTATAGCTTCTTTTGTTTTCAGCTTATTCAGAACCTCATCGGATGAATCGTCATCATCCGACACTTCCACTACATACATCTCTTCCTCAATGTTGATATCTTTTGCAGGGGTCTCTTGCTCGATGGGACTCTGGATACCTGGTTGACTATGGGTTGCAGCCGCTTGCATGCCATGGTTTGTGTCCAGAGACTTGGATGCCAACATGGGTTTCGCTTCCTCCGCGAACATGGGAATGGTGCCCTGATCATGAACCAACCAACATTATTATTGTGACATATTTGTGAAGATAGTCCCTCTGCTAGAACAACATTAATTATGCAAATGTTTTTGATGAACTACCATGTTTGCAAAATGTTGTTCTAGCGGTTGATGTACATTTTTGTGCACAAACTAATAGTAATCAAATTAGGAAAGAAACATTTCAAAAGAATGATTCAGGATAGCATACTTAATTTCGCACAGCTGGTTTCCAAGTTTGACTTTCAACATAGAAAACAAGGGCACTGCTATAGCGTGCGTGTGCAGGATTGGCAAGTTCGGCGCACACACCTCTTTTTGTGGCGCGCGCGCGCGCGCACACACACACACACACATTCTTACCCGACTCCGGCGCCCTCACCCTCGCCACCACCCCGCTGCGGCGAGCTAGGGTTTCATCGGAGCTCCGTGGTCGGCTCCAGCAAAACCCTAGCTCGCCCATGGTGCCACCTTCTTCCTCTTCCCCCGCCGCTGCCGCCGCCATGGCCGGAGCTCCCCCGCCCTAACATAGCCTGATCGGCCATGCCACCACCAGCTCCCCTAAACCGCCCATTGACCATCCCCACTGCCTGGCCTGCCTACCTCCCCCCAGCTGGCCATTCTATAGCTCACCAGAGTTGGGGAATATAAGGGAAGAGCTCTACAAAACCCTAGAAAGCAGATCCGGGAGGAGGAGGAGAGAAGAGAGAGGAGGAGGCCTACCAGGTGTAGATCCACCGCCACCGCCGTCGGATCCACCGGATCTACTGCCGCCACCACCGCCGGATCTGCTGCCGTTGCCGTCGGATCCGCTGGATCTGCCGCCGCCGCTGCCGTATCCACCATGGCCGTGCGCGGGGAGGTGGTGGGACGCGAGTATGGGGAGGTGCTTGCCGGTGATGTGCTCACCGATGGAGAGAGAGGGAGAGGTGTGCGGGTGCGAGGTGGGGTATGCGGGCAGCGGGCGGGGTGTGCGGGCTGCAACTTCATATCCTGTGCATTTTTTAACATTTCCATAAAAATCAATGTAGGGGCACAGAAATTAAATTCCTATAGGTAATTGAGTGCCAAAGCCAAATGAAGCCTTACCAAGATTAATTATTTGCTCACAGGCCATTAGATAAGATGTAATCCAACACATGATTTACCAATAACTTGTTTGACTTATCAATTCTAGAACAGTTGATTATAAAAGATACATTGGTTGATTAATATCTCTTCACTAGTGCTACTTTTGAACAAATATTGGGGAAATTCCCCTCCTTTTCTTTTTGCTTTTATTAATAAGGGTAAAAGGGATTATAGGTGCACGAGTGGTGCAAAGGAAGGAGCTTACAAAGCTCAAAAAGAAAAAGCTAGGAACTGTTAAGGTAGATTCTGCTTCTAAATTCTTAAATGTCCTTCTATGCTGGGCTTGGACATAGTGCAAACCAATCCAATTTGATCCTTGAAAAGTACTTGCACTTCTGTCACCAGTCTAAGAAGGAAATTGTCATTCCCAAACTAGATTTTGAGAAAGCTTTCGACAAGGTTGAGCATCCAGTGATTCTTGCTATGCTGAAACATTAAGGTTTTTCCCAGCATTGGGTTGGATGGATTCAGCAACTTCTTTCTTCTGGCACTTCTTCGGTACTGCTCAATGGTGTCTCAGGGAAGAATTTTCATTGCAAGAGAGGTGTTCACCAAGGGGATCCCTTTTCACCCTTGTTATTTGTTCTTGCGGCAGATTTGCTTCAAATTATAATTAATCAGGCTGCAGTGAGAGGGCTTCTGCTCCATCCTCTTGGTGACAGATTTCAGGGAGATTATCCTATTATTCAGTATGCCGATGACACGTTGCTTTTTATGCAAGCTGATGCCCGTCAGTTGTTCACTTTGAAATGCTTGCTTAGATCCTTTGCTGATTCCACCGGCTTACAAATAAATTTTGCAAAATCTTCACTTGTGCCTATCAATGTCAGTGAAGAGAAAGCCTCCCATCTTGCTAGAACTTTTGGTTGTGTGGTTGGCAACTTGCCTTTTACATATCTAGGTTTGCCTTTGGGTACAACTAGGTCTGCAGTCACAGACTTTCTTCCACTGATCTGCAGAATTGAGTGGCGTCTCGCTGGGCTCAGTTAGTTCCTTTCCTACTATGGTCATCTTACTCTAGTTAATTCTCTCTTGACCTCACTGCCCATGTATTGGCTTAGCACTCTAAGATTTCCAAAGGCAGTTATTAAGCAGATTGATAATTTTCGCAAGAACTGTTTGTGGGATGGCAATGCTATTCATAGGCAAGGGAGGTGTCTGGTTGCCTGGACCAAGGCATGTAAATCTAAAAAGGAAGGGGGCCTTGGTATTTTGGATCTCAAGGCTCAGAACAAAGCTCTTTTGTTGAAATTTGCATACAAATTTTATAACCAAGTCGACACGCCATGGGTGAAGATTACCTGGACTGGTTTATACGCAAATCAAGTTGTGCCGCATGTTAAATGTCTAGTGGGTTCTTTCTGATGGCGAGATGTTATGAGTCTATCTGTGGACTTCAGGGGTCTTGCTGCATGTATAATTGGCAATGGTCGATCAGTCTGCTTTTGGGAAGATATCTGGAATGGCTCATTGCTTAAATTGGAGTATCCTCAGTTATTTTCTTACGCCAGAGATCCAAAGGTTTCAGTTAAGACTTTCATGTCTCAAGATGTTGCTGATAACTTTCTACCGCCCCTTTCCATGGAAGCATCACAGCAACTCCAAAGCCTGATTAGCAAACTTTCTGTTATTCATCCTAATGATAATGCAGTTGATCGATGGTTCTATATTTGGGGTCAATCTTTTGTCTCCAAAAAGGCCTATATTTCTATAGTTGGATTGACTCAGGCTCCACGACAGTTTGCCTGGCTCTGGAAAAGTAGTAATCGTGGCTGTCACATATTTTTCTTTTGGCTATTATTGCTGGATCGGCTTAATACACGAAACCTCCTGCACCGAAAGAATTTCCATCTGGAGAGTTATTCATGTGTGTTGTGCAACACTGCTGTGGAAGAAACATTGGATCATTTGTTCTTTGATTGTCCCTTCAGTGCTTGGTGTTGGAGCTTAGTTGGGATCGTCTGGGATACTTCATTGCCTATCATGGACAGATTGGAGTTTGCTCGAGCTCAGTTTGGTTTGCCTCTTCATGGAGATTGTTATCTTGACAGCTTAGTGCCTTTGGGTAATGCGGAATAGTATAATCTTTGATGGAGCTGTGGTCTCTTTGGGACGGTGGAAGTGTAGTCTTCGGGAGGAGCCTTTTCTTTCTGTTCTTAAGTGCAAGCCCTCGAAGAAACCTTTTCTTTGGCTTGGCTTGCACATTTTTAGTTTTGTTTAGTTTGTTTCTCCTTTGTACAAACTTAATATTTATAAAATGAGTTCAGTAGGGGATTCCCTCCCATTTCTTCAAAAAAAAAAACTAAGAAGGTTGCAGGGCTTACTGTCGAAAAGTAGACCATTTCTCATAACCTAGATGATCCAGCACGCCGTGATTACAATCTCTCTGAAAATACTGCTACCAAAATCTGCTGTCACATGGATGACCATAACTAGAGGGGAAGGTTCAGGTTCCATTGGATTCCAATATAGTTCCAACAAGCACAACTAAAGGGGCATTCAAAGAAAATATGGATGCTTGTTTCTTTAGTGCCCAAGCTACAAATAGCACAATTGTAATATTCCAGAGCCATGTTCTTTCTTCTGAGTAGACTTCTTGTGTTGAGCCTATCTTTGAGTAAGAGCCAAGAGAAGAACTTATGTTTTCCAGGGTTGCCTGAAGACCATAGCCAAGAAAAAGAGAGGAGAAGCTTCCTGAGTACCTTGCAATAGACAATAAGTTTTCTTGACACTAAACATTTCTGAGTTCCAGGTGTGTGCCCATTTATCATTGATGTTCAAGTCCAAATTCCTTTCCTCTAGGTGCTCCATCAGTGGGATGAGTTGATTGGAGGCCTGAACTGAAAGAGGTAAAGAGAAGATTTTGTTGATTTCTCCATCCAGAAGGTGCCTTATTGATCCCTTACTTTTCCTAGAAAAAGAATGAAGCTGAGGAAATCTATCTTTAATGCAGGGCTCAATCCCATTGTCATGCCATGGAAGGAATGAATTGCCGGAGCTAGGGGAGCAGCTGGCCAGGGATTTGAACTCCATTTGTAGCTTGAGAATTTCCTTCCACCAGAAAGAACTTGCTGGGTTCTTTGCATGAGGTGGCAAATTATTGTTGGAGTAAAAAGTTGTGCATGTTAGGCTAACCAGGGGGTGTTTGCATGATTATAAAATTTGTCCAAAAACTTGAGAAGCAAGGCCTTGTTCTGATTCTTGATATTAATGATTCCCAAACCTCTTTCTTTCTTAGACCTACAGGCAGGTTCCCAATCTACTAGGCATGTGCCTTTTCTATTGATATCACCTCCACTCAAGTAGTGCTTCCTGTATCTATCTAGTTGCTTCACAATTTGGAGTGGAAGTTGAAGAGTGCACATGTAGTAAGTTGGTAGAGCAGAAAATCAGATTTAACCAATATTAACCTTCCCTAATAAGAAAGGAACTTACAAATGACAATAATTCTTGACTCAAATTTTGCAATTAGAGGTCTGAAAGCATCAATGGGGGGCCTGGTGATTCCCAAGGGATGGCCTAGGTAAGTAAAAGGCATGCTCCCTACTTGGTGTCCAAAGGTGTTGGCAATGTGTGCAGTTTTGTTATTGTCCACATTGATTGACACTAGGAAAGACTTCTAAAAGTTCACATGCAGCCCTGGAGAGTCTGAGTAGGACCTGAGGAGACCTTTTATATTGAAAAGGTTTTAGGCATCAGCAGGGACAGTTAAAAGAGTATCATCGAAATATTGCACTATGTGAAACTCCCCTCCAAAGTTTTCACGCAAGGCTGATTCAACACTCCCAAATTCTAAGCTCTGTTGACAATAGACTGTAGAAGGTCAACTACAAGAACAAATAGAAGAGGGGATAAAGGGTCCCCTTGCCTCACCCCTGTTTTACACACAAATGATTTTTTAGGAACCCCATTCAAAAGAACAGAAGAGGATCCACTCTTTAGGATGTTCTCCACCCACAACAGCCATTTGTTAGGGAAGCCTTTGTGTTTTGGAACTTCAAGAATGACCTGATGCTCAGTCTTGTAAAATGCTTTCTCAAAGTCTAGTTTCAAGATTACAATTTCCTTTTTTGAGTGGTGACAAATATGGAGAAATTGAAAGGCCCAGCCAAGGCTGTGTTGGATGGTTCTCCCTTTGATGAATCCAAATTGGTTGGTATGAACCAGCTAGATAATAACTGCTTGTAGCCTTGTGGACATTAACTTGGTGATACAGTTGAGAGAATAATTCATTAAGGATATAGGCCTATAGTCATCCACTGCTTCTAGATTGCTTCTTTTGGGTATAAGTGTAGTGTGAGAGGAGTTCAGACTGCTTAAGTCAATGGATTGATTGCCGAAGTCATTGATCATCCTCAGAAAGTCATTTTTAATGATGGGCCAACATTTCTTGATGAACAATCCACTGAAACCATCTTGACCAGGGGCATGACCTGAGTATTTATTTTAGCATAGCTTCAATTTCAAGGGAACTAAAATCTTCAACAAGATGTTCTAGATCATGCTGCTATAAAAGTGTTTCTGGATTATAAGAGATCCCTATGAATTTACTGACTCCCATCCTATTTTTGAAAGCCTACGACAGGATATTTGCCTTTTGTTCATGGCCAGTTACCAAAATATCACCAGGAAGAGCAAGACTGGTGATAAACTTCTTTGTGTATGAGTGGGTGGCCATGGCTTGAAAGAAAGCAGTGTTCTCATCACCCAACCTAACCCAACTTGTGGTATTTCTCTATTTCTAATATTTTCTTTTGGACTCTAGTAGATTTGAGATGTGCATCTTTATTAGGGTTCTAAAGTTCATCTCTAAAGGAGAAAGTGGTCTGTGATCGTCCAAACCATCAAGAAGCAGAAGCACCCAATGACTGTTATGAATAAGTTTGTGAAGATTGGAATGTTTCTTGCTCCAAGTTTTCAAGCCAGATCTAGCTTGCTTAAATTTTGCTGAAAGGGTTTTGGCAGCATTTGGATAGTAGGGATTGCTTCTCCAATGGAGTTCAACCACTTGAAAATCGGGAAACTCAACCCAAAAATTTTCAAATCTGAAATGGTTACTGCTTGGAACTCTGCTCCCAGTATTAATTACATAAAGAATATGATCCGATATTGGCTTTGACAGAGGTTGCTCTGAAGTGTCTGGGTAAGAGAAACCCCATGCAGAAGAATTTAAAACCCAATCTAGCTTGACCAGAAGAGGATCAGATTGCATGTTACTCCAAGTGTATTTTCTTCAATTGAAAGGGATTTCTAGTAGATCTAGATCATTGATGGTATTGTTAAACATTTGCATTTCACCCAGATCACCTCCTGGTTTGCTCCTATTTTCTTGGTTTCTGTATAGGTTGAAATCACCTGCTAGGATCCAGTTTTCAAAAGAGGAGGTCTCCAGGTTAAGCCACAAAGTGGTGAATAGAAGCTTTGCAGCCGAAGCAGATGGCCCATAAATATTGCTCAAATGAAAGGAGCTGTTGTCTAGGTTATTGGTGAGTTTGACAGTATTGGCATAGGCATTGATCCGAAAGGTGTCACCAGTGTAGAGATTACCATTCCAAATAGTGAAGATCCCACCTAAAGCTCCAATGGATGGAGTAAAGATGAAACTGTCAAGTTGTGTTGGGCAGAAATTTTTCAGATATGAAAGCTCAAAGGTGCTTCTTTTGGCCTCCTGAAGGCAAACTATTTGGCAAGCACTCTCAGTAGTTTTCAATCTAATAGCAACCCACTTCTCTTGGGAATTCAAGCCTCTAACATTCCACACTAGGATTTTGTGAGTTCTTTATGATTCATGATAGAGACAGTAACAGAAAAAGAGTTGAGTTTCGCCACCAAGAACCAAACATGCAAGTGAACAGAAAAGAAATGAAAATTGTGTTGTACGAAGCTACCTTAGACAAAACAGGATCATAGTAGCACAACAAAGAAAGATAAACATAGTAGATAATCCAACCCATCATAAAGATGATTAAGTCAAGGTTGCATACATGCCACTCCTTGGCATTTTGGATCTTATTGTGCAAGCACGCAGGTTGGAATTGGGGAACAACACAAAGGTCCAGACTAAAGACATGCAACCTAGGACAGTCCAAAAGATCCACCCAGTGAGGTTTTGGTGGGGGGCACTAACTTCTTCAGGCTTCATCTTCATCGATATCTTCTCAAGCAACGCAGCAGACACGACATTAGGTCGTATCTGCAGAAATCCTATTGCTATCCCTTCCACTACGTTCTTGGTCAGGTGAGGAGCAGTAGTCTTGGCCTTGGTAGGGGCTGGGATGATGGCGAGAGGCTGAGGTTCCAGGGGTTCTCCTTCCTGTAGTGACACTTTTTGAAACCATCAAGCTTGAGGGCAAGACTGACAGAAAAATTATTTCTAATGGTAAACCAGAAAAATGATATTTCTCTGTCGAGCTAGCTCTGTCGGTTATTTTCTGTTGGTAGACCGTCAGAAAAATATTTTTCTGTCCGGAATTGAATTTTTCTGTCGGTTTTTGCACACCAAGGGCTATTCTAGTTTCTATTAGTGTGCCCAACTCGTGTGGGGAGGTCGTCTTCTACCTTCAATAAGAATCTGAACATCTCCTTTTTAATCCATTATTGATGGAGGAAACTTCTTAGGGGGCTGGAGGGAGCCCCTACCCCCACCACTACATCCGCCCCTGGGATGGTCTCACATGCGTTACACTGCTAACTTGTATGAATATTTCATGAATTGAGTTATGTGTAAATTTTGTTTCATAAACTTGATTCCTCTTCCAAGAGGATGAAGTCGAATTTATTTTCATTATCTAAAAAAACCTTGTATGAATATCTCCCTTTACATTAGAAGTACACACACGTAGGAGGAGATCATACATGGGTAGCCGAGAGGTCAACTCTATCTAATCTAAGTTCTATTCATATGTATAAAGTGCTATATATATGTTCATATCCGAGCATATACGATACTTATTCCGTGCACCTCGACGATGACGACGACGGCACGCCGGGGGTTCTAGCTGGTGCTATTGCAGTGCAGGGGACCACATCACCACATGCTCCTCTGCTTCCTGATGAACTTCTCCGCCTCTCTGTCCACGTCAAAAGATGGCCTGGAGACCATGTTCAGGACCTGAACCTGTTCGATCTTGTCCACCTTGTGCACCGCCACCTCCCCGCCGCCGGCTGCCCTGCCGGCACCTGTTCCGGCACCGGCGGCCGGAGGAGGGCTCTTGTTGCTCCCCCGGAACATCGTCTCCGATGATCTTTCTGCTTTATATACAGTGTATATAGTAGTACACCCGTGCACGAGCTAGCGCTTGGTGAGTTTGTTGTGAGCTTGGATGATGCATGCAATTGACAACCGGTCGCGTTTAAATATATAGCTACATACGGAGTACCCGCGAAAGTTCTTCACCTCTACTCTCATTAAGAGAGAATCCACGTGTTAATTCTCAGGTTTCTGATCATTGCTCTAGATAAGCTACTCGTGGCCGTACACGTCAGGTCAGTCAGTCAATCAGCAGTCTGACCTCACAAGACTGACGCTTGGGTGCTTGTTGTATGTCCGGTCAAGAATGGCATGCAGGTTGCCTCAGCTGTAAGGGATCAAAGATGCGATTAAGCAACTTGGCTACCTTTGTTCAAAATAGTGTAATTTTACAAATGACTTCATATATTTTATAGTGAATCGTCTATTGATAGTGATTCGGTATTATAAATACTAACATGTTTTTTTATATAAATCAGATCAATTTTAAGATGATCTGACTTTAGTAGGCAGTACTATACTAGAATTTGTTCCTTTTGGAATGAAGCGGGAAGGAGCAACCGTGTTGTCATGCCACTCGCTTCTTCGCTGCTAAGTGAAGTTCGCCGCAGCTGCGGCAGCATATTCGTTGGACTCCTGCTTTATTTGGCTTTGTGTAAAGGTCATATTTTCAGACGTGTAGCGTCTTGCGCGTTTCGTACTTGCACTGTACCGGGGACGTAGTATCTAGCAATCTTTTTGCACCACAGGCATATATTTCGTAGTGTTGCTTACGCGTGTCAGGGCTCAGGACATATCTATTGATCTCACTGAGAAGATGTCAGGGTGGCTACGTCATCAGCTAATTAACCTGATGACGATGATGGTGGTAATCGTACTAGATATTTAAGTAGTGATCAGAGCGAAAGAGCGTCACAGTTCCTCTGTAATTGTCGATTGCACGTTGACGGGTAATTCTTGTGATGTTTTTATTCTAAGTGTCTGAAAGAGAAAAAAAAAAAACTGTTCCAGACTAAGGAAACCAAGGGGAAATATGAAAAGAATTGCACTGGAACCTGGCTTCAGTTGCAACTAACCTGGCTGTCATTTTTTTCCCCAAAGTGTCCCTTGGTCCTTAAATCACCATGTGAAAAGTTCATAAACTAATTCACCCGTGCACGTGCTAACGCTTGGTGAGTTTGTTTTGAGCTTGGATATGGTGCATGCAATTGGCAACCGGCCGCGTTTATTCTAACACATATGAGCATAGACCTAATATGTTTTGGAATCGGACTCGATCTGTATCACGCTAGGCAAGAGCTATTCTAACTCGTATGAACATGAGTTATATATATAAGTCCGGACATAAGAAACTTTGTATTGTCTGGTGGGTAGAAAGAGATGAACAAATAATGGATGAACGAAAAAAACACCTAAAATTTTGTCTCTTTATTATTAGATAGAGATAGATATATAGCTACCCGCGAAAGATCTTCTTCACCTCTACAGCCTTTATTAAGAGAGAATCCACGTGTTCTTAGTTTCTGATCATTGCTTTAGATAAGCTGCTTGTGGCCATACACGTCAGGTCAGTCAACAGTCAATCAGCAGTCTGACCTCAGATGACTTGCGCTTGGGTGCTCGTTGTATATGTCCGGTAAAGAATGGCACGGTGACTCATAAGGTAGTTCTCAGTATTGTTTTATATTTTAATAGAAGAGAAATAAAAGCTAACTTTTGATTAAGAGTTAGGCTTATTACGTATATTTCTAGATCATGTGAGAGTGTCTCATGTGGGCAATCCATGTTAGAGCAAGTATAATAGCAGGCTGTAAACTGGCTAAATGCTGAGGTGGAGGTGAGAGGAGAGGAAAGAAAAGAGAAACGGACTGTAAGCTTACAGCCGACTTAGAGACACAGGAACCAAGAAACTCTATAAGAAACAAGTGGGCCATATATTAATAGTGAAAAACTAACTACTACGTATATGAGTGGGCTGAGAGAAGGCCGCAAACAAATCTCACAGCCAGCAGCCGGCTGTATTATTAGCCTTGCTTTTATGAGCTATACGCTAACCGTTAGCACTGTTAAAGAAGTTGACTAGAACTAGCAACTAACTCGTACCATTCGGATGCGCTAAAGGATGAAATAGGGTATCTCACAGATGCGATTCAAGCAACTTGGCTACCTTGGTCCAAAACAGTGTAATTCCTAGTTCTATCTTTAATCAAATTATAGTGAATCGTCTATTCATAGTGATTCGGTGTTATAAATTTTAACACGTTTTTTTATATAAAAATCAGATCAGACAGTCTAACTTTAGTAGGCAGTGGAATTGATCCTTTTGGAACGAAGCGGGAAGGAGCGAGCAACCGTGTTGTCATCCCACTCGCTGCTAAGTGAAGTTCGCCGCAGCTGCGGCGGCATATTCGTTGGACTCGTGCTTTATTTGGCTTTGTGTAAAGGTCATATTTTCAGACGTGTAGCGTGTTGCGCGTTTCGTACTTATACTGTACCGGGGATGTAAATCTAGGCCTTGTTTGGTTCCTTAACTTTTAGGACCAAATTTTATTATGCAAAAAGAAGATTCTTCGTCACATTAAAATATCAACACAGAGTACTAAATGTAGATAAAATTAAAACTAATTGTACAATTTTGTTGTACTTTGCGAGACGAATATTTTGAGTCTAATTAATCAACGTTTGGACAATTATTACCAAATAAAAAATGCTACAGTGCACTACAGTGATTTAGCCATCCCCAAATTAAGGAACTAAACAAAACAAGGCCCTAGCAAAATCTTTTTGCACCACGGGCATATATATATTTCGTAGTGTTGCTTACGCGTGTCAGGGCTCAGGACGTATCCATCGATCTCACTGAGAAGATGTCAGGGTGGCTACGTCATCAGCTAATTAACCTGATGACGATGGAGGTGATCGTACTAGATATTTAAGTGGTGATCAGAGCGAAAGAGCATCACAGCTCCTCTGTAATCGATTGCACGTTGATGGGTAATTCTTGTGATGTTTTTATACTAAGTGTCTGAAAAAGAAAAAAACTGTTCCAGACTAAGGAAACCAAGGGGAAATATGGAAAGAATTGCACTGGAACCTGGCTTCAGTTGCAACTAACCTGGCTGTCATTTTTATCCCAAAGTGTCCCTTGGTCCTTAAATCACCATGTGAAAGTTCGTAAACTAACTCACTGCATGCACGCTGCACTAGATTAATAACAAGAGAGGAATCTATGCCCCCGAATTAGTTTGGTAGTGGAATCTGATGATTAGACAAGATAGTTAGCACGATCAATAACACATCATCTCGACTGATTGCAGCAAGCTGTCCACGAATTTCCACACGGCACTAGTAAAGAACGGATCTTGGGTTTTTACCTTTAGTCATGACCAGACTTACCCTGGGCTAAAGGGAGCATTAGTCCCGGATGGAGCCACCAACCGGGACTAAAGTCCCCGACCCAACGGCTAGCGCTGCAGGCTTTGCAGGAGGGGACTTTAGTCCCAGTTGGAGCCACCACCCGACTATAGGTGGGCCGCAATTTCATGACCCGTCAAAAATTCCCTTTAGTCCCGGTTGGAACCACCACCCGAGACTAAAGGTCCTTGGTGTTTATATACCGCCTCGCCTTTTTCTTCCCCTCCATCACTCGATCTGCTTTCTCCACTCGAGCCACCGCACCTCTTCGCCGTCCCCCACACTGTCTGTCGTCGTCCCCACGTTTAGCCGGCCTTGCCTCGTCATTCCGCGGCCGTCCATGCCGCGCCCCTTGCCCCGACCATGCGTGTGGCTACACTGCCGTCGTCCTCGGACCCACGCGTGCGTGCCGTGCCAATATCCGGCACCCTCCGCCTCATCTCTGGCCCGGCTCGCGCCTACTCCGTGCCTCCATCCATGCGCGACGCCTTGCGCCCTGCGCATCCTGCTGCCCGTCCTCTGATGATGAGATCTCCGCCGTCGGCCCTTCTCGTTCTCGCGTGCACCGCCCTGCCATCCATACTGTGTCGTACTTGTCGGCCCTGCCATCGTTGTCCTCGTCTAGCATGTGCCCCGGCCAGCCTTGCCCCACCGTCCCTTTCACTGGCCGTACTGCGCTGCCCTTTGCCGTTAGTGTGAGTCCTCTGCATTAGTACTGTGTGCACTCGTGTGTGGGATGTGTGTGTGCAGTGTTCTCTGTGTGTGTGATGTCTGTGTGTCGTGTACACATGTGTGTGAGTTTATTGACACTTTTATGAAACCATCAAGCTTGAGGGCAGTCCTCTTGCTCCTCCTCAAGAATCTGTCATCAAGCTGCTCCTTGACCTTGACAGCCCTCCTCTTGCGTGGAGTGAACTAGCGCTACTTATTGAAGGGGAGTGGGATATATGTCATGTGGGGCCACTCCTATAGTTCTAGGAACAAGAAAACTGACATGATCGGCCATTGTTAGTTGAAAAGGAAAGAGATCGGCTTAATCGGTTGATTTGTTAGATTGGGGAAAATCTTGGAGAATTGTTGTCTTGATGCCTATGTAAACCACATCACAATCTTCTAAGTGAATTAAGTAATGAATTAAGTTCCCTAATATCTCATTTCCTCTACCTATCCATCTACTCTACAGCATATATTGGGGGCAGCGAGGCCCTAAGCTGCCAACCAGACGAACACTAGTACCACTTGTGCAGCCTTAGCCTTCCACCCTGATCCCTTTGTCGGATCGTAACACATCTTTTAGATTAGGAAAGAAAATTAATAAAATCCACATCTAAATCGATCCATTGACCTGATTCGCAAAACCTAGATCTATTCCATTTTTGACTTAATGTAGCCAAAAGGACTGGAAAAGCGAGAAAATAGAAACAAATGGGGATGAGTGGACACCTAACCTTATCATTCATCATCTTCGACCACTATTGCCGAGCGCTAATGGAGGAGATGGCACAACGGACCTTAGAAAGTTGAAAGGATGTGGCGTGAAAGAGTAGGGGGGTGGCGGCTATAGTGGATGTATAGGATGGGGAGGGTGTCGAGTGATGGAGGGGAAGAAAAAGACGAGGCGATATATAAACACCAAGGACCTTTAGTCCCACGTGGTGATTCCAACCGGGACTAAAGGGAATTTTTGGTGGGTCATGAAATTGCGGCCCACCTATAGTCGCGGGTGGTGGCTCCAACTGGGACTAAAGTCCCCTCTTGCAAAGCCTGCAGCGCTAGCCGTTGGGCTGGGGACTTTAGTTCCGGTTGGTGGCTCCATCCGGGACTAATGCTCCCTTTAGTCCAGGGTGGTGATAATTCTTTAGTGGGCTATTGGGCTTTCCCTTATGATGAACAATAGGTTGATTGGAATTGGAATGTAATGGCCCACATATTGTGAAATGATTTTGGGCCTCAACTTTAATTTTCTGGACATATGTAGAAAGCCCAAGTTGGCTACAACAATGGCTTGCCCCATAAAGAAACTGGTGGTATATGTTTATTAGGAAGCAATAACAACTAAACTATTATTTTTCTAAGTATTCACACTATGTACGATACACAAATGTAAGGATTTTGTGTTCAAACTTGATCCTCAAATAGAAGAATTCTAAGCCAAGCATTGCCTAATATTGGCCCAAACCATCAAAACATTTTATGAAAATATTATTCTCAACTAGACGTATTACTAAAAAAGCCCAACACTTTGTATATATAAATCATTACTTGTTTTGCAAGTTTGATAAACTAGGTGCACTTGATGAACTATCAAGTAATCCTAGGTAATGCCCGCACTGACTTTATTGGTTTCATGTACATGGAGATTACTGTGAGATTTTTCAAGATATTCATGATTTTTTTAATTCTCGTAAGAGGCGTTTGGCTTCTCATAAGATCTTGAAGAGGTTTGTATTTTCGCTTCAATTCCTTCAACCTTCTTTTTTTTGTACTTGGTCATCGTTCACTTTAGTTGAATGAGGTTCGGTTAAGTTCAATTAAATCTAACTAATAGAGGTACCTGCCGAGACGAGCAGAGCAGTCGGCCCTGCTGGCCCCTCACTGACGCGGGCGATGACTGGTGGGCGCTAGGCTGGTGGTGCCGAGAGCAAGATCTGGTCGAGCAGGGCCGTGGCACGCATGAACTCGCCCCTGAGCCTTCCGTTCTCCATCAGCAGGCGCCGGTTCTCGGCCGGTAGCTCGGCAGGCACCATCGTGCCACCGCACGTGAAACAGCACTTTTTCAGTATGGCCAGGCGGAGCGACACATTCTCGGCCATCAGTGCAGCATTCTCCCGCTGAGCTGCCTTGCTGTTCTGCACCACAACCTTCGCTTGCAGGAATTTAAAAAAGAAATTGTAACTATCAATTCTTTGGCTCTTTGAACCACTAGCTGTACACTTGATCATGCATGCATAGAACGAAAACAAGATGTGTTATTGTGGCATCTGGGAGCGCTGATTCTGGAACCAGTACTGCACCTGCCTGGCCTCCATGCCGATCTTTGCACCGAGCGCGCCCTGTGTCGGCTCATCTAGGAGGTCATTCTGTTGGTCTGCACTGCACAACACAAGGCAGATATAAAGAGCCGAGCACTCAAGCACTGCATAAGACAGATATGAAGAGCCTAGAACTAAAGGATATCTAGTCTCGAGTGGTGGTTCAAACCGGGACTAAAAGTGTCCTTTAGAACCGGGTTGTGGCTCCACCTGGGACTAAAGGTCTCTGGTGTTTATATACCACCTCATCATCTTCCTCTCCTCCATCACTCGATCTGCTTTCTCCGCCCGAGCCACCGCACCGTGCCTCTTTATCAACCCCCACAACATCCGTCATTGTCCCCGCGCCCAACCGGCCTTGCCTCGTCATGCCGCGGCCCCCTAACCCGAACGTGCGTGCAGCCACGCCGCCGTCATCCCTGGCCCCACGTGCGCGCGTGCCACGCCGACCTCTGGCACCTGCGCCTCATCTCCAGCCTGGCCCCTGCCGACTCCATGCCTTAGTCTGCATGCGGCGCCCTGTTTGGCCAACTGCCTATCTCCATGTCCACTGTCCGATAAGATCTCCGCCGTTGGTTCGTCCTGTCTGCGCATGCACCGCCCCGCCATATGAACTGCGCCACCAGCCTGTAGTACTCGTACTCGCCGACCCCGCTGCCGTCATCCTCGTCCAGCTCGTGCCCCGGCCGGCCTCGCCCTGCCGTCCCCTTTACCGATCATACTAGGGCACCCCTTGCCGTCGGTGTGCGCGCGTGTGTGGGATGTGTGTGTGCAGTGTTCTATGTGTGTTGTGTACACATGTGTGTGTGAGAGTATTGACACTTTTTAGAAACCATGAAGCTTGAGGGCAGTCCTCTTGCTCCTCAGGAATCTGTCATCAAGCTGTTCCTTGACCTCCTCTTGCGTGGAATGAAATTGTCTGGGGATATTTCCATCACATCCACATCTGCAGCAGCATTCAGATCCGGGATAGGCTCCTTGATCTGAGGTGGAAGCAGGAAAGCGAGATGAGACAACTGGCGTGGATCACTGACACTAGTGCTACTTATGGAAAGGGTAGAGGGATATATGTCATGTGGGGCCACTCCTATAGTTGCAGGAACAAGAAAACTGACACATCGGCCATTGTTAGTTGAAAAGGAAATATATCAACTTAACCGATTGATTTGCTAAATTGGGGAAAATCTAGGAGAATTGTTGGCTTGATGCCTATGTAAACCACCTCACAATCTTCCGAGGGAATTAAGTAATGAATTAAGTCCCCTCCTATCTCTCTTCCTCTACCTATCCTTCTACTCTACAACATATATTGGGGGCAGTGAGGCCCTAAGCCTCGGCAACCAGACGAACACCACTACCACTTGCATAGCCTTAGCCCTCCACCCCTGATCCCTTTGTCGAATCATAACACACCTTTTAGATTAGGAAAGAAAAGTAATAGAATCTAGATCTGAATCGATCCATTGACCTAATTTGCAAAACCTAGATCTATTCCATTTTCAACTTGATGTACGGGGCCAGAAGGACAGGAAAAGCGAGAAAATAGAACAAATGGGGATGAGTGGACACCTAACCTTATCATTCATCGTCTTGAACCACTATTGCCGAGCGCTAATGGAGATGACACAACGGACCTTAGAAAGTTGTAAGGATGTGGCATCAAAGAGTAGAGTTATGGCGGTGGGGGCTGCAGTGGATGTATAGGAGGGGGAGGGTGTTGGGGAGTGATGCTAGGGTATACATATGTGGTGTGGGATGGTGATAGTACTTTAGTGGGATATTGGGCTTTGCCTTATGATGAACATTCGGTTCATTTGAATGTAATGGCCCACATCTTGTGAAATGATTTTGGACCTCAACTTCAATTTTCTGGACATAAGTAGAAAGCCCAAGTTGGCTACAACAATGGCTTGCCCCATAAAGGAACTAGTATATGTTTATTAGGAAGCAATAACAACTAACCTATTATTTTTCTAAGTATTCACACTATGTACCATCCAGAAATGTAAGGATTTTGTGTTCAAACTTGATCCTCAAATACAAGAATTCTAAGCCAAGCATTGCCTAATATTGGCCCACACCATCAAAACATTTTGTGAAAATGTTATTCTCAACTATAAGTGACGTATTACTAAAAAGACAACATCAACTCATGCATATATAAATCATTACTTGTTTTGCAAGAAGTGATAGATAAACTAGGTGCACTTGATGAACTATCAAGTAATCCTAAGTAATACCCACACTGACTTTATTGGTTTCATGTACAGGGAGATTATTGTGAGGTTTTTCAAGATATTCATGATTTTTTTTAATTCTCAAAAGAGGTCTTTAGCTTCTCATAAGATCTTGAAGAGGTTTGTATTTTCTCTTCAATTCCTTCAACCTTCTTTTTTTTGTACTTGGCCATCATTCACTTTAGTTGAATGAGGTTCGGTTAAGTCCAATTAAATCTAACTAATAGAGGTACCTGCGGAGACGAGCGGCGCGGTTGGCCCTGCTGGCCCCCTCGCCGATGCGGGCGACGACTGGTGGGTGCTCGGCTAGGGGCGCCGAGAGCAAGATCTGGTTGAACAGGGCGGTGGCGTGCATGTACTCGCCTTTGAGCCTCCCGTTCTCCATCAGTAGGCGGCGATTCTCGGCAAGAACTCAGCGGGCACCGTCGCACGTGAATCAAGACTTTTGTGTATGGCATGGCAGAGCGACACATTCTCGGCCATCAGTGCAGCGTTCTCCCGTTGAGCCGCCTTGCCGTTTTGCACCACAGCCTTCGCTCGTAGTTCTTTGGCTCTTTGCACCACTAGCTGTACATTTGATCATGCATGCATGGAACGAAACAAGATGTGTGTTATTGTGACCTGCATCTGGGAGCGTTGGTTTCGAAACCAGTACTGCACCTGCCTGGCCTCCAGGCCAATCTTTGTGCGGAGCGCACGCCGTGTCGGCTCATTTGGGTGGTCATTTTGTTGGTATGCACTGCACACATCACAATATAGATATAAAGAGCCAAGCACACTCAAGCACTTCACTGCACCGCACAAGACGGATATAAGGAGCCCAGGACTAAAGGATATGTAGTCCCAAGTGGTGGTTCAAACCGGGACTAAAGGTGTCATTTAGTCCCGGGTCGTGGCTCTACCTGGGACTCAAGGTCTCCGGCGTTTATACACGGCCTCGTCTTCTTCCTCCCCTCCATCACTTGATTTGCTTTCTCCGCCCAAGCCATCGCGCCGCACTGCGCCTCTTCGTCATCCCCCCACAACATCCGTCATTTGTCCCCCCACCTTGCCGGCCTCGTCTTGTCACGCTGCTGCCATCCACGCCATGGTCCCTGCCCTGACCGTGCATGCAGCCCCGCCACAGTCGTTCTCGGCTCTACCCATGCGCGTGCCACGCCAATCTCCGGCACCCGCCTCGTCTCTAGCCTGGCTTGTGCCTACTCCACGCCTCCATTCGTGCGCGGCGCCCTACGTGGCTAGCTGCCTATCTCTAAGTCCGTCGTCCGACAAAATCTCCACCATCGACCTGGCCTGTCCACGCGCGCACTGCCCTGCCGTCTGTACTGCGCTACCGGCCTATAGTACACATACTCGCCGGCCCTGCCGTCGTCCTCCACGTCCAGCACGTGCCCCGGCCAAACTTGCCCTGCTGACCCCTTCACCGGTCGTACTGTGCTGACCCTTGCTGTCGGTGTGAGTTCTCTGCATCAGTACGTGTGTGGGTCTCTGCATCAGTACGTGTGTGCGCGCGTGTGTGGGATTCGTGTGTGCAGTGTTTTGTGTGTGTCGTGTACACATGTGTGTGAGTGTATTGACACTTTTTCGAAACCATGAAGCTTGAGGGCAGTCCTCTCATGCGCAATGTTTGCACACACAAGGACAAAATGAGAATACTGTCTATGACTTGACAGCAAACCAGCCGCACCCTCGTCACACTTGATCTCCTTTTCCACAAGCACATGCTCCTGATACTTCATTTCCTCCTTCACCGGCGCATCGTCCTCGCAATTCATTTCCTGTTCCTCTAGGGCAGCCTGCTCGCACTTCATCTTCTTTAAGGCTGGCTCGACGCTTCATTTTGTATTCCATCACTGTGTACTCACGCTTTGCTGGCACGACGCCACAATGTGCACACCCTACTACTTGTATGTGCCCCATTGAGTAACTTACTCTAGCTTCTTTTGTTTTCAGCTTATTCAGAACCTTGTCGGATGAATCGTCATCATCTGACACTTCCACTACATACATCTCTTCCTCAACGTTGACATCTGTTGCAGGGGTCTCCTGCTTGATGGGGCTCTGGATACCTGGTTGACTACTGGTTGCAGCCGCTTGCGTGCCTTGGCTTGTGTCGAGAGACTTGGATGCCATCATGGGTTTCGCTTCCTCCACGGACATGGGAATGGTGCACTGATCATGAACCAACCAACATTGTTATTGTGACATATTTGTGAAGATAGTCCCTCTGCTAGAACAACATTAATTTTGCAAATGTTTTTGATGAGCTACCATGTTTGCAAAATGTTGTTCAGTGGTAGATGTACATTTTTGTGCATAAACTAATACTAATCAAATTAGGAAAGAAACATTTCAAAAGAATGATTCAGGATAGCATAGTTAATTTCCCACAACAGGTTTCTAAGTTAGCTTTGACTATCAACGTAGATAACAAGGGCACTGCTATAGCGTGCGAGTGCAGGATTTGCATGTTCGGCGCACACACCTCTGCACATTAGTTTTTAGTGGCAAAACACACGCACAAACGCACGCGCGCGCGCACTCTCTCTCTCTCTCTCTCTCTTCTTTCCCGACTCCGGCAACCTCACCCTCGCCACCGCCACTGCCCTGCCGCGGCGAGCTAGGGTTTCACCGGAGCCACCTTCGTCCCCTCCCCGCCACCGCGCTGCCGCCATGGCCGGAGCTCCCCCGCCCTATCCTAGCCCGATCGCCCTTACCGCTGCCAGCTGCCCTAAACCACCCATCAATCATCCCCATCGCTTGGCCTACCTACCTCCCCACGGCCGACCATTCTATAGCCCACCAGAGTTGGGGAAGATAAGGGAAGAGCTCTACGAAACCCTAGAAAGCAGATCCGGGAGGAGGAGGAGAGAGGAGGAGGCCTACCTGGTGCAGATCTGCCACCGCCGCTACTGCCACCGGATCTGTCGGATCTGCTGTAGCCACCACCAGATCTGCCATGGCCGCGTACGGGGAGGCGGTGGGGCGCGGGCATGTGGAGGGTGCTTGCCGGTGAGGTGCTCGCCGGAGAGAGAGAGAGAGAGGGAGGGAGGGAGGGGGAGAGAGAGAGAGAGAGGGAGAGGTGTGCTGGTGCATGGTGGGTTGTGTGGGCGGCGGGCGGGGTGTGCGGGCTGTAGCCTCATATCGTGAGCGTTTTTTTAGCATTTCCATAAAAATCAAATGTAGGGGCATGGAAATTAAATTCCAATAGGTAATTGAGCACCTAAGCCAAATGAAGCCTTACCAAGATTAATTATTTGCCCACAGGCCATCAGATATGATGTATTGCAACACGTTATTTACCAATAACTAGTTTGGCTCTTATCAATTCTAGAACAGTTGATTATAAAAGATACATTAGTCGATTAATATTTCTTCACTAGTTCTACTTTTGTACAAACAGTGGGGAAATTCCCCTCCTTTTCTTTTTGCTTTTATTAATAAGGGTAAAAGGGATTACAGGTGCACGAGTGGTGCAAAGGAAGGAGCTTACATAGCTCAAAAAGAAAAAGCAAGAAACCGTTAAGGTAGATTCTCCTTCTAAATTCTTAATTGTTCTTCTATGCTGGGCTTGGACATAGTGCAAACCAATCCAATTTCATCCTTGAAAAGTACTTGCCAACTGAGAAGGTTGCAGGGCTTGCTGTCAAAAAGTAAACCATTTCTCGTAACCTAGATGATCCAGCATGCCGTGATTACAATCTCTCTGAAAATACTACTACCAAAATCTGCTATCGCTTGGATGACCATAACTAGAGGGGAAGGTTCAGGTTCCATTGGATTCCAAGATAGTTCCAACAAGCACAGCTAAAGGGGCATTCAAAGAAAATATGGATGCTTGTTTCTTCAGTGCCCAAGCTGCAAATAGCACAATTGTAATCTTCTAGAGCCATGTTATTTCTTCTGAGTAGATTTCTTGCGTTGAGCCTATGTTTGAGTAAGAGCCAAAAGAAGAACTGATGTTTTCCAAGGTTGCCTGAAGACCATAGCCAAGAAAAAGAGAGGAGAAGCTTCTTGAGTACCTTGCAATAGACAATAAGTTTTCTTAACACTAAACATTTTAGAGTTCCAGGTGTATGTCCATTTGTCATTGATGTTCAAGTCCCAATTCCTTTCCTTTAGGAGCTCCATAAGTGAGATGAGTTGATTGGAGGCCTGAACTGAAAGAGGTAAAGAGAAGATTTTGTTGATTTCTCCATTTAGAAAGTGCCTTATTGATCCCTTACTTTTCCTAGCTAGAAAAAGAATGAAGCTGAGGAAATCTATCTTTAATGCAGGGCTCAATCCAATTGTCATGCCATAGAAGGAATGAATTGCCAGAGCTAGGGGAGCACTGGCCAAGGATCTGAACTCCATTTGCCACTTGAGAATGTCCTTCCACCAGAAAGAAACCTGCTGGGTTCTTTGCATGAGGTGGCAAATTGTTGTTGGAGTAAATAGTTGTCCATGTTAGGCTAACCCAGGGGTGTTTGCATGATTATAAAATTTTTCCAGAAACTTGGGAAGCATGGCCTTATTCTGATTCTTGATATTAATGATTTCCTAACCACCTTCTTTCTTGAACCTACAGGCAGGTTCCCAATCTACTAGGCATGTGCCTTTTCTGTTGATATCACCTCCACTCCACAAGTAGTGCTTCCTGTATCTATCTAGTTGCTTCACAAATTGGGGAGGAAGTTGAAGAGTGCACATGTAGTAAGTTGGTAGAGCAGAAAATCAGAATTAACCAATATCAACCTTCCCTAATAAGAAAGGAACTTACTAATGACAATGATTCTTGACTCAAATTTTGCAATTAGAGGACTGAAAGCATCAATGGGGGGCCTGGTGATTCCCATGGGAAGGCCTAGGTAACTAAAACGCATGCTCCCTACTTGGCATCCAAAGGTGTTGGCAAGGTGTGTAGTTTTTTTTATTGTCCGCATTGATTGGCACTAGGAAAGACATCTGAAAGTTCACATGTAACCCTGTAGAGTCTGAGTAGGACCTAAGGAGACCTTTTATATTGAAAAGGTTTCTGGCATCAGTAGTGACAATTAAAAGAGTATCATCGGCATATTGCACTATGGGAAACTCCCCTTGAAAGTTTTCACACAGGGATGCTTCAAGACTCCCAAATTCTAAGCTCTATTGACAATAGACTGTAGAAGGTCAGCTGCAAGAACAAATAGAAGAGGGGATAAAGGGTCCCCTTGCCTCACCCCTCTTTTACACACAAAAGATTTTTCAGGAACCCCATTCAAAAGAACAGAAGAGGATCCACTTTTAGGATGTTCTCCACCCACAACAGCCATTTGTCAGGGAAGCCTCTGTGTTTTAGAACTTTAAGAACGACCTAATGCTTAATCTTGTCAAATGCTTTCTCAAAGTCTAGTTTCAAGATTACAATTTCCTTTTTTGAGTGGTGGCAAATATTGAGAAACTGAAAAGCCCAGCCAAGGGTGTCTTGGATGGTTTTCCCTTTGATGAATTCAAATTGGTTGGCATGAACCAGCTAGATAATAACTACTTGTAGCCTTGTGGACACTAGCTCGGATATAGTTGAGAGCATAATCAGAAAGGATATAGGCCTATAGTCATCCACTGCATCTAGATTGCTTCTTTTGGGTATAAGTGTAATGTGAGAGGAGTTCAGATTGCTTAAGTCAATGGATTGATTGCCAAAGTCATTGATCATCCTCAGAAAGTCATTTTCAATGATGGGCCAACATTTCTTGATGTACAATCCACTGAAACCATATTGACCAGGGGCATGACTGCTGAGCATTTCTTTTAGCATAGCTTCAATTTCAAGGGAACTAAAATCTTCAACAATATGTTCTAGATCATGCTGCTACAAAAGTGTTTCCGGATTATAAGAGATCCCTATGACTTTATTGACTCCCATCCTATTTTTGAAAGCCTACCACAGGATATTTGCCTTTTGTTCATGGTCAGATACCAAAATATCACCAGGAAGAGCAAGACTGGTGATGAACTTCTTTGTGTATGAGTGGGTGGCCATGGCTTGAAAGAAAGCAGTGTTCTCATCACCCAACCTAACCCAACTTGTGGTATTTCTCTATTTCCAATATTTTCTTTTGGACTCTTGTAGATTTGAGATGTGAATCTTTATTAGAGTTCTAAAGTTCATCTCTAAAGGAGAAAGTGGTCTGTGATCTTCCAAACCATCAAGAAGCAGAAGCACCCAATGACTGTTATGAATAAGTTTGTGAAGATTGGAATGTTTATTGCTCCAAGTTTTCAAGCTAGCTCTAACTTGCTTAAATTTTGCTGAAAGGGTTTTGGCAGCATTTGCATAGTAGGGATTGCTTTTCCAATGGAGTTCAACCACTTGAAGAAAATCGGGAAACTCAACCCAAAAATTTTCAAACCTGAAATGCTTACTGCTTGGATATCTGCTCCCAATATTAATTACATAAGGAATATGATCTGATATTGGCCTTGACAGAGGTTGCACTGAAGTGGCTGGGTAAGACAAACCCCATGCAGAAGAAGTTAAAACCCAATCTAGCTTGACTAGAAGAGGATCAGACTGCATGTTACTCCAGGTGTATTTTCTTCCATTGAAATGGATTTCTACTAGATCCATATCATTGATGGTATTGTTAAACATTTGCATTTCACCCAGATCACCTACTAGTTTGTTTCTATTTTCTTGGTTTCTGTATAGGTTGAAATCACCTGCTAGGATCTAGTTTTCAAAAGAGGAGGTGTCCAGGTTAAGTCACAAAGTGATGAAAGGAAGCTTTGCAGCAGAAGCAGATGGCCCATAAATATTGCTCAAATGAAAGGAGCTGTTGTCCAGGTTACTGGTGAGTTTGATAGTATTGGCATAGGCATTGATCCGAAAGGTGTCACCAGTGTAGAGATTACCATTCCAAACAGTGAGGATCCCACCTGAAGGTCCAATGGATGGAGTAAAGATGAAACTGTCAAGTTGTGTTGGGCTGAAAATTTTCAGATATGAAAGCTCAAAGGTGCTTCTTTTGGTCTCCTGAAGGCAAAGCACTCTCAGTAATTTTCAATCTAATAATAGCAACCCACTTCTCTTGGGAATTCAAGCCTCTAACATTCCACACTAGGGTTCTGTAAGTTCGACAGTAAGAGAAAAAGAGTTGAGTTTCGCCACCAAGAACCAAACATGCAAGTGAACAGAAAAGAAATGAAAATTGTGATGTACGAAGCAACCTTAGACAAAACAGGATCCTAGGAGCACAACAAAAGAAAGATAAACATAGTAGATAATCCAACCCATCGTAAAGATGATTAAGTCAAGGTTGCATACATGCCACTCCTTTTGCATTTTGGATCTTATTGTGCCAGCACGCAGGTTGGACTTGGGGAACAACATACAAAGGTCCAGACTAAAGACATGCAACCTAGGACAGTCCAAAAGATTTATTTTCATTATCTAAAAAAAACCTTGTATGAATATTTCCCTTTACTTTAGAAGTATACACACACAGGAGGAAATTATACATGGATAGCCGAGAGGTCAACTCTATCTAATCTAAGTTCTACACATATGTATAAAGTGCTATATATACGTTCATATCCGAGCATATACGATGCTTATTGCGTGCATCTCGACGATGACGACGACGGCACGCCGGGGTTCTAGCTGGTGCTACACCACATGCTCCTCTGCTTCCTGATGAACTTCTCTGCCTCTCTGTCGACGTCAACAGATGGCCTGGAGACCATGTTCAGGAACTGAACCTGCTCGATCCTGTCCACCTTGTGCACCGCCACCTCCCCGCCGCCGGCTGCCCTGCCGGCACCAGTTCCGGCACCGGCGGCCGGAGGAGGGCTCTTGTTGCTCCCCCGGAACATCGTCTCCGATGATCTTTCTGCTTTATATACAGTGTATATAGTAGTACACCCGTGCACGAGCTAGCGCTTGGTGAGTTTGTTGTGACTTGTGAGCTTGGATGGTGCATGCAATTGACAACCGGTCGCGTTTAAATATATAGCTACATATGGAGTACCCGCGAAAGATCTTCTTCACCTCTACTCTCATTAAGAGAGAATCCACGTGTTAATTCACAGGTTTCTGATCATTGCTTTAGATAAGCTACTCGTGGCCATACACGTCAGGTCAGTCAGTCAATCAGCAGTCTGACCTCAGAAGACTGACGCTTGGATGCTTGTTGTATGTCCAGTCAAGAATGGCATGCAGGTTGCCTCAGCTGTAAGGGATCAGAGATGCGATTAAGCAACTTGGCTACCTTTGTTCAAAATAGTGTAATTTTACAAATGACTTCATATATTTTATAGTGAATCGTCTATTGATAGTGTGTCACGCCCAAATTTTGAATAGCAAAATTAGAGGTAAACCATATGCGTGAAACATATAGAACAAATTGTAGAGAAAGAATATCAAGCTCAGTGCCTTATTACAATAACGAACTTTAGTTCAATACATAAATAAACATACTCAAAGTCTAGACAAGTGAAAGATAAATCTAAAGCAACTTCAGGGCGTCTCCAAAGCCACAGGATCCGGTCGACTGGTTGACCTCAAACCTAGCTCCCCTTATAAAAATCCTCATCATTATAAACATCAACAAGTGATCAACTATTTCATTAGTTTTCCGGGCCCCCGTGTCCGTGGGCACGACTGTTATAACAGTTTATTTAAACTTTGCGCAGAGGTGTACACTTTCACTGTGAGTCGTGAATTACCCTTTCGCCCGAGGTGATCGGCCTCTTGACCCACTACCAAGGAAGGTCGGCAGGGTTCACTATGAAGCCTTTCAAAAATTCGTCTAACATGTTAGGGCTGCTAGGTTTCACTGGCAAGCAGGTGTAGATCCCCCCTTCCAAAATGGTATAAAGACACACAACCTATACACATAGGGACAGGAGCCAAACTATACCCGAGTCGTCAGACCCCTTTTGCGCCCTTTCGGGTAACCTCTAACATGCTAGAAAAGATCTTCATACTTGACTAAAGCCAGAGTCATGTGGCCCCCACAGTTGTACTGTATTTCCCAGCTTTTGCCAATGAATAAGTCCTTAGGTAGAGCCGGAGCATCATGATAAACAGGAGCTCTCTCGCCCTAGGTTCAGCTGCTAGAGATAAATTTTAACAGTTGTTGCATATAATCATTAATCTCCGTCAAAGTCAAGTATATAATCAGTTGGAGCACTAGCATTTACCCATATGCATAATTAACTCATTGGCGACGAGATCACGAGATAACAAAGGCTAGGATGTCCTTACGGTTATCAAGTTGACACATGCACATGACTTTTAATTAAAAGGTGAATAGGTCAACAAGAAATTTCTCATATTATACTTGCCTTGCTCGTACTGCTCCTGCTGCTCTTGGTTATCACAATAATACTCTTGACCACCGGCGTAGTACTCACCGTCTATACTCGAACAACATGCAACAACACGCATTCCGAGATCATTCATGCAAGGCAAACAAGCTTACGGTTAGAACATTACACCACAACATAAAAGTAAAGTAAAAAGGTTTGTAAAAAGAATCTACGTCTCGCGACGATCACATAGACGCGACGATCACGAAAAACGGAGCTAAAACGTTATAGATATGAATTTAACACGATTTACTATGGTATTTTAATAAATTAAATCTAACCACAAAATTAAATAATTGAAAACATTACTATCAGTATGATAAATATGTAGATTATGTCGATACGAGCCTAACGCAATTTGAACGGATCGAATCGGATTTAAAACGAGTAAGGTATGATGAAAATATGAACTAGATGGCAAAATTTCAGGCTCTTTTTTTTCGTCCATCCATTTGTTTGGTCTGTCTCTCTCTGACTACCAGACGATGGAGAATTTCTTCTATCCAGGATTATATATATAACCCGTGCTCATACGAGTTAGTATAACTCTTCTTTAGCGCGATACGGAGTCCGGTTCCGAAACGCATTTGTGGAGCTATTTGTTTTCGTATTTCTTCTATTCTTTTCTGATCAAATACGGTGTCTGTCTTTCTTGCGCATTTGAATCAGCAGTGTCCATATCCTCTACAGTTTTAAATCTATACCTACTTTTTTTGATTCACCTCTTTTATTTAACTATGAAGTACTTAACTATTCAGACACTAGAAGTAGAGTCCAGTCTACGTACGTTGCCCTTTTCCCCTCGAAGATGGCGTTTCTTAAATTTCGGTTTAGGAGTTTTTTTTCCGTTCGTAAGTCATATTTATTCCGTTTGGTCTGTCTGTCTCTGACTATCCGACGATGGAGAGTTTCTTCTATCCAGGATTATATATATAACCCGTGCTCATACGAGTTAGTATAACTCTTGTTTAGCATGATACGGAGTCCGGTTCCGAAACGCATTTGTGGAGCTATTTGTTTTTGTATTTCTTCTATTCTTTTCTGATCAAATACGGTGTCTGTCTTTCTTGCGCACTTGAATCAGCAGTGTCCATATCCTCTACAGTTTTAAATCTATACCTACTTTTTTTTGGTTCACCTCTTTTATTTAACTACGAAGTACTTAACTACTCAGACACTAGAAGTAGAGTCCAGTCTACGTACGTTGCCCTTTTCCCCTCGCTGATGGCGTTTCTTAAATTCTGGTTTAGGAGTTTTTTTTCCGTTCGTGAGTCATATTTATTCCGTCTTTTTCACGTTGGTTTTGGTTTGCGTCTGGTTTTTCCCCGCGTTACTTGTGTCCGTAATTCTCTTTCACGTTCCCTTTCTTTTTTTCTAATGTTATTTTCCCTATATAAAAATAAATAATAAATATAATATTGTGAGCCTTTTTTTTGCGAACTATAATATTATGAGCCTTTTGACCTACACAAATATACATTTTCACCACTAAATTATTAATGCAGTTTTAATTGAAAATAAAATTTATATATTATTATTATAACCCGGTTCAGCAAAGTCCAAAGTAATCAAATCGCAAACTGAAGTCTAGAACATAAACGGCAAGGAAGACCGCCACCCAGGTCCGTTGATGGCTGAGCGCCTGCAGCAGGAGTAACGTCCAAGGGGCCACCCCATCAGTTCGGCCGGCCAACCCCATCCGCCGGATGCATGGACTTACGGGAAGCGACGAGCAGAGCTGAACTGAGCAGCTGGGGATTCTTGGACTTGAATCGAGTTCAACGTGAGCAGCTTGTGTCAGGCGAGGCGAGTGTCGGCAAGAGAAGTGAACGCCCCACATGGAAGCTTGACTCACTTTGTTGGACGAGGCGAGACAAGAGGGCGAGGCGAGGCGAGAGGCAGTCAAAGAACAAAACAGGCCCTCGGCCTCGCTCCAGCCTTCGAGATGGAGAAAGAAACGGATTTACAGCAGCCACACAAAGCTTTTTCGGAAAAGATTACGTTCGTTCATGAACTTTTGTAACGGGAGCCCAATAAATACCATAACTTTATGCATATATAGGAGTAATAGTTACTGTAGTCTGTAGCTTCCTTCGTGCTCGTTCTAAAGATTATATTAGAGGTACATGAGAAGGGAGAAGTGGTGGAAGCTGATCCTAACGGGAAGCAGCAAAATTTCAGGGAGTAGAGAAGAGCGGAGCCGACTGCAGCGTAACTCTCGAGCATCCGCGAAGGTCACAACTCGCATGGGCGGAGCGGGGTATTGGTAGGAGAGCGCATTGTGTTGCGTGGTATTGGTAGGAGGGGGCAGGGAGATGGATCGAGCATACCTGGGGGGCTGGAACTGGTGGCCGCGCTAGGTTGGGGTCGAGGAGGCCTCAGGAGGATGGGGAAATACGCCGGGGGAGGCGGGACTCGGAAGGGAGAAGCGCCACCGTGAGGAGAGGGGTAAGATTAAAATTACATATATTTATGGTTTGTCAAAGAAAACCATCTTTGCCGACTTTAATAAAAGATTAAAATTACATATGTTTATGGTTTGTCAAAGAAAACCACGCAACTCGACATTTAAATGTAGCAACACATGCATAGAGTGAAAATTAAAGTTAGGATGTATTGATGTCTGAATACTTTTGTGCTTTGCAACCAAAAAGTAATGTATCGATACTGTAGTTTAATTCAATATAGGCTTACTAGGACATTATCATATTATTGCCAATATTACTTACATTATGGATGTCTTGTCCATCATCATAAAATAATTTATTAAATTTTATGAAAAGAGCAAAACATAAATAAAATTTGTACTATTCATGTCTTCATTTTCCATAACCATTTGATTTTTTCTCTCGTTGCAACGCACGGGCACTTTTGCTAGTAATAAATCAAATTCGAAATCTGGATTCTAGTCAGGGACGGTGGGTTCTAAACCAGGAAAGCTGAGGGGCTCTTTAATAAAAGTGCTGCGAAGGGGTATTGGCCTATCTCGTCCATCGGATCTAATCTGGACGGTCAAAAATAGAGATGGGAAGGGAGAGAGATGAATCAGCTGCTTGAACACAGGAAGCCCGCCATGGATGGCAACATGGAGCTCGCCGGCGTTCATGCTACGATGCCCTACGGCCACGGAGACGCGAACCGAGGGCACAGCGGGATAGCGGGCATGAAGGCGACCTCATCCCGGTGTTAAGCACGGTCAGGGAAGAAGATCAGTGCGGCAGCAGCCATGCATGGCCGGCGGCGAGACCTCGCCGGCGTGCACGGACTCGGCCCTAGAGGCCACGGTTCGGCTCAAAATTTGTACGAGATGGAAGAGGGGGACAAGGGGTTCTCACCGAAGACGGAAAACAAAGACGGAGACGAACTGGAGATGGCAGGCGACAGGAAGGGCGGACAGCGAGCTCCTGCAAGAATTCAGAATCGACGCGTGAGCGACCGAAAGCGAAACACAAGGAACGAACTGCAGTCACAGCGTCGTCACCACGTCGCGGACCTCAGCATACGGTCGCAGGCGATGGAGAATCGGCAGAACAGCGTGGCGAAGTCAGTGACGACGAGCTAGGGCTTCACGGCGCTGCAGACTTGGTGCGAGGTGATGAGGCGAGTAGATGGAGAAGGATGAGGGCAGAGGGGTGTGACGGCTTATATAAACGAGCTTCGCGTAGGAGTCGCGCCGAACCACGGCGAAATCGGACGCGGGGCTGCGGAGTTCGGTGAACTGGCGTCCGACTCGAGTGGAGGGAGGTAGAGGGTGTCACTGTAGCAGCGGGATGAGGACGGGGTCCGTCAGATTTCTGTGGGATAGGGGGCGGCAGCTGCGAGCTCTGGGTCGGGGTTGCGTGCACATGCAGGTCGGCATCAGCGCCGAGAGGCTCGGGCGCGGGCAGCGGCATGCTGTGCGGCAGTGACGGGATGAGGATGGGCTCCTCCATTTTCGTCGGAGGGTTGGGGCGATACTGTAGCAGCAGGTCGCACGCGTCAGCTGCACAAGTGAAAGGGGGGACTCGCCTGATGCTTGGGATGGGCCGACTGGTTGGGCCAGTAGCCGAGATAGGCCTGCGGTGCAGCACTGGGAGCAGGCTGACGCTGGAAGGCAAGCCAGTGGCCTAAAGTAGCAAAGAGGCAAATTCCATTACCTTCGCTTTTCTAAATTCTGAATTTTCCAAATGATTTTCAAAAGCATTTGAATTCAATTGTGCTTCAGTTAAAAACCATTCAACACATAAGGAAATATGCAGCAGCATGATGCACCAACATGTAGCTAGCCTTAAATTTGATTTTAATTTCACCAAAAAATTATTAATTCCCTATGTTCAATGCTCACAAAAATACATAAATAAATCAATTTTCGGGTGTTACATAGTGATTGGGTATTATAAATATTAACATGTTTTTTTATATAAATCAGATCAATTTTTAGATGGTCTGACTTTAGTAGGCAGTACTATACTAGAATTTGTTCCTTTTGGAATGAAGCGGGAAGGAGCAACCGTCTTGTCATGCCACTCGCTTCTTCGCTGCTAAGTGAAGTTCGCCGCAGCTGCGGCGGCATATTCGTTGGACTCCTGCTTTATTTGGCTTTGTGTAAAGGTCATATTTTCAGACGTGTAGCGTGTTGCGCGTTTTGTACTTGCACTGTACCGGGGACGTAGTATCTAGCAATCTTTTTGCACCACAGGCATATATTTCGTAGTGTTGCTTACGCGTGTCAGGGCTCAGGACATATCTATTGATCTCACTGAGAAGATGTCAGGGTGGCTACGTCATCAGCTAATTAACCTGATGACGATGACGATGATGGTGGTAATCGTACTAGATATTTAAGTAGTGATCAGAGCGAAAGAGCGTCACAGTTCCTCTGTAATCGTCGATTGCACGTTGACGGGTAATTCTTGTGATGTTTTTATTCTAAGTGTCTGAAAAAGAAAAAAAAACTGTTCCAGACTAAGGAAACCAAGGGGAAATATGGAAAGAATTGCACTGGAACCTGGCTTCAGTTGCAACTAACCTGGCTGTCATTTTTTTCCCCAAAGTGTCCTCCCTTGGGTCCTTAAATCACCATGTGACTGCATGCACGCTGCACTAGATTAATAATAGAGTGGAATCTATATGCCCCCAAATTAGTTTCGTAGTGGAATCTGATGATTAGATAAGATGATTAGCACGATCAACAACACATCATCTCGACTGATTGCAGCAAGCTGTCCATGAATTTCCACATGCCACTAGTAGAAAATAGACCTTCAGTTTTTGCCTTTAGTCTCGGCCAGAGTTGGGCCCGCGATTAAAGGGCGCATTAGTCCCGGTAGGATCCACCAACCGGGACTAAAGTCCCCAGCCCAACGGCTAGCGCCCCAGGCTTTTGCAGTAGGGGACTTTAGTCCCAGTTGGAGCCACCACCCGCGACTATAGGTGGGCCGCAATTTCATGACCCACCAAAAATTCCCTTTGGTCCTGGTTGGAACCACCACCTAGGACTAGAGATCCTTTAGTCCCGCGTCATGGCTCCACCTAGGATTAAAGGTCCTCGGCGTTTATGTATCACCTCGTCTTCTTCCTCTGCTCCAGCACTCAATCTGCTTTCTCCGCCCGAGACACCGGGCCGCGCCGTGCCTCTTCGCCGTCCCCCCACGCCGTCCGTCGTCGTCCCCGTGCTTAGCCGGCCTCACCTCGTCATGCCCCGAACGCGCGTGCTGCAGCGCCGCTGTCGTCCCCAGACCCACGCGCGCGTGCCACGCCGATCTCCTGCACCCCCACCTCATCCTTGCTTGGCTCGCACCTACTCCATGCCTCCATCCACGCACAGTGCCCTACGCCCTGCGTAGACTGCTGCCCGTCTCCAAGTCCACCCTTCGACAAGATCTCCACCATCGGCCCGACCCGTCCACGCGCGCACCGCGCGCCCTGTCATCCATACTGCGCCGCCGGCCTATAGTACTCGTACTCGCTGGCCCAGCCATCATCGTCCTCGTCCAACATGTGCCCCAGCCGGCCTTGCCCCGCCGTCCCTTTCACCAGCCGTACTGCATTGCCCCTTGCCGTCGGTGTGAGTCATCTGCATCAGTACGCGTGTGCGATCCTGTGTGGGATGTGTGTGTGCAGTGTTCTCCGTGTGTTTGTGTCTGTGTTGTGTACATATGTGTGTGTGTATTGACACTTTTCTGAAACCATCAAGCTTGAGGATAGTCCTCTTGCTCCTCCTCAAGAATCTGTCATCAAGCTGCTCCTTGACCTTAACCTTGACAGCCCTCCTCTTGCGTGGAGCGAACTAGTGCTACTTATGGAAGGGGAGGGGGATATATGTCATGTGAGGCCACTCCTATAGTTCCAGGAACGAGAAAACTAACATGATCGGCCATTGTTAGTTGAAAAGGAAAGAGATCGGCTTAACCGGTTGATTTGTTAGATTGGGGAAAATGTAGGAGAATTGTTGGCTTGATGCCTATGTAAACCACCTCACAATCTTCTGAGTGAATTAAGTTCCCTCCTATCTCCATCAGCAGGCGTCAAGAGCAAGATCTGGTTGAGCAGGACGGTGGCGCCCATCTACTCGCCCCTGAGCCTCCTGTTCTCCATTAGCAGGTGCCGGTTCTCGACCGGCAGCTCGCCAGGCACTGTAGCGCCACTGCACATGAATCAGGACATTTTCGGTATGGCCTGGCGGAGCAACATGTTCTCGGCCATCAGTGCAGCATTCTCCTGCTGAAACGCCTTGCTATTCTGCACTACGGCCTTAGCTCGCAGTTCTTTGGCTCTTTGCATCACTAGCTATACATTTGATCATGCATGCATGGAACAAAAACAAGATGTGTGTTATTGTTACCTGCATCTAGGAACGCTGGTTTTTGGAACCAGTACTGCACCTGCCTGGCCTCCAGGCCGATCTTTGTGTCGAGCGCGCGCCGTGTTAGCTCATCTGGGTGGTCATTCTGTTGGTATGCACAAATATAAAGAGCCGAGCACTCAAGCACTGCACCGCACAACACAAGAAAGATATAAAGAGCCTAGGATTGAAGGATCTCTTAGTCCCGAGTGGTAGTTTAAACCGGGACTAAAGGTGTCCTTTAGTCCTAGGTCATGGCTCCACCTGGGACTAAAGGTCTCCGGCGTTTATATACTGCCTCGTTTTCTTCATCCCCTTCATCACTCGATCTGCTTTCTCCGCCTGAGCCACCGCTCCGCGCTGTGCTTCTTCGTCATCCCCCACAATTTCCGTCATCGTCCCCGCGCCCAGCCGGCCTCGCCTTTTCACGCCGCGGCCACCTGCCCTGACCATGCGTGCGGCCGTGCCGCCATCGTCCCCGGCCCACACGTGCGCGTGCCATGCCGATCTCTAGCACCCCGCCTCGTCTCCGGCTTGGCTCGTGCCTAATCCACACCTCCGTCCGCGTGCGGCGCCCTATCCGGCCAGTTGCCTACCTCCAAATACGCCATCCGATAAGTTCTCCGCCGTCGGCCCAGCCTGTCCGCGCGGGCAGTGCCCCGCCTTCCGTACTGTACCGCCGGCCTATAGTACTCGTACTCATCGTCCCCACCGTCGTCCTGCTCGTCCAGCACGCACCCCCGCTGGCCTTGCCCTGCCGTCCACTTCTCCGGTCGTACTGCGCCGTCCCTTGCCGTCGGTATAAGTCCTCTGCATCAATACGTGTGTGCGCGTGTGTGGGATGTGTGTGTGCAGTGTTCATGTGTGTGTTGTGTACATGTGTGTGAGTGTATTGACACGTTTTTGAAACCATGAAGCTTGAGGGCAGTCCTCTTGCTCCACCTTAGTTGAATGAGGGCAATTCCTTCAACCTTCTTTTTTTGTACTTGGTCATCATTCACTTTAGTTGAATGAGTTTCCGTTAAGTCCAATTAAATCTAACTAATAGAGTGCGGTCGGCCCTGCTGGCCCCCTCATTGACGTGGGTGACGACTGGTGGGCGCTTGGCTGGGGGTGCCGTGAGCAAGATCTGGTTGAGCAAGGCGGTGGCACACATGTACTCGCCCCTGAGCTTCCCGTTCTCCATCAGCAAGGGCCGGTCCTCGGCTAGTAGCTCGGCGGGCACCATCGTGCCGCCGCACGTGAAGCAGGACTTTTTCAGTATGGCCTAGCGGAGCGACTCGTTCTCAGCCACCAGTGCAGCGTTCTCCCGCTGAGCCGCCTCACTGTTTTGCACCACAGCCTTCACCTATTCGAATTTAAAAATGAAACTCTAACTGTCGATTCTTTGGCTCTTTGCACCACTAGCTGTACATTTGATCATGCATGCATGCATGCAACAGAAACAAGATGTGTGTTATTGTGACCTGCATCTGGGAGCGCTAATTTTGGAACCAGTACTGCACCTGCTTGGCCTTGATACCGATCTTTGCTCCGAGCGCGTGCCGTGTCGGCTCATCTGGGTGGTCGTTTTGTTGGTATGCACTGAACATAGCACAAGACAGATATAAAGAGTCCAGTAGTCCAGCACTGCACTACACTACACCACACATGACATATGTATAAAGACCCTGGGACTAAAGGATCTCTAGTCCCGAGTGGTGGCTCAAACCGGGACTAAAGGTGTCCTTTAGTCTCGGGTCGTGGCTCCACCCGGAGACTCAAGGTCTCCGGCGTTTGTATACCGCCTCATCTTCTTCCTCCCCTCCATCACTTGATCTGCTTTCTCTGCCCAAGCCACTGCACCGCGCTGCGCCTCTTTGTCATCCCCCCACAACGTCCGTCATCGTCCCCACGCCTAGTCAGCCTCGCATCGTCATGCCGCAGCCATCCATGCCATGGCCCCTTGCCTCGACCGTGTGTGTGGCCGCGCCGCCATCGTCCCCGGCCCGACCCGCGCTCGTGCCACGCCGATCTCTAGCACCCCTGCCTCGTCTCTAGCCTGGCTCGTGCCTACTGTGCGCCTCCGTCCGCATGCGGCGCCCTGCGCGCGCAGCCAGCTGCCTATCTCCAAGTCCATCGTCCGACAAGATCTCCGCCGTCGGCCCGGCCTGTCCGCGCGTGCCCTGCCCCGCTGTCTGTACTGCGCTGCTGGCCTATAGTACTCGTAGTCGACGGCCCCGTCGTCGTCCTCCTCGTCCAGTGCATGCCCCGGCCGAACTCACCCTACCGTCCCCTTCACCGGTTGTATTGCGCCGACCCTTGCCATCGGTGTGAGTCCTCTGCATCAGTACGTGTGTGTGTGTGCACGTGTGTGGGATTCATGTGTGCATTGTTCTATGTGTGTTGAGTACACTTGTCTGTGAGTGTACTGACACACTTTTTCGAAACCATGAAGCTTGAGGGCAGTCCTCTCATGCGCAATGTTTGCACAGACAAGGACAAAATGAGAATACTGTCTATGACTTGAGGGCAAACCAGCTTGCAACACATCACTTTCACACAACAATAACAAGCTTAATTCTTCGCACCATTTGCAGCTAATACAAAGCAAACTCCCTAAAAACAGTTCTCAGTACGATGACCCACGGAGAAATTTTAAATTTCTGCATGCATGGTATGCATTTATATTATTTCAGAAACACCTAACATGGACCCGACACTGGCGATATATATAGCTTGTTAGTGTACCTTCAAGATCACTCCGGTTCTTCTTTCGCCACCGCACTCTCCTCACACTTGATCTCCTTTTCCACAAGCACATCCTCCTGATACTTCGTTTCCTCCTTCACCGGTGCATCGTCCCCAGACTTCATTTCGTGTTCCACCAGGGCAGCCTGCTCGCACTTCATCTTCTTTAAAGCCAGCTCATCCTCCTGACGCTTCATTTTGTATTCCATCACTGTGTACTCGTGCTTCACTGGCATGGCACCCACAGTGTGCACACCCTATTACTTCTTGTATGCGCCCCATCTAGTAACTGGCTCTAGCTTCTTTTGTTCTCAGCTTATTCAGAGCCTCGTCGGATGAATCGTCATCATCGGACACTTCCACTACATACATCTCTTCCTCAATGTTGATATCTATTGCAGGGGTCTCCTGCTTGATGGGGGCTCTGGATACCTGGTTGACTACCGGTTGCAGCCGCTTGCATGCCATGGCTTGTGTCTAGAGACTTGGATGCCATCATGGGTTTCACTTCGTCCGTGGACATGGGAATGGTTTCCTGATCATGAACCAACCAACGTTATTATTGTGACATATTTGTGAAGATAGTCCCTCTCCTAGAACAACATTCGCAAATGTTTTTTATGAACTACCATGTCTACAAAATGTTGTTCTAGTGGTAGATGTACATTTTTGTGCACAAACTAATAATAATAAAATTAGGAAAGAAACATTTCAAAAGAATGATTCATGATAGCATACTTAATTTTGCACATGTTTCTAAGTTAGCTTTGACTTTCAGCGTAGAAAACAAGGGTACTGCTACAACGTGCACGTGGACGATTTGCAAGTACAGCACACACACCTCTGCACAGCAGATTTTAGTGGCAAAAAAACACACACTCTTCTTCCCCAGCTCTGGCGCCCTCACCCTCGCCGCCGCCACCCTCGCCGTGGCAAGCTTGGGTTTCACCGGAGCTCCGCGACCGCGGCCGCAGCCACGGAGCTCCAGTGAAACCCTAGCTCGCTAGCAACACCACCTTGTTCCCCTCCCTCCGCCGCTGTCGCCACCATGGCCGGAGCTCCCCCGGGCGCCCCTAGCTTGATTGCCCCCGCAGCCGCTAGCTCCCCTAAACCACCCATCGACCATCCCCACCGCCTAGCCTACCTACCTACCTCCTCCGGGCTGGCCATTCTATAGCCCACCAGAGTTGGGGAAGATAAGGGAAGAGCTCTACGGAACCCTAGAAAGCAGATCTAGGAGGAGGAGAGAGGAGAGAGGAGAGAGGAGGAGGCCTACCTGGCGCAGATCCACCACCGCCGCCACTGGATCCACCGGATCTGCCGCCGCCGCCGCTGCCAGATATGCTGCCACCGCCGCCGGATCCGCTGGATCTGCCGCCGCCGCTGCAGCCGCATCCAACATGCCCACGCGTGAGGAGGCGGTGGTGCGTAGGCGTGGGGAGGTGCTTGCCGGTGAGGTGCTCACCGGAGAGCCGGAGAGAGAGAGAGAGAGGAGAGGGAGAGGTGTGCGGGTGCGGGGTGGGGTGTGCGGGTAGTGGGCGGGTTGTGTGGGCTGCAGCCTCACATCCTACGCTTTTTTTAGCATTTTCCATAAAAATCAAATGTTGGGGTCTAGAAAGAAAACCTGACCCATTTAGGAAACCTTAAGCCTACCCTCACAAATCTCATGGTGCCTCTCTCCCGTCACACCTCCTTCATCTCTTCAATCTCTAGCTGCCTTTCCCACCACGTCTCTCTCTCTCTCTCTCTCTCACACACACACACACTCTCCATCTCCACCTGCCTTTCTTCATCTCTTCCCACACAACGCCTCTGATCTTCTCTCTCTAGGGCGATGTGAATGCAGCGGCTTGCTTAGGTGAGGGTGTCATGGATACAATGGCGGGTCCAGGAGTGGAAGGGGGTGGCAAGCCTAGGCGGCATAGATGCGGCCCAATTCACATTGAGGGCCACCGTGGCATCACTGTCCGCATGGAGGAGCCCGGATAATGGTGAGATCCTTCCGTCCATCTCGTTCTCCCTATCTATTGATATCTTTCTAGCTCCCAGTGGATAGCAGACGCCAGACAGTGAGCCACTACCCCTCGTCATGTCCTCTCTCTCAGTTTCCTCAATGGGTGGCGCCCGCACAGCGGAGGGTGGGTGGTCAGTAGGGACTTGGGAGACTTCCACTCAGCGAACGTCGTGTAGGATGGATGTCGCAGGTAAGAGAGCGGCAAGTCAGTAGCGAGGAGGGGTGTTGTATTCTATATTGTTAATCTAACAGCAGGTACAAAATAGTCATCCATTTTATTTGTTGTCAATCTCCACTCACTTACCTGTATAGGATTAATCATTTACTGCACGTAACAATTATGACATACCTTGAAATTTAGTTGAACGAGGTTCGGTTAAGTCCAAATAAATCTAACTAATAGAGGTACCTGCAGAGACGACCGGTGCGGTTGGCCCTGCTGGCCCCCTCGCCGACGCGGGCGACGACTGGTGGGCGCTCGGCTGGGGGCGCCGAGAGCAAGATCTGGTTGAGCAGGGCGGTGGCGCGAATGTACTCACCCTTGAGCCTCCCGTTCTCCATCAGCAGGCGCCGGTTCCTGGTGGGCAGCACGGTGGGCACCGTCGCGCCGCCACACGTGAAGCAGGACATTTTCAGTATGGCCTGGCCGTTCTCGGCCATCAGTGCAGCATTCTCCCGCTGAGCCACCTTGCTATTTTGCACCATAGCCTTTGCCTGCAGGAATTTAAAAAAGAAACTATAACAATTGATTCTTTGGCCCTTTGCACCACTAGCTGTACAATTGATCATGCATGCATGGAACGAAAACAAGATGTGTGTGACTGTGACCTGCATTTGGGAGTGCTGGTTTTGGAACTAGTATTGCGCCTGCATAGCCTCTAGGCCGATCTTTGCGCCGAGCGCACGCCGTGTCGGCTCATCTAGGTGGTCATTCTGTTGGTATGCACTGCATAGCACAAGACAGATATAAAAGAGCCAAGCACTCAAGCGCTACAATGCACAGCACAAGATAGATATAAAGAGCCCCAGACTAAAGATCTCTGGTCCCAAGTGGTGGTTCCAATCAGGACTATTTAGTCCCCGGTCGTGGCTCCACTGGGACTAAAGGCTCCCGGCGTTTATATATCGTCTTGTCTTCTTCCTCCCCTCCATCACTTGATTTACTTTCTCTGCTTGAGCCATCGTGCCACACCATGCCTCTTCAATGTCTCCCACGCCATCCATCATCGTCCCCGCGCCTAACCGGCTTCACCTTGTCACCTCGTGGTCGTCCACGCCGCGGCCCCCTACCCTGACCGTGCATGTGGCCACAACACTATCGTCCCCGGCAACACGCACGTGTGCCACACCGATCTCCGGCACCCCTGCCTCATCTGTGTCCTGACTCGCTCCTACTCTGCGCCTCCATCCGCGTGCGGCGCCCAGCGCGGCCAACTGCCTGTCTCCAAGTCCGCCATCCGATGAGATCTCCGCAGTTGGCCTAGCCTGTCCGCGCGTGCACTGCCTTATCGTTCGTAATGTGTCGCCAGCCTATGGTACTCGAACTCACCGTCCCCGTCGTCATCATCCTCGTCCAGCGCATGCCCCTGGCTGGCCTCGTGCCGCTGCCCCTTCACCGGTCGTACTGCACTGCCACTAGTCATCGGTGTGAGTTCTCTACATCTGTACGTGTGTGGGTGCGCAAGTGTGGAATGTGTGTGTACTCGCCCTTGAGCCTCCTGTTCTCCATCAGCAGGCGCCGGCTCCTGGCCGGCAGCTCGGCGGGCACCGGCATGTCACCACACGTGAAGCAGGACTTTTTCAGTATGGCCTGGTGGAGCGACACATTCTCAGCCATCAGTGCAGAGTTCTCCCACTGAGCCGCCTTGCTGTTCTGCACCATGGCCTTCGCCTACACGAATTTAAAAAAGAAACTGTACCTGCAGAGACGACCGGTGCGGTTGGCCCTGCTGGCCCCCTCGCCGACGCGGGCGACGACTGGTGGGCGCTCGGCTGGGGGCGCCGAGAGCAAGATCTGGTTGAGCAGGGCGGTGGCGCGAATGTACTCACCCTTGAGCCTCCCGTTCTCCATCAGCAGGCGCCGGTTCCTGGTGGGCAGCACGGTGGGCACCGTCGCGCCGCCACACGTGAAGCAGGACATTTTCAGTATGGCCTGGCCGTTCTCGGCCATCAGTGCAGCATTCTCCCGCTGAGCCACCTTGCTATTTTGCACCATAGCCTTTGCCTGCAGGAATTTAAAAAAGAAACTATAACAATTGATTCTTTGGCCCTTTGCACCACTAGCTGTACAATTGATCATGCATGCATGGAACGAAAACAAGATGTGTGTGACTATGACCAGCATTTGGGAGCGCTGGTTTTGGAACCAGTATTGCGCCTGCATAGCCTCCAAGCCGATCTTTGCGCCGAGCGCACGCCGTGTCGGCTCATCTAGGTGGTCATTCTGTTGGTATGCATTGCATAGCACAAGACAGATATAAAGAGCCGAGCACTCAACCTCTGCAATGCATAGCACAAGATAGATATAAAAAGCCCAGGACTAAAGATCTCTTGTCTTTAGTGGTGGTTCCAATCGGGACTAAAGTTGTCCTTTATTTCCCAGCCCATGGCTCCACTAGGGACTAAAGGTCCCAGGCATTTATATGTCATCTCATCTTCATCCTTTCCTCTGTCACTCGATCTACTTTCTCTGCCTGAGCCATCGTGCCATGCCACGCCTCATCGTTGAGCCATTGTGCCATGCCATGCCTCATCGTTGTCCCCCACACCATCCATCATCGCCCCTGCGCCAAGCCGGCTTCGCCTCGTCACGGTGTGGCCGTCCATGCCGCTGCTCCCTGCCCCGACCGTGTATGTGGCCACAACACTGTCGTCCCTGGCAACACATGCACGTGCCACGCCAATCTCTGGCACCCCCGCCAAATCTCTAGCCTGGGTCGCGCCTACTCAACACCTCCATCTGCGCGCGGTGCCCAGCGCGGCCAGCTACCTGTCTCCAAGTTCACCGTCTGACGAGATCTTTGCTATTGTCCTGGCCTGTCCGTGTGCACACCGCCTTGTCGTTCATAATGCATCACCAGCCTATGGTACTTGTACTCACCGGCCCTGTTATCGTCGTCCTCGTCCAACGCATGCCCAAGGCCGGTCTTGCCCGCCGTCCCCTTCACCGGTCATACTACCCCGTCCCTTGCCATCGGTGTGAGTCCTCTACATCTATATGTGTGTGTGTGATGTGTGTGTTGTCTATACTCACTCCTGAGCCTCCCATTCTCCATCAGCAGGCGCTGATTCTCATATTGTAGCTCGGTGGGCACCGTCGCGCCACCGCACATGAAGCAAGATTTTTTTAGTATGGCCAGGCAGAGCGGTACGTTCTCGGCCATCAGTACAGCGTTCTCCCGCTGAGCTGCCTCGCTATTCTGCACCACAGCCTTCACCTGTAAGAATTCAAAAAGAAACGGTAACTGTCGATTCTTTGGCTCTTTGCATCACTAGCTGTACATTTGATCATGCATGCATGGAATGAAAACAAGATGTGTGTGACTCTGTGACCTGCATTTGGGAATGTTGGTTTTGGAACCACTACTTCACCTGCCTAGCCTCTAGGCCGATCTTTGCGCCGAGCGCACGCCGTGTTGGCTCATCTGGGTGGTCATTATGTTGGTATGCACTGCATAGCACAAGACAAATATAAAGAGCTGAGCACTCAAGCACTACAAGGCACAGCACAAGCGGATATAAAGACCCCGGACTAAAGATCTCTTGTCTCGAGTGATGGTTCCAACCCAAACTAAAGGTGCCCTCTATTCCCCGGTCGTGGCTCCACCCGGGACTAAACGTCCCCAACGTTTATTTACCATCTCGTCTTCTTCCTCCCCTCCATCACTCGATCTACTTTCTCTGTTCAACCCATCATGCCGTGCCACACCTCTTCGCTGTCCCCCATGTCGTCCATCATCATCCCCATGCCTAGCCGGCTTCGCCTCATCACGTCGTCGCCGTCCACGCAGCGGCCCCCTGCCCCGACCGTGTGTGTGGCCACAACACTGTCATCCCCGACAACAAACGCGTGTGCCACGCCAATCTATGGCACCCCTGCCTTATCTCCAGCCTAGCTCACGCCTACTCAACACCTCCATCCATGCCCAGCACGCGCACTGCCTTGTCATTCGTAATGCGTTGCCATCCTATGGTACTTCTACTCACCGGCCTTGTTATCATTGTCCTCGTTCAGTGCCTGCCCGAGGTTGGCCTCACCCCGCCGTCCCCTTCGCCGGTCATACTGCACCGCCCCTTGCCATCGGTGTGAGTCCTCTACATCTATACGCGTGTGTGTGCATGAGTGTGGAATGTGTGTGTGCAATGTTTTGTGTGCGTGATGTGTGTGATGTCTGCACTCATCCCTGAGCCTCCCATTCTCCATCAGCAGGCGCATGTTCTCGACCGGCAACTCGGCGGGCATTGTCGCATCAGCGCACATGAATCAGGACTTTTTCAGTATGGCCTAGCGAAGTGACCTGTTCTCGACCATCAGTGCAGCGTTCTCCCGCTGAGCCGCCTTGCTATTTTGCACCATGGCCTTCGTCAGTAGAGATTTAAAAAGAAATGGTAACTGTTGATTCTTTGGCTCTTTGCACCACTAGTTGTACATTTGATCATGCATGCATGGAACAAAAACAAGATGTGTGCGACTGTGACCTGCATCTGGGAGTGCTACTTTTGGAACCACTACTGTGCCTGCCTGGCCTCCAGGCCGATCTTTGCGCTGAGCACATGCCATGTCGGCTCATCTGGGTGGTCATTCTATTGCTATGCACTGCATAGCACAAGATAGATATAAAGAGCCGAGCACTCAAGCACTGCAATGCACAGCACAAGCAGATATATATAGAGCCCAGGACTAAAGATCTATAGTCTCGAGTGATGGTTCCAACAAGGACTAAAGGTGTCCTTTAGTCCCCGGTCGTGGCTCCACCTAGGGCTAAAGGTCCCATCGTTTATATACTGTCTCGTCATCTCCCTCCCATCCATCACTTGATCTACTTTCTCTGCTCGAGCCATCGCGCTACGCCACACCTCTTCGCTGTCCCCCATGCCATCCATAATTGTCCCCACACCTAGCCAACTTCGCCACGTCATGTCGTGGCCATCCACGCAGCGGCCCCCTGCCCTGACCGTGCATGTAGTCACAACACTATCGTCACTGGCATCACACGCACATGCCACACCAATCTTTGGCACCCCTGCCTCATCTCTAGCCTGGCTCGCGCCTAGTCAATGCCTCCATCCACGCGCGGTGCCCAGTGCAGCTATCTACCTATCTCCAAGTCCATCGTCTGAAGAGATCTCTACCATTGGCCTGGACTGTCCGCGCGCGAACTACCTTGTCATTCATAATGCGTCACCAACCTATGGTACTTGTACTCATTGGCCCCATTGTTGTTGTCCTTGTCCAGCGCATGCCCGAGGCTGGCCTCACCCGGCCGTCCACTTCACTAGTCGTACTGCACCGCCCCTTCCCATCGGTGTGAGTCCTCTACATCTGTACGTGTGTGCGCGCACGAGTGTGGAATGTGTGTGTGTGAAATGTTCTATGTGTGTGATGTGTGTGTTATCTGTACTCTCCCCTGAGCCTCCCGTTCTCCATCAGCAGGCGCTGGTTCTTGGTTGACAGCTCAGCAGGCACCGTCGCACCACCGCACATGAAGCAGGACTTTTTTTAGTATGGGCTAGTGGAGAGACATGTTCTTGGCCGTCAGTGCAGTGTTCTCCCGCTGAGCCGCCTTGCTATTCTGCACCATGGCCTTCACTTGTAGGAATTTAAAAAGAAACGGTAACTATCGATTCTATGGCTCTTTGCACCACTCGCGCTGTACATTTGATCATGCATGCATGGAACGAAAACAAGATGTGTGTGACTATGACCTGCATCTGGGAGTGCTAGTATTGGAACCACTACTGCGCTTACCTGGCCTCCGGGCCGATCTTTGCGCCGAGCGCATGCTGTGTCGGCTCATCTGGGTGGTCATTCTGTTGGTATGCACTACATCGCAGAAGACAGATATAAAGAGCCGAGAACTCAATCACTGCAATGCACAACACAAGCAGATATAAAGAGCCCAAGACTAAAGATCTCTAGTCCCGAATGGTGGTTCCAACAGTGACTAAAGGTGTCCTTAGTCCCCGGTTGTGGCTCCATCTAGGACTAAAGGTCCCCGGCATTTATATACCGTCTCGTCTTCTTCCACCCCTCCATCACTTGATCTACTTTCTCTGCTCGAGCCATCGCGCCGCGCCACACCTCTTCGTAGTCCACCACACCGTCCATCATTGTCCCTGCACCTAGCCGGCTTCACCTCATCACGTCGTGGCCATCCATGCAGTGGCCCCCTGCCCAGACCGTGTGTGTGGCCACAACACTGTTGTCCCCGGCAACACACGCATGTGCCATGCCAATCTCCGGCATCCTCGCCTCATCTCCGACCTAGCTCGCGCCTAGTCAACTCCTACATCCGCGTGTGGCGCCCAGCGCGGCCAGCTACCTATCTCCAAGTCCGCCGTCTGACAAGATCTCCACCATTGGCCTGTCCGCACGCGCACCGCCTTGTCATTAGTAATGCGCTGCCAACCTATGGTACTCCTACTCACTGGCCCCATTATCGTCGTCCTTGTCTGGTGCATGCTCAGGGCTGGCCTCGCCCACCGGTCGTACTGCACAACACCTTGCAGTCAGTGTGAGTCCTCTACATCTATACGTGTGTGCGCGTGCGAGTGTGGAATGTGTGTGTGCAAAGTTCTGTGTGTGTCATGTGTGTGTTGTGTGTACTCGCGTTGAGCCTCCCATTCTCCATTAGCAAGCGCCAGTTCTCAGCCGATAGCTCCGCGAGCACCGTGCACCACCGCACATGAAGTAGGACTTTTTTAGTATGGCCTGGTGGAGCAACACGTTCTGGGCCATTAGTGCAGCGTTCTCTCGCTGAGCCACCTTGTTGTTCTGCACCATGGCCTTCGCATGCAGGAATTTAAAAAGAAACGGTAACTGTTGATTTTTTGGCTCTTTTCACCACTAGCTGTACATTTGATCATGCATGCATGGAACGAAAAAAAAGATGTGCATGCATGGAATGAAAAAAAGATGTGCGTGACTGTGACCTGCGTCTAGGAGCGCTGGTTTTGGAACCAGTACTGTGCCTACCTGGCCTCGAGCAGATCTTTGCGCCGAGCGCACTCGTGTCGGCTTATCTGTGTGGTCATTCTGTTGGTATACACTGCACACCACAAGATAGATATAAATAACTAAGCACTCTAGCACTCCAATGCACAACACAAGATAGATATAAAGAGCCCAGGACTAAAGATCTCTAGTCCCAAGTGGTGGTTCCAAACGGGACTAAAGGTGTCATTTATTTCTGGGTCATGGCTCCACCAGGGACTAAAGGTCCGAGGTGTTTATATACTGTCTCATCTTCTTCCTCCCCTCCATCACTCGATCTACTTCTCTTTGCCCAAGCCATCACACCACTCCTCTTTGCTGCTCCCCACTCTGTCCATAATCGTCCCCATGCCTAGTCGGCTTCGCCTCATCACGTCGCGGCCATCCACGCCACGACCCCTTGCCCCGATCGTGCGTGTGGCCACAACGCTATCGTCCCTGGCAATACACGCACATGCCACACTGATCTCTGACACCCGCGCCTCATCTCTGGCCTGGCATGCGCCTACTCCACGCCTCCATCCGTGCGCGGCGCCCAGCTGCCTGTCTCCAAGTCCACTGTCCGACGAGATCTCCACCGTTGGCCTAGCCTGTCTGCGCGCTCTGCCTTGTCATTCGTAATGTGCCGCCAGCCTATTGTACTCGTACTCACTGGCCCTATCGTCGTTGTCCTCATTCGGCGCGCGCCCCCAACCGGCCTCGCCCCGTCGTCCCCTTCACCGATTGTACAACACCACCCCTTGCCATCGATGTGAGTCCTCTACATCTATATGTGTGTGTGTGCACGAGTGTGGAATGTGTGTACAATGTTCTGTGTGTTGTCTATACTCACCCCTGAGCCCTCCGCTCTCCATCAGCAGGTGCTGGTTCTCGTCCGGTAGCTTGGCGGGCACTGTTGCGCCACAGCACGTAAAGCAGGACTTTTCAGTATGGCCTGACGGTGTGGCACACTCTCCACCATCTTTGTAGCGTTCTCCCGCTGAGCCGCCTTGCTGTTCTGCACCACGGCCTTCGCCTACAAGAATTTAAAAATAAACGATAACTGTCGGTTCTATGGCTCTTTGCAGCACTAGCTGTACATTTGATCATGGATGCATGGAACGAAAACAAGATGTGTGTGACTCTGACCTGCATCTGGGAGTGCTGGTTTTGGAACTATTACTGCGCCTGCCTGGCCTCTAGGCTGATCTTTGCGCCATGCGCACACCGTATCGGTTCATCTGGATGGTCATTCTGTTGGTATGCACAACACAGCACAAGATAGATATAAAGAGCCAAGCACTCAAGCACTGTAGTGCGCAACACAAGACAGATATAAAGAGCCTAGGACTAAAGATCTCTAGTCTTGAGTGGTGGTTCCAACCGGGACTAAAGGCGTCCTTTAGTCTCCGGTGGTGGCTCAACCTGGGACTATAGGTCTCCGACATTTATATACCGTCTCGTCTTCTTCCTCCCCTCCATCGCTCAATCTACAATCTCCGCCTGAGCCACTGTGCCTCGCCGCGCCTCTTCGCCGTCCCCCAAACCGTCTGCCATCATCCCCGCGCCCAGCCGGCCTCGCCCCGTCATGCCATGGCCTCTTGTGCCGACCGTGCGTGCGGCCACAATGCTGTCGTCCTTGGCCCCACGTGCGTGTGTGCCATGCTGATCTCCAACACCCCCGCCTCATCTCCTGCCTGGCTCGTGCCTACTCCTCGCCTCCATCAGCGCGTCGTGCCCTGCGCAGCCAGTTGCCCGTCTCCAAGTTTGTCGTCCAACGAGATCTCCGTCGTTGGCCTGGCCTGTCCCGCAAGCACTACCTTGCCATTCGTAATGCACTGCCAGCCTATGGTACTTGTACTCACTGGCCCCACCGTAGTTGTCCTCATCCAGCGCGTGCGCCGGCTGGCCTCGCCCCGCCATCCCCTTCACCGGTCATACTGCACCGCCCCTTGTCATTGGTGTGAGCCCTCTGCATTAGTACGTGTGTGAGCAATGTTCTCTGTGTGTTGTGTACACATGTGTGTCAGTGTATTGACACTTTTTTGAAACCATGAAGCTTGAGGGCAGTCCTCTTGCTCCTCCTTAGAAATATGTCATCAAGCTGTTCCTTGACCATGACAGCCCTCCTCTTGCGTGGAATGAACTTGTCAGGGGATATTGCCATCACATCCATATCTGCAGCAGCATTCAGGTTCGGGCTGGGCTCCTTGATCTCAGGTGGAAGCAGGAAAGCAAGATGAGACAACTGGTGTGGATCACTGGCACCAATGCTACTTATGGAAGGGGAGGGGGATATATGTCATGTGGGGCCACTCCTATAGTTGCAGGAACAAGAAAACTGACATGGTCAGCCATTCGTAGTTGAATAGGAAAGAGATCAACATAACCGATTGATTTGTTAGATTGGGGAAAATCTTGGAGAATTGTTGGCTTGATAGCTATTTAAACCACCTCACAATCTACCACGGGAATTAAGTAATGAATTAAGTTCCCTCCTATTTCTCTTCCTCTACCTATCGTTCTACTCTACAACATATATTGGGGGCAACAAGGCCCCTAAGCCTCGTCAACCAGCCAAACACCAGTACCACTTGCACAGCCTTAGGCCTCCACCCCTGGTCCCCTTGTCGGATCGCAACACACCTTTTAGATTAGGAAAGAAAATTATTAGAATCTAGATCTGAATCGATCCATTGATCTGATTCGCCAAACCTAGATCTATTCCATTTTTAACTTGTTGTACGAGGCTAGAAGGACTGGAAAAGCGAGAAAATAGAAATAAATGGGGCATAAGCAGACACCTAACCTTATCATTCATCATCTTGGACCACTATTGCTGAGCGCTAATGGAGGAGATGACACAATGGACCTTAGAAAGTTGTAAGGATGTGGCGTCAAAGAGTAGAGTTATGGGGGTGGCGGCGGCAGTGGATGTATAGGTGGGGGAGGGTGTCGGGGAGCGATGCTAGGGTATATATATATGCAGTGCGGGATGGTGATTGTCTTTTAGTGGGCTATTGGGCTTTTCCTTATGATGAATAGTAGGTTGATTGGAATGTAATGGCACACATCTTGTGAAATGATTTTGGGCCTCAACTTTAATTTTCTGGACATAAGTAGAAAGCCCAAGTTGTCTACAACAATGGCTTGCATGCCACATAAAGGAACTGGTATATGTTCATTAGGAAGCAATAACAACTAACCTATGTAAGAATTATTTTTCTAAGTATTCACACTATGTACGATCCACAAATGTAAGGATTTTTTGTTCAAACTTGATCCTCAAATGAAATAATTCTAAGCCAAGCATTGCCTAATATTGGCCCACACCATCAAAACATTTTGTGAAAATATTATTCTCAACTATAAGTGACGTGTTACTAAAAAACCCTGTCACTCATGCATATATAAATCATTACTTGTTTTTAAAGAAGTGTTATATAAACTAGGTGCACTTGATGAACTATCAAATAATCCTAAGTAATACCCGCACTGACTTTATTGGTTTCATGTGCAGGGAGATTATTGTGAGATTTTTCAAGATATTCATGATTTTTTCAATTCACATAAGCGGCCTTTAGCTTCTCACAAGATCTTGAAGAGGTCTGTATTTTCTCTTCAATTCCTTCAACCTTTTTCTTTTTTTACTTGGTCATAATTCACTTTAAGCATATCAACAAGATTTTCATAAGTATATAGTTATAACTAGGGCATTTTCATGTGATAATATGATGTAAAGGATGATAGACATTTCTTCATCGAACATCCTTATAGTCATCATGTCCTTGTAGTCATCGAATGTACACGGGAGCACCCGGTAAAACCTAATCATAACATTATAATAAAAAATGAGATAAAAGGTTCTTAGTAACCGCATGTACAAAAATCATCCTGGCATCAGCGAGGTGGTCGTGGCACGTTGGGAGGGCTCGGCTAAGGTGAGTGGGCACCATGATGCATCGTCGACAAGTCGATGCATGTATGCTGACACTGCTGTAACTACTTTCCATGTTGACTCTAGAAATTCTATTTTTTTTGAGTAACGGGGTTGTCACTCCACCTATGTAAATCATTGATTTAAACAGATCTTATTGCAGAGGCCAGGTCAGGCCACCTCTGCAAATCCTTTATGCCCACTGAAATCCTTGTTTGTGCTAGTGCTCTAGAAAAGAAAACCTGATCCATTTAAGAAACCTTAAGGGCTTGTTCGGTTAGGGCTGGTTTTGGGTAGGAATCAATCTTGGTGAGCACCGGCTATGTAAGTTACACAAGCAATCCTGGGTGGAATGATTCCAGGGCACGAATCCCTGTCAACCGAACGCAGCCTAAGCCTACCCTCACAAATCTCATGGTGCCTCCTTTCCCACCACCTCTCTCTCTCTCTCTCTCTCTCTCTCTCTCTCTCTTTCTCTCACACACACACTCCATCTCCACCTGCCTTTCTTCATCTCTTCCCACCCAACGCCTCTCACTCCCTCTCTCTCTCCTGGGCAGTGTGAATGTAGCTGCTTGCTCCAGTGAGGGTGGCCTGGATACAATGGCGGGTCCAGGCATGGAAGGGATGGCAAACCTAGGCGAGCATAGGATGGACTATGGAGGACGTGTGGATGAAGTGATGGGCCCAATGAGGTGGCATAGATGTGGCCCAACGAGGATAGCATCAGATGCCAGACGGGGTGAGGCACTGCCCCTAACATTTATGACAGACCTTGAAATTTAGTTGAATGAGGTTCAGGCCATGCACGTTCATGTGGCGCATGGCCTAGATGAGGTTCAGGCCATATAACTCATTGTGCAGAGAGTGGGGGCGTTGTATTCTACAATTTTAACCTCACAGCAGGTGTACAAAACAGTCATCCATTTTATTAGCTGTCAGTTTCCACTCAGTTACCCATATAGGATTAATCATATATTGCACCTGACATTTACGACAAACCTTGAAATTTAGTTGAACAAGGTTCAGTTTTGTCCAATTAAATCTAACAAATAGAGTTAGCTCATTATCATTGCCACGGGTTGGCGCAGACGAGCGCGCAAAGTGTTGGAGTTGATCTTGGCTTGATCAACTCTGACCGAGTCTTAAGGGCCTAATGGTCATAACCATGCATGCCCAGATCGGGGGCACGTTAGAGTTCATAACGGCCTGGTCCCAGACCACCCTAAGCACACAGAAAAAGAGATGGATCCCATCCTTCTCTCTAAGCCTATCAAGGGGAATATCTAACACCAGCCGATTGAGGTGGCTCGGGAGTGGATCTGAAGACTGATGTCCGACCGCCGGCCATCCCTGTGCCGGCGTCCTCCACCTCTGCCACTACGACAACAACTCCCAGAACCACGACTCTACATCTGACAGCAGTGCGCCTACATCAAGCAGGCGAAAGTCCTCCTGGCCCTAGGTGCATCTTCAATCCGGTAAGATTGATTAAGTCCTAATTAAGTGCTAATTTTGGTTTAGGTGTTCCTGTAATTTGGTTAATTAAGATCCTATCTAAGTATAAGCTCTAACAGTTGGTATCAGAGAAGTCGCTTAGCCTAATTCTTGAACCCTAAGACCTAACTAGTGTTTGGTTAAGATCTAATTTGCCTCGGATTTGTCCGATTCAAAGTTCTTTAAGCCAAACCAGAAGATACGGTTTCGGTTAAGCACTGATAAGGAGGGGAATCGAATCAATTTCAACACTAAGCCCGGGTATTTTACCAAATCCAAACCCTAGAAATGCAAATTCCCCAAATCCATTCACAATCCCCCAACAATAAGATGAGTAAGACGCTTTTCACTTACCTTAAGAACTAAGATGGCGTGGTCGGGCTCCTTCGCGAGTTCGTCGACGACCACAAAAGGGAGCTGCGCCGCCGCCCTACTGTGCGCGCATGCAGTCTCCGCCCCAAGGCGCCGGCGAGCAGATCACCACTGGCACATCAATAAGAAGTTGTGCCGCTGCCCTATTCTTTGGTCTATGCGCACGCGATCTTCACCCAAAAGGGAGCCAGCCGGGAGGCCATTCGACAACGTCATGCGCAGTCGTACACGAGCTCCGGCGAAGCTCTCTACGGCGATGGCCTCTTGGCCAGTGCGGCGCCCATGTGGCGGCTATGCCCGTCTGAGAAAACAAGATGGGAGAAGAAGGAAAGTGGCTAGGGTTTGGGGGAGCAGTCAGTGCTCTCCTGTTTTGTTCCTCCTATGTGTGAGGCCGCCGTCGAATTCATCTAGATGGCTTGGATCGATCTCAGCCTTAGCTGGGCCGGTGGTGGAGAAATGGCCCAAAGCGGGCTTCACTGGCCCAGGCCCAGGTTGGCTGGTAATTGGCCTGCATGGCTGCTAGCTGTGCTAAGATGTGCTAAAAGCTAAGTTGGGCCAAAATAAGTTTATATTTATTTCATCAGTGCAATTTCCAATAAGTTATTTTTATTTAAGCTACACTGTTTTAAGATTATTAGCATTAGCAAATATTTATAAGTTAATACCCTAGCAAATTAAGATTCATTCTCTGGTTAGATTGGAACCAACGGGAAAATTTAATCAAAGAGTTGTTTATTTTAAATATACACATATATATGCCAGTGTTTAAGTTATAATTAAAGCTAATACTAAGTTTAATTATTAAGCGGATTCTTTTAAGCATTTTCATAAGAATATATAAATAAGTTTTATTGCCTAAGTGTAATATATTATTCTTGCCATAATTTTAAAATCTTTTCTCCAATTAAGTTGGAACCAACGGAAAATTTAGTTGGAGAAATTGAAGTTCATATTAAATGTGGGATTATTTAAAATAATTTTAAATAATGGGCCATTTAAGTTATTAAAAAACATAGGTATTTTTTCACTAATTCTAAGTATTTGTTTATTCTCTAAACGATTAGTTTTGCCTTCATAGTTAAAATGTTTATAATTAAGTTTGGGCCTTTATTTATGTGGCTTTCATAGTTATATTTTGACCAAAGTTGTTTATAGCTATTGATTGTCACGATTTTATTGTCCACTAATATTTTGTTTATATTGTCCTAAGCTAGTTCCGTAAGGCTTTTTCTTGGTCATAACATAAGGCTTTTGGACATTCCTAAGGAAGGCTATACGAAATATTTACTCTTTTAGGATTAATCTAAGACTAAATTTAATAGCCCCATTATTAAATTAAGTTAATTTTTATGCTTCCGCAACTAAGTATATGTTGATCATATGGTAAATTTATTCTTTGATAAGTTAATACCTGCTAGAGACCTAATAAGTTCTGCATTATTGGTTTTGTGGCATGTGGCTATATTCTGACCAACGTTGTTTATAGTCGCATGTCATTTAATTAATCTTAAGTTGCAGTCTCAAGTATTTGCCTTCATGGTCACTAAGTTGTTCCTCTTTAATCAAAATGGATCCAATGGGAAGTTTTGGTTAGAGAGCAGATCTCTCTAATTAAGATGGAACCAACGAGAAATCTTGGTTGGAGACATGAGATTTGGCACATAAATGCTTTCTGACTAACATTGGCTGTATTAATGTGTCATATCTCTTAAGTATAATTTTCTATTGTTCACATTGTTAAGATTTGGCATAGAGATACTTTCTGACCAACGTTGATTGTATTCAAGTGTCATCTATTTTAAGTATAATATTTTCTTTTAATTATATTGTTGACATGTTATTGATCTGATAAGCGTAGGATTAGTACGATGTTGAAGATTTAATTTTGTTTAAAGTTCTTTTGTATTTAAGATCATGTATCTCTATTGCTAAGTGCAACTATAAGTTTGAGTTGTTTTCTTGTATCCTGATAAAATTATAAACTAAGAATATTGTTTTGAGGTTATGTATAAATATTATGCACATAATTAAGCTCCCATTAGCAAAGTTTAAGTTCTCACTATAAAAGTTTTGTTAAGTAACTTTGGGAGCAAAACAAAAGTTCATAACTCTTATAATCATGTCTGTTAGGATCAGGGGGAGCAATCCTTCTGCTCAATTATATTAAGTTTGACTGACATTGGTTAAAGGGTGTATTTAACCTATAGTTAAAGTAACCTCATGAAGTGGATTTATATAATATAAGACTTCGACATGTGACATGGTTGTTTGGTTCATATTTCGAGGGGGAGAGATGCAAAGTCTTACATTGATCCACTTCATTAAGTGATTTATTAAGTTTAGTGTGGTTGAGTTACAAATTTAAGCCAATAAGTTAGTGATAAGTTAATCCATTTTTAGCATCCATTTGTTTTGAAAATACTAAGATATTTCTGATGGAGTCCAAACAGTGAGCTTTTATGGGCCACATAACATAAAGTGACTCTAAAGAGAAATGATAATAAGCTCTCCAAAATAAACTAAGGAGTTTATTAGTGGCTTCTGTTTGCCATTGATTTCATAGTCGAAATAAGATAAGCTAAGCAGGGTACAAAGTTAATTATTTTATTTATCTTGTTGACTATAATAAAGCAATAGAGAGGTTAATTATTTTATTTAGGTGTTCCTGTAATTAGGTTAATTAAGATCATGTCTAAGTATAAGTTCTAGAGATGTTTTACGGTGGTTGGAAAAGTACCATGGTACCTCTAGGTATTTTCATCTTTTTCTATTTTCTAAAAAATAATTGAGGAATATATTGCAGTGGGTATTTTGGTAATAGTTTGTGCCCTTTTAGAAGTAGACGTCATGGCTGGGCGGATCAATAATGGAACGACGTGAGCCGAAGGTCTCTGCCCAGTAGACCAGCAGCTCACGTACTCCTCAAACGATGTGCGAAGAATGCGGAGACTCCGGCCAGACCGCAGGGTCATCATGGTCGTGGTGCCAGCCGCGGCCGGGACCAGTGGCCGCCGACCAACGCTTCGTTCACGGCGAGTCGCTTGCGGAGCATCTCCTTCACGACGCACTGAGGTAGGGCAGGCGGGCCACAATGGTGTCGCACATGGCGCAGCCGCAGCCCACATCGGCGTCCAGCTCCGCCCATACCTTGGACTAGAGGTCCGGGTGTAGCACCTTCCGCCGTCGTGGATTAGTGAGCTCTGCTCTGTGCGGGCGTTTGCAGCGGACATGTAGCTTAATTAGTCTTGGATATGTTGGATGGATTTGGATTTAGGTGCAGCTGGATTGGACCGGATTGTATATCTATACTAATTATTAGGATTGTTGGACTGCATTGGAGTGATGATTTTAATTGAATTTCAGTTGGATCCTAGTGATTGGATTCAGATGTCTAAAATGACTGATTTACCCTTGTTCTATAGAATGAAAAATAGATATTTTTCCACATATTTTGGCACCGGTCTCACCTAATTTGGTACTATCTCCACCTACTTGGTACCTCTAGGTACTTTCAGTTCGATACCTCCTATTTTTCCATCGTCCGATCTCGGCCGATGAATAGTCCATGTTTTTTTTCCAACCATCATAAAATTTCTCTAAGTTCTAACACAAAGTTGTACGTCCCGTCGCAACATACGGACATATTTGCCTTGGTAAATGAAAGGAACTGCTGGCTTGGATCAAACGTGCATATCTAAAGTTTCACTTATCACCTATTGGTGACCGGCGGAGCAAGTAATACACATACATGGGGTCGCAACAGGGGTGAACTCTTCTTTAAAATACTTATATGCGTTAATTTAATATCCATCCATATACATACGATGATGCCTGCATGACGACGATGCTGTCATCAGGCCGACAACGGCCCGCCGGGCTTCTAGCGGTGGAACCCCAACCTCCTCTCCCTGATGAACCTCTCCGCCTTCTCGTTGATGTCGTCTTCTGGACGGCCGCCGCCGTAAAAGGTGGGCCTGGAAATCGGGCTGTGGAACTCGATCTTGTTCACCTTCTGCACCGGTACCTCCCCGACACCTGCAGCACCGGCACCGGCACCGGTGCGGCCGGCCGGAGCAGGGTTCTTGCCCCAACGATTCATCTCCGTCTTCTTGCTAAATAAGCTACTGGTTATTAAGATGCTCGGCAGGTTTCCTGGTCTGCTTGTTTGTCGTCTTGAGATGGGTGATGATGCAATTTGGCAACAGATATGGCCTCCGTTTATATAGGCTGCAAGCCCAGCCAGCGAAAGCGATCCTGTATTATTGAGTTGGGTGATGCTATAGCCTGGACACTTCTTGGACGACGACGCACGTGTTCTCACACTACCGAATAATACATCTTTGCCGAGGGTTTTTTGCTTTGCCGAGTGTAATTTTTTGGGCACTCGGCAAAGACCCTCTTTGCCGAGTGCCAAAACAAAAACACTCGGCAAAGAAGGCCTTTGCCGAGTGTTTTTTTTACTCGGCAAAGACCCTCTTTGCCGAGTGTTTTTTTGCTTTGCCGAGTGTAATTTTTCGGGCACTCGGCAAAGACCCTCTTTGCCAAGTGCCAAAACAAAAACACTCGGCGAAAAAAAACACTTGGCAAAGAGGGCCTTTGCCGAGTGTTTTTTTTGACACTCGGCAAAGACCCTCTTTGCCGAGTGTTTTTTTTACACTCGGCAAAGTCCCTCTTTGCCGAGTGTTTTTTTTTGACACTCGGCAAAGAGGGTCTTTGCCGAGTGTTTTTTATTACACTCGGCAAAGAAGATCTTAAAATCATATTTTGAGGCCCTAAATGACTTCAAATTAAAAAGTGTTCAACTACAAAGTTGTATAACTTCTCAAGATCTACAACTTTTGTATTGATAATTTTTTCATTTGACAAAGTGATATTAACGTTCTTTATAAAATCTATATCTCTTGTATATAGTTTCAGGAAAACTAGAAGACAGATCTCTAAGCTTTGTAAACAATGTTAGTATCGATTTGTCGAATGAAGAAATGACAAAAATAAAAGTTGTAGATCTTGAGAAGTTATACAACTTTATTGTTGAACACTTTTTAATCTGAATTAATTTTGCTAGTGAAAAGTACGTCTGAATTTCAAAAAAATTAAAATTTGAATTTTTCAAACGACCTCGGATGGAGAAATGGCCAACGTTGGTGATGCTATAGCCTGGACACTTCTTGGACGACGACGCACGTGTTCTCACTCTCAGGTCTCAGGTCGTCTCTGATTGCTTCGGAAGTTCGGATAAGCCATGGTCATGCGTCTTCGTCAGTGGTAAGTATAGATGCTTGGCAGCTTTTGTGGAGTCGTCTCAGTCTCTCAGATGGCAGGTTGCAGTTGCAGCTGCTGTAAGGGATTGGGATTCCAGAGAGATGCGAGCAGCATGGCTACGCTACCAAACCACCAACCGCGCTGCCACTTGCTTGCTAGGTAGCAGAGCCTCCAGGCGTGTTGCGCACTAGGAGTATTGTTACCTCAGAACAAGAATCTCGGTTGCACTTGCACCACATTTTCGCAAAGGCAAAGCATGCATGCAAGAGGCATCTGAACCGGTCCAACGCGTGTCTGGGCTCTGGACTCAGGACTGAGGCGTCAGCGATGGGTACGTCCGCATATGTAACCAGACGGTATCAGGTAGCAGTACAGATATGTGGTGTGTCCATCGCAGCGAACAACCTAACTCTGCAGCAGCAACAGCCGGGGAGTTGTTTTTTTCCTTTGTAAAAAAGATCCAGCACATTATTTATGCAGGTCTAATTTACTTACGAGGGAAGAGGAGCTGACAACATTGAAAAGATTTTCCATGAATCCAAATGAAAATGTCGTTAACAACAAAGTTATAGACCTCTTTTAGTACTACAACTTCAATATAAAGTTTGTCTTCACCTGACTCAGATTAGAAAACTTCAATATGCTGCACCTATATATTTATAGAGACGAGTCAAATTGTCAACCACGTCTAGAAAATACCTTCATTTCTATTGGTGGCTAGGAAGCCTAGCCGCCTCTAAAAATACCATTTTAAGAAGAGGTTCGTCCATCATGACATGTAATATATTTTGCAATCGAAAACGCACTGCAGGGGAATTAGTTTCTAGAGGTAATTCTGTTTTCTTGTATATATATAATGTTGTCATCCGGAGAGGGGTATACTATCGACGGTTTAGGTCATGGCCAAAAATTAAAAATGACAGTGCTACAATTGCTGAGAAGTTGATGAATGAAGAACTATTTGCAAGACCAATCTGTGGTGTGGTCTCTGATTCATGAAGCTCGTCTCGAGATGGAAGGATTCTTGTCTTCTTGAAGTTGTCAAGATCGGAAGAGACCAGAATAAAGTGATGCATGATGAGTTATCACAATTAGCTATTAGTTCAAGTCTGTACACAAATCTTCTTTTCTTATTTTCTTGAGTATGTTTAGTCCCTTACTTGTAATGACGCTACTTGATTCTTAGTGAACTTTCCGATTCACAAAAAAGAGAGAGAGAGAGAAATGGTAAATCGAGGTGCGGCAGAGGAAGCTAAATGGAAATGGAGGAATTGCACTGAAAAATGGCTTTGGATTTTCATCCAGTGAATCACACACATTTTCCTCTTAAAAATAGAATAGTAGATATTGCTTTTTATAACAGAAAAATATTTAGTATAAATCCTCTACTCAATGGAATTATTAAAACTCTTTAGAAAAATAAACTTACGAGTTTCCAAAAAAAATTGAAACTTTGCACATCCATAATGCATCTATGGATATATACTGTCATAAAATTTGAGATTCAAACTTAATCTGAAAAGGTTATATCACTACTGGAATCAAACGCTTTGCCGAGTGTCCAGGGCACTCTGCAAAGCCCTAAATACACTCGGCAAAGGCTTTGCCGACACTTTGCAGAGGCCGAACCGAAAAAAATCTGAAACAAATAGGAATTTTTTTTTATTTTTTTTTATTGGGAGGGAACCCACCGACTAGTCATATGGCAACTGCTCCCAAGTGACTAGCCAAAGCAATTTTTCAAAACTTTGCGGCCAGCAGGAATCAAACCTGCACGTGCGAGCTCCTCCACCACTACACCTCTTTTTTATCTGTGTCTATATTCTATTTCGGTTCCCCAAATATTATATCAAATCATGTGTAAATTGATTATTTGAGGCCATAAACGAATTCAAATCAAAAAGTTATCAACTATAAAGTTTCATAACTTTTTGAGATCTACAATTTTCATTTAGGAAGTTTGTCCATCCGAGGTCGTTTGAAAAATTCGAATTTTAAAATTTTGAATTTCAAACGTAGTTTTGCATGACAAGATGATTTCAAATTAAAAAGTTGTCAACTACAAAGTTTCATAACTTTTCGAGATCTACAAAGTTTATTTTGGTTGTTTTTCCATCTGAGGTCTTTTGAAAAATTTGAATTTTAAATTTTTGAAATTCGGATGCAGTTTTGCATGACAGCATAATTTCAAATTAAAATGTTGTCAACTACAATGTTCTATAACTTTTTGAGATCTACAATTTTCATTTATGAAGTTTTTCCATCTGAGGTCGTGGTTCTAACATTATTCACAAATCTTATATATCTCTCTTGTAGTTTCATTAAATTATATGAGAGACATGTAGATTTTATGAACGACGTTACTATCGCTTTGTCAAATAAACAAATGACCAAAATAAACTTTATAGGTCTTGAGAAGTTATGAAACTTTGTAGTTGAAAACTTTTTGATTTGAATTCGTTTAAGACTTCAAAATGTGCTTTGAAAAACTGCTTTGCCAAGTGAAAAAAACACTCGGCAAAGACCTTCTTTGCCCGAGTGTTTTTTTTGGCACTTGGCATAGCAGCTTCTTTTCCGAGTGTTTTTCTTGGACACTCGGCAAAGAAGGCCTTTGCTAAGTGTTTTTTTTGCACTCGGTAAAGCAGCTTCTTTGCCGAGTGTTTTTTATTTGGCACTCAGCAAAGAGCTTCTTTGCCGAGTGTCCGAAAAAAAACACTCGGCAATCCACGTGGCACTCGGCAAAGAACCGGATTCCGGCAGTGTATGAAAATGACAAATTCCAGGTGCATATACACTTTCCAAGTAATTTTGTCCTCTAGCAGTGCATATGCACCTAGAATTTGTTATTTTTATAATATGAATTTTTACAAAACAAGTTTGAATATGAAATTTTGCAGTATATAGATGCACTATGGATGTGTATGGTTTTAAATTTTTTGAGAACTTGTAAATATGTTTTTCTAAATTTTTTTTCATGATTATACCGAGTAGAGGGTTCACACCGAATATTTTTTCTTCATAACAGGAGTGCAACTAAGCTATTAGTTTTCTGTGCCGCATTGCAAAAGTAGCTTTTGGATTAATTCACCGTTATTATATTACTCTCCCCTTTGCAGCTCAATAAACCAGTCATTATGTTGCTGCATGCTGAGATTTTATCAAAGAGTTCTTCCGAGATAGAGTGGAGAATCTATGCTACCAAATTAGTTTGGTAGTGGAATCCGAATTATATAAAATAATTGTTAATTAACAACACGCGACCTTGACTAACCATCTAAAGTACAAGATCCTATCATCATTATGCGAATATAGAACTACTAATTGCTGCTAGCTGTCTGGTAATTTGACATGCTAATCATATTAAATGTGTCATTTTCAACTTTCACACGAAACATGAGAAAAGAGGAAACGGGTGCAGATATATGCGAATTTATTCTGGAAATAAATTAATCCAGGAAGCACAAGAAAAGTGTTTGGTTGCAGCACAAAATCATCCGGGCATGATCTTTATTACAGATGTTCTCTTTAAGAGATCCTTTTATCACTGACTAGAGAAATGAAAGGAATGCATTTTTTCTACTATTTGTAAGAAATTGATGACGGGAGCACATTATATATATAACTATATAAGGTGGGGGCAGTCTTCACCAATTCGGGTGAATTAGGCCTAGCCCGAAACTTTGGTTGGTTTGTAGGCTTTAGTTGACCTGGGTCCGGTGTGGCACCAACTCTACATACTCTAACAAGTGGAATTAGAGTCTATGGTTGGAAATCCTGAACATCCACATGGGATGTATGTGATATCGAAAGTTGCACTCAGGGCATTGGGAGATTGTTAGGTTTAGTCACATATTGGAACTTGACAATAGATGAGCACAACATATAATTAAGGCAATGCAACACTCACCAATAAGGCTGATCTTTTGGGTTAAATTAGATTTGCAGCCTTGAATTGTTGTGGCTCTAGTAGAATTGGGACTGGTGTAGGCTGGCTCATGGATATAACTAGTTTGGCCAGATCCACTATGCACTCTAACAGTAGTGACCTATATATAAGGCTAGTCTTTTGGCTGCATACACCTTCCGTTTTGTAGTCAAGATGATGCTTGAGAGGTACTTTAGAAGAATGTATGTGAAGATAGAGCCATGCCGAAAGCAAGGCGACCTGCTGGTAGCAATATAATGCTATTCGGCACTCCAGTTGGTTGTTGCTCTGCATTAAGCCAATGGTGGCCAGTTGCTAGAGGCATGAGTTCATCACGGCTCCAAACCCTTATGCACACCGGATGGCTCTCTCCACCGCCCTCCGGCATGTTCTTGCACCTTTGAGTGGGGCTTGCACCTTTGAGACCCCACTCGGGTGCAGAAGAATGTTTATGAGGTGGTTATATTGTAATGTGTTTGTAGACTTCGATTGTAACATTGACTTAGTGGGTAAAAGGTTGTATGTTTGTAGTCTTTGTACTATTTTTGTAGTGATATGAAAATGTCACTACTGAGTAGTGGTTTGAGCCTATCACCGCCTAGTCGTAGTATGAGCTAGCATTGATATCATAGCAATCACTATCAGGTTTGTAGCCTGAAGCAGCAGTGATATATCACTGTCGGGTGGTGGTTTGAGCTGGCAGTGATATGTGCCATTACTCCTGCCAATTTCTGGATCTTAGGCACAACCAGCAGTGATTGCGTGTCCTAGTGTAGTGTTGGGAGATTTCATCATTGGCTCCCATGGAGGCTAGTGTAGCAATGCACTCGATGTTAGATAATTAGGTAATTTTAAGATTGATTCGAGGAAATGAATCATTGCGAAGGTACGTATTAGCATGTAATTCTTTTACTTCCTCCGTTCCAAATTATAAGACGCTTTGGCTTTTCTAGATCAATAGCTTTTGCTACGCACCTACATATATGTTATGTCTAGATACGTAGTAAAAGCTATGAATCTAGAAATACCAAAACGTCTTATAATTTGGGATGGAGGAAGTACATATTAGTAGAAATATTGAACTGCATGGCTAATTTACCACATGTGACAACTGTTAATTTTCTCAATGTGCCCCATTGTAAAAATTGCTCTCAAAATCACCGTTGTTAATATTATATTCCTCTTAATTATTTTATCATAAATTGTATAATATATACCATAAGTTTCTACAATTTGGTTTGGCACTCGAATCGGATTATAGATATATTAATTGACGCAATCAGGAAGGGAGACACGACAATGCATATAAAATCAATACTCTCGTCTCGCCATGATGCTTCCTGTCTGCTAACTCAACAATCGACACGACAAGCGATTTAAGTGAGCATTTTTCAAAGACTTAACCAATCAAGAGAAAAGCTCAGTCAAAAGTATGTTGTTGCCAAACCCTTGTTAATTAGGAGTATTTATATTATTACATGTACAGTTGAGAGGTTATAAGCTAGGGTTTAGGTTCAGCCGTTCAGGAAAGCCGTGAGAACTTGAGTGGTGGTGGATCGGAACAGCATCGACCTTGACCCACTTTACCGCGGCCCCGCCTGTTTCATTGCAACTTCAGTTATATATTGTCCAATTTTCAGGACACACGTAGCACCCCGCATACCACCAGAAGATCACCCCTGAAAATAGTGAAAAAAAAACCTTGGACCACTATCGGGCCAGGTAAAAATGTTTATTTTAATAATGTGACAAGGGAAATGTTTACTTTTATTCCAAAAGTGAACATGCGTTGATACACTATCTAGCTTATTATAGCACCAATGGTCACCAAACAGAAATATCATGGAACTCTCGTTGCCCTGAGAGTCCGTAAGGGTGTACACGTACATGGTGGAATCCGTACCTTTTCGGTTTCCAATTTAAGCAAGTGGAAGATAAAGAAATCGATGCAAGAAATCAATCCATTTGCTGATTAATCTAGATAGCTAAGGTACACGGTGCATAACAATTCATCTGTGTATCAGATGCAGTATATGGATGCGTCCCTCGAGATGAATTTAGGGGCGGTTTGGGAGAGCTCCCGGGGCTTTGGCTCCTCCAAATCACACACTGTTCCTTAAAACCGTTTTCTCTCTCCTATCCAAATGAACTAGGAGCTGGCTCGTCCGACTCTAGCTCCTCGACAGAACCGAGAGGAGCTAGGCCAAACAGCCCCTAAGTTAATATATATTTGGTGCACACCAAACCAAACAAAAACTTGTTTGCATGTTGCTTGACAAGGAAAGCACGCTCTTTCTTCTGAAAAGCTAAATATCGGCATCAAATCGATCACAGGCCAAAATGGGGCCTAGCTAGCTAGCTAATTCGTTTGTGTTCTGATCTTGAATTGAGGGCATGCAAAAGATCTGTTAGCTTAGCTGGCTCAGCGATAAGATCTAGCTCATGCACACAGTACAGTACAGTACAGGGATCGATGCTGTGTTTGATTGATCATGTTTGTGTGTCTGTCACAATCGGAATATAATTGGAGTCAAAATTATTTCATCTAGAATCACAAAACTTAACTGATAGAGCGCAAGCTACCAATGGTAATCTAGCTTGTGTGTTGCCTAACCAGACCAACTTTCCTAAGATATTATCTAGTGCGAGCTAGCTAGCTGCATGCCTGGATTGCAAAGGGTAAGCTTGCAGTTTGCACGTTTATTCAAAAAAGTGATGCATCAGGTGCCTTCCACACTGGTTGTTGAAAGAGTTCACCAGCTCCATCTCTGGGCTCAAGTAACCCATGCATGAGGCCCAAAAAGGAGATACAATGCATTGATGACCATGACTTCTTCCCTTGCCTGAACAATTTTTTTTTCACTTTTTCCCCCTTTCAGGAGACAATATCTTGGTTGTACAGTCAACAGATCCAACAGGATGAAAATTAATTTCTCACTAGACCTTTCACCATAGATGAGCTGGATGCTGTTATCAAAGAAATGAAGAACAATACAGCACCTGGCCTTGATGGCTTTTCTGTGGAATTTTTCAAAGCCTTTTGGACAGAGATTAGAGAAGATATCAAAGAATTGCTAGATAGATTATTGGTCAGTTAGAGTTATGGAGACTAAACTATGGAGTAATCATTCTGTTACCCAAGGTCAAACCGGCCACTAATGTCAAGCAATTCAGGCCAATATATATGTCTTTTGAATGTCATATACAAAATCATAACTAAAGCCTTAACCTTGAGGCTGACAGCGGTGATAGGGAGAGTTGTTAGTCAATTCCAGACAGCTTACATTCCTGGTAGGAATATCTTGGAAGGTGTAGTTATTCTACAAGAGGTATTACATGAGCTTAGGGTCACTAAAGCTTCTAGAGTTATAATTAAACTAGACTTTGAGAAAACTTATGATAAAGTGAATTGGAATTTCCTGGAAGAAGTGCTACTTAGAAAGGGCTTCAGTGAACAATTCATACAGTGGATCAACAAGGTGGTTAGAGGGGGCAGAGTTTGTATTGATTTAAATGGTGAGAGAGGGGAATATTTTAGAAGCTATAAAGGACTCAGACAAAGTGCCCCTTTGTCTCCATTATTGTTCAATTTGGTTGCTGATGCTCTTTCTGCCATGCTAAGTAGAGCTTCTTCTTCTGCTGGAGCTGCCAAACGTTTGATTCCACATCTCTATGAAGGAGGTCTAACACATCATATACTCTTATAAAGCTAAACCCCACTAGATGTTTTTCTCTTCATGCAAGGTGTCCACATCATTCCCCAATAAATGACCCCACTAGATGTTCTATCTCTTCATACGAGGTGTCCACGTCATTTCCCACTAAATGATGCCACTAGATGTTTTATCTCTTTCAGACAAAGTGTCCACATCATTCTTCACTAAGTCCATGTCATCCCTTATTAACAAAAAATGTCCACATCATCTCTATCATGTGAAATACTTTTAATCTTTAATCTATTAATATACAAGTCATTTACATACGCTATTTATTTCATCACTTATTCCTCTATAATCTAATCAAATATTCTATTGGTTTTCTTCTATGAGCTTACTGATTTTTTACCCAACCTGGTACAATAAAATAGCATGCAAGTCACATTCATTTGTATACACAGTATACAGAATACCATATAGTAATGCTATGTATATAATAGATTTATTTTTAAGAAAAATCCATGGCAACGCGCGGGGTATGCTTCTAGTTTGTAGTATGCTGATGATACTGTGTTGTTGCTGCAGTTTGATCCTATTAACTTGAGAAATGTTAGATTGATTCTCAATTGCTATGAGGCCATGTCAGGGATGAAGATTAACTATGAGAAAAAGTGAAATATTTTCTGTGGGGCTTACACAAGAGGATCAATGTTTGGCTGCTGAATCCTTAGGTTGCAAGATTGGGACCTTCCCTACGAAATATTTGGGAATGCCAATCAGCAGTTATAAGATATCTAAAGCACAACTGAGCTATGTTTGTGAGAAAACTAGGAAGAGATTAGGGACTTGGCAGTGTGATTATCTATCTTCTGGAGGCAAATCTACTCTTATTGACTCATTTCTGTCAAGTATCGCTATGTACACCATGGCGATGTATCAGTTGTATGAGGGCAATTTTCAGTGTCTGGACTCCATCAGATCTAGGCTTTTTCTAGCAAGGTACAAGCAAGAAAAGGAAGTATCACATCATAAAGTGGGAAGCCCTGAATAGGCCTAAAGAATTTCGAGGTCTTGGTTTCATGGATGTTAGAGCTATGAATACTTGCTTATTAGCTAAATGGATTGATAAGCTTGAGAGGAGTGACAATAGTTTATGCTATACTCTGTTAAGGAATAAGTATCTGGGTCAGAAGAGTATATTTCCGATTAAGAACAGAAAAGGTTCCCAGTTTTGGAGATCCCGGCTAGATGTGAGAGAGTGGTATCAGTGGGGCAGATGCATTAACATTAAGTCAAGGAGGCAGACTAGGTTTTGGCATGATGCTGGCTGGGAGATTGTGTTTTGGAAGTTAGTTTCCCTAACCTGTTTCAGATTGCTACTCAACCAGATTTAGAGGTGGCTGAAACATTTGAAGAAGGTCAATGGTGCTTAGAGTTCAGAAGAAAACTTAATGGTAACCTGGGGGAGGAATGGACAAATCTTCAGGAACAATTGAATGGAGTTGCTTTGTCAGAAGATAGAGATGAAGTTTACTGGACTCTGGAAAAGTCCCACAAATATACAACAAGGTCACTTTATAAGCTAATGACTTCTGGAGGGGTGCAGGATACCCAAATGATGATAATATGGAAGTGTAACATCCCTTTAAAAGTTAAGATTTTTCTGTGGATGGCGGCACATGATAGGATTCAGTGTGGGGTTCAACTGAAAAAGAAGAAGTGGTCAGGTCCTGAAGCATGCTTTATCTGTGATAAACATGAAACTTCTGACCACATTTTGTTCCAATGTCCCTTAGTGTTTTTTCTCTGGACTTTCTTACGAGAGTGCCTGGGTTGGCAAGTCACGCGAACTAGTTGCACATCTCTGTTTTTAGAGATTGTGTAAAAATGTAGAGGGAAAAACAGCAGGTAACACCATGGCACCTGCCCCGACCGTGCGTGTGGGCACAACACCGTTGTCCCTGGCCCCACGCGCGTGTGCCACGCCGATCTCTGGCACCCCTGCCTCATCTCCGGCCTGGCTCATGCCTCCATCCGCACAGGGCGCCCAGCGTGGCCAGCTACCTGTCTCCAAGTCCACCGTCCGACAAGATCTCCGTCGTTGGCCTGGCCTGTCCGCGCGTGCATCACCTTGTCGTTCGTAATGCACCTCCAGCCTATGGTACTCGTACTCATCGGCCCCATCGTCGTCGTCCTCATCCAGCGTGTGCCCCGGCCGACCTCACCCCACACCGTCCCCTTCACCGGTCATACTGTGTCACCCCTTGTCGTCGGTGTGAGTCCTCTACATCTGTACATGTGTGTGCGTGCGAGTGTGGAATGTGTGTGTGCATTGTTCTATGTGTATGTGATGTATGTGTTGTGTGCACTTGCCCCTGAGCCTCCCATTCTCCATCAGCAGGCGCCGGTTCTAGGCCGGCAGCTCGGCGGGCACTGTCGCGCCACCGCACGTGAAGGACTTTTTCAGTATGGCCTGGCAGAGCGACACGTTCTCGGCCATCAATGCAGCATTCTCCCACTAAGCCGCCTTGCTATTCTGCACCATGGTCTTCGCCTGCAGAAATTTAAAAAAGGAACTATAACTGTCAATTCTATGGCCCGTTGCACCACTAGCTGTACATTTGATCATGCTTGCATGAAACGAAAACAAGATGTGTGTGACTAAGACCTGCATCTAGGAGCACTAGTTTTGGAACGGGTACTGCACCTGCCTAGCCTCCAAGCCGATCTTTGCGCCGAGCGTACACCATGTCGGCTCATTTAGGTGGTCGTTGTGTTGGTATGCACTGCACAGCACAAGAAAGATATTAAGAGCCGAGCACTCAAGCACTGCAATGCACATCACAAGACAGATATAAAGAGCCCAGGACTAAAGATCTCAGTCCCGAGTGGTGGTTCCAACTAGGACTAAAGGTGTCCTTTACTCTCCGGTTGTGGCTCCACCTAGGACTAAAGGTCCCTGGCTTTTATATACCATTTCGTCTTCTTCCTCCCCTCCATCACTCGATCTACTTTCTCTGCCCAAGCCATCGCGCCGCACCACACCACACCTCTTCGTTGTCCCCCAAGCCGTCCATCATCATCCCCATGCATACTCAGCTTCGCCTCATCATGTCATGGCCATCCACGCGATAGCCCCTGCCGGCCCGACCATGCTTGTGGCCACAACACTGTTGTTCCCGGCCCCATGCTTGCGTGCCACATAGATCTCTGGCAGCCCTGCCTCATCTCCGGCCTGGCTCACGCCTCCATCCGCGCAGGGCGCCAGCGAGGCTAGCTGCCTGTCACCAAGTCCGCCGTCCGACAAGATCTCCGTCGCTGGCCTAGCCTATCCGCATGCATAACGCCTTGTCATTTGTAATGCACCGCCAGCCTATGGTACTCGTACTCACTGGCCCAGTCGTCGTCGTCCTCATCCAGTCCGTGGCTCAGCCGGCGTCACCCTGCCGTCCTCTTCACCGGTCGTACTGCGCCACCCCTTGCCGTCGGTGTGAGTCCTCTACATATGTACGTGTGTGTGCGCATGAGTGTGGAATGTGTGTCAATGTTCTGTGTGTGATGCGTGTGTTGTGTGTACTTGCCTCTAAGCCTCCCGTTCTCCATCAGCAGGCGCCGGTTCTCGGCCAACAGTTCGGTGGGAACCGTCGTGCCACCGCATGTGAAGCAGGACTTTTTCAGTATGGCCTGGTGGAGCAACACGTTCTCGGTCGTCAGTGCAGCGTTCTCCCACTGAGCCGCCTTGCTGTTCTGCACCATGGCCTTCGCCTGTAGGAATTTAAAAAAGAAACTATAACTATCGATTCTATGGCTCGTTGCACCACTAGCTGTACATTTGATCATGCTTGCATGGAATGAAAACAAGATGTGTGTGACTAAGACCTGCATCTGGGAGCACTAGTTTTGGAACCGGTACTGTGCCTGCCTAGTGTCCAAGCTGATCTTTGCGCCGAGCGTACACCGCGTCGACTCATCTGGGTGGTCATTGTGTTGGTATGCACTACACAGCGCAAGAAAGATATAAAGAGCCAGGAACTCAAGCACTGCAATGCACAGCACATGACAGATATAAAGAGCCCGGGACTAAAGATCTCTAGTCCCGAGTGGTGGTTCCAACTAGGACTAAAGGTGTCCTTTAATCCCTGGTCGTGGCTCCACTCGGGACTAAAGGTCCCCGGCTTTTATATACCATCTCGTCTTCTTCCTCCCCTCCTTCACTCTATCTACTTTCTCTGCCCGAGCCATCGTGCTGCACCACGCCTCTTCGCTGCCCCCAAGCCGCCCATCATCATTCCCGCGCCTAGTCGGCTTTGCCTCATCATGTCATGGTCATCCACGCCGCAGCCCCTGCCCCGACCATGCATGTGGCCACAACGCTGTTGTCTCCAGCCCCACGCTTGCGTGCCACGTCAATCTCTATCACCCCCATCTCATCTCCGGCTTGGCTCAAGCCTCCATCCGTGTAGGGCGCCCAGCGCGGCCAGCTACCTGTATCCAAGTCCACCGTCCGACAAGATCTCCGCTGTTGGCTTGACCTATCCGCGTGCACACTGGCTTGTCGTTTGTAATGCACCGCCATCCTATGGTACTCATACTCACTGGCCTAGTCATCATCGTCCTCATCCAGCGCATGCCCCAGCTGGCCTCACCCCACCGTCCCCTTCACCGGTCGTATTGCGCCGCCCCTTGCCGTCAGTGTGAGTCCTCTATATTTGTACATGTGCGTGCACGTGAGTGTGGAATGTGTGTGTGCAATGTTCTCTGTGTGTGATGTGTGTGTTGTGTGTACTCGCCCTTGAGCCTCCCGTTCTCCATCAGCAGGCCTCGGTTCTCGGCCGGCAGTTCGGCGGGCATCGTCGCGCCACCGCATGTGAAGTTGGACTTTTTCAGTATGGCCTGGCAGAGCGACACATTCTCGGCCATCAGTGTAGCATTTTCCCGTTGAGCTGCCTTGTTGTTCTACACCATGGCCTTCGCTTGCAGGAATTTAAAAAAAATTATAACTGTCGATTCTATGGCTCTTTGCACCACTAGTTGTACATTTGATCATGCATGCATGGAACGGAAACAAGATGTGTGTGACTGTGACCTGCTTCTGGGAGCGCTGGTTTTGGAACCAGTACTGCACCTGCCTAGCCTCCAAGCCATCCTTTACGCTAGCGAACACCGTGTCGGCTCATCTAGGTGGTCATTTTGTTGGTATACATTGTACAGCACAAGACAGATATAAAGAGCCGAGCACTCAAGCACTGCAATGCACAACACAGACAGATATAAAGAACCTAGAACTAAAGTTGTCCTTTAGTTCCTGGTCGTGGCTCCACCCAGGACTAAAGGTCCCCAGTGTTTATATACCATCTCGTCTTCTTCCTCACCTCCATCACTCGATCTACCTTCTCTGCCCAAGCCATCACACCACGCCACGCCTCTTCGATGTCCACCCAAGCCATCAATCATCATCCCTGCACCTAGCCGGGTTCACCTCGTCACGTCATGGTCATCCACGCCGCGGCCCCTACCTCGACTATGCATGTGGCCACAACACTTTTGTCCCCAACCCCACACGCGTGTGCCACGCCGATCTCTGGCACCCCTGCCTCATCTCCGGCCTGGCTCACACCTCCATCCACGCAGGGTGACCAGCACGGCCAGCTTCCTGTCTCCAAGTCCGCCATCCGAGAACCACCAGCCTATGGTACTTGTACTCACCGGTACCGCCGTCGTCATCCTCATCCAGCGTGTGCCCCGGCCGGGCTTGCCCCGGCGTCCCGTTCACTGGTCATACTGCGCCGCCCCTTGCCGTCAGTGGGAGTCCTCTACATCTATACGTGTGTGTGCTCGTGAGTGTGGAATGTGTGTGTGCAATGATCTGTGTGCGTGATGTGTTTGTTGTGTGTACTCGCCCCTGAGCCTCCCGTTCTCCTTCAGCGGGCGCTGGTTCTCGGCCGGTAGCTCGGCGGGCACCATCGTGCCACCGCACGCGAAGCAGGACTTTTTAGTATGGCCTGGCGAAGTGACACATTCTCGGCCATCAGTGCAGCGTTCTCCTGCTAAGCCGCCTTGTTGTTCTGCACCATAGCCTTCACCTGTAGGAATTTAAAAAAGAAATTGTAACTGTCGATTCTTTGGCTCTTTGCACCACTAGCTACACATATGATCATGCACACATGGAACGAAAACAAGATGTGTGTGACTGTGACCTGCATCTGGGAGCGTTGGTTTTGGAACTCGTACTGCGCCTGCCCAGCCCCCAGGCCGATCTTTGCGCCGAGTGCATGCCGTGTCGGCTCATCTAGGTGGTCATTCTATTGGTATTCACTGCACAGCATAAGACAGCTATAAAGAGCCGAGCACTCAAGATATAAAGAGCATGGGACTAAAGATCTCTAGTCCTGAGTGGTGGTTCCAACCGAGACTAAAGGTGTTCTTTTGTCCCCGGTCATGGCTCCACCCGAGACTAACGGTCACCGGCGTTTATATACCGTCTCGTCTTACACCTCCCATCCATCACTCAATCTACTTTCTCTGCCCGAGCCATCGCACCACGGCATGCCTCTTTGCATCCCCCGAGCCGTCCATAATCATCCCCACGCCTAGCCGGCTTTGCCTCGTCATGTCGTGGCCGTCCACGCCGTGGCCCCTTGCCCCGACCGTGCGTGTAGCCACAACGCTGTTGTCCCAGGCCCCACGCGTGTGTGCCACACCGATCTCTGGCACCGCCGCCTCATCTCCAGCCAGGTTCGCACCTACTCGCCCCATCCACGTGCAGCGCCTAGTGCGGCCAGCTGCCTGTCTCCAAGTCCGCCATCCGACGAGATCTCCGCCGTTGGATTGGCATGTCCGTGCGCGCACCACCTTGTCATTCATAATGCACCACGAGCCTATGGTACTCATACTCACCTGCCCCATCGTCGTCGTCCTCGTCCAGCGCGTGCCCTGACTGGCCTCGCCCTGCCGTCCCCTTCACCAGTCATATTGCGCCACCCCTTGTTGTCGGTGTGAGTCCTTTTCATCTGTACATGTGTGTGCCAGAGACTGTGGAATGTGTGTGTGATGTGTGTGTTGTGTGTACTTGCCCCCTGAGCCTCCCGTTCTCCATCAGTAGGCACTGGTTCTCGTCCAGCAGCTTGGCATGCACCGTCGCGCCACCGCACGTGAAGCAAGACTTTTTCGGTATGGCCTGGCGGAGTGACACATCCTCAGCCATTAGTTGAGCCACCTTGCTGTTCTGCACCATGGCCTTCGCCTGCAGGAATTTTAAAAAGAAACTGTAACTATTGATTCTTCGGCTCTTTGCACCACTAGCTGTACATTTGATGATGCATGCATCAAATGAAAACAAGATGTGTGTGACTGTGTGCATCTGGGAGCGCAGGTTTTGCAACTAGTACTACGCCTGCCTATCCCTCAAGCCGATCTTTGCGCCAAGTGCACGCTGTGCGGCTCACCTAGGTGGTCATTCTGTTGGTATGCACTCCATAGCACAAGGCAGATATAAAGAGCTGAGCACTCAAGCACTACAATGCATAGCACAAGATAGATATAAAGAGCCTGAGACTAAAGATCACTAGCCTCGAATGGTGGTGGTTCCAACCGAGACTAAAGTGTTCTTAAGTCCCCAGTCGTGGCTCCACACGGGACTAAAGGTCCTCGACATTTATATACCATCTCATCTTCCTTCTCCCCTCTATCACTCGATCTACTTTCTCTATTCGAGTCATCACACCACGCTACGACTCTTCACTGTCCCCCCAAGCCATCCATCATCATCCCCGCGCCTAGCTGGCTCCACCTCGTCACATCATGGTCGTCCACACCGCGGCCCCTTCGCCCGACCATGCATGTGGCCACGACGCTGTCGTCCCTGGCCCCACGCCCGTGTGCCACACCAATCTGCAGTGCCCTCGCCTCATCTCCAGCTAGGCTAACGCCTACTCCACGCCTCCATTCGCGCGCGGCACCAAGCACGACCAACTATCTGTCTCCAAGTCCACCGTCCGATGAGATCTCTGCCGTTGGCCTGGCCTGGCCTATCCGTGCATGCACCGCCTTGTCATTTCGTAATGCGCAGCCAGCCTTTGGTACTCGTACTCACCTACCATGTCATCATCGTCCTCGTCTAGTGCGTGCCCTGGCTAGCCTCGCCCCCCTGTCCCCATCACCGGTCGTACTACGCCACCCCTTGTCGTCGGTGTGAGTCCTCTACATCTATACATGTGTGTTCACACGAGTGTGGAATGTGTGTGTGCAATGTTCTGTGTGTGTGATGTGTGTGTTGTGTGTACTCACCCTTGAGCCTCCCGTTCTCCATCAGCAGGCGCTGGTTCTCGGCCGGCACTGTCGCGCCACCACACGTGAAGCAGGACTTTTTCAGTATGGCCTGGCAGAGTGACACGTTCTCGTCCATCAGTGCAACGTTCTCCCACTGAGCCGCCTTGCTGTTCTACACCATGGCCTTCGCCTGCAAAAATTTAAAAAGAAACGGTAACTGTCGATTCTTTGGCTCTTTGCACCACGAGCAGTATATTTGATCATGCATGCATGGAATGAAAACAAGATGTGTGTGACTATGACCTACACCTGGGAGCGTTGGTTTTGGAACCTGTACTACGCCTGCTTCGCCTCCAGGCTGATCTTTGAATCGAGCGCATACCAGCTGATCTGGGTGGTCATTCTGTTGGTATGCACTGCACAGCACGAGACAAATATAAAGAGCCGAGCACTCAAGCAGTGTAGTGCACAACACAAGAAAGATATAAAGAGCCCGGGACTAAAGATCTAGTCCCGAGTGGTGGTTCCAACCAGGAATAAAGGCATCCTTTAGTCCTCGGTCGTGGCTCCACCCAGGACTAAAGGTCCCCGGCGTTTATATACCGTCTCGTCTTCTTCCTCCCCTCTATCACTCAATCTACTTTCTCCGCCTGACCCACCGCGTCGTGCCACGCCTCTTCGCCATCCCCCACATCGTCCGTCATCGTCCCTGTGCCCAGCCAGCCTTGCCTCGTCAGCCATGGCCCCCCTGCACCGACCGTGCATGCGGCCACAACGCCGTCATCCCCAGCCCCACGCACGTGCGTGCCACGCCGATCTCCAGCACTCTCGCCTTGTCTCCGGCTTGGCTCGTGCCTACTCCACAACTCCATCGCGGCCAGCTGCCCGTCTCCATGTCTGCCGTCTGACGAGATCCCCACCCTTGGCATGGCCTGTCCGCACATGCATCGCCTTGCCATTTGTAATGCGTCGCCGGCCTATGGTACTCGTATTCGTTGGCCCTGCCGTCATCATCCTCATCTAGCACCACCCCTTGTCGTTGGTGTGAGTCCTCTGCCTCAGTATGTGTGTGTGCATGGGTGTGGGATGTTTGTGTGCAATGTTCTATGTGTGTGTTGTGTACACATGTGTGTGAGTGTATTAACACTTTTTCGAAACCATGAAGCTTGAGGGCGGTCCTCTTGCTCCTCCTTAGGAATATGTCATCAAGCTGTTCCTTGACCTTGACAGCCCTCCTCTTGCGTGGAATGAACTTGTCAAGGGATATTTCCATGAGACCATCACATCCACATCTGCAGCAGCATTCAGTTCCGGGATAGGCTCCATGATCTAAGGTGGAAGCAGGAAAGCAAGATGAGACAACTGGTGTGGATCACTGACACTAATGCTACTTATGGAAGGGGAGGGGGATATATGTCATGTGGAGCCACTCCTATAGTTGCAGGAACAAGAAAACTGACATGGTCGGTCATTGGTAATTGAAAAGGAAAGAGATCAGCTAAACCAATTGATTTGTTAGATTGGGGAAAATCTTGGAGGTTTGTTGGCTTGATACCTATGTAAATCACCACACAATCTACCGAGGGAATTAAGTAATGAATTAAGTTCCCTCCTATCTCCCTTCCTCTACCTATCCTTCTACTCTATAACATATATTGGGGGCAGCGAGGCCCTAAGCCTCGGCAACCAGACAAACACCAGTACCACTTGAGCAGCCTTAGCCCTCCACCCCTGGTCCCCTTGTCAGATCGCAACACACCTTTTCGATTAGGAAAGAAAAGTAATAGAATCTAGATCTGAGTCGATCCATTGACCTGATTCGCCAAACCTAGATCTATTCCATTTTCAACTTGATGTACGAGGACAAAAAGACCAGAAAAGTGAGAAAATAGAAACAAATGGGGATGGCCGGACACCTAACCTTATCATTCATCATCTTGGACCACTATTGCTGAGCGCTAATGGAGGAGATGACACAATGGACCTTAATTAGAAAGTTGTAAGGATGTGGCATCAAAGAGTAGAGTTATGGTGGTGGTGGCTGCAGTGGATTTATAGGTGGGGGAGGGTGTCGAGGAGCGATGCTAGGGTATATATATATGCGGTGCAGGATGGTGATTGTCCTTCTGGTGAGCTATTGGCTTTTTCCATATGATAAACAGTAGGTTGATTGGAATGTAATGGCACACATCTTGTGAAATGATTTGGGGCCTCAACTATAATTTCCTGGACATAAGTAGAAAGCCCAAGTTGGCTACAACAATGGCCTGCATGCCACATAAAGGAACTGGTATATGTTTATTAGGAAGTAATAACAACTAACCTATTATTTTTCTAAGTATTGACACTATGTACAATCCACAAATGTAAGGATTTTGTGTTCAAACTTGATCCTCAAATAAAATAATTCTAAGCCAAGCATTGCCTAATATTGGCCCACACCAACAAAACATTTTGTGAAATATTATTCTCAACTATAAGTGACGTATTACTAAAAAACCCTATCACTCATGCATATATAAATCATTACTTATTTTGCAAGAAGTGTTAGATAAACTAGGTGCACTTGATGAACTATCAAGTAATCCTAAGTAATACCTGCAGTGACTTTATTGGTTTCATGTACAGGGAGATTATTGTGAGATTTTTCAAGATATTCCTGATTTTTTCAATTCACATAAGAGGTCTTTAGCTTCTCATAAGATCTTGAACAGGTCTGTATTTTCTCTTCAATTCCTTCAACCTTTTTCTTTTTTCTTGTACTTGGACATCATTCACTTTAAGCATATCAACAAGATTTTCATAATTATATAGTTATAACTAGGGCATTTTCATGTGATATCTTCGAGCCACCTTTTTCTATAATGCAATAATACGATGTAAAGGAGGATAGGTATTTCTTCATCGAACAACCTTATAGTCATCGTGTCCATTGGCTTGATGGGTAGGGTGGCTTTTAGTCATCATGTCCTTATAGTCATCGAATGTACGCGGGAGCACTCGGTAAAACCTAATCGTAACATTATAATAAAAAATAAGATAAATAAAGGTTCTTAGTAATCGCACGTACAAAAATCATCCTGGCAACAACGAGGTGATCGTGGCACATTGGGAGGGCTCGGCTGAGGTAAGGAGTGGGCACCATGATGCATCGTCGACAAGTCGGTGCATGTATGTTGACACTGCTGTAACTGCTTTCCATGCTGCCCGTAGAAATTCTATTTTTTTGAGTTTGGGGTTGTCAGTCCACCTATGTAAATCTTTGATTTACACAGATCTTATGGCAGAGGCCAAGGTCAGGCCGCCTCTGCAAATCCTTTATGCCCACTGAAATCCTTGTTTGTGCTAGTGCTCTAGAAAAGAAAACCCGACCCATTTAAGAAACCTTAACCCTACCCTCACAAATCTCAGTGTGCCGCCTTTCCCACCACACCCCTCTCTCTCTCTTTCTCTCTCTCACACACACACACTCCATGTCCACGTGCCTTTCTTCATCTCTTCCCACCCAATGCCTCTCTCTCTCTCTCTTGGGTAGTGTGAAAGTAGCCGCTTGCTTGGGTGAGGGTGGCGTGGATACAATGGCGGGTCCATGCATGGAAGGGGTGGCAAGCCTAGGCGAGCATAGGATGGACTCTGGACGACATGTGGATGCAGCGATGGGCCCAATGAGGTGGCACAGATGTGGTTCAATTCACATCGAGGGCCACAATGGCATCACTGTCTGCATGGAGGAGCCTGAAAAATGATGGGATCTTTCCGTCTATCTCGTTCTCCCTCTCTATTGATATCTCTCCTAGAGGATAGCATTAGATGCCAGATGGGGTGAGCCACTGCCCCTAACATTTATGACAGACCTTGAAATTTAGTTGAATGAGGTTCAGGCCATGCGCATTCATGTGGCCCATGGCCTGATCGGTTCAGGCCATGCGCGTTCTGACTCCATACAACTCATCATGCTGAGAGTGGGGGTGTTGTATTCTACATTTTTAACCTCACAACAGGTGCACAAAATAGTCATCCATTTTATTAGCTGTCAATCTCCACTCAGTTACCCATATAGGATTAATCATATATTGCACCTAACATTACGACATACCTTAAAATTTATTTGATCGAGGTTCAGTTGAGTCCAATTAAACCTACCAAAAGCTAGCTCATTATCATCGCCACGGGTTGGCTCAGATGAGTGCACAAAGTGTTGGAGTTGATCTCGGTTTGGTCAACTCTAACCGAGTCTTAAGGGCCTAATGGCCATAACCATGCATGCCCTGATCGGGGGCACGTTAAGAGTTCCTAACGGCCTGGTCCCATACCACCCCTAGCACAAAAAAAGAGATGGATCCCATCCTTCTCTCTAAGCCTATCAAGGGGAATATCTAACACTTGCCGATTGAGGTGGCTCGGGAGTGGATCTGAAGACCAGTGTCCGACTGCCTGCCATCCCTGTGCCGGCGTCCTCCACCTCTGCCACAATGACGACGATGCCCAGAACTATGACTCTACATCCGATGGCAGTGCACCTGCATCCAGCAGGCGAATGTCCTCGCGGCCCTAGGTGCATCTTCAATCGGGTAAGATTGATTAAGTCCTAATAAGTGCTAATTTCGGTTTAGGTGTTCTTGTAATTAGGTTAATTAAGATCCTGTCTAAGTTCTAACAATTGGTATCAAAGAAGCCGCTTAGCCTAATTCTTTAACCCAGAGGCGGAACCAACAACTTTGATTGGGGGCCGGACAAGCATAATGAGACATTGTATGCGTGATAAATATGTACATAATTGTACATTTCAACATATTTTTCTATGCTTCTACATATGTAGTTAGTGTTCATAATAAAAAATCAGAACATTATGATAAAATACGAGTTAAAATGAGCTAAATATGCTTTGTATTGTATTATTAATAAGGGTATTAAAAAAATTTCACTGTTTTGGGGGCGCCACGGCCCCCACTGGATCCCCTTGGTTCCGCCTTTGCTTGAACCCTAAGACCTAATTAGTGTTCAGTTATGATCTAATTAGCCTTGGATTTGTCCGATTCAAAGTTCTTTAAGCCAAATCAGAAGGTAGGGTTTGGGTTAAGCACTGAGAAAGAGGGGAATCGAATCAATTTCAACACTAAGCCCCAGTTTTTTCCCAAATCCGAATCCTAGAAATGCAAATTCCCCAAATCCAGTCACAATCCCCAACCCTAAGATCAGTAAGACGCTTTTCACTTACCTTAAGAACTAAGATGGCGCCATTGGGCTCCTTCGCGAGTTCGTCGGCGGCCACAAAAGGGAGCCACGCCACCGCCCTGCTATGTGTGCGCGGGGTGTCCGCCCTAAGGCACCAGCGAGTAGATCATCGCTGGCGCATCAAGGAGCCGTGTCGCCGCCCTTTTCTTTGGCCCGTGCGCGCGCGATCTTCACCCAAAAGGGAGCCGGTCAGGAGGCCATTTGACGGCGCCGCACACCATCGCAGCCGAGCTCCGGCGAAGTGCCCCACGGCAGCACCAACCCATCTCTCCTGCAACGTCCTCTTAGCCAGTGTGGCGCCCATGCGGCGGCTATGCTCATCTGAGAAAAGAGGATGGGAGAAGAAGGAAAGTGGCTAGGGTTTGGGGGAGCAGTCAGTGCTCTCCTGTTTTGTTCCTCCGATGTGTGAGGCCAACCGTCGAATTCAGCTAGATGGCTCGGATCTATCTCAGCCTTAGCTGGGCTGGCGGGGGAGAAATGGCCTAAAGCGGGCTTCACCGGCCCAGGCCCAGGTTGGCTGGTAACTGGCCTGCACGGCTGCTAGCTGTGCTAAGATGTGCTAAAAGCTAAGTTGGGCCAAAATAAGTTTATATTTATTTCATCAATGCAATTTCCAAAAAGTTATTTTTTATTTAAGCTACACTGTTTTAAGATTATTAGCAATAGCAAATATTTATAAGTTAAGACCCTAGCAAATTAAGATTCATTCTCTGGTTAGATTGGAACCAACGGGAAAATTTAATGATAGAGTTGTTTATGTTTTAGTTAAAGCTAACACTAAGTTCAATTATTAAGCAGATTCTTTTAAGCATTTTCATAAGTATATATAAATAAGTTTTATTTCATTTCCTAAGTGTAATATATTATTTCCACCATAATTTTAAGATCTTTTCTCCAATTAAGTTGGAACCAACGGGAAAATTTAGTTGGAGAAATTGAAGTTCATATTAAATGTGGCATTATTTAAAATAAGTTTAAACAATGGGCTATTTAAGTTATTAGAAAACATAAGTATTTTTTCCCTAATTCTAAGTATTTATGTATTCTCTAAATGATTAGTTTTGCCTTCATAGTTAAAATGTTTATAACTAAGTTTGGGGCTTTATTTAAGTGGCTTTCATAGTTATATCTTGACCAAAGTTGTTTATAGCTATTAATTGTCATGATTTTATTGCCCACTAATATTTTGTTTATATTGTCCTAAGTTGTTTCCATAAGGCTTTTTCTTGGGCGTAACTTAAAGCTTTGCCTAAGGAAGGCTATAAGAAATATTTAAGATCCTTTTGGGATTAATCTAAGACTAAATTTAGTAGCTCTATTATTAAATTAAGTTAACTTTTAGGCTTCCGCAACTAAATATATGTTGATCATATGGTAAATTTATTCTCCGATAAGTTAATACTTGCTAGATACCTAATAACTTTTATATGATTGGTTTTGTAGCATGTGGCTGTATTCAGACCAACGTTGTTTATAGTCGCATGACATTTAATTAATCTTAAGTTGCAGGCTCAAGCATTTACCTTCATGTTCACTAAGTTGCTCCTCTTTAATCAAAATGGATCCAATGGAAAGTTTTGGTTAGAAAGCATATATCTCTAATTAAGATGGAACCAACGAGAAATCTTGGTTGGAGACATAAGGTTTGGCACATAAATGCTTTCTGACCAACGTTGACTATATTCATGTGTCATATCTCTTAAGTATAATTTTCTATTGTTCACATTGTTAATATTTGGCACAAAGATACTTTCTGACCAACACTGATTGTATTCATGTGTCATCTATTTTAAGTATAATATTTTCTTTTAATTATATTGTTGACATGGTATTGATCTGTTCAGCGTAGGACTAATACCATGTTGAACATTTAATTTAGTTTAAAGTTCCTTTGTATTTAAGATCATGTATCTCTATTGCTAAGTGCAAGTATAAGTTTGAGTTGTTTTCTTGTACCATGATAAATTATAAAGTAAGATTATTGTTTTGAGCTTATATATAAATATTATGCACATAATAAAGCTCCCATTAGCAAAGTTTAAGTTCTCATTATAAAAGTTTTGTTAAGTAACTTTGGGAGCAAAACAAAAGTTCATAACTCTTATAATCATGTCTGTTAGGATCAAGGGGAGCAATCCTTCTGCTCACTTACATTAAGTTTGACTAACATTGGTTAAAGGGTGTATTAAGATTAAATTCATAAGAAATGTGCATAATGAACACTAAGATAACCTATAGTAATAGTAACCTCATGAAGTGGATTTAATATAAGGCTTCGACATGTGACATGGTTGTTTGGTTCACATTTCGAGGGGGAGAGACTGCAAAGTCTTACATTGATCCACTTCATTAAGTGATTTATTAAGTTTAATGTGATTGAATTACAAATTTAAGCCAATAAGTTAGTGATAAGTTAATCCATTTTTAGCATCCATTTATTTTGAAAATACTAAGATATTCCTGATGGAGTCAAAACAGTGAGCTGTTATGGTCCACATAACATAAAGTGACTCTAAAGAGAAATGATAATAAGCTCTCCATAATAAACTAAGGAGTTTATTAGTGGCTTCCGTTTGCCATTGATTTCATAGTCGAAATAGGATAAGCTAAGCAGAGGTACAAAGTTAATTGTTTTATTTATCTTGTTGACTATAAGTAAAGCAATAGAGAGGTTAATTATTTTATTCAGGTGTTCCTATAATTAGGTTAATTAAGATCATGTCTAAGTTCTAACACAAAGTTGTACGTCCCGCTGCAACACACGGACATAGGTGCCATGAATGGAACTGCTGGCTCAGATTAAACGTGCATATCTAAAGTTTCACTTATCACTTATTGGTGACCGGCGGAGCAAATAATACACATACATGGGGTCGCAACAGGGGTGAGCTCTTCTTTTAAAATACTTATATGCGTCAATTTAATAAATATCCATCCATAAACAGACGATGATGCCTGCATGACGATGATGCTGCCATCAGGCCGACGACGGCCCGCCGGGCTCCTGGCGGTGTAACCACAACCTCCTCTCCCTAATGAACCTCTCCGCCTTCTCATTGATGTCGTCTTCTGCCCCTCACGGAGGATGTTAGAATTTATACGGGTAGTTCCTCTAAATCCATATGAAGAAATTCTAATAATACCTGTGTTCCCTAATGAGTTTTAATGTTTAAGCCCACGAGTAGAGGTGGAAGGTATAACATCAATTAATACCATATTGCTAGTTGATGTGGAGGCAGAGGGTTCTCCTCCCTCTATATATATTACCCTACAGCTGGCTACAAAATAACTTATTCTGTAGCCACTTTGAGTTACGATAATTGGTATGCTAATTTACGAGATTATAGTAACTCCTTACTATGTGATTTACTATAACATTATGGTAAATATCCTCATGTGTTATAGTAATTCAACTATCGTAAATATATACTGATATTGTCGTAAATTAGTATATAAAATTATCGTAAATAGAGGTGGCTACAAAATAAGTTATTTTGTAGCTAGCTATAGAGTATACTCTCCCTATATATATATATATATATATATATATATATATATATATATATATATATATATATATATATATATATATATATATATATAGCCACCTTCATTTATGATAATTTTTATACTTAATTTACAATAAAGTGAATACATATTTACGATAAATGTGTTACTATAACACATGTGGATATTTACCGTAATATTATAGTAAACCACTTAAAAGGAGTTACTATAATCACGTAAATTAGCATAGTAATCATCGTAACTTAAAGTGGCTACAGAATAAGTTATTCTATAGCCAGCTGTATATATATACACATCGGTCCTCCTGGGAAAAGACACAACAAAAACTAATATTATAAGTTCTAGTTGAAAAATCCTAAGGTAGTCAATTAGTATTTTTCTCTTCTGACTACTGCGAGGCCGCTGTAGTCTCTCCATCCTGATCGTCTGCATGCACTGGCATTCGAGAGAGCAGGTCTCTGAAACCCTCGTCCTTACGATCCTGCACCGGGAGAGGACGAATAAGGTTTTGGGAAGCGCTCTTTGCACGACTGCTCCAACTTCCACGATGGCTCATTTTTCCGAAGACTGCATAGGGACGTCATCATCACCACCCGCGACGTCGTCTCTCTCTACAATTGAAAGGTACACACCTCGTGATACAATGTCTCGGTTGATGTTGTTTAATCTGACTAGTATACGAGCTATGTTTACATTGGTTCTTGTGTTCATGCTATTAAATTATACTAGTATACGAGCTACATTTATACTAGTTTATGAGATCATCATGATTTATATTCTGGTTTTAATTTAGAAATTACCTAATTATTCAACAATCCAAAAACCTTATTATAGGCTTTTTTCCTTATTTAACTATGGCTGATTTCACTGACGTGCTGAGGCCGAAAAAGTTTTCTGGTGCGCATTTTAAGAAGTGGCGAGTTAAGGCCACGCTCTGGCTAGAGGCTATGAAAGTGTTTTGGATTACTGTTGGCTCACCCGAGAGAAATATCTTTGAAGAGATCAGAGAACATTCTAGGAAGACAACACTGTCTTTGGAGGAACAAATCTGAATAGTCTTGCTGGCCATCTGGTAGATGCAAAATTGCACTTCTAAGATGGGAAGACCTTGTGGGATCATCTAAATGCTACCTTTGATGCATCAGATGCATGCGGTGAGGTGAACATCATGGAGAGCTTTCATGACTACAAGATGGTTGGTAACCGATCTATAAGAGACCAAGCTCATGAGGTTCAACGCATGGCAAGAGAACTTGAACTCCTTAATTATGTCATACCCGACAAGTTTATGGCCGGATGCATTATTCCAAAGTTGCCTCCTTTATGGAGGGGCTTCGGCACAACTCTTAAACACAAGAGACAAAAAATATCAGTTCAAAACCTGATAGTATCTCTTAATGTTGAGGAGAAGGCTCGGGCTAAGAATACTATTGAGAAGGGGAACGAGTGTCATTCTAGCATCAATTTGGTGCAGAGAAACCCACATGGCAAGAGCAAAGGAGAGAATAAACCTTTCAATGTCAAATTAACAACTACCTTTGAGAAGAAGAAAAACAAAGCAGAGTTGCCTTGCTTCACTTATGGAAAGTGGTCTCTTTTCCAATTAGTGTTTGGATCGAGCGGACCTTAAAGGAAAAAAAGAATGTCAACCTAATGACTATTAGCAATGCTGATGAGGAGTGTGGTAATGTTCTTACCGTACTTTCAGTGTTTGATTCCCCAAGTTGGTGGGTTGATACAGGTGGTAATATTCATGTGTGTGCTGACATCTCTATGTTTTCTTCTTAGTATGGGCTCCAAGGTTCCTTTGTCCTAATGGGGAATGGATCACATGCTTCTGTTCGTGGTGTTGGTATGGTAAATCTAAAGTTTACTTCGGGAAAGATCATGCAGCTGAAGAACGTGCAACATGTCCCTACTATTCGCAAGAACCTTGTCAGCACCTCCCTTCTTTTGAAAGATGGGTTTAAGGTAGTGTTAGAGTTCAATATAGTAGTGTCACACCCATTTTTAAGGACAAAAATAGGATGCATAAAGTACTCATGTGCGCCCCAGGACATGATCGCACACACAAGTAGACAAATTACATAGTATCATCACAGTGCTTATTACATAGCGAATAAATATTTAAGACATAGTCTTGAACTATAAATGATAATAACTAATAGTAGATCTCCAGCGGAAACTCCAAACACAGGGACACGTTGACTGGTTGACACCAAGACTAGTACTCATTACGATAATCTTCCTCATAATCTTCATCTGTTATGGTGGAAATAGCAAGGGTGAGTCCATGTCGAACTCAACAAATATAACACAGGGTTCATGAGGCTCAAAAGGCTAGACACTGTTTGACTGCGTTTAGCTTTTAGTCATCATATAATTAGCAATTGTGTAGCATCAAGATGAACCAATTTCCAATAGTGAACAAATGATCAATTGTAAATAAGAATAATGAATAGCATTAACATGAGCATAATATCAACAATAATTAAGCATGATATAGCAATGGTGATTATCTATCTGTAAATGTTCCAAGGCCGCTCGTATCCGTGAGCACGGCTAGTATACCAGTTTTTAACTCTGCGCAGAGGTGTACACTTTCACTGTGAGTTATGACTTCCAAATGCATGGGTTAGCTAGGCCCAAAACACCGGAAATCATATAAAGCCACTTAAAAGTTCGTCTAACAAGTTAGGACCATTAGATTCACTCGGCAGGCAGATGTAGAACCCCCCTTCCCAGTGGCACAACAACCGCAGCCTATACACACTAGGCCAGGAGCTCGCCCTACACCCAACGTGGCAAGCCGTTCTTACGCCATTTAAGGTAACCACTAACAAGCTAGAAAAGATCCTTTAAGCAACTAAAGCTAGAGCCATATAGCCCTCACAGCTGTACTGTATGTCCCGGATGATCACGTACAGATAAGTCCTTATGGAGAGTAACCAGAGCATCAAAAATAATACACATGCTCTAGCCCCCTTTTAACAGTAATTAGATCATCTTAATGGTTGATTGCTTAATCCATTAATCAAATTACAAGATCATTGTTCAAAATTAAGCACTAGCAAATAGCTACCCAAATGCATTCCCAAGGTTGACAAGGAATCAAGATAACAATCACTAGTTTATAATCTCTAAGGTTGCCAAGGTAAGCACATGCATATGTATGATAATTTCATTGTATAGGTAACAAGGATAGTACTGTGTTATATTTGCCTTGATCAAAACTCTCCAAGTGATACTGCTGACCTGGCTCAAAGTAATACTCCGAATCATCCAGATACTGCTCACCTTCTATACTCGATCATCAATCAACAACATACATGCATCCAAACAAACATACACGAAGCAAACAAAGAGATATAATTAGAACAGTACACCAACAGTAGCAAAACAGTAATAAAAGTTTATAAAACTCTTCTACACGTTTCTACGATCACACAGACGTAAAGATCACCAAATTCGGAGTTAAAACGAAGATTTTATGACCAAAACAATCCTAGTGGCAAAACTATAAATACCTGAAAACGTATTTTTGATTTAGCCGGGAGAAAATACGCTTTTAAAACACGAAAACGTATTTTCAGCAATACGCTTTGGATGGCGGGTTGATTACTAAAAAGTTGAGGGTCTCTTTAGAAAGATTACCCCGCGAAGGGGTATCTTCTAATCTGGGCCGTTGATTCAAAAACGGACGGCTCACAATCACCTGCAACTCTACAGTAAAAAGTCCGGCCTCCAATCTCCAAGTCCGGCCGGCAACACCCCATGGCCGGTGGCCCTTCCATGGCCGGAGATGGCGGTTCTCCCCACCGAGACCACCATTCAAGCCTGCGTTCGATCCTACGGAAAGAGAAGCTTCGCGCGAACTCAAATACGCTAAGAAAAACTAGCCACGTGAACCACACGCGACGCACGGCAACAAGGGGCGGCGGTGCCATTGCCGCACCATCGGCGAGCTTCAAAACCGCAACTAGGACCGCCTCCACCCAAAGGAATAGCCTAGAACTAAAGAGGAGAAGAATGCGGTCTCACCAATGCCACGAAATCGGCCCCAAATCCACCCGACGGCTCCACCCGCGAGCAACCGTCACCTCCAACCACCTCAACCCTAAACCTTCGATTCCTTGCGGTAGAGTTCATGGTTTAGATGAAAAACGGAAAATAGAGGGTCAAGGCGTCCTATTTATAGCCTCAAATCGTTGATTTTGGTTAGACTTGCCCGGAAATCTCGGAACCGACCGACATGGTCGTGTTCGGTTTGGAGTCCGGAACGAATACGAGAGGTAGAAGAAGACCGACGTCCGGGCCCCACCTGTCAGCGGTAGAAAGGAGGGACGGCGCGGCTGTTGGATCGGCCGACTGGGCTGCGGCGATACTGGGCTCGGCTGGCTCGGTCCGCAACGCCACTGAACGGCCCACGCGGGCACAGTGAGGAGGAAGTAGGCCTCCCTGAACGGGCCGTCGGCCACCAGCTGAAGGTAAGTTTTCTTTTTTTTTTCTAATTTTCCAACCACATTTTCAAATCAAATTTTCCTAAACCAAATCAAATAAAACAAATATATCCACACCACAAAATAAAATAAATGCAACAGCATGAATGCATCACCAAATAGTTTTAAAATTTTAATTTGCCATTAATTGTTATCTAATTTATTCAAAATTCATTATCTCTAAAATTTGGGTGTTACAAATTCTACCCCCCTTAAAAGAATCTCGTCCTCGAGATTGGACTGCTTACTCAAACAATTGCGGATATGATTTCCTCAATTCATCCTCTCTTTCCCAAGTTGCCTCTGCCTCGGAATATCGATTCCAATGCACCTTGCACATTTTAATAACCCGACTTCGAGTAACTCTCTCAGCAGTTTCTAAAATCTTGATCGGAAATTCTTCATAAGTAAGATCCTCCTTAACAGTCAATTCTTCTAAAGGTATCTGCTCTTCTGGCACACGCAAACACTTCTTAAGTTGTGAAACATGAAACACATCATGTACTCCAGACAAATTCTCAGGCAACTCCAACTGATAAGCAACTTCTCCACATCTAGCAATAACTTTAAATGGTCCAACATACCTTGGTGCTAATTTGCCTTTCATGTTAAACCTCTTCACACTTCTCATAGGTGACACCTTCAAATAGACATAATCACCTACCTCAAAAACTAAATCTCTTCTTCTATTGTCAGCATAACTCTTCTAACGAGACTGTGCCACCCTCAAATTCTCACGAATCACCCGCACTTGATCTTCTGCGTTTCTAAGAACATTTGTACCAAACACTTGAGATTCACCTGTCTGATCCCAAAACAATGGAGTTCTACACTTACGTCCATACAAAGCCTCAAACGGTGCCATCTTAAGACTCTGTTGATAACTATTATTATAAGAGAATTCTGCATAAGGCAAACTCTTATCCCAACTAGTTCCATATTGCAATGCACAAGCTCTCAACATATCCTCTAATACCTGGTTGGTCCTTTCAGTCTGCCCATCTGTCTGTGGATGATATGCCGTACTAAAATTCAATTTGGTTCCCAAAGATTCATGTACAGCTTTCCAAAAGTGTGACGTAAACTGCGAACCTCGATCAGACACAATCTTCTTTGGAACTCCATGCAAACAGACTATTCTCTCCATATACAAGGTAGCTAATTGTACCCCCGTGTAATTAGTCTTGACTGGTATAAAATGAGCAACTTTAGTCAATCTATCTACTATCACCCAAATAGAATCATAACCCCTCTGAGTACGCGGTAACCCTACTATAAAGTCCATACCAACTTCCTCCCACTTCCATTCAGGAATTTTCATGGGTTGCAATAATCCAGCAGGTCTCTGATGCTCTGCTTTCACCCTCTGACAAGTATCACACAATGCCACATACTCAGCCACATCTCGTTTTAATCCAACCCACCAATATTTCTGTTTAAGATCCAAATACATCTTAGTACTACCAGGATGAATAGAATAAGCTGACTCATGAGCTTCACGAAGAATTGCCTGTCTAACTGCTTGATCCTCAGGTACACACAGCCTCTTTCCAAACCACAAAATCCCATTATCATCCATTCGAAACCCTGGTGACTTACTAATCACTATATCTTCCGCTATCTTTAGTTTCTCATCCTTCAACTGACCCTTGTAAATTTCTTGCTCTAGAGTAGGCTCTATCACCAATTCCATTGTATTAGTAACAATTCCCAAATTCAAATATTCAAATTCAGCACATAACTCCCTAGTCATAGACAACGTTCGTATCTCATTGGCATAACTTTTCCTACTAAGAGCATCAGCTACTATATTAGCCTTACCAGGATGATAGTGTATCTCAATATCATAATCCTTAATCAACTCTAACCATCTGCGTTGCCTCAAATTCAGATCTGACTGAGTGAAAATATACTTCAAACTCTTATGATCAGTGTATATATCACTCTTATGTCCAATCAAATAATGTCTCCAAATCTTTAAAGCATGAACTACAGCTGCTAACTCCAAATCATGCGTAGGATAATTCAACTCATGCTTTCTCAACTGCCTAGATGCATAAGCCACAACTCTGCCTTCTTGCATAAGAACACATCCCAAACCTTGACGAGAAGCATCACAATAAATAGAAAACTTCTTACTCAAATCTGGCAAAACCAATACAGGCGCTATAGTCAACCTCTTCTTCAATTCTTCAAAACTAGCTAGACATTTATCAGACCACACAAACTTGGCATTCTTCTCTAACAGAGATGTCATAGGTTTAGCAAGTTTAGAAAACCCTTCAATGAACCGTCTGTAATATCCAGCCAATCCTAAGAAACTACGAATCTCGCTAGCATCAGTAGGTGGTTTCCAATTCAATACATCCTTTACTTTACCTGGATCCACTGATATCCCTCCATTAGAAATGATATGACCAAGGAAAGAAACTTCCTTCAACCAAAACTCACATTTACTTCGTTTCGCATACAGTTTATGCTCTTTAAGCTTCTGCAATACCAACCTCAAATGTTCAGCATGCTCTTCCTCCGTCTTGGAAAATACCAGTATATCATCAATAAACACTACCACAAACTTATCCAAATATTCCATGAACACCTTATTCATCATGTACATAAAGTATGCAGGTGCATTGGTCAACCCAAACGACATAACAGTATACTCATACAACCCATACCTTGTAGTAAAAGCTGTCTTTGGAATATCAGAGGCACGAATCTTCAACTGATGATAACCAGAACATAAATCAATCTTAGAGAACACACAAGCACCTCTCAACTGATCAAACAAATGATCAATCCTGGGCAAAGGGTACTTATTCTTGATAGTTACCTCATTTAATGACCGATAATCAACACACATCCTCTGACCACCATCTTTCTTGTCAACAAAAATAACTGGCGCACCCCAAGGTGATGAACTAGGTCGAATAAAACCTTTATCTTGTAATTCTTTAATTTGTTTCTTAAGTTCTTCTAATTAATCTACTCCCATTCTATATGGTCGTTTGGCTATAGGTGCAGTTCCAGGTAATAATTCAATAAGAAATTCAATGTCTCGGTCAGGTGGCATACCTGGCAATTCATCAGGAAAGACATCCGGAAATTCCTCAATCACTGAATTCTCTTTAATAGCATCTTCAAGCTGATTCACCACAGCGGTTGGTTGCTTCTGCACTGCTACATCCACATTGTTTTATCTCCATTAGGTGCGGTCACAACTACCACTTTCTGCTGACACTGAATCTCTGCCTGATTTTGTTTCATCCAGTCCATACCCAATATCACATCAATACCAGATGTCCTCAACACTATAGGAGTTATCTTAAACTCTACCCCCCTTAAAATTATACTAATTGGAAAACAACGATTATTGGTTTGCATGGTACCTCCAGGTGAATTTACTAAGAGAGGTTCTTTCATAGCTAGCATGGGTATACTATGCATTTTAACAAAAATGTTGGAAATGAATGTATGAGATGCTCCAGAGTCAAAAAGAACAGTTGCAGGAGTGGAATGTACATTGAACGTACCAATCATAACCTCCGGTGCATCATGAGCTGTATCAGAAGACACGTGATTCACCCTTCCAGTACCAGATTGCCTCTGGTTGCTCTTCTGGCTCTGAGGAGTCTGCTGGTTCTGCTTCTCAGGACAATGGTAAGACATATGTCCCTCTTTACCACAGACAAAGCATCTAGTAGGCGTACTAGGAGCACTATTCTTCATGGGGGTAACATTGGGATTTCCAGTGCGAGGAGTCTGTTGCCCAGTCTACTGATACTGTTGACGCTGTGGATATGATGAACGCTGCTGAGACTGATTACCTTGCCAATTCTGAGACCACCTCTGATTTGAATTGCGATTCCACTGACTAACCGGTCCCTGAAACTTCTGATGAAAACCATGCTGAGAATTAGTGCGCTGACGGTTGTTGCTTCCTGAGCTTTGTACTTTCATCTTCCTCTTCCTGTCCATCTCCCTGCGCTCATTATCAAGCACAATAGCTTTGTTCACAAGCTCTTGAAAACTAGCATAGTTATTCCCCTTCAATTGCAAGCGAAGATCATAATAAATCCCCTTTAAGAAAAGACGCTGCCTATCTGCATCTTCCCTCACTTCATTAGGAGCATAGTGAGCCAACTGGGTGAACCTGTCATGATACTCACTAACGCTCATCTGTCCCGTCCTGAGGTTTCTAAATTCTTCCTGCTTTAGCTCAATTATACCTTCAGGAATATGACGAGCTCGAAAATCTCTAACAAACTCATTCCAAGTGATAGGAGAAGCATTGTTAGGGCGTGCAGCTTGATACGACTCCCACCAAGTCTGAGCTGTCCCCTGTAACTGACCAGATGCATATAACACCTTTTCCATATCATTACATTGGGCGATATTCAGCTGTTTCTCAACCGCCCTCACCCAATCATCTGCCTCTAAAGGATCAGCAGCATGAGAAAACACTGGAGGGCATCCCTTCAAAAATTCTCCACGCTTGTCCCTCACTTGCACAGGTGGTGGTCCTCCTGCAGGGGGATTGTTCTGCATGTGCTGCATAAACATCTGCATCATCTGATTCTGAGTATGCATAAGTTCCTCCATAGTAATGGGTGGATTAGCACTTCCACGACCTCTGCCATGACCTCTGCCTGACATCTGTTTCCAAAAACACAGAAAATGAAGTTCAGTACGATCCGAGATGATGTATTCAATAGATAAGCAAAATCTGATTTTTCTGGGCGAACTCCAATTCCAGCAACTCAGTAAAATTGTCATATCTCGAGCTATAGACATCCAATTCAGATGATATTTACATGGTTGGAAAGCTTACAAAATTATCTACAACTTTTATTCACAACACTGTTTCTGATTCTGTCAATAAATTGGCCAAAAACTAAACTTAACCGAAACTATTTCAGAATTCCAGACTGTGCAGTAACCCCAACTTGGAACAGATATATCTCTTAGCTCTTAATAGATATTAAAGTGATTCTTGCGGAGTTGGAAAGATATGGAAGTCTATTTATTCCCAGTAAAATTTCTTAAATTTCTCATGAACGGATTTTAAGTTATTTCTAAAACATCCCAGACTGATCCAAAAATCAGCAAAGGACAGAACTAAGTTCACCTCATATCCAACTAATATATTTTGATCAAACTTAATATTCTTAACCATGGAACTTGTAGGCATGTCTACAAAACTCCAGCACACATTACAAAGATCCAAATCACACATTATCATAATAACAATCCATCAATCACACAATTGTTCACACCACAAACTGACTCTCAAAACAATCCAAACTTAAAATTAACTCGCAACTACTATCGTTCCTATTACATAGGGATTTTTCCTATTTCCTAATTAAGCTTCTCATAAATCTTGGGACGTCCTAACTCCGCCCTTAATTGGTCAATCTCCTTATAAGCTTGCTCCTTAAGTTCTTTTTCCTTCAGCAACTCATCCTTCAAATCCACCTCATGGAGAGCCAATTCACGAGCTAATCCCACTGTAGCTTGTAGAGTCAAGGATGAATCATCTGCAAGCGGCACGGTCCAAACACCCTTGTCATGTAGGAAGCAAGGAAAGTGCCGGAGTGCACCCTGTAATGTCTTATCCGAGCGTAGACCATGGTAATAAACGAACGCATTGTAGGCGACATCCTCCATGCTTGTTTCTACGGTTGCCCGGCTCACTCGGGTAATGAACTTTGACTCCACCTTAGGCTCCTTAGTGGTTGGATCCCTTTTCTTAACCCATAACTCCGTTTCCCAATAGGAATCCATCCATGGATGTCTATACTCCGCACTGCGATACTCCAACGTAGCTTCCCAGTCGTAGTAGTAGTTGTCCAAGGTTCTTGTCAACATATCATGGAAGAAAGCATCAGCTTTAGGAACCATGATATGAAGCTTCGTGGTCCATCCCATAACTACATCCTCCATTGGTGTGTCACCAACTCTTGATTCAGCATCAGATAGCTCTTGGTCTCCATCTTCATATGGCTCCTGGGGTTTGAAACGGGCAACGTACTATGCAGCTGACAGACGGGGATGAGGAGGCATCTACAAGATTTAGACATAGATTAGATAGAATCAATGTATTTTCGCAATAGAATAAAGTAGAGGAAGCATAAAACTTTAGTAGTTAACAAGGTGAAAGGAGGAAGCATGAAATAAGTGAAGTATGGATGCTATTAACGACCATTCTAACTAGGCTTGCGTCCTACAGTCAACACGGCTCTGATACCAATCTGTCACACCCATTTTTAAGGACAAAAATAGGATGCATAAAGTACTCATGTGCGCCCCAGAACATGATCGCACACACAAGTAGACAAATTACATAGTATCATCACAGTGCTTATTACATAGCGAATAAATATTTAAGACATAGTCTTGAACTATAAATGATAATAACTAATAGTAGATCTCCAGTGGAAACTCCAAACACAGGGACACGGTTGACTGGTTGACACCAAGACTAGTACTCATTACGATAATCTTTCTCATAATCTTCATCTGTTATGGTGGAAATAGCAAGGGTGAGTCCATGTCGAACTCAACAAATATAACACAGGGTTCATGAGGCTCAAAAGGCTAGACACTGTTTGACTACGTTAAGCTTTTAGTCATCATATAATTAGCAATTGTGTAGCATCAAGATGAACCAATTTCCAATAGTGAACAAATGATCAATTGTAAATAAGAATAATGAATAGCATTAACATGAGCATAATATCAACAATAATTAAGCATGATATAGCAATGGTGATTATCTATCTGTAAATGTTCCAAGGCCGCTCGTATCCATGAGCACGGCTAGTATACCAGTTTTTAACTCTGCGCAGAGGTGTACACTTTCACTGTGAGTTATGACTTCCAAATGCATGGGTTAGCTAGGCCCAAAACACCAGAAATCATATAAAGCCACTTAAAAGTTCGTCTAACAAGTTAGGGCCATTAGATTCACTCGGCAGGCAGATGTAGAACCCCCCTTCCCAGTGGCACAACAACCGCAGCCTATACACACTAGGCCAGGAGCTCGCCCTACACCCAACGTGGCAAGCCGTTCTTATGCCATTTAAGGTAACCACTAACAAGCTAGAAAAGGTCCTTTAAGCAACTAAAGCCAGAGCCATATAGCCCTCACAGCTGTACTGTATGTCCCGGATGATCATGTACAGATAAGTCCTTATGGAGAGTAACCAGAGCATAAAAAATAATACACATGCTCTAGCCCCCTTTTAACAGTAATTAGATCATCTTAATGGTTGATTGCTTAATCCATTAATCAAATTACAAGATCATTGTTCAAAATTAAGCACTAGCAAATAGCTACCCAAATGCATTCCCAAGGTTGACAAGGAATCAAGATAACAATCACTAGTTTATAATCTCTAAGGTTGCCAAGGTAAGCACATGCATATGTATGATAATTTCATTGTATAGGTAACAAGGATAGTCCTGTGTTATACTTGCCTTGATCAAAACTCTCCAAGTGATACTGCTGACCTGGCTCAAAGTAATACTCCGAATCGGCCAGATACTGCTCACCTTCTATACTCGATCATCAATCAACAACATACATGCATCCAAACAAACATACACGAAGCAAACAAAGAGATATAATTAGAACAGTACACCAACAGTAGCAAAACAGTAATAAAAGTTTATAAAACTCTTCTACACGTTTCTACGATCACACAGACGCAAAGATCACCAAATTCGGAGTTAAAACGAAGATTTTATGACTAAAACAATCCTAGTGGCAAAACTGTAAATACCAGAAAACGTATTTTTGATTTAGCCGGGAGAAAATACGCTTTTAAAACACGAAAACGTATTTTTAGCAATACGCTTTGGATGGCGGGTTGATTACTAAAAAGTTGAGGGTCTCTTTAGAAAGATTACCCCGCGAAGGGGTATCTTCTAATCTGGGCCGTTGATTCAAAAACGGATGGCTCACAATCACCTGCAACTCTACAGTAAAAAGTCCGGCCTCCAATCTCCAAGTCCGGCCGGCAACACCCCATGGCCGGCGGCCCTTCCATGGCCGGAGATGGCGGTTCTCCCCACCGAGACCACCATTCAAGCCCGCGTTCGATCCTACGGAAAGAGAAGCTTCGCGCGAACTCAAATACGCTAAGAAAAACTAGCCACATGAACCACACGCGACGCACGACAACAAGGGGCGGCGGCGCCATTGCCGCACCATCGGCGAGCTTCAAAACCGCAACTAGGACCGCCTCCACCCAAAGGAATAGCCTAGAACTAAAGAGGAGAAGAATGCGGTCTCACCAATGCCACGAAATCGGCCCCGAATCCATCCGATGGCTCCACCCGCGAGCAACCGTCCCCTCCAACCACCTCAACCCTAAACCTTCGATTCCTTGCGGTAGAGTTCACGGTTTAGATGAAAAACAGAAAATAGAGGGTCAAGGCGTCCTATTTATAGCCTCAAATCGTTGATTTTGGTTAGACTTGCCCGGAAATCTCGGAACCGACCGACATGGTCGTGTTCGGTTTGGAGTCCGGAACGAATATGAGAGGTAGAAGAAGACCGACGTCCGGGCCCCACCTGTCAGCGGTAGAAAGGAGGGAGGGCGCGGCTGTTGGATCGGCCGACTGGGCCGCGGCGATACTGGGCTCGGCTGGCTCGGTCCGCAACGCCACTGAACGGCCCACGCGGGCACAGTGAGGAGGAAGCAGGCCTCCCTAAACGGGCCGTCGGCCACCAGCTGAAGGTAAGTTTTCTTTTTTTTTCTAATTTTCCAACCACATTTTCAAATCAAATTTTCCTAAACCAAATCAAATAAAACAAATATATCCACACCACAAAATAAAATAAATGCAACAGCATGAATGCATCACCAAATAGTTTTAAAATTTTAATTTGCCATTAATTGTTATCTAATTTATTCAAAATTCATTATCTCTAAAATTTGGGTGTTACAAGTAGTAAGGTCCAAGCATGGACAATTTATTGGTAATGGCTATGAGTGCAGAGGCTTGTTCTGTCTTTTTTAGCAGATTTATGTAATAAGTCAGTGAATTACATTTGTGGCACAATTAACGATAATGCGAATGTCTGGCATTCTCATTTATGTCATGTGAACTTTGGTTTGATGTCACGATTGTCTAGCATGGGTTTAATTCCAGATTTCACTATTGCCAAAGGTTCTGAGTGCCATAGTTGTGTGCAATCAACGGAACCTCGAAAGCCTCATAAGGCAGTGGAGGAGAGAAACTTGGCACCTCTAGAACTCATACATTCTGATCTATGCGAGATAAATGGTGTGTTGACAAAAGGTGGAAAGAGATACTTCATAACTTTAATTGATGATGCAACTAGATTTTGCTATGTTTACTTGCTTAATCTAAGGATGAAATGCTAGACTACTTTAAAATCTATAAGGCTGAAGTTGAGAATCAACCAGAAAGAAAGATTAAGCATCTAAGCTCGGATCATGGTGGTGAATATTTTCCTAGATTGTTTGATGAATTCTATGAGGAACATGGTATTACTCATGAGAGGATGTCTCCCTATTCGGCCGAATCAAATGGGATTGCTGAGAGGAAAAACCGCATGCTGACTGACTTGGTGAACGCCATGTTAGACACTGCTAGTTTATCTAAGGCATGGTGGGGGGAGGTTTTATTGATTGCGAGTCATGTCCTAAATAGAATTCCAAATATAAATAGAGAAACAATCCTATATGAAGATTGGCTTGGGAGGAAATCACTTTCATACTTGCGTACGTGGGGATGTTTTGCAAAAGTCAACGTACCAATTTCTAAGAAATGCAAGCTTGGACCAAAGACAATGGACCGTGTCTTTCTAGGATATGCTTACCAGAGCATTGCCTATAGATTTTTAGTAGTAAAATTAGAAGTTCCTGATACGCATGTTGATACAATTATGGAATCTCATGATGTTACATTTTTTGAGAACATATTTTCTATGAAAGATATGAATAGCAATACTAGATATTTCTCTGAGATTGCTCTTGATTTTACTATACCTATCGAGTCTCCTGTTGAATCATTTGAGCAACCACTTGAAGAATTTAATGAGAAGGATGACAATGAAGTTCCTATGAGTAATAAGAGATAGAGGATTGTTAAATCTTTTGGTGATGATTTCATTGTGTACCTTGTGGATAATACTCCCACCTCTATTGCAGAGGCATATGCATCTCTAGATACAGATGATTGTAAAGAAGCTGTTTGTAATGAGATGGACTCATTTCTTTCTAATGGAACTTGGGAATTATCTGAGCTGCCATTTGGTTGTAAACCTATGGGCTGCAAGTGGGTGTTCAAGAAGAAGCTTAGGCCTGATGGTACTATTGACAAGTACAAGGCTCGGCATGTGGTTAAGGGTTATACCTAGAAGGAAGATGAGGATTTCTTTGATACTTATTCACCTATTGCTAGAATGACCACTATTCGAGTGCTACTTTATCTGGCTGCCTCATATGGTCTTCTCATTTATCAAATGGATGTGAAGATAGCTTTCCTTAATGGAGAATTGGATGAGGAAATCCATATGGATTAGCCTGATGGATTTGTAGTAAAAGGTGAAGAGCACAAGGTGTGTAAGTTCCTAAAATCTTTGTATGACTTGAAGCAAGCGTCTAAACAATGGCATGAGAAGTTTGACACAACTTTAACTAGTGCGGGCTTTGCCATAAATGAGGTTGATAGGTGTCTGTACTATCCACGTGGTGGGGCAAATCTGTAATATTATGTTTGTATATTGATGATATTCTAATCTTTGGTACAAACATTGATGCAATTAATGAGGTCAAGTCTTTTCTGTCAAAGAGTTTTAACATGAAAGATCTGGGAGAAGTTGATATGATTCTAAACATCAAGTTGGTTAAGGATAAGAGTGGGATTAGTTTGTTGCAATCTCACTATGTTGAGAAGGTCTTGAGTCGGTTCGACTTTATGGATAGCAAGCCTTCTCCAACATCTTATGATCCTAGCATGACATTGAGAAAGAACAAGAAGATATCTAAAGACCAATTGAGGTACTCTCAGATCATTGGTTCACTTATGTATTTAGCTAGCGCAACAAGACTAGATATCTGTTTTGCTGTTAGCAAGTTGAGTAGATACATATCCAACCCGGGTGATGATCATTAGCATACACTTGAAAAGGTCTTGCGTTATCTTAAAGGTACAATGAATTTTGGGATTCACTATTCTAGGCACCCAGCTATGCTTGAGAGATATAGTGATTCGAACTGGATATCTGATATTGATCAGATCTATGCCACAAGTGGGTATATGTTTACTCTTGGAAGTGGCGCAGTGTCATGGAGGCCTTGCAAACAGACTATTTTGATAAAATCAACCATGGAAGCAGAGCTTATTGCTTTAGATATAGCTTCTGCAGAGGCAGAATGGCTGCATGAGCTCTTGTTGGACTTGCCGGCGGCTGAAAACCAATATTGGCTATCCTTATGAACTGTGATAATTAAACGTTGGTTACTAAAGTGAACAGTGCTTAAGGATAATGCGAAGTCAACAAGATACGTTAAAAGACGTTTGAAGTCTGTCAGGAAATTGAGAAATTCCGAAGTAATAGCTGTGGCTAATGTTCAAACGGACAAAAACCTAGCAAATCCCTTTACAAAAGGGCTATCATAAAATGTGATAGAAAATACAAAGGGAGATGGGTATGAGACCCACATGAGTTTACAGTAGTGGCAACCCAATATTTTTGATCGGAGATCCCATGACTTAGGATCTGAGAAGAACAAATAATTGGTAAACTGAGGAGAGTAATTTATAATCCTCTCTAAATGAAGATGCAATACTCTCAGTGCGATGAGACGCTGTAAGGCAGGTTGGCAAATGCCTTAATATGTTCTGTTGGCTTTAATAAGCGAAGGTACTATCCTGCAGAGCATTCTTGAAAGAACATACCAATATGACCCCGACTGTAAGACGTCGCAGTCTATAAGACTTGGGTGATCTCTAGTAAACTCATGAAGAGACTAGGGAGTACGACGTATATGCTCCACCCATAAGGAAGGCTACTGGCAGTCAGGTACTAGTTTGACTTTGAGTGGAACTCGTTCGCACAAAACTTGCAATTCAAGGCGTAGTCCATTGTTCAAGTTATGAATGGGTGTAACTTGAAGCTCTAGGCGGATGTTCAACTTAACAGTCTCTGCTGAAACACTAGTATATAAACAGTAGTGGGAGAAGGAAAATATCTATACTGGGCAGTTGAGATCTGGTGAGGGATTGTTAGAATTTATATGGATAGTTCCCCTAAATCTATATGAAGAAATTCTAATAAATCTCAAAGGCCCAATACCTGTGTTTTTTAATGGGCTTTAATATTTAAGCCCATGAGTAGAAGTGAAAGGTACCACATCAAATAGTACCAAGTTGATGTGGAGGTAGGGGGAAAAATACTAATCGACTACCTTAGGATTTTTCAACCAGAACTTCTAATATTAGTCTCTGATTGCTTCGGATAAGCTGCGTGCGTCCGTGCCTCATATCCATGACCTTGCGTGTCTTCGTCAGTGGTGAGTATAGGTGTGATGCTTGGCAGCTTTTGTGGAGTCGTCTCAGTCTCTCAGATGGCTGGCTGCAGTTGCGTGGCAGCTGCGGTAAGGGATTGGGATTCCAGAGAGATGCGAGCAGCATGGCTACGCTACCAAAACGCCAAAACCACCAACCGTGCTGCCACTTGCTAGGTAGAAGAGCGTGTCCAGGGCTCCAGGCGTGTTGCGCGTTGTGCACTAGGAGTCCATGAAACAAATACAACATACCTCTGAAACACCTTAAACAAATTGAAACATACAATTACAACATAGGGGGAGAGAGAGCCTGGCGTGGGAGTCCCATGGCCGCCGGATCTGCGGGCATTGGGGGCTCCCGGTGGGGGAGGACGCCAGTGGGGGGGGAGGGGCGCCGCCGAGGTGGGGGAGGAGGACACCGGGGTGGGGGAAGGAGCCGCCAGGGGTCGGGGAACATAGGGGAGGGGAGGCTGCGCCGGTCGATTCCGGCCACCGGGGGTCGGCGGCAATGGCCAACGGTGGTTGCTCCAGAGCCTGGCCATCGCCGGTTGTGGCGACGAGGACTACCACGACGGTCGACGGTGACGACCCGCGCGCTATCGCGGTGCGGCCACCGCTTCCACATCGAGTGCCGGGGTGGGGGAAGGGGCTGCCAGGGTGGTGAAGAAGGCCGCCGTGGTGGGGAGGAGGACGCCGGGGTGGGGGATGGACCGCCGCCGGCCAGGAAGCAGCGATACCACGTCGTCAGGTGTGGGCACGGGACACGAAAGGATAAGAATGGGGAGGGGCGCAAGCGCTGCGGGATGAGAGGTCCAGGCGTCCATCCATCCGGGCATCTGGTATGTATCATTATCGTTGAATCTGTCCTCGATCTCACTGCTGTCACCGAATCAGTCCTCTACAATGTGTAGCCACAGGATAAACACCTCAATAAAGCGATATATGGGAGTGTTTCAATCGAGGGGGTGATATAGGAGTAGCATGTTGGCAAGACAAGGAGAAAGCTGGTGGATCTCCTCCATCCATTCACCAACTGCTTGTATGTTGCTGGTCTGCTGGATATGTGTGAAAACAAATTTCTTTCAGTATTTCAGTAACAAAAAAGAGCACATTTTCCTTTCTGTTTCACCAAGTGGGAGAGAGAAACAATTGATGAGGCAAATACTAATCCAAGTCGCATCTAGCATGCTTAACAGTGCATGGAAGCATCCTGAAGACGAATTAAGTTCTTATTCGGTGCAGATCACGCATAAAAATGCTGTAATCTTCTCCATGAGGAAATTGAACCTTGCTTTCCAAGAGCTAAATATCAGCGTCAAATGTTGGGTAAAATGGGACATATAAGTCTGGGATGAAATGGTACGTACGTATGGTTTACGTTGAGAGCCAAACGTCATAAAGTGCCCAGGGATTTATGCTGTCGCTGAGACATCATATTCATGAATGACAATCCCAATGCAATCAAAATGGAAATCGAAATCGGTCCCAAAATCAATAAATGCGGCATCGAGCAACTTGCAGGACACCGACGCAAATCTAATGTATTGCTCAGGTTGCTCCACGTTAGTTCAAATCATTCTAAATAGATATCTATGTAGCTAGCTAGCTGGACTGGTCGATCGATGCAAAGTTAAGCATGCAGTTACACGTTGTAGAAGCGCATCAGGTGCCTTCCACACCACAACCTGGGAGACTTGTCTACCTGTTGTTGTTGGTCTGTATCTCTAACATCTCCCAGTACTGAAGTTGCTCATAAGTATGAACCGTATAAGCAAATATACAAGAACTTCATCCAGTGTGACCCACCAAAGAAAACCCGGCCTGTGTGACCCACCAAAGAAAACCCGGCCTGTGTAAACATAACAATGCATCCTTATTAGCCTTTTTTTAAGATACTCCAAAAGAACAAAACTAAAAAGAATGCAAAAATACATGAGCTTTTGGGTGCCATGTTCTTTGGATATTACATGGTCCAAAATGCCCAAAAACTAAGTAAACCATTTGGATGTTACAAAGGAAATGACACAGATTCAGGATCAGAGAGAAGAAAACAGGAAAGACTTGTGTCAGCTTTCGCCCTGAAGGCTGAAGTTCCTAATAATACCCAATTCGGTTACTATTTCAAATAAGCCATTTATTTTGTTTCAAACAGACCCTTATTATATTATATTAGCATGTTTGGTTATCAGCGGTGCGTTTGACTGTTTCCTACTCAGATTGTCATAAAGGAACAGTACATATGTAACTGTACATCTTTGTGAAAACTGACCATTGGTACACGCATGCATATTGATACTAAGCTTGTTACTGAGCATTATATGTTCTCTCTATATATAATCATATACATAACAATAACATGCATACATCATGCATAATAGCATTTATAACTAAAGCAGTCTCTCACATATTTCCATCCCACAGGGTAATATCAAATATACATATAACCAAACTAATTCCATATGGACGACACCAATACTACCAGATCTTCATCACCTTTTCATCACAGGCTCAGGTACTAGCTAGCCAAGAAATCGTTTCTTCATCTCTGTGATGTACTTTTCAGACCTCTTGTTGATGTCTTCCACAGAAACTACACTTCTAGGCCTGCTGGGGTTCTCAATCTTCTTCCAGCCTGTGACCTCCTGATGACCAGCAGTAGGATACTTCCCAGTTAACGCAGTCGGGTTATACAGTTTTGGCTTGGAGAGGATGTTGTGGACGACCTCAATCTTGTCAACTTTCTGAATCCTCACCTCACCATCACTAGGAGGAGCCATGGTGGTCTTGGTGCGTCGAAACATTGTCAGCTTGTTTTCTGCTGGATGCTAGAGAGATTAGAGGATGGTAGCTAGATGTTTGCCCTTGAGAGCTTGCTTGGTGCGGGTGGAAATATGGTGGTCTCTATTTATAGGTGGTTTGCGGAGTTCTTTTCTGGTGGAGATTCCATAGCTTGGCACTATTCCCATTTGTCTTTAGTTTGAGAAGCAATCGGTATTCCCATTTGTTGTCTAAAATCTCTTTTGCTAGATGCTCAAGGGATTGCGCAGTTGGATGTAAAAACACTTTGGCATCTCTGTGGAGCCCTGAAGTAAAGAAAAAAAATATCAACATCCTTAACACACTTACACACCTCAATTTTCGCTGGCACAGTATAGATTGGAGACAATTTTTCATAGTCGCTGTTTGATGACTATAGGTCGACCGTTTACATGGCACAGAGAACAATCACGCTCCCAATTTTCGCAGTACAGATGTACATCTAGAAAAAGTACATATATCTGCTACATATGTGTAAATGTGTAATCCATAACACAGAAATAGAGAACATGTTAATTCCACTGTTGTACTATTACCAGCAGTGCCTCTTTCTTTCTCTCTGCTTGTTCTGCTCATCGGCAGAACTACCTACACAGATTGTCCAGTGGAAATGGAGCTACTTCACCAAAGAATAAAAGTAAAAAATAAACTGCACTTTTGAAAATAATTAAGGCCCTTGAGAGTTGATACTCAGTTTAACCAACGGCACTAAAAGCTGGGTTTGGTGGTGGAATCTGATTAGTTCGGAATATCTCTACTAGCAAATTAGTTTGGTGGTGGAATCTGATTAGATAAAATAATTGGCACGCGGTAAGGAAGGATGAGTGATGACACATCTAAATCTCCATGCTAAAAAGCAAAAGTGTGTATCATAATCATTCAGACATATATATCTTATCATAGTTAGCTGTCTGGTAATTTGACACAACAAGCAAACCAAATTAATGACCATTTTTCTTTAAGTATTTAGACAAAAGCAGTAGAAAAAGGATCTGATGCTAACCACCACTTAATTACATGCTGCTCATGAGAGCATATATACTAGTAGGTTCGGGAAAGTACTGAGAACGTACTAAGATAGGGATACTTCTTAATATAATGGAATATCACGTCTTTGACCCTCCTCCAAAGGTCTACTTCTTCCGTCCTAAGATAGGGATTTAAGCAAATCTAAGATGAAATGAGGAGAGAATATCAAAATACTAATATACCCCTAGTTAATGCATGGTCCTCTAAGTTCTTTTTCAATAACAAAATAATTATTGGATAAGAAGGTGAAGCATATAACTAGAGTTTTAGTATGACTTGCATTCAGAGAAAAATTAAAAAAAATGATATACAACTAGAAATGGATGTACTTCTGTGAATCGGTCAGTTTTGTTTTGGCCACGAAAATTGCTAAAAATCATGCAGAAACCTTGACACCTAGTACTGATTCCAGTCAATACTCTTTTGTCCTAGAAAAAGACTTTGAGCAATATTTTTGAGATGTCCATTCTAATCTAAAAGCATAACATGCCATGCAAGCTAACTTGAGAGTTTGATATGATAGTCTGCAAGCAGAAAATTGATGGCAGACTCAATCATTCCCCCTGAAAATCAAAAAGAGTAGGTGTGGAATCTGTGATGTTCTAGTGAGATCTCTTCCCCCACAAAAATTGTTTGAAACATTGGACCCCTAATTATTTTCGTGGAAACACAGAAGACGCCCTTGCAAGTGGGAAATTATTAAGAAAAAGGATAATTATTCCTGTCGGGAGGCATGATACATGAAATTAATTAACCCATGTGCTAATTAGTTATGCATGGAAGCATCCTGTAGACATATATACTAAGTTCTTATTCGGCCCATATCATTATATATATGCTCAGTTGTTTGGTCAGGATCGAGAAAGGTCCTTGCTTCAACAAAGCTAAAAAATGGCAGACGACTAATGTAACTAAGGCCCTCCATAATGTATTTCCTGAGTGGTGCCCAAAAAGGAGAGAGAAGATTGTCGGATTGGAGCACCACTCTTACCGCTGTGAGTAGTGATTCAAGTTTGAGTGATACCAGAAAAAAGAAGAGCGGTGAATGTAGTTGCGCCGGTGCCTATTTGTGTTGTGGAGAGAGAAGCAGAGAGAGAGAGAGCAGCAATATGAAGGAAAGCATGCAACAGCTTTTTACTGTGAAAGTACCATGCAACAGGCCTTTTGGGCACCACTAGCGATGCCAGCACACTGCAAGTAGAAATTGGATTAGTCATCACACAGTAGCGTGGCTAGCTTATACAGTTTCAAGCACCACTCACACTATGGGAAGGCCTAAGATTCGAGGTTTGGGAAAACCTAACTATATATCTTTAATTAATTGTATATCCAATACCATCCCAATGAGAGAATCCACACAAATTAGTGACCTTGCTTAGTCATGGATATGATGGAGCATGGCTTACATTGAGGGCAAACGATCAGCTAGAGCTAATAGCAGCCAGGAGAAAGCTCACACTGTCACACTCACGCAGTAGTGATCAGGTCAATTCAGTTATTTCTCGATCGCTAGCTGGATTCATCGATCTGCTAGCTAGGAGTAAGAGAAACTGCAAAGCTAAGCTTGTGGCTGCACGTCGCAGTAGAAGCGCATCAGGTGCCTTCCACACACAGGAGACTTGACTCCGTGGATGGGATTATTGCTTGGGTTGGGTCTCCCCCAAACGCTCCGCCCGCATGCATGTACCTGCCAAATTTTTGCTTGGGTGTGAACCCATTCTCTTTTTCTTCTTTCAGGACTCAGGAGTCAGGAGACTTTGACTGAAATTAATAACGTGGACGCAGAAGACTAATAACTCTATGTATGGAACAAACTAGGTTTTGCAACGAGACCAATATTTAATTGTTTTCTTTTAGATAACCATAATGATAGGATGAGGACGTCCGTCCGAACTCCGACCCGCCCATGCCAACCTGTACGGTCCGCGTGCATTGTCGTTCACTGGTTCGTTCACGCCTTGGAAAATATCAGCCACTACTCTATCTCTCTATCGTGCCTCCCTATCTCCACTCTCTCTCTCTCACATGCCTCCAATGCTACTCCCTACCTCCCTCTCTCGGTGCGGTGTAGGCGAGCATCCCGACGTGGCAGCACAATGGCCTCAGTGTGGCCTTAGCATGAGTGGGTCATGATGTGGAGGCCTGAGCGACCCTCGACATTGCGGCACAATGGCGCCGATGGCCCCGGTCACGGGCGGACCAGCGCGGCAGGCCCGGCATGAGTGCTCCCTAGTGGCTCCCTCTCCTAGTCATGTAGGCGCTGCCTCCTTGCCACATTGCGCAGTCGGCGCCGGTGAGCCACCTCCTACAAGCGCTGTCGGGCCATTGCCTCCGGTGAACTTCACGTGCCGACGAGCCTCCATTCTCCCAAACAGAAAGGAGATGTTGCACTGCGCTGAAAGCGCATGTTGCAAGCGTATGTTTTCAAGTGTTTCAGATGTTTTGTAGATATGTTGCAAGTGCTTCATTTGGATGTTGCAAAAGTAGATCAAGATGTTGCACATGTTGCTTATTTTGCAGTGTTTCAAATGAATATTGCAAGCATTTATCCAAAATGTTTCATCTGTTTCAAATATATGTTGCGAGTGTTTTTATCTATAGATGTTGCATATGTTTATGTTTCAAATGTTTCATCTATTTCAGTCTTATGTTGCAGCAAGTGTTTTCATGTTACAAGTTGCAAGTGTTTTATTTAGATGTTACAGTGTCTATGCATGTCAGGGTTATAACCCCGAGGTGTCTTAAGGCATCGATAAGTTAGCAGGCCACGCAGCTCGTAACATATCAGTTAGCAAATGCCCAAACGACCGAGGCCCAGCTAAGCTAATTAAACCAGGCCAGACGATAAGGCCGAGGTCAGCCACGACCCCTTCCTCCTGCCCTAGCTGCACGGCGCTCGAAGGGCGCACGACCTCTCCCCCGTCACGACCCCTAAAAGGAACGGGGAGAGGTCGAGCCCAGCCAAGCGTTCATGCTCTGACAGGAACAAGCACGTCGCACTGACCCCGCAAGGACAAGGGGACAACAGTCACCTCAATCGGGTCAGACGTCATCCCTGTGCCATGCTACACAGACAAGACAACATGACACGGCGGTGACGACCAATACGGAGCCCACCGTCTAAATATGGACCGACAAGACGTGGGTACGATCTCACCCGCTATAGGAGGGGATCCACGATGAGAGCCTTGACTTAGAGGCCATCCAGACTGGCGAGAGCCACGACCCCAATGATCGGGACCGTGGCTCTGAACTCCTCCAGCCAACAAGACAACCGATGACCTGGGGGAAGCTACCAACTTCCATACGACGCCCTAGAAAGCCAGGAGAAGATGACGAAGACCACAATGGAAACCACATCACATAGGACGGCTGGCGAACCACTAGCGTGCCTATAGTGTTGCCACAACAAGCATAGTAGCACCACGCCACACCATGCCTTGACATGGCCACAAGACCATGACGAAAACCATGCCCACACGTGCTCCACAAGACAACGTAGCTTGCAAGCCAAGTTAGCTAGGACCTCCCTCAGGCTCACGACCCTTCGATCGGGAGAACCTTTATCTTTGTATGCATCCTAGCCCCGAACTCTATATAAGGGCAGCCAGGGCACCCATCTCTGACATTATTCACATCCTCTACCATTTCATTTATTCTCCATAGTAGTAGGGCTCCTGGAGCTTCTCTTCAGGTGGTCCATCTCCTTGCTCTAGCTCTCCATCATCTTCCTCCACTCTTGCACCCCCCATTATAAGACCTTCAGAGCATTCAAGCGAGGAACACACACTCGATCATCTCTGAGACTGGACGTAGGGTTCTGGTCCAAACCAGTATAAATCCTTGTGTCTTTTAGATGATACCATCGTCTTCCCAGAGTAGCGCGGCAATCGTATAAATTTACTAGTCCGGTTTACGAAACATCGACAGTTGGCGCGCCAGGTAGGGGACAGTCACGCACTCTCGATTGTTGAGAAGGAAGCGATGGCTCCTCGCACCATCAGTGGACTCGCTTGTGAAATGGCCCATGGTAGCCACATCCGCCATGAAAACTATGAGTTTATCAGTGCCGAAGGGTCAGCACCCGCACCCGCTTTCAGCTGCGGTCCTAACCTCCGCTCTGGAGAACTGGATCCCGCGGTCTACAGCGGACTCACTCTTGGAACTACTCACCGCGGCAGCATCGCAGAGTCCACATACATAAGGGGGCCAGTACCCTTACTCATCACTGGCCGCGGCTAGGTCTTCCGTATGGAAACCAAAGGTCCACAGCTTGTGACGAACTCACCCAGGGAATGGCCTCGACCGGCCACATCCTTTTGGGAAATCATGCGGTTAACCAACGTTGTTTATAGTCGCATGTCATTTAATTAATCTTAAGTTGCAGTCTCAAGCATTTACCTTTATGGTCACTAAGTTGCTCCTCTTTAATCAAAATGGATCCAATGGAAAGTTTTGGTTAGAGAGCAGATATCTCTAATTAAGATGGAACCAACAAGAAATCTTGGCTGGAGACATGAGATTTGGCACATAAATGTTTTCTGACAAACATTGACTATATTCATGTATCATATCTCTTAAGTATAATTTTCTATTGTTCACATTGTTAATATTTGGCACAGAGATACTTTCTGACCAACTTTGATTGTATTCATGTGTCATCTATTTTAAGCATAATATTTTCTTTTAATTATATTGTTGACATTTTATTGATCTGATCAGCGTAGGACTAATACCATGTTGAACATTTAATTGAGTTTAAAGTTCTTTTGTATTTAAGATCATGTATCTCTATTTCTAAGTGCAACTATAAGTTTGAGTTGTTTTCTTGTACCCTGATAAATTATAAAGTAAGATTATTGTTTTGAGGTTATGTATAAATATTATGCACATAATTAAGCTCCCATTAGCAAAGTTTAATTTCTCACTATAAAAGTTTTGTTAAGTAACTTTGGGAGCAAAACAAAAGTTCATAACTCTTATAATCATGTCTGTTAGGATCAGGGGGAGCAATCCTTCTGCTCAGTTACATTAAGTTTGACTGACATTGGTTAAAGGGTGTATTAAGATTAAATTCATAAGAAATGTGCATAATGAACTCTAAGATAACCTATAGTTATAGTAACCTCATGAAGTGGATTTAATATAAGACTTCGACATGTGACATGGATGCAAAGTCTTACATTGATCCACTTCATTAAGTGATTTATTAAGATTAATGTGATTGAATTACAAATTTAAGCCAAAAAGTTAGTGATAAGTTAATCCATTTTTAGCATCCATTCATTTTGAAAATACTAAGGTATTTTTGATGGAGTCAAAACAGTGAGCTGTTATGGGTCCACATAACATAAAGTGACTCTAAAGAGAAATGATAATAAGCTCTCCATGACAAACTAAGGAGTTTATTATTAGTGGCTTCTGTTTGCCATTGATTTCATAGTAGAAATAGGATAAGCTAAGCAGAGGTACAAAGTTAATTATTTTATTTATCTTGTTGACTACACGTAAAGCAATAGAGAGGTTAATTATTTTATTCTAGTCACTACTACAGAAATCATTTTTGCTGGCATGTTGTTTTTTTCACAGGCGGTTCACAATTTCATGACGCCAGTACAAAAAATAGGGTGGGCCCAGCAAGAGAACCACCTGTGTAAAACAATTTACACAGGCGGCTCTCCTATCTCTACCGCCTGTGTAAATACGTGTATTTACACAGGCGGTTTACAATGACAACCGCCTGTGTAAATACAGGTATTTACACAGGCGGTAGAGATAGGAGAGCCGCCTGTGTAAATTGTTTTACACAGGCGGTCCTCCTTACCAACCGCTTGTGTTAATGCTGCTATAAATTCCCTTCGTCCACCTCCAAACAAGAACAGTTACTCGCGTGCTGTGTGCACAGTGGCGGACAGAGAAGTGGCGATTCCAAGGGGGGAGTTTTGAACTTCATTTCTTTAGTGAGAAACTTCCAAAAGGTTAGTTAGTGTCGTTGCCGCCATTTTTTAGTGATTCTTTGGTTCAATTAAGATCCTGTAATTAGGTTAATTAAGATCCTGCCTAAGTTCTAACACAAAACTGTACGTCCCGCTGCAACACACGGACATATGGTAAATGAAAGGAACGCTTAGATCAAACGTGCATATCTAAAGTTTCACTTATCACTTATTGGTGACCGGCGGAGCAAATAATACACATACATGGGGTCGCAACAGGGCTGAGCTCTTCTTTTAAAATACTTATATACGTTAATTTAATATCCATCCATATACATACGATGATGCCTGCATGACAACGATGCTGCCATCAGGCCGACGACGGCCCGCCGGGCTTCTGGCGGTGGAACCACAACCTCCTCTCCCTGATGAACCTCTCCGCCTTCTCGTTGATGTCGTCTTCCACCCCTCGTGGTGGACGGCCGCCGCCGCCGTAGAAGGTGGGCCTGGAAATCAGGTTGTGGAACTCGATCTTGCTCACCTTATGCACCGGTACCTCCCCGACACCTTCAGCACCGGCACCGGCGCCGGTGCCGGTGCGGGCGGCCGGAGCAGCAGGGTTCTTGCCCCAACGATTCATCTCCGTCTTCTTGCTAAATAAGCTACTACTGGTTATTAGATACTCGTCCGTCCGGTTTCCTGGTCCGCTCGTTTGTCGTCTTGAGATGGGTGATATGCAATTTGGCAACAGATATGGCCTCCGTTTATATAGGCAGCAGCAAGCGCAGCCAGCTATCCTGTATTATTGAGTTGGGTGATGCGATAGCCAGCTGCACAGTTCTTGGACGACGACGCACGTGTTCCTCTCACTCTCAGGTAGTCTCTGATTGCTTCGGATAAGCTGCGTGCGTCCGTGCCTCATATCCATGACCACGCGTGTCTTCGTCAGTGGTGAGTATAGGTGCGATGTTTGGCAGCTTTTGTGCAGTCGTCTCAGTCTCTCAGATGGCTGGCTGCACTTGCATGGCAGCTGCGGTAAGGGATTGGGATTCCAGAGAGATGCGAGCAGCATGGCTACGCTACCAAAACGCCAAAACCACCAACCGTGCTGCCACTTGCTAGGTAGAAGAGCGTGTCCAGGGCTCCAGGCGTGTTGCGCGTTGCGCACTAGGAGTATCCAAATGAAAATATCGGACTCTCGGCGTTGCACTTGCACCACATTTTCGCAAAGGCAAGCATGCATGCAAGAGGCATCTGAACCGGTCCAACGCGTGTCTGGGCTCTGGACTCAGGACTGAGGCGTCAGCGATGGGTACGTCCGCATATGTAACCAGACGGTAGCAGGGTAGTACAGACGTGTGGTGTGTCCATCGCAGCGAACAACCTAACTCTGCAGCAGCAACGGCCAGGGAGATGTTTTTTTTTTATCCACAACATTATTTATGCAGGTCCATAGTTTACTTACGAGGGAAGAGGAGCTGAAAACTTTAAAAAGATTTTCCAAGAATCAAATGAATCCAAATGAAAATATCATCTTCTACAAAGTTGCAGACCTCTCTGAGTACTACAACTTCGATATAAAGTTTGTCTTCACCTGACTTGGTTTTAAAAAGTTATGAATTTTATTGTGCTGCACCTATTTATAGAGCCAAATTGCCAACTGCATTTAGAAATACCTTCATTTTCTAGAGATGGCTAAAAAGCTAGCCGTCTATAAAAATACCATTTTTAAAGGTGCTTCAGCTTGCTAGCTGCGACTGGAAAAAATGGGCAATTCTAGAGGTAAAAATCGATTTTTAGAGATGAGCCGGCTCAGAAATCATTTTTTGAGGATGATTTTGATGTAGCCAGATCTTAGGTAGGAAGGAGATAATCTGAGTTTAAAGTAGGGTTTAACCCATCAATCACTTTCCAATGGAGACGTGGTAAATTAATGAAAAATATGCTTTCAGTAGAAAATGTGAATGATTTATCACCATCCATCATGATATGTAATATATTTTGCACTCGAAAATCCACTGCACGGGAATTAGTTTCTAGAGGTAGAACTCGTTTTCTTGTATACTCCCTCCATGTTGGTAAAAGAAGTCGTTTTAGACAATGACACGGTCTCCAAAGTATAATTTTGACTTCATTTTTCTATAAAAATATTCATTCAAAAGTGATATATGTATACTTTTATGAAAGTATATTTCAAGACAAATCTATTCATATTGTTTTCACATTTCCAAACTCAACAACTTAAAAGTTATTCATGATTTATATTCCCAATGTTTGACCCAAACCTTGTCAAAACGACTTCTTTTACCAACATGGAGGGAGTATGGTGCTAATACTCTCGGCGGTTTAGTTGATGGCCGAAAAGGTAAAATGATAGTGCTATAATTGCTGAGAAGTTGAACAACCATGTGCAAGACCAATCTGTGGTCTGGTCACTAATCCGTGAAGTTCGTCTCGAGATGGAAGGACTATGTCGTCTTGAAGTTATCAAGATCGGAAGAAGCAAGAATAAAGTGGCGGAGTTAGTGCAATTAGCTATCGGAAATGCCATGTGTCAGACGTATACGACGGATTGGACAAACGTCGGCTTTTCACCCCACCGCTCGCTCACGCCCGCATGTATATTAAAAAAACTTATCTCTTCGCTTCCTCCTCCCCATCCTTACCCCTTCCGCTCGCCTCCAGTGAGTTCCAAGAAAGTGGTGCAGCGGTGTTGCAGGGGAGTGGCGGCTCTCCCCCACCCTAGCGCGGTGCCCTCCCTACCCCCGGCAGCGCCCTCTCTCACCCCGGTGACCAAGCTCCCCCCACCCCGGCGGCCATGGCGCTCCCCGCTCCCCATCCCCCACCATCGGTGTCGAGCCAAGCTCGGTGCTGGTGGCACTGGTAGCGGTGTTGCTCACGCGCGCCGCTGGTGCTAGTGCTAGGTGGTGTTCGCCGCCAGCTCCCACCCCGTCGGCCGAAATCGACCGGCCTATGTTTCAATTATTTCATATGTTTCAGAAATATGTTGCAATTGTTTTATATGGATGTTGTAAAAGTAGATTAGAGGATGTTGCACATGTTGCAATGTTGTAAGTGTTCATAGGCACGTTGCAAGCGTTTGTTCAAAATTTTTTAATTGTTTCCAGTCGTATGTTGCAAGCATTTTAATCTGGATGTTGCATATGTGTTCACATAAATGTTTCAACAGTATGTTCCAAAATATTCCATCTGTTTCGATCTTCTGTTGCAGCAAGTGTTTTTGTGTTGCAAGATGCAAGTGTGTTTATTTCGATGTTACATATGTTTTCACACATATGATGCAAGTGTTTTAACTGGATGTTGCGTATGTTTACAATGGTTTCAAGTGTTTTTCAGATGTTTTTGCAGCTGTTTCGGATGCATGTTTTGTTTGTTTTCAGACATATGGTGCAATTTGCTTCTGGATGTTTCAAACTAGATCGAGTGTTGCATCTCTCTTCTCGCCTTTCTTCTGTCTCGCCTCGGTGTCAGGTGTGGGAAGGTGGAGGCAGTCCCCACTGGTATGGGTGGGCCCCACGTGCTTGCTGGCAGGTGTAGCAAGCTAGACGTGGGCGGGCAAGCGCGGGACGAAGGACAGGGGACAGCGGCGCAGGCGCCCAGATAGGGGCTACCATCCGGATGTCTTAGAGCTAGCCACTCCCATTAGCTATGAGTTCAAGTCGTAGTTAAATATTCTTTTCTTCTTTTCCAGAGTTTATTCAGTCCCTTATTTGTAAAGATCCTACTTGATTCTAATAACACTAGTAGAGAAACTAGTTCTAGTCCTGGTTCCCAACCCCCCTTTAGTCCCAGTTTTGGGAACCAGGACTATGCAATCAGGGCTAAAGGTCTCGATTTTAGTCTCGGTTCCTATAACCGGGACTAGAGGTGTTTCTTGGGTGAAAAAAAGGTGTAGTTGTGGAGATTTGAACCAAAAACCTTCTAGTTCAGCTCTTACGTCGGGGTTCGTGTCTTAGATAAGATACACTTTCCTTTCAAATTCACTCTAGAGGCACCTTTAATCCGGGTTTGAGACACAAACCGGGACTAAAGGTACCTTTAGTCGGGGTTCGTGTCACAAATCAAGATTAAAAGTCACACTTTTAGTCCGGGTTCATGTCTCAAACTGGGACTAAAGCTTCTCGCACTAACATGCCTCGGTAACCGTTACAACAAGGACTATAAAGGGTGGAATTAGTCCTAATTCATATTACAAACCGAGACTAAAGGTCTAGTCCTCCCTTTAGTCACGGTTGCAATTTTTAAACCGGAACTAAATACTTTTTGGCTATGGATGAAAGGTTGTTTCTCTAGTGGTGTAACTTTCCAAATCACAAAGAAAAGGAAACAGAGGAATTGCTCTAAAATAATGGCTTTGGTTTTTTTATCCGGTCAATCACGCACATTTTCCTCTAAAAAAATACAATCATAAATATCGCTTTTTATTACGGAAAATATTCAATACAAACCCTCTACTCGATGGCATCATGAAAACCCTTTAAAATATGTACTTAGGAATTTCAACAAAAAGTTGAAGCTATGCGCTCTTTATTATGGAAAAATATTCAATACAAACCCTCTACTCGAAGGCATCATGAAAACCCTTTAAAATATGTACTTAGGAATTTCAACAAAAAGTTGAAGCTATGCACATACCTAATGCATCTATGGATGTACATTGTCACAAAATTTAAGATTCAAACTTAATCTGAAAAATTATATGAAAATGACAAATTCTAGGTCCAAGGGCACTTTCCTAGGAAATTTGTCCTCTAGTACATATGCACCTGGAATTTGTTATTTTCATAGTATGAACTTTTACAAAACGAATTTGAATATCAAATTTTGCAGCAATGTGCATATATAGATGCACTATGGTTGCATAGTTTCAATTTTTTTGAGAAATCCTCAATATGTTTTCTAAAAGTTTTTCATGCTGATTCTACCGAGTAGAGGGCTTACACAGAATATTTTTCCTTTCATAGCTGGTGTGCAACTAAGCTATTAGTTTTCTGTGCGCCGCATTGTAAAAGTAGCTTTTGAATTGATTCACTGTTATTATATTAATCTTCCCTTTGCAACTCAATAAACCATTAATTGCGTTGCTGCATGCTGAGATATATCAAAGAGTTCTTCCGAGATAGAGCGGAGAATCTATGCTACCAAATTAGTTTGGTAGTGGAATCCCGATTATACAAAATAATTGGTACATTAACAACATGCAACCTTGACTAAACATCTAAAGTACAAGATCCTATCATCATTATGCGAATATAGAACTACTAATTGCTTCTAGCTGTCTGGTAATTTGACACGCTAATCATATTAAATGTGTCATTTTCAACTTTCACAAGAAACAAGATAAAAGAGGAAACGGGTGCAGATATATGCTAATTTATTCTGGAAATAAATATAATCCAGAAAGCACAAGCAAAAACTTTTTGGTTGCAGCGCAAAATCATCCCGGCATGATCTTTATTACAGATGTACTATTCAAGAGATCTTTTTATCACTAATAGTAGTATGCCCGTGCTAACGCTACGCTAACTTTTCAGTTATGTTCGAATTAAAACCAGAACTCCCTGGCATTGCAACGACCAATTTAATTAGTGGATGATCAGTTGATCACTCAAAACCTTGCCTATATTTTCAACTTCGTCATTACAGTCCACATGAAACCATGAACCTCTATAAAAAAGGGTTTGTAGCAGCGGCTGTTTTTTCTAGGGGCGGCTGGCATTGTAGCAGCCCCTATAGTGGGCATGCTTAGGCACCAGCACAGCAGCCGCTCCTACAAATGGGTTGATTTGTAGGGGCGGCTAGAAATACCAGCCGCCTCTACTGTTTGATTTGTAAGGACGGCTACTACTAGCCGCTTCTGCTGTGTCCATTTGTAGGGGTAGCTAAAACACCAGCCGCCCCTACAAATGCCCGCCATACATACAGAGCAGCAACCACCTTCTTCCTCCTCGGGACACTCTCTCCAGACCGAGAAGAAAAGATTGGGAGGCCTTGGGCTCCTTCCAAAAATTGCTCTACTAAGGAGGAGGTTTTGATCTCAAATACTATGCTGGAGAGGTTGTAAAAGGTAAGAAAATACTATTTCAAGTCTTTATTTGAAATTTTAATGGTTGGTTAGTGAGTAATTTGAGTTTTTCTTTTCCCTCTCTTCTATGGTGCTTGAGCTTTGTATGAAGCAAATTGGACCCTAGTTTTGAAGCTATTAATGTAAATTAGTTAGAGAAATGAGATTACACCATTTAATTGTCGAATTTGCTTGATTTTAGTGGAGATTACACCCAATATCATGTCATGAAAATCTAGATCTAGATCTAGGGTTTGTTTTTTAATTTTAATTTTGTTAATTTATGTTTCACGAAATTGGAATAGGGTTTGCATAAAAGTAGTATGTAAAATATTAATTGTTGCTAATTGTTGTCTTTGAATTTTGTATTTTAATCAATAAATCTATATTTTTAATTATTTATGGATAAATAGACCATTAATTAATTATCCTCTACCATGGTATGTGTTTGATATGCTTCATGTAATTTTATTTTATATTTATATATATGAAGTATGTACAATTATTGTCAAGTAATTAATTATTAAATTGATTCTTTTATATATATATCTGAATTAGTAGTCCTTTAATGTATTTTCTTTGGTTGTTGTGTTCTAAAAGATGGAGTACAGAAAATCTTAGATGTATGGCTCATTAAGGTTCAAGGCAGGTTTCCGTGAAGAGGCGAACAAATTTATTGAAGTCGCAGAGAAGCATGCAGCGACGTTGATAGAGAATAAGGATACAATTATTTGTCCCTGCAAAGATTGCAAGAACCGTATGGCATGGATAGATTCAAGTATCATGAGAGAATATTTGATTGTGCGAGGATTTGTTGAGGACTAAATAGTGTGGATTTATCATGGTGAAACAACGGTTGTTGATAACGATGATGATGATGAAGACGACCCCGAAACCCTAGAATACCTGTCACAATTCTCAGAAGAGCTTGATGCACAAATGGATCTCGAGTTTGGCAATGAACAAGGTGGTGATGATGCTAGTGGTTGGGATGGTAACGATGAAGGTTGTGCTAATAATGATGGTGGTGCCAACAATGATGGCGGAGCATGTGTGGAGGATGAAGATGACGATGATAATTTGGAGGATATTCTTCAGGCCCTTAGACCAGAGATTTTACAAAAGAGCCTAAAAGGTCTAGAAAATTTGGATCTAGAAAATTTGGAAAAGATGACAAAAGCATCAAAGGAGACTATGTATGGTGTTGAAAAGGGTTGTCCAACACACTAGATATTGCTATGTTTTGTGCTTGAGTTACTCATCCTAAAGGCTAAGTACGGCTGGTTGGACCGTAGTTTCATTGATTTGTTGTGTCTCCTGTCATGGTTACTGCCACAGCCAAACTCAGTTCCCACCAACACATACTAAGCGAAGAAGGTTATAAGTCCATTGATATTGGGTGTTGAAAAAATCTATGCATGCCCCAACCACTGTATCCTTTTTCGTGGTGAAACGTTCAAGTCACTAGATAAATGTCCCTGGTGTGGAGTCAGCCGATACAAGAACAATGACCTTTACAGTGGGGACACAACATCCATGGGGAACAAGAGGAATAAGAAGGGTACAAAAAAGGCGGTGCAAGAATCTCAGCCCCCAGAGGACACTCCATTAGGCAATGATGCAAAGCAAAGAAGAATTCTTGTCTTAGTAATGTGGTACTTGCCAGTGACTGACCGCTTGAGACGTTTCTTCTTAAACCCTAAGGAAGACGCACTCATGACATGGTGGGATGATGAGCGCAAGGTGGATGATGATACGATTGCACACCCGGCCGATTGTAGTCAGTGGCAAGCATTCAATGAGAAGCAGAAAGAATTCAGCATTGACCTAAGGAATGTACGGTTTGGCTTGAGCACCGATGGAATAAATCCCTTCAATGAGAGGATGAGTGACCACAACACTTGGCCAGTGATCTTGACTATATACAACATCCCAACATATTTGTGTTAGAAGAGAAAGTACCTTCTCCTCACTATTCTTATTTTCGGCCCCAAACAACCAGGCATTGATATAGACGTGTTCCTCGAGCCTCTAATGCAAGAAATAGAGAGGCTATGGAGGCAGGGGGAGCCGATGTACGATGCGTTCCGAAAGAAGGACTTCATATGTAGAACAATAATCTTTGTTACTACCAATGATTACCCCGCGCTGTTTGTTTTGTCTGGACAGATCAAAGGGAAGACATGATCTTAATCTGCTTGGTTGGTACTACATGGGGTGTTTCTGGATGCATCCAAGAAGATAGTCTACCTGAGGAACCGGCGCTTCTTAAAGACAAATCACAAGTACCGCAGCAAATTATTCTTTATATTTTATGACAACACCCTAGAGATTGAACCCCTCCGGAGAGACGTCATAACAGAGAACACGTGTACAAAATGGTGAAAACCATGTGTCATCTATGGAAAGAAGAATCCAGATGGGATGAACAGAGATATAAGCACACCTCCTGTCGAAGGCGTACATTTTAAGAAACAATAGATCTTCTTTCAGTATCTGCCTTATTGGCCAAACTTGGACGTCCCACATGCCATTGATGCTATGCACGTGCAAAAGAACATCTTTGAGAGTCTCATTGCTACCTTGCTGGACACAAGCAAGTCAAAGGATGGTCTGAAATCACAGAAAGACATGAGCTAAACGTGATGCCAAAACTTCACCTGGTTGAGGCGGCTAATGGAAAATACACTCTGCCTGCGGCTAGCTTCAACCTGACACCAGAAGAGAAGACAGCTATATGCACTTTCCTGACGGGGGTCAAAGTCCTGACTGGGTTTTCAGTGAATGTGAAGAAGCTAGTGTCGATGAAGGACCTATCAATAACACACTGCAAGGCTCATGATTGTCATGTGATGCTGACAGTGTTTCTACCTATTGCAATCAGGGCTATAAAGCTAGAATTCTTGAAAATGGCCATCACCCACATGTGCTACTTCTTTTCAAAGATCTCACAACGATTGGCAAGAAAGAGCTGAGTGACCTACATGAATTCGTGGTGGAGACACAAAACCAACTAGAGATGTGTTTACCTCCCGCTTTTTTTGATATAATGCCACATCTCATGATTCACATGGTTCATCAGATACAGGCGTTGGGCCCTTACTACTTGCATGAAATGTTGTCCTACGAGTGGTTCATATCGGTTCTAAGCCGATACGTGCATAATCGAGCATACCCAGAGGTCTTCATGATAGAGGGTTATAGTACTGAAGAAGTTGTCGAGTGCTGTCAAGAGTACCTAAAAGTACAAAAAGGGATTGGTAAACCCGACTCTCATCACAAGGGTAGGCTGGCTGGGAAGGGCACCAGTGGTAGAAAAGTGTTCATAGTCGAGCGCATTATAATGTCTTGTAGAGTACACAACTAATGCAGTCGTACATCGATGAACACTTGGCTATCATTATGGCAGAGAGAAATGGTCGTTCAGATGATTGTGTCATGAAACAACACAGGTAAGGACTAACTACATGGTTGAAGGACCAAAACATACTGCCTAGAGAAACCACAGACTATTACCATCAGTAGGTTGGCGGAGGATCTATCGAGACAAGTGACATCTTGGAAAGCTTATGACATCAACTGGTACACGTACTACACTCATGCAAAGAAAAGTCAATGTGTGAACAAAAACAGCGGAGTTCGAATAGAAGCTCTTGATGGAGTGGGGCGAAAGATCCAATACTTTGGCATCATTGAAGAGATATGGGAACTTGACTATGGAAGGGATATAACTGTGGCCCTGTTTCAATGCCGCTGGATCAAACAACACCAACTGAACAAGATCGGATTGAACTGGAGCATGCAGCCTGTCCAGCAGCTCGTGATTTGATTTGCTAATTCTTGAGCTGTCACTTTCAAGCTACAGAGCCTAATTATTGATTGCTCTTTTAGCTGGTTTCATTCGAGTATGAGTGATTTTTTGGTGATGTGCTGCTACCTGATTTCCATGTGTATTTCTGGTTCAATGCCATAGAATTTTCAGGCCAACAATTTGTTTCGTCCGTGGCTTGCGTAATTATGATCCGATTTGAGTTCCGTCTTTTGCGTTGTTTTTGTGCTGTCCTGCTATGTTCTAAGGGAATATCCACCCACTCAACTGGGTCATGGACATTACGGTGTTCGCTTCGCGTGTTTGGCGGTGATTTTGGGACAGCGGCCAAATATTTCGCGAGAAATTTATGGCTTCCATTCACCCCCTCTGGTCGCCGTTTTTTGTACTTCAAACTTTAATCAAGTGGATGATAAGAAAATCGCTGCAAGAAATCAATCCATTTGCTGATTAATATAGACTAGATAGCTAGGGTACGGTGCATAACAATTCATCTGTGCATGGAGGCGTCCTGGAGATGAATTAAGTTTTTATATATTTGGCGCACATCAAACCTAACAAAAAACTTGTTGCATGTTGCTTGACAAGGAAAGCGCGTTCTTTCTTCTGAAAAGCTAAATATCGGCATCAAATCGATCACTGGCCAAAATGGGGCCTTGCTAGCTAATTCGTTTGTCTTCTGATCTTGTATTGAGGGCATGGAAAAGATCTGTAAGCTTAGCTGGCTCAGCGATAAGATCTAGCTCATGCACACAGTACAGGGATCGATGCTGTGTTTGATTGATCATGTTTGTTTGACAATCACAATCGGAATATAATCGGAGTCGAAATTATTTCATCTAGAATTACACACAACATGACCGATATGACAGAGCGCAAGCAACCAATGGTGGTAATCTAGCTAGTGTGTTGCCTAATCAGACCAACTTTCCTAAGATATTATCTAGTGCGAGCTAGCTAGCTGCATGCCTGGATTGCAAAGGGTATGCTTGCAGATTGCAGGTTTATTGAAAAGCGATGCATCAGGTGCCTTCCTCACTGGTTGAAAGACTTCAGTAGCTCCATCTCTGGGCTCAAGTAGCCCGTGCATGAACCCCAAAAAGGAGATACAATGCATCAATGACCATGACTTCTTCCCTTGTCTGAACAATTTTTTTTTTTTTTGCTTTTCCCCCTTTCAGGAGACAGGCTAAGATAGTCATACTCATGATGGGATTGCCAGGTAAAATTTAATTCCTCGCTAGCTTTGTAACTAGACCATGATTTGGATTATTCTCTCCGAGGAGATTAACAACATTTTGATCCAAGAATAGGGTGATGATAGAATGCAGCTAATGCAAATACAGTCTTACTGCATTCTTATTTCGATCTTGTGTCATGTTTTGTTGCATGTAAATATGTCATAAAAACTCTCTTTTTCCCATCTTAATTGAAGGGTAGAGCTCCTGCCGTTATGTTCAAAAAGAAGTCATAGCTCGTGGGTTGAAGCGTTGTGTTGCTCGCAACTTCGCATCAAGGCTGAGCTTATATCATCGTGGCACATGACATGGTCCTGGAGCAGACCAAGCATGGTGTGGTGCTGAGTCGGGTAACCATGCACCATGATCATCTTACAGCACCAAAACTGCTCTCTCGTGTTGTATATGTGTCCGCCATGTTCCTGATCACCGACATGTGCACTTGAATTTGCGGCAAGCCTAGCGTCCAGACGTCCCGCCCTAGGCCGGTGTCCGGACGCAGCTCCCAATTTGAAGCACCCGTCGCGCCCCCCTCATGTAAAATTGAATCGAAACAGAATTGTGCACCCGCCGCGCCCTGCGTCACCACGCGCCTATGCCCCTGCTCCCAACCGCGATGTACGCAGCCCCCTCTGCCCAGCGCGCATCCCGCTCCGGAGGCAACGGCGCCCGTCGCCCATGTCATACCCGGTTTTCTAAAGAACAAAACCAGGCTAATCATATGTGTGCCCAGGAAGTCCACACATATGCCAGAATGAAAAAGTATCAGAAACAATGTTATTATATAACATATACATAGCTATATTAACACTTACATCAGAGTATCGCGGAACGGTGACTAAACTTTAGGCTCCATTCTTCTCAGGGACGGCTGACTGGGGGTAACATATGCCTAGCACCTCTACTAGTCTTCTGGAAACTCCACTACACCTTTGTCCTTCTTCCAAGTAGCATCTTACTACATACTGGAGTGTGGGGGAAATAGCAAGAGCGAGTCCATGTCGAACTCAACAAGTATAACACAGGGTTCATGAGGCTCAAAAAGGCTAGACACTGTTTGACTGCGTTTAGCTTTTAATCATCATATAATTAGCAATTGAGTAGCATCAAGGTAATCCAATCCCATTAATGAATCAATGATCAATTGTAATAAGGATAATGAATAGCATTAACATGAGCATAATAATAACAACAGTAATTAAACATGATATAACAATGGTGATCATCTATCTGTAAATGTTCCAAGGCCGCCCGTATCCGTGGGCACGGCTAGTATAGCAGTTTTTAACTCTGCGCAGAGGTGTACACTTTCACTGTGAGTCATAACTTCCAAATGCATGGGTTCGCGACTCCCCAAAACACCGGAAATCATATAAAGCTACTTAAAAGTTCGTCTAACAAGTTAGGGCCATTAGATTCACTCGGCAGGCAGATGTAGAATCCCCCTTCCCAGTGGCACAACAACCGCAGCCTATACACACTAAGGACAGGGGCTCGCCCTACACCCAACGTGGCAAGCCGTTCTTACGTCATTTAAGGTAACCACTAACAAGCTAGAAAAGGTCCTTTAAGCAACTAAAGCCAAAGCCATATAGCCCTCACAGCTCACAGTTGTACTGTATGTCCCGGATGATCACGTACAGATAAGTCCTTATGGAGAGAAACTAGAGCATCAAAATAACCCACATGCTCTAGCCCCCTTTTCAACAGTAATAAAATCATCATTAAAGGTTGGTTGCTTAATCCATTAATCAAATTACAAGATCATTGTTCATAATTAAGCACTAGCAATAGCTACCCAAATGCATAACCCATAGGTGACAAGGAAACAAGATATCAATAGCTAAGTTATAATCTCTATGGTTGTAAGGAAGACACATGCATATGAATAATATTTTCTGTGAATAGGACAATAAGGATGGTCCCATGTTATACTTGCCTTGATCAAAGCTTTTCTGATGATACTGCTGGTCTAGCTCAAAATAATACTCCTGATCGTCAAGAAACTGCTCACCGTCTATACTCGATCATCGAGCATCAACACACAATCATCCGATCAATCATACACGAAGCAAACAAAGAGACATAATTAAAACAGTACACCAACAGTAGCAAAACAGTATAAAAAGTTTGTAAAACTCTTCTACACGTTACTACGATCACACAGACGTAAAGATCACGAAATTCGGATTTAAAACGTGAAAGTTATGAATTTTCTAAGATTTCCTATAGATAAATAATTACTTTAATATAAACTCGAAAATTAAATTTCCCAAACCTACTGTACAGCTATACTAACATGTAGAGCTCGCAAATATGAACCTAACGCAACTTGAACGGATCAAATCGGAGTTAAAACGTGGAAGATATGATCTAAATAAGATGTATGTGTATACGTATTTCTATTGTATTTCAGGATTTGTTTTACTAAAGAAAAACGGCCACAAATCATACCCATGACATCATGTGATGTCATCAAGCAAGCTAGCAAAATGAAGACAATAGCATGCACGGCACTATTTGCTTGATTCAGATTAATTGAACAAAACCACGTAAAAAGTTATTTAGACTAGATAAATCAAAACATAATTTAATTTTTTTTAAAAAAACCAAATTGGAACTACTCATATTTTATTTATAAACGGTACCATATAATTTTATCAAGTTTAACCTTATCTTTGCAAAAGGAAAAGTATATATGCGAAAGCAACTGAACGAGCTATATATGTCGTGTGTCTGTAACATGCTTTGAGTAAAATATATGATTTTAAAAACGTGTTAATATTTTCATTAACGTTGCTAGCAATCATTATGGTTTGAGGTTCTTTTTAATTGAAAAACTGGTTCCATTATCATTAATCAATTTAATATTGAACTATATATATATAGAAAACATGTGGCAACTGAACGACAGCACTTATATTTCAAGATTGAACTAAGCATCTTATAATTCAAGAGATATTTAGTTTAATATTAATTAGATTAACATTAATTTAGGACAGACTAAAGTATAAACCCATGTTGCGTTTAATTAGAAACTCAATTACACAAGCATAAATCAAATTAATATCTAACTTATAATTTTTCAAAGATGTAAGACATGTTAACCGTTGTTGCTAACACATAACTTCGATCGGCACTATTGCAAAACAACAGGAACGGATTTAAACCGGGATTTCTTTTAATTGAAAAGCTATTAAATAAATATATTAATCTAATTACTATTTAATTTAATAAATTCATAATCAAGTGACATGATAAACATCATTACTAATACATAGTTTACGTCGACACAAACACGACACAACGCGAATGGAATTGCAATACTTAGTTATTTTCTAATTAACAGCGATTAAATAATTATTAATCAAAAAATATTCTAAATCAAGAAATTTATAATTATGAGACATGACCAATGTTGGTACTACCGCGTAGAGCGTGACTTTACGAAACTATGGCAATTTGAACCAAGCAAAACGGAGTTAAAACGATTAAACGGTGATTAATTTAGTGCTGGTGACAATCTCGTAAATATTTCATCTTGTACCTATGTACCTGTACGGATTCGTAGACTCAAGACAATGGCCATGGTGGCTGCTGCTGCTACTCGTGCGGGAAGAAGGGCACCGCCAGAGGTCGGCCAGCCTGCAGCGGTGGTGCACTGGCGCAACCGCAACCGCAACTGCTGCCGGTAGTGGCTCGCTGAGGCCTGCATAGAGCACTGCCGGAGCGGCGGCATGCAACCGGCGTTGCTGCCTCTGCTGCTGGACGTGCAGACTGCAAAGAGGCATGGGTGACAGCGTAGCATTGTCTAAGGCCTGCGGGAAGACGTCTCAAGGCCACAGGTGCGATTGGCCCGAAGATATGAGTCATGGATGGCTGGAGGACGATGATCGATGCAATCCCATGGAGGTTCGCCGGAAAAAGAGATAATTTAGGAACACGATCAAACGAACACGGATTCGAGAAAACGAGTATACTACGACATAGAGAACGACGAGGGCTACCTTGCAACAGTGACGGTTTTCTCCAGAGACGAAAAACGTGGCCGGAAAAGCTCGCCGAACCTTCGTCGGAAGTTCGCCGGAACGCAAGCTGTAGATGCAGAACTTCGGCAAGAGATGGAGGGAGCTACGAGCGGCGGCTCGCGATAAGGGTTGTACTTCTGAAACCAGGGCGTCGAGGGCTACACCGGCATATATATAGTCGTAGGGTTTGGAAACTTTTCCGAATTTCTTAATTTCGGGATTATTTTAATTCCGCGAATAATAATAATTCCAGAAAATCTAGAATTACCTTTTTGGCCGTGAAAAATAGCCCGGATCTCAGAAAAATCACGAGAGAAATCCTGGAGACTCTTGGAAAGATAAGGAACTCAACTAAATGAGTTTGAGCTCATGAAAAGATTGATGAAGAGATCAAGGAAAAAGATTAAGCTCACGGAAATTGAAAATTTAAATCCAGAAAATGCCAAAAAGTTTTCCGATGAGAAGTAAACGTTGTCCTATGGTATTTTGAAAATAATAGCACTCACCAACACCAAAGACAAGCATCACACAAACACCACATTATCAAATTAATATAGAAAAGTTTAAAACCACAATTTTCTATATTTAAATTAGCAGCAACTTAACTTATCTAATAAATTTATTCAAATATTAAAATTATTTATTTTATTAGTGTTTTCTAAGCATAACCCAAAATTAAAAATTTTGAGGTATGACAGCCCATCCCTTGTTCGTATGGATGTTGTGCCGGCTCTGGGGGCTGAAACATCTAAATACAACGGTTGCAACATACATCTGAAGGCAGTTGAAACACTTGAAAAACACACCTGAAACACACTTGAAAACTATTGCAACCATACACAATATTCGAATAAAACACATACAACATATTTGTGAAACATGTGCAATATGCGTCCGGAAAACATAGATGAAACATCTCTAAAACATATGAAACACTCGAAAACATACTCTTGCAACATGCCTCCGAAACAACTACAACATATGCAATATGTGCAACATCCCCCGATCTACTTTTGCAACATACATATGAAACAAATGAAACAAACCTCTGAAACGCCTGAAACAAATTGAAACATACAATTGCAACATATGGAGAGAGAGAGCCTGGTGCGGGAGTGCCATGGCCGCCGGATCTGCGGGCATTGTGGGCTCCCACTGGGGGACGACACCAGTGTGGGGGGAGGGGCGCTGCCGGGGTGGGGGAGGAGGACACCGGGGGTGGGGGAAGGAGCCGCCAGGGGTCAAGGAACATAGGGGAGGGGAGGCTGCACCGGTCAATTCTGGCTGCCGGGGGTCAGCGGCAATGGCCAACGGTGGCTGCTCCAGAGCCTGGCCATCGCCGGTGGTGGCGACGATGACTACCACGACGGTCAACGGCGACGGCCTGCGTGCTATCGCGGTGCGGCCACCGCTTCCACATCGAGTGCTGGGGTAGGGAAGAAGGCTGCCGTTGTGGGGAGGAGGATGCCAGGGGTGGGGGAAGGAGCTGCTGCCGGCCAGGAAGCAGCAATACCACGTCGTCAGGTGTGGGCACGGGACACGAAAGGATAAGAATGGGGAGGGGCGCGTGCACTGCGGGAGTGAGAGGTCAAGGCGTCCGTTCATCCGGGCGTCTGGTATGTATCATTATCGTTGAATCTGTCTCCGATCTCACTGCTGTCATCGAATCAGTCCTCTACAATGTGTAGCCACAGGATAAACACCTCAATAAAGCGATATATGGGAGTGTTTCAACCGTGGGGGTGATATAGGAGTAGCATGTTGGCAAGACGACAAGGAGAAAGCTGGTGGATCTCCTCCATCCATTCACCAACTGCTTGTATGTTGCTGGTCTGCTGGAGATGTGTGAAAAAAAATTTCTTTCAGTATTCCAGTAACAAAAAAGAGCACATTTTCCTTTCTGTTTCACCAAGTGGGAGAGAGAAACAATTGATGAGGCAAATACTAATCCAGGTCGCAACTAGCATGCTTAATAGTGCATGGAAGCATCCTGAAGACGAATTAAGTTCTTATTCGGTGCAGATCACGCATAAACATGCGGTTTTTTCATAATAATTTCCACTTGATCCATCGAGCAACTTGCAAGACACTGATGCAAATCTAATGTGTTGCTCAGGTTGCTCCACGTTAGTTCAAATCATTCTAAATAGATATCTATGTAGCCAGCTAGCTAGCTAGACTGGTCGACCGATGCAAAGTTAAGCATGCAGTTACACGTTGTAGAAGCGCATCAGGTGCCTTCCACACCACTACCTGGGAGACTTGTCTACCTATTTGTGTTGGTCTGTACCTCTAACATCTCCCAGTACTGAAGTTGCTCATAAGTATGAACCGTATAAGCAAATATACAAGAACTTCATCCAGTGTGACCCACCAAAGAAAACCCGGCCTGTGTAACCCACCAACTTTTGACATAACAATGCATCCTTATTAGCCTTTTTTTAAGATACTCCAAAAGAATAAAACTAAAAAGAATGCAAAAATACATGAGCTTTTGGGTGCCGTGTTCTTTGGATATTACATGGTCCAAAATGCCCAAAAACTGAGTAAACCATTTGGATGTTACAAAGGAAAAGGCACAGATTCAGGATCAGAGAGAAGAAAACAGGAAAGACTTGTGTCAGCTTTCGCCCCGAAGGCTGAAGTTCCTAATAATACCCAATTCGGTAACTATTTCAAATAAGCCATTTATTTTGTTTCAAACAGACCCTTATTATATTATATTAGCATGTTTGGTTATCAGCGGTGCGTTTGACTGTTTCCTACACAGATTGTCATAAAGGAACAATACATATGTAACTGTACATCTTTGTGAAAACTGACCATTGGTACGCGCATGCATATATTGATACTAAGCTTGTTACTGAGCATTATATGTTCTCTCTATATATAATCATATACATAACATGCATACATCACGCATAAAAGCTTTTATAATTAAAGCAGTCTCTCACATATTTCCATCCCACAGGGTAATATCAAATATACAATAACCAAACCAATTCCATATGGACGACACCAATACTATCAGATCTTCATCACCTTGTCATCACAGGCTCAGGTACTAGCTAGCCAAGAAATCGTTTCTTCATCTCTGTGATGTACTTTTCAGACCTCTTGTTGATGTCCTCCACAGAAACTGCACTCCTAGGCCTGCTGGGGTTCTCAATCTTCTTCCAGCCTGTGACCTCCTGATGACCAGCAGCAGTAGGATACTTGCCCCTAGCTGCAGTCAGGTTATACAGTTGTGGCTTGGAGAGGATGTTGTGGACGACCTCAATCTTGTCAACTTTCTGAATCCTCACCTCACCATCAGTAGGAGGAGCCATGGTGGTCTTGGTGCGTCGAAACATTGTCAGCTTGTTTTCTGCTGGATGCTAGAGAGAGATTAGAGGATGGTAGCTAGATGTTTGCCCTTGAGAGCTTGCTTGCTGCGGGTGGAAATATGGTGGTCTCTATTTATAGGCGGTTTGCGGAGTGGAGTTCTTTTCTGGTGGAGATTCCATGGCTTGGCACTATTCCCATTTGTCTTTAGTTTGAGAAGCAATCGGTATTCCCATTTGTTGTCTAAAATCTCTTTTGGTAGATGCTCGAGGGATTGAGCAGTTGGATGTAAAAACACTTTGGCATCTCTGTGGAGCCCTGAAGTAAAAAAAATATCAACATCCTTAACACACTAACACACCTCAATTTTCGCTGGCACAGTATAGATTGGAGACAATTTTTCATAGTCGCTGTTTGATGGCTATAGGTCGACCGTTTACATGGCACAGAGAACAATCACGCTCCCAATTTTCGCAGTACAGATGTACATCTAGAAAAAAGTACATATATCTGCTATATATGTGTAATCCATGACACAGAAATAGAGAACATGTTAATTTCACTGTTGTACTATTACCAGCAGTGCCTCTTTCTCTCTCTCTCTGCTTGTTCTGCTCATCGGCAGAACTACCTACACAGATTGTCCAGTGGAAATATATGGAGCTACTTCACCAAAGAATAAAAGTAAAAAATAAACTGCACTTTTGAAAATAATTAAGGCCCTTGAGAGTTGATACTCAGTTTAACCAACGGCACTAAAAGCTGGGTTTGGTGGTGGAATCTGATTAGTGCGGAATATCTCTACTAGCAAATTAGTTTGGTGGTGGAATCTGATTAGATAAAATAATTGGCACGCGGTAAGGAAGGACGAGTGATGACACATCTAAATCTCGATGCTAAAAAGCAAAAGTGTGTATCATAATCATTGACATATATATCTTATCATAGTTAGCTGTCTGGTAATTTGACCCAACAAGCAAACCAAATTAATGACCATTTTTCTTTAAATATTTAGACAAAAGCAGTAGAAAAAGGATCTGATACTAACCACCACTTAATTACATGCAGCTCATGAGAGCATATATGCTAGTAGGTTCGGGAAAGTACTGAGAACGTACTAAGATAGGGATCCTTCTTAATATAATGGAATATCACGACTTTGACCCTCCTCAAAGGTCTACTTCTTCCATCCTAAGATAGGGATTTAAGCAAATCTAAGATGAAATGAGGAGAATATCAAAATAATAATATACCCCTAGTTAATGCATGGTCCTCTAAGTTCTTTTTCAATGACAAAATAATTATTGGATAAGAAGGTGAAGCATATAACTAGAGTTTTAGTATGACTTGCATTCAGAGAAAAATAAAAAAACGATATACAACTAGAAATGGATGTACTTCTGTGAATCGGTCAGTTTTCTTTTGGCCCCGAAAATTGCTAAAAATCATGCAGAAACCTTGACACCTAGTACTGATTCCAGTCAATACTCTTTTGTCCTAGAAAAAGACTTTGAGCAATATTTTTGAGATGTCCATTCTAATCTAAAAGCATCACATGCCATGCAAGCTAGCTTGAGAGTTTGATATGATAGTCTGCAAGCAGAAAATTGATGGCAGACTCTCGATCATTCCCCCTGAAAATCGAAAAGAGTAGGTGTGGAATCTGTGATGTTCTAGTGAGATCTCTTCCCCCACAAAAATTGTTTGAAACATTGGACCCCTATTTATTTTCGTGGAAACACAGAAGACGCCCTTGCAAGTGGGAAATTATTAAGAAAAAGGATGATTATTCATGTCGGGAGGCATGATACATGAAATTAATTAACCCATGTGCTAATTAGTTATGCATGGAAGCATCCTGTGGACATATATACTAAGTTCTTATTCGGCCCATATCATTATATATACGCTCAGTTGTTTGGTCAGGATCGAGAAAGGTCCTTGCTTCAACAAAGCTAAAAAATTGCAGACGACTAATGTAACTATGGCCTTTCATAATGTGTTCCCTGAGTGGTGCCCAAAAAGGAGAGAGAAGATTGTCAGATTGGAGCACCACTCTTACCACTGTGAGTAGTGATTCAAGTTTGAGTGATGCCAGAAAAAAGAAGGGCGGTGAATGTAGTTGCGCCGGTGCCTATTTGTGCAGTGGAGAGAGAAGGAGAGAGAGAGAGAGCAGCAATAGCAAGGAAAGCATGCAGCAGCTTTTTGCTATGAAAGTACCATGCAGCAGGCCTTTTGGGCACCACTAGCGATGCCAACACACAACAAGTAGAAATTGGATTAGGAATCACACAGCAGCATGGCTAGCTTATACAGTTTCGAGCACCACTCACACTATGGGAAGACCTAAGATACCAGGTTTGGGAAAACCTAACTATATATATTTCATTAATTGTATATCCAATACCATCCCAATGAGAGAATCCCACACAAATTAGTGACCTTGCTTAGTCATGGATATGATGGAGCATGGCTTACATTGAGGGCAAACGATCAGCTAGAGCTAATAGCAGCCATGAGAAAGCTGACACTGTCACACTCACGCCGTAGTCATCAGGTCAATTCAGTTATTTCTCGATCGCTAGCTGGATTCATCGATCTGCTATAGCTTAGGAGTAAGAGAAACTGCAAAGCTAAGCTTGTGGCTGCACGTCGCAGTAGAAGCGCATCAGGTGCCTTCCACACACAGGAGACTTGACTCCGTCGATGGGATTATTGCTTGGGTTGGGTCTCCCCCAAACGCTCCGCCCGCATGCATGTACCTGCCAATTTTTTGCTTGGGTGTGAACCCATCTTCTCTTTTTCTTCTTTCAGGACTCAGGAGTCAGGAGACTTTGACTGAAATCAATAACGTGGGCGCAGAAGACTAATAACTCTATGTATGGAACAAACTAGGTTGTGCAACAAGACCAATATTTAATTGTTTTCTTTTAGATAACCATAATGATGGGATGAGGACGTCCGTCCGAACTCTGACCCACCCATACCAACCTGTACGGTCCGCATGCATTGTCATTCACTGGTTCGTTCGCGCCTTGGAAAATATGAGCCACCGCTCCTCTATCTCTCTATCGTGCCTCCCTATCTCCGCTTTCTGTCTCTCGCGTGCCTCCAGTGCTACTCCCTACCTCCCTCTCTCGGTGCGGTGCAGGCGAGACGCGGCAGCGCAATGGCCTCAGCGCGTGGCCTCAGCATGAACGGGTCATGACGCGGAGGCCTGAGCAGCCCTCGACATTGTGGCACATCGGCACCAATGGCCCCGGTCATGGGAAGACCAGCGCGGCAGGCCGGGCATGAGTGCTCCCTCTCCCAGTCGTGTAGGCGCTGCCTCCTTGCCACGTCGCGTAGCCAGCGCCGGTGAGCCACCTCCTACAAGCGTGAGTGCATAATATTTTCTTTTAATTATATTGTTGACATTTTATTGATCTGATCAGCGTAGGACTGATACCATGTTGAACATTTAATTGAGTTTAAAGTTCTTTTGTATTTAAGATCATGTACCTCTATTTCTAAGTGCAACTATAAGTTTGAGTTGTTTTCTTGTACCCTGATAAATTATAAAGTAAGATTATTGTTTTGAGGTTATGTATAAATATTATGCACATAACTAAACTCTCCTTAGCAAAGTTTAATTTCTCACTATTAAAGTTTTGTTAAGTAACTTTGGGAGCAAAACAAAAGTTCATAACTCTTATAATCATGTCTGTTAGGATCAGGGGAGCAATCCTTCTGCTCAGTTACATTAAGTTTGACTGACAATGATTAAAGGGTGTATTAAGATAAAATTCATAAGAAATGTGCATAATGAACACTAAGATAACTTATAGTTACCGTAACCTCATGAAATGGATTTAATATAAGACTTCGACATTTGACATGGTTGTTTGGTTCACATTTCGAGGGGGAGAGATGCAAAGCCTTACATTGATCCACTTCATTAAGTGATTTATTAAGTTTAATGTGATTGAATTACAAATTTAAGCCAATACGTTAGTGATAAGTTGATCCATTTTTAGCATCCATTTATTTTAAAAATACTAAGGTATTTTTGATGGAGTCAAAACAGTGAGCTATTATGGGTCCACATAACATAAAGTGACTCTAAAGAGAAATGATAATAAGCTCTCCATAATAAACTAAGGAGTTTATTATTAGTGGCTTCTGTTTGCCATTGATTTCATAGTCAAAATAGGATAAGCTAAGCAGAGGTACAAAGTTAATTATTTTATTTAGCTTGTTGACTATAAGTAAAGCAATTGAGATGTTCATTATTTTATTCAAGTGTTCCTGTAATTAGGTTAATTAAGATCCTGTCTAAGTATTAGTTCTAACACAAAGCTATATATCCCGCTCCAACACACGGATATATTTGCCATGGTAAATGAAAGGAACGCTTGGATCAAACGTGCAAATCTAAAGTGTCACTTATCACTTATTGGTGACCGGCGGAGCAAATAATACACATACATGGGGTCGCAACAGGGGTGAGCTCTTCTTTTAAAATACTTATATGCATTAATTTAATATCCATCCATATACATACGATGATGCCTGCATGACGACGATGCTGCCATCAGGCCGACGACGGCCCGCCGGGCTTCTGGCGGTGGAACCACAACCTCCTCTCCCTGATGAACCTCTCCGCCTTCTCGTTGATGTCGTCTTCCACCCCTCGTGGTGGACGGCCGCCGCCGCCGTAGATGGTGGGCCTGGAAATCAGGTTGTGGAACTCGATCTTGTTCACCTTCTACACCGGTACCTCCCCGACACCTTCAGCACCGGCACCGGCGCCGGTGCGAGCGGCCGGAGCAGCAGGATTCTTGCCCCAACGATTCATCTCTGTCTTCTTGCTAAATAAGCTACTACTGGTTATTAGATGCTCGTCCGGCCGGTTTCCTGGTCTGCTCGTTTGTCGTCTTGGCAACAGATATGGCCTCCGTTTATATAGGCAGCAGCAAGCGCAGCCAGCTATCCTGTATTATTGAGTTGGGTGATGCGATAGTCAGCTGCACAGTTCTTGGACGACGACGCACGTTCCTCTCACTCTCAGGTAGTCTCTGATTGCTTCGGATAAGCTGCGTGCGTCCGTGCCTCATATCCATGACCATGCGTGTCTTCGTCAGTGGTGAGTATAGGTGTGATGCTTGGCAGCTTTTGTGGAGTCGTCTCAGTCTCTCAGATGGCTGGCTGCAGTTGCGTGGCAGCTGCAGTAAGGGATTGGGATTCCAGAGAGATGCGAGCAGCATGGCTACGCTACCAAAACGCCAAAACCACCAACCGTGCTGCCACTTGCTAGGTAGAAGAGCGTGTCCAGGGCTCCAGGCGTGTTGTGCACTAGGAGTATTATTACCTCAGAAGAAGAATCTCGGACTCTCGGCGTTGCACTTGCACCATATTTTCGCAAAGGCAAGCATGCATGCAAGAGGCATCTGAACCGGTCCAACGCGTGTCTGAGCTCTGGACTCAGGACATAGAGGCGTCAGCGATGGGTACGTCCGCATATGTAACCAGACGGTATCAGGGTAGTACAGATGTGTGGTGTGTCCATCGCAGCGAGCAACCTAACTCTGCAGCAGCAACGGCCGGGGAGATTTTTTTAAAAAATCCACAACATTATTTATGCAGGTCTATAATTTACTTACGAGAGAAGAGGAGCTGAAAACTTTAAAAAGATTTTCCAAGAATCAAATGAATCCAAATGAAAATATCATCTTCTACAAAGTCGTAGACCTCTTTGAGTACTACAACTTCGATATAAAGTTTGTCTTGACCTGACTTGGTTTTAAAAAGTTATGAATTTTATTGTACTGCACCTATTTACAGAGCCAAATTGCCAACTGCATTTAAAAATACCTTCATTTTCTAGAGATGGCTAGAAAGCTAGCTGTCTCTAAAAATACCATTTTTAAAGGTGCTTCGTCTTGCTAGCTGTGACTGGAAAAAAAATGGGCAATTCAATTTTTATAGATGAGCCTGCTCAGAAACCATTTTTTGAGGCAGATTTTGATGTTGCCAGATCTTAGGAGGAAGGAGATAATCTGAGTTTAAAGTAGGGTTTACACCCATCAATCACTTTCCAATGGAGACGTGGTAAATTAATGAAAAATATGCTTTCGGTAGAAAATGTGAATGATTTATCACCGTCCATCATGATATGTAATATATTTTGCACTCGAAAATCCACTGCACGGGAATTAGTTTTCTTGTATATGGTGCTACGGGAGAGGATAATACTCTCGGCGGTTTAGTTGATGGCCGCAAAGGTAAAATGATAGTGCTATAATTGCTGAGAAGTTGAACAACCATGTGCAAGACCAATCTGTGGTCTGGTCACTACTCCGTGAAGCTCGTCTCGAGATGGAAGGACTATGTCGTCTTGAAGTTGTCAAGATCGGAAGAAGCAAGAATAAAGTGGCGGAGTTAGTGCAATTAGCTATCGGAAATGCCATGTGTCAGACGTATACGACGGATTTGACAAACGTCGAACGGCTTTTCATCCACCGCTCGCTCGCGCCCGCACGTATATTAAAAAAACTTATCCCTTCGCTTCCTCCTCCCCATCCTTACCCCTTCCGCTCGCCTCCGGTGAGATCCATGAAAGTGGCGCGGCGGTGTTGCAGGGAAGTGGCGGCTCTCCCCCACCCTAGCATGGTGCCCTTCCTATCCCCGGCAGCGCCCTCTCTCACCCTGGCGACCAAGCTCCCCCCACCCCGGCCGCCATGGCGCTCCCCGCTCCCCATCCCCCACCATCGCCGTCGAGCCAAGCTCGGTGCTGGTGGCACTGGTAGCGGTGTTGCTCACGCACGCCGCTGGTGCTAGTGCTAGGTGGTGTTCGTCGCCAGCTCCCACCCCGTCGGCCGAAATCGACCGGCCTATGTTTCAATTATTTTATACGTTTCAGATGTATGTTACAATTGTTTCATATGGATATTGTAAAAGTAGATCGGAGGATGTTGCACATGTTGCATATGTTGCAAGTGTTCAGAGGCACGTTGCAAGCGTTTGTTCAAAATGTTTCAACTGTTTCTAGGCATATGTTGCAAGCATTTTAATCTGGATGTTGCATATGTGTTCACACAAATGTTTCAATAGTATGTTCCAAAATGTTCCATCTATTTCAGTCTTCTGTGCAGCAAGTGTTTTTATGTTGCAAGATGCAAGTGTGTTTATCTCGATGTTGTATATGTTTTCACACATATGATGCAAGTGTTTTATCTGGATGTTGCGTATGTTTACAATGTTTTCAAGTGTTTTTTAGGTGTTTTTGCAGGTGTTTCAGACGCATATTTCATTTGTTTTCAGACATATGTTGCAATTGTTGCTTCTGGATGTTTTAAACTAGATCGAGTGTTGCATCACCCACCTCGCCTTTCTTCTGTCTTGCCTCAGTGTCAGGCGTGGGAAGGTGGAGGCAGTCCCCACTGGCATGGGTAGGCCCCACGTGCTTGCTGGCAGGTGTAGCAAGCTAGACATGGACGGGCAAGCGTGGGACGAAGGACGGGGGCAGCGGCGTGGGCATCCGGACAGGGGGCTACCATCCGGACGTCTTAGAGCTAGCCACTCCCATTAGCTATGAGTTCAAGTCGTAGTCAAATCTTCTTTTCTTCTTTTCTAGAGTTTATTCAGTCCCTTATTTGTAAAGATCCCGGTTCCCAACCCCCTTTAGTCCTGGTTTTAGGAACCAGGACTATGCAATCTGGGCTAAAGGTCTCGATTTTTAATCCCGGTTCCTATAACCGGGACTAGAGGTGTTTCTTGGGTGAAAAAAAAGTGTGGTTGTGGAGATTCGAACCCAAATCCTTCCGGTTCAGCTCTTGTGCGCGTTACCATCTCACCTCCCACCACACATCTGACTTAGATACGATATACTTTCCTTTTAAATTCACTCTAGAGGCACCTTTAGTCCGGGTTTGAGATACAAACCGAGACTTTAAAAGTCACACTTTTAGTCCGGGTTCGTGTCTCAAATCAGGACTAAAGCTTCTCGCACTAACACGCCTTGGTCATCGTTACAACAGGGACTAAAGGGTGGACTTAGTCTCAGTTCGTGGTCTCATCCTCCCTTTAGTCACGGTTACAATTTTTAAACCAGAACTAAATACTTTTTAGCCATGGATGAAAGGTTGTTTCTCTACTGGTGTAATTCTCCAATTCACAAAGAAAAGGAAATAGAGGAATTGCTCTAAAATAATGGCTTTGGTTTTTTATCCAGTCAATCATGCACATTTTCCTCTAAAAAATACAATCATAAATATTGGTTTTTATTATGGAAAAATATTCAATACAAACCATCTACTTGATGGCATCATGAAAACCCTTTAAAATATGTACATAGGAATTTCAACAAAAAGTTGAAGCTATGCACATACCTAATGCATCTATGGATGTACATTGTCACAAAATTTAAGATTCAAACTTAATCTGAAAAATTATATGAAAATGACAAATTCTAGGTGCTAAGGCACTTTCCTATGAAATTTGTCCTCTAGTGCATATGCACCTGGAATTTGTTATTTTCATAATATGAACATTTACAAAACGAATTTGAATATCAAATTTTGCAGCAATGTGTATATATAGATGCACTACGGTTGTGCATAGTTTCAATTTTTTTTGAGAAATCCTAAATATGTTTTCTAAAAGTTTTTCATGCTGATTCTACAGAGTAGAGGGTTTACACTGAATATTTTTCCTTTCATAACTGGAGTGCAACTAAGCTATTAGTTTTCTGCGCACCGCATTGTAAAAGTAGCTTTTGAATTGATTCACTGTTATTATATTAATCTTCCCTCTGCAACTCAATAAACCATTAATTATGTTGCTGCATGCTGAGATATACCAAAGAGTTCTTCCGAGATAGAGCGGAGAATCTATGCTACCAAATTAGTTTGGTAGTGGAATCCCGATTATACAAAATAATTGGTACATTAACAACACGCGACCTTGACTAAACATCTAATTGAAGTACAAGATCCTATCATCATTATGTGAATATAGAACTACTAATTGCTGCTAGCTGTCTGGTAATTTGACATGCTAATCATATTAAATGTGTCATTTTCAACTTTCACAAGAAACAAGAGAAAAGAGGAAACGGGTGCAGATATATGCTAATTTATTCTGGAAATAAATATAATCCAGAAAGCACAAGAAAAAACTTTTTGGTTGCAGCACAAAATCATCCGGGCATGATCTTTATTACAAATGTACTATTCAAGAGATCATTTTATCACTAATAGTAGTATGCCCGTGCTAACGCTACACTGACTTTTCAGTTGTGTTCAAATTAAAACTAGAACTCCCTTACATCGCAATGACCAATTTAATTAATGGTCGATCAGTTGATCACTCAAAACCTTGCCTATATTTTCAACTTCGTTATTACAGTCCACATGAAACCTGCATATTGTCAGGACAAATTCTGCACTAAATTCACCACATAAGTTTCCATGTTCTTGTCAATGCTAGTTAAAACAATAAACTAAAATAGCTTGCCATGTATGGAAAGACATAGAGTGCTGTTTTTTTGGTCCTGTGTGATGCCTCTATAAACCAAATCAAAATTTGATATTTAAGTAGAAATTGCCTGTGCTTCATAGCCTATCAAGAGGGAAGGTACTTGAGTAATATAGCACTAAATTTCATCGCATGGCAGTTGCATTCCCTCTCCCTTTCTCAAAACAAAGGTATGTGGGTTCATCAATCAGAGGGGAATTTCATCTGAGATTCAAAGTTTTCCCTAATTTGAAACCTTAATAACATTGGCCGGGATTAGAAAACTCGTGGCCCTGTGCCATCGTTGCATTGCGTCAGATGGCCGCTGCCATGGGGGTTGTCGACATTCGCATTACCTCATGTCGTCGCTGTTGCGGTCAGCTCCGCCGCGCACGCGCACTACTACAGGAATCTTTTCGTAGGCAGGGATTTTGGGTACGGAGGCGGCCAAACGTCCGCCTACACCAAAAAACCTGTGTTAACGTGGCTTTACGGAGGCCAACCTCCGTTAACACCATTAAAAAATCTTCCACTGTTAATTCACCACATGTGACAGCTGTTAATTTTTCTCAGTGTGCCACATTGTAAAAATTATTCTCAGAATCACCGTTATTTAATTACTTAATTTATAATAAATTGTGTATAACACGATAAAGTTTCTGCAAATTGGTTTTCTAGTGGAATCGGATCAGATTAGATATATTAATTGACACAATCAGGAAGGGAGACACGACAACGCATATGAAATTAATACTATCATCTCGCCATGATGCTCCTGTCCGCTAACTCGACAATCGACATGACAACCGATTTAAGTGAGCATTTTTCAAAGACTTAACCAATCAAGAGAAAAGCGCAGTCGTCAAAAGTATGTTGCTGCCAAACCCTGGTTAATTATTTATATTAGTACATGTACAATTGAGATCTTATATATAGCCTAGGGTTTAGGTTCAGCCGCTCAGGAAAGCCGTGAGAACTTGAGTGGTGGTGGAACGAACAGCATCGACCATGACCCACTTTACCAGCCCCTGTTTCACTTTAACTTCGGTTATATATTGTCCAATTTTCAGGACACACGTAATGTGACAAGGGAAATGTTTACCTTTATTCCAAAAGTGAACACGCGTTGATACACTATCTAGCTTATAGCGCCAATGGTCACTAAACAGAAATATCATGGAACTCTCGTTGCCCTGAAAGCCCATAAGTATGTACATGGTGGAATCCGTGCTTTTTCGGTTTCAAATTTAATCAAGTGGAAGATAAAGAAATCGCTGCAAGAAATCAATCCGTTTGCTGATTAATCTAGACTAGATAGCTAGGGTACGGTGCATAACAATTCATCTATGTATGGATGCGTCCTGGAGATGAATTAAGTTTTTATATATTTGGCGCACATCAAACCTAACAAAAAACTTGTTGCATGTTGCTTGACAAGGAAAGCGTGTTCTTTCTTCTGAAAAGCTAAATATCAGCATCAAATCGATCACTGACCAAAATGGGGCCTTGCTAGCTAATTCGTTTGTCTTCTGATCTTGAATTGAGGGCATGCAAAAGATCTGTAAGCTTAGCTGGCTCAGCGATAAGATCTAGGTCATGCACACAGTACAGGGATCGATGCTGTGTTTGATTGATCATGTTTGTTTGACAATCACAATCGGAATATAATCGGAGTCGAAATTATTTCATCTAGAATCACACACAACATGACCGATATGACAGAGCGCAAGCAACCAATGGTGGTAATCTAGCTAGTGTGTTGTCTAATCAGACCAACTTTCCTAAGATATTATCTAGTGCGAGCTAGCTAGCTGCATGCCTGGATTAAAAAGGGTATGCTTGCAGATTGCAGGTTTATTGAAAAGAAATGCATCAGGTGCCTTCCTCACTGGTTGAAAGACTTCAGTAGCTCCATCTCTGGGCTCAAGTAGCCCGTGCATGAACCCCAAAAAGGAGATACAATGCATCAATGACCATGACTTCTTCCCTTGTCTGAACAATTTTTTTCGCTTTTCCCCCTTTCAGGAGACAGGCTAAGATAGTCATGACTCATGATGGGATTGCCAGGTAAAATTTAATTCGTCGCTAGCTTTGTAACTAGACCATGATTTGGATTATTCTCTCCGATGAGATTAACAACCACTACTGGACTCGCATGCTTTGGGCCCAAAAATCCTCGGCAAAGGCTTTACCGAGGGCGGCCCTCGGCAAAGGCTTTACCGAGAATTTTGAGACGGCGAAGGGGTCTTTGTCGAGGGCCCTTTATCGGGCACACGGCAAAGCCTTTGCCGAGGGCTAAAAAAAACCATTGGCAAAGAAAAACCCTCGGCAAAGAAAAAATCAAAAAAAACCCGAAAAAAATAGCAAAATAATTTTATTTTTTTGGAGGCGCTGACGAGCCATCACTACCACCCGCGGGATTTTTTGTAGCATTTTATACAGTATTTTTGACCCTATTTGTAAAGTCGTGGTCGGTGGGATTTGAACTTGTGACCTCTCACACCCTCTCTCACTTACCTCCTCTAACCACTCCAACCCTTTATCACTTGTGTTTATATTCCATTTCGATTCCCCATATATTATAACAAACCGAGTGTAAATTGATTGTTTGAGGCACTAAATGAATTCAAATGAAAAAGTTGTCAACTACAAAGTTTCGTAACTTTTCGAGATCTACAACTTTCATTTAGAGTGTTTCTCCATCCGAGGTTTTTTTCAAAATTTCAAATTTCAAATTTTAAACTTAAGACGCAATTATCGGCAATTAGATGCTTTCAAATGAAAAAGTTGTCAACTACAAAGTTTCATAACTTTTCGAGATCTACAACTTTCGTTTAGAGTGTTTTTCCATCCAAGACTTTTTTTAAAATTTGAAATTTAAAATTTCAAACTTTAAATATAAATATCCTCAATTAGATGCTTTCAAATAAAAAAGTTATCAACTATAAAGTTTTATAACTTTTCAAGATCTACAACTTTCGTTTAGAGTGTTTTTCCATCCGAGACTTTTTGAAAAATATCTTTGTCGAGGGCCATAAGGTAGGCCCTCGGCAAAGACCCTCTTTGCCGAGGGCCATAATGTAGGCTTGCCGAGGGCCTACATTATGGCCCTCGGCAAAGAGATTTTTCAAAATATATTTTGAGGCACTAAACGAATTCAAATGAAAAAGTTGTCAACTACAAAGTTTCATAACTTTCCGAGATCTACAACTTTCGTTTAGAGTGTTTCTCCACCCGAGGCTTTTTTTCAAAATTTCAAATTTCAAATTTCAAACTTAAGACGCAATTATCGGCAATTAGATGCTTTCAAATGAAAAAGTTGTCAACTACAAAGTTTCATAACTTTTCGAGATCCACAACTTTCGTTTAGAGTGTTTTTCCATCCAAGACTTTTTTTTAAAATTTGAAATTTTAAATTTCAAACTTTAGATATAAATATCCTCAATTAGATGCTTTCAAATGAAAAAGTTGTCAACTATAAAGTTTTATAACTTTTCAAGATCTACAACTTTTGTTTAGAGTGTTTTTCCATCTAAAATTTTTTGAAAAATCTCTTTGCCGAGGGCCATAAGGTTGGCCCTCGGCAAAGACCCACTTTGCCGAGGGCCATAACGTAGGCCCTCGGCAAAGACCCTCTTTGCCGAGGGCCTACGTTATGGCCCTCGGCAAAGAGAATTTTCAAAATACATTTTGAGGCACTAAACGAATTCAAATGAAAAAGTTGTCAACTACAAAGTTTCGTAACTTTTCGAGATCTACAACTTTCGTTTAGAGTGTTTCTCCATTCGAGACTTTTTTCAAAATTTCAAATTTCAAATTTCAAACTTAAGACGCAATTATCGGCAATTAGATGCTTTCAAATGAAAAAGTTGTCAACTACAAAGTTTCATAACTTTTCGAGATCTACAACTTTCGTTTAGAGTGTTTTTCCATCCAAGACTTTTTTTTAAAATTTGAAATTTTAAATTTCAAACTTTAGATATAAATATCCTCAATTAGATGCTTTCAAATGAAAAAGTTGTCAACTATAAAGTTTTATAACTTTTCAAGATCTACAACTTTTATTTAGAGTGTTTTTCCATCTAAATTTTTTTGAAAAATCTCTTTGCCGAGGGCCATAAGGTTGGCCCTCGGCAAAGACCCAGTTTGCCGAGGGCCATAACGTAGGCCCTCGGCAAAGACTTGCCGAGGGCCTACGTTATGGCCCTCGGCAAAGAGAATTTTCAAAATACATTTTGAGGCACTAAACGAATTCAAATGAAAAAGTTGTCAACTACAAAGTTTCGTAACTTTTCGAGATCTACAACTTTCGTTTAGAGTGTTTCTCCATTCGAGACTTTTTTCAAAATTTCAAATTTCAAATTTCAAACTTAAGACACAATTATCGGCAATTAGATGCTTTCAAATGAAAAAGTTTTCAACTACAACATTTTATAACTTCTCAAGATCTACAAACTTTATTTTGATTGTTTAGTCATTTGTTCAACCGACATGGTGGTTCTAACATATTTTACAATCCTTATATATCCTCTCAAGTAGTTTCATGAAACTTATTAGAGAGATGTAGATTTTGTGAACAACATTACTATTGATTTGTTAAATGAAGAAATGACCAATATATACTTTGTAGATCTTAAAAAGTTAAACAATTTTGTAGTAGAAAACTTTTTTATTTGAGTTAATTTAGTGTCTCAAAATATATTTTGAAAAATCTCTTTGCCGAGGGCCGTAAGGTAGGCCCTCGGCAAAGACTCTTTGCCTAGGGCCAATAGGGAGGCCCTCGGCAAAGATTTTTTTTGCCGAGGGCCGTTTCTTTGCCGAGGGCTGGCCCTCGGCAAAGGCCTCTTTGCCGAGGGCCTATCTTTGCCGAGGGCTCCTTCGGCCGGCCCTCGGCAAAGAGGGCCTTTGCCGAGTGCCCGATATTTGGCCCTCGGCAAAGCCGGAAGCCCTCGGCAAAGGCTGCGTTTCCGGTAGTGAACATTTTGATCCAAGAATAGGGTGATGATAGACTGCAGCTAATGCAAATGCAGTCTTATTGCATTCTTATTTCGATCTTGTGTCATGTTTTGTTGCATGTAAATATGTCATAAAAACTCTCTTTTTTCCCATCTTAATTGAAGGGTAGAGCTCCTGCTGTTATGTTCAAAAAGAAGTCATAGCTTGTGGGTTGAAGCGTTGTGTTGCTCGCAACTTTGCATCAAGGCTGAGCTTATATCATCGTGGCACATGACATGGTCCTGGAGCAGACCATGCATGGTGTGGTGCTGAGTCGGGCAATCATGGACCATGATCATCTTGCAGCACCAAAACTCCTCTCTCGTGTTGTATATGTGTCCGCCACATTCTTGATCAGCGACATGTGCACTTGAATTTGCAGCAAGCCTAGTGCCCGGACGTCCCGCCCTAGGCCTGTGTCCGGACGCTGCTCCCAATTTGAAGCACCCGCCACTCCCCCCTCATGTAAAATTGAATCGAAACAGAATTGTGCGCTCGCCGCGCCCCGCGTTACCACGCGCCTGTGCCCCTGCTCCCAACCGCGACGTACGCAGGCCCCACCGCCCAGCGCCCATCCCACTCCGGAGGCAATGGCGCCCATCGCAGATGAAACATACCTCTAAAACATCTAAAACACTCGAAAACATACTCTTACAACATGCCTTCGAAACAACTACAACATATGCAACATGTGCAACATCCCCCGATCTCCTTTACAACATCCATATGAAACAAATGCAACATACCTCTGAAACACCTTAAACAAATTGAAACATACAATTGCAACATAGGGGGGAGAGAGAGAGCCTGGCGCGGGAGTCCCATGGCCGCCGGATCTGCGGGCATTGGGGGCTCCCGGTGGGGGAGGACGCCAGTGTGGGGGGAGGGGCGCTGCCGGGGTGGGGGAGGAGGATGCCGGGGTGGGGGAAGGAGCCGCCAGGGGTCGGGGAACATAGGGGAGGGGAGGCTGCGCCGGTCGATTCCAGCCGCCGGGGGTCGGCGGCAATCGCCAACGGTGGTTGCTCCAGAGCCTGGCCATCGCCGGTTGTGGCGACGAGGACTACCACGACGGTCAACGGCGACGGCCTGCGTGCTATCGCGGTGCGGCCACCGCTTCCACATCGAGTGCCGGGGTTGGGGAAGGGGCTGCCAGGGTGGGGAAGAAGGCTGCCATAGTGGGGAGGAGGACGCCGGGGTGGGGATGGAGGACACCAGGGGTGGGGGAAGGAACCGCTGCCGGCCACGAAGCAGCGATACCGCGTCGTCAGGTGTGGGCACGGGACACGAAAGGATAAGAATGGGAAGGGGCGCAAGCGCTGCGGGATGAGAGGTCGAGGCGTCCGTCCATCCGGGCGTCTGGTATGTATCATTATCGTTGAATCTGTCCTCGATCTCACTGCTGTCATCGAATCAGTCCTCGACAATGTGTAGCCACAGGATAAACACCTCAATAAAGCCATATATGGGAGTGTTTCAATCGAGGGGTGATATAGGAGTAGCATGTTGGCAAGACGACAAGGAGAAAGCTGGTGGATCTCCTCCATGCATTCACCAACTGCTTGTATGTTGCTGGTCTGCTGGAGATGTGTGAAAACAAATTTCTTTCAGTATTTCAGTAACAAAAAAGAGCACATTTTCCTCTCTGTTTCACCAAGTGGGAGAGAGAAACAATTGATGAGGCAAATACTAATCCAGGTCGCATCTAGCATGCTTAACAGTGCATGGAAGTATCCTGAAGATGAATTAAGTTCTTATTCGGTGCAGATACGCATAAAAATGCTGTAATCTTCTCCATGAGGAAATTGAACCTTGCTTTCCAAGAGCTAAATATCAGCGTCAAATGTTGGGTAAAATGGGACATATAAGTCTGGGATGAAATGGTACGTACGTATGGTTTACGTTGAGGGCCAAACGTCATAAAGTGCCCAGGGATTGATGCTGTCGCTGAGACATCATATTCATGAATGACAATCCCAATGCAATCAAAATGGAAATCGAAATCGGTCCCGGAATCAATAAATGCGGCATCGAGCAACTTGCGAGACACTGACGCAAATCTAATGTGTTGCTCAGGTTGCTCCACGTTAGTTCAAATCATTCTAAATAGATACTCCCTCCGTCCCTAAATACTTGTCGCTTTACGCTTCCCGAGAAACAACTTTAATTAAATATATATTAAAAAATATTAATATTTATGGTATATAATTAGTATCATTGGAAATGTCTTTGAGTCTAGTTTTTTAATAAATTTATTTGGAGATACAAATGTTGCACGCATTTTATATAAATCGAGTCAAACTTGTGGGTACAAAAACCGGAAACGACATCTAATAAGGGACAGAGGGAGTATCTATGTAGCTAGCTAGCTAGCTAGCTGGACTGGTCGATCCATGCAAAGTTAAGCATGCAGTTACACGTTGTAGAAGCGCATCAGGTGCCTTCCACACCACTACCTGGGAGACTTGTCTACCTGTTGTTGTTGGTCTGTATCTCTAACATCTCCCAGTACTGAAGTTGCTCATAAGTATGAACCGTATAAGCAAATATACAAGAACTTCATCCAGTGTGACCCACCAAAGAAAACCCGGCCTGTGTAACCCACCAACTTTTGACATAACAATGCATCCTTATTAGCCTTTTTTTAAGATACTCCCAAAGAACAAAACTAAAAAGAATGCAAAAATACATGAGCTTTTGGGTGCCATGTTCTTTGGATATTACATGGTCCAAAATGCCCAAAAACTGAGTAAACCATTTGGATGTTACAAAGGAAAAGACACAGATTCATGATCAGAGAGAAGAAAACAGGAAAGACTTGTCAGCTTTCGCCCTGAAGGCTGAAGTTCCTAATAATACCCAATTCGGTAACTATTTCAAATAAGCCATTTATTTTGTTTCAAACAGACCCTTATTATATTATATTAGCATGTTTGGTTATCAGCGGTGCGTTTGACTGTTTCCTACTCAGATTGTCATAAAGGAACAGTACATATGTAACTGTACATCTTTGTGAAAACTGACCATTGGTACACGCATGCATATTGATACTAAGCTTGTTACTGAGCATTATATGTTCTCTCTATATATAATCATATACATAACATGCATACATCACGCATAAAAGCTTTTATAACTAAAGCAGTCTCTCACATATTTCCATCCCACAGGGTAATATCAAATATACATATAACCAAACTAATTCCATATGGACGACACCAATACTACCAGATCTTCATCACCTTGTCATCACAGGCCGGCTCAGGTACTAAGCTAGCCAAGAAATCGTTTCTTCATCTCTGTGATGTACTTTTCAGACCTCTTGTTGATGTCTTCCACAGAAACTACACTCCTAGGCCTGCTGGGGTTCTCAATCTTCTTCCAGCCTGTGACCTCCTGATGACCAGCAGTAGGATACTTCCCAATTGCCGCAGTCGGGTTATACAGTTTTGGCTTGGAGAGGATGTTGTGGACGACCTCAATCTTGTCAACTTTCTGAATCCTCACCTCACCATCAGTAGGAGGAGCCATGGTGGTCTTGGTGCGTCGAAACATTGTCAGCTTGTTTTCTGCTGGATGCTAGAGAGAGATTAGAGGATGGTAGCTAGATGTTTGCCCTTGAGAGCTTCCTTGGTGCGGGTGGAAATATGGTGGTCTCTATTTATAGGCGGTTTGCGGAGTTCTTTTCTGGTGGAGATTCCATAGCTTGTCACTATTCCCATTTGTCTTTAGTTTGAGAAGCAGTCGGTATTCCCATTTGTTGTCTAAAATCTCTTTTGCTAGATGCTCAAGGGATTGCGCAGTTGGATGTAAAAACACTTTGGCATCTCTGTGGAGCCCTGAAGTAAAGAAAAAAATATCAACATCCTTAACACACTTACACACCTCAATTTTCGCTGGCACAGTATAGATTGGAGACAATTTTTCATAGTCGCTGTTTGATGACTATAGGTCGACCGTTTACATGGCACAGAGAACAATCACGCTCCCAATTTTCGCAGTACAGATGTACATCTAGAAAAAAGTACATATATCTTCTACATATGTGTAATCCATAACACAGAAATAGAGAACATGTTAATTCCACTGTTGTACTATTACCAGCAGTGCCTCTTTCTTTCTCTCTGCTTGTTCTGCTCATCGGCAGAACTACCTACACAGATTGTCCAGTGGAAATGGAGCTACTTCACCAAAGAATAAAAGTAAAAAATAAACTGCACTTTTGAAAATAATTAAGGCCCTTGAGAGTAGATACTCAGTTTAACCAACGGCACTAAAAGCTGGGTTTGGTGGTGGAATCTGATTAGTGCGGAATATCTCTACTAGCAAATTAGTTTGGTGGTGGAATCTGATTAGATAAAATAATTGGCACGCGGTAAGGAAGGATGAGTGACGAAACATCTAAATCTCCATGCTAAAAAGCAAAAGTGTGTATCATAATCATTCAGACATATATATCTTATCATAGTTCGCTGTCTGGTAATTTGACACAACAAGCAAACCAAATTAATGACCATTTTTCTTTAAGTATTTAGACAAAAGCAGTAGAAAAAGGATCTGATACTAACCACCACTTAATTACATGCTGCTCATGAGAGCATATATACTAGTAGGTTCGGGAAAGTACTGAGAACGTACTAAGATAGGGATACTTCTTAATATAATGGAATATCACGTCTTTGACCCTCCTCCAAAGGTCTACTTCTTCCATCCTAAGATAGGGATTTAAGCAAATCTAAGATGAAATGAGGAGAATATCAAAAGATTAATATACCCCTACTTAATGCATGCATGGCCCTCTAAGTTCTTTTTCAATGACAAAATAATTATTGGATAAGAAGGTGAAGCATATAACTAGAGTTTTAGTATGACTTGCATTCAGAGAAAAATTAAAAAAAACGATATACAACTAGAAATGGATGTACTTCTGTGTATCGGTCAGTTTTGTTTTGGCCACGAAAATTGCTAAAAATCATGCAGAAACCTTGACACCTAGTACTGATTCCAGTCAATACTCTTTTGTCCTAGAAAAAGACTTTGAGCAATATTTTTGAGATGTCCATTCTAATCTAAAAGCAAGTCATGGATATGATGGAGCATGGCTTACATTGAGGGCAAACGATCAGCTAGAGCTAATAGCAGCCAGGAGAAAGCTCATCCTGTCACACTCACGCAGTAGTCATCAGGTCAATTCAGTTATTTCTCGATCGCTAGCTGGATTCATCGATCTGCTAGCTAGCTAGGAGTAAAAGAAACTGCAAAGCTAAGCTTGTGGCTGCACGTCGCAGTAGAAGCGCATCAGGTGCCTTCCACACACAGGAGACTTGACTCCGTCGATGGGATTATTGCTTGGGTTGGGTCTCCCCCGCACGCTCCGCACGCATGCATGTACCTGCCAATTTTTTGCTTGGGTGTGAACTCATCTTCTCTTTTTCTTCTTTCAGGACTCAGGAGTCAGGAGACTTTGACTGAAATTAATAACGTGGACGCAAAAGACAAATAACTCTATGTATGGAACAAACTGGCTAGGTTCTGCAACGAGACCAATATTTGATTGTTTTCTTTTAGATAACCCCTAACAAATATGCCTGTACGCTGCAACGAGTTATATAACTGTTGCAAGGTGTTGATGCAGTCGTCTAAATAAAAATAAGGTAGCTATTATTTGTTGACCTTAACTGGACTACCATGTATCAATAGATTCCAATGTAATAAATACTAGTGCAATAAAGTATTGACCATGTGTGAAAAATTAACGGGAGATTGATTTATAATTTTAAAAAATAATTATTTGTATGTACATGTGGTGAGTTTAGAAAGGTAGAAGGCAAGACACACACATGCACGCATGCCATGATGCGAACAGGCTTCAACAGCCATGACATTAGTGGTGCGCCGTCAACAAACATATATATCCATATGTTACAACAAAACACACTAAACTTTTACTTAGATAACTTATGACTCAGAAATTTAAAGAGCGAAATTGACTCTATACAGTGCGTATAAAAAATAGAAAAGCTATTGAAGGGTAGCAATATATAGAAAGTGATTTCTATTAAAATGTCTCTTAAAAAATTGCTATATTTAGGTGTCTAAATTGTTACGTAATTAGAAAGATAGATCACAAGAGATGATTTATAGTTTTTTATAGCCTGAGCAACAATAAAAATCAGGCAAGGCAATTAAAGAGAAGGGGAAAAAAGACAGTAAAATCTTTGGTATAGTGCCATAGTGGTAAATTAGGAGGAAATACAAAAAAAAAATAAAAAGAAATTGTCTTACGGGCTGTGGCACTTTCCGTGTTTAGGGGCCTTAGTATTGGGCTTTTGGTCCACGTATGTTTCCATAAACCAAACCGGTATGGCAGCAAGCACGACTACATGATAAGGAGCGTCCAACTTCATTTGTGCGCTGCAGCACAGATCCGACTCGATCACGCACGATGTCCTCCACATCGAGTTGGCCGTCGACCACACCAGCACCGAACCTGAAGCCGCCTAGCACCCCGGGCGGTAGGTCGTTGCCGCTGCTAGCGCAGGGCCAGGCAGTGGCACCATTGGAATGTGAGAAGGCGCCCATTCAGCAAATCCAACAGCCGAGGGATGTGGGCACACACTGCAGTGGTGGCTCGACGCGGTAGCGAATGCAACCGAGGCAGCCAAGATGCACATGAGGCACGTGGAGCGGCGTGCGCGGGAGGCGGCGGCAGAGCTCCGCGGTCTCGTCGTCATGGGGATGAAAGGGATGGCGGACATAACCGGCATGTGGAGCGGCGTGTGCGGGAGGCAGCGGCGAAGCTCTGTAGTCTCATCGTCACGCAGACGAAAGGGATGGCAGACGCGATCGAGGCGGCCAAGATGCCCACGAGGCACGCGGAGCGGCGCGCGGGAGGCACTGGCGGAGCTCCACGGTCTCGGCGTCATGGGGACAAACGGGACGCAGGCCGAGAAGAAGATGCGGGAGTTGAGCGTGGAGATCAGGGACAGATAAGACCAAATAGAGTTTCTTTGCTTTCAAGTTTGCACCTGTTGATCTCCGAACCAAAGTCACGTATTTGATTAAACTACGTGTGCTTGGATTTGCCCTTTTTGCTTGCCCGTATACGTCATGCTCAAGCACACATGTTGCCAAAAAAGCAAATAATTAACAAATTTGAGTTGCTTCCTTGACATCAGCAAATTAATCGTGCGAGTTCGGTTCGTATAGGACATGTGGAGTCTTAGTTTAAAAAACAAACAAAAAAGGAATCCGATTGGTACATTTTGTAATATATATATATATATATATATATATATATATATATATATATATATATATATATATATATATATATATAACGTGAAAGATATAGATAGACATGAAGAGACAATTTCCACATTCACAAAGTTAGTTAGAGGATGACAGACGAAAAAAATGACATGAAATTTTGCCTCTTTATTATTAGGTATAGATAACGATAGGATGAGGACGTCCATTCGAACCCTGACCGGCCCATGCCAACCTGTATGGTCTGCATGCATTGTCATTCACTGGATTCTTCGTGCCTTGGAAAATATCAGCCACCACTCCTCTATCTCTCTATCGGGCCTCCCTATCTATGCTTTCTCTCTCTCGCGTGCCTCCCACTACTCCCAACCTCCCTCTCTCGGTGCAGTGCAGGCGAGCATCCCGGCGCAGCGACGCAATGGTATCCACGTGGCCTCAGCATGAGTGGGCCATGACGCGGAGGCCCTAGCGGCCCTCGACATTGCGGCACAACGGTGCCGACGGCCCCGGTCATGGGCGGACTAGCTCAGTAGGCCCGACATGAGTGCTCCCTAGTGGCTCCCTCTCCCAGTCGTGCAGGCGCTGCCTCCTTGCCACGTCGTGCAGCCGGCGCCGGTAAGCCGCCTCCTACAAGCGCCGTCGGGCCACTGCCTCCGGTGAACTTCACATACCGACGAGCCTCCATTCTCCTAAGCAGCAAGGAGATGTTGCGCTGCGCTGAAAGCGCATGTTGCAAGTGTATGTTTTCAAGCATTTCAGATGTTTCGTAGGTATATTACAAGTGCTTCATTTGGATGTTACAAAAGTAGATCGAGATGTTGCACATGTTGCACATGTTGCAAGTGTTTCAAATGAATATTGCAAGCATTTATCCAAAATGTTTCATTTGTTTCAGACGTATGTTGCGAGTATTTTGATCTATAGATGTTGCATATGTTTATGTTCCAAATGTTTCATCTATGTCAGTCTTATATTGCAGTAAGTGTTTTCATGTTGCAAGTTGCAAGTGTTTTATCTGGATGTTGCAGTGTCTATACATGTGAAGGTTATAACCCCAGGGTGTCTTAAGGCATCGATAAGTTAGTAGGCCACGTGACTCACAACATATCAGCTAGCAAATGCCCAAACGACCGAGGCCCGACTAAGCTAAGCAAACCAGGCCAGACGATAAGGTCGGGGTCAGCCATGACCCCTTTCTCCTGCCTTAGCTGCACGGCGCTCGAAGGGCGCACAACTTCTCCCCTGTGATGACCCCTGGAGGGAACGGGGAGAGATCGAGCACAGCCAATCGTGCCTGCTCTAATAAGAACAAGCACGCCGCACTGACCCCGCAAGGACCAAGGGGACAGCAGTCACCTCGATTCGGTCAGACGCCATCCTTGTGCCACGCTGCACAGACAAGACAACACCGCATGGCGGTGATGACCAGTACGGAGCCCACCATCCAAATACGGACCAACAAGACGTGGGTACGATCCCACCCACTATGGGATGGGATCCACGATGAGAGCCTTGACTTAGAGGTCATCCGGATTGGCGAGTGCCACGACCCAAAGATTGGGACCGTGGCCCTCAACTCCTCCAGCCAACGAGACAACTAATGACCTGGGGGCAACTACCAACTCCCGTACGACACCCTAGGATGCCAGGAGAAAATGACAAAGACCACAGCGGAAACCATGTCGCACAGGATGGCTGGTGAACCACCAGCGTGTCTACAGTGTTGCCATGGCCAGCACAGTAGCACCATGCCACACCATGCCGCGACGTGGCCACAAGACCATGACGACAGCCATGCTCAGAAGTGCTCCACAAGATGGCGTAGCTTGCAAGTCAAGTTAGCTAGGACCTCCCTCAGGCTCACGACCTTTGGTCGGGAGAACCTCGTTCTTTCTATGCACCCTGGCCCCGAACTCTATATAAGGACAGCCAGGGCACCCATCTCGGATATCATTCACATCCTCTATCATTTCATTCATTCTCCATAGTAGTAGGGCTCCTAAAGCTTCTCTTCAGGTGGTTCATCTCCTAGCTCTAGCTCTCCATCCTCTTCCTCCATTCTTGTACCCCCATTATAAGAACTTCAGAGCATTCAAGCGAGGAACACACACTTGATCATCTCTGAGACTAGACGTAGGGCTCCGGCCCGAACTAGTATAAATCCTCGTGTCCTTTGGATGCTACCATCGTCTTCCTAGAGTAGCGTGACAATCATATAAATTTACTAGTCCGGTTTACGAAACATCGACAGTTGGCGCGTCAGGTAGGGGATAGTCGCGCACTCTTGATTATTGAGAAGGAAGTGATGGCTCCTTGCACCGTCAGTGGACTCGCTCGCGGAATGGCCCACGGTAGTCACATCCGCCATGAAAACTACGAGTTCATCGGCGCCGAAGGATCAGTCCCTGCACCCGCTTTCAGCCGCGGTCCTAACCTCCGCTCTAGAGAACTGGATCCCGCGGTCTATGACGGACCCACTTTTGGAATTGCCCACCGCGGCAGCATCCTAGAGTCCACCTACATAAGGGGGCCAGTACCCTCACTCATCACTGGCCGCGGCCAGGTCTTCTGTCCGGGAAACCAGAGGTCCACGGCTCGTGACAAAACTCACCTAGGGAATGGCCTCAACCGGCCACGTCCTTTTGGGAAACCATGTGGTTAACCAACGTTGTTTGTAGTCGCATGTCATTTAATTAATTTTAAGTTGCAGTCTCAAGCATTTACCTTCATGGTCACTAAGTTGCTCCTCTTTAATCAAAATGGATCCAATGGAAAGTTTTGGTTAGAGAGCAAATATCTCTAATTAAGATGGAACCAACGAGAAATCTTGGTTGGAGACATGAGATTTGGCACATAAATGCTTTCTGACCAACATTGACTATATTCATGTGTCATATCTCTTAATGATAATTTTCTATTGTTCACATTGTTAATATTTGGCACAGAGATACTTTCTGACCAACTTTGACTTTATTCATGTGTCATCTATTTTAAGCATAATAATTTCTTTTAATTATATTGTTGACATTTTATTGATCTGATCAGTGTAAGACTAATACCGTGTTGAACATTTAATTTAGTTTAAAGTTCTTTTGTATTTAAGATCATGTATTTCTATTTCTAAGTGCAACTATAAGTTTGAGTTGTTTTCTTGTACCCTGATAAATTATAAAGTAAGAGTATTGTTTTGAGGTTATGTATAAATATTATACACATAACTAAGCTCCCAATAGCAAAGTTTAATTTCTCACTATAAAAGTTTTGTTAGGTGTAACTTTGGGAGCAAAACAAAAGTTCATAACTCTTATAATCATGTCTGTTAGGATCAGAGGGAGCAATCCTTCTGCTCAGTTACATTAAGTTTGACTGACACTGGTTAAAGGGTGTATTAAGATTAAATTCATAAGAAATGTGCATAATGAACACTAAGATAACCTATAGTTACAGTAACCTCATTAAGTGGATTTAATATAAGACTTCGACATGTGACATGGTTGTTTGGTTCACATTTCGAGGGGGAAAGATGCAAAGTCTTACATTGATCCACTTCATTAAGTGATTTATTAAGTTTAATGTGATTGAATTACAAATTTAAGCCAAAAAGTTAGTGATAAGTTAATCCATTTTTAGCATCCATTTATTTTGAAAATACTAAGATATTCTTGATGGAGTCAAATCAGTGGGCTGTTATGGGTCCACATAACATAAAGTGACTCTAAAGAGAAATGATAATAAGCTCTCCATAATAAACTAAGGAGTCTATTATTAGTGGCTTCTGTTTGCCATTGATTTCATAGTCGAAATAGGATAAGCTAAGCAGAGGTAAAAAGTTAATTATTTTATTTATCTTGTTGACTATAAGTAAAGCAATAGAGAGGTTAATTATTTTATTCAGGTGTTCCTGAAATTGGGTTAATTAAGATCCTGTCTAAGTATAAGCTCTAACACAAAGCTGTACGTCCCACTGCAAACACGGACATATTTGCCATGAAAGGAACTGCTGGCTTGGATCAAACTCGCATATCTAAAGTTTCACTTATCACTTATAGGTGACCGGCGGCGCAGCAAATGATATGCATACATGGGGTCGCAACAGGGGTGAGCTCTTCTTTTAAAATACTTATATGCGTTAATTTAATATCCATCCATATACATACGATGATGCCTGCATGACGACGATGCTGCCATCAGGCCGACGACGGCCCGCCGGGCTTCTGGCGGTGGAACCACAACCTCCTCTCCGTGATGAACCTCTCCGCCTTCGCGTTGATGTCGTCTTCCGCCCCTCGCGGAGGACGGCTGCCGCCGCCGTAGATGCTGGGCCTGGAAATCAGGTTGTGGAACTCGATCTTGTTCACCTTCTGCACTGGTTGCGGGCGGCCGGAGCAGGGTTCTTGCCCCAACGATTCATCTTTCGTACGTCTTCTTGCTAAATAAGCTACTACTGGTTATTAAATACTCGTCCGGCCGGTTTCCTGGTCTGCTCGTTTGTCGTCTTGAGATGGGTGATCGATGATGCAATTTGGCAACAGATATGGCCTCCGTTTATATAGGCGGCAGCAAGCCCAGCCAGCGAGATCCTGTATTATTGAGTTGGGTGATGCGATAGCCAGCTGCACAGTTCTTGGACGACGACGCACGTGTTCCTCTCACTCTCAGGTAGTCTCTGATTGCTTCGGATAAGCTGCGTGCGTCCGTGCCTCATATCCATGACCATGCGTGTCTTCGTCAGTGGTGAGTATAGGTGCGATGCTTGGCAGCTTTTGTGGAGTCGTCTCAGTCTCTCAGATGGCAGGCTGCAGTTGCATGGCAGCTGCGGTAAGGGATTGGGATTCCAGAGAGATGCGAGCAGCATGGCTACGCTACCAAAACGCCAAAACCCCCAATCGTGCTTCCACTTGCTAGGTAGAAGAGCGTGTCCAGGGCTCCAGGCGTGTTGCGCGTTGCGCACTAGGAGTATCCAAATGAAAATATCGGACTCTCGGCGTTGCACTTGCACCACATTTTCGCAAAGGCAAGCATGCATGCAAGAGGCATCTGAACCGGTCCAACGCCTGTCTGGGCTCTGGACTCAGGACTGAGGCGTCAGCGATGGGTACGTCCGCATATGTAACCAGACGGTATCTGGGTAGTACAGACGTGTGGTGTGTCCATCGCAGCGAACAACCTAACTCTGCAGCAGCAACGGCCAGGGAGATGTTTTTTTATCCACAACATTATTTATGCCAGGGTGGGGCATGGAGGACGCCAGGGGTGGGGGAAGGAGCCGCTGCCGGCCAGGAAGCAGCGATACCACGTCGTCAGGTATGGGCGCGGGACACGAAAGGATAAGAATGGGGAGGGGCGCGTGCACTACGGGAGTGAGCGGTCAAGGCGTCCGTTCATCCGGGCGTCTGGTATGTATCATTATCGTTGAATCTGTCTCCGATCTCACTGCTGTCATCGAATCAGTCCTCTACAATGTGTAGCCACAGGATAAACACCTCAATAAAGCGATATATGGGAGTGTTTAAACCGTGGGGGTGATATAGGAGTAGCATGTTGGCAAGACGACAAGGAGAAAGCTGGTGGATCTCCTCCATCCATTCACCAACTGCTTGTATGTTGCTGGTCTGCTGGAGATGTGTGAAAACAAATTTCTTTCAGTATTTCAGTAACAAAAAAGAGCACATTTTCCTTTCTGTTTCACCAAGTGGGAGAGAGAAACAATTGATGAGGCAAATACTAATCCAGGTCGCAACTAGCATGCTTAATAGTGCATGGAAGCATCCTGAAGACGAATTAAGTTCTTATTCGGTGCAGATCACGCATAAACATGCGGTTTTTTCACAATAATTTCCACTTGATCCATCGAGCAACTTGCAAGACACTGATGCAAATCTAATGTGTTGCTCAGGTTGCTCCACGTTAGTTCAAATCATTCTAAATAGATATCTATGTAGCCAGCTAGCTAGCTAGACTGGTCGATCGATGCAAAGTTAAGCATGCAGTTACACGTTGTAGAAGCGCATCAGGTGCCTTCCACACCACTACCTGGGAGACTTGTCTACCTGTTTGTGTTGGTCTGTACCTCTAACATCTCCCAGTACTGAAGTTGCTCATAAGTATGAACCGTATAAGCAAATATACAAGAACTTCATCCAGTGTGACCCACCAAAGAAAACCCGGCCTGTGTAACCCACCAACTTTTGACATAACAATGCATCCTTATTAGCCTTTTTTTAAGATACTCCAAAAGAATAAAACTAAAAAGAATGCAAAAATACCTGAGCTTTTGGGTGCCATGTTCTTTGGATATTACATGGTCCAAAATGCCCAAAAACTGAGTAAACCATTTGGATGTTACAAAGGAAAAGGCACAGATTCAGGATCAGAGAGAAGAAAACAGGAAAGACTTGTGTCAGCTTTCGCCCTGAAGGCTGAAGTTCCTAATAATACCCAATTCGGTAACTATTTCAAATAAGCCATTTATTTTGTTTCAAACAGACCCTTCTTATATTATATTAGCATGTTTGGTTATCAGCGGTGCGTTTGACTGTTTCCTATACAGATTGTCATAAAGGAACAATACATATGTAACTGTACATGTTTGTGAAAACTGACCATTGGTACGCGCATGCATATATTGATACTAAGCTTGTTACTGAGCATTATATGTTCTCTCTATATATAATCATATACATAACATGCATACATCACGCATAAAAGCTTTTATAACTAAAGCAGTCTCTCACATATTTCCATCCCACAGGGTAATATCAAATATACAATAACCAAACCAATTCCATATGGACGACACCAATACTATCAGATCTTCATCACCTTGTCATCACAGGCTCAGGTACTAGCTAGCCAAGAAATCGTTTCTTCATCTCTGTGATGTACTTTTCAGACCTCTTGTTGATGTCCTCCACAGAAACTGCACTCCTAGGCCTGCTGGGGTTCTCAATCTTCTTCCAGCCTGTGACCTCCTGATGACCAGCAGCAGTAGGATACTTGCCCCTTGCTGCAGTCAGGTTATACAGTTGTGGCTTGGAGAGGATGTTGTGGACGACCTCAATCTTGTCAACTTTCTGAATCCTCACCTCACCATCAGTAGGAGGAGCCATGGTGGTCTTGGTGCGTCGAAACATTGTCAGCTTGTTTTCTGCTGGATGCTAGAGAGAGATTAGAGGATGGTAGCTAGATGTTTGCCCTTGAGAGCTTGCTTGCTGCGGGTGGAAATATGGTGGTCTCTATTTATAGGCGGTTTGCGGAGTGGAGTTCTTTTCTGGTGGAGATTCCATGGCTTGGCACTATTCCCATTTGTCTTTAGTTTGAGAAGCAATCGGTATTCCCATTTGTTGTCTAAAATCTCTTTTGGTAGATGCTCGAGGGATTGAGCAGTTGGATGTAAAAACACTTTGGCATCTCTGTGGAGCCCTGAAGTAAAAAAAATATCAACATCCTTAACACACTAACACACCTCAATTTTCGCTGGCACAGTATAGATTGGAGACAATTTTTCATAGTCGCTGTTTGATGGCTATAGGTCGACCGTTTACATGGCACAGAGAACAATCACGCTCCCAATTTTCGCAGTACAGATGTACATCTAGAAAAAAGTACATATATCTGCTATATATGTGTAATCCATGACACAGAAATAGAGAACATGTTAATTTCACTGTTGTACTATTACCAGCAGTGCCTCTTTCTCTCTCTCTGCTTGTTCTGCTCATCGGCAGAACTACCTACACAGATTGTCCAGTGGAAATATATGGAGCTACTTCACCAAAGAATAAAAGTAAAAAAATAAACTGCACTTTTGAAAATAATTAAGTCCCTTGAGAGTTGATACTCAGTTTAACCAACGGCACTAAAAGCTGGGTTTGGTGGTGGAATCTGATTAGTGCGGAATATCTCTACTAGCAAATTAGTTTGGTGGTGGAATCTGATTAGATAAAATAATTGGCACGCGGTAAGGAAGGACGAGTGATGACACATCTAAATCTCGATGCTAAAAAGCAAAAGTGTGTATCATAATCATTGACATATATATCTTATCATAGTTAGCTGTCTCGTAATTTGGCACAACAAGCAAACCAAATTAATGACCATTTTTCTTTAAATATTTAGACAAAAGCAGTAGAAAAAGGATCTGATACTAACCACCACTTAATTACATGCAGCTCATGAGAGCATATATGCTAGTAGGTTCGGGAAAGTACTGAGAACGTACTAAGATAGGGATCCTTCTTAATATAATGGAATATCACGACTTTGACCCTCCTCAAAGGTCTACTTCTTCCGTCCTAAGATAGGGATTTAAGCAAATCTAAGATGAAATGAGGAGAATATCAAAATAATAATATACCCCTAGTTAATGCATGGTCCTCTAAGTTCTTTTTCAATGACAAAATAATTATTGGATAAGAAGGTGAAGCATATAACTAGAGGTTTAGTATGACTTGCATTCAGAGAAAAATAAAAAAACGATATACAACTAGAAATGGATGTACTTCTGTGAATCGGTCAGTTTTCTTTTGGCCCCGAAAATTGCTAAAAATCATGCAGAAACCTTGACACCTAGTACTGATTCCAGTCAATACTCTTTTGTCCTAGAAAAAGACTTTGAGCAATATTTTTGAGATGTCCATTCTAATCTAAAAGCATCACATGCCATGCAAGCTAGCTTGAGAGTTTGATATGATAGTCTGCAAGCAGAAAATTGATGGCAGACTCTCGATCATTCCCCCTGAAAATCGAAAAGAGTAGGTGTGGAATCTGTGATGTTCTAGTGAGATCTCTTCCCCCACAAAAATTGTTTGAAACATTGGACCCCTATTTATTTTCGTGGAAACACAGAAGACGCCCTTGCAAGTGGGAAATTATTAAGAAAAAGGATGATTATTCGTGTCGGGAGGCATGATACATGAAATTAATTAACCCATGTGCTAATTAGTTATGCATGGAAGCATCCTGTGGACATATATACTAAGTTCTTATTCGGCCCATATCATTATATATACGCTCAGTTGTTCGGTCAGGATCGAGAAAGGTCCTTGCTTCAACAAAGCTAAAAAATTGCAGACGACTAATGTAACTATGGCCTTTCATAATGTGTTCCCTGAGTGGTGCCCAAAAAGGAGAGAGAAGATTGTCAGATTGGAGCACCACTCTTACCACTGTGAGTAGTGATTCAAGTTTGAGTGATGCCAGAGAAAAGAAGGGCGGTGAATGTAGTTGCGCCGGTGCCTATTTGTGCAGTGGAGAGAGAAGCAGAGAGAGAGAGAGAGCAGCAATAGCAAGGAAAGCATGCAGCAGCTTTTTGCTGTGAAAGTACCATGCAGCAGGCCTTTTGGGCACCACTAGCGATGCCAACACACAACAAGTAGAAATTGGATTAGGAATCACACAGCAGCATGGCTAGCTTATACAGTTTCGAGCACCACTCACACTATGGGAAGACCTAAGATACCAGGTTTGGGAAAACCTAACTATATATATTTCATTAATTGTATATCCAATACCATCCCAATGAGAGAATCCCACACAAATTAGTGACCTTGCTTAGTCATGGATATGATGGAGCATGGCTTACATTGAGGGCAAACGATCAGCTAGAGCTAATAGCAGCCATGAGAAAGCTGACACTGTCACACACGCCGTAGTCATCAGGTCAATTCAGTTATTTCTCGATCGCTAGCTGGATTCATCGATCTGCTATAGCTTAGGAGTAAGAGAAACTGCAAAGCTAAGCTTGTGGCTGCACGTCGCAGTAGAAGCGCATCAGGTGCCTTCCACACACAGGAGACTTGACTCCGTCGATGGGATTATTGCTTGGGTTGGGTCTCCCCCAAACGCTCCGCCCGCATGCATGTACCTGCCAATTTTTTGCTTGGGTGTGAACCCATCTTCTCTTTTTCTTCTTTCAGGACTCAGGAGTCAGGAGACTTTGACTGAAATTAATAACGTGGGCGCAGAAGACTAATAACTCTATGTATGGAACAAACTAGGTTGTGCAACGAGACCAATATTTAATTGTTTTCTTTTAGATAACCATAATGATGGGATGAGGACGTCCGTCCGAACTCTGACCCACCCATACCAACCTGTACGGTTCGCATGCATTGTCATTCACTGGTTCGTTCGCGCCTTGGAAAATATGAGCCACCGCTCCTCTATCTCTCTATCGTGCCTCCCTATCTCCACTTTCTGTCTCTCGCGTGCCTCCAGTGCTACTCCCTACCTCCCTCTCTCGGTGCGGTGCAGGCGAGACGCGGCAGCGCAATGGCCTCAGCGCGTGGCCTCAGCATGAACGGGTCATGACGCGGAGGCCTGAGCAGCCCTCGACATTGTGGCACATCGGCACCAATGGCCCCGGTCATGGGAAGACCAGCGCGGCAGGCCGGGCATGAGTGCTCCCTCTCCCAGTCGTGTAGGCGCTGCCTCCTTGCCACGTCGCGTAGCCAGCGCCGGTGAGCCACCTCCTACAAGCGTGAGTGCATAATATTTTCTTTTAATTATATTGTTGACATTTTATTGATCTGATCAGCGTAGGACTGATACCATGTTGAACATTTAATTGAGTTTAAAGTTCTTTTGTATTTAAGATCATGTACCTCTATTTCTAAGTGCAACTATAAGTTTGAGTTGTTTTCTTGTACCCTGATAAATTATAAAGTAAGATTATTGTTTTGAGGTTATGTATAAATATTATGCACATAACTAAACTCTCCTTAGCAAAGTTTAATTTCTCACTATTAAAGTTTTGTTAAGTAACTTTGGGAGCAAAACAAAAGTTCATAACTCTTATAATCATGTCTGTTAGGATCAGGGGAGCAATCCTTCTGCTCAGTTACATTATGTTTGACTGACAATGATTAAAGGGTGTATTAAGATTAAATTCATAAGAAATGTGCATAATGAACACTAAGATAACTTTTAGTTACAGTAACCTCATGAAGTGGATTTAATATAAGACTTCGACATTTGACATGGTTGTTTGGTTCACATTTCGAGGGGGAGAGATGCAAAGCCTTACATTGATCCACTTCATTAAGTGATTTATTAAGTTTAATGTGATTGAATTACAAATTTAAGCCAAAACGTTAGTGATAAGTTGATCCATTTTTAGCATCCATTTATTTTAAAAATACTAAGGTATTTTTGATGGAGTCAAAACAGTGAGCTATTATGGGTCCACATAACATAAAGTGACTCTAAAGAGAAATGATAATAAGCTCTCCATAATAAACTAAGGAGTTTATTATTAGTGGCTTCTGTTTGCCATTGATTTCATAGTCAAAATAGGATAAGCTAAGCAGAGGTACAAAGTTAATTATTTTATTTAGCTTGTTGACTATAAGTAAAGCAATTGAGATGTTAATTATTTTATTCAAGTGTTCCTGTAATTAGGTTAATTAAGATCCTGTCTAAGTATTAGTTCTAACACAAAGCTATATATCCCGCTCCAACACATGGATATATTTGCCATGGTAAATGAAAGGAACGCTTGGATCAAACGTGCAAATCTAAAGTGTCAATTATCACTTATTGGTGACCGGCGGAGCAAATAATACACATACATGGGGTCGCAACAGGGGTGAGCTCTTCTTTTAAAATACTTATATGCATTAATTTAATATCCATCCATATACATACGATGATGCCTGCATGACGACGATGCTGCCATCAGGCCGACGACGGCCCGCCGGGCTTCTGGCGGTGGAACCACAACCTCCTCTCCCTGATGAACCTCTCCGCCTTCTCGTTGATGTCGTCTTCCACCCCTCGTGGTGGACGGCCGCCGCCGCCGTAGATGGTGGGCCTGGAAATCAGGTTGTGGAACTCGATCTTGTTCACCTTCTGCACCGGTACCTCCCCGACACCTTCAGCACCGGCACCGGCGCCGGTGCGAGCGGCCGGAGCAGCAGGATTCTTGCCCCAACGATTCATCTCTGTCTTCTTGCTAAATAAGCTACTACTGGTTATTAGATGCTCGTCCGGCCGGTTTCCTGGTCTGCTCGTTTGTCGTCTTGGCAACAGATATGGCCTCCGTTTATATAGGCAGCAGCAAGCGCAGCCAGCTATCCTGTATTATTGAGTTGGGTGATGCGATAGTCAGCTGCACAGTTCTTGGACGACGACGCACGTTCCTCTCACTCTCAGGTAGTCTCTGATTGCTTCGGATAAGCTGCGTGCGTCCGTGCCTCATATCCATGACCATGCGTGTCTTCGTCAGTGGTGAGTATAGGTGCGATGCTTGGCAGCTTTTGTGGAGTTGTCTCAGTCTCTCAGATGGCTGGCTGCACTTGCATGGCAGCTGCGGTAAGGGATTGGGATTCCAGAGAGATGCGAGCAGCATGGCTACGCTACCAAAACGCCAAAACCACCAACCGTGCTGCCACTTGGTAGAAGAGCGTGTCCAGGGCTCCAGGCGTGTTGTGCACTAGGAGTATTATTACCTCAGAAGAAGAATCTCGGACTCTCGGCGTTGCACTTACACCATATTTTCGCAAAGGCAAGCATGCGTGCAAGAGGCATCTGAACCGGTCCAACGCGTGTCTGGGCTCTGGACTCAGGACAGAGGCGTCAGCGATGGGTACGTCCGCATATGTAACCAGACGGTATCTGGGTAGTACAGATGTGTGGTGTGTCCATCGCAGCGAACAACCTAACTCTGCAGCAGCAACTGCCGGGGAGATGTTTTTTTTCTTTAAAAAAATCCAGAACATTATTTATGCAGGTCTATAATTTACTTACGAGGGAAGAGGAGCTGAAAACTTTACAAAGATTTTCCAAGAATCAAATGAATCCAAATGAAAATATCATCTTCTACAAAGTTGTAGACCTCTTTAAGTACTACAACTTCGATATAAAGTTTGTCTTCAACTGACTTGGTTTTAAAAAGTTATGAATTTTATTGTGCTGCACCTATTTATAGAGCCAAATTGCCAACTGCATTTAGAAATACCTTCATTTTCTAAGATGGCTAAAAAGCTAGCCATCTCTAAAAATACCATTTTTAAAGGTGCTTCGGCTTGCTAGCTGCGACTGGAAAAAAAATGGGCAATTCTAGAGGTAAAATTCGATTTTTAGAGATGAGCCGTCTCAGAAACCATTTTTTGAGGAAGATTTTGATGTAGCCAGATCTTAGGTAGGAAGGAGATAATCTGAGTTTAAAGTAGGGTTTACACCCATCAATCACTTTCCAGTGGAGACGTGGTAAATTAATGAAAAATATGCTTTCAGTAGAAAATGTGAATGATTTATCACCGTCCATCATGATATGTAATATATTTTGCACTCGAAAATCCACTGCACGGGAATTAGTTTCTAGAGGTAGAACTCGTTTTCTTGTGTATGGTGCTACGGGAGAGGGTAATACTCTCGGCGGTTTAGTTGATGGCCGAAAAGGTAAAATGATAGTGCTATAATTGCTGAGAAGTTGAACAACCATGTGCAAGACCAATCTGTGGTCTGGTCACTAATCCGTGAAGTTCGTCTCGAGATGGAAGGACTATGTCGTCTTGAAGTTGTCAAGATCGGAAAAAGCAAGAATAAAGTGGCAGAGTTAGTGCAATTAGCTATCAGAAATGCCATGTGTCAGACATATACGACGGATTGGACAAACGTTGAACGGCTTTTCACCCCACCGCTCGCTCGCGCCCGTATATATATTAAAAAAACTTATCCCTTCGCTTCCTCCTCCCCATCCTTACCCCTTCCGCTCGCCTCCGGCGAGATCAAGAAAGTGGCGCGGCGGTGTTGCAGGGGAGTGGCGGCTCTCCCTCACCCTAGCGTGGTGCCCTCCCTACCCCCGGCGGCGCCCTCTCTCACCCCGGCGACCAAGCTCCCCCCACCCCGGCGGCCATGGCGCTCCCCGCTCCCCATCCCCCACCATCGCCGTCGAGCCAAGCTCGGTGTTAGTGGCACTGGTAGCGGTGTTGCTCACGCGCATTGCTGGTGCTAGTGCTAGGTGGTGTTCGCCGCCAGCTCCCACCCCGTCGGCCGAAATCGACCGGCCTATGTTTCAATTATTTCATACGTTTCAGAAATATGTTGCAATTGTTTCATATGGATGTTGTAAAAGTAGATCGGAGGATATTACACATGTTGCATATGTTGTAAGTGTTCAGAGGCACGTTGCAAGCGTTTGTTCAAAATGTTTTAACTGTTTCTAGGCGTATGTTGCAAGCATTTTAATTTGGATGTTGCATATGTGTTCACATAAATGTTTCAACAGTATGTTCCAAAATGTTCCATCTGTTTCAATCTTCTGTTGCAGCAAGTGTTTTTATGTTGCAAGATGCAAGTATGTTTATTTCGATGTTACATATGTTTTCACACATATGATGCAAGTGTTTTAACTGGATGTTGCGTATGTTTACATTGGTTTCAAGTGTTTTTCAGGTGTTTTTACAAGTGTTTCGGATGTATGTTTTATTTGTTTTTAGAAATATGTTGCAATTGTTGCTTCTGCATGTTTCAAACTAGATCGAGTGTTGCATCTCCCTTCTCACCTTTCTTCTGTCTCGCCTCGGTGTCAGGTGTGGGAAGGTGGAGGCAGTCCCCACTGGTATGGGCGGGCCCCATGTGCTTGTTGGCAGGTGTAGCAAGCTAGACGTGGACGGGCAAGCGCGGGACGAAGGACAGGGGACAGCGGCGCGGGCGTCCGTACAGGGGGCTACCATCCGGACGTCGTAGTCAAATCTTCTTTTCTTCTTTTCCAGAGTTTATTCAGTCCCTTATTTGTAAAGATCCTACTTGATTCTAATAACACTAGTAGAGAAACTAGTTCCAGTCCCGGTTCCCAACCCCCTTTAGTCCCGGTTTTGGGAACCAGGATTATGCAATCAGGGCTAAAGGTCTCGATTTTAGTCTCGGTTCCTATAACCGGGACTAGAGGTGTTTCTTGGGTGAAAAAAAGATGTGGTTGTGGAGATTCGAACCCAAAACCTTCTAGTTCAGCTCTTACACGCGTTACCATCTCACCCCCTACCACACATTTGACTTAGATAAGATACACTTTCCTTTCAAATTCACTCTAGAGGCACCTTTAATCCGGGTTTGAGACACAAACCGGGACTAAAGGTACCTTTAGTCGGGGTTCATGTCACAAATCAGGATTAAAAGTCACACTTTTAGTCCGGGTTCATGTTTCAAACCGGGACTAAAGCTTCTCTCACTAACATGCCTTGGTAACCATTACAACCAGGACTATAAAGGGTGGAATTAGTCCCAGTTCGTATTACAAACCGAGACTAAAGGTACAGTCCTCCCTTTAGTCACGGTTGCAATTTTTAAACCGGAACTAAATACTTTTTGGCCATGGATGAAAGGTTGTTTCTCTACTGGTGTAACTTTCCAATTCACAAAGAAAAGGAAACAGAGGAATTGCTCTAAAATAGTGGCTTTGGTTTTTTATCTGGTCAATCATGCACATTTTCCTCTAAAAAATACAATCATAAATATCACTTTTTATTATGGAAAATATTCAATACAAACCCTCTACTCGATGGCATCATGAAAACCCTTTAAAATATGTACTTAGGAATTTCAACAAAAAGTTGAAGCTATGCGCTCTTTATTATGGAAAAATATTCAATACAAACCCTCTACTTGATGGCATCATGAAAACCCTTTAAAATGTGTACTTAGGAATTTCAACAAAAAGTTGAAGCTATGCACATACCTAATGCATCTATGGATGTACATTGTCATAAAATTTAAGATTCAAACTTAATCTAAAAAATTATATGAAAATGACAAATTCTAGGTCCTAGGGCACTTTCCTAGGAAATTTGTCCTCTAGTACATATGCACCTGGAATTTGTTATTTTCATAGTATGAACTTTTACAAAACGAATTTGAATATCAAATTTTGCAGCAATGTGCATATATAGATGCACTATGGTTGTGCATAGTTTCAAATTTTTTTGAGAAATCCTCAATATGTTTTCTAAAAGTTTTTCATGCTGATTCTACCGAGTAGAGGGTTTACACAGAATATTTTTCCTTTCATAGCTGGTGTGCAACTAAGCTATTAGTTTTCTGCGCACCGCATTGTAAAAGTAGCTTTTGAATTGATTCACTGTTATTATATTAATCTTCCCTTTGCAACTCAATAAACCATTAATTGTGTTGCTGCATGCTGAGATATATCAAAGAGTTCTTCCGAGATAGAGCGGAGAATCTATGCTACCAAATTAGTTTGGTAGTGGAATCCCGATTATACAAAATAATTGGTACATTAACAACACGCTACCTTGACTAAACATCTAAAGTAGAAGATCCTATCATCATTATGCGAATATAGAACTACTAATTGCTTCTAGCTGTCTGGTAATTTGACACACTAATCATATTAAATGTGTCATTTTCAACTTTCACAAGAAACAAGATAAAAGAGGAAACGGGTGCAGATATATGCTAATTTATTCTGGAAATAAATATAATCCAGAAAGCACAAGCAAAAACTTTTTGGTTGCAGCGCAAAATCATCCGGGCATGATCTTTATTACAGATGTACTATTCAAGATATCTTTTTATCACTAATAGTAGTATGCCCATGCTAACGCTACGCTGACTTTTCAGTTATGTTCGAATTAAAACCAGAACTCCCTGGCATTGCAACGACCAATTTAATTAGTGGATGATCAGTTGATCACTCAAAACCTTGCCTATATTTTCAACTTCGTTATTACAGTCCACATGAAACCATGAATCACTATAAAAAAGGGTTTGTAGCAACGGCTGTTTTTTCTAGGGGCGGCTGGCATTGTAGCAGCCCCTACAGTGGGCGTGCTCGGGCACCAGCACAGCAGCCGCTCCTACAAATGTGTTGATTTGTAGGGGCGGCTAGAAATACCAGCCGCCTCTACTGTTTAATTTGTAGGGCCGGCTACTACTAGTCGCCCCTGCTGTGTCCATTTATAGGGGCAGTTAAAACACCAGCCGCCCCTACAAATGCCCGCCATACATACAGAGCAGCAACCACCTTCTTCCTCCTCGGGACACTCTCTCCAAACCGAGAAGAAAAGATTGGGAGGCCTTGGGCTCCTCCCAAAAATTGCTCTACTAAAGGAGGAGGTTTTGATCTCAAATACTATGGTGGAGAGGCCGTAAAAGGTAAGAAAATACTATTTCAAGTCTTTATTTGAAGTTTTAATGGTTGGTTAGTGAGTAATTGGAGTTTTGCTTTTATCTCTCTTCTATGGTGCTTGAGCTTTGTATGAAGCAAATTGGACCCTAGTTTTGAAGCTATTAGTGTAAATTAGTTAGAGAAATGAGATTACACCATTTATTAGTCGACCTTGCTTGATTTTAGTGGAGATTACACCCAATATCATGTCATGAAAATCTAGATCTAGATCTAGGGTTTGTTTTTTAATTTTAATTTTGTTAATTTATGTTTCATGAAATTGGAATAGGGTTTGCATAAAAGTAGTATGTAAAATATTAATTGTTGCTAATTCTTGTCTTTGAATTTTTTATTTTAAACAATAAATTTATATTTTTAATTATTTATGGATAAATAGACCATTAATTAATTATCCTCTACCATGGTATGTGTTTGATATGCTTCATGTAATTTTATTTTATATTTATATATATATGAAGTATGTACAATTATTGTCAAGTAATTAATTATTAAATTGATTCTTTTATATTTATATATATATATGAATTAGTAGTCCTTTAATGTATTTTCTTTGGTTGTTGTGTTGTAAAAGATGAAGTACAGGAATTCTTTGATGTATGGCTCGTTAAGGTTCAAGGCAGGTTTCCGTGAAGAGGCGGACAAATTTATTGAAGTCGCAGAGAAGCATGCAGCGATGTTTGATAGAGAATAAGGATACAATTATTTGTCCCTGCAAAGATTGCAAGAACCATATGGCATGGATAGATTCGAGTATCATCAAAGAATATTTGATTGTGCGAGGATTTGTTGAGGACTAAACAGTGTGGATTCATCATGGTGAAACAACGGTTGTTGATAGCAATGATGATGAAGAAGACGACCCTGAAACCCTAGAATACCTGTCCCAATACTCAGAAGAGCTTGATGCACAAATGGATCCCGAGTTTGGCAATGAACAAGGTGGTGATGATGCTGGTGGTTGGGATGGTAACGATGAAGGTTGTGCTAATAATGATGGTGGTGCCAACAATGATGGCGGAGCACGTGTGGGGGATGAAGATGACGATGATAATTTGGAGGATATTCTTCAAGCCCTTAGACCCGAGATTTTACAAAAGAGCCTAAAAGGTCTAGAAAATTTGGATCTAGAAAATTTGGAAAAGGTGACAAAAGCATCGAAGGAGACTATGTATGGTGTTGAAAAGGGTTGTCCAACACACTAGATATTGCTATGTTTTGTGCTTGAGTTACTCATCCTAAAGGCTAAGTACGGCTGGTCGGACTGTAGTTTCAATGATTTGCTGTGTCTCCTGTCATGGTTACTGCCACAGCCAAACTCAGTTCCCACCAACACATACCAAGCGAAGAAGGTTATAAGTCCATTGACAATGGGTGTTGAAAAAATCCATGCATGCTCCAACCACTGTATCCTTTTTCGTGGCGAAGCGTTCAAGTCACTGGATAAATGTCCCCGGTGTGGGGCCAGCCGATACAAGAACAATGACCTTTACAGTGGGGACAAAGCATCCACGGGGAACAAGAGGAATAAGAAGGGTACAAAAAAGGCGGTGCAAGAATCTCAGCCCCCAGAGGACACTCCATTAGGCAATGATGCAAATCAAAGAAGAATTCCTACCTTAGTAATGTGGTACCTGCAAGTGACTGACCACTTGAGATGTATCTTCCTAAACCCTAAGGAAGACGCACTCATGACATGGTGGGATGATGAGCGCAAGGTGGATGATGATAAGATTGCACACCCGACCGATTGTAGTCAGTGGCAAGCGTTCAATGAGAAGCAGAAAGAATTTAGTGCTAACCTAAGGAATGTACGGTTTGGCTTGAGCACCGATGGAATGAATCCCTTCAATGAGAGGATGAGCGACCACAACACTTGGCCAGTGATCTTGACTATGTACAACGTCCCAACATATTTGTGTTAGAAGAGAAAGTACTTTCCTCACTATTCTTATTTTCGGCCCCAAACAACCAGGCATTGATATAGACGTGTTCCTTGAGCCTCTAATGCAAGAAATAGAGAGGATATGGAGGCAGGGGGAGCCGATGTACGATGTGTTCCGAAAGAAGGACTTCATATGTAGAACAATAATCTTTGTTACTACCAATGATTACCCTGCGCTGTTTATTTTGTTCGGACATATCAAAGGGAAGACAGGATCTTAATCTGCTTGGTTGGTACTACATGGGTGTTTCTGTATGCATCCAAGAAGATAGTTTACCTGAGGAACCGGCGCTTCTTAAAGACAAATCACAAGTACCGCAGCAAATTGTTCTTTATATTTTATGACAACACCCTAGAGATTGAACCCCTCCGGAGAGACGTCATAACGGAGAACACGTGTACAAAATGGTGAAAACCATGTGTCATCTATGGAAAGGAGAATCCAGATGGGATGAACAGAGATATAAGCACACCTCCTGTCGAAGGCGTACCTTTTAAGAAACAATCGATCTTCTTTCAGTATCTGCCTTATTGGCCAAACTTGGAGGTCCCCCATGCCATTGATGCTATGCACGTGCAAAAAAAACATCTTTGAGAGTCTCATTGCTACCTTGCTGGACACAAGCAAGTCAAAGGATGGTCTGAAATCACAAAAAGACATGAGCTAAATGTGATGCCAAAGCTTCACCCGGTTGAGGCGGCTAATGGAAAATACACTCTGCCCGCGACTAGCTTCAACCTAACACCAGAAGAGAAGACAGCTATATGCACTTTCCTGACGGGGGTCAAAGTCCTGACTGGGTTTTCAGTGAATGTGAAGAAGTTAGTGTCGATGAAGGACCTGTCAATAACACACTACAAGGCTCATGATTGTCATGTGATGCTGACAGTGTTTCTACCTATTGCAATCAGGGCTATAAAGCTAGAATTCTTGAAAATGGCCATCACCCACATGTGCTACTTCTTTTCAAAGATCTCATAGAAGACGATTGGCAAGAAAGAGTTGAGTGACCTACATGAATTCATGGTGGAGACACAAAATCAACTAGAGATGTGTTTACCTCCCGCTTTTTTGATATAATACCACATCAAATGATTCACATGGTTCATCAGATACAGGCGCTGGGCCCTTACTACTTGCATGAAATGTTGTCCTACGAGTGGTTCATATCGGTTCTAAGCCGATACGTGCATAATCGAGCATACCTAGAGGTCTTCATGATAGAGGGTTACAGTACTGAAGAAGTTGTCGAGTGCTGTCAAGAGTACCTAAAAGTACAAAAAGGGATTGGTAAACCCGATTCTCATCACAAGGGTAGGCTGGCTGGGAAGGACACCAGTGGTAGAAAAGTGTTCATAGTCGGGCACATTATAATGTCTTGTAGAGTACACAACTAATGCAGCTGTACATTGATGAACACTTGGCTATCATTATGGTAGAGAGAAATGGTCGTTCAGATGATTGGGTCATGAAACAGCACAGGCAAGGACTAACTACATGGTTGAAGGACCAAAACATACTGCCTAGAGAAACCACAGACTATTACCATTAGTAGGTTGGCGGAGGATCTATCGAGACAAGTGACATCTTGGAAAGCTAATGACATCAACTGGTACACGTACTACACCCATGCAAAGAAAAGTCAATGTGTGAAACAAAACAGCGGTGTTCGAATAGAAGCTCTTGATGGAGTGGGGTGAAAGATCCAATACTTTGGCATCATTGAAGAGATATGGGAACTTGAGTATGGAAGGGATATAACTGTGGCCCTGTTTCAATGCCGCTGGATCAAACAACACCAACTGAACAAGATCGGATTGAGAGTCCTGGACCTCGAGAGTCTAGGCTACCAAGATGACCCTTGGGTGCTCACTTCACGTGTCGCACAAGTTTTCTATATGCCTGACCCACAAAGTATCCTCCCCCCGAAGAAGAAGACAAAGCATGTGGTTGCCTTCGAGAAATAGCACATTATTGGAGTTGATGGCATGGACGATGTTGAAGCTTACAATAACTACGATGAGATGCCGCTATTTACAGACTTTCCTAAGAAGATCAGTGTTGTGGAAAAGAATCTGCCCAAAGACATATTTCCATGGAAACAAAAAGGTGTCAAGGGAAGAGTCGTTACAGTAGGCTAGCTAATTGTTAAATGTGGAGTGTTTGTGTAAGTGTGTGTTTGTTTGTAAGACTTCATTTATGCATGTGTGTAACACTTCATTTATATGTTTATGTATGTTGTGTGAGACTATATATTTATGTATGTGTGTGAGACTATATATTTATAAATCTGGTTCAAAGTTGTTATTTTTTAAAATTTAAAATTTGAATTGTTCAATCTTTGTCACATGAAAATGTAATCTCTCTCAAATTTGGAGCGAGTTGTTGAGGACGGGGAGATATTTTCACTATCTCGTGAGATGCCACATTCTGCCCCACCTCCTACCGAGCACGTGCCTGATAAGCCACAACCTTCTCCACCTCGTACCCAGCAAGGGCATGATGAGATGCCATAGTCTTCTCAACATGCACGACCGATACATGAACAATGAGTGCCTAGTAAAGAAGGTGGTGCACAAGAAGATGAGGACATGCCTGAATGGGAACTTCGAAAGAAGCATCCAATCAAAGTAAGGCCAATTTATGTTCCGATGAGAGACGTCTCGTCGGTGCACAAGTGGTGTGCCCATGACCAGTTCAAGTTGGAGAACCAAGTTAAAGAAGTCCCAAAAAGGGCTTCTGATGAGGCCGTCACTAGCAAACTCCATAAACCAGCAAAGAAGTTTCCAAATGTTGATGCCATCAAATGGTCAAAGGATTGCCCGAAAACATATGAAAGAGGCAAGCCCTTCCTACCGAACAGGGACATCCAGCGCCTACCACTTGGAATGAAAAGGTTCCATGATTAGTACTTCCATGTTCTCCCAATGAGCATAGACCTCATACAAGCATGCTTCCCCGCCGGCACATTTGGAAGCCCAGCCAGGAAAATTATCTTTGACTTCAATGACATGCAGACATGCTTTCACCTCGGAGCAATGAAAACAAATCTAATTCGCACGTGGTGCCTATAAGTCCTTGCCCTCTCGATATGATATGAATGTAATCTTTGGATTTTGTTGTAACTAACCCATGCCATAATTTGTAGAATGCAAGTGCACATTGTAAAACAAATGCCAAGTGTGAAAGACGGGTATGTAGACCCTCAACCTATAGCACAAACAAATTTTAATTACCTCAGACAGTGGAAACTAGATGGCAAAGAACTAGCTACTGGAAACACCCTTCTGGAGAAAGAGGAGATCCGTCAGAAGAAAATAAAGGAAGAGTCCCTTAAGGTTGCGGCATACATTGCCATGGCTTTAAAAAATCTCCAACACCACTCTACTATATGGCTACCATACAACTTCGACTAAGTTCAACTTTATACTTAAAGCTTTGTTCGATATATTTTGTTCGATGCAAAAGAGCTTTTATATAGTTCTATGATTAAATCCATGCAGTAACCACTAGATCTATATAGGTGTCGATGTTGGGAGGAGCATGGCATGGGTCTCTGATTCAATAGATAGGGACCCGATGACATAAAGACTTCATAGCGATTCTCAAGACGTATACATATCGACAATCCTCATTAGCTTATATGTTTGTATATATACTTGTAACGTTCACTTTTGGATACTTGTTGACATTTCTTAGCGTCACTACTAAGATTAGAGTTTGGATTCCATCCTTAGCAATAGCGCCAAAAATGCTTAATGGTATTTATTAACTTGACACTTGTTTTAGTAGCCACCTATTAATTACTTGCATCTCTAGCTTACTTGTACTAGGTTGTCATCCCTAGTGTGGAAGCTAAAAATGATTGTAGGCACTACCTGGCCTTACTATTAAGTAGTTATCTTATTAGTTCATGTGACTAAATAAGACAAAGATAAGAATAGAAAGTATCCTCAAGCGCACAAATAATTATACCATTGTACCATTTTACCCAGGAGTATTTCAGGGATCGTTATTTATATTTTACCACTGGAAAGGGATGGCTTAAAGAAAATGTGACGATCACTTGTACATACAATAAAGAGTAAACTATGTCTAATCTATCTACTCATAATAGGGATAAGTCACAAGTCATAAGATAAATATATAATGAATAATAAATATCAAGTCATAAATAGTGTAATTCACCTAGAGCACTCCCTTCTAAGGTAATAGCATAGTTTAGGTAAAAGTAAAGGAATATTCCTAAGTCATTCTTAATTACATGTCAGAGTATACTATGATTAGGGCAATTAAACCTAGCAATCATGGCAAGAATACTTTATATCTACACAGAAAGGACATTACTAAGGAAGATCAAGAATAGAGCAAGTCTTCTTTTGTAACCAGGTCCTACTTATCCTATATTCGGGGAGTGGACTACAAAGGAGTCAAAGGGAGTGTCACTTCCGTGATCTACCATATGGCCCGGAATATAAGGTGCATTCGCAGGTAAACAACGTCTAAGCTCCATGCTTACACGATGTTGACCAATCACCTATGACGTCAAAGAGTGAGCGCTATACAATCTTATGTTTGAATATAAAGACATTCTAACTATACTAAGCATATAATCAAAGTAGATAATGAACAATATAATTGAGAATATATATAATATATAGAGCAATGTCATATCTATTGTAACTAGCAAGAATATATATAGAAAGATACAAAAGAGAGGTTACAGAAGGCTTTACCAAGCCTAGCTCTTGACACGATCTGGAATCCAAGCGAAGCTTGCCTTCCTCTACTTCTAACTTATGTAGCTATGCTCTAGAATGTGGTGGAGCTCTAAGGAAACTAGGATTTCTGGCTCTGATGACTTGATCCAATGACTTGGGTTGTCCCCTGACCCAGGGGCAGGGCCTTGCTTATATAGCTCGGTGGGATGAACTGGAGCCCTCGGATCAAACTGACTTGAATCAACGGCGAAGATGGAAACCCTAAGTCGGTGGAGAACCGACGTAGAAGCGGGAGGCTGACAGGGGACCCCACAGGTCGGCCGACCTAGGGTGGGGTCAGCCAACCTAGCCCTATGCCAGGTGGGCCCCCTCTTCGGTGGGTCGCCTTCTTGTGTCTTCTAGATCCTTCTTGACTTGGGTTCGCGGTAGAATATGCTTTTTATCCCAACGTCCTTGATATCTTGCCTCATTTTCCAGATAAAGCCCTACAGTAACACAGATTCACCAAAACCTATGAAATTCTATCAGTTTAAACCCTAATTCTATGTTGGAGGTTGATATATGCCATTTTTCATGTTTCGTTGACGGTTTATAATAGTAGTTAGTGACCGTCAACAATACTAACAAGTTGCATTTTATAAAATCATTCGAACAGGGCATTCAGGTTCTATGTCACTAGACATCACAAAAGGCATGATCCAGCAAGGAAAGAAAGGCTGGCTATGAAAACACTATGCGCGGTAAGTGTAACTCACTTTAGTACTCCATTACATGGCTGTCAAAAGCATTACTTAACATTTTCATAAGCAAAACACACAGTGCCCCAAGCAGAAGCCCGGGAGTGTACATTGCGGATACTATGTATGTTCTATGATGAGTAAACTTGTTCTCTTGTAGTCGAAAGAAGAGAAAAAAATGAAAAGGGACCCATACAAGGATGATGAACTCTTAGAGCTCATCGGCGATGTTTGCAACTTCATATTGGACCAGATTGTACATGTCAAAGGCACCTACCATGACCGAGCTTCTGACTTAGGTAGAAATCCTCAGTACCAACACCTTTGTGAGACTGAAAGGTTAGCTCTATGCCGTTGATAACAATGTGTATGGAATTTGACGTTGTCTTACCTTGTGGGATGGTTTGGACTTGTGGAACGAATGAGACTTGTGAATTATGTCTATGTAATGATGGATTGTATATATTCTTGTGAATTGGACTTGTAATGTTAGTTTATATAATGCTCTTATGTTTGTGGTTAGATTTGAATTTTATATATATATATATATATATATATATATATATATATATATATATATATATATATATATATATATATATTTGCGGGAAAATGTACTCTAGGGGTCGCTCTAGACTAAACTGCTCCTACAAACAAGTATTATAGGGGCGGCTGGTATTACAGCCACCCCTACAAATCAATTTTGTAGAGGTGGCTAGTGTTACCAGCTGTTGATACGGTCACTAACATCAATTATAAACCATCAATAAAACATGAATAAGGGTATAAATCAATCTCTAACATAGAATTAGGGATTAAACTAACAGAATTTCATAGATTTTGGTGAATCTGTGTTTTTGTAGGGTTTATCAAGAAAATGAGACAAGATATCAAGGATGTCAAGCTAAAAAGCATATTCCACTGCGGAACCAACTTGAGAAGATTCTAGAGAACACGAGAAGGCGATCCATGGAAACTTGAGCCGAAGGGCCACAGAAGGGGGTCGGCCGACCTGGGCCTAGGTCGACTGACCTAGGCCAAAGCCTGTTCACGGCCCACTTCGAACATCGGTTCCCCACTGCCATTGAGGTCCAATCTTCACCGTAGATCAAAGTCGGTTTGATTCGAGGGCTCTGGTTCATCCCACCAGCCTATATAAGCAGCCATGTACCCTCTGAGCTAAAGGCATCCCTAAAACCCTAATTCATATTTTCCAGTGAGGATCAATTGAGAGAGATCCCATGCAAGGATCTACCTCTTAGAGATAGCCATCAAGAGAAGATTAGTCATGTAGTCCTCCAGAGATTCAACTAGTCTTTTAGATATAGACAGATAGAGTATGAGGAAAGAGTTTGGAGGAAGTGTCAGCCTGTCGGTGCTCTCTCTACGGCTTGTACCTGCGGGATCAAGTTCCTCCAGAGCTTGCTTCTAAGATTACTCTGGCAATCAACTTCTAACTCAAGTAACATTGTTTATATTGTTCTTCAGGTTTGCGAGTCTCTTTTGAGTGCTTTAACCTACGGCCGTAGTTTAAGGTATAATTCTAGTGTAAGCGTGGTGCTTAGACTTGGATTACTCGTAGATGCACCCTACTTTCCAGATAGGTGGTATCTCACGAGGGTGACTTTACCTCGTTGAATCTTCTATAGTCCACCTCCCGTTTGTAGGACTAGTAGGACTTGGTTGCTAAGGAAAGCATCATCTGCTGATGTCTTTTCTTAATTAATGTCCCCAGTTGAACAATACTAGACATAGCTTGCGAGGGTTAGAACTAGAAGACCTTAGTAATCTTCTCTATGTCCCTATCATCTCCGTCCTTGATGCTTCTCATGGGTTAAGCATAGACTTAGTTGCACTCACATGTTTTCCTGTGGATACAATATTTAAAACCTTCGGGTGAAAGCTACAGCGGTATCTGTGCGCTTGCGATCTTTTCTATGAGTGTTAATAAATACCAACAAGCTTTCTGGCGCCGTTGTCGGGGAAACGATTGCTGAGTTAACTTTGAACCTAGCTTAACCTTGTATTATACTTTTATCTTTTTCATTTTAGATTTTCCTTTTTGTTTTCATCCTTATGGATGCCATAGATTCCACTCCCATATACCAATGTGCTGCACCCACGAGCACCAGTCATAGGCCAAAAGAATCATCAAAGCCTATCCTAACACCTGCCTATGAGCTACGCCTGTGTTTGGTTGCAATGGTCCAGAACCAATCCTTTTCAGGAAAGGTAGACGAAAATTCATACCTTCACCTACAAGAGTTAGAATAGACCTGTGACTGTCTCCGCGTAGAGGACATGTCTAATGAACCTTAAGATAGAAGCTTTTTTCTATCTCTTTGAAGGGAAGAACTAAAAAATGGTATAATCGAACCGTAGAGAAGAAGCAGAGAGATTTTGGGAACTTTGCATTCTAGCTTTTGCTTGGACTTCTTTCCCATTTCTAAAGTAGTTAACCTTAGAACTGTTTTAACTCTCTTATAGACTCTGAACCAGACTTAGCCTTATAAGACCCCATACTCCTTCAACATTTTTACGTGGGTCTAAGCAAGGATTTTAGGGAATCCCTTGATTTAGCCTCTAAAGGAGCTTTCCTTTATTTGTCTGCTAGGGAAGCAAAATCTATACTCAATAAGATTAGTGAAAAGACTCCTTGCACTAGCATTCATTTTGAGCTTCTCGAGGAAGAAAAAGGAATCATCTCCTGAACAAGAAAAGAAAGTTTTGATAGCCAAATCACAATCACTCCAATCCCAAGGTTTAGCTATCAATCCCAATCCACTAATACCCTAAAATCCAAATTCTCCATGAGAAGAAGAAAGTCAATCTTCTGAAATTTCTTGTACAAGTGATCTGTTTGATGCTGATTTTGGGAATAGTTTAAACTTCTAGTCCCATAAGAGACCTTCGAGTGAATATAATTCAAATCCTATCACATTAACATAGAGTGTTGTTTTTTTGGTCCTGTTTGATGCCTCTATAAACCAAATCAAAATTTGATATTTAAGTAGAAATTGCCTGTGCTTCATAGCCTATCAAGAGGGAGTACTTGAGTAATATAGCACTAAAAATTCATCGCATGGTAGTTGCATTCCCTCTCCCTTTCTCAAAACAAAGGTATGTGGGTTCATCAATCAGAGGGGAATTTCATCTGAGATTCAAAGTTTCCCCTAATTTTAAACCCTAATAACATTGGTCGGGATTAGAAAACTCACGGCCCTATGCCATCGTTGCATTGTGTCAGATGGCCACTACCAAAGGGGTTGTCGACATTCGCATTACCTCAGGTCGTCGCCGTTGCGGTCAGCTCCGCCGCGCACGTGCACTACTACAAGAATCTTTTCATAGGCGGGGATTTTGGGTACGGAGGCGGGCAAAGCGTCTGCCTACACAAAAAAAACTTGTGTTAACGTGGCTTTACAGTGGCCAACCTCCATTAACACCATTAAAAGATGTTCCACTATTAATTCACCACATGTGACAACTGTTAATTTTTCTCAGTGTGCCACATTGTAAAAATTATTCTCAGAATCACCGTTATTTAATTACTTAATTTATAATAAATTGTGTATAACACGATAAAGTTTCAGCAATTTGGTTTTCTAGTGGAATCGGATCAGATTAGATATATTAATTGACACAATCAGGAAGGGAGACACGACAACTCGACATGATGCTCCTGTCCGCTAACTCGACAATCGACATGACAAGCGATTTAAGTGAGCATTTTTCAAAGACTTAACCAATCAAGAGAAAAGCGCAGTCGTCAAAAGTATGTTGCTGCCAAACCCTGGTTAATTATTTATATTAGTACATGTACAATTGAGATCTTATATATAGCCTAGGGTTTAGGTTCAGCCGCTCAGGAAAGCCGTGAGAACTTGAGTGGTGGTGGAACGAACAGCATCGACCTTGACCCACTTTACCGGCCCCTGTTTCACTTTAACTTCGGTTATATATTGTCCAATTTTCAGAACACACGTAATGTGACAAGGGATATGTTTACCTTTATTCCAAAAGTGAACACGCGTTGATACACTATCTAGCTTATAGCGCCAATGGTCACTAAACAGAAATATCATGGAACTCTCGTTGCCCTGAAAGCCCATAAGTATGTACATGGTGGAATCCGTGCTTTTTCGGTTTCAAATTTAATCAAGTGGAAGATAAAGAAATCGCTGCAAGAAATCAATCCGTTTGCTGATTAATCTAGACTAGATAGCTAGGGTACGGTGCATAACAATTCATCTATGTATGGATGCGTCCTGGAGATGAATTAAGTTTTTATATATTTGGCACACGTCAAACCTAACAAAAAAACTTGTTGCATGTTGCTTGACAAGGAAATCGCGTTCTTTCTTCTGAAAAGCTAAATATCGGCATCAAATCGATCACTGGCCAAAATGGGGCCTTGCTATCAAATTCGTTTGTCTTCTGATATTGAATTGAGGGCATGCAAAAGATCTTATCGCTGGCTCAGCGATAAGATCTAGCTCATGCACACAGTACAGGGATCGATGCTGTGTTTGATTGATCATGTTTGTTTGACAATCAACAATCGGAATATAATCGGATTCGAAATTATTTCATCTAGAATCACACACAACATGACCGATATGATAGAGCGCAAGCAACCAATGGTGGTAATCTAGCTAGTGTGTTGCCTAATCAGACCAACTTTCCTAAGATATTATCTAGTGCGAGCTAGCTAGCTGCATGCCTGGATTGCAAAGGGTATGCTTGCAGATTGCAGGTTTATTGAAAAGTGATGCATCAGGTGCCTTCCACTATGCCAGAAAACCTTATCAGTGACGCGTGTAGAGGGTCATCAGTGACGCGTAAAAAACGCATCACTATTCTTGCGTCTGTGATAAGGGCACATTAGTGACGCGTAAAAACGCGTCACTGATAGGAAACTATTCGTGACGCGTATTTAGAACATGAGTCACTGATAACGCGAACACGCGTCACAGATAACTGTAAGACGCGTCACTGATAAGGAAATAGAGTGACGCTTATTAAGAATACGCGTCACTGAAAACGGGAACACGCGTCACTGATAACTTCATATCAGTGACACGCTGTGGGAACCCGCGTCACTGATAACTTCATATCAGTGACACGCTGTGGGAACCCGCGTCACTAATAAGTCTATATCAGCGACACGTTGTGGTAACACGCGTCACGAATAAGGATATATGAGTGACACATACTAAGAATATGCGTCACTGATAATTTGATATCAGTGACCCATGTCTGTCTAATGTGTCACTGATAGCATATAGCAAATGTACGCATTGCTCATCAGAACCCCACATTGTTCACAGAAGAAATATATATATATATATATATATAGAGAGAGAGAGAGAGAGAGAGAGAGAGAGAAGTCATCAATATGTAACATGTTCACAAGAGATAGACATCAAGTTGAACAGATTCACATTTATATCAAGTGTTCACAACCTGTTCAAAATCCATCACAACTTGTTCGAAATCCATCTAAACATTGGGCTTAATTTATTTAGTCACACACTACATCACTGGACTCACACTAATAATGGCAAACACACATCACTAGTGATGATGGAACTCTCCTTTCTTCTCGATGACTTGTTCCACTAAGAACCTGGCTAGCTTTTCTCTAATCATGAACATATCGATGGGCGTCGTCAACACTTCAAATTCCTGTGTTAATATAGAACTTTGGTAAAAAAGAAAACATGGTACAGTACAATGTACGGAACAATATAGACAATCAATGTAAAAAATCATAGTTGCTAAGCTTGATGCAAACAATCAAGGGACATAGGAACATCCGCAGAAGTGGAAATTCATTAGCATGCAGATGGTGTTGTGCCTATGTCTATCACTGAGTAAAATATATAGGCAGCGTAAAGCATCGAGCATTCGAGCTTATGACTAAAGTAGTACAGTGCATGTTTCCACTGAAAAGAAACTGCAGAGTTTTCTTCTACATCAAGGGAATAGCCTACAAATGTAGTGAAATCGCATTAAGGTCTGAAATACAACTGTTACTTGAGACTTTTTTTTGACAAGCAAGATTGTTTCCTTGAGACTGATTTGAAGACAGAATGCTGAGGCCACACAAACTTTTTCATCAAGACTATGAGCAGTCGGCTAGTGCCACTATTACCGAATAATGATACTCAAATTGAAACATAAACCGGCCACTGCGACAATGGCCACAATATATCCGAGTGCTAGGAAACAAATAATCAATTAGAGAAAATAATCTATTAGCTAGCTGCATGCTCCTAATCCAATCACTAAACTACCTGGAGCATAAGGAGGTTCAGCTGCAAAAGCACAGAGCTGGCACCTGCTCCTCCACCCTCATCAGATCACTCCCCAAAACGAAAAGACAGGTAGCAATACAAATAAAGCCTCCACCTTTTCTCTTCTCTTGAGATAGAAAAAGACAGGTAGCAGAACAAGTACCATGGGCTAAAAACTATACTAGGACATGACACAGTCACACACACTCAAACAACCATGGGCCATTATATTTGTACATCCAAAGTTTAGATATGAATACCTCAGAGTATTCCAAGTTTGTCTTTCTCATAGCTACAAACAAGTGGTGTGCAGCATACCAGCCAGATGACTTGGCAGAAGATTGTTGAAGGCACTGCAACAAATATATATATAGAACGCAATAATTTGAAAATGGAAGTTGAACACAGTACTGAATATACTAGAGGCACAATATTGACTTTTATTTTTGGAAGCACTTACCGCATATTTAAAAGCGTGTTTCAATGGCTGTGGTCTGTCTTTCAGCTTGTTTGTGTGTCTTGCAAAAGCCCTACATGTAAGAGTACAACACACACACATATATATGGCTCATTATGTTGGTTCAATGATATTGACACTTATGAAACAAGTCAATAGTAGGTAAGCAAACAACTCACTCGTCAATCAACAGTTTTAGCACGCTGAAATCATGGTTTTCAGATATGTTGGAATCAAGGTATATGACCTTATTCCACTTTTGAATTATTACCACGACGATCCAATGACCACCAGCTAAGCCGCCAGAGTTGTAGGCAAACATTATGTAGTCATTCTTGGTATACTTAATGAAGGCCTTTTGTACATACTGTAGAACTTTGTCTCTATCAAATGTTATGCTGTCCAGTGACATCAATTGTGGATCTAGAAAGCCCACATGAATGTCCTTAGCCTTAGCTTCCACAACCAGTGATCTAAAAATAAGAAAGAACATATAGACAACATGAGTACATAAACCAAAAGGGATATGCCTAGAGAAAATGAGTACAGAACAGCCGATGAACTGCAAGCATATGTATCTAGGTCAGCTACTTCAACCAGCTTGATTATTTTTTATCTGGGTCAGCTAGAAACACATGATGCAGAGCATGAAAATTGAAGTTTAACGTCTGTACTGATAATTGAAGCATATGTAAATCAGGATGAAAATTGAAGCATATGTAACAATCTAGCAGTTGGTTGCTTCTCCTGTTTTATCAGGATGAAATCATGCGAGTTATACTGACATAGAAGATAAGATACTGAATACCGTCAACTACAGAAAGAAAAATATTCACAAGGACTGGAAGCCAAACAAACTGTCAACTAATGGAATCATAGTACTGACAAAGAAAATACTAATTAGTATTGAAAGCTACTTAAAGAAAATAATGACCAGTACTGACAAAGAAAACACTGATACTGATTAGTCCTAACAACAGAAAATACTGATTATTACTGAAAAGCTACTTGAAGATACTAAGAGACACCTAAGAAAAAGTACTGATCAATACTTAAAAAGATACTACTTTATTAGATGGTTACTTTAAATGTAAGGAGAACTACTATCAGCTATGACCTTATTTCTGTTCTTCTACCATGGGGTAACGAAAGTAAAGAACACAGATTTGTTTGGAGGTACTTACAATATCCAGCATTGAAGAAGAGAGGCATCCAATGCCCCAAATTGGAAGAGGTCATACAGAAAATTGTATCTCACAAGCCCGACTTCGAAATTTGATGAGTTCAGCATATAAATACCCCTGAACCTAAACACTATCCCATGCTTATTGTTGATACAATCTTTCATGTATTGAGCATGAAGAGCAGTACATCCAGGTCCTACCGCCTTGAGGTCCATTGTTGGGAGAAATGGGTGGCCACATTTGTACTTATCAAGCCATTTTTGCTGCTGCGGCTGTTTTAGACTCTGTCCAACAGCCTTACTAGCCAACTTTTTATTTATGGCTGCCTTTTCACTCTCTCCAGCAGCCTTACTAGCCCCTTTGGGTTGCTTGGGTGGCCTTGCACTGCTTCCAACAGCCTCAGTTCCCACTTTTGGCTGCGTGGGCAGCTTAGTGCAATCCTTCTCTGAGCTATTTGGATTTTTTGAAGGGTTGGCTGTATTATGCTCCTTTGGCACACTCATTGTTGCATCAGATGTGGCCGGAGATTGATGATTTGAAGGAGTTGAATTGGATCCACAAAGTAGCTTTGTAGAAATAATAGCATTAGTGCCCTTCGAAACACTCTTGGCACTCTTTGTGGTCGCATCTGGTTGAGATTGGGTTGGCTGGGTCTCATGTGTTTGTTTCACTAGAATTCAATCCCTTCTCCACTGTATCCTCTGTAGTAGAGCTTCTCTAAGTGTTTTGATATCATCATTAGGGGGCGGCTGCAGCACATAATCCTCATAACCCTGATGTACACATTCCACTTGGACTATTGCATAATCATAATCTATTTGGACTGATTCTAGCACAAACTCCTTTGGGAACACCCGACCCTCTGCAACCACAGGTCGATAGTTTCCAAGGTTCACTACCAAGGAACATTGGGTTGGCTCTTCAAGAAGATCAATAGTATCTGGAGCAACTGAACTGGGCCCCAACTCCAAGTCGTTTGGAACAGCGTTGGAGGCAGAGGCACAACTGCTCCTTCGTCCGCAGGCAGGACTAGGGGTCCTAGAAGGTGGTGGTCTTACCAACAAGCCTTGGTCTGCAAGATAGGACATGACATCCTGTGTGACCTTGCTGGTAACCTCTTGCGTGACCTTAGCCGTCACTTCTTGTGTGACTTGAGCTGTAACTTCTTGTCTAACTTGAGCTGCTATCGCTTCCACATCCACATCTACTGCACCAGACCTCTTTCTTTTTCTGTACATGCCAGAACACCCAGGCCAACCATGCTTCCAGCCAGTGTAACTTGAAACAGCGCGCACGTGGCCTGGCTGTTCAGGGCCCAAACATGCAGTTAGCACATCATTCTCCTTGACCCAAGTGACGCCTGAAGATTTTGCGGCTGATTGCTTCTCTTTAATGTCTTCAGAGATTTTTTGTGTTGAATCATGTTTCCAGATGATCTTAGCTTTATCTTCTGATACCTTAAGCTTACTCCTTGCTCGCAAAAACCTCACAGGGCGGCCTTCAGGGTAGTCATCCCATGGGTTAGGGATGCCTTTCTTGGCTAACTCTGCATCCTCCACCTCCCACTTTTTCTCTTTCCCATCATACCCTGCAGAGCCCAGATAATGGTTGTGCACATTTTGTTGCCGAAGCATTTTGTATTTCTCACTTTTCACTATTTCTTCCGGGGACTTCTTCAATACCTCAAATTCTGCCCAATCTTCAGGTTGAATGTAGGGGTGCTTCTGAAAGGGACTGAGGTTTTTCTCGATAAAATCGGTCACTAGCCTGTTTTTGTGGGTTCTCCAACTCTTAGATATCACCTTCATTATATACTTAAGCCCCTCAGTCTTCATTGTATCTGGGAACTTCAAGTAGGGCATGACATGTTTATTAAACAATTCCCATTTCCTCTCTTCAGTAAGGTTTTTGAATGATGGCATAACTAAGGATAGCTATTGTCTAGCAATCAAACGAGCAAGCAATCGCAATCTTCGTTGTTGTTTCACCTCAATTGGCTTCCCATCTGGATGTATCTCTGTGACCTCGATCATGTCAGTAGGCCACTTAGATGCTGTCTTTGGTTTTCGGGGTCGGCGCATAGGCTCAGGCACAGACTGCTGCTGCTCATCATCAACGGGTGATTCTACTTCCTCAGAAATAGTTTGTGCCCCCGCTTCGTCGTCACCACTTGATGAAGAATCCGCGGAAGACACCTATCAATCAAATTCAAGAAAGATGTGGTTTAGCAAATTGCAGAAGACCAAATTTTGATGCCAGAAATATGCTAAACACTTGAAATGACTGTGGGTGGTGATAGCTTACCATTTTGATGTGGAACTGAATTCAACTGCAGTACAACACCCACAACACTAGCAGGTCAGCAACCTGTAAAGTAAAGAAATCGCTAGCTTCAGTAATGACCGTGGAGGACATGCAGATTGAAGCCATTATTCCATTTATTAAAAAAGGACACTACATGCACATCGATTGTCATCTTTAACTAAAAGAGATCTGATGCTCATTAACATGCCAATAATATAAAGTTGGAGAAGCCATGGCTGGCAGGTTGCAAAGCTATCATATCCAAGACCATGGCTGCCAGTTTAGAAAGGATTCAAATTATGTCTTCTTGATATCTGTCTCTATGTACTATTAGCCAATATAAGCACTGAAATATTGTTTTAGTTGCCCCTGTTAGCAACCAAGCAATGATGACTGCTATGTTCGTGTGAAAATCTGCCTTAGTACAGAACTCATGGACGGCTAAAAAAATTAACTATCCAGTATTCTTCTGCTTGTTAAAGACAAGTTTGGCCAATGGGCTGCCACAGAGTCCAATGGGCGAGTTAAGACAAGTTTGGCCAGTATTCTTCTGCTTGTTAAAGACAAAAGTTGTTTAGCACAACTATGACACAGAGAAGCACAGATGTGACCAGAACAGTCCCCCCGCTCAAAAAGAAGTCTAGCGATTGAAGTTTCAGAAGGAAAAAATTAAGACATGTTTCTCCATCAGATTATCTTGACCTGCTATGGCTGCGGCAAACTTATTTTTCAAGTCCAGAAAATGCTAAGACATTTCTCCTCAACTCAGCATGGCTGTAACAGCCTAATTTCGATCAAGGTCAGAAAATTATGAGACATTTCTACAGCGAATATATTACTATCAGTCTAAGAGCACTGCAAACAAGAGGAGGGCTCGGAGACAGTGACAAGTCGGAAAGAGAGACAAATGATGCTCGGACGGACCTGTTCGGAAAGGCAGAGGAAACAGCAGGCCTCCCTGGATCTGGATCGCGGCCGGTCCCAATGCAGAAGCACGAGGTCGGAGCGCCTGGACAGCTTGCGTCGAGTCGCGCCGTGTGCACGCTGCGATTCGGCTGGATCCGATGGGGGCGCCCTTCGGAGGCGAGGAGGTTTTTGTCGACCGGCGTCCGCGGGCACGCTGGACCAAGGAGGACGAGGTGGGAGCCCCTCGCCGGTGGACCGATGAGGAGGCCGGGGCGACGGGGTGGTGACCGGTGGATCTCCAGCACGGGGCCCCAACTCTTCCCGCCGCCGGCAAAGCCGCTGCGGCTGCCCTGGGCGTCCTCCTGCGTCTTGCTCGCGAATGGGAGAGTCGAGGGCGGGAGAGGCGGTGGCGCACAGAAGAGGCGCGCCGAGAGATGCGGCGGCGCACGGGAGAGATGCGAGCCTGCGGGGCTGCGGGAAACGGGAGGGAGGGACTGCGAGGCTGCGGGAACGGGAGGGAGGGGCTGCGGGTACTTGGGGACTGAATTTGGGCCTGCTGGTTTCCGGCCCAAACAAAATAGAACGATTGGTGAAAAGCAAGCAAGCGAGCACCTGGCCATCCTTGAGGACGCCTCTGTAAACCCGGCCGAAGCCGCCCTTGCCGACGAGGTTGCGATCGCTGAACATGTTGGTGGCCTCTTCCATCTCCTTGAGCGTGAACACCATCGTGCAGCTGCGTTTCTTGGGCGGCGGCTGATGCTCCTTCGCCTGCCATAGCTCAGCCGGCTTGTACACCCCTGCAGAGTGCAGAGGACGTCCGTTCAGATCATCAAACGATAGCAAATTCAGAAGTATCCCTGACAGCAAGAACAACGAAATGCTAACTGTGCTTCAATAAAACATAACGTGAACTAATAAAGCTACAGAAACCCAAATTGGTCATGCGAATCACTCGAAATAGATGCAGTGACTAAGTAGTTTCATATTTCATTTCATCTGTTAGCATCACGAAGTTTCACTGATTTCATCATTTAAGTATCACTGTGACTGAACCTACTACGCTCGTATATGAATTACATATGAATTACGGACAGACCAATGATGGACATACTTACCAGAGTTGTAAACGTACAGTAATAAAATTTGCAGACTTCACTCGATCAATGCTCATAGTACTGCTATTTTGAACAATTAAAATAGCAAAGATATTCTTCTTGTTACCTTATTATAAATTACTGTGCACACTGTACAGACCCACAAAGGATGATTGGCATTGGACCAAGCTTGTGTTCTTCCTGGTAAGCCTCAATATACTGAAGGATCTTACATACCTGCTAATTACACCAATAAATATTTATGAATAATATTGCAAACATTATGCTTAGATGTAAAAAAGAACAGTGTTTCTACCTCTGCTTTACTGAAAGGAGAGCACTGAACCTCGATATGCAAAGCACCACAAATAGCCATTTGCAAGTATGGAGTTTCCTCAGCATTTGCAAAGCACCTACAGCAGTGCAAGCATGGCAATACAATCAAACACCTTTTTTGTGAATTATCCAACATACATATTTTGGTGCAAGTGACTAGTTCAGATAAGCATTACTTTTTTGAGAACCTAACACTGTAATATCTCTTGCGTACCTTCAACAGATAAGCATTACTTTCTCTTGCGTACTTGCCAGTTTCGGCGGCCTTTTGCAACGGTGTTCTCTTCTACATTACCATGTCGTAAGTATGGAGTTTCCTCACTCTCGAGAATCATAGGGAGGGTCCAATCACCAAAAGGAGGGACTTCATCAAATTGATTGTACTCTTCCTCCTCCACAACATCTTCAACTCCGACAACCCGTTTTTTATCGGGGAGAACTACAAGGCGTTTCTTGTTTTGCGTGTCGAGCACATAAAAGACTTGTGAAACCTGAGCTGCAAGTACGAATGGTTCATCCTTGTACCCAACCTGTTCAAAATCAACGGTAGTGAATCCATATCTGTCCTTGTTGATGCCCCTTGTGCCCTTAACCCAACGGCACCGAAAAACAGTTACCTTGAAGGGCTCCTTGACCCCAGGATAAGTTAGCTCCCAGATCTCCTCTATCTGACCATAGTATGCATCCTTCTGTATGTCAGTGTTGTCCAAAGCAACTACACAAACACCACTATTTTGGTGCACACTTTTCTGGTCTTGAGCTAAGGTGTAAAATGTGTATCCATTTATGTCATATCCCTGATAACTTGTGATTGTGAACAAAGGGCCTTCTGCTAGGTTCCGAAGCCCTTCATCTGTGCAAGAGCTCAAACTGAGGATCTGCTTTTTGAACCAAATGTTGAATCCCTTCATATGTGCCCTCCCTATCCATGCTTCGCTCCGACCTGGATTCTCTTGACGCAATTGCTCCTTATGCTCCTCGATATAAGGAGACACTTCTAGTGTGTGTACCAACACGAGAAAGTGACCCCGCTGGTAATCATCCGGATCTGGATTAAGTGTCTTCTTCCCAAGAGTCCCTATCCCCGCTAGCCTTCCCTCATGGGGAGACTTATATAAGCCAATTGGATTTGTAGGATCAATGTAACCAAGGCACCAATCAACCACCTCCTCAGCAGAGTAACCCTGGACCATGCTTCCCTCAGGATGAACCCAACTCTTTGTATACCGGTTCAAAGTGCTCATGAATCTCTCATACGGGTACATATGATGCAGGAACACGGGACCAAGATACTTTATTTCCTTGACCAGATGAGCAATGAGATGAACAGATATATCAAAGAATGCCGGTGGGAAGTATGCCTCTAGAAGAGACATTGTCTGGAAAAGCTTCTCAAGATTGTCCAGTGACCTCTCATCAAGAACCTTCTGAGATATTGCATTGAAGAAGAAGCATAGGCTCATGATTGCCATTCGGACTTTTTCTGGCAAAATGTTCCTGATCCCAACCGCAAGCATTGTTGTGAGCATGACATCGCAATCGTGAGCCTTCATTGGGAGCATTTTGTTCTCTTTTGGCGCCACGAGCTTCCTGATGTCCGCTAAGTATCCGGAGGGAACTTTCACGCTACGGAAGAAGTCGCATAGCTCCTGCCTCTCTTCCTTAGTTAGATTTATGGCACATAATGGTAGCTGGGCACTGGGGCCCTCAGGACACAACTCAGGCCTGATATTCAAATCTTTCATGTCCGCTTGTGCATTTGCATGGTCCTTGCTTTTCCCCTTGGTGTTTAAGAGTGTTCCAAGTAAGCTCCCACAAACATTCTTTGTCACATGCATGACATCGATGCTGTGACGAACTGCTAAGTCTTTCCAATAGGGTAGCTCCCATAGAATGGACTTCTTCTTCCACCTCTTATCAGCGACTTCTTCCTCCTTGCGCTTTCTCTTTCCAAGGGCACTCTTTTTGTTCTTCCCCAACGTAACATTGACATCCTTTACCTGGTCATAGACATCGTGCCCAGTGAAATGCCTCGGAGCAGATCCCTTCTAAATTGTGCCATCAAACTGGCGTTTCATGAGCCGGTAAGGATGGGATCGGCTAAGGAAACGACGATGTCTTATGTACACCCTCTTCTTCGAGTTTTTCAGCCAAAGACTCTCGGTATCATCTAAGCACTGAAAGCAATCTTTCTCTCCTTTGGACTGCCCAGACAAGCAACGATGTCCCGGAACATCGGTGATGCTGGTTAACACCATTGCACGCAACTTGAATGACTCTCTCTTGAACCCATATATACCTTGACACCGTCTGACCAGAGCGTCTTGAGCTCATCGACAACCAGCCTCAGATACACGTCGATGTCATTCCCTGGCTGATGCGGACCCGAGATCAAAAGTGGCATCATCATGTATTTCCTCCTGTTACACAGCCACGATGGAATGTTGTAGATCGATAACAACACAGGCCAGACACTGTGCGAGCTGCTCCTGTTACCGAACGGGTTCATGCCATCTATGCTCAGTGCAAAGCGAATGTTTCTTGGCTCATCTTTAAAAGATGCATACTTGGAGTCGATGACGCGCCACTGAATAGCATCTGCTTGATGCCGTGGGTAACCATCATTCTTGCGTCCCTCCTTGTGCCAACTCAACAGCTGCGCGTCCTTGGCAGTTGCAAACAAACGTTTCAGGCGAGGGATTATAGGGAAGTACCATACCACCTTCCAAGGAGCTCCATGCCTCTTGTCCTCATCACCCCCGTCATTTCTTCGTTTGTATCGAGAGACTCCACACTCGGGGCATTCGGTCAGTTTTTCATTTTCTTTGCCATGGTACAGTATACAGTCATTCTTGCAGGCATCGATTTTCTCGACCTCCAATCCCATAGGGCAAACAATCTGCTTGGCCTCATATGTGGTCTTGGGTAACTCATTCCCCTCAGGCAACATGTCCTCTAATCGACGTAGCAATGCATCAAAGCTCCGGTCAGTCCAATGATATGTCGCCTTCAACTGGAGAAGCGTGAGAGTAGCAAACAACTTTGAATACTTTGCCTTGCAACTCTGATGGAGAGGAGTCCTCATGTCTGCCATCAACCTCTTCAGCTTCTTCATCTCCGCCTCAGTGTACTCATCAAAGCCCATGGCATCACGCACCATCTCCTCAAGGTCTTGTGACTTCTGGGCATAATTGGCACTGATATCTGCTAGCTTGTCATCGGTGAGATCCGGGATGCAAAAGGTTCCTTCCTCGTTGTCCTGACCAGCACCATGAGTTCCATCATCCTGACGTAGGTCACCAGAGAATCCTTGGTCCATACGACCAGCTTGCAAGTCTCGATCATTAACTCCTTCTCCATGCTTGTTCCAACATCTGTAGTGATCCATGAATCCTCGGAGGATCAGGTGGGCATGGAGTGTTAATGAACTCGAGAACTGCTTCTTATTCTCACAATCAATGCATGGACACCACATAGTTGTCTTGTGCTGATTCAACATATCCACCTCTGCAGCTCTTATGAATAATTTCAGACCATCTAAGTACTGAGCACATGCACGGTTGCGAAGAGACATCCAGCTCCGATCCTCCATATCTACAAAAGTATGAAAACAAATGAAATCAACTAATCCTTGCATGAAAATCCTATAAATTACTTGAATAGTAAATTTACTATTGCATTAGTGTGACACTCCAAAGAAAAAGATATGACTAGCCAAAGCTCTATGAAAAACAAGTTGCACTGAAGTAGAGCTTAGCTTGGCTATGTGAGTTCAGTCAGACCTGATATTGAACTAACAGCCAAAGAAGACAACAACTAGCTAGAACAGGGTACTAAGCTGTATACCACTGATAGAAAAATATTATGCATTAAACTGAACAGAGAGCACACCTACTGTCTATTTTGCAATGAAATTTTCAAAACCAAAACTGCTGGAATTTTAACCAGTCCCTCACGACATCAGTCCAATCCATCCCAACAAAAATAATCCAAAAAATACTAAATTTTAGACTTTATGTTTGCAATCCCACTATGTCTCAATCCAACAACCAATAATACACCGTGAGGACCCAATTGGGAAGATGCTAAATCAGCAGAAAATACCTACTTGGACAGTAGCAGCTTCCTCCGACTAGTAGACTTCTTGGCTAGTGGTGTTCAGCACTCCTATCCTCCATTGATTATTTCAAGCAATAAAGCATTTGCAGCTTGGAACAAACGTAGTTGTCAGGAATCAGGCTTTGCTATTCCTCGAGTATCTGATGCTTTGCTCCCTGCAGAAATCAAGCATATCGGATATTATTAATCTGAACACACAAGCATTCGAGTAACTGGTTTAGTATAGGCACGACCTCAAGAAATTTTGCTGCTAAGTACTGTCTGGCAGTATTGGTTATTTGACCATAGCAGAGAAACATTAGGAACCTCATATATATAATCATAGGCATATATATAACAGAAACTGAAATCTGTCTTTGGTTAGTTTAGTTTTGGACTAATTCCACGTTTGTAGCAGAGAAACAATGGAACATAACGGGACCTGATAATTTTGCCTGACAAAGTAGACTACCTATTAGTGCAGTCAGTGTTTGTTTGCCAGAAACAAGAAAGAACATGCAGATGTCTTCCCATAATTCTTTTTCTGGGAGCCACGTAGGCAACACATTTTAGACTGCGAAGCTATTGCAATTTAACATCAATTCTAAGTAGCAGTTTTGAACTTTTTGAATCATTGGATGGATGGATATTGCACAAGTCTACTACTGTCTAGCTAGCCACGCTTCCATGATTCCATCCAAACAAGCCTGCATCTCAAAGTTAATTCCAGGAGACGAGCAATAGTGGGGCTTCAATTGACACTATTTTTTTTTGTGCAAAGCTTCAATTGACACTAGAGATAAGCAATAGTACCTGTACCTGACACTAGAGATAATTCTGCATCCGAGCAATAGTGTGTACACTACAGATTGCTGTCAATTGACAGTTACAGACTCTCTGAACGCTTCCACATGACAGCACCGGATACATTTCTCGCACAATCAAGAACACAGCCGAAGGGAAAAAAAAGGAAAAGAAGTGAGCGATGCTGTACCTCTCGAGGTGGGCGATGGACGCGAGCGAATCTCGCCCTTGCTGACACGAAGACGGCCGTGCTCTGGTCCGACGATGCCGCGCCATGGAGGCCGCCGACGACACGTGACCGCCGGGGCTGGGCTCGAGTGATGGGGCGGCGCAGAGGTGGGGGGCTCTGGCCGGAGATGCAGGTGCCGAGATGGGCGGCCGCGACGGCCGGAGCTGGAGGAGCCGAGGTGGGCGGCGACTGTCGGAGCTCTGGACGCGCCAGGATTGGGAGTCCACCAGGGTGGGGTGGGGGCTGCCTCCGGCCGGAGCTGTAGGTGCCGTGGTGTGGGGACTCCACAGGGCACCGGCCGGAGCTGCAGGTCGACGGCGGCGGTCGTCGGTCTCCAGGCGTTTATTTGGACCGTGACTTTTTTTCGACAGGGAGAAGCTAATAACTCGTGATGTGTCCCTGGCCACATATGTGTAGATGTGTCCCTGGCCACAACTCGTGACGCGTCTTTAGAACACGCGTCACATTTATTATCTGTGACTCGTGTTATCGAGAAGTGTCACGGATATGCTTTCATATCGGTGACGCGTCCAGCGAAAACGCGTCACATTCCTTATTTGTGACGCGTTTTGTTAACCAGCGTCACGAATACTACAACCTATCTGTGACGCGCCTTGACAATACGTGTCACATTTTTTATCTGTGACGCGTCTTGTTAACACGCGTCACGAATACATCGTTATTAGTGACGCGTCTTGCTCCTGAGGCATGGGCAACAACTAATCGGTGACGCGTCTCGTGAACCCACGTCACGGATAGATTATTGGTGACGCGTTTCGTTTTTGTGTCACGAATTGTTGTGTCACTGATAACGTTTTCTAGCATAGTGTTCCTCACTGGTTGAAAGACTTCAGTAGCTCCATCTCTGGGCTCAAGTAGCCCGTGCATGAACCCCAAAAAGGAGATACAATGCATCAATGACCATGACTTAGTTGGCTAACTAATTAAAATAAAAGGATAAGAAACTTGATTTGGGTGGGGTGGCTGCCATGTGTTGGGCTATCTGGAGATGTCGTAATGATGTTGTTTTTAATCAAATGAAATCTAACTCTATTTTGCAGATAATTTTCAGAGGAGCGTACTAGTTACGCTTTTGGGCCCAGCTGCAGCGTGATGAGACAGCTAAGGACGCACTCTCAACAATGAGCAAGAAATTAGAAGTAATTGCTTTAGAGATATCCAATAAAGGATGGAAACATTTATATTGTTTGAACTAGCGTCCTGGTCGATCTATAAGACTATGGCTTTCTCTTTTTTATTTCCACCAAAGCTTTGTAATAATGGGCTGTGTACATCCCTGGATGTAGAGGCCAGATATTGTTTTATCCATTATCTAAAAAAATGACTTCTTCCCTTGTCTGAACAATTTTTTTCGCTTTTCTCCCTTTCAGGAGACAGGCTAAGATAGTCATGACTCATGATGGGATTGCCAGGTAAAATTTAATTCCTCGCTAGCTTTGTAACTAGACCATAATATGGATTATTCTCTCCGATGAGATTAACAACATTTTGATCCAAGAATAGGGTGATGATAGACTGCAGCTAATGCAAATACAGTCTTACTGCATTCTTATTTCGATCTTGTGTCATGTTTGTTGCATGTAAATATGTCATAAAAACTCTCTTTTTCCCATCTTAATTGAAGGATAGAGGTCCTGCTGTTATGTTCAAAAAGAAGTCATAGCTTGTGGGTTGAAGCGTTGTGTTGCTCGCAACTTCGCATCAAGGCTGAGCTTATATCATCATGGCATATGACATGGTCCTGGAGCAGACCATGCATGGTGTGGTGCTGAGTCGGGCAACCATGGACCATGATCATCTTGCAGCACCAAAACTCCTCTCTCATGCTGTATATGTGTCCGCCACGTTCTTGATCACCGACATGTGCACTTGAATTTGATGCAAGCCTAGCGCCTGGACGTCCAGCCCTAGGCCTGTGTCCGGTGGCGGCTCCCAATTTGAAGCACGCGCCGCACCCCCCCCCCCTCATGTAAAATTGAATCGAAACAGAATTGTGCGCCCGCCGCGCCCCGCGTCACCACGCGCTTGTGCCCCTGCTCCCAACCGCGACGTACGCAGCCCCCTCCACCCATCCCTTGTTCGTATGGATGCCGTGCCAGCTCTAGGGGATGAAACATCCAAATACAACGGTTGCAACATACATCTGAAGGTAGTTGAAACACTTGAAACATGCTTATAAAACACTTGAAAAACACACCTAAAACACACTTGAAAACCATTGTAACCATACACAACATCCAAATAAAACACATACAACATATGTGTGAAACATATCCAATATGCGTCTGAAAAACACAGATGAAACATACCTCTAAATCATCTGAAACACTCGAAAACATACTCTTGCAACATGCCTCCAAAACAACTGCAACATGTGCAACATCCCCCAATCCACTTTTGCAACATCTATATGAAACAAATACAACATACCTCTAAAACGCCTGAAACAAATTGAAATATACAATTGCAACATAGGGGGAGAGAGAGAGCCTGACGTGGGAGTGCCATGGCCGCCGGATCTACGAGCATTGGGGGCTCCTGGTGGGGGAGGATGCCATGTGGGGGGAGGGGCGCCGCCGGGGTGGGGGAGGAGGATGCCGAGGTGGGGAAAGGAGCCGCCAGGGGTCGGGGAGCATAGGGGAGGGGAGGTTGCGCCGGGCGATTCCGACCACCGGGGGTCGGTGGCAATGGCCAACGGTGGCTGCTCCGGAGCCTAGCCATCGCCGGTGGTGGTGACGAGGACTACCACGACGGTCGACGGTGACGACCCGCGCGCTATCGCGGTGCGGCCACCGCTTCCACATCGAGTGCCGGGGTGGGGGAAGGGGCCGCTGGGGTGGGGAAGAAGGCCGCCATGGTGGGGAGGAGGACGCCGGGGTGGGGGATGCAAGACTCCAAGGGTGGGGGAAGGAGCCGCCGCCGGCTAGGAAGCAGCGATACCGCGTCGTCAGGTGTGGGCGCGGGACGCAAAAGGATAAGAATGGGGAGGGGTGCGAGCACTGCGGGAGTGAGCGGTCGAGGCGTCCATCCATCCAGGCATCTGGTATGTATCATTATCATTGAATCTGTCCCCGATCGCACTGCTGTCATTGAATCAGTCCTCTACAATGTGTAGCCACAGGATAAACACCTCAATAAAGCGATATATGAGAGTGTTTCAATCGAGGGGGTGATATAGGAGTAGCATGTTGGCAAGACGACAAGGAGAAAGCTGGTGGATCTCCTCCATCCATTCACCAACTGCTTGTATGTTGCTGGTCTGCTGGATATGTGTGAAAACAAATTTCTTTCAGTATTTCAGTAACAAAAAAGAGCACATTTTCCTTTCTGTTTCACCAAGTGGGAGAGAGAAACAATTGATGAGGCAAATACTAATCCAGGTCGCAACTAGCATGCTTAACAGTACATGGAAGCATCCTGAAGACGAATTAAGTTCTTATTGGGTGCAGATCACGCATAAAAATGCTGTAATCTTCTCCATGAGGAAATTGAACCTTGCTTTCCAAGAGCTAAATATCAGCGTCAAATTGTTGGGTAAAATGGGACATAAAAGTCTGGGATGAAATGGTACGTACGTATGTTGAGGTGGTGTTTAGTTCGTGGGGCGAAAATTTTTAGGTGTCACATCGGATGTGTCAAAAGGATGTCACGATGAGTTTTCGGATACTAATAAAAAAACAAATTACAGAACCCGTCAGAAAACTGCGAGACGAATCTAATGATACTAATTAATCCATCATTAGCACATGTTAGTTATTGTAGCACTTACGGCTTTTCATGGACTAATTAGGCTTAAAAGATTCATCTCGCGATTTTCTCGAGAACTGTGCAATTAGTTTTTTTTTCATCTACATTTAGTACTCCATACATGTGTCCAAACGCTTGATGTTACTGTAGAACCAAAAATTTTTGGGAACTAAACACCCCCTGAGTTTACGTTGAGGGCCAAGCGTCATAAAGTACCCAGGGATAGATGCTGTCGCTGACACATCATATTCATGAATGACAATCCCAATGCAATCAAAATGGAAATCGAAATCGGTCCCGGAATCAATAAATGCGGTTTCAGCATAATAATTTCCACTTGATCCATCGAGCAACTTGCAAGATACTGATGCAAATCTAATGTGTTGCTCAGGTTGCTCCACGTTAGTTCAAATCATTCTATAGATATCTATGTAGCTAGCTAGCTAGCCAGCTGGACTGGTCGATCGATGTAAAGTTAAGCATGCAGTTACACGTTGTAGAAGCGCATCAGGTGCCTTCCACACCACTACCTGGGAGACTTGTCTACCTGTTGTTGTTGGTCTGTATCTCTAACATCTCCCAGTACTGAAGTTGCTCATAAGTATGAACCGTATAAGCAAATATACAAGAACTTCATCCAGTGTGACCCACCAAAGAAAACCCGGCCTGTGTAATCCACCAACTTTTGACATAACAATGCATCCTTATTAGCCTTTTTTTAAGGTACTCCAAAAGAACAAAACTAAAAAGAATGCAAAAATACATGAGTTTTTGGGTGCCATGTTCTTTGGATATTACATGGTCCAAAATGCCCAAAAACTGAGTAAACCATTTGGATGTTACAAAGGAAAAGGCACAGATTCAGGATCAGAGAGAAGAAAACAGGAAAGACTTGTGTCAGCTTTCGCCCTGAAGGCTGAAGTTCCTAATAATACCCAATTCGGTAACTATTTCAAATAAGCCATTCATTTTGTTTCAAACAGACCCTTTTGGTAATCAGCGGTGCGTTTGACCGTTTCCTACTCAGATTGTCATAAAGGAACAGTACATATGTAACTGTACATCTTTGTGAAAACTGACCATTGGTACGCGTATGCATATTGATACTAAGCTTGTTACTGAGCATTATATGTTCTCTCTATATATAATCATATACATAACATGCATACATCACGCATGAAAGCATTTATAACTAAAGCAGTCTCTCACATATTTCCATCCCACAGGGTAATATCAAATATACAATAACCAAACCAATTCCATATGGACGACACCAATACTATCAGATCTTCATCACCTTGTCATCACAGGCTCAGGTACTAGCTAGCCAAGAAATCGTTTCTTCATCTCTGTGATGTACTTTTCAGACCTCTTGTTGATGTCTTCCACAGAAACTACACTCCTAGGCCTGCTGGGGTTCTCAATCTTCTTCCAGCCTGTGACCTCCTGATGACCAGCAGTAGGATACTTCCCAGTTGCCGCAGTTGGGTTATACAGTTTTGGCTTGGAGAGGATGTTGTGGACGACCTCAATCTTGTCAACTTTCTGAATCCTCACCTCACCATCAGTAGGAGGAGCCATGGTGGTCTTGGTGCGTCGAAACATTGTCAGCTTGTTTTGTGCTGGATGCTAGAGAGAGATTAGAGGATGGTAGCTAGATGTTTGCCCTTGAGAGCTTGCTTGGTGCGGGTGGAAATATGGTGGTCTCTATTTATAGGTGGTTTGCGGAGTTCTTTTCTGGTGGAGATTCCATAGCTTGGCACTATTCCCATTTGTCTTTAGTTTGAGAAGCAATCGCTATTCCCATTTGCTGTCTAAAATCTCTTTGCTAGATGCTCAAGGGATGGAGCTGCTATTCTACACCGAGCTGTTATACTGAACAAAATTCAGTAATGTTCAGTAGTCACGTTTCAATATTATTCAGTAGTTCGTGGTACTGTGTGTAGTACTGACTAATACTGAACACGGTTCAGTAGTACTCAGTATTTTTTTAGGTCAGTTTTGACTTGTGGTGTAGAATAGAGTGTAGAATAGCGCTGCCGTGTGTGTGTGTATATATATATATATATCAACATCCTTAACACACTTACACACCTCAATTTTCGCTGGCACAGTAGATTGGAGACAATTTCTCATAGTCGCTGTTTGATGACTATAGGTCGACCGTTTACATGGCACAGAGAACAATCACGCTCCCAGTTTTCGCAGTACAGATGTACATATATCTTCTATATATGTGTAATCCATAAATCCATAACACAGAAATAGAGAACATGTTAATTTCACTGTTGTACTATTACCAGCAGTGCCTCTTTCTCTCTCTCTGCTTGTTCTGCTCATCGGCAGACCTACCTACACAGATTGTCCAGTGGAGAGAGCTACTTTACCAAAGAATAAAAGTAAAAAATAAACTGTGCTTTTGAAAATAATTATGGCCCTTGAGAGTTGATACTCAGTTTAACCAACGGCACTAAAAGCTGGGTTTGGTGGTGGAATCTGATTAGTGCGGAATATCTCTAATAGCAAATTAGTTTGGTGGCGAATCTGATTAGATAAAATAATTGGCGCGCGGTAAGGAAGGACGAGTGATGACACATCTAAATCTCGATGCTAAAAAGAAAAAGTGTGTATCATAATCATTCAGACATATATATCTTATCATAGTTAGCTGTCTGGTAATTTGACACCACAAGCAAACCAAATTAATGACCATTTTTCTTTAAATATTTAAACAAAAGCAGTAGAAAAAGGATCTGATACCAACCACCACTTAATTACATGCAGCTCATGAGAGCATATATATACTACTCCCTCTGGGCAGCTTTCTTAGGGCACTCCCAATGCAGAAATCATCATAGTTTCTGTGGACATTAATTGTACTACCACCTAAGCGTTTTGCTGATGTGACAAAGTAGTTATTGAAGAGAGAGAGCAAAAATCATAGAAATCGGGTCTAAATTAGAAATCATGTCTACACGAGAACCAAGATATGAAGGGATGTGATTGATAGAGGATGGAGAGAGAATTTATGTGATTGGATAAAAAAATATTCTGTAAAAACTATCTATTGGAATCATGGTTTCTATATGTAGTATCTATAAAAAATTAACAGGTATAGAATCTACGCATAGTTTCTAGCATTAGGCGTGCCCAGCGAATTCTCAGATACCGAGGAAGGATAGTAACCACGCATACACAGCTCATGGCTCAATACCGGCACCACAGAGTCACGTACGTTTCATTGAATGCATGCATGCCGCCATGCAGGAAAGCTAGCTCAATCGTGACGTCTTCCTCGCAACCGCGAGCGCGCGTAGTGTCCATCGCCCGGAATACAAATTTCTTCAATATTTTTTCCGCTACTGCGGCAATACTAGGCGCGTTTTTTTCGCCGCTGCGGCAAAACTATGCGCGCCAATTTTCTTCTCAAGTTTCTCCATCTGAAAATTTTTGCGGAGGCAGCAAATACAAATCCGTCAGTGATTCTGTAGCGTCTCAGTGGCGGAGCCAGGATTTCAAACTTGGGTATTCCCATTTCTACATCAAAAAAAAAATTTGAATCCATAGATTAGATTTAAAATATAATTTAGAGTAGTACATTATTGTCTTTATCAGTTTCTTCTTCATTATGCAAACTCTAGGATTACAAGAACTCAAGAAGAATGTCTGCGTCACTATTAACTAAAAAGTTGTACCAATCATATTACAAATCCCAATTGTACTAATCATACTACAAATCCTAAATCAAGGCAATAGGATTTAGGAAAGATGCGCCTACCCCAGTCACCCATGCTAACTATGTGCGGCATTGCGGCTGGCTGGCCGTTGCAATTCTTGGCAGCCATGTGTGCTGCTGGGTGCTGGCTGGCCGGCCGGTCATATTCTCGGTGGATGGCCCTTGCTTCACGCCGCTGTGGAAGCTGTGAGGATGGATGCCTGCACACTGCACAGCATTTGTGGACTGACCTGTAAACGAGCAAAGCGGATGGGAGTAGTTTTTGACTACGTTTTTACTTGAAAAACAGAGAATCAAGTCCACTATAAACTATGCATATGTGTATAATGGAGGAATAAGTGTTTTGTTAGCACAAAACTTGGGTATTCCTGGGAATACCCAGGCATACATGCATGAGAGAAGGGACTCACCGAGCTCCAACTCGCCTAGGTCGTCCTCGTCGTCGCTTTCGTCGAAGGAGTCCGATACATAGCCGTAGGCAAGGGAATCACCAAGCTCCAACTCTTCTACTGAAGGACCGAAAACGGCGACTAGAGGGGTGAATGGGTGCAAAAAATTTCTTTCGAGAATGATTGGCTACTGTCCCAAAATCACCCTCAAATACGCGAACAAAACACTGTGATGTCAACGATCCAATTAGCTGCCTAGGAACACAGCGGGACACCTCAAAACAAGCACGGAACAAGAACTAAACCAAGGGACGAAAAGAGATACTCAACTCCTATGGAGAGGAAACGAGTTCTCTACCCAAAGTACCCATGCCAACTAGTGACAAGAGTACTTGAAAAAAGATCCTTAAGACGCTAGAAGATCAATGCAAAAGACGGATCTCAAAACTAGCACCCAGAGAGCCCAAACACAGATTTTCAGCGGCAGGTGCGGAGGCTCCGCGGTCTGGAGATTTCCAGAGGTTCCGCGTTTTTCCTCAGAGGCTCCGTGTCCCGGAGGTTCCACGTTTTTTCCCGGAGGCTCCGCACTGTCCAGAAACAGCAGTACAAACCGGGGAAGAACAAGTCAAAACTCGATCAAAATAACTCGAATTGACTTAAAACTTTGTAGGTAGGTTCTTGAGAGTGTCGAGAAGATATCTTCAAGACATCAACACTCAATTTCAAGCCTATCATGAGAAATCGAGGAAGAACGAAAAAACACCGGTTCTTGGGATCTAGATGAAGAAATCGCCCGATCTGCGAGCTCGTGAGGAATTGGTTGATTTCCTTCGGTGAAAAAGCTCAACTCATGTCATAGCTCAAATTAAGGCAACAAGAACGAACCAAAAAGGTCTAGAAACGAAGAATCGACTTAAGAATGAGAGGGGGAAGAAGAAGAACGCGAAGAACACATCACAAATCACAAGAACAAAACTTCCTCCAAATTCCGGAGGACACAAGGAGGATTCAGGGCCTACTTTTCCACTTGAATTCTTGGTTCTTACACTAAACGCATAGATTAGTGGACCTCTCTCTCACAAGCACCTAAAGGGAGGGAAAACTCTAACAAAGGATGAAAGAAAATACAAATAAAGGAGGTGTGGGAGATGGGGGCTCACTCATTCTATTTAACAGAGCTATTACACAATCCTCGTTTTACCCCTGGATACACTTGAGTCAAACCACTTAGCCCAAGGGCGTTATGGTCCAACCCGGTCTCATTTTCATCCGACGGCCACCGCGCCTCCTCATCGGTAGCTTCGCCTCGATGCGAACTCCCCGATGCCGCCACGTGTCGTCCATTTCTCCTCAAAACCTTCACCCGGGTTTTGAGGCCCAAACCCGTAAACCCTCCACCGATGGTTTTGAGGCCCAAACCACCAAACTCGCTCGCGAGTAGCATATTCTATACGCGCCCCCTGCCGCTCGACACGTGTCACCGCCGTCCTCGACCGGCCGGGCACCAAGTCCTCTGAGCCCAGCTCAACTTGCACGTCCTCCGTCTTGACTCGGTCAACACGGTCACTCCCATGTACACTTACGCTTATCGATGTCCCAAATGTCAGTCATCGCGGTTGGTCACCCTGCCTTCTGATCCCTCGGTCCAAGCCTCACGTCCGCCCTTCACCACTCCCGATCCGTCGGCACGGCACGTCTCTACTTGACTTTCACCTTGTCGTCGACCACCGCCTCTAAACTCCACACCTGCACAAAAGTCAAGAGACATGTCGCATACATAGCTTTCGCCATGGTAGGGTTAGTCACCACTCAACCTTCTTCATGGATCACATTAACAATCATTCATCACAAAATGAAACATAAGGGCACATTTCAACCTTACGTTCACAGCTACCTTCTCATCGCCCTCCACGCGCGCAGATAGAACCTCCTCATCGCCGAGGTCGTCTCTTCTGTCGAAGGAGTCCGGCACGTAGTCGACACCACGGACTAGCGCTCGGCCATGTCTTCCGTGTCCTGCGGCTGGAGCTGTCATGGTGACAGATTCGGCGAGACAAAAGCAAATAAAGAGAAGAAGACGACACAAACGCAAGAGAAGAAATGAGCACGGCGCACAAATAGCAGCATTGTGCACGTCTCTTTGGAGTCCTGCTGCATGCAAACGCTTCGACTCCCACCCAGCAAGCCCAACGGCAGCAGTAATTACTTCAGATGAATTCCAAAGCATTCCGCCTCGATCCTGCTACTCACGCCCAAAATAGCTGCCTAGATGAAAAATGAGAATACGCCTAAGAAAGCTTCCCGGAGGGAGTAGTAGGTTCGGGAAAGTACTGAGAACGTACAGCTAATACAGTATAATGGAATATCACGACTTTGACCCTTCTCCAAAGGTCTACTTCTTCCGTCCTAAGATAGGGATTTAAGCAAATCTAAGATGAAATGAGGAGAATATCAAAAGATTAATATACCCCTAGTTAATGCATGGTCCTCTAAGTTCTTTTTCAATGACAAAATAATTATTGGATAAGAAGGTGAAGCATATAACTAGAGTTGAATCGGTCAGTTTTGTTTTGGCCCCGAAAATTGCTAAAAATCATGCAGAAACCTTGACACCTAGTACTGATTCCAGTCAATACTCTTTTGTCCTAGAAAAAGACTTTGAGCAATATTTTTTGAGATGTCCATTCTAAAAGCATGACATGCCGTGCAAGCTGTTGAGATTAATTAGGATTAATTAATTATTAGTGATCAATTTATTATTAATCACGTCATTAGCAACTGCTAATAACAATTTCCTGTAGACATATTAGATAGACACCTCTTCACAAGGAGGCACCTTTTGGCCAACAGGCATCTGTCCTTTGGCTTGTAATATATACATGTACATTGTTCATCAATCAATACAATGATCATTCATCGATCACAATTTCCTCTAATACGTTATCACGCACGTTGCTCTCCCTGCGTTTGGCCGAGAACCGAAGACAACGGAGACAAGTCGTCGAGGAGGAACCAGAGAGCAGTTCGCCGGAGAAGAAGTTGCTGGCGTCGTTGTCGAAGGACTCGACGGGGCGTCGCTGCATCCATTGCAAGAACAAGCCATACGGCCTCAGCGACGATGATGCTGTTCTTCATGGCCGAGGAAATTAGTTCATTGGAGAAGTTCATCGGGAACTTGCAAGAGGAAGAATCGGCCTCCACACCGATGAAGAAGAACTCACGAATCATGGTAACAACCATCGAGAATGAGTTTGTCGTTATTTACCTTCCTCTCGACGCCTGTCCTTGCGGTTGTTTTTCTGCAGCCTTGCGACCGGAGCGACCGCCGGCGGTGACCGCGGCCCGCTGCGCCTAGCGGGCCCTAGCGGAAGGGCACGCGCGCACGTGTGGTCCCGTGGCAGGCGGCCTCCACGCCTTGGCCTCGCGCGGCCTTGCGCCCGCGGCCGGCAGCCTCCGGCGCCCCGGGCACGCGCTCGCGGCAGCGGCCCCCGTGGTCAGGCAGACATGGCCCGGTGCTCGGCCTCCCTCGCGCGGCACTGCACCGCGGCGGCCAGCCCCGCGCGGCCTCTGGGCCGGCAGCCGGCGGCCTGTGGCCCCTGTGCCCGGCGACTCGGGGCCCGTGCCTGCGGCGGCCGGCTGCTGCCACGGCAGCCCCGCGTGGCCTGGTGCCTGCGATCGGTGGCGACGACCGGCTGCTCCATGGCTTGAGCGACAGCAGCGGCGTCCTCACGGTCGAGGAGGCCCGAGGCCGAGCGACGTTTCCCGAAGGGAAACTGTACGTCCGTGAGATTGGGATGGGGAAAGGATAAGGTTGTGCAGATTTGCACATAAACCCTTTCCCTTTCTGTGCATTACATGATAGTTCTGAAAGATTATCAACGTATATTAGATTTATGTTGTAGCCCTCAGATACATTGTGCAATATATTGATAAATGCTTGTTTTAGATTTTACGTCTAAATAAATTATGATGCACAATATTTGCCTTGCGTAAATAGATGATTTTTTTGAGACATCGATCCTCAGAAATTGCATCATAATATATAATTGCGTAAATAGATGGTTTCCTGTTTTAGTCATGGACTCTAACAATATTAGTATGGTAGAGTTTTTACTCCTATACATTGTTTGCTTTAAGGACAGAAATTTGTTCATGTCTTAACATACATAGTTTGTCGATTTTGGTTTTCGGCAATTAATTCTAATTGCAACAAAATCAATCATCTTAATTAATTGATAGTTAATTAAGGATGGATGAGTTTAGGCCCATATTGGCCTAGTGTGCAAAAGCAAAATGGCAGCCAAACCATTTTTGCTAGTAAGACTAACATAGGAAGTGGTTTTTGTTTTGATCCTACGGAATTTTGCATAGTTATGCCACTAGCCCACTATAGCATCATGTGCTTAGTAAGTTTTCTTGTTTTAACAGTATCAGTACAGTAGAGTGTTTATTCCTGTACTTTGTTGACCTTGTTAATTTGACAATTTTTCCATAAATTGTATTTTAACAACGATAGATCCTCTTAATTAAGTGTTTCTTAATTAATGATGGATTATACAAAATTGTTATATTCATATCTTAGATACATTCAGGATCCTAACATAAGTAATGGAGTCCTAGGCATTGGCTGCGCTGAATTCATCTTGAATTATTCAGCCCAGAGACCGTGCCTATGGCAGCGATTATTCGCCCATTGCTGAGAGGTCTACATCAAGTTTATTTAAACTTGATGATTACCTACTTTGTGTTGTCCCAAATAAGCGTTTTGGAAATATGAGAATAGTACACCTTTATGGTGACTACCATCATTCATTATTAAAGACTACACATAGGTAGTAGAGTCTTAGACATTGGCTGCGGTATATTCCTACGAATATATCAGCCTAGAGACCGTGCCTATAGCAGCAATTTATTTGCCTACTACTGAGAGATCTACTCTATGTTTCGAACATAGAGATTATCTACAATGTGTGTACCAATGTTAATAATGATTGTTTGTGAGGTCTACACATCTTGTGATAACCCTCTAGTTGTTGGAAGGTTTACATTTTGTTGACTACCTCCAACAACCCAAAATAAAGTGACAAGATATGAAACCCCCTAAATTTTGCATTAGACAATGGACATTAACATTGATTATTCAGTAATGTCCATTGGAATACGTTGTAACACTTGTTGTCAATGCATAACTATTGTGAGTATCATATTGATGAATTTGATACTCGACAATATTTATGGATTTCTATATATTAGACGAGAATTTTATTGATTTATTGTCATATATAGACTATACGGGAATCATTCCAATGAGGAATGATATGTGCCTAGTGGATATTTGTACCACAAACTCTATAATTAAGGAAGCAAAATATTCCAGGTTCTTATGATAAGAAGAGGGAATAATTTTGGTCATCACTAATATGATGCGATGATAGTTTGGCTTGTTTTGCCACTATCATCCTTCCTATCGATATTGAGTTAGTTACTAAGGATATTTAATTATGTCCTATACACTCGTATCTTACCAAATTATAGAGATATCCAAATGTGTTTTCATATGGAAACACCAAAACGACAACATTGGATATGGCATATAAGTAATGAGATAGGTCTCATTTTGGTTGTATTATGCCTACAACCACCCCCATACAACATGTTGCGTATTAGAATTTTTCACAATGTTGATACATTCAAAGATTTAGAATGGTCAACTTGGCCATCCAGAAGGATATGTGAAAAATTATTGGTAATTCTTTTGGTCTAGATTTTCTTCTATTAAGGACACAATAAGGGCCATAGGGAAACATATTTTAAGACCCTCTTATCTTAAAATCAGATTGAATACCTTAGATTCCTGGAGCACATTCAAAAGAATATGTATGGGTCCGATACAAAGATTATATGGACAGTTCAGGCATTTCATGGTTGTAAAGATACATCCGCGAGATGATCTAGAGTGTGGAAGTATCCACATTCAACCATGCATTTGGTAGATAATGCTTCTTCATATGAGCATTATCCTGCATATTACTAAACTTTTGTGCCTACAATGACGATTGTAAGGTATAATACAAGTTTAGTTAGATATCCAAAAGAGGATAACTGGAATTTATAAGTATGACATTAATGTCATAACAGGACCATATTAGTAAATTGCTATCGTCAACTTCATGTTGGGGTCACGTAGATTTACACACTACTGACTTATGATTAACTGCATATCCCCTATATGCATTTAGTACGTGGGAATCCAGGAAGATTTCCTATTTGCATAAGATTTGGGTTACATTGTATAGTACCAATCTCACCACCACAGCATACTTGATGGGTTCACACAGGAAACTGGGGATCAACGAGAGATTTTAATCTCCGTCGATTATTAATAAGTATCGAGATCTCTTATTCAAGATCTATTTACAACCCATATGCTGATTTCATTGAGCTTTTCCGGGCATTAGGGGGAGATTAGTAGTACTATATGTAATGCCCGGAAATTATCTAGAATGCATAAAGCATTTCAAGCTCAGGATCACGTACTAAATGAATTGAACATTGAGTTCAAAGAATTGTTGATTTGCATAAGTATTGCAAATAATCTGCCAAATGCATTTACTAATTATAATCCATTGCAACTGTGCCAGAAAGAGTAGTGGTATTAAGTAAACCACTCAACTCCCAATTATAAATAAGAGGGGAGTAGTATGGTCATAAAGCAAGATTGTTCATGCTAGCAATAGAAGGTTTTCCTTCTAAGATAGTAAATGCAGGTCAACCTATATGGTTGGCAATACCTATTGGGTAAATATTAGTTATTACCCCGTGGATATATGTCATCCACAAACTCAGCTCAGAGGTGCACCAAACACTGAAGCTGGGATATCGAAAAGCCCTGACTCTCATTTTAGGAAGTCATGATGAGTCACGCAGGGTTCTTTGAGTTTTGATAGACTGGAGAATTATATAATAGAAAGGCTACATTTGTCGACAAAATATTTCTCTGAATAGATTGTATACAATATTCCAAGTCATCCAGTTAATAAGACCATGGCAGAGTGTTTTGTCACTCTTACTGGATTGGAACTTGTTGAGTAATGTAATACATACAGAGATAGTCTTGCTCATCAGAGAAGAGGTGTTCTGGGTTGTGATGCCAACACCTCATTGTACCTTTACTGTACAAAATGTTTTCATCCTAGATTGGATTGAGAACAATATGGTGGTGAGTTACAAAGCAAGACTAGTAGCACAAGGGGTTTACGCAAAGCCCAAACATTGATTTTCAATGCAAATTATTCTCCATAGTTTTATAAATTTCCGATACTACCTTTTTATTGGCAGTACAAAAGCATCTATCTTTGCAGTTGATAATTGATAGATGTAGTGATCACATATGATCACTTGATTTGGAGTATTTGTGAAGCTTCCAGGAAGGAGTTCACATACTCAATCCTCATAAATAAAATTGCAACATATATCGTGTATTGCTTAAGTCAATATGTGGCTTTAAGCAGATAAGTCAAATTTGGTACTATCGATTTGTGAGTATTCCTTGATCAATTATAGGGATACAAGATTGATTACACGTGGTATTCATTTTGAAGTTCCTAATTGGATTTCATAGTATTATATAGTTGTCAATAATCTTGACATCATTGGGAATGAACACTTGTTAATAGCACGTTGTAATCTAGAGACGGAGTTTTGAGATGGGAGATATAGTCTAAACCAAAATTTCATTTTGTGTTTAGGACCCAAGTATCTTCTCCTAGGATTTTATACTAAAGCTATCTATATCCACATCATATTGATTGATATAATATGAAGATATCCTATGGTTGTTCCACCTCACGATAGAGGAAGATTGTTTTATACCATAGTGATTGAGAAGAGATATTGGGACAAGTTGTCCATTATCTTAGTGCTATTTATGTGCTAATATATCTTGCAAAGTTCCTCGCTGGATATCATTTTGCAATGATTTGCTATATAATAACAGCGCTACTCCTACCAAATATTGGTAGATTAAAGTTATGGATATCTTTTGATATTTTAAAATAGCACATGTTGTCTTGGTATAATCCAAGATCCAATTATATGGATATAATGATTCTGGTCATTCATAAGATCCCCAATTCTAGATCATTGAAATAAGCTTTACATAACAATCATTCTGATACTGTATTCACAAGCCATCACATGAATGTGTATAGCTAGTTAGAATGATATATCACATACTGAGGTTATGTGATATTGACTCTATTGAATCAAATGTCATTATCTTGAAAAGGTAATGCAACTTGTGTTGTTTAAGATAAAAACAAGTTATACCTAATGCAATACTTTTGCATTAAGATATTGTTCTGTTCCATAAGTAAATGGGCATATGAACATTTGCAAACCAAATCTTGTGATAATCTCATATAGATATTCACAGAGTCTACCATACTCCACATTTCTTATGTGTTGAGTACATTGGTATGAATTTAATTAATTAGCTTGAGGTTTGCAAGTATTAGGGGGAGAGTCTCCCTGATTGATAACTTGTTATCAGGGGGAGAGTCTCCCTGATTGATATCTTGTTACAAATATCATATTGCACTCTTTTCTTTGTATGAGTTTTTTCCCGTTGGGTTTCTCATATAAAAGTTTTTAATGAGGCAATATCAACATAAAATTATGTCATATCATCTATTGTCCCCATAGGAGTTTTTGACGGATAATATTGGGACATAAGATGCATTGTACTCTTTTCTTTGTGTGAGTTTTTTCTTTATGGTTTCTCACATAAAGTTTTTAATGAGGCAATGTCTATACAAAGGTATATGCTATATCATCTAGTTTTCCCCACCGGGATTTTTGGAAGATGATATTTAAGGCATATTGACCCTATGGTCAAGGTGTTTTTAGACTAAGGCTTTGGGTATCTCAAAGGGTCTAATAACATTGGTGATTGTATATCACGATGTTTCTTCTTATTTTTCCCACTGGGTTTTAAGGAGTTTTGTCTGATATACTGTTATTACTTTGGTTTTTCCCATAGGGTTTTCCAAAGGAGATGTCATATTATCTATTTTTTCCTACAGAGGTTTTCGAAGATAATATTTATGACATATTGATCTTTGATCAAATTGTTTTTAGACTATGTCTTTGGGAACACCTTAAGGGTCTATTAACATCGGGAGTAATATATATCATGGTGTTTCTCCTTATTTTTCCTACTAGGTTTTAAGGAGTTTTGCATGATATATTGGTATACTTTGGTTTTTCCCACAGGGTTTTCCAAAGGTTCAAGATAATGACTGATGAACAAACAATAACAACGGTGTCTACAAGGGATCAATTGATCAAGGGGGAGTGTTGAGATTAATTAGGATTAATTAATTATTAGTGATCAATTTATTATTAATCACGTCATTAGCAACTGCTAATAATAATTTCCTGTAGACATATTAGATAGACACCTCTTCACAAGGAGGCACCTTTTGGCCAACAGGCATCTGTCCTTTGGCTTGTAATATATACATGTACATTGTTCATCAATCAATACAATGATCATTCATCGATCACAATTTCCTCTAATACAAGCTAGCTTAAGAGTTTGGTAGTCTGCAAGCAAAAATTGATAGGACACTCGTTCCCCCTGAAAATAAAAAAGAATAGGTGTGGAATCTGTGATGTTCTAGTGTGACCTCTTCCTCCACAAAAATTGTTTGAAACGTTGGACCCCTGATTATTTTCGTGGAAACACAGAAGACGCCTTTGCAAGTGGGAAATTATTGAAAAAAAGGGATAATTATTCCTGTCGGGGGGGGGGGGGGGGGGGGGGGCATATATTGATACATGAAATTGATTAGCCCATGTGCTAATTAGTTATGCATGGAAGCATCCTGTGGACATATATACTAAGTTCTTATTCGGTCCATATCATTATATTTATATTTATATATATATATATATATATATATATATATATATATATATATATATATATATATATATATATATATATATATATGCTCAGTTGTTTGGTCAGGAGAAAGGTCCTTGCTTCACAAAGCTAAAAAATGGCAGACTAATGTAACTAAGATACGAATTTTGGGAAAACCTAACTATATATCTTTAATTGTATATCCAATACCATCCCAATGAGAGAATCCACACAAATTAGTGACCTTGCTTAGTCATGGATATGATGGAGTATGGCTTACATTGAGGGCGAACGATCAGCTAGAGCTAATAGCAGCCATGAGAAAGCTCACACTGTCACACTCACACAATAGTCAGGTCAATTCAGTTATTTCTCGATCGCTAGCTGGATTCATCGATCTGCTAGCAAGCTAGGAGTAAAAGAAACTGCAAAGCTAAGCTTGTGGCTGCACGTCGCAGTAGAAGCGCATCAGGTGCCTTCCACACACAGGAGACTTGACTCCGTCGATGGGATTATTGCTTGGGTTGGGTCTCCCCCGCACGCTCCGCACGCATGCATGTCCCTGCCAATTTTTTGCTTGGGTGTAAACTCATCTTCTCTTTTTCTTCTTTCAGGACTCAGGAGTCTGGAGACTTTGACTGAAATTAATAACGTGGACGCAAAAGCCTAATAACTCTATGAACGGAACAAACTAGGTTCTGCAACGAGACCTATTTGATTGTTTTCTTTTAGATAATGAAACACAAGTTCCAGCCTACCATGACCAATATTTGATTGTTTGGGATCAAAATATGACGATGGATGATAGATCACAAGTAGGTAACAAAAACTGTCACTAATAGCTTTGGTAATTGACAACTCCAGATCTAATGAGCATGAAGTGACCGGTGCAACCCAACTTTTGGCATATATAGTATGCATCCCTATTAGCCGTTTGGGAACGTTTGGAAAATGGAAATAAAAGGATGAAACTGAAAAGACTAGATAAAAAATACATGACACTAACAATATAGCTCAGTGCACACAAACATGACGTTATAACAAAAGTCCTTTTAGAACCTCACTTCCTTTTTTTTAAAAAAAAAGAGAATTAACTCTGCTTTTAAGAAAGCACAACGTAAACAGGGTTTGCTGGGGTTACCAGCCGCATTACAGTATCAAGCAGCAAAAAGCTAAAACTCCCAATTCTTACGAGGATGAAACAGAAACAAAAGAACCAAGCCGACTAGCTTTCAAAGACATCCGTTGCCAAAGTAGACGTGGGCTTAAAGTTCTTCAACCAGTTCAGAATTGCTTCCAGCACTTGCAGCACGCGTTCCCTGTCTTTCTCCTTCAACAATATGCTCCATCTCTGCAAATATGATGTTGCCACATATATTACATCAGTTGGTGACTTGATAAACGATTTTTCAATAGCCATCTTATTTCGCGTAGTCCACAGAGCCCATGCAAACCCCGCAAAAAAGAACATTACCAACCGATTTGGTAAAGGGCCCCTGCCCTGTAACCATGAACTGGACATGTCCTCCAGAGATCTAGGGCATGCCTCTAACTCAAAGATATCTTGTAAAATCCCCCAAACTAATTTAGCCAAGTGACAATTGAAAAACAGGTGATCAATGGTTTCAACACATTCACAGAGGCAGCAGCTTCTATTACCCTTCCACCCTCGCTTTACCAGGTTACCAGCTACCTGGAGTTTATTATGGAACATTTGCCAAAGGAAAATTTTAATTTTCAATGGAATTTTGGCCTTCCAGATCAAACCAGCCACCCTACTAGGCATACCACGATCTGTCTGAAATCTATACAAAGAATTTGTGGAGAAATGTCCTTTTGGCTCTAAGGCCCAGGAAACAACATCACTTGTCTGACTGACAGGACTGCACCCTTGCAGTGAATCAGTTAGCTCCAACCAGCATTTGTGTTCCTGGACAGTCAAGGATCTCCTAAAATCCATAACCCAATCATCTCCCTCCCAACATTCAGAAACAGAGCAATGAGGGTATCTCACCATCCTGTAAAGGTTTTCATGGCTAACACTCAGTGGGACCTCCTTGGCCCAACAATCCTCCCAGAATTTACAATGATCTCCATTTCTTACTTTGAACACAGCCCCCCACTTAAACAAATGTTTCACTTTATGGAGACCTTGCCAAAACTGAGATACTCCCTTTGTCCTAGAATAAAAAAACCCCCTCTCCCATGTACTTTGCTTTGAGAATCTTCAACCATAATTCCTCATGTTCTTGAAAAATTTTCCAAATCCATTTAACTAGAAGACAATCATTCATAATCCTAGTATTAATAATCCCCAGACCCCCTTGGTCTTTTGGTCTGCATACCATTTCCCATTTAGCCATATGGTATTTAAACTTTTCTTCAGCTCCTTGCCAAAGAAATTTGGCTCTAATACTATCCATTTTCTTATGCACCCCATCAGCTAGCCAATAGAAGCCCATACAATACAAAGGAATGCTGCTCAAACATGAATTGGTTAAAATTTGTTTTCCCCCTGAAGTTAAGAATTTCCCTTTCCAAGGATCAAGCCTTGTATTCATTTTCTGTGGCAGAAAACTAAAAGCCCCCATGGCTAGATGGTGATCACTTATTGGAATTCCCAAATATTTCAAAGGAAGTTCCCCAAGAACACAATTAAGCATATTTGCCATTTCTTCTTTCACTCCCTGAGGAACTCCAAAACCATACACCTCACTCTTATGGCAATTAATTTTTAAACCAGTCAACCATTCAAAGCAATAAAGGATTAATTTCAAGTTAATAATAGAACTAACAGACCCATCTAGCATGATCTGTCACACCCATTTATCGACCAAATGGAATGCATACCCTTATGTGCGCCCAGAGATCAATCACACATAAGTTCACAAATTATAATAGAAGTATCATCACAAATGTTATTACATCACGATATTTAAACACATAGTCTTAACACAAATGTAGCGGAAGTATAAATAAAAATCTCTCGTGGTAGCTCCAGTCACAGGTACATTGACTGGTTGACAGCAAGACTAGTAATCTTCAGGGAAGTAGGCGTAGTAGTCACTATTACCTCCATCTGTTACCCATCCGGGATTTTTATCCAAGTAAGAAAAATAAACAAGCGTAAGTACATCTCGTACTCAATAAGTGTAACATGGGGTTCATGAGGCTCAAAAAGGCATAATCATTGGTTTACCAGCATGTAGCTTTTAGTTAACATGATTTTAGCATATCAATAGCATCAAAAGGTCTCAATGTAAACAATAAACATATGATCCATATGAAATGATTAATGAACAGCAAAAACATAACCATAAACAATTATTCAACTATTCCATAAGGGTCCAAGGCCACTCGTGACCGTGAGCACGGCTGTTATAACAGTTTTACACTCTGCAGAGGTTGTACACTTTCACTGTGAGTCGTGTTACCCAAATGCCCGGGTTAATTACTCCCAAAACACTACCAAGGTGAGCAGGCAGGGTAAACACTATGAAGTCTTTCGAAGGTTCGTCTAACAAGTTAGGGCCATTAGATTCACTCGGCAAACAGATGTAGAGCCCCCCTTCCAAATGGCACAATAACCCGCAGCCTATACACATAAGGACAGAGGCCGCACTATACCCGATTCGTCAAGCCATTCTTACGCCAAAAAGGTTACCTCTAACAAGCTAGAAAAGGTCCTTCTATATGACTAAAGCCAGAGCCATATAGCCCCCACAGTTGTACTGTAAATCCCGGATTGTCGCTTATAGATGAGTCCTTATGGAGAGCAATTAGAGCATCAAAAGTAACCCACATGCTCTAATCCCCTTTAAACATTAATCAAAATCATCTTTTAATGTTTGTTGCATATTCCTCTAATCAATTTACATGATCATAGTCCATGTTTAAGCACTAGCCATACTACGCAATGCATCACAATAGGTACCAAGGTATAGGATCAATCACTAAGTCATCCTTAACAAGGAATAAATGCATAATGATATTAATTGCATAAGGTGAATAGGACAACAAGGATAATCCCATGCTATACTTGCCTTGCTCAAACTGGTCCTGAAGATCTTGCTCGTAATAAGGCTCTTGATCTCCAACGAATTGCTCACCGTCTATACTCGATCAACCAATATCAACAACACACATCCAGAGGCAATCATGCATAGACAAACAAGGCTATAATTAGAACAATACACCAACAGTAAGAAAATAAGATAGAAAGTCTTTAAAACGAATCTACAACTCACTAGGATCACACAGACGCGAAGATCACGAAAAACGGAGCTAAAACGACAAAGTTATGAATTTCCAAAGATTTTCTATAGAAAAATAAATACTTTAATTAAAACTCGAAAATAAATTAATCCAAACCTACTGTACAGTTTTATATTTACATAGAGTTCGCAAATATGAATCTAACGCAATTTGAATGGACCAAATCGGAGTTAAAACGAAGATTCTACAACTAAAACAAACTGAATGGCAAAACTGTAAATATCAGAAAGCGTATTTTTCTTTTTCCGAAACGAATTACGTTTTCATTTAATAAAAACGTATTTTCCAGATTACGCTTTGGACCGCGGGTTATAAACTCAAAAACATCAGGGGCTCTTTAGCAAAAATGTCAGCCGAAACGGTATCTTCAAATAACAGCCGTCGATCTCCGATCCGACGGTCCAGAGCAGATCGGGGGAGGAAACGGGCGGCGCGCCGGCCGGAGTAGGGCCCGACGGCGGTCCCCGCGGCGGCGCCATGGTCGGAGATGTCCATCTCCCGCTACGGTGCACGAACTTGCGAACAAAGAACACCAGCTGAAAGAGAACATCAAGGCGAGCTCACCTAGGGCGGTATCGGGCCGAGGATGAAGCGAAAAGGGCGTGCGGCTCGAAGAGGCGGGCGGTGGAACTCGAACTCGCAGTGAGCTAACCCTAGGCCTCCATGGGAACCACAACTAGGTGAGATGGGTTGCGGGAGGGGGCGCGGCTCCGTTTTTATACCCCGACGGCACCGCTATAGAAGGAAAGAGAGGGATTTGGAGATCGAGTCGGATCGGGGAAGAGAGGGAAGGCGGTGCGGAGCCGGAGGAAGAAGAAAGGAAGGTAGAAGGAGACGCTGACAGGCGGGACCCACATGTCGGCGACTCAGAAGAAAAATGGGGCGGCGGCTGGCTTAGCGGGCCGCGCTGCTGACTTGGGCTCGGCCCAGGAGGAGGAGGCCGGCCGGGAGGGAGGGAAGAGCGGGCCGCGCGCGCTGGGCCGTGAAGAAAAACGGCCCGAGAGCAGAGAGAGAATAAGAAATCCTTTTCCAATTTTTCAAATTCATTTTTCAAATAATTTTCAAATCAAATTTGAATTTGATTTAAACCACTCAATACAAAACTTCAAATGCAGTAGCATGAATGCTCAATCATGTTTCTATCCTTATATTTGATTTTAAATTTATAAAAATTATTCTTATTCTAAATTTGCATGCTTCACAAAAATAAATATAAAAATCACATTTTTCCTATTTTTCTTCTCTTCAAATTTTAGGGTGTTACATGATCACTGTGTCGTCCGCGTACTGAATGTGAGTAATTCCCCCAGGGACAAGATCCTCGAGGACCCCTTTAATATGTCCTTTTTGTGAAGCCTTATCAAGAAGCACCCCTAAGACATCAGCTGCTAAATTGAAAAGAAGAGGTGAGAGAGGATCCCCTTGCCTTAAACCTCTAAATGTTTTAAAATAGGGACTCATTTCCCCATTAACATTAATACAAACCTTCCCATCTTTCACTGTTTTCATCACCCACGAGATCCAAGTCCCAGGAAAGCCTTTTCCTATCATGACCTGCTCTAAGAAGATCCATCTAACTCTGTCATAGGCTTTTTTAAAATCTAATTTTAAAATAAGATCCTTTCTTTTAGAATATTGTAGTTCATGTATCACCTCATGCAACACCACAACACCCTCTAAAATGTTCCTCCCCTTAACAAAACCAGTCTGATTCTTGCTGATAATTTTCTTGGCCACAGGAACAAGTCTGTTAGTTAGCACTTTTGTAAAGCATTTAAAGTTGTAACATCCAAAAAATTTCTTATTTGGAAATAGAGCTTAAATAATTTAATTATGTATTTTTGTGCTCATGAAAACATAGGAAAATAATATTTTTCATTAAATTAAAATCTATCAGAAGGTTTAGCAATATTGTTGTGCATACATGCTGATGCATTTGTGTTTTTGTATTGCTTGGTTTTGACCAAAGATCAAAATAAATTCAAGTTGTTCTTTCAAAATGCGTTTAGGTCAATTTTCCTTCTCCGATATACATATATTATTTTTATACAATCAAATTCCTTATTTCTCATCCGTCAATCAACCTCTACAAACTTTTTAGGAATTTTTCCGGCTTTTTATGTAGCTTGTTTCTACATATCTGTGAGCATAATCTAATTTTTAGATGCTCTAAAATATCTTATCATGAGATCTAAATACTTTATTTGGGTTCCTCATGTTCCATAATGTCTCTGAAAAATTTCCCTGGATTTTTGGAGCTTTCGGAGTATTTTTCGCGGCTTAAATAATAATTCTGAATTTTTCTAGAATTATTTTATCCATGAAAATAATTTATTCCGAAAATAATAAATCTCTCATTTTTTTCCAACGCTCAAAGCCCATGTGCAATAATCCTAATAAATCTCAAAGGCCCATACATTTATTTACTAATGGGCTTAAATGATTACTTAGGCCTATTAGCAGAGGTGGATGGTGCAATATCAATTAGCACCATATCGCTAGTTGACATGAAGGTGGAGAGTTTTCCTCCCTATATATACGTACCTACCCCATGGGCAAAGCACACCAAAACTACCGTAAGAGGAGCTCCTAGTTGGGAAATCTCTCATGTCGCCGTCCGACGAAGCCACCAAGCTGCTTGCTCGTGAGCATACGTTCTACTCCAAGAAGAAGAAGAGGTATTTACTTGAATTCTACTGTCTAGATCACATTAAAAACCAGATTTTGATTTATTTTCGAAATTAAAATTATAGATATTTACAAAACTGCCACTATCTTGTTTAGGCCATATCTTCTACGTTTTAACTCCGATTTGATCTGTTCAAATTGCGTTAGGTTCGTATTTGCGAGCTCTACATGTTGATAGTACTGTACAGTAGGTTTGGAAAATTTAATTTTCAAGTTTATATTAAAGTAATTATTTATCTATAGGAAATCTTAGAAAATTCATAACTTTCACGTTTTAAATCCGAATTTCGTGATCTTTACGTCTGTGTGATCGTAGTAACGTATAGAAGAGTTTTATAAACTTTTTATACTGTTAGTGCTACTGTTGTTTAGGTTTTCTACCTTTAAGATTCGATGTTAGATTTAATCTATTATTTTATTAAAGAAAATCTCGTTTAATTCATAACTTATTTGTTTTAATTCCGAATTAGTCCGTTCAAATTGCAATGGATTTATAACAACATGAACTACATATTAGTATTAATGTTTTCTTTATCAAAATCTCTAGAATTTCATAGTTTAGATCTAACTTGATTAATAACAGTGCAACTAGATTTATAAATAAAATATTATTGATTTCTCCTTTAGTTTTCTAAATTTAAATGTAATTTAGCCTAAGTCACTTTTGAATATCTATAAAAAGTATTTTATCCTATATATATGATTTTATATGGTTAAAACAAATGAGACCTATAATTTTCTGTTTTATACAACAAAATCTTTCGGTGTATGTATCACTTTCACCGTAGCTCCGATTAGCGTGTTTTCCTCGTTTATGTGTTCGTAGCAACGCGTAGGTTAGTTTACAAATTTCTTTAATTGTTTGGTGTACTGTTCTAATTATTATTCATTGTTTGCTTCGTATGATTGCTCGATGCGTGTGTGGTGATTTATTGATCAAGTCCAGTCGGTGAGATTTACGTAGAGATTCAAGAAGCTATTAATTAAAATTTTGGATCAGAGAAAGGATCTTGATTTAAGGCAAGTATAGCTTGGGTTTATTTTTGTGACCATGATCTTGTGACTTGATTAATGTTTAAGCAACAAACGATAAAAATGACTTTTTAGCAACTTGAGGATTTATCTGTAAGAGAACCTCCGGGATTTACAGTACAACTGTGAGGGCTATATGGCTCTGGCTTTAGCTCAGTATGAGGACCTTTTCTAGCTTGTTAGAGGTTACCCTTGTGGCGCAAATGGGGAAAAGCAGACTGTGGATCTCTAGGACTGGTTGTATCATACAGACTGACTTCTGAAACCTAGCGGCCCTAACTTGTTAGACGAACCTTTGAAATACTTCATAGTGAACCCTGCCTACTCACCTTGGGAGTGTTTTGGAGATTGGCCGCTCCGGGCATATGGGTAATCATGACTCACAGTGAAAGTGTACACCTCTATGCAGAGTTTAATAAACTGGTATACTAGCCTTGCTTAAGGACACGAGCGGCCTTGGAATCGTTATGTTAAGATGATGACTTTTGATTGTTAACATACTCATTATTTACCATTTTATGCTCTATATTATTTATGTTACATTGATCATGAGTTTATGGGATCTATACTACTTTGTTGATATGCTTGCGGAGTTCGACATGGACTCACTCTTGATATTTTTCCCATACCTCAGGAGAAGTTTAGACTTGTGATCAACCAGTCAGTTTAGTCCCGGAGTGAAGTCTACACCCGGTATTCGGAGTTGTCTTTTCGCTGTGTTGCTCTCTAAGGTATATTTTATACTATTGAGTTATGTATATTAAGCATTTGTCTCTTGATATTACACTTATCTGTGGCTATATGTGAGATTTGACTCCTTTATTTCACATATAGTGTATGTCTATTTTTGTCCTTAAAACCGGGTGTGACAGAGTGGTATCAGAGCAATACTGACTGTAGGACGCAAGCTTAGTTAGAAATTGGTCGTGTTAAGGTTTTGAAACTGCTATAACAATCCTTATTCTATAAACCTTGGTATTTTCTTCTATATTGTATCCTTGCCCTTGATATTATCCCCGTCTTGTTGCTTATTTTAAAAAGTCTTTGTTCTCATCTTCACTCCTTGATTTGGTATGCTTTTAGAACCACATCTTACCATCTTCTTGCGACATCGGAAGAGAAGCATTAGGATCTTTTCCCTTTATACGAAGAAAACGATAGCATCGCAAGTTGAGTCAATGTTGAGTTGTGCTCCTATATTGCCTTGTTGGATTGACTTTATGCCTATACTTGTTTTGGATCTTTGTAATGATTGCAATGAATTTGTGGATTCCACAATTTCATTTAGATATAGGCTTAAGATATAAGGATTAATGAAATAAATAGTCGGGTTGGTTTTGTTGTTTCTTCCTTATCCTGTCTTTTCGGAGCAGTCTATCTTCTTTAGCTTATACCTCTGTTCTTGGATGACAAAAAATTATGGGAATTTTCTGGACAATAGTAGACTTCAACATGTTTCTCTGACTGTAAGAATCACCCTCATAGCTATTTTGAATTGGAAGATACAAAAATCACAAGATGATGCAACTGTGCTGTCTGGAAATTGGAACAGAATCTGTTATGTGCTGTTTTCGACTAAGTCATCTACAGAATTTGGAAAAGTGTTCTATAAGTAAGTTGTAGAGAATTTGATAAGCTTTCCAACGGTATAATGTGCAACTTAATTGGATTAACAGAACTGGAGATATGGATGTTTTACTGTGCTGCTATTTTTTTCTGCTCGCGAGGAATTTCGAAGTACTTGTTCTTGTTTAGGCATATAAGTTTTTATTGGAGATCAGAAGGTCATCATGATAGTAAACTCACTTAGAAGAAGGTTCAGGCTACTCTTTTATCCCCCTAGTTTCTCTTTTCTTAAGGGGGTAGCCAAAGTTAAAGAAGTTGCAAGGATCAGTGCCTTGTTGGATCATCTACGAGAAGCTCAGGAATATACTCAGTACAAGTTGGCGATTATAACATAGGGAGGTAGCGTTGGAAATCTATAGTTGGTTCCACGGGAACTTAGAAGAAATCACTACCACGTCAAGTATGGCTAGTAAGTTTTAAGTGAAGGAAATCTTCTACTTGGATAGGTATTCCCTTGTGGTGGAGTTATTATGTAGAAGAGCTTAAGAGAGTTGAATGTGTGGGATGCTCTTAAGGCTATAAAAGTGACATTTACGTGGATCACAAGAATCTGAAGAGCATCCTCACTAAGTTGGTTTGAGTTACGGTATTATTGTCGGTTTGATCCTGATCAAGACCTTTCTAACTTGCAAAAGTGTTATCGTTTGGAGAAGTAGAAGTCGTTGCCGATGACTATAGCAACAAAGAATTATGCTAAGAAGATTCCAACAACATCATGGATGTCTCGAAAATAGTTGAGCAAGCTACTCGAAGTAAGATGATCAAAGTATGTAGAAACAATGGAGTGACACTAAGATGATGAGGCTGCTTGATCAAGTGAAGAAGATCTATAGTCTGAGTTCTCATATCTCTTTGATCAACTTCACCCAAATCTCGGGATGAGATTCATCTTAAGGGGGTAGAATTGTAACATCCGAAAAATTTCTTATTTGAAAATAGAGCTAAAATAATTTAATTATGTATTTTTGTGCTCATGAAAACATAGGAAAATAATATTTTTCATTAAATTAAAATCTATCAGAAGGTTTAGCAATATTGTTGTGCATACATGCTGATGCATTTGTGTTTTTGTATTGCTTGGTTTTGACCAAAGATCAAAATAAATTCAAGTTATTCTTTCAAAATGCGTTTAGGTCAATTTTCCTTCTCCGATATACATATATTATTTTTATACAATCAAATTCCTTATTTCTCATCCGTCAATCAACCTCTACAAACTTTTCAGGAATTTTTCTGGTTTTTTATGTAGCTTGTTTCTACTTATCTGTGAGCATAATCTAATTTTTAGATGCTCTAAAATATCTTATCATGAGATCCGAATACTTTATTTGGGTTCCTCATGTTCCATAATGTCTCTAGAAAATTTCCCTGAATTTTCGGAGCTTTCGGAGTATTTTTCGCGGCTTAAATAATAATTCTGGATTTTTCTAGAATTATTTTATCCATGAAAATAATTAATTCCGAAAATAATAAATGTCTCATTTTTTTCCAACGCTCCAAGCCCATGTGCAATAATCCTAATAAATCTCAAAGACCCATACATTTATTTACTAATGGGCTTAAATGATTACTTAGACCTATTAGCGGAGGTGGATGGTGCAACGTCCATTAGCACCATATCGCTAGTTGACATAGAGGTGGAGAGTTTTCCTCCCTATATATACGAACCTACCCCATGGGCAAAGCACACCAAAACTACCGTAAGAGGAGCCCCTAGTTGGGAAATCTCTCGTGTAGTAAATTGTATTTTCTCCTCCTTCTCTTGCCGCCGTCCGACGAAGCCACCAAGCTACTTGCTCGTGAGCATACGTTCTACTCCAAGAAGAAGAAGAGGTATTTACTTGAATTCCACTGTCTAGATCACATTAAAAACCAGATTTTGATTTATTTTTGAAATTAAAATTCTAGGTATTTATAAAACTGCCACTATCTTGTTTAGGCCATATCTTCTACGTTTTAACTCCGATTTGACCCGTTCAAATTGCGTTAGGTTCGTATTTGCGAGCTCTACATGTTGATAGTACTGTACAGTAAGTTTAGAAAATTTAATTTTTGAGTTTATATTAAAGTAATTATTTATCTATAGGAAATCTTAGAAAATTCATAACTTTCACGTTTTAAATCCGAATTTCGTGATCTTTACGTCTGTGTGATCGTAGTAACGTATAGAAGAGTTTTACAAACTTTTTATACTGTTAGTGCTACTGTTGGTTAGGTTTTCTACCTTTAAGATTCGATGTTAGATTTAATCTATTATTTTATTAAAGAAAATCTCGTTTAATTCATAACTTATTTGTTTTAATTTCGAATTAGTCCGTTCAAATTGTAATGGATTTATAACAACATGAACTACGTATTAGTATTAATGTTTTCTTTATCAAAATCTCTAGAATTTCATAGTTTAGATCTAACTTGATTAATAACTGTGCAACTAGATTTATAAATAAAATGTTATTGATTTCTCCTTTAGTTTTCTAAATTTAAATGTAATTTAGCCTAAGTCACTTTTGAATATCTATAAAAAGTATTTTATCCTATATACATGATTTTATATGGTTAAAACAAATGAGACCTATAATTTTCCGTTTTATACAACAAAATCTTTCGGTGTATGTATCACTTTCACCGTAGCTCCGATTAGCGTGTTTCCCTCATTTATGTGTTCGTAGCAACGTGTAGGTTAGTTTACAAATTTCTTTAATTGTTTGGTGTACTGTTCTAATTATTATTCATTGTTTTGCTTCGTATGATTGCTCGATGCGTGTGTGGTGATTTATTGATCAAGTCCAGTCGGTGAGATTTACGTAGAGATTCAAGAAGCTATTAATTAAAATTTTGGATCAGAGAAAGGATCTTGATTTAAGGCAAGTATAGCTTGGGTTTATTTTTGTGACCATGATCTTGTGACTTGATTAATGTTTAAGCAACAAACGATAAAAATGACTTTTTAGCAACTTGAGGATTTATCTGTAAGAGAACCTCCGGGATTTACAGTACAACTGTGAGGGCTATATGGCTCTGGCTTTAGCTCAGTATGAGGACCTTTTCTAGCTTGTTAGAGGTTACCCTTGTGGCGCAAATGGGGAAAAGCAGACTGTGGATCCCTAGGACTGGTTGTATCACACAGACTGACTTCTGAAACCTAGCGGCCCTAACTTGTTAGACGAACCTTTGAAAGGCTTCATAGTGAACCCTGCCTGCTCACCTTGGGAGTGTTTTGGGGATTGGCCGCTCTGGGCATATGGGTAATCACGACTCACAGTGAAAGTGTACACCTCTGTGCAGAGTTTAATAAACTGGTATACTAGCCTTGCTTAAGGACACGAGCGGCCTTGGAATCCTTAAGTTAAGATGATGACTTTTGATTGTTAACATACTCATTATTTACCATTTTATGCTCTACATTATTTATATTACATTGATCATGAGTTTATGGGATCTATACTACCTTGTTGCTATGCTTGCGGAGTTCGACATGGACTCACTCTTGCTATTTTTCCCACACCTCAGGAGAAGTTTAGACTTGTGATCAACCAGTCAGTTTAGTCCCGGAGTGAAGTCTACACCCGGTGTTCGGAGTTGTCTTTTCGCTGTGTTGCTCTCTAAGGTATATTTTATACTATTGAGTTATGTATATTAAGCATTTGTCTCTTGATATTACACTTATCTGTGGCTATATGTGAGATTTGACTCCTTTATTTCACATATAGTGTATGTCTGGTTTTGTCCTTAAAACCGGGTGTGACAAAAGTCCACATTTAACAGGCAAATCGGTCTAAAATGTTTGATATTGTTTGCTTCCTTAAGCTTAGGCACTAAAGTGATAAACCCGTAGTTCAACCTCTTAATGTCTAACTTATCATTGTAAAAGTCTGTGAACATTTTAATCATCTCCTCCCTGATCTGTACCCAAAACTTCTTAAAAAACACAACCCCATAGCCATTGGGGCCAGGGGCCGAGTTTTCTCTCATACCCATCACCACCTCCTTAATCTCCTCCATGGGGAAAGGTTTTATTAGCTCTAGTTTATCTGCATCTGACACCTGGAACTCGGCGGGCCAAAACTCTGAACACAAAGACATGCTACATGGCTCATTTTGCCCAAATAAGCCCTTGTAGTAATCTACAATGTGAGAAGAAATAGCACTTTGACCCCTGATATCCTCCCTACCATTTTCAAGAAAAGCAATCGTCTTCTTCCTCCTCCTTCCATTAACCAACTGGTGGAAAAATTGGGTGTTTGCATCCCCTTGCAAAATCCAGTTATTGCCCACTTTTTGCTTCCACTGTAACTCCTCAACTAAGTTCATTTTATCTAAGGATTTCTCTAAAGTAATTCTCTCTTTCCACTCAGCATTGCTTAAAAGTCTAGATTCAGCAATGATATCAATTTCTTCAATTCTGTTAGAAATGTTCTTTTTAATCTCTTTGTTTTCCCCAGCAATTTTCAAACTCCACCCCCTCAGGTACTTTCTCAGGGATTGAAGGCACCCTGCCAAACATCTAAGGAATAAGAAGACTTAACAAAATTTTCCTTAAAATCCCCCCATTTGGATTTAAATAGGTCATAAAAACCTTCATGATGTAACCACTTTTCCTCAAAAAAGAAGTACTTTGGCTTGGAGGCTCCTTGCTCTCCAGTGTCCAAGACAAGAGGAGAGTGGTCAGACCCAATCCTTGCTTTTGACCATGCAAAGCTATTAGAATAGTTCAAATCCTAGCTAGCAGAAACAAGAATTCTATCAAGTTTAACCAAAGTAGGATTTTTCTGTTTGTTAGACCAAGTATATTTGACCCCACTAATAAAGATCTCCCTAAAATGAAAGGAGCCAATGAAGTTATTAAAGATTTCCATGAGCTTAGGATCTCCATGTCCCTAATTCATGTCCTTATCACTTCTAATGAGATTAAAATCCCCCCTAAAACCATAGGCAAAACTTCATTAGAGCAGAAATTAGATAACACCAGGATAAAATCCTCGGAGAACTCATGTTGTGCAGGCCCATACACATTGATAACCCAGAACCTGAAATTAGTTAGTCTATTCCTGATCAGACAACCCAAACAATGACTAGGTAACTCAACTTGTTCAATCTCAAAGCTTTCCAACTTGACACCTAACAAAAGCCCCCCTGAATGACCATTTGCTGGAATCCATTTCCACACAAAGTCAACAGAGCCAGACATGTCTTTAATCTCTTGATCAGAAAACTCTTGCTTAATGGTTTCTTGAATCCCCACTATGTCTAAGTTTTCTTGCAGAATATGTTTAAGAATAAACCCCCTTCTATGCACAGTTCCCAACCCCCTAACATTCTAGAACATGCACCTCATTTGGATTACTAGAAAAAGTAGAATCCCTAAAAGCACCATGGTTAGTACTGACAAAACCTCCCTTGGCTATATCAGACATGCCATCTCTATTATAGTTTCTAATAGCCCCCATGGCTAAATCATCTGTCTGAATATCAAACGAAGACCCTTGCCTTTCTTTCTATTTTTCCAAGAAAACTTTGTAGTTTGCTTCTGCAATAGCTGCTCTAGCAAGTTCTTCTGTTCTAAACACATCAATTTGTCCTCCAATATCCTCTACTTCTATGTCTAGATCAAAGATAACCTTTTCTAAGTGATCATTAGAAGTATTGTTAAGTACAGTAAAAGGATTAAGATTGGATGCAGTACCTGTTATGGTGTTTTTGGCAATAGCTCTATTGGTGTTGGGCATTCTTAACGTCATTACCAAAAGTAGACTTAGTTTTCTAATTCTGATAACGGCGCCAAAAATGCCGAACCTATCCCTCATGCCACTTAAGCCAAGTTGTCATCCCCAGCATGACATGAGAGACGCGGTATTGAAATATGCAACTGCTCTTCTAAATAAATAATAAATAAGATCTGCAAGCGCACAGATTAATACCGATGTAGCATTTTAACCGGGAAGTATTCCAGGTATCGTTATTTATATTTTTACCACTGGGAAGGGATTACTAACATCAATGTTGATTATGGAATGGAATATAGGAATGAGTATCAATCATTGCATGTATAAGTGAGAGCATTCATCTATCTCTTGCATACAGGGGTAAGTGTCACATAAAATATAGATAAAGTATGAATGGTGACAAAGATAATTAATCTGATCAGCTAGCCACATATAATAATGATAAGCACCTCAACAGATATTCTAGCAAGTCATTAGCATGGTATTAGGACGAACTACAAGGATATTTCCTAAGTTATTCTTAACTATAAAGTCTAGCATATCATAGTTAGTGCAAGTGCACTTGGCAATCATTGCGAGAAAGGACTACGCCCATGCATAGTGATATTATCAAGGAAGATGAGAAACATAGCAATCACTCCCCCGTAATAATGTTGCTCTGCCTGCCTTACAAACGGGAGGGGGACTATATAAGAACCAACGAAGCTGTCACCATCGCGGACCACCCCACGATCCGGCATATAAGGTGCAATCGCAGATAAATATGGTCTAAGCACCACGCCTACACAATATTTATCATTTACCCATGGATCCGATGGATAAACGCTATACGATCCTAAACATGTATATAATTCCAATCTAACTAAGCCAAGCGTATAACTACGATAAACTAAGAACAATATAATTGCAAACATAAACAAGTAGAGCATAGTCATAATCAATATATTGAAATAGAACAAAGTTGTATTCATAATATTGAAGAACAAAGATGAACAATGAAGAACAGTAAAGGAATTACCAAGAATCCTCTTGACAGATCCGGAAACCAATCGAAGATTGACTCCTTCTAGTTCTAATCCTATGTAGCTATGCTATACTATAGATCTAGTTGATGTGGTGGCTCTAGGGCTTGATCAGAGACTCTCCTCCTGAGATTAGGGTTTGAAGAATGAGAATGAGGGAGTGCCTCCTCTAGGGGCCAGGGGTCCTGCTTATATAGCCCCCTCAAGTGAACGTGGGCCATCGGATCAAACCGACATTAATCGCACGGTTTTCCTTGATCCCTTAGGTCGGTGGTGCATAATCCGCGAGACGGAGCTTGATTGGCTCTCAGGCCAGGGCGGGCGCCCTAGGGAGTAGGGCGGGCGCCCTGCCTCCGGGCCCGTTCGGCCTCCCGTTCGATCTCGTGGTTTCTGGAGTCTTCTAGATGATAGAAAATCGGTGAACACGTTATTATCTCTATGTAAACCCGACGTGTGGGCCTTTCCTCCGTATTTTCTGATAACCCCCTGCAGAAACAGACAAACACCAAAACTCGTGGAATTCTGTCAGATAAAACCCTAAGTCTAGGTGTTGGTTGCATTTGGATCCTTTTCTTTATTTATTTGATAACTATATTTGGTACTTAAGGACCGTCAACAAACTCTCCCAAGCTTACCTCTTGCTCGTCCCTGAGCAAGGATAGACTCATTATGGATCAGAAGTTGCTGCAACGCCTTTGAACGTTGACGGTACATATGCTTTCAAATAAGGTCTCATCCCTGAGTTAGAGTAAACTGTCAAGACTTAAAACTTACTCATTTTACCTTTCACCATGGGCCTTGCAACCGTCACCTGCATCTTGAGTGGTTAAAAGATAGAACGGTCTAGTCAAACACCATGTCTCTTATTCTTGATCAGCTATAGCTCTGGAGTTTTTGCAAATTTTTCAAATAAAACTCAGAGATTCCTTGTATGACTTTCTCGGGTCTCTCTTTTGTGGTATTTCTGGATCCTTACCAAGGCAGTAATGGTATATGCCTTCTCTCTTAAAGTATGTGGTATTTATGGTATAAGGCGTAGTGACATTGCCTTCTCTCTCACCCTACTCTAATAAGGCTTTGATATCTGGAGCTCATAGGTGGGAGATACAGTATACATACTCATAGAACATTTATTGCATAGTCAAACCATGGATCCAGAGAAACAAGTCAATAAGTCAAATCAAGATGTGTATGTGTGGTGAATGAGTGGTGATAACAAAAGTCTAATGCTCTTTTTGAGGGAATACATACCTTTCTTGCTTTTTAAAACTTTTGAGGGGAATGAGACGCTCTATTTTTTTCTCTCTTTTTTTTCTCTCAGGTGGGTATTGTACCCCTAATTCTACTGTCGGACACTTGTCCATTTTTACCTCTCGTCTCACTTTTTCTTTCTTCGAGGTTCCGAGCACTTGCTCCTTTTTATTTCCTCGTATTTATATTTTTTTTAGAGCAATCTCCCTCTTTTGAAAATATAGCAAGTGGTAGTAGAAATGACTTGAGCATTAACTTCACAGGGAATAACAGGAATGGGATAATGTTTTTGGCTATTCTCTCCCGGGTCAGGAGTAGAATAATTTTGGGTGAATCTGGAGATGGAAATGAGTGGATATATATGGATGCGTACTTCCGGAGTAGAAGCAGCATGTATGAGTGAACGTGCAAGTGAATCTTGATTTTAACCACATGACAAGTTCCTAAGGGTCTACACAGCTTGACCACACTCAATGCCCATAAGCAGTAAGTAGTAAAAGTGCGGCTCTTAATCTAACAAGCATGTATATATGGCTGTGGTAGGAATTTAAACTCTCATCATACAGGAACTCATCATGCAACATTTTAAAGATTTTTAAAGATAAAATTCTCCAGAATTCTAGCATCTCTAGGAACAGATAAACAGCAGCTCAACCTTCCCATATCATATCCGTTAACAACTTAGACTTCAGATCAAGTTCTCTTCCCACTAGTTCAGGTTTAGAGCCAGTTTTAAATTATAACAGTTATGTCTAAACTAGAGAGAGAACAAATTTGAAAATTAGGCAGAGCAACTATTCATCATATCCATGCTAGAGTTTTATTTTCAAGATTCAGTTTAGCATAGCTACTTTATTTATTTATTAAACTAAGCAAATATATATAAACACAAAATATTTATTTGGGTTTTCATGATTATGCATCTTTTTATTTTAATAAAGCATAGGTATAAATGTAGATAAAAATACTTATCGGGATAAATGGGGGTGCTCTCCCCTAAGCTGGATCTTGACGTAATTTCTTCTGATGTAGCTAGCAGGTGCAGAGGTGTATTTGAATGTCGGCAGCACCCTGACAACGATTAGGATGTCCTCCATCTGCTAGTCTTCCTGAATTCTGTGGAGCTCAAATAGACAACAAAGCTTCGTGGAACTTGATTAAGCATTAGCATAAATATCTAGCCTTTATCATGTTTGAGCTTCCTTGATAAATGTCACTCTCTATTTTTATTTTCATTTTTATAGAACAGAAAAAATATATTATTATTATTATATATTTTTTTTATGCCACCACAGTGAATGTACTTATGGGTTTTATGTCACTCGCATACTCACATGGGGCTTACTGTTTTCAACATTTTTTTAGACAGAATGAACATGATTAACTGAGCAATAATTAAGGGGAAAATGATAACTACCAAGTTTACCTCTTGGCACGGCGTTCGGTGTTTTTAAGTCCTCCGAACAGGAATTCTTTTCTTCTTAGTTGTCCTAGGATTTGGGTGGCGTAGACGGTGGTTCCGGCAGCGCCTCCTCTTCTTGTGTAACTGTCTTCGCCTTCCATACCCGACTTGGTGCTTCGGTCTCCTGTTGTGTATCCTCGGGCCTTATGACCTCTCCTTCATAGTCTGCCCATACGTCCTTGATGGTTTGCCTCCTTTGGTTACGGTTACGTCGCCTTCTTCTTGTCCTGACCTGCTTAGAATCTTCAACTATATAGTTAGGGTCATTAAAGTAGCGGCGTACCTTCTCAGAGGGGAAATAAATATGGACTTCTCCGGTTCCAATGTAGATGATTGCTTTGACGGTGCCTAGGAACGGTCTTCCTAGGATGATGGGTGGATCGTACTCGTCGTCTCCCATGTCAATGACCTGAAAGTCTGTATGGACAAAATGATCGTTAATTTTAACAGGGACATCGGTTACTATACCTTCGACCTTTCGGGATGTCTGATCTGCCATCTGGAGCCGAGTGTATGTTGGTTTTAAGGGCATGGTCCCGTACAAGAGCTGATAGGTGACTGTGGCCATTATGTTGACGCCTGATCCAGTGTCGCAGAGCGCCTTCTGAAAGGAGTATCCATTGATTGAGCACTCAATGCTTGGCATGCCTGGGTCGTCCTTCTTGATTAGGAACAGCGACTTGAGTCGACCATCTTGACCTCCTTGAACTGCAGTGACCATCTTAGCTGATTCGGTCCATCCTTGGTTGTTCTTGTTCTGCTTGTTCCTCCTGTTGGTCCTCTTCCTTGGTTCATGTTGGAGTTGCTCTGGGATTTGTGTAATCTTGTTCTTGAAGGAAAACGTCTCCTTCCTCCCCTTGATGTTGAAGTTGATCTTCGCAGCGCTGGCGTAGATGACAGCTCCCGAGGTGTTCAGGAATGGCCTTCCCAGAATAACTGGTGACCTCTCATCGGACCCGGTCTCTATCACCACGAAGTCAGCTGGAGCATACGAGGTACCAACTCGGACACACATGTTCTTTAATATTCCTTTAGGAAAGCTTAGTGTCCGATCTGCAAGCTGCAAACACATAGTTGTTTCTGATAAAGGATATGTAAAGAATTTTTCATAGAGTACCCTGGGCATAATGTTGACGCTGGAGCCAAAGTCGTAGAGTGCTTCTGGGAAGTCCACCATGCCGATGGAGATCGGGATGACGGGGCGTCCTGGATCGCCTCTCTTGACTGGCAGAAAGTCATTATGTACTCCGACAGCGGGATTACTCCAATAGTTACCTGCATCAAACATGTCTACAAGATTTGCAGATTCTAATCCTTCCGGTTGTGATGGTATACCGGGGTTAGTAGCAGGAACAACAGCAGCTATTTGATTTAACTGAGATTCAATCATTTTATTAAAGCTAATTTGGTTTTTGATGGCAGTAGAGAAATTATCCATTCTATTATTTATGTTTTCTAGTATTTTATCATTGGATGCCAATTTCTTAGACAAGTTATCCATTAGCTTTCCTTGATTAGACACTAACTCTCTCAGGGGTGGAAAATTATTATTGTTGTTGTAAGAGTTATTACCTTGATAATTACCTGAGTAGTTACCTGAGTAGTTAGGCCTCTGTTGATTCCAACCTTGATTTTGTTGAGGACGGTTGTAGTTGTTGTTGTTGTTGATGTACCTTGCATCCTCAAGCATCTCAGGGCAGTGATTGCCTGAGTGTCCAGTGTCTCCACATTCCTCACAATTCATGTGAGAGTCGTAGACGTTCATGACTTCTCTTTTGTCTCCAGCTTTGTCATCGAGCTTTTTCATGAGTAGGTCTAACTTTGCAGACAGCATGTCTACCTCCTTGAGCTGGTGCATACCTCCACCCTTCTTGCGTGTTTGAGTCCTCTCTTCGTTCCAACCTTGGTTGGACGCCATCTTCTCCACAAGGGCTGTAGCTTGTGGTATGGTGAGTGATAGAAATGCGCCTCCAGCCGCAGCATCCATGGTCTCACGAGCACTAGTGATGAGCCCATGATAGAAAATCTGCATAAGTAGCCAGCTTTCCATTCCATGATGGGGACATTCTAGGATGTAATCTTAAAAGCGCTCCCATGCTTCTGGAACGGATTCATCATGTTGTTGCTGAAAACTTGTAATCTTCCCACGGAGAGCATTGGTCTTGCCCATGGGAGAGAACTTAGCCAGAAAGTTCGTAGAGCAGAGTGCCCACGTAGTGTTCTTATCCTTCATCGCGTAGAACCACTGCTTCGCTCTCCCCAATAGTGAGAATGGGAAAAGGCGAAGTAGTATGGCATCTCTGGGAACATCTAATAAAGTGAATGTGCTGCAAATCTCTAGGAAGTATTGGAGATGAGCACTTGCATCTTCGTGCGGCTTCAAACAAAACTGGTTGGCTTGTACCATGTTGATGAGCCCTGGCTTGAGCTCAAAGTTCTTGTCGATGGCCGCGGCAGGTCCAGTGCGGATGTTGTCCGTAGTGGGAGCTGAGAACTCGTGGATCGTCTTATTCGCCATGGCTGCGAACTCTGTTGACAAATTTCGGATGAAACTTCGGTGGTCTTCTGGATTGGATGAAGTGTTGCGTCGAAGTGTTGACTTCTTGAGCTTGGCTCTTGCCCCTCTGATTAATGCTTCGGGGTTGTCAACAAAATTTTCTGGAAGATGTCCTTTATTCATACATCACCCTGCAAAACAATAAGAATGGAAAAATACAGGGGTAAATCTGTATGGGAGAATTGATGATCTCAATCACTTAATGATGCGAATGATGACTCAAATTCCGTATTCATTCCTTGTTAGTAAATCAACCTTCCCCGGCAACGGCGCCAAAAATGCTTGTTGGGCATTCTTAACGTCATTACCAAAAGTAGACTTAGTTTTCTAATTCTGATAACGGCGCCAAAAATGCCGAACCTATCCCTCATGCCACTTAAGCCAAGTTGTCATCCCCAGCATGACATGAGAGACGCGGTATTGAAATATGCAACTGCTCTTCTAAATAAATAATAAATAAGATCTGCAAGCGCACAGATTAATACCGATGTAGCATTTTAACCGGGAAGTATTCCAGGTATCGTTATTTATATTTTTACCACTGGGAAGGGATTACTAACATCAATGTTGATTATGGAATGGAATATAGGAATGAGTATCAATCATTGCATGTATAAGTGAGAGCATTCATCTATCTCTTGCATACAGGGGTAAGTGTCACATAAAATATAGATAAAGTATGAATGGTGACAAAGATAATTAATCTGATCAGCTAGCCACATATAATAATGATAAGCACCTCAACAGATATTCTAGCAAGTCATTAGCATGGTATTAGGACGAACTACAAGGATATTTCCTAAGTTATTCTTAACTATAAAGTCTAGCATATCATAGTTAGTGCAAGTACACTTGGCAATCATTGCGAGAAAGGACTACGCCCATGCATAGTGATATTATCAAGGAAGATGAGAAACATAGCAATCACTCCCCCGTAATAATATTGCTCTGCCTGCCTTACAAACGGGAGGGGGACTATATAAGAACCAACGAAGCTGTCACCATCGCGGACCACCCCACGATCCGGCATATAAGGTGCAATCGCAGATAAATATGGTCTAAGCACCACGCCTACACAATATTTATCATTTACCCATGGATCCGATGGATAAACGCTATACGATCCTAAACATGTATATAATTCCAATCTAACTAAGCCAAGCGTATAACTACGATAAACTAAGAACAATATAATTGCAAACATAAACAAGTAGAGCATAGTCATAATCAATATATTGAAATAGAACAAAGTTGTATTCATAATATTGAAGAACAAAGATGAACAATGAAGAACAGTAAAGGAATTACCAAGAATCCTCTTGACAGATCCGGAAACCAATCGAAGATTGACTCCTTCTAGTTCTAATCCTATGTAGCTATGCTATACTATAGATCTAGTTGATGTGGTGGCTCTAGGGCTTGATCAGAGACTCTCCTCCTGAGATTAGGGTTTGAAGAATGAGAATGAGGGAGTGCCTCCTCCAGGGGCCAGGGGTCCTGCTTATATAGCCCCCTCAAGTGAACGTGGGCCATCGGATCAAACCGACATTAATCGCACGGTTTTCCTTGATCCCTTAGGTCGGTGGAGCATAATCCGCGAGACGGAGCCTGATTGGCTCTCAGGCCAGGGCGGGCGCCCTAGGGAGCAGGGCGGGCGCCCTGCCTCCGGGCCCGTTCGGCCTCCCGTTCGATCTCGTGGTTTCTGGAGTCTTCTAGATGATAGAAAATCGGTGAACACGTTATTATCTCTATGTAAACCCGACGTGTGGGCCTTTCCTCCGTATTTTTTGATAACCCCCTACAGAAACAGACAAACACCAAAACTCGTGGAATTCTGTCAGATAAAACCCTAAGTCTAGGTGTTGGTTGCATTTGGATCCTTTTCTTTATTTATTTGATAACTATATTTGGTACTTAAGGACCGTCAACAATTGGCAGCTTTTACAGCAACAGGTATGCCATCCCTTAGCACCCGGCTGCTTGTTCTTGTAGCCACCACAATATGCTTCCTATTCTTCTTCTTAGTCTTCCTAGTCTTTGGGGACTACCACCCCTGACAGTCATTCTCCATATCAGAACTCTTGCTCTGGTCAGAGATATAATCCATGAAATCTTCTCCATCAAGCTGATTGAGAGTCTTCCTATTACCCCCTTTGTCCCAATCTGTTAACTAGGAATTCACCTCAGTAGCTTCCTTCCCTGGAGCCAAACTGTCATTTGCCTTTGGTTGAGATAACCCACTAGCTATATTATCCAGATTTACACTTGTCTGAATGCTGCTATCTTCTTGAGTAAGCACCCCAAATCCTTCCTGTTCCTGTGAACCCTGTTCAACAGTTAGGTTCAACTTTAGCCACTTGTCCTTGTCCATCAGAAAAGGCCCATCTGCTCCATGCACAATGAACTGTTTCTCATTTTCATAGATCTCTTTGTCCTTATCAATATTTGACCCATCCCTATTTTTGTTTACTGTCCCCATCTCACCCCCCCCCCCCAATCTCAATAGCAATTGGTACCTTGTCAGGAGAAGCACCATCTTTCTGTAAAGACCTTTCCAGAATGTTCTGGATCATCAACTCAGAGATGTTCCCCATTGAGAAGTGACCAAGCATAGGATGGAAAGCAGAAATAGGAGTAGCCATACCCCCCTTGCCTATCTTTTTGGTGTTATCTGTAGAATCCACCTCCAAGCAATCCTCCATTGAATCATCCTGGTTGGAATCCATATCCCTATCAATCCTGCCAAACCTCTAGAATTTGTCATTTCCTTTCTTTCTATCCCCTGCTGGTGATTATCATGATCTTTACCAGGTCCTCCCCCTAGCTTACCAGATCCTGGCCCAGGAGGGCCCCCTTTGCCACCCTTAGCAGGGCCCTTATAATCTTCCACTTCAAAGGAAATAGGAATTCCAGAGCCATTGAAGAACACCTCAATAGAACCTTTAATCAGAGATGGGTTCCTGCACCTTCCTTGTACTCTCACAAGGCCAGCTTTAAAAAGACTTACTTCATCAACTACTATAGGCTCAACCACCAATGTTGCAATTTCCTTTACTGATTCTACATCCTTTGCTGGCACTGGGATGTTAGATATCCTGACCCAAACCGTTTGGAGGACAGATGTAGATTCTGGGTCCACATTGGCAACTTCAATTGTACCCTTTAGTCCATAAAGAGGCATCTCAAACTCAGACAATTTGGCAAATATACCTAAAGTGTTCTTGTCAAGGAACACCACCATGTATTCTTGTTTGTCTGACTGTTTCACTCTGAAGTCCCAGTCCCCCCTGACTAGATTCTTTAGCTCTTTAGCTATTTTGTCTTCTGAAGCTTCTCCTTCTATCACTGTTAGGAAACCAGTAGCCTGAGACACCTTGAGTTTTGCCTCTGGGATATCAATGGCATAAAAACCTTGGCCAGGGATGCCAAACCCACATATTTTTAGCTTCTTGTTAATCCTGCAATCAACTGCCATATGTCCTTTCTGTTTACACTTGTAACATATAGGCTCTTTGTTACAATCAGATTGATGATGTTCCATATCCAAGCACCTATAGCATCTTACCTCAGAAGAGGCCCCAGATCTCATACCATCTGAAGACGACTGAGCCCCAATTCTTTCTGTTAGACGTCGATCCCCTCAATTCCAATTACCTTGCTGATAGCATCCCTAGCTCCCTTGCTGTCCCTGTTGTCTGCCCTGCTCCCACTGGCCCTGATTGTAGTTCCTTCCCCCTAAAACCTATCCTACTCTCGATCTCCTTGATCAAGTCTTCGCCCTTTGTACCCTATCTGATTGAGCTCAGCCTGATTTCTACCCCCTCTTTGAAGGTGTACCTGCAAATCTAGATCCTGTCCCAAATCCCCACCAAGCAGATCATCTTCCTCCATCCACTCTTCCTGGCGACGCTTCCCCGTAGGGCGATTGGGATGAGCCATTGTACTAGGGTTCACCGCCGCCGCAAAAGATTTGGCTAGACTACGTGGGGGATGGGTGGCTCGAAGTTTGCGGGCAATGTGGTCAAATCGCCTGACCTCCTCCTTGCTGGTTGGGTAGAGAATATCCAGACATAGCCTCCCTCTAGGAATCCAAAACCAGCCCAGCCCAGGTCCACTCGGGGTCCATGAATGGTCAAAGCGGGAATCCACCGAATTCAGAATTGGTTTGTCATCTTCCCCACTACAACCGGGTACAACCAACTGCATATCAAGTTCATCCCGAATAGAACCAAGCTTCATCATCCTCTCCAAGGATTCCTCCAAGCGATCAGATGCGGCAGCCAGATCTCACAGATCAGAAACCCATTTCTTTTCTGTGAATAACTGGCATTTGATATCCTTTTCAATTTGCAATCGCAGCTTCTCCTGCCCCCCAAGTGTCGTAGGATGGTAGCCGGATGCATCCACGCACCATTCGCTAAACTTCTGTGGGATCAATGTCAAGCGTCGTGGGGCACCCTTGCCCGCTTGAATTCCCTCTTGTAATGACGGCCAATCCTCTGAATTCACACACCCCCTCTGCATAACCAGACGGACTAGAGTTCCCCTGAATCGGCTTCCCTCCCGATCCCCCTCCTGCCTCAAGGTTTGTGGAAGATGAATTCATACCTAAGTTGTCTCTCCGCCACGCATCCCTTCGCCGGAGGAGCTCCGCCACATCGGTGTTCCCCTAGTTGAAGCCCGACGCCACCACCCCCCGTCCTCCTGCGGGCGACCTCGGGCGAGAGGTTGCTCCCGACGGGGAAGAGCCGATGGCTCCTCCTGGGACGCTCGCACACTTGCTCACCAGGGAGGTCGTCAGGGAAGTCGCTCCATTCGTCGGAGTCGCCCTATCGCCCCGCGGGGGAGCACCCTGTCCTGTCTTCTGCATTTCCGGGCCTAGAACCTCACTTCCTAACTTCTTATATATATATGGCGTAGAGATCTAGCTTATAGGGCTAAGTTATGTGGAGCCCTATATTCATCATGGTGTCTTAACAAAAATGAGCACGCGCCTAGAGTCTTAACAAAAAGTATGTGGAGCCCTATATTCATCCCCACTCCCAACAGCAAAACTCAGTAGACAATGAAACTTAATGGTCCAAATGAGCCGGTTTCACAAATTTGCCAATAGAATTGGCCTTGCCCTTATGAATGGTGTGAGCCTCAACTCTGTTACCAATTGAAAGGACCATGAGCGTCTGAATACTGGGATACCAAAGAAGGGGAGAGAATGGATTGGGTATTCTAAAACTTATTAGGCTCAACTTAATCTATAAAAGCAAACATAAACTAACTAGCATGATATGTGCACGTTAGGGTTTTTAGTGTGCTCTACGTACTCAACCTGCAAAAAAGTTTTGCGACCTAGGGCCAATCCAATCAACAAGATTATACTAATCTGGAAGAGATAAATGCCACACCAAAATAAGAACAATACAGAAGCTTAAATATGGTATGTAAAGAGAAAGTAAAGAGAGGACAAACTCCTGGATACAAGAAGATTTTTCCTATGTTATTGGTTTCCAAACCCAACCCCTAGTACATATTGATGCTCCATCTAGGTGCACTCCTGATCACCAAGCCTTCCCACGATCATGGTGTTGAGCTTTCCACTAAGGCTTGTAACAATTAAGGCAAGTGCCACATTGAGGCTCACCACCACCAACTCTTTTGGTCTCATTGGTGTTGTCCACTACAGAGCCTCTCTACCAACAAAGGGGTCTCCACCCCCCAGCATAGTAAGCATTACCAAGCTTGGAGGATAAACGTATCTGGAAGGTCACCAAGACCACAAGTGCTCTGGCACACGAACTCAATCACTCAAGCTTTCAAGCTACATGGCCTATCTCTCACAAGGATGAATATTAAGTCTTATTCTATGCCTTGGATGTGATCAATATGCATTTGAGAAGATGGATGGAGTATAGAATCACTTGCTCTAGCTTCTAGCCACCTTGGGGCACTCCAACAACATCAAGCAAGTTTGTGGAAATGCATATGTATAGTCCATCCACCCTGGTTAGCCATTACAAACTCACAACAAGCTTTTATTCTCACTAGATGATCCTGTGCTAGCCTTTTTCTTCACTGCCAGACCACCCAATGGCTTTGTGCATGTGAAGTAGCCATTGCCGACAACTATCTGCTACATTTTGTGGGGTGCTTCCTCGACTATCAATTGTCCGTTGTGTAGTAATCCATAGTGCTTGAGCGTGCAGTGCCACTGGATGACTTGGAGATTGTATGGCAGGGTCATCTTATCACCTGACGAACACCATGGTGGTACTATTTACACATAGTGCCACCCTCTTTGTTGATAGTTTGGCCATCTTATGTGTGCGCAATGCTTGATGCACAGTGTCGCGGGACCATCCAATATGCACAAGTGCATGGTGCAAGTATGCATGGCACCACCAAGTTGTGTAGCCTAGCACAACACCGACATTGCATGGTGCTAACTCGCTATACCTTGGATCACCTCGAGGATTCACCAATGGACTTATCACTCGATATTGAGACAATTATGTGGTAACACCTCTGTTCCCACCTAGCTAGGATGGAGGAGGACTCAACTATGTAAACTCATATGGACTTGTTACTTATTCCTATGACTAGTCTGTGATGTTTGCCTATTTGTGTAATTATATGTCATAATCCTCGTGAGTTATCACCTTAGCAAAGTTGTTTTGAACATGGTAGTTAGAATTCCTTTCTCGATCTATCGTTATAGTGCAACTCAAGTGAGTGGGGCACATTGTTGATACGAAAGTGATGTGTCGTGCCAAACACCGAGCACATCACGTTCAACTAACCCACAACAGTTTTTGTGTCCATTGCATGGTGGCAGGGGTAAGCATCATGCTTTTCCCGATGACTGATGGGCTAGCTCCTAAGCAAGCTAGGTAGTAAATGATAACTATCGTGCTTTCATGGCAAACAACAAGTTTCCATGCTAACTAGCACAGGTTGTCAAAGCAGATCTCACCAGGGAGGGACCACGTCAAGGCATGTGTGTTTGTGGATTTCTCCCTAGGTCACATCAGCTAGCAAGCCTAGGGAATCACCTTCTATCGTCGGACTAGGAGATGAACAGCATGTCAGGGTTGGAAAAGTAGTGTGTGTAACATGAAGTCAGGAGATAAAGAGTTTGCCCTTAGTAGTAAATTGATCACGTCTTCAATTTGAGAACCAATCAGTATTCCCATATAATCCCTAAAATACCTAGCTAGATGCTTTAGGACAAATTTGAGCTGGTCACTGCATCCCTGGCCTTGGAGCCCATGATGTAAAATATCAACATCCAGATCACACGCCTCATATACCACAAAGTTAAAAGAACAAATATCAGTGTTGAAGGGAGCCCTCATGGGAGGTAATAAGCATTATTGTTCAGAGTCACGGCCCCTAGCTAGGCTGGGATAATGCATGATAGAGTGACTCAGTTTCCTTCACATGATGCCAACAACGGACCCGAGTCTTAAATGAGAGTAAAATTTACAAGTGGGGGGAGGAGAATGCATGCAAATGTACTTTCGCAGATGCAGCATCAGCATATATACCCTGTGACAGCAATAGGGCACTTGAGTTACTCTCACTGAGTCATTATCAGCGGTGCCTCTTTCTTCCCTTCTTATCTGCTCATCGAAACTGCCATCACTGACGGCACAACACACAGTACATACGGCTGCAAGCAAAATACATTGATTATTATTTACTTGCAACAGCACCCCCTTCAAATATGTCAAACAAACTTAATTATTTTAATCAGAATCTTTTGGTGGTTAGCATATTACAATACAAAATGAATTAAAATTCCTGCACTACTTCTCATTTTGTAGTTGTGGTAATCTATAGCTGGGTTTCTTTCAAAAAAAATATTCTATAGCTGGGTTGTTCTGGGTTTTAAAATTTTATTTCAAAGCTGAACCGAACCCTAGGGATTTATTGCAAATTTTCCCTATCAAAAACGCTCTAGTGCAAAGCAATAGGACTGCATGTGCTTTATCTGATTTGTATAATTCAAACGAGGAAAAATGCATGGTGCATCACATTTGCGAAAATTCGTTTCTTCTATAGTAACACACAGTGCGTGTGATTGAATGAGTGTGAGAAATTTCTAGCCATCGACATTCATATAAATATACTCCCTCCGTTCCAAATTATAAGTCGCTTTGACTTTTTTGGTTCATCTATTTTGTTATGTATCTAGACATATTATTATATCTAGATGCATAGCAAAATAGATATACCAAAAAAGTCAAATCGACTTATAATTTGGAACGGAGGGAGTAATATATATACTAAGCACCTTGCTAAGAATAGAAAGTGTACCACCTAAGATACTGTTTGGTTGGTTCTGGTAACGGAAATGTAAATGAAAATTAGTTCAAACATATATCCCACCGGTAACGTCCGCACAGCTTATTATCGTTTACGTTTGCGTTACATTTCTCCGCACCAAACAGCTTGTAAGATATTTTGGATTGTCCTGGTCATCATCATGTGAGAGATCCATATATAAAGCTAGCTTCATTATCATCAGTGATCCATATATAAAGTGGAAAGAGCACGAGGAATTTGTTCCAAGTCTCATTCTTTCTTTGGGAAAAAGGCCGAATTTACCTCGCAGCAGTTGGAAACAAACAAAAAATAATTAAACTAAAGTTGGTACAGAGATAAATTGATGTTCGTTGGTCAAGCTAATTTCAGGCCATTCAAAATTTTAAAATGTTAAATTACCCAGATATAGAGGAAGGGTCTTTGAGAAATAACTGGGAATTGAAATACAACCTCTTGAACAATGATATATAAAGATAATTATAGTAGGAACAACAAATACAAATATCATAAAGCAAGCACCTCACATGGTACATATATGCATCATCAGCATGCATACCTAAGTAGTCTTATAGAGGTGTTAATTCCATGATGATACACATACAAAGCTATACTCTGAGTATAGATATATAGAACTTTGATTGACCATGAGCACCAGTGTGGGGCTTCTAAACTTGTCAGCTCCTCTCAAACTATGTAAACCATGTGCCACCCTGTGGGATCTCCCCAGCAAATTGCTTCTTCTTTGTTGCGATATAGCCATTTATTATCTCTCGCTCCGACAGCGCCCTCTGGAACACCTTCTTTTGGCCAGAAACAGAAACTCCAGCACCCGGCGGCGGCGGTACCAGAACCGTCACCACACTCGGGTTGGCGAACACCCAGGGTCTGGTGACTAGATCGTATTCATAGACAGGCTCAATCTTCTTCACCTTCTGCACACTCACGTCGCCCTCGGCCACTAAAGAGTTCTTAGCGCGAGACATGGTGTGTGTGTGTGTGTGTGTGCGCGCGCGCGCGAGTGTGTTTGCTGGTTTGTTGCAAGCTAAGGGAGGAGAAATGAAGCTACCAGGACACGTTGTTTGAGCTTGTGTGCCTTCCAATGGCACTGGTGATGGCCTCCATTTATAGGCCTCAGGCGGTGGTGTTCTGTTGGTGTGGTAGCAGAGTGAGAGAAGTAAAGGTGGCAGAAGTGCTATTTCTCAATATCTGATGTGTCTTTGTTCTTTATTTCATGCTGTAGGTGTATGCTAGCTTGGTATCATATATTGGCATTCTAATGGATATGATCCTCCAACTATAGTCTGAACACATCTCATGCAGCATCCTGAATTTTCATCACACACTTGGAAAAGCTTAAAAGCTTGACCAGGCATGTCCACACAGTGAGGGAGGCAGCGGAAGCAAAGGCAAAAGCTTAATGGAGGGGAAGAGTTCAACAGAGAATAACCTGATCCTTCTAGCTATTTGTCGATCTCTGAACAGCCGGAGTACCATGATCTGATAGTTAGTAGTGTGCTAAACTTTACTTTTCCATCTGCTCACAGGGACAGGTGACTTATACATGTCAGGTAAAATGAAGAAACTTCTACCAAATAAAAGCATATATATATATAGCCGCAACCACGAGCAGAATTTCCTGAAGAAAATTCAAGCTTGGTGCCAACATTCCCTCTCTTTCCCCCCAGAAATTGGTCATGCCATGAGGGGATAAATACAACACATCACCAACATATACTCAATATCTGCAAGAGAACTCTTGGTAGAAAAAGGGAATCCACTCAAAGTGCAAAGATCGCGAGCTTAGTGGACATCTGGCTAACTTTATTTGCTAGTAGTAGGTAGATTAATTAATCAGGAAACCTTCCGTTTGGAACATGACTAACTAACGAATTGCATGCCTATAGAGTCTCAGATTCTTGTTAGTGGAGTTATATGCCACCAGATATTTGCCAAGAGTATGTGCTAATACTAGCTGTGCCATAACACTTACGGCGACAGCATGCAAAGTCTGAGTCTGTAGTGACTCGAGTGATAGATGTCGATTCTACCTGAGAATGGGCCGTGTTCGTCATTACCAGCTCACTAAAATCAAAAAACACCTTGCAACGTACCATCACATTGATGTAATCAACACATCATGTTTCGAGACTTATATATCTTCATACTATGTCATGCTTACGTTCCTTTCTCTGGACATGAGCAAAGCATGTTCTACACATCAGCTGCTACTACTATTGACTGCAACAATTTCAATCTGTACTATCCTAAATTCCAAATAAAGCCTAAATTGGTAAAATGTTAGCAACAGAGGAGATATTTTAGAACGGCCCAGAAGAGATATTTTAGAAGGTACCAGAGGAGAACATGAAGAGATTGTGAAGATAAGGGTCAATCGATGAGCAAGTGACAGGAAGGTGCCTTGAAATTCCACAAGGGTTGCGTGGAAATATCCTCGAATTCCTTCGTAGAATTTGCTCGAAAGTGCTTGATGCCCGCATGGAAAGAAGTTTCTTGCAAGTGGAGAAACCGACCCAGCATGATATTGATATGATCAAAGCATGTAGGTTTCTCTGCACAACCACCTGAAATTAAGACCTAGTTGTGCACTCTGAACTTAACTCTATCTTTCAGGCCCAGTTTTAACTTTTAGAAAAATAGACAAGTGTTCTGGCACCGAATTATATCATGTTTGTCAAGGAAAACATGTTTAGTATGCGTGTCTTGCGACGAACTACAAGTGTAAGATTAATTATGTTGTATATGCTTGCAAAAAACATGCTATTGATCACAAAAGCTGAAACATCAGGAGTCACGTCATCCTTACATGAGTCTTGCTAGCTCTCGGCTCAGTAAGAAGGATTTTTTTTTTTTTTGCTAAAAAAATGGAGGGCTAAACCTGCTCATCTAACAAGTTCAGCGCCTATACAGCTCCATGTTGCTATACTGCTAACTCAGCGCAAAGGTATCATCATTTGTTTTGAAGCATCAGGTATGTTCTGGACTCTAGAATGCAAGATTTTTACTCACATCAGTCTAGTCTGCCTCTCCCAAATTAAGGGAAACACAAACACTACACAATACATAGAGGATAGTCTAGGTAGTAGCCATTTGTAGCTAGGAAAGGATATGCCCTTTTTGTATGCAGGTATGTTAGTGGCACATTTAAAAAGAGCTCTTATATAATCTTCGATAGATTGGCTTTAGGAAATATTATCCCCTTGGTGGTTGAATTCCGTGGCGCAAGAATACTTTTAGCTGTCTGTGGTTAACTGTTCCTAGGAAACTACTAGCGGTTGTTGGATGGTCTGCAGATCACGGCTTTGCATGATTTACCGCTAAACCTCTTTAAATTTCTTATGCTTGCGAAGAAACATGCTATCGATCACAAAGGCTGAAACATCAGGAGTCACGCCCTTACATGAGTCTTGTTGTCTCTTGTCTCGGTAAAAAAGGAATAGTTTGTTTCTGCTAGAAAAATGGAGGGCAAAAGTTGCTCATCATCTTAACAGGTTGGGCGCCTATATACAGCTCCATGTTGCTACTATATAGTGCACTGCCAAATCAGTGCAAAGGTATCATCACAGTTTTATCGTGAAGCATCCGGTACGTTCTGGACTCCAGAAATGCAATATCTTTACTCACCTGCTTCTCCAAAATTAACCAAGGGGAACATTATACAGCACATAGTGGATAGCCTAGGTAGTAGCCATTTTGTAGGACAAGAGATGCCCTTTTTGTACGCAGATATAATCTTCGACAGATTGGCTTTAGGAAATATCCCCTTGATGGTTGAATTCCGTGGCGCAAGAATACTTCTAGCTGTTCATGGTTGATTCTTCCTAGGAAACTACTAGCTAGCGGTTGTTGGATGGTCTGCAGATCATGGCTTTGCATGATTTATCGCTAAACTTCTTTAAGTTTCTTATATACAAAAAGAAGATTCTAAAAGTGAAATCTAGTCATGTACTACGAGTATATTTCAACTAATAATTATTTTTTTACCGAATTCAAATAATAATTATTTAGAACATCTTTTCAATCTGCTATGCCATTACTCTCGCACATGTAAATATTGTCTGAATTCTCTGTTTTGCTATGCTTGTTTGTGGCTGCACATGCTATAGAAGAACAGAGTAAGGGTGAAGAATATATTCTAGTTGTTATTTGTCTAGTGCTTATTCACTGAATTCAGAGAGAAAACAATTGCAGTGACCGAACTCGATAAAGTGAGCTAGCAAAAGAGTTGCACAAGTTTATTCATACAACAAGAAGCTCACCGATGTACTGCTTATAGAAACACGCACACACCCAGTAACACGTGGCTGGCGCACCTGGTTATGCCACTATTTTCCTGACGACACACATACGCATATATAGCCTTACGTGTTAGTATTACGGCCTTTCCCTGACGAAACTGGCATTACATATATGACAGGAGCGGTCACTGATTAGCTGTGCGCAATAGGCACCGAGACAAAGCTGTCGGGAATTTCATCCACATCCCTGACACGGACAACGCTGACGGTCAGGCTCCTGGTCACCTTGGCCGTCGCAGTGTGCGACGGCTTGGTGGCGAGGTTGTTCGCCTCGATCCTCTCCACCTTCTGCACCCTCACTACACTTTCAATTGGAAGCTCGTTGCTCGCGCTCGCCCTGGAGTTGGCCCGGAACATTTTGGATGTATGTATGGTAGTGTGATTGATGTCGCTAATCGATGCTGATTTCTAGCTAGATTGCTTTGTTTTCTCTCGGAGCTTTGGTGTGGTCTCCATTTATAGGCTGCTGCTAGCTAGCAAGAGGTGTGTTCTTGTGGGACTCTGCAGATGCTGATGTGCAGTGATCGAGAACAATCAGCCGCAGAGCTGCAGTGCTCTGATCAGCTAGCTATTGCAATTGCAACTTTTTCTGATGCACAAGCAAGCTTTGTATGATGCTGTACAAGATATGTTCGGTAGCTGCTGTGCAGATGAGTGTGATACTAATTTCTCAGCATCTTGTGTGGAACCTCACACACATCACACATGCATAAGAAAATATCATTACCGAATTTGCATCGGGTACTCAAAAGGTTAAGAAAAGCGTGCGCGAATCTTAGGGCGTGTTTGGTTGCCAGCCCAAACACGCCACGCCTAACTGGTGGCTATCACAGCATAAAAAGGCTGCCGTTTGGTTCTCACAGTGTGTAGCCGCCATAGCCTATCGCTTTGCTCCTCGTGCGTGTCATCTAGTGTGTGGCAAAGTGTGGCAGAGCTTTTGGCCGCCGTGGCTGTGGCGTGGCCAACGCTGGCCTGGAACCCAGCAGCCCCTTAATCAAATGCACCAGCCACCCTAACAGTGCACGTAGCCTGGAATATACTTTGTTGTACTATTGACGACGATTGTAGCAACTAGCGAGGCATGTTTTTAACTTGGCAGTATATACGGTCTCTATGACTAACAAAGCACTAGTAGATATGTAGTCCAAATCTCGGGTTCAATAAAATATGAAAAAAATTCTCCACAGTATATTTCTGCCATAAAACGATAGGACTCACAACTCTTGAATCTGGTTGGCCTAGCGAACACGCCAGGTACTTTTCAATTCATTGAGTTTGAGAGGTTGTTCGTTGAGGTACTCCAAGAATTATAATACGCACGACAGAGCAATGATTAGAGAGATGATATATATACTTCCTCTGTTCCAATTTTCAAATTATTACAAGTCGTTCGGGCTTTTCTAGCTATATAGCTTTTGAGCTATGTACATAGAAAAGTCATAACTTACAATTTAGAACAGAAAGGTACTATTTATGATTGGAAAAAGTCTAATTGACCCCCCAAACTATGGGAGGTGGTCTACTTTACCCCCTAAACTATGAAACGGTCTAATTTACCCCCTGAACTTTGCAAAACCGGTCAAATCACCCCCTCGAGCGGTTTTGGGCGGTGGTTTTGCTACAGTAACAGCGGTTTTGCTACAGTAACGTCGGTTTTGTCTTTTCCTTTTTATTTATTTCGTCTGAATCTTTGAAAAATCATAGTAAATCACAAAAAAATCATAAAATGGAAAATCCAGTTTTATTGGACTCCACATGAGTAGATCTACACAGTGAACTTATAATATAGTATGCTTTAGTACAAAGTTTTTGTTGTATGAATTATTCAAATTAATTACAGAAAAAAAATAGATCAAAATTTACAAAACCGCTCTTTCTGTAGCAAAACCGCTCTTTCTGTAGCAAAACCGCTGTTACTGTAGCAAAACCACCGCCCAAAACCGCTCGAGGGGGTGATTTGGCCGGTTTTGCAAAGTTCAGGGGGTAAATTAGACCGTTTCATAGTTTAGGGGGTAAAGTGGACACTCCCCAATAGTTGGGGGGGTCAAGTAGACTTTTTCCATTTATGATTGGATCTTTGTCCTAACATAATCTGCCATGCCTGTCGAGGATCAAAGAAAAAAGGTGAAGAATGCAAAAATTTCAGACACTAGAGGATCTAGTTAGATTAAGTGGAAACCCAAGGCGCAGAATCCTGATCTTCTTAATTATGCTTTCTGAATCAGGCTTCATCAGCTGTGCATCCCGTGTCAAAAAAAAAACTTCAGCAAACTTTTCGGTGATTTTATTACATATTGTTAGATAAATTGCAAATTAAAGTAGCCGATCAAATTGTTTAGTTCATGCGTGCATCTCTTGCTCATCATCATGGACCTCAAAAAGAACTGAGATAAAGCAAGAGCTAGCGTGCTGCACGCCATGCTAAATAATTCAAAGGAACGGGAACACTAAGCATCTCGAATCTGGATGGGCTCAATGACAAAAAGAAAGGTTTGGAGGATGCAGTCCATGCAGGCCCCTAATATAATGGAGCACCTTGAGATAGGTTTATTCCTACACCTGTATCACCTTTGATAAGTTAAACCCATATATACTTTGGCTACTTCGTCTACAAGCTTGTGTGAGGAAACTTCGTTCCCGCCAAGTAAACAAAGTAGCAGCCAAAGTGTGAGAAAGTACTCAGTATTTTTTATGTTGTGAAATGGCTGAAGTATTAGTTCTTTTTTAATTGCCATGTTGCTGTATTAGCTCATCATGCGCCATGCTGTAAACATGAAATTCGTGTACTCGTCAGAACGCTCGACGTTTGGTAACTCATGTCTCACAACGCAGATAACTAATTTTAACAACGGACTTCCTAACGCCCAGACGTTCCGGGCACAAGCGTCCGGATGCTGCCCACACAAGGAGTAAAAGAGCGCCTAGCACGTCAGGCTTGCGAGGGAGCACACCGGTAGTGGTCCCGCGCCGCCCCGGACGTCGCCCGCACCACTAGCCGCTTCTCACGTGCATCCCATGTGCAACATCCAATCTACTTTTGAAACATTCATGCAACAGTTATAACATAAAAAAACGAATGAAACACTTGAAACAAGCGTCCGAAACGCTTCTGCAAACGCCTAAAAAAACATTTAAAAACCATTGCAAACATATGCAACATCTAGATAAAACACTTGCAAACATACATATGAAACACCTCAAAACTCTTAAACATATGCTTGCAACATGCATGTATATGCAATATCTAAATCTACTTTTGCAATATCCAGACAAAACACTTGCAACATTCGTCTGGAATAGATGAAACATTTAGAACATACACTTGAAATATACGTGTATAGTCATTACAACATATACAACATCCCGATCTACTATTGTAACATCGATATACAACACTTGCAACATACCTCGAAAACATATGAAACATTTAAAACATATGCGCTTTCAGCGTAGCATCTGCTTGTTGCTTGGACGAATGGAGGCTCATTGACGCGGAGCTCGATGCCGGCATAGAGCTCAAAGCCACGGAGTGGCGCAGAGGTCGCCAGTGTGGAGCTCGTTGGCGGCACGGACCTCGGCAGGGGAAGGGGCAGATGGATGGAGCATGGTCGCAACGGGAGACGCGAGTCCGGGAGCGAGCTAGCGAGTGCCTAGCGCGGTGCGGGCGAGGACGAGTATGTTCCGCGAGCAGAGCGAGCGACGCGGGTGGGGGTGGCGTGGACGAGTTCGGGGTTCGTCCGGACGGACGGACGCCCTATAAGGAGCGTTTCTACTTTAACAAAGCTTACATCCTCAGGAGGGGCGGATCTCACAGCTATGGAAACAAATTTCAGACATTTTCTTTCAAACACAGTTCTATTTGTAGACAGTCCTATAAGTCGTTGCAGAGGGGCTCATAAGTAGCCTCATTTACTGTAGCACAGAATGGCTCCGCTAAAATGAACTATGGGAAGGAGGAGCTGGCGGAGTTGGTGTCCGGGCTTCTCCGCCTCCTGCTACAGTTGAGCTAGAGCACCCATGATCCATACCGAACTGGCTCTTAATAGACCATCCATGGAAATCAATGTTCATGGCAGTTGGTATGGTGGCCCGACTCTACAAAAATAGTTACAGTGCAAATTAATTCATAACATTCTCAAATGAAGTTGGATGAATACAAATTTTATATCAAAGGAGACTCCAACACCTACCGTAGTTATAGAGCAAATAAATTTGTAACATTTTCAAATGAAGGGGACTAACTCTACACTATTGTTGCTTCCTCATCAACTTTCTTCACTCTCTTGTTGGTGTAATTGATGAGGTTAGACTTGCTCCGTCTTGCCTTTCGAGATGGTCAAGTCCTTCGTGAGGCGGTCCACTTCTTGCCTAAGCATCTCATTCTCCATGGCAACTTCATCGGTAGATGATTATACAATCACATTCTCGACACAAACTTGCTGGTTGCACTTAGGTGAGTCTAATTCAATTAAATCAATGCAAGAAGTAGAGGAATCCTTTTTAATTATATCAAAAGTGAGATTCTCTTAGGTGCCTTGGTGGGGGTGTTTGCACTAGCTTCAAGTTTTTCAAGTTTGCTAGTTAACTCAACATTTAAATTTGAAAAAAAAAACTTCGAATTTGCCAACTAGTTCTTTATAATTAGATGTTGAGCTAGCTAACTTTGTTTTTAATTCCTCCTTTTCTTTGTTACTTCTCATCCGGGCTTCTTCTACTTGGTGACTTGGATTTCTTGCATGACTTGGTATCTTCAACAACAGCTCTAATATCTTGCTTGAGGTGTTGATCACTTCGATCTTCATGTTGCCTTTGTCCAAGCCAACCTTGCATCCATTTGAACTAAACCTTGTATACTAGCAAACATTATTAGTCCAAATGATCATGTTGTCAACAACCATCAAAATCAACTAATAGCCCTAGCGTGGGTATCATTTTTCTTACAGAGAGAAGAACAAAATCTGCATGAGTGAGAAATGAACAAGGAGGGAGACGGATCGAAGAGAGGAGAAAGAAATTGGGAGCACCTCATCCTTGGTGCCGCCATCGCCATTTCTACCTCCACCGTCCTTGGTGCTAGGGGACGCGCACAAGCCGCCGGGTGGCCGGGGGTCACGCCCGTGCCATATGAGGGGAGAGGGTGAGTAGTGAGGGTTGCGGCTATTAGTGTTTCAGTCAGGCTTATATATCGGTTGTTTTCCTTTGGTCGATCCTATCCATCCATCTCAGATCATGGCCACGGTTCGCTCGTGATTTACAGTTCTTAGCTAGGCCGTGCTATGCATGTAAATGGGCTGAATCCAGTGGTTGTCTAGTCATGGGCCTTAAGCCTTTTCATTTTCTAGAATTAAGCTTTACTTTGGCACATATTTTTGCCAACACCATTTTCACAACGGTTTTTAAACGTTGGTCCACTTCCAATTCATATTATGAACCAGCAGTGAAAATGATTTTTACCAACAATTTGTATATGAAGCGACGGTGAAAATCATCAACAACGCTTTAAAAAAACGGCAGTCAAAATGGTGTTGGCAAAAACAATTTCTATATAGTAGTGCTATGAATTGAATTATTTGGGTACAGGGAGTATATGTGTTAGTTGCTATATGCGGCTTATGAACTCTTGTTGAGGTTGACCAGCCATACCAGGACTCTGATGCTATCTGTAATAGGATAGCTCTTTGTTGAATTGTGTTGAGTGAAGATGAGTAGATGATCAATCCCATTCAGATGCTGTAATCTGCTACAAAATTGTCTGCCTTCGCGGTTATTAAGACTGGGGCGAATGATCCTGTAACAACTCTAAGGAACTGAATGAACACATTCAGACTTGGAGCGCTTCATCAGTTTGCTCAGTTAGATTGAATGAAGGTTGTTTGGTTAGATCAAGTATGTGACTTCATAGAGGCCTAGACATGCAGCAGGCCGAGGTTGTGGTAAATTCTTGGTTGAGATGATTAGTTGAAGGAATTGAGCGCTTGATTGTTCTTTGAAGCAATTGAGCTCTTGATTTTTGCAAGGAAGTTATACCAAACTATTCATCATTACAGAAAAGTAACACTTACATACACAAATTAATTTGCATCCGCAGAAATGACAGTGCAACTGATGAATGACGACTGAAACATGAATACACATATGCTGGTCGTTCTTGCTTCATGAAAAAGGACGTACGCAAACACGTACACAGAGTGAGAGGGTATCCAATATATTGTACACAACAACTGAAGGAGAATGTATATATATATAGCTAGGCACACCATTATTCATGCACGAGTCATGACACACACTATATACTCCTAAGTTCTATATATGAATTTGGATGAGGGGCATCAAAGATGAATATATGTTTATGGCCTTTAGACCTGACCGTTGCTCCTATCTTCCCCTTGGAACTTCTCCTTGCTCCTCCTGATGAAATCTGCAGCCAGCTGGTTCACGTTCCACCCCAGCTGCTGGTTCCCGCCGTCACTGATCGGTGACGGCGGCGACGGTACCCCGTTCTTGACAAGCTCGAGATTCTCCACCCTCTCGACATGCACTTCGCCTTCCACAACGGCCACGCGTGCACCAGTGTTTCTGCCTCGCCACATCTTGGCTTAGCTGCTTCTGCTACTGCTATACTGAGAGGTGAGAGCTGTGTTAAGTTTTTGCCTTGATTGATCGGGGACCAGTGAGCAGCTGGTATTTATAGGCTGGCTCCAATGCGTCGATGGTCGTTGTGCTTGTGCAACAACTGCTCTCCACCCTGATGTGAACAAGGAGTAGCTAGAGCCTAGAAGGTCTTCAAAGTGGAGCAAGACCACTGTGCAATGCAGACATATGGCCGGTCAACAACAAATCAGCAAGTAAAGCCAGCTGTGCCTGCCTGAACAAACGAATGCGCTCAGAAGTCCAAAAGAGTTCGGTTCCCGAATGACAGATCGAAGAACTACTGGCTGCTGGCTGGCTTTGGATGGATGCCTTCCTCTAGGGGGATATGTGTCCCTCGTGTTTCAGGCTTTCAGACATTGCGGCCAGAATGAAGCATCATCCAGGACAGTAGCTGGCTAGCTGCTGCCAGACTGCAGCCAGCTGATTTGACGATGTAATTTCCTGGCAAAAGGTAGTGGTATGGTAGCAAAGTATGTATATAGCAAATGTATAATTGCTCCTTTTCAATTTTGTGGTGGTGATGAATCTATGAATCATTTTTTTTTTTTGCTTACTTAGTGTGAGGTACAGGGTACTTAAGACGATGATGTATGCATGTATGTGGCATATTTTTCATTCAATGCTTTTTTAAAACTCAAACAAGATAAACTCGAGTATGTTTAGTATTTAAACTAGAAGAATTGAACTTTGTAATCAATGTTTCGACGAAATTAATGAATTCAAATTTCAATTCCAGAACTCTACTAAATGGGCCGGAGTGTCATCTTCACCCACAGATTCATCTCTTTTAAAAAGACTCCTGCATATTTTAAATAAAAAATTGGATCTTTTCTATTCAGTTATTTAAAACTCCAGCAAGAATAAACTTGTGTAAATAGATTCATTTATGCAAGTTCTATTTATGGGATTATATTTAGCTGAAGGTTTGGGCACTGCTACAGTATGAAGACACAAGGGATTAGAAGATCCGTTTGTCAAGCAAGCGTTAAAGGTTACTGCTTTGGTTGTCTTTAGTTTTTGTTCTAATAGATTTTGCATATGTTTTTGTTCTATTGTGTGTGCTATTTCCCCTTTATTAATTTTTATTGTCATCCAATAAGCTGACAATGCTGCAAGACTTAGCAGTGTGCAACTACGTAGATTTTTTTAAAACGGATTTGCTAGTGCCTGACGTCCGATCCGGGGTGCTAACGTCCGGGCGGTGCCCGCAGCGCAAGCGAGCATGCACCCTAGCATTGTCGGGATTGTGAGCGAGCACCCCAGCAGCGGGCCCAGGCCACCCCGAACGTCGCATGTGCCGCCAACCGCTTTCCACGCGCATCCCATGTGCAACACCCAATATACTTTTGAAACATGCAGATACAACAGTTGCAACATAAAAGCAAGCATCTGAAATAATTGAAACAAGCATCTGAAACAGTTGCGAAAACACCTGAAAAACACTTGAAAAATCATTGCAAACATATGCAACACCAGATGAAACACTTGCAACATACATATGAAACACCAGAAACACTTGAAACGTATTCTTGCAACATGCATGTATATGCAACATCCAGATCTACTTTTGTAACATCTAAATAAAACACTTGCAACATACGTTTAGAACAGATGAAACATTTTGGACATACACTTAAAACATACGTGTATAGCCATTACAACATGTACAACATCCCGATCTACTTTTGCAACATCGATATACAACACCTGAAACATACCTTTGAAATATCTGAAATACTTGAAACATACTCTTACAACATGTGCTTTCAGCGTAGCATCTACTTGCTGCTTGGACGAATGGAGGCTCATCAACATAGGGCTCGATGCCACGGAGTGACGCGGGTTGGACGCCAGCGGGCGGGCAACTGCATGGCCCCAGCGAGCGGTTGCGCAGCCACCGACGAGCTGTTGCGCGGCTCCCGACGACTGGGTGGGCGGGTGCGGTCCCTCGCGGTGGAGGTGACAGCTCTGTCCCGCGGCGAGCGTCCCCGCGCAAGGAAGTTGAGTGGCACGATGGAGTCGGCTGCGGAAGACACATGTGCACGGTGAAAGAAGGCCGCGACGGGGAGGGATGGGGAATTGGTATTTATTTATTTATTATGGAGAAGCCGGGAGCAGGCTCCATGTATTAAGCCCCTCAGGCCCAGAAAGGGCGCGTCCGGAGTGTTAGACGCTATGAGGAGAGCATTTTCGTTTTTTTAAACATGCTATCGCTCACGAATGTCTATAAGTTTTTAAAATGGTACTAAAATACCACCATTAGGTCATGGGCGATTAAAAAAATACCATAACTGCAGGGTGTTTGTGGGCCGAGGACTGGGGCATTATAATTTATAAAGCCGCCGTTACTTTTTTTTCCTTTTTTTTTTACCCTTTTGCTCATTGTTTCAGTCACTCTTCTGTTTAACTGTGGAACCATGTGGCAAATATTTTGCGGTGGTAATCTGATATGTCCCGTGGTGCACCAAGGTTCAGTAATCGTCAGTTCGTCACCAGAGTAATGGGCTGCTGTTATTTCGCAAGAAAAAAATGATTGATGTATGCTGTGTTTTTAGTAAATTGTGATAAAGATTGATCATTCAGATTGACTTCCTCGCCCAAAGGGTGCATTGAATAGTTTTTTCTCTCTCTTTTTTTTTGCCTTTGGGTGAGGAGCAAAATTGTGGCAACTTTTTATTAACCAAGCACAAGTAGTAGTCTAATTTCTTTTTCATTTTGTGACAGTAAGATTGAGGAGATGATCCTGTAAAGCAGTAAAGGCAAACCAACAAGTAGTCTAATTTCTTTTTCATTTTGTGGAAGTTGCACCAAATAATTTTTTTTTGAGAGGTCACACGAAAAAAAACAAAAAATTCTGAAAGGAGTTGCACCAATGCAAATTATTATTGTTCGTCACAACATATATACAAATATTAAGATCATGTCTACAAATCTATATACACTCGAAAAGTTATTTATCGTTTAAGAAAACGAAACTTGCACACAACTAATGAGCTGACGTGCACGACAACCAACTTGTTGGTTCCATCCATGCACGCATGCATCCCCTGATCCATCATATCCTTTATGGCATTTGCAGGCCACCGTGGTCGTCGCCGGTGATCCCTCGCTGGAACGCCGCCCTGTTCCTCCGAATGAACTCTTCAGCTAGCTCGTTGATGTCTCGCTCTCGCACCGGCACCGCTGCTTCCTTCCCGTGCTGCCCCGCCGGCGGCGGCGCTGGATGGACGCCGCCGCCGCGCGTGGTCGACGACGTCGTCACCGTGGTCGTCGTTGTCTTCGGCGACGGTGTCCCGTTGATGACGACGATCTTCTCCACCCTCTCAACATGAACCTCGCCGTCGCCGTCCGCAACCACACGTGCACCTCGGCGCCACATCTCGACGGTCGTCTTGGCAGTAGTAGCCTCTCTCACCTGATTGTTTGCTGCTGTTTTTTTATAGGCTCCGATCCGAACAGTCGTTGGGGATGGGGAAGCTGATGTTGCTTAGTCGATCGCTGTACGTGCACCTCTCTCTAATCATGTGAACACAGGTTCTGGTTGGCAGGTTGGTAGATGCCAAGATGGTTAGAGTAGTGTAGTAGTTGACTAGCTAACATTCCATTTCAATTTCAAGAAAAATGCAATTATCATTTTTCGAGAAGACAAACAGTTTTACATTTAATTAAATATATACAAAAATACTAACATTTATATATTGAAATATAAGTATCATTAGACTAATTAGAGAATATATTTCCATAATACTTTTTATAAGTCTGGCTCGCTCAATCCAAACTCATAATTGTATTTTCTTTTCTTTTCTTTTTTTTTGGGGGGGGGGGGGTGCGGGGACATATAGTACCGTGTAAGAACTCTATGTGTCGGTACTTCTTCATGCATATCCATCATGAACTGATAATCAAATCCGCACACGTATAACAAAGTTATATATATGATTGAATGTAGGAACTTTTTTTATAAGGGTTGAATGTAGAAATTAGCAAGCTAGCTTAGTCACGAAGCTGATGAGAAGTCCAACAAAACAGGCCGGTTTGGTTTTCCTTCGGAGTGACAGAAAGGAGTGGTTGGAAACGAAATGCAGAATCAGTAAACACCAGCTATGTATAGCCCAGCTCCAGCCTCCAGCTGGGTAGGGAAAATATGTCAGATTTTGTTCGATTATTCCTTCCTTCGTCGGGAGGGAATAATGTATACCGGATTTTGTTGCGCGGCTGCGTGCATACTACTCCTACGTATACTAGTACTAGCACCTGAATGCCAGTCTACGGAGATATAGATACTGGTACCCGGTTTTTGTTCCGCCTGTGTGCAGCTTTTTGAGAAAGAATATATCGCTGTATGCCACGTTTACTACGACTTTTCGTGGTCAAAGGATATGCATCTATCTATAAATTTCGAGCATCATCAACGTCTCTTCACGTACCGAACATTGAAAACTGATATTGTTATGTTTTATTATCTTCTCTAAGACGTTTGATTTTTTGAAGACACCACGTGGCAGCTCTTTTTTTTTTGGCAGCGATGGAAGCGGGGTTCTCATTGATGGTGTTTTGGACCCAGCGTCCATGTAATTCTAGGCTTTTTACTGGAGTTGCTCTAAGGGTCAACGCTGCCACACATGTTTGACAAAGGTCTCACACGCCTCACATTTGCAGCTACCCCAACAGCAAGAGGTCTTACCGTTAAGGATCCTATGTTGCCACCGTCATTAGTCTTTGATATATATAAACCCATTCATCGTTCATCATTTGGATTCAAATGTATTAGTAGTGAGACTAAGAGGGAATTAGTTTGTTTCCCTCTGCAAGGAATTTGTATCCAACATATCCCTCATCACGGATACTAGGTTTATCCAAACAACTTTTTTTTCCTTTAGACTGTTTAGGGCAGCTACAGTGCATGCAAAGTGTTGTTAGCCTCAACGAAAAGCTATATTATAAATAGACCTAAACAAGTTGAGGCTAACAGCCTCTCAATGCAAGCAGCAGTTCTGCCTGTGTTCCAATCCTGGTATATATTACTATCGTTGTGCTTAGCTTTTATCCCAGTTCTTTCTTCCCGATCTCAACAACGCGCAACATGCTGTTGCTTCGGCTTTTTGTTAGGACAGATCATCACTCCTGCAGGTCAATCTGACAGCCTGCAAGGCTATTGTTTCGCATAATTGGGTTGTCGACACATACGTGAAAGACTGGAAGTTGGGGGCATGAATTGGATGGAGCATCGGGCCTTGCCTTATTTACTCATCATCTTTTTGATTGTTCATTATGCGAGGACGAGATCCGTGTTGGCCCTACGTACTTTCTGGTCTGTTTTGTTTTTTAAAGGAAAAGGTCCATTTTATCTCCTGGAACTATTATCATAGTCTAATGTTTCTCCTTAAGCTCTAAATTCAGACATCTTACCCCTGAACTTTCAAAAGCAAAGTCATTCAAATTACCTCCCTGTTCCGATTCGGAGTGGCCTGAAAGTAGCTTTGTCCCTTTTTAGCTACAACATTCGGTAAATACTCGATAAAGTTTTTAAACCACAGAAAATGTCTCTACATTTCTAAAAAAACTCAAAAAGATTAGATTGGGATATGGCAAATCCAATTAATATATTTAGAGCTTATGAAAATATGTCTAGATACTTTAGAGAAATAGATTTAGCTCTAGGAAAGTGGGGGAAAATACTTAAAAGTATATATAAAATATGCAAAATATTCTAATAGGTGTATATAAACGTGTTTTAAAAAATTTTGCATGGCAAAAAAAGAAGATGATAGCACGAGTACAACATACAGTCATAAATTAATGTTTAATGCATTCATGCTATGTATTTGTGCTAGTTGTCTATTTTGTGTTTATTGTGATAAGTTTTAAAACACATTTATATATAATTAGAATGTTTTGTTGATTTTCTAAATGTTTCTAAACATTTTTTCATTTTACTAGAGCTAAACTTGTTTTCTAAAGCATCTAGAGATATTTTCATGTGAGCTCTAGATATTTTATTCGGATTTGGCGTATCTCATTCTATCTTCAATTTTTTAGGAATTTTTAAAAGCTTAGGGTATATTTTTGTGGTTTAAAATCTTATCAAATATTTACCAAAAAAAATAACTAAAAAGAAGAGCCACCTCACTCCAAATCATCGTAGGGAGGTAATTTGAATAATTTTAAAAGTTCAGTTGATAAAATATCTGATTTTGGAGTTTGAGAAGGAAAACATATTATAAGAACAATAGTTTAGGGAGGTAGAATGAACTTTTTTCTGTACTAACGGCCATGCTAGCGCCCATATGTCCAGACAGACATGCGTGCCTAAACGCTCGCGCATAGTGCTACGCCTCCTCCTGCTATTACGCCTGTTTGGGAGAGCATGTGTGTGGGCCGCCCAACTGCATGCGGAAGAGAGGGAGCACAATGCACACAGATAGCGAGAAAGAGAGAGCACAACGAGCGTGCCCCAATGCGAGAGAGAGGGAGCATAGCGCGCATACCCATGTGTTTATCCGGCTGCATGCTCCATCGTGGGAGGACCAAGCCTGGTGTGCAAGGGCGCCTAGTTCGGAGTCCGTTCTCTAGCACTCTACATGCATGCATGCATGCACTTCACTGGGAAGTGCTCGGCCGTTTGGGCACTGACCGCCTATTGCATGCACGTCCGACTGTTGGAGCTGGCCCGCATGACAAAATAGGCAGCACTGGATGGTGGGTGCGTGCAGCGCATGCGTGCCCGCGAGTTAGAGAGCATGGGAAGCAGCACCTGCTGCAACATACTGAAACCAGGTGAAACAACTGAAACATACGTTTGCAACATATGTATATAACCACTGCATCATAGGCAACATTTAGATAAAATAATTGTAACATACGTCTGAAACAGGTGAAACATTTGGAACATATACATGCAGCATACGTGTATAGCCACTGCAACATATGCAACATCCAAACAAAAACATGTAATATCCAGATGAAAGAGCTGAAACATTTGGAAAACACACTTGCAACATACGTATATAGCCACTGCAACATAACATCTAGATGAAACACTTGCAACATACATTTGAAACAGCTGAAACATTTGAAACATACACTGCAACACAGTGTATAACCATTGCAACATATGCAACATCATATCTACTTTTGCAACATACATCTCAAACGCACGAAACATACGGTTGGAACATGTGCTCATCTAATTGTTGCCGCTCAATAAAGACTTGTTGGCGTGGGCGCGGGGGAGTGCAGCGCAAGGCACGAGGCACGGACGACACGCGATGCGAGGCACTGGCGGGTCTGGCACGAGGCGTGAGGCGTAGGCGACGTGAGGCAGGTCTGTCCGGATGGAAGCGTCAATATTTTTTTTAATATAAAATAGAGAAGCTGTGAGGAAAGTTGGGCCGGTCAGACCGGCTCCGCAGGCCAGCACAAGCGCTCGGCAGAGAGCGTTACCGCTGTACTAATCGGCCCAGTCCAGTTTCACATTGTTGTAGGATAACGGCCCGGTCCGTACAAGTTTTGGTGGTGGCGTTTCCCGTCAGGCCGTCACAATCACCAACTCGGCCTCAGGCAGAAGGAAAACCGCCGCCGCCGCCGCCGCGTCCTCCTCCCGTGCGCGCTCACGTCTCAGAAAGGGCGGCAGAAGAACAGAAGCCCACCCAATCGCCGATGGCTGACGTGGCGGCGCAGGACAGTACCGAGCAGCAGCTGCTCTACCTGAAGCTCGCGTTCCTCGCCGGGGAGCCTCCCGCCTGCGTCCTCGCACTCGCCAGGTACGCGTCACCAGGGTTAAAAAAACCGGTCGGGTTAGTCCGGTTCCGGGCCGGTCCGGTTAGGTATTCCCCAAATTCAAATTTAAAATTTGAAAAAAAATGCTGAAAAAATTTCTAAAAATAGTTCATGATTTATAGAAGCCAATGGTGTAAAAAATTTTTAAATTGGAGTTTGTTTAGTATTTATTTATACGTATAGAAGTTTGAAAAAAAAAAGAAAAAAAATCCCGGTCCCGGCCCGTTAAGGCCCCCAAATTCAAATTTAAAATTTGAAAAAAACAAAAAATGCTGAAAAAATTCCTAAAAATAGTTCATGATTTATAGAAGCCAATGGTGTAAAAAATTTTCAAATTCGAGTTCGTTTAGTATTTATTTATACGTATAGAAGTTTGAAAAAAAAAAGAAAAAAGAAAATTCCAAACTCAAACCGAGCGGTAAACCGGTCAAACCGGCCGGTTACCGCTCCAAACCGGCCGGTAAACCGGACCCGAACCGAACCGAAGCATGGTTTGAATTTGATTTTGAATTCGGCCGGTTACCGACCGGTTACCGGTAAACCGGGCCGGTTTACCGCTACCGGAGACCGGCGGTTACCGGAAACCGGTCGGTAAAAAAAACCCTGCGCGCCACCGCTCGCTGCCAGTCAAAATCGCAATGGTGCCCAGAGATCTCCCGCTCGGAAAGCAGTGTATATCTAGGTGACGTGCTCTCCTTGCAAGGGTACTAGTTTGGCTGGTAATTGGCCTCCAAAGTTAGGCACCTAAGTGGATATCTAGGTGACCTGCAGGTCTTGCAATTGTATTGCTTGTGGCTAGTTTGGCTGGTAATAGGCCTCCAATGTTTAGGCACGTTCATTTAATTTTTTCGCGAGCGGGCTTGGCCCGTATTTAGGCACGTTCATGTAATAACTTTGCCCTTGTTTAGGTCCCAAAATATTTTGGGAAATGTAACTGTAGCACTTTCGTTGTTATTTGGCAATTATTGTCCGATCATGGCCTAACTAGGCTTAAAAGATTCGTCTCGTCCATTTCGTCTAAACTGTGTAATTAGTTTTATTTTTTATCTATATTTAATGCTTCATGCATGTGTCTAAAGATTCGATGTGATGGGAATCTGAAATATTTTGGGAACTAAACAAGGGCTTTATAAAATATGGTTCGAGCCGTATGGGTGAAGTGTGATGTTTTCTGTTTGGTGGAACTCTATTCCCTGATTCTTAGCTCCAGCTCCTTGATTCTCTGATGGAAATGATTCCGGTGGGAGAGCAGGATGGTGAGTGATTCTGAGTGCCTTGCAGCAACTGATTAGTTTGTTGACCATGAAAATGTTATGCAGACCTCAATTTTTTTTCAATAACTTACACTAGCACGTATTCATGGAGAGTAAGATGCAAGCCTTGATTTGGGGAAACATTTACTAGTAGCACTTCTATGAACCACACCTGAATATGCTAGAAGTTCAAAGGAGAAATATATTCAGAAGCTCTAAGTTGCTTCATATTTATGTATGGTTTTACTCCATTTGCAGAGAAGCTGGGGGAGGTTCTATCACACCGCATGTTCAAAATTTTCTTTTGGAGACTTGCACTGGCTCAAACGTAAATGATTTATTTTCTTGTTGTCTCGAAAATTTACTCAACCAATTCAAATATTTTTTTTCAATAGAAGGAATATGTAATTTATTTGAGAAATAAAACACTAATATAGTGTTTATTTAAGTTATCGTTAATATGTATCTTCACATCTTATTACATTTGTCATTTCATTGTATTGATGCAGGTAGAAAGATGTCAAGACTCTACTTATACAACAATTATTTTTAAAAAGATTATATCTGAGGTTGAATTATCTTCAAATGTTGTGATTGATGAACTTTATGATGAATTTGCTCAACGTATGTTGTCTAAAGCAGTATGTAGATTTTATCTATATTGTATCTTAATAGTTGATAATCGTTGACACTATCATAAATAACTTATTGTTGCATGCAGAAAGATTCATTATTAAACAAGACAGATCATATTTATAAAGAAATATCTTTTCTCTCTTCTACGCGTAAGTTGTCAATTCTAACTATTTATTTTCTTCAAGAAATATATCACAGTTATATCATTAATTATAAAGATCTATAGTGACAACCCGGTTTATATATGTAGATAATAACATTTCTTCAAAGCTAGTAAGTGTCGTTGCTCGACTATCATGTTCTTCAAATATGCTTGAAGGTGATACAGGGTATGACTTCATTAAACACTCTAAGGTCTAGTGGTCAGATATTTTATCATACTACTTTCATATATTATTTTAACATATTGTGGATATTTTTACAATTTCAGGTGTTCTCTTTGGCCATCAAGTTTATTCTTGTCTGAATTTATTCTTTCATACCCTAAAATTTTCTCCACAAAGTATTGCTTCGAGGTAAGTGATTAATTGTACGATTAGTGTGAGATACATTAACAGCATAACCTCATGTAAGAAACTTTATGTAAGAAAGATAATGTAAGAGCATCTCCACTAGATCTCCTATTCCTTCTCCCCTATAACCAATTATAGGAGATCTCTCAAAAGTAACTCTAGGATATGAGGGATCTTTGCTCCAGCAGATTGCGAAAACTTCATCCTGATTTAGGAGAGGGAGAGCACTCCCCTTTCTTTAGGAGAGAAGGTGGTGGACTTAGGAGATCTCCTAAAGAATATAGGGATAGGAGATCTGTTGCAGCTGTTACATTTCCTATTTAAGGGATAGGGCAGACCATAGTATAAGAGATCTGGTGGAGATGCTCTAAATATGCTCTATGTTTAGATCATGCTCCAATAATTAAATTCTATCGAATAATAATGCAAATTTATTTGGTCCATTTTTGTTTGCTACGAGGCTAACTAGAATTTAATAGAAGGATCAATATTTGACTATCTGTGTAAGTGTTGTTATATGCTCTGTGCACCACCATTTGATCTCGAATTTGTGAACATGTGTTGATGTATCCTCATGAAACCAATTTCTTATTCATTTCATATTTTATAGTAGTATAGACTACATGATATCTCTAGCCATACTTGAGGAAGACACTTTGTTTATGTGCAAAATTACCTAGATATTTTCTTTGCACAAATAGTTGGGTGGTGGTGTTTACTGTTTTTCTTTGCACTTGAGGAGTATTCTCAGGTTTTGTTAATTGTGGTTATTGCTCTAACATTTTGCATGATAAGCAGCTAGGTTCCGGTGTCGGTTTGGTGGGCATTTGTCTTAATCATGTCGGTGCCTCTAAGGTATGTAAGTCTATTATGCCACTCTCCATTCGAATGACATATTGTCTATGGGTGAAAAAGTGAATCATGTATGGCTTCCTAACTTTGTGAAGTGGGGGTGCTTATGTACTTTTTTAACTGCTTAATTTTGACTGTACGTGTGGAGCTAAGAGTGCCAATTAAGCATGAATTATTCAGTTCAATTATGTTCATAAGTTTCTTCAGGAATCAAACGATCATTTATAAATGTAATGTGTCATGCGGAATTCATTAATATGCAGGTTATTCTTACTGATGGTGACCCATGTACACTCAGAAACATGAAGGAAAACATGGAACTGAATAACTTATGCATTGAGCAGGAAGATTCTAGAGTGCTAAAAGAAAGCAAGAATAAGGTAGGTTAGTTTCCTTGCATAACTCAGTATTGTGTGCAGATGGTTTCTCTTACATAATTTGGCATTCAACAGTTGAATCAGATGGCGCTTCATGAGCATTGGATAAATGCATTATTAGATCTAACTTGGTGATAATGCATTGTGGCATGCAGGTAGAGTGTGAATATCTTTCTTGGGAAGAAGTGTCTGAAAGTGATTTATGCAGCTACCAGCCGGACGTAGTGTGAGTATAGAAATGTACTTTTGCAGTATTTCTTTGTACGGTTGTACACAAAATCATAATCATGGGAACTGGGAACCATGCTATTCATTTAAAATTGGATTCCTACTGCTTCAAATAGCCCTGGTAAACTGTAGTCTTATCTGAGTAAGTTAAGATACTCAACAATGGTAATAAAATAATACAGCTGTTTTGAGCATAGGTCTGTAGCAGTTGTGATGAAAAGTGATGCTCGCTATGAATTTCTAGTGATATTTCTGATCAGTGAAGTGATTCACACAGTACAAACTTCAGTAGCTTAGTGTGCCAATCAGAATTTATCATGGACTCTTCAAAGTTCATCTTTGTGTATTCTTAGCTCAGTTGCTATTTCTACATTTTTCACATTAATAATGTTAATTAATCATTCAATAACTGTTTAGAAGTGACAAAAGTGTTAGTTGTCCATTCGCTGTTTAGGTAGTACTTGTTGGAAAGTAGGTGTGAACTCATACGAATCTTGTGACAGGGAATACATTGTGAACTGCAGTAGCCTGCCTAGTGATGAGATAAAATTTACCTTGTAAAGTGGGTAAGACAACGTGTCACTGATGTTCATGCTTTCCTCTCTTTCATCTAAACACTTTCTTTTGCCAGTCTTGGTGCAGATATTATTTACGATCCGGTTTGTGTGCCACACCTTGTTCGAGTACTCTCAATGCTGTTAAGACGAGACCGTAGACAAGGGGAAACCAACGGAACATCTGGTGATGAATTTGAAACGGAGGCTCCGGTCGCCTATATTGCCACGGTGGTTCGAAATCCAGAGACTTTCAACTGCTTTGCCACAGCAGCTGCCGACACAAATTTGTCTGTTTTGAATATTACCAGTAGTGCAGCTCCTTCAAAATTTCTCCCTTACATGCTATCTTATGATAGATCTAGCGTGCAGCTTCTTAAAATTACATCGTTATCATAGAACATCGACAAAGTTTATGTGCTTCAATTATTTGTCATTACGAGTCTCATTGCAAGGACATTAATCATATCATTTACATTTCAGATTCTTACAGTTATTTTCTTCTTTGTTTCTATGTAATAAGAGACTCCATTCTTGAAGGAGAAAACAATAGTGCAGCTTTTTTTTTATTCCTCCCACGAATTATACCGCACAATGGAATTATTTTTGAAGTTCCGAAACAACGTCAGGATTCAACCAGGCATCAAACAGCTACTAAAGAAAAAAAAACGGTGCAGCAGCTAGGAAGATAAAAATATAAATAAGCTCTTAGATTATCCAATGTTCACAGAGAAGTAAATTTCATCTTTCACAATATACACTGAGCTTCCTGCAAAATTCTGTACAATTTACAACTTGGCTCATTTTCTCCAAGATCAATGAGAAACTATAATCATGATTTGGGCAGGTGGAACTTGGTCCTACAGAAGCAATACTCTGCAGCAATACTACACTCCTGAACCACATAGGTGAACTATATATCACAAGTGGGTCGACAAACCTATAAAAATTACGATAACTGCTCATGCAAACTTCAGTGCAGTGATTGCCAAGAGAGTTAATGCCCTGAAGAGAATTTCGTTCACGCTTCTCTCTATTTTCACTGAGACCTCATCATCCTCGAGATTCATGTTACTTGGGCTTCTGAAAATGCTGGCAATGGTATCGCGCAATCCATTGACTGCCCAGGATAGCCAAAAGAGTCCGAATCCAACACTGGTGCTAAGCAGTCGAGCCGAAGCAAAAGGAGTCCTCATGCCAGTAGCCATCTTGCACATAACTGACAGAAGAATAGCCAAGCCAATTCCAGCTATGCCAATAGAGCACTGCGTCAAAAGTTCAGTGATCTCCGGACCAGCCTTTTTCAGTGAGAGGATTGTCGAGCTGCTTTTGTCCTTGTCCAGTAGGATGGATAAAATAGCTTCACTAGCATGTGTGTAGTTTCTCTGATACAAGTCACGTTCTTTGATGTTTTTCACTTTACGTTTCTTCTTTGACAAAGATTTTGTGTTCACATCAGTACTGCACGTTTTTTAAAACAAAAACCACATTAATATCTTTATTGCTAATAAGGTGGAAACAGCATTCTAAGGGGGTGTTTGGTTCAGCTAGGAGCTCCTAAATCTAGTCCCATTTAGTCACTTTTTACCCAAACACTATGACTAAATGGGACTAAAAGGGCATTAGTCCTCTCTAGCAACTCTAGAGTGACTAAATGGGACTAAACCATTTAGGAGGGACTAAATTTAGCAGCTGCAATCCAAACAGGGCCTAAATGTAGCACAACATAAAGTTAAATGTCCAAATGTTCCTGCACCTGCATGTAAATTTAAAGAATTCATTCTGAACATTACATATGAAGGTTAAATGAAGACCTTCCAATTAAAGGTCTTTCATGCATGATTAGCCCCAAAATGATGTATTACACATACTTCTGGCATAAAGACAAAACTTTATAACCACTTAAGAATGTTCAAATAACAACAGGCCGCTCTGCTTAGTGTTTGTTAATTTTCATAGAAACATTCTAATTTATAAAATGCAGAATAAAGATAGTTAAAAAAATGCCTACTACTATTTGTGCTGCAAATATAAGGTCACACCACTAGAACGCAAAATCTAACCAGCGACGGGTCGCGTGCTCGCAAGACCGCGCTCCCCTGCGCTGACGCCGGCCGTCGCTGGAGGTGGGTTAGGGTTTGCTGCCTTCCCCGAACCCTAGATCCCTGGCAGTAGGCTGGCCCAGCAGTAGGTGGGCGGGGCGGTAGGCGGCGGTTTGGGCAGAGGAAGCTTGCCGGCGACTGGTTGACGGAGCCAATGGATTAGTGAGGGCAGAGGTGGGCGGAGTGGCAAGGTGGCGCATCACCGGCGGCCATGGGTGGTGGTGCGAGGTGGCGGCGGGAGGGGTCGCGCGCTTCACGACCGCGTGACCCGTCGCGCGTTAACTGCCTCCCACTAGAATCAGAAACTACTCTAGGATCTATGCTGTGCTGCCAATTGGCAAAAGCACTGCAGTACTCAGTATCAAAACTTTCAAAATAAGTGAAACGAGAAAATAGCATGGGAGATGCCATAACTAATAATGTTTCAAAGCAGCAACATGAAGTAACATATGCCTCATAAAAAGGAAGCAAAAAGAATGCAGTACCTTTTTGAAACATCAGCTGCTGTGCTTGCTAATTTTGAATTGGATACTTGGCTATTAGCCCGAGAACGTCTTTTCCTGTTTATGCAAAAAGAATCATGCCATGTAAATGTGATAATTGGAAATGTACTGGCTTAATAATACATAAATGAACCATAATGTTGAAAGATCACAAGTTCACAACTAAAACAGTGAACATCAAATTGTAACTTCTAAACACATCATTGGCATAGAAACTACATCCTCTATGTTGAAGGGTAACTTAAGAGACTTTCATGCTCCATGCATTTCTTACTACCTAGCTATGCATTGTTATTATTCATGCTTCTTGCCTGTTAATCATGCAAGAAGATCTAGTTCTGTACTAGTTCATCCATGGGTTCTTAGAAGATAATGGATATACTATGCATCATTATATCATATTAATCCATGTGAAGCTCAAGGAAGATTTAGAATACAGCATGTTGCTCTCAGCTACCTGATTCATGAAAATTAATGGGCAAGCTGCAGCAAGTTAATAGTTCCAACATAATACTTAAAAATAATTCTTTCCACATATCAGAAGCAAGGTCACATAGAATGAGTTGCGTTTGCAATCTTACTGACATTATGTGCACTTAAAGTAATTAGGCAACCATTAAATAGCAGTTCAGAGATAAACATTCAGTAATCATGCTTTGCAGTATTACCTCTCAAAGTATGGAACAAGAAATGCAGCCTTACAGCCACCTGTTTCTCGTTTAGACATGTTGAACTCCCGGAAAACTGAGAGCATGTCTATCATCTCATCACCATTGCCAGCGAATAGGACCCGGCCATTTTGATCTATAGTAAGAGCAAAGCCATGGGACTGAACGACGTGCAGAAGAGGATCAGGGATGACAAGTTCTTTCTCTGGCAGATAGTGTTGGGGCTCATTCAACACTAATTCAGAGATTGATAACTTATCATCTGGCATATATGGCTGAGTTCCCATGTTTATTGCTAGGGTCTGTTGCCCTGTGAAGTCAGCTAGCAAGGATTCATCAAGTTCCTTGATGTCAGACCCTGACATCAGAAACTTGAGGAGTTTCTCTTGCCTTGCACATTGCTCAGCGATCCCAAGGCTAAGTTGAACTGAGTCAGGGTGAGAATCTGTTCCAAAGACATTAATATGAGATATGAGATGATTGCAGTATTCCATCAGAGGCTGTAAAAGATAACCATGAACACTCTACTCAGAAATTCTAGATTGTGGAACGAAGTAGCATCCTACTGATGTTGGTGTTCAAGGTTAAGCATGCATAAAATGTAACCAACTGCATGTTCACCTTTTTACTTCTTTTGCAAACACGGAAGATGCCATGGATGTGTAAATAGATGCAATGTTATCAGATCGTCCGATTAATCACGATTAATCTCCCTTATCGGTACCTAGCACTCGATTAGCCACTCTGATTCGATCAGAGCGATCAGAAACCTGATCGTCCGATTTATCGACGATAAATCGCAATATATCGTCTGATTAGGTGTCCTGACCGATCAGGCACCAAATAGGCAGATGGGCTGCTTCTGCTTCGGCTAGCTCTGTTTGAGCTAGGCCCATTAGGGTTTCTCTTTATACCTCTCCCCCACTCTTTCCTCACCTCCTCAATCCTCACCCCCAGCCTCCAGCCGTCAGCTGCACTTGCTGTGTGTGCAGCTGGCCAGCTGCGTCTCTTCCCCTTCTCCATCCTCACTCGCTCCTCCCTCCCTTCCGGTTCCAAGCTTCCCTGCTGCTTCCTCCTCCCTCCTGCTGCAGGGTCAAGGGAAGGTTGCAGGTGTGCAGGCCACAAGGATATATGATATATGTATAGTATATGGTATATATACCATACAAATATGAATATGATATATGTCCTACTATACACAGGACGATTATATGGACGACTAGACCAATAAGAGGTCGATTAATCGTCCAGATCGTTGACTAATCGTCCTGATCGGTACCAGGGAAATTAGCAACGATTAGCCGATTTAATAACATTGAATAGATGCTCTTTTGATGCTTCTGTGAGGCACAAGGGTAAGGCTCATGCATGTTGTCCCTTCTGTTTCTATCAGTGAACAAAGCAGCAAGCAACAAACTCACCGCAACACCCCCCCCCCCCCCCCCCCCCCCCCCCCCCGCCCCCGCCCCCGCCCTCCCCGCTGTACCCTATGAACTGTGATGAAATCAAAGTTCTTTGCGTCAGATACTAGCGCACATCACTTTGTTATAAAAGTTGTAGCCTCCTAAGCTGAAGCTGAGGCATTCAGAGCACTCAATTGTGAAAGAGGTAAGTAAAGTAATGTGCAAGAGAAGGCAGCAGCCGCTAAGTGCTAGAACAATAGGTACAATACGAGGCGTGCGGATCACAATGAACGAACCTTGCACATCGATGAGAGTGGCCGTGTCGGGCATCGCGAAGGCCTGGTAGGCGGCGGGGAGGGCGTGTCCTTGATGGGCGCCAGGCACGACCATCTGCATGGGCTGGCCCTGGTGGTAAGGCATCCCCTCTAGATGGTGGGGCAGATGCTGCTGCAGCTGCACGCCGGCGTCCTGCGGCCTCTTCCCCTGAAGAGGAAGCACGCCATGGAGCTCCTGTTTCACCGTGACACCGCAAACCCGTAAGCCACAGTGAAGCAGTCAGGCCCGACACAACAGGCACAGCGAACCGAAAACAAACGCAACTGGTAAGCCATCGCGAAGCAATCAGGAACCAGGTGGCCAGCGCCCGCCCAGTTGACCGACGGCAGACCAGGTGCGATTCGGCTGGCACGGGAATTTTGGTTCGGGGAGCTAGGGCCGGCGCGCGTACCTTGGACGGCGGGAGGACGACGGGGGAGGCGGAGGCGACGGCGAGGAGGGACAGGTCCCCCACCATCGATCGATCCCTGCTAGCGGCCGCGGCGAGAGGCGAGCGAGCGGGCGTCCGGCGCGCACGGGGTGGGTGAGGAGGAGCAGCGAGCGGCGTGAGGCGACGATAGGAGGGAGGCGAGCGGGCGGGCGTGCGTCGCGCGCGGGGTGAGGGGGAGGAGGATAAAAGCGGTGTTACCGGGGGCGAACGGGTGGAGGCGGCGACGCCGGGGCGGCGTGGAGCGACGGTGGCGTGGGGAAAAACGGGCGATTTTGCCCGGCCGCCGGCGGTGGAAAACGAGCGACAGGGGGGAATTTCGGCTGGGGCCTGGGGGGCGGACGGACCGAGCTGGGTCTTTTTCTTTTCTTTTTTTTTTTCTGTGGTGCGCGAGGAAGATTCGGGAATCGGAGTTCTGGAGGGGGACGGGGGTCGTTGCCTCGTCGGGGCCACTCGTGACATGGGCCCCACCTGGTGGGCCGTGGCCCGTGGGTGCCGCCGTGGACGGTGGACCACCAGTCCACCACCACGGGCGTCTGATATTTTTGCCCCTCCTCTGTCCCGGCCCACGTCACGACATTTCCAGCCTACGAGGGTCGAGGGAGATCCGGAACGAAGGCGCGCGCCACAAGGACTAGATTGTGACAATGACCCATGGGTCCCACCTTGAAGACGGTGCGACGAGGCTATGTTTTTTTTAAGATAAAGGGTTAGATTTTATTATTTTTATATAAGAGTAACTTTACATTTAGCCCTTTGTAAGGGGTACCCTTGAACAAAATAAAATTACATTGAAGCCCTTGGGAAGTCATCCATTTCTTCTCCGTCGTCGCCCATTGGAGCCGCTGTTCAGTGGTCCCCAATCGTCACTGACAGGGAAAACCACCGAAGAAGAAGCTTGAAGCCGATTCCGGCACCAACAAAGCATCAACAAGATTAAAAAGGGCCATTAGCGGCACGAGCCTAGACGAGCCGTGCACCTTTATCGATGAATGCACTAACAAACAGCCATCAGCCGTAAGCTCGTCGTGAGGACCGGAATCTATCGTCTGTCGCCTCAATGACGGATCCCAATCGTCGAACAACGAAGAACCCATGAAGGGGAAAGGAGTACACCAACCCAATCTCTCGTGCAGGTGATAAACGTACCTCACGGAAACCTCTCCAGTTAAGGCATCTACACTTGACGTTGTCGCTAGAGTGATCCTGAAGAGAGTAGAACCTCACCAAATCCTCGCCGAAAACAGCGTCGAGCTCGCCGTTGCCTTCGGAGAAGCCAAGCAAGGGACAAAAGATCCCATACGACATCGATGTCGTGGAAGACAAACCTAGCATATATAGAACTATACTAGCTAGTATAAAAGCTTCACCAGATGTTGATCCCTTGATCCTTCCACCTCTCACGGTGCCGGAGAGGCCACCAAAAGAGAGGAGAGGTCAAGATCGACGCCGGTTCCTTGAATCACCTATGGATTCGCCTCTCTACATTGCACATGGGGAACGTTAAAACTGTTTGGCTAATGGATTTTGGTAGTTGAGCTGATAAGTTTCAACCAACAGGGCCGAAGCCTCCAGTGAGGTCGCCGCTCTTTTTCCACTGCGCGACAAGGTCAGGTGCCAGCTGTACAAGCAGAAGCGTAGGCCCAAAAAGAGGCCCAGTAGCATACTAATCTAGCCCAACGTGGGTTTTGCTGAAAAATAATAAGATTCCCGCGGTTTTCCCCCGCGCGCGCCCCAAATTCCCGCCAGAACCCGCGCCCGCCGCGCCTGCAGTGAATTGACAGCGCCGCAACCGCCGCCGCCCGCCGGGTACTCGGCATCGGCATCGCCACCCGAGCCACCAGCGAGAGGGAGCACGACGAGCATGTCATCCTGGGACGACGACGACTCTGCGGCGGCAGCCGAGGCGGCGGCAACGGACGTGGAGCTGCTCAAGCGGGCGTGGCGCAACGAGAAGGCGGCGCCGGAGATCCTCCGCTTCGACTCGCCCCTCGTGTCCCGCGTCCGCGAGCAGATCCAGCTCCTCGTACGTCTTCTCGATCGCGTTCCTCCACTCCTGCCCCTCCTGCCTGCCTCGATCTCTTCGCCATGTTGCGGCTCTGGATCTGACGGGGGTTCCCTCTCCCGGTGTCATGTCGTTTCCAGGAGGAGACGCTCGACGACTTCGCCGACAGCGGCGTCGACGACCTGGTGGTCTCGCTCTACCAGATGGACCTCGACCGCACGCTCTTCCTCCTCCGCTCCTACCTCCGCCTCCGTCTGCAGAAGGTTAGTTAGTTATACTTCACAACCCACCCCATGTTCGTTCGTGCGCTGCCCTGCCTAAATTGAACCAAAATTAGTGACCCGAACAAACTGTTGCGCCAACCTGATCGCGCTGCTGGTGTGGCTGCTGCAGATCGAGAAGTACACGATGCATATCTCCAGGTCCGACGACCTCCTCAGCCGCCTGTCGCAGCAGGAACGCCGCTTCGCCAAGAGGTACAGTACCTTCTGGCTGCCCCGTGCGGCTGGGGCACTTGACCCGATTGTTTATGCTAAATTTGTGAAATTGTCCCTGGTTCTGATCGGGATGAATTTCTCGTGTCTGCTCTGTCACAAGTTGTGCGGAGATCATGGAGAAGCATCTGGAGCAGTCGGTGCTGTCCAAGCTCCCGTACGGGTATGACTCGGTTACCAGGCAGTCGTTGTCCAGCACCGAGGATGACATGGGTATATGCCCTCCACTTCATCTCCCAAATTACCGCGTTCCTTGTTTTGTTGCTACTGTTACTTCTGTACTGTTCTTGTTGTCTGCAGCTTCAGTCATGAGTAAGCCTGTATGGTTGGTAGAAACTTTTGCCGTTTCATTTCAAGTGGGCAGCCTGTCATGTATCCACGGGGACTATGATCGTTAGTTGTGCTCAAAAGTTGGGTTCCTACATAACAAAAATTGAGTTGTCAAATTAATCACAGCTCTAGTACAAGGATGCCTCTTGCAGTTTTTATGTGATGCTTCTGGTTTCCTACCGCGTTTCAGACTTCTGTCCCCAAATTATGAACATGATTCCACGGTCCCACCAGGTTGCCGTGAATTTGATAGTTGTCTAGTAATTTGGAATTTTGGGCGTTCCCACATCAATCAGGCTGATTTATTGCCCTCCTAGCATGTGATTATTAATTTATTATCCTCTTCCATGGATGCATAGAGGTGATGCTATCGCAGCCTATCTTCAAGGTTTGGCAAAAAAAAAAAAATCTTCCTAACCTCCAGCTTGGGTATTTAGATCATTATGTGCTTACAAATGCATTTCTGATGGATTTATCAAATTTGAGGAGATCAACCTATCTGTAAAAGGTCTACCACTGATTAGTACTGAATAAAGGCAATGACCAAGCAGCCCTTAGCTTCTCCTTTTTTAAGACTAGCCTTTAGCTTCACTTTTAGGCAAAGGTTCAAGAGTAAATAAGGCTCTTAAAGCATGCTTTTACATTGATAACAACTGCAGGGATATATTTATGCATTATTCATTCACATGCTTCTTATATCTCTAAAAGATACTGAATGCTTTTGAATTTTATATTGCTAAAGATGTGCAGCAAATGTGCTTTTAGACATGTTTGTTCATGTAATCGGCCACTAGCAACCATCCATCTGATTCAGTTTTCAAATGCCTCTTTCAGTGCCAGAGCCTCAGCTTGACACCTTTGTCTTCTGCAAGACCAAGAGCGACGTAGGTGCATTCCAGCTAGATGACATGTAAGTGCCCAAACACACATCCAACTCTTTGCTTTGCACCCTTTCAAGCTCTGCTGACCTTGATGCTTACTTCCTTGAAGAGGCGAGGAGGTTGTGGATTTGGTTGCCGATGACTTGTATGTTCTTCGGTACAAGTCCATCAAGGGACTCGTTGAGGGTGGCCGGATCGATCTCATCTGATATCAATGACCGCAAGTAACATATCATGGACCTTCTCGTCCAAGATTCTTCCCAATTCATGGAAAGTAAGGAATCAAGCGAAGAAAATTGCTAAGCACCATCACAAAAATGACAACAATTGAAAGCTGCTATCTATGTGCCATTGGTATGTGGCTTAGGCTTCCTATGTATTTTGTAATTTGTACATGATTTGTGATGGTACTGAACTTAGTTTATCTACTCTACTTTTTTTTTACACCATTTATAAATGAAGATCAGAGTCATGTAATCGTCGATTCCCCGCTTAACACTGTCGATGGCAGCTATAACTTAGGTGTTTAGTTTGTGGCAAAAATATCTGCAGAGTAACCTTGCCCAAGAAAAAAGGAATGGTCAATTTTTTATAAAACTGAAGAAATGGTGACGAGATGTACTACGTTTTGTTGACGTGAACGAACATTTTTTTTTTCTTCACCTGGATTCAGACAGTTAGGTGCTTGAAAAAAACGTGACACAGAACGTTTTTCCTTTTGAGATGCTACTTTTGAAACCATGAAGCGTCAGATGAAATAACTTCCTTTTGTCAAATCATAATGTGTCATCCTATATTTTGGCATTAGCACGTCACATTTGACAAATGGCAATGAGGATGTACTAGCTATTATTAGTAGTACGCAAGCATGGTCGCCATCTGCAGTGATACTATCCGACAGATTCTGGTCAGTGGTCACACATGATGAGGCCATTGGATGGTTAGATATGATCATATGAAGCCTGGCGTTAGCACGTCAAAGTTAGTATAATTTAACTTAGGATAAAACTAGATCCCTTGCATTTCAGGATGAGGGAGTACATACTACTACTCTTCTAGTAGGGAAGTAATTGAAACTTAAGTTCACCTTGAGAGATGGGTGCTATTTAAACAACATTTTGTGCCAATAAAATACAATATAATAGCAACATGAAACGATAATCATGGTCATCATCACACTATAAAAGAGTGAGTTTTTTTTCAGTAAAATGTAAGATGTAAGACTCCAGCACCCATATATTAATATGTAACATGTTTGGACTTGATAGTTGCTTACTATCTCTCTGTCCCAAAATAAACACGCATCTCTCTTCTCGAGAAGTCAATTTTTTAATTTTAACAAAAAATATACACTACTACAAAAATGGTTTTGCGAGGCGGTGCTCAATCATTAACCAAGGCGGTTACAAAATCCAACCACCTCGCAAAATGCCTGAGGATTTTCGGAGGTGGGCATTTTCATTTACCGAGGCGGTCGCAATTAAGCGTCATGCAAAATCGATTTACGGAGGCGGTCAAAAACCTAAAATCGATTTACGGAGACGGGCCTCCGTAAATCGATTTTAGGTTTTTGACCTCCACCATCTCGACCACCTCCAGCTCCAAATCCGGCAACCTGCACCACCTCCTGGCGGCGGGCTCTCTCTCGGCGATAGATCTGCACCCTTTTCCCGTGGCGGATTCAGTGAAGGGTGGTTCCGACGAGCGGCCACGCACATGCGCGGATCCTCCGTGGATGGGTTCGGCTGGCCCGTGGATGGGCTCGGCGGGCTTGTCCATGGATTTCTCTTTTTTTGTTTTTTATTTGATTTACCGAGGCGAGCATTTAAACCACCACGGGGAAGATGGATTTACCGAGACCTTTGGACCGAGACAGTTGTGATGTCCGCCTTGGTTAATCCATTTCGCCTGCCTCAAAAAAAAATTTGTAGTCGTGATAGAAAATAGTATCAATATTTGTATCTCTAGCTACTTTTATTATAAAAGTATATTACATGCACAATCTAATAATATTTATTATATATCATAAATATTAAGTTATATATATTTGGTCAAACTTTAGGAGATTGACTCCTCGGCAAGCAAGATGTGTGTTTATTTGGGACGGAGCCACGGAGTGAGTAGGATTATATAAGTGAGCTCATCATTGCACCCATATATAAAGATATTCTATTTCTATATTAAAAAAATTATGATATATATAACTTGACATATCGATAATTCAATTAATATTCTTATTGCATTTAAAAATATTTTTTATAAGTACGTGGGTGTCGCACGGTTATATTTGCTAGTATATATGAATTTTAAAGATATCTCCATAGTCTGAAAACCTCTTGGAGGTACGAAAGGACACCCTCCTACAATACATTATACTACCTCTATCCCTAAAAGAAAGCAATTATGGGTTACGTGCCAACTAAAGTGGTTCACGTTTGATCAAGCTTTTAACGAATAATATTCATATTTACGGTTCCAAATCAATTTATTATAAAATACATTTCGTACTTAATCTAATGGTATCTATTTGATATCATAAATGTTGATTTTTTATCAATAATTGGTCAACCTTAAGATACGAAAACATAACGGTTTGTTAGAATTACTTTTGGGACAGAGGAAGTATATATTAGTATAATATAATAAGGACACATCATCTCTAGAGGCCTCACAGCTATTTATTAGTATCACAAAATTATACCCAATACTATTATGTCACTAGAGCAACACTTAATAGAGGCGTAGAAACAACATATATGCATTATATTAGAGCAATTTCAAGATACTTTTTCTATCCTTTCTAATTTATAGGAATAGATATTTTGGTGAAAAAATATTGCCCAATAGTCTCTTTAACCGGGTCTACAAATATAGACATCCTATTTTGGTTTTTCGCCCGCTAAAGATGAAGTATATAAGGATGACTCTCTCGAGTGTGATATAGTAAGTTGTTGGAGGGTACAAAGATACAGAAATCGATTTTTATTTAAATAACTCTCCCAATAATGATTTAGAGTAAAAATATATTATATATATGGTCTTAAAGGAATTGCTATTTCCTAGGTCGCGGAACACAATTAATGGAAATGCTCTACCGCGGGCGTCTACCCGTGCCCGAACGAATGAACGCTACGCGTGGCCTCACGTGGTCTACGTATTTTCTCACCACACAAATATCTACTTCCTTTGAGACTTATCCTCTCTGATTATATCTCCTCTCTCTCCAGGTCTCTCCATTATGGAGCCTGTGATTCTCCTTCCCGTCTTGAACTCGTGTGCCTGCCAACCAGGGGGTGCTCGCCAGCTATTGGCGCAGTAGGTGGTGCTCGTGCTCACTAGGCAGGAAGGTGCTCGTCACCTGTTGGCCGCTCGCCAGGGGTGCTCGCCGAGCAGGCCACCATGCTCGCTGAGTAGGCCACTGTGCTCGCCAGTTGCTCCTCGTGCAGGTGCTTGCCCAACGTAGTGCCTCCGTTGGGGCACCGGCGACGCTACCTTCGCTGGGGCACCGGCGAGCTCCATGAGCTGTCGCCGACCTCTGCAACGATGAGTCTCCATTCGTCCAAGCAACAAGGTGATATTGCGCTAGAAAGCATTTGTTTCAAGTGTTTTAGATGTTTCAGGGGTGTGTTGCAAGTATTTCACATCGATGTTGTAAAAGTAGATCGGGATGTTGCACATGTTATAATGACTATATACGTATGTTTCAAGTGTAGGTTTCAAATGGTTAATCTGTTTTAGATGTATGTTACAAGTGTTTAATCTGGATGTTGCATATATATGCAAGTGTTTCAAATGTTTTCATGCGTGTATTGCAAGTGGTTTCATCTGAATGTTTGCAATGGCTACACCTGTGTTTTTTAAGTTTTTTCTGGTGTTTTGCAAGTGTTTCAGACGTATGTTTCGAGTATTTGAACTGTTTCGGGCGTACCTTGCAAATGTTTCCTCTAAGTGTTGCAAAATTAGATATGGTGTTGCGCATGTTACACTGGGACTCATTTGTAGCGACCACCTGCTGGGCCTATCTACGTGGGCGTGGGTGTGGAGAGGGCTCGAGCGGGATATCGTGCAGGCGCAAATCGAGATGGAGCAGCGCGGGACACGGAGTAGGCGCGGGGACACAGTAAGGGCGTGGGACACGGAGCGTCACGGGCCCCATGTGAAGCAGCGTAGGCATGTGGCACGGGCGTCAGGACGCTAGCCCCTGTCCGGTCGTCTGGACGTTAGCCTTTCCCCACAATTAAACAACCCGTGTATTACTTTGCGGTGAGTCAAATAAGATGAAATAAATAAAGAAAACGGTGTTGACCTTGGTCTATTTTCTTGATCAAGCCGTAACGTCATCTGTCGTAATCGCGTTCCGTCCTGTGGTTAATTTCCCATCTGCTCGTCAAATTTGTCAATTGGTAGCGGGGAAGTAGCTAGGCTAGCTATAGCTGTTGGTAGTACGCATGTATGGATCATTGCTGCTTGTTGCACTGATGTCACACATGCATATGGAGAGTCCATTATATTGCTTGTTGTATGGTCATCATCAGTAGCGGATTCGAAGGATGGCACAACTTGTTATCATCCGGAATTCCGGATAAGCTTGTCTGCCCATAACCTCTTTTTTTTCCCCTTTCATGTAACCATATCCAATTCTTCTGTGGTGCCCATAAATCGTTAATGTTGCAATCTCGCCCATTCCTTTGGTCACCATGAGAGAGTGTGCATACGAAATAGAAGAATAATTGAGGCATTGCCCTGTTCACTTGAACTGCTTATCAGTCATGATACAATGTTTTTCTCTTATAATAAAATAACATTAGCCAGCTTATCAGCCGTGGAAACCATCAGTGGGTGAATTCTTTTTGCTACCTTGGGTGGTGCTAGTATATAGTGGTAGATATCAGCATCTTTCCATCAAAAATAGATATGAAGCATTCAGTTACGACGACTGTTTTCACTCTTCTCTTCTGGGATTTGAGAGGATATGTATATCGGATCTAGTCTCCCGCGCTGTTTTTTTTGTTTATTAAATGACAAAGTTTCAGTTTTCACATTTGTATAAGTCACGATGTAGCTGGAAATTTCCACTTTTCCAGTAGTCATGTTTTTGACTCAAGACATAGCATAGTTCAACTTGGTGACTTTTAGAAGCTAGGAAAAAATCACCCCCACCCCCCAAAAAAAAGACAAGAGTGGTCTCTGGAGAGAAACATGTAAGCATGTTTAGTAGGCACCGTCAACCACATCTTCATTTCCATGTAAGAAAATCGAAATTCACTCTTCGCGATAAACAAAAATCGACGATTCAAATGTTGGGACTTTGCTCTAAGTGTGAAGACTTCAAAAACATAAAATCATAATAGTTTTTTCTCGAATACGCAAAATGCTTGCGTATCTTTGTATTAAGAAGGAAAATGTTTTACAACGAAGTGCCGCTACAGGGGCGCACTAGGACGGGTTGAAAATTTACAATGAGCGCTGCCCACTCTAGCTAGTAGTGATACAGGGGAGATTACTTGCGTATAAGACTACTCAACCTTGAGTTTCCGGCTTCAATCCACCAATCCGCTTCACTTGTGATTGTCATCAGTAGGTGATCGACAGTAGTGGTTGCGCCGCGGGAGCACCGTGCGTTGCGCTCTTTCCAGAGCTCCCGGGCTACAAGAGCGAAGAGTGAATCATCTCCCTTCCTTTGCCGACCATTCCAACAGGCCCTCTCCACGAGCTCTAGATGTTAGAATTGTTTGCCCCATGACATTGGACGTGTTGACGCCAAGAGCTGCCAAAAATGTTCCATAAAACTTATCGTGAGAAGGAACACGAGGCAATGATGTGGTCAATCGTCTCAGCTTCTTGGTCGTAGAGGTAGCAATGTTCGCCTACGTCGAGTCCATGCCACTGCCTCCTGTCCGCCGTTCGTTGTCAACGCCTTATGGCGAGCCATAAGAAGATCAGAATCTAGTATGGTACAAGACTAGTCCTAGCTAGTAGTGTAAGCCACATAAGACAAAATTGTTGATGAATGGGCTTTAAGAACACAGTGGAGATACCACATGAGCTTTGTATCCAACATCCTATAGAGTTTATATATGTTACCACACCTAGGGGTATTTTTTATAAAGAAAGGATTTCATTGATTCATAATTTTTACATCGAGTTCATACAATAATTATGAACCCACTTTCGGTCTCTCCAAAAGCACATAGCCTAATACACAAAATAGGAGAGAATAGCACCCTAATGACTATCAATCTTGAGACTAGCAGTCACCCATGTGCCTGATAGAAAAACACCGTAACCGTTTGCGCCAACTGTTGCCAATTAAAGCCACTGCAACTAGACCCTACAAAGTGTGTTTAGGATACTCCATGTGTATGCAAAGCCAGTAGATAACCGTACGGTATCCTCTAGTGTTTCATGATATATTTGACAATAACACATGCAATAATTAATGAACCCATGCATGCAGTCTTAATCTCTTTTAGATACTTGAGGGAGTGTTTCATCCTATATATACGTCAGCCTTCGGTTTTGAAGTAGATTATCCAGTACTACATTGGGAATAGCTAACAAACCAAACCAGAATACCCCAAATTCTTCCAACACAACGAGGTTCACTGCTCGACAAGTGAGTCTAACTTAGTAACTTGTCCAAGCGCTCGCTCACTCACAGCTAGCGGCCTTAGCACAAAGCGTGTTCCAGCTTTGACGAGGCCACGAGGGAGGGGACGATCGCCGTCCGCACCGTCCACAATTAGTTTACTCGTTTAGAGACGCATCCTAAAATCGGCGCAACCTGTGCTCCAACTGTGCGCGACGGCGACACTTCCATGTGCCCCAATCCTTTTGCCATCATCGCCCATCGGTGGCGGCCGCCGCGGCGGTCCTGCCCTCACGAGTCATGAGGACAGGAGCACACCAGCCAAGCAAATCCCCGGGCGAGAGCGTGAAGAAAAAGAAGCGAGGCTGTGTGTGCAGGAAAAAACAGCTCGTGGCAGCTGAGACGCGCTGATAACTTGGGAAGCCAGGGGCCACCGGTGCTGCTGCCTGGTGGTGGTGGTCTCCCTCACTTGACGCCTCAGCTACCACTCTCTCTCTCTTTCCCCCCACTCCATGTGGGTGGCCTCGAGCTCTGCTTAGATCACAGCTGTGCTTGTTGGTTGGGTGATCCGCCCCTTCCCCTTGTCGGCTCCTTTCAGCTCCAGAGCTCCGGGACAGGGAGATCTGCGCTGTCGCCGCGCTCGCCTCTCCTCGCCTTTCTTACGCGCGCGCGTGTGGGCAGGCACTGAGCAGCAGTGAGCTCCCCCGGTCTTCCTCAGCCTCGTTTGCCCTCTTCCTGCTGGATCTGGCTCGCAAGATCCAACCTTTCGTGCCCCCTCTGCCCAAAGATCCTCGCTTGGGTGGTGGTTCCTGGAGATTGCTGGGAGGATGCAGCACGACCAGAAGAAGAAGGTCGGTCTCTTCTTCTGTCTCATCTCGTGGTGGTGGTCCTCCTTGGTTTCTTGGCTCCAAATCTGGGCGTTTAGGACTCTGTGTTGACTTTTAGTCTTGTGTATTATTTGGTTTTTGTTGCCAGCTTTGTCCTTGCTGTGATTTTCCGTTGCTTTATTGGTCACAACGGTCTTGCAATTTACAAATCCACATGAGGTCTGGAGTCTGATGTGGCCATTTTCTTTTCTGATCTGTGGATATTGTTTGCCCCCCACGAAGTTGTGAATTTTTAGCCTCAGCCAGTTGCCATACATTGTCCAGCCTGAGTCATTCACTGTTTCTGGCGATGCAGGCACCTTCAGAGATGGATTTTTTCACGGAGTATGGCGAGGGAAGCAGGTACAAGATAGAAGAGGTCATAGGCAAAGGCAGTTACGGCGTGGTTTGCTCTGCCATGGACACTCACACTGGTGAAAAGGTGGCTATAAAGAAGATAAACGACATCTTCGAGCATGTGTCTGATGCGACGCGGATACTTCGGGAGATCAAGCTGCTCAGGCTCTTGCGGCACCCGGATATTGTGGAAATAAAGCATATCCTGCTTCCCCCGTCGAGGAGGGAGTTCAGGGATATATATGTTGTTTTTGAACTCATGGAGTCTGATTTGCACCAAGTTATAAAGGCTAATGATGACTTGACCCCGGAGCATTATCAGTTTTTCTTGTATCAGTTGCTCCGAGGATTGAAATACATACATACAGGTAATTGATTTGCTTTCACATGAATTATTAGTGTTCTTTCTGTATATTCTACTAGGCTGTAGCCTGTGGTGTGGAATTCTACATTTACAGAAAAACGAGTGTGACGAACTTGCCATTGTGCATGACCATTGGAGTGGTATAGATGTAAACTTGACAGCAATCGAAACTATGTGTAGTAGCCGTTAAGCCACAACAACAACAACAACATAGCCTTTTATCCCAAGCAAATTGGGGTAGGTTAGAGATGAAACCCAAAAGAGACGAGAAACAGGGAGACACATAAAGGGACATAAAGGGCACAAGACAAAAAGAGGTCACGGTTCAGGCACGTTGATTGCCAATCTCCAAGCGCTCTTGTCCATAGCTAAATCCTTAGAGATATTCCACTCCTTAAGATCTCTCTTAACGAACTCGTCCTAAGTTAGTTTAGGTCGACCTCTACCGCTCTTTACATTATCAGTCCGCTTTAGAACTCCACTACGCACCGGCGCCTCAGGAGGCCTCCGTTGGACATGTCCAAACCATCTCAACCGATGTTGAATCAATTTCTTCTCAATTGGTGCCACCCCAACCCTATCCCGAATATCGTCGTTCCGGACTCTATCTCTCCTTGTGTGCCCACAACACCAACGCAACATACGCATCTCAGCTACACTCAATTGCTGGACATGTCGCCTTTTTGTAGGCCAACACTTAGCACCGTATAACATCGCCGGACGAATCGTCGTCCTATAGAACTTACCTTTCAGCTTCTGAGGCACCCTTTTGTCACAGAGGACGCCAGAAGTTTGACGCCATTTCAACCAGCCGGCTGAAATTCTATGCCTAACATCTTCATCAATGTCTCCATCCTTTTGTAGCATCGACCCTAAATACCGAAAAGTATCCTTCTTGGCCACCACTTGCCCATTGAGGCTAACATCTCCCTCCTCATGCCTAGTCGCGCTGAAATCGCACCTCATGTACTCGGTCTTAGTCCTACAAGTCTGAATCCTTTCGACTCTAACGTGTGCCTCCATAGTTCTAACTTCCTATTAACCCCTGCCCTACTGTCGTCAACTAGCACCACATCATCAACAAAGAGCATACACCAAGGGATATCATCTTGTATGTCCCTTGTGACCTCATCCATCACCAAAGCAAATAAATAAGGGCTCAAAGTTGACCCCTGATGCAGTCCTATTTTAATTGGAAAGTCACTGGTGTCGCCATCACATGTTTGGACAAACGTCACCACATCCCTGTACATATCCTTGATGAGGGTAACGTACTTAGTTGGGACTTTGTGCTTTTCCAAGGCCCACCACATGACATTTCTCGGTACTTTGTCATATGCCTTCTCGAGGTCAATAAAGACCATGTGCAAGTCCTTCTGCTCCCTATATCTCTCCATCAATTGTCGTAATAAGAAAATCGCCTCCATGGACGACATACCAGGCATGAACCCAAACTGATTTTGGGTCACATGTGTCACTCTCCTTAGGCGATGCTCGATAACCCTCTCCCAGAGCTTCATCGTATGGCTGTACAACTTTGAACATCTCCCTTGTTCTTGAAGATAGGTACTAATATACTTCTCCTCCATTCTTCAGGCATCTTGTTAGACCGAAAAATGCCAAGATGCCTGAAGAATGTTAATTTTTTTTGGGGGGGGGGGGGGGGGGGGAAGTTGAAAATTAACAATGTCTTCAGAAACTATACTCTCAAGAGACAAGAGGACCATATGAGATTGTAGGTTGTTTTCAGATACATCAAAACTGTTCATTTTGGTGTCTACATTCTTCAAGGAAGACCTTTCTTTGCGGTAGTCAAATATATCCCATCCAAAGTTCTTTATTGCTTAGTTTCTGAAATCTTAACGAAATGTAATGGTATTTTGCACTTGTTTTGATGCAAATCAAGGTTCACTATAGGTTGTATGAAACTAAGAGTTGCTGCTTAACTATGTCAGCCTAGCTATATTCTCAATTCAGACATAACATTATTTTGCTTGTCTTTGTGAGATACTAAATTATATATGTATACTGCCTACGCCCTAGATATATTATATAAGATTCATTGCTCTTGATAGCCATACTATTTTTGTGAATTGGCTGTATGTGTCAAGGAATAGTTTTGCTTTTTACGATGGTCATATATAACATGTTTGTGATCAAGAATATTTCTTACAACTCCTTTTCTTTTATGGTAATTTTTTTTTATATAAAATACGTAGTAAATATGATAACACTCTTTTCAGTGATAATATGAATGGCTGTCATATATATGTGATATATAGCTGTATAATAACAGTCACATCTCAAATTATTTTGTATGAAATAACTAGAAATGGACAAGTCTATTTGAGCAAGATAATAGCAATGTTTGTTAGATTTTGAAAATACAAATATGGAAGTAAGGGGTGAGCAGTAATACACAGGCAAAATTGTAATACTTATTAAAGATTCATAGTTGATCATCATTAGGGGCTCCTCATCTGTTTTATTTCTACTGAGTTCTTTTAGTGGCACTAACATGCCTGATATGACTGATGCATCTTTCAATAGCTTATTGCAGCAAATGTATTTCATCGAGATCTCAAACCAAAAAATATTCTGGCAAATGCTGATTGTAAGCTCAAAATATGCGACTTTGGCCTAGCAAGAGTAGCTTTCAATGATACTCCAACTGCCATCTTTTGGACGGTATGCCATCTTTTCGACCACTATGCTGTTCAGTTCTTGTAGCTAGTCTAGCTTTCTAGTGGTGCCTAATTTCTTACTCTCTTTTTAGGATTATGTTGCAACTAGGTGGTACCGAGCACCGGAGCTGTGCGGATCTTTCTTCTCCAAGGTTAGTGGTCTTCTAAACATATGTTCGATCTGATGTCAATCATGACACTGGCAATAATAGTCATGATCTCTTTTCGTCTTTGTTGCTGCAATATTCTAATTTAATGTGGTTAGTATTTAGTACTTTACAAGAATGCTGCTATTCTGACCAGGAAATCAAACATCTTAACCTTTGTTTTGATCATAATATATTGACATCTAAAGATTTAGTTATACTTTGGGGTCAATGGGTACTAGACTGATAACTGAAGACAAGTTCCTGCAGAGTCCATAGTTATTGGGTGCACTCTTATAGCTTATGCTGAGTTTATATGCAGAGCATCTCACAAACATGGCTTTCATAAGCGTCTGCTTTAATCGCTTGATGCAGTATCATGTCGTTTTAGATCTGTCACTATAGCATGTTCTTTGTTCATAGGAAGGACTGTTGCATATTTCTCTCTCTCACCCATGGCCCTGTATAATTTGTGAAATATCTGGAGCACTGTTGAACATTGTGTGTTTTTGCTTTTTTGCAGTATACACCGGCGATAGATATATGGAGTATTGGTTGTATATTTGCAGAATTGTTAACTGGAAAACCTATTTTCCCGGGGAAAAATGTGGTGCATCAACTTGATATAATTACAGATCTCCTGGGAACACCTTCTCCAGAAGCAATATCGAGGGTAGGTACAGTTTAGCATCAATATGTTTATTATACTGCAACAAAATTAGTCTAATGCTTCTATATAATTGCCCTGTAGATTCGTAATGAAAAGGCCAGGCGCTACTTGAGCAGTATGAGGCGGAAAAAGCCTATACCGTTTACGCAAAAGTTCCCAAATGCAGATCCACTTGCACTAAGTTTGTTAGAGCGAATGCTAGCTTTTGAGCCAAAAGACAGGCCAAGTGCTGAAGAGGTGATTTTATTGGCACTCTTTTTTCAGCACTTTATTATAGAGCGTTCAACTTAACCTGAAGTGTCAACATCATCAGCTAATGTCAAACACTTTGCCAGGCTCTTGCTGATCCTTATTTCAAGAATATAGCCAATGTGGATAGAGAGCCTTCTGCACAGGCTGTCACAAAGCTTGAATTTGAATTTGAGAGGCGGAGAGTTACAAAGGAAGACATAAGGGAGCTCATATATAGGGAAATTCTTGAGTATCATCCAAAGATGCTAAGGGAGTTTCTTGAGGGAACTGAGTCAAGTGGTTTCATGTACCCAAGGTGTGTACATAGCCAATGCCACTTTCATTCTTTAACATTTGACTAAAAAGTACCTAATTTAGTTCTTGAGACAATTTTGTGCTGCTATAGTAGTAACCTGGCTACTCTGTATGTTTGTATGTTCATCATTCTTGCTCTATTACGTTACGTGTGCAGATTTATGAATGAAATAATCATTTTCACTGCTATGTGACTGCCAATAAGTGGTACATAAGGCATGAAATATATAATTTTGCTTGATTGGTAGAGTAGTGATTACTTATTTTGTGGAACAAGATTAATGCTGATTAATGTAGCCAGTCAGGCACTAAATAAATTTGAGACTCATTTTCGTAGAACTGAAATGAGTTGCTGTATCATTTTTCAGTGCAGTAGATCATTTTAAAAAGCAGTTTGCATACCTTGAAGAACATTATGCCAAGGGATCTACAGGAACTCCACCTGAGAGGCAACATAATTCATTGCCACGGTGAGATATCGCTCCTCTCTGCCTTGAATTAAGTGATAACAATCTTAGGCACGATTGTCTGGTCCTGATTATCTACTTGTGTATATTATGACAGGCCATCTGTTGTCTATTCAGACAACCGATCACAAGCCACAGCTAACATCACCGAGGATCTTTCCAAGTGTATAATCAGAGAAAATACACAGAAGACACATCAACATTCTGCTTATGTTGCAAGTAAATTTCCACCCCATATTCCTCATGGTAAACATCTGCAACCCCTAAGAGGTCATTGTACTTAGCTGTATAAACTGATGTGAATTTGAGTTCCAGCCAAGCAGCAAGTTTTTGGATTACTTATCTGTTTTTATTCGTTAATGTTCTGTTATTGTGGAGAACTGATATCTAGAATATACAATAAACATTTGAATCATCATTATTAGTTCTGCATAATTTTAACTGGTAATCCTAGACTTATTTTATGCATCACTTCATCTGACAGGTGATGTTGCAAGGCCTGGTAAAGCGGTTGGTTCAGTGATGCAGTACAACCCCTATCCAGCATCTGCTGCCGAGCAATATGAGCAACGAAGAATTACTAGGCACCCAGCAGTTGCCCCAAACAATATCCCTTCTGGAAGCTCATACCCCAGAAGAAGTCAGACCTGCAAGAGTGAGACAGGTGATGCTGAAAGGATGGATGTGAACCAAGCTGGGCAGCCAAAGCCATATGCAGCGAACAAATTACCTGCTACCGTCGATGGTCGTGGTGGCCACTGGTAGAATTTCTGCAGTGCGCCAGCAAACCATTTCAAATCATTTCTTAACATGTTGTCAGTATCGACTGCTACATTATTCTGACAAATTCAGAAATGTAGTTCTGTACAGGTTTATATTCTTTGTCAGGATACCTGAATACCCAGAGACTGTAGAACTGTACTCGAAGTTGCTGATTTCTATTCGTCGCTATTCAATCACTAAAGGATACGTGCCTGGTGGAGAGGATTTGCCAGACTGAAGTATAGTGGAAACTCACTGGCAGCAGTGGGATCTCAGTGCAGAGTTCTTGACTGATGTTGTCATGGACTTGTTCTTCAATCTGGTAGCTCTGAAGAGGAACTGAATAGCTAGTAGTTTCTGTTAATCATCTACAGTCAGGTGCGGAATGTTTTGGGAGTTAGGAACTGCTAGTTCTGAATATCAAGTCATTGCTGTAATCTGCACGTTTCTGTGCTCCTAACTTCTGAGCATGCTACTACTGTATTTTGTAATTTAATCAACTGTACTATCCAACACTCTGTTTACATTTATAACACGTTGCGAAACTATTATGTGGAAGTGTATATTATTACATGCCTGTGATGGAGGATGTCTAGTTAGAACCTTTCTCTAGATTCCTGACATGGTTTGTTACAGCACAATAGGGAAAAGGAGTTCAATGTATCATATGAGAATCTATTGGAACATGGACTATCTATACTTTTTGGGGTTCTAGTGTGTATTAAGTGACCCTTTTATATTTGGATGATATAAGGCAAGGTGCTGGTGGTGCTTGGCAGGTGCATTCAAGTCATTAGGCTAGCATTTGAGGAAACTCCAGCATGGAGGTGTGGTAAAGTTAGCCATGCAGCCTGTGGCTCGGAGTTTTGGCCTGACCCGAGGCACGGCCTGGCCTAGTGGCACCGTGCCCGTGCCGGCACGGCCCGAGCCACCAGGCCGTGCTTGGGCCGCCACCTTGGCCCGTGGCACGGCCCGGGCACGGCACGGTGAAGTAGGCCAGCCCGGTGGTGGCCCGGTGCCCCAACGGCCCAACAGCTAAATCAGCCGGGGCGGCCAGCCAGGAGCCAGTCCAACGGGCAAATGGCCCACTCCCACCCCACCTCGTGTGACCCCGCCCCCATATATAAGCGCCGCTGCTGCCCTCCTCATCCCCATCCCATTCCCGAATCCCTAACCCTAATCCCATTCCCCTCGATCCGCCGCAGCGACGCAGCTCCCCTGCTCTCGCTCTTGATCTCGATCCACCGCCGCCATCAACCATCGTCCCCGGCTCCGGTGACCTTGTCGGCGCTCCTCCACTGTCCACTCCACCTCGCTAACCCCGTCCTCGTCTCCTCCCTCCTTTCCTCTCCTCTGTTCTCTCCTCTCTTTCTCGGTGAAGCATGTGAGTTCGTGTTCATGTCAGTCCTTCCTCCCCCACCTCGTTGTCGATTCTAATCGTTGTCTCCTCGTTTGGTTGGCTCTGGCTGGCCTCTTCATCTTCGGCACCGGGCTCCGGAGCGCAGGTTCGTCGTCCCTAACCCTAACCCTAGTCTTTAGATCTGCTGCTGTGCTCTTCTCTGTGCTCTGTTTCTCTGCTCTCTGCTCATTCTCTCTGTTGTCTTGTGTCTTCTTTGCATTGCAGGTTCGTGCCTGAAGCCGCGTCCTCCTCCTCTGGAGTGGACATGGCCAGGCAGCCAAAGCGCCCGTCGAGGGGCGGTGCTGGAGCTAGAGGTCGTGGTCGGGGTCGGGCTCAGTCGTTCGGTGCTGGTGCTGGTGCTGGGCTCGCAACACGGGGGGCGGATCAGCATCCTCCCCTCGGCGACGGCGAGGACCTTGCGCCGCACCCTGACGAGGAGCTGGAAATCGAGGACGACGACGACTTGCGTGATGACGCAGCCGGGTTGTTCGACATCGATCTCGGTGACAACACCCAGCCCATCGAGCTCGATGGCGATGATGACGATGGTGGAGTGGAGGCCTCCACTGACACTCATGGTACCTCAACCACGTCTGGTAAGAAAGTTTTTGTTGTTTGGACGTACTTCCATGAGGTTAAGGAGAATAAGGTTCGAATTGCTGCAAGCTGTAAGCATTGTCATTCGAGGTACACTGCTAGATCTTCTGCTGGTACTGGCCATTTGAAACGCCACATGAAATCCTGTATGCAAAAACGAAATCATGCTAGTATGGTCCAGTCTAAACTTGCTCTGAATCCTGATGGTTTGAAAAATTGGGTGTATGATCCTATGGTTGTTCGCAATGAGTTGTGCCGTTTGATTGCTAGGCTAGACCTTCCTTTAGGGATAGGTGAGATACAGGCTTGGGAGGATTACATTAAGCGTGCTCATAATCCTCTGTTTGAAAAGGTTTCTAGGCAGACCACCACTAGAGATATATCTAAACTGTTTGATGAACAACGTGCTATGTTTATGAAATCTGTGTTGCCTGCTGCATCTTCTGTTTCTTTGCCACCTGATATTTGGTCTGGTAATGCTAAGAAGGATTATATTTCTGTTGTTGCTCATTATGTTAGTGCAGATTGGGAGTTACAGAAAAAAGTTGTTGGTTTGAGGCTGATTGATGTTTCACATTCTGGTGAAAACATTGTTGATAGGATTGCTAGTGTGGTTGAGAAGTTTGGTTTGATTGACAAGGTTTTTTTGTGTCTCTAGACAATGCCTCTGCTAATTCTAGGACTTAAGAGATTTTGGCACCTGTGTTTTTTGGTTATTTGGGTTCTTATCCTGCACCTACAAAAGATGATCCTAACAAGGTGCGGTACTTGCTTGTGTATCAGCGCTATGCATGCCATATCATTAATCTGATTGTTAAATCTGGCATGAAGAGGCTAAAACCTTATACTGAAGATTTCAGAACCGCAATAAGTTGTTTAAATTCCTCTAATCAAAGAATTGCATTGTTTAAGAACTACTGCACTGCTCAGGGTTTCAGAACTAGAAAGTTTGGCTTGGATATGGATGTTGGATGGAATTCTACTTATTTGATGCTCAAACACTTGCTGTCATACAAGGATGTCTTTCATGTGTTCATTAACTCTAATTATGGTTCTACTTTGTTGACTGCACAAGATTGGTATGTTGTTGAACAACTAATGGTATTCCTAGAACTGTTTTATGATAGCACTATTGTTCTGTCTGGTGTTTATTATCCCACAGCTCCACTTGTTTTGCACCATATGCTTGACATTGCTGAACATTTGCAAAATGCTTAAAGAGATGCTAATTTTAGAATGATTGCTACTCCTATGAAGCTTAAATTCCTTAAATATTGAGAGAAAATTCCAATGATTTATTCATATGCATTCATTCTTCGTCCTAGAGCTAAGATGAAAGGGTTCTTTAATGTGCTTGAACTGCTTGGTGAGGCAAATGGATGCAATTATAGTCTATACTATGGTGATGTGAAAGATGAATTGTATAGATTGTTTGCCAAGTATGAAGAGAAATTTGGTGCAGCTAGGTCTCAGAGGCTCTCAGTGCCTTCAGCTCACACTGGTAAGAGAAAACAGGCATAGGGGAAGGATCTTTGGAGGTCCTGGTGAATCCCCTATTTGTCCCCCCTCATCTTCATCTACTCCATCTGCTGTTAGTGAGCTCAAAGCTTACCTAGACAGTGATCTTGTCACATGTTATGAGGAATTCTTTGACATACTCCTCTGGTGGCGTGACCGCAAGCTAACCTATCTAATCCTATCTATTATGGCTCGAGATATTATGTCTGTCCTTGTATCTACTGTCTCTTCCGAGTCTTGTTTCAGTTGTACATCCAGGATCCTAGAAGACCGGTGGCGGCGCTTGTTGCCTGAGCATGTGAAGATGCTCACCTGCATCAAGGATTGGGAGCAAGAAGGGAACAACATGCACCTGAGGACGTGGACTTGGAGGAGGCATTCAAGAACCCCTTTCTGGATGAAGAAAGCGAAGGCAGCGGCAGTGGCAGCGGCGGTACTGCTGTTGGTGGTTAGAAGAAGATGACAGGAGAGGTAGTGTGATTCCTCATTCCTATTGGTCTTTTGGTTCATTTAGGGATGATGGATTCTGACATTGACACTTTGTGTAACATTTTGCAGGCACTTTTAGTCTTTTGGTGCAAGGCTGCAAAGTCTGTGATTGAGAATCTGAGATGAGTTGCTACTGTAATAGGATAGAACTTAAGTCACTTGAACTTGAACTTTGCCTTGCAAGTTGACACTGATGTTGGCTATTGTAATAGGATAGAACCAAGACATTGAACTCTTTGAGCTGGCTGCACTCTTTTTTTCTTTCTAGGGTTTCTTACAAAGGTGAGTTTTACTTAGAAAGGTTTTTAATAAGGCAGCATTGCACAAAACAGCTCCTTTTGATTATCAATTCATCATTTTCATAATCTTGTCTCTTGTCTTGTGCTTGTGCTGTGTTCTGTTTGTTGAAAATGAAGAAGTGCTTCAGCACTTGTTAGCTGTATCTGTTAATCTGTTCAGCTGTTTGCAAGTTTGTTGAAAAATGAATTTGAACTTGTGTAGTATTGATGTTCAACACTTGGTGTATTTTTGGGGAAGTTTTTTTTCCTCACGGGCTATGGGCCGGCCCGGCACAGTGAAAATGGCCATGCCCAACGGGCAGCACGGCACGGCCAAACTGCCCATGGGCCGTGCCTTGGGCCGTAGGCTAGGCACGAGCACGGGGAAGGTACGGCCAGACAGGCACGGTGGCCCATTAAGGCACGATGCCTTGTCGGGCCGGCACGGCCCGATGGCCATCTATAAGGTGTGGTGCTGTTAGTCAAGGATAAAGTAAAGCAGCCTGAGCTTATATTGGTTGAGGGTGGCACTGGGGCAAATCTGCACAGGCAATCTGAAATGCCCCATTCACTGTCTTGAAGAAATACTTGGCCTTTTGATCACAGTGGTACAACTCATGCCATGGATCAGATCGAGATCACTCTTGTGTCGTTATTATGTCATGCTGTTTCTGAAGGTGTTACAGTATTTGTGTTGTCCTAAAGAAACTGTGGATTTTGAGTAAAGGGAGGTCGTGCTGTTTGCCAGATCAAGCAATATATAAAAGAGGCTGTTACATCCAGCAATAAACGGCGGATGTGCAAGAAAAACCACACCTTGTTGCTGCCGGTGCTAAAGAGTTGCTCCAATGCTCGATGCTCCTAGTTATCTTGTACTTGTACTGAGATTTACGAAGACGACAAAAGCAAGCACTACTGCCGAAACCTCAGTTCATTTTGCTCCAAAGTAACTGGATTTCCGTGTGGGTAAGTGGGTTTAGCTGGCGGCAAGACATTATTGCATAAGAAGCATCTGCTCGCCGCCGACCGCTGGCCGCGGGTTTGATCCGGTATTTGTCGTCTCGCATCTCTGCAGCTGTCGCCGATGGCCACGGCCCACGGGAGACGACAAATGATTCCCACCTCCGCGTGCGATTAAGGGTAGAAACCGGAGGGGAGGGGGAGTAGCGGGTGTGATTTGAATGCCCCTTGATTCAAGATCGAATCGGCGTCCATGGCGGGCGGTGGGGATCAGGTCAGGGGCGACGATGGGGGGCGGGACCCGTGCGTCAGTGACATGGAGGGAGGGAGAGGCGTGGTGCGGGAGGACATTTTCACTTTTGCGATGCACCCTGAGTACCAGATTACCGCAAGCAGATCCTCTAATTGGGCTCTTACAGCAGCCCGTGTCACTGGTAGGTGGGCCTGGACCCAAAGTGAGGGGAGCCTCATCTCTTAGTATCACATTCACATAGCTATATTTCATTCCCCTCAAAAGAAAAGGAATTATATCTAAAATAATATAAACAAGGATTATCATATGCATTTGGTTTTAATAAGGTAAACGTGTTAATTTGCCTAAATACATTTATTTGAAATGAGGTGAATACCTATTCTGAGCATTGCAAATGCTAAGCATAATCATGAACATGTACTGGTGAGTTCAATCTTCCATATTCGTTCATTTCATTCTCGACATCTCTATGAACATGTGCTCATAACTGAGAGTGCGGCAATTTGAATTCATCAATAACATCTTGCTAAAAGTGTACAATTTTTCCCGCACAAAAATAATGCCACCGCTCATAAACCCGTTCATCCGTAGGAGGTAACTCATGCCTCAACCTTTCCCATATTTGATCAAGTCATCCAATTGACGGTCAATTTAGCTAGCCCTCGTCTCTAGCCCCACAGAATCCACTAATATGATACTTGGCTTGCTATCAAGACACTATCTGGTGGTGATCGACCCCACCCTTGGTCAATCTTTTAGCTCTTTCCTCTAGTTGTTTATGGATTAAACCATCAACTCCTATAGTTTGCAAGGACTGATGCCTTCATCACATACTCGACTTCTACCGTTCTACCAGGCTAAGCATGAATTATATCATTTACTAAAGTGAACAAGCAACACTACAAGGTACGATCATGAACGATCAAAGAATAAAGGCTATGAGTGGGTTGCATCTAACTTAAGCCATACATACATAACATATAGTCAACTTCATGCGATGTAACAAGTTCAAGATGAGTAGGTGTCTTCCTTGGGGAGCAACTATAGGGTTAGTAGGATTGGGTTTGGCCTCAACCTCCTACTCAATGAGTGCCTCCACTGTTGTCTCCATCCTTACACGAGTGCAATGCTACATAAGTACATATGATACTTATGATTTGTAGTGCTTATGCATGAACATGTACCTTAGACATAGCTTGAAAAATAATTAGGGAGTATAGGTTAACACAGGATTAGGACATAACTACACGAGCTGCTGGTCAATACTGTCAGACCATCCATCTAGGGTGTCAGACCATCTACTGTCGAACTATCCATCTAGCACTTAAACTTGGGAACTCGATTCTATGTGGTTCCTACCATATGCCCAAACAATCAGACCACATGGGTGATTAGGTCTTGAGTATCCACAAGTGATGCATCTTTGGTGGGACTTCATGCATGACTGTTCACGTGAGTAGACAGACCATTCGCCTGATCGTTTGCTAATGGAATTTTTTTGTGTCCACAGACTGTCCATGCATGCATGGCCGATCATCAATGTGAACACATGGATCATCTGTGTGATCATTACAGAACACACTTGCCTTTGGTGGTCAAGTTTTGTACTTGTGGATTGTCCATGGGTTCAGATTAGACATTTGCAAGTCTTATTGCTCAACTTGGTGCATGTGGACCATTTGGGTGTGCCATTGGACTATTAGAGGGTTTCAGACAGAAATAACTAAGTCCAACTCTGGCGGACCGTCTAGTGCGGTAGGCAGACTGCTCGCTAGTGCTAGTGAAGAAGTTGAGATCAATATCGATCTTTCTAAGAGAGGATTGGGCCATGTCTTTGGGTAAATCTTAATCCTAATATAGTTGCTAAAGTACAGAGTTTGTGCATATATATGAAGCTCTAAGGCATCCATGGCTATCATATCATTTTGTGAGATTGGAATGGTTTTTTAGGTGATGCTATCTAGGTTGGGTGCTAGAGCTTACCCTTTCTCTTCAAGAAAATGAGTTTAGGGCCCTAGGTTGGTGTAGAGAGATTGGGTTGGCTCCTCTTTCCCCTTCTCTTCTTGCTCCTCCCCACAAGCTAGAGGGTGGGAGCTCTCCTAGTTTCACCCTAGAAATAAGGGAGAGACTTAGGGATATATAGGGCTGCTGCCCTTGGGGATCTCCTTTGGCCTATCTTTTTCCTCCTCCTTTCACCTTCTTGTTCCTTGGTTCCTTCTCCTTCCTTGCTTAGAGAAAAATGGAGGTGTGATGTATTTGGGAAGAGTAAGAGTGGAGGTGCATCGTTGGTGCCGCTATGGGGGTGTGACAACACTCGTACTGACATGTGGGTCCAAGGAGAGGGTGATACAAACACCTTACAGACTACATAACCAAGCTGCCAGCATGTTCTGGTGAATATCCAATGTCCCGATTGGACTATCTGTCAGAGCACAACTCTGGCTAATAGAATGACAAAGCAACTACCAGACCATCAGTTAGCTCCAGCCGACTCATTCACCAATGCTCAAAATTACTAGTTTTAGCAATGCATAATATATACCTTTTGCAAATATGGATTTTTATGATGCAATGCCCATGATGATCATGCTTATGTGTCAAGTGCACACTGGGTCGTTACACCATATGTCCTACAAATATTTTATGAAATTGTAAGGAAACAACCCAATCTCTTCTAGCTTTCACACTGGCATGTAGGATAACAACATGAAAGTAAGGTTGAGTTAAAATAGGGGATATCATGAATTTGCCAAAAAAAATGGAAAGTAGATTGTTAAAATACTAATTAATAAATGCATACACATCGATTGTGGGGTATTGAAGAAGAAACACGAGGATTTATAGTTTAGGATTCCCTCCTATCCATGCTTGACTATTATGACGAGATGCATCTAGGTCCACTCCTTTAATCTCAATGAGTTATCTCATATTCATAGATCTCAAATCTTCCTTCTAGAAGTAGATTCAATTAGAAATGGGATTTAACTGGTTCATACGCCTATCATAAAGAGATTTTGTGATTACATATAGACAAAAACACAATGGAATCATGGTGTTCTATGTCACCCTTTGTTAAATTCTTTGGCAATCTTGTTGTCTGATGAACTAACCAAACATGTAATTGTAAAACATACACAAATGAGGAAACATAGTTGAGATAGGAATCAAAGAACATGGGGACAAACAAGGATATATATAATTAACACAAACCAGCAAACACATACATATAATGGGACCACATTGATACTAGTTCATTGCAAAGTGCATGACAATGAAACTATTTGAAGGTACAAACACTTAAAACTACCATACATATTGTCTTCAACAAGATAGGTGTCCATGCATCATAGGTATACTGAACCATATGTAACAACTACTACATTATGTTGTTCATGTCCATTCACCACTTAGGAACAAAACCTCCAAGCTAATAATAACTGGTCCATTCCATTTGGGTCCCATCCTCCTCCATCATTGGAACTGCAGAAGGACTCGATGTCTGCTGACCTCCAGTCCAGGTGATTGTCTGGCTGTTGCTCACCTGACTGGCAGGGCATTGGAAGGGAGAATAAACCTGTGTGAGGTTGTCCATGGAAGCGAGCTGGCCACCAAAGCCATAAGAGTATGGGTTGTAAGCATTGCTAGTGAAACCCTCCCAGCTAGAGGAGTTGTCCAGCACCCATGGCTTAGTGTCATAGAGGCTGATGTCGTTGATGCTGTAGCGCTGCTTCTTTGTGGTGCTCTCCTGCCTACGAAAGAACTTTTGTGCATGGCTGGAGACTTGCACTGGCGTTTTAGTGGTGACGAAGTCCTTAGAGATGTTCTTCCAATTACCACGTCCATACGCGCGCAGGCCAAGCAGGAAATTCCTGTAGTGAGATAAATAGGGTTCATCATAAACTAGTGAAATAACAATAGAGATCTCATGATAAGTGAAAAAAAATCATATCTTGGCGCCTCGGGCTAATCAATTAATACTTCTCACCACATTTCTAATAATTGTACTAATAGTTAACATTAAAGAAAACAAGAATTTCCAAAATAGTGCAAAGATCAATGACGTACCTGTGCTCCTCTAGAGTCCAAAACCTCCTTGCACGTTGCTTGTCCTGTTGAGGAACAACAACTTTCATGTGGTGTTGTTCCTCCACCATCCTCTTGGCCTTCATCTCATCTGTTAAATAACCATGCGACACATCCATGCCGTGCATGCCTGGGTTCTCCACCATCACTCCAAAATTGTCGACCACAAGGTCGTTGCTCACCATCATAGGCGGCTGGTTGCTGCTCATCGCTATTGCATTTACCATCTCCACCACAAGATCAACATACAAGTCAATTACCTGACGCTTATCCTTCCTTGGGAACCTTGCTTGGAGTTCATCTACAATGCCATAGTGCTTAGCATTCCTGTTGTTGGTGCAGATGCTGTTGGCGTCATGACTAGCGATGATAGATCTCACAATCTCGATCTCGTTGGCACTCCAGTTGCCGTTGAACTTGGGATCCATGGGGTTTGAGGGTTGAGTATACTAAAACACAGTTGGTAGTATGAACTGTGAAGTGGGCTATTGGGATGGGAAGAATGACAAGCCAAGGCTGGGTATTTATAGGCCTTGCGGTGAATCTTTTTGCCCTGGTTTCAATTAATTGTGTATATCAGACTTAGACATGAAGTCAAACATGGAATTTTAAATGATGAAATCAAAGATATGGAGTCATGCGGATGCGTCTGCGTTTGTAACTGGGTCTCGCAAAAAAATATATATCTTAGGGATATTGTAATATAATCTCATAGTAATTGTCCAGTATCCTTCAATGGCTCACATAAGAGTGAGATATCGATGGCCTAGGATGCGCAAGACCAAATATCAATGTTGTCTACTAGTAACAAAATAAATATATACCTTTTGTAATTAAGAAGATCCGATGTCACAATTAATGATCATTTGCACCCAACCCAAGGCCAGGACTACAGTTCTATGTGGTTGATCGCCTGCTCATTTTAAGAGTGATATGAAGAGTGGACTTAGAGTACACATGAGGACAAACCCTAGTGCAGCGCTTCCAGATAGTGTCGTGTGCTTAGCATGCTAATAATGAGATTTGCATAGTCATACTTTATTTTTTTGCATATTCATACTTTATTTTTTATTGATATTATATTCTTGAGCACACAGGTTGGTAAGAACTCATGTCTGGTTTCACTACTATCAGTTGACTCCATGCATTGTCAGTGGTGATGAAGTGCCATAACTACGATGCTGATAGTAGACACATGGTTTCTACCTTTTAATTAGTGTGTTGCTACTACATAAATAATTGTGAGATATATTCAAATCCTATATATATATATATATATATATATATATATATATATATATATATATATATATATATATATATATATATATATATATATAGGAAGAGTATACTCTATAGCTAGCTACAAAATAAGTTATTTTGTAGCCACCTCTATTTACGATAATTTTATATACTAATTTACGACAATGTCAGTATATATTTATGATAGTTAAATTATTATAACATATGGGGATATTTACCATAATGTTATAGTAAATCACATAGTAAAGAGTTACTATAATCTCGTAAATTAGCATAGCAATTATCGTAACTCAAAGTGGCTACAGAATAAGTTATTTTATAGCCAGTTGTAGGGTAATAGCTATATATATATATATATATATATATATATATATATTTCCTTGTGATATTGCATTTACTATTTTGCCTTTATTTCTAATATAGTATGAGCGTGAGAAAATTAAAATTCATCTGGTGCAATGGACATTTACAACTTATACAAATATGGTCTAATAATTCTAGCTGATGATTTTGGTAATTTCTCATTTTCTCAGGAGGTTGCTCTACTGTGGGATCAGGGATACTGACTAGAGGGGGCGCACGCGCGGAGTGGGGGGGGGGGTGAATAGGTGGTTTCAAATAAAAAACATAATACTAGAAAGTGTTGATTCATAACACAAGAGAGCCCCCTATTTATACACTATGATCACTAGGTGTAGGGTTGATATGCAACAATTCAATTTCTAAGATGTAAAGTGCTTAATGTAAATTAAGCTCAAGAAATAACTGAACATGTGACAAGGATTTTATTCTGCGATATCGATGACTTGCCAGTCATTGTAGTTCACATTGAGGTGGATCCAATGTTCAACCGCTCCTCTTTTGAGGCACCACTTGATATTGAGCCATTAGAAAAAAATAACCACTCCACACCTCGATTCCACTAGAGTTGCTCTTCACCACTCTTGCGTGGAGAGCACAAAGGCTCTCACAAGAACAACCGGGGCACTTTCACAATCTTTTTGATGTGCTCCATGGATCCACAAGCTCTAAGCTATTTAAGAGAGAACAATCTCCAAGAGTAACAAGGCAATGATACTTACGTGAAGACTCCCTAGTGCCACAAAACTCAAACACTTGAATGCACAAGGATGCTCTCAATCTCACAAGAATGCGATCTCTAAGCAATGTGTATGAGAGAGAGGTGAAAGAAGACTCAAATATGTCATATAAGCTTGCCAAGTGTGAAGAGACCTCCCTCATGGCCAAGTGAGGTGTATATATATCCCCACTCGGTTACTAGCCTTTGCAGAGCCTTTCTTGTGAAAACAATGATTTCATAGGCCATCCGCAATACAAAACCCAGTTGGTCCGCCGTTCAAACCAACAAACTATATTCATTTTAAATGTCTATTAGAGTTGACAGTTAACTGACTGTTGGACCATTCATGGTACAGAGCTCGAACCATCCGTAGTACAAGAAATTGTTGCCACCTCAGCAACTCTAACATTCTATAGAAACTGGAACTTCTAGACAATGCATCACGCGGACCATCCACCCCTGAGACGTGGATAGTCTGTTGTTCAAACTTTGGCGCTATCCAGAATCTGTCCCAATTTTGCACAGGTCACAACTCATACTTGTCGACTGATTTCCCTTGGGATTGCCATCCGTGGCTCAATTGTTAGCACTAATTAACAGAACTAGACTTTTGGTTTTGCTTTATGGGATATAGATACCTGTGGACCGTCTGTGCCCCCTAGCTATACCATTTGTGGATACTTTCACAGCACACACCAGAACCAACAGTTGTTGCTGGACAAGACTGGCAAGTGACCGCTGAACTGTCTGCGACACCCTTTCGTCATGGTATAAAGATCTTTATTTTTTATAATTGGCTAAGTCAAAGACTATCCTCCCTATCAGGGGTGGATAGTCCACAATTAAATCTGAGTTAGCCTTTTTTAAAAAACATTTTACAATCATTTATTATAATTTCTCAATTTTAGACCCTAGTCATTCATATGCATACAATGCAATGCAATCATTTGAGCAAAGTGGAACTAAAGAAACGTCAAGTAAATAACAATGCCCTCTTAATGCTATCTAGACTCATAACCCGATCATATCTCATCCTCTAATCTCCTCGAGACCGTTCAGAATTGAAAAACCTACCCTTATACCTTGCCTTGAGTTATCCATCATGTTTTCAAGACATTGCACTATGACATCTCTAGTTTCTTAAATACAACGTACATACTTATATATGTTGTTTATTTACTACTTGTAATATGAGACATATAAATTTAGATATTAAGTTATGCCTGTGCAGATATATACCATGTCAAGCATATTCATATATTTTAGTGCTTGATGAGTAATAGTTAAACTTGTTGCATGTGTTCACCCATCTAAAATTTGGAGTGTGGTTGTAACTGGTTGACATGAAGACGGCTTGTTCCTTTGGCCGATTTATTGGTCTAGCTTTAATTTAAATGATCATATTGGAAAAAAACTACCTTGCCTATTTAGTTATATAATGGTGGATGCTATAACTAAAGCCATTAGCATGAAGAGGGTTCGAAGCTTGGATGTACTGCACTACTCTTGACATGAAGGAAAAGCATACCTTTTAGGAAACAATTTGTATCCCATGTAAACAAAAAAGAGACAAGATATATCAATTTCCGCAAGTAAGGATCATAGGCACATTTGCCAGTCATGACAAAAGGGAAGGAAATCATGCATGTATATCACTTCAGCCTATCGTACTTTGATAAAAAAAAGACAATGCGGCTGGAGACCTATAACATTACATGCCATTTTTCTGATCCTCTGCTCTTTGCTTCTCCCTCGCTCTCAGCCTGTAGTGGTTTCTTCAATTAATTCTACCATTGAACTTATCAAGACTCAATTGCAACTTGAATGAACTAATCTCTAGTTAAATTTGACAAGGGAAAGATGCTACCTTTATAAAAAAACAAAACTGAAACAAGGTAGCATCTTATTTCTTACCAAAGGGCAATTCATAAATGTTAGATGGTGAATCCTAGTGGGAAAATACATGAAGCAATTTTCACTCCTTCAAGAACAACTTCCTAATGAAAAGAAAGGTACCCATCCATACAATAATGATATAACATTAATGCAAGAAAGTAAGCTTGGTTAGCAACTGATCACTTCATAAAAGGGATAGCTCAATCATAATTTGGTAGCAACTGAGTCCTTTGAAGAACTTAACTTTGGCATTTAAATGACCAGCATGTTGCACATGTGACTTCTAGATGTTTATATGAAATGAGGTTGTTTCTCTTCTAAGTGTTGAATGTCTTAGATCAATCTTTATTCATTTATGTCCTGATAAGATTTTGATACATTTTTAGATGATTATATGAAATGAGTTTGTTTCTCTTCTAAGTGTTGAATGTCTTAGCTCAATCTTTATTCATTTATGTTCTAATAAAATTTTTGATACATTTGAAGGAAAGCAACCCAGTCTCTTTTAGCTTTTGGGCATATTGCTAGTTCTAGTATTAATAAACGTTTAATTGAAGGGTCGAATGAGAATTTTGGGCATTAAACATTCTCAAATGGTAGGTTGTGCTCTAGAGGAATCGATGGTCCTAGAAAATCTTCATGCGTGACCTAAGAGAGGAGGGTGAATTGGGTCACTTAAAAGTTTTACCTAGGGCTTTAACTTGAAACTACACTAACAAATATAAAAACTAACTAGAAAGAAGTGTGCGCCTAGATTTTATCTACTGCATGTAGGTGTGGAGACTCACCTAGGGTTTCCTCTTGGACCAACAGCTAGAAAAACAGAGGGGAAAAGTTGATCTATCACCCCTTGTTGATCATCTCTCCACATGCCCATTCTGTTTTGCATCTTCCTTTGTTGATTCTTCAAGCAACTAAGAGGGGCCATGGAGGAGAGAGAGTCTGGAAGAGAGGAAGCTTATAGGACAAAAAAGGGTGGCCAAGGGAGGCTGAACCGTGAGGGAATGGGAAAAAAGGGAAGAAGAAGAAGAGTCGCGGTTGATTGCCATTCCATATCTATTCATCTTGTCCATTCTTTCTATGATCCTATGAATCACCATGATCCAAACTTCGAATACAACATATGAGTAGTCAAATGTAGTGCACACTGAATGAGATCTATGCATCTATGGTTTCCGATCGTCCATCCTAGCAATGGAGTAGAAGCCTTTTTTGCCACTCATTAGAACTCCAAGTAAGTTATTTAACCCTTTGCGCTTTCCAAAAAGCAAAACATATTTGCTACAAATTCATTCCATTAAACCACATGGAAAATCAATTTTAAAATATGAAACCACATATTTTCTAGGAAAACACAAAAGTCTATGGTCAAATTTCTAGGGTATTACACAGTGGCAGATCCATGATTGGAATCCACCTATGGCGAAAGCATTTCACATAGGGTGCTGTTAACTGCGATCCACACCTAAGTGTCCCTTGGAACATAGGATCAAAGAAATCTTGAATTTCACAGAAACTAGTTCATTTTTAGAGGAAAACATAGGATTAGCTAGGGAAAAATCCCACATTCCAAAGGGGCTTAAGCTGGAATCTAGTTGCCTAGTTTCTTAAAAAGCATTGTAAAACAGATCATACATATGGCGTTAGGCGCAATGATGTGAAATGAAACTATTCAGTTCAACTTGAGTGTAGATTTACTGGTGAGCGCAAGAACAAATTTGATAATGGGATATTATAGAATATTACTTTTTTATTATGTTATAGAATATTACTAGTAGTAGTCCTAATAAACAAATTCATTTCTATTTGTACATGCAAAGATGCACTAACCAATGTACGTGAGCAACAACTGATCTCCTGCAGTGACCAATGAGAAAAGAGGAAGAATGCATGCTCCAACCAGCTGGCAGGTCTGGCGAGTGCTAGAGCTTGCCAGATTGCCGGATCCGCCACTGGTATTACATACATATAACATCCATAATGGAAATCATGAAACTTCTTATCTTTGTTAATTTCTTTGGAAACCTTACCTGTGATGAAGCAATCAAACTTTTACAAAAAAACAAACCTTATCTCTGGTGAAGAAATCAAACTTAATATTGTACTATTCATTTAGATATAGTTGATATTCAGAATAAAGAACACAAGGACATCCACAATATAGTTAACACATACAAACAAACACATATATATGGCAAGAACACATAATTGTATTTCATCGCAATGTTCTAGTAGTGAAATTGTTTGTAGCCCATACAGAAATAGTACTAGCACTTAACACCACATATTGTCTTCAACCAGCTAGTTTTACATGCACCTGTTGATACTACATCATAAAATAACTAGCAAACATATAGTCCATTTTCATCCACGGATTATGAAGGTAGCCTCCCCTATTGATGGCCAATACAAGTTGTCTGGTGGCTCCTCGCCCTCTCCATCACTGCAGCCAAAGGCGAGAGACTTCGAACTAGAAGAGTTCTTCTGCACCCATGGCTCTGTGTCATAGAGGCTGACATCATTGATGCTGAAGCGTTGTTTCCTAGTGGTGCACTCCTTCCTATGGAAATATTTCTGCGCATGGCTACAGATCTGGTTTGGCGTCCTTGTGGGGACGAAGTACCTAGATATGTTCTTCCAGTTACCACGGCCATACACTTCTAGTCCATGGAGAAAATTCCTGTAGATACATATAAATGGTTAAGAATTAGTAAGTCAGATGATAACATTCTTGTTCATACACTCAATACTGGTGAAAACAAAATCTCAATGCCTCATGGTATATGAAATACTATACACCACTAGCTTATTACTTGTACAAAAAAATTAACATTAAATATGTAATGAACATTTCAAAAAGAGAGCAGAAATGCATTACTTGTGCTCTTCATGAGTCCAAGCTACTCGGCGTTGCCTCTTTTTCTTAGGAACAATATTCAGCTTGTGCGGTGGTTCCTCTACCATCTTCATGGCCTCCACATCATCCAGTATATAACCATGAAACATGTCCATGTTGTCCATGTCTATATCCTTTGTTGGCGCTCCAAAGTTATCATTCACAAGAGCATTGCTCACCGCAACTTGTTGGTTGTTGCTCTGCATTGTATTCATCTCAACTACTAGATGAACATACAATTGAATTACCTGATTCCTCTCTTTGTTTGGGAACCTTGCTTGGAGCTCATCAACAATGTAATTGTGCATCTTGTTTGTGTCATTGGTGTAGGTGTTGTTGGTGTTGTGACTAGCTATGAATGACTTCACCATATCTATTTTAGAAGCGCTCCACACACCATTGAAGTTGGGATCCATGGGTATTGAGGGTTGAGTACTACACAACCAGTTAATGTATGAAACATGATGCTTGGATGCAGAAAGTGGCAAGCACAGGGCCAAGTATTTATAGGCCTTATGGTGAATCTTTTAGCATTAGTTTCAATTTATTGTACAATAAAGTTTTATATATAGTCAAACAAGATTTTTTCTAATCATAATGCTAAAGATATTTAGCATTTGTACACATTTTTCTCTCATGTTTGAAAAAATGAATGCAACACCTAGGATGTGCATAGGCCATACCACTATTTTTGAGCACACAAGTTGGAAGGACACAAATGTCTCAATTTGATACTATTAGTTGACTCCATCTTTAGTGGTTATAAAGCGTTTTTTTAATCACATTACTTTATGTCTAACCAAATGCCTTACTATTGTGTTTCTAATAAATAAATAAATGTGAATAGATCCAATCATGTATGCATATCTTTCCTTGTGATTGACATTTATTAGTTTTGTTTCTGTCTGACGTCCAAATATACTAGAAGCTTGAGACTGGAAGTCAACTTTTGACTTTAGGTACAAGCCTCTTTCACTCTCACTCTCCCTCAATATCTATATCTATATCTATATCTATATCTATATCTATATCTATATCTATATCTATATCTATATCTATATCTATATCTATATCTATATCTATATCTACCAGACAATGTTTGCGCACACATTTTTCTCTCACATTTAATAAAACGAATGTAACACCTAGGATGTGCATAGGCCATACCACTATTCTCGAGCACACAGGTTGGAAGGACACTAATGTCTGAATTTGCTACTATCAGTTGACTCCATCTTTAGTGGTTATAAAGCGTTGTGTCTGCAATTTTTAATCACATTACTTTATGTCTAACCAAATGCCTTATTAATGTGTTTCTGATAAATAAATGGCTGAATTGATCAAATCATATATGCATATCTTTCCTTGTGATTTACATTTATTAGTTTTGTTTCAACCTGATGTCCAAATATACTAGAAGCTTGAGACTGGAAGTCAACTTTTGACTTTAGGTACAAGCCTTCTCTCCCTCTCCCTCTATCTCCATCTATATATCTATATCTATATCTACATGTATTGAGTTTTTTCTCATTTCTATGCCATTCTATCCTTCTAGGTGATTACAGAGTGTACAAAGTGCATTTAACCCCATGACATTTTACATGTATGCATACAAGTCTATCTGGTGCATCGTACCACATAAATGATGTTAATGTAAAAACTGAGTTTGAAAAAAGGTTTCCATGAATGTATGTTTTATCCTACACTCATCATGAGAGACACCCACATTATTCCACACATCTTGTATTCAAATGGCTATAGGTTGATACATTTGAGGAAGAAACTAAATTAGTCTATAGTGTGTTCAATATTTGCATATTATTGCTTATATTTTGCCTAGCAAATTTTGAATTGAATAATTACATTCATCTGTGCTTGGAGTATATTCTTCATATAATTATTTTAAAGATAGTGCGATACTTAAATGTGTTGTTGATTCTCATGAGAACTCCTTTTTTCATACCATCAAGTATGCTTAAATGGGAATATAAATGACATCCACCATAGTCTTAGGGATTAATTCTAATCAATTTCACAAGTTTTGGTGACCATGTGGATGTAGAAAAAAGGGTGACATGGGACATGGTAAAACACATGATCAAATTCCCAATTTGACAATAACATTACGCTGTTTAGCGGCCTGAACCAGCATAAATCATTGTCTCATGTTCACCGTCGAGTTTAGCTTACGCCGAAGCCCACCCATCCTCGTTCCGAGTAGCCCCATAACAAGGTTGTCGGTCATCAGACACTGACAACTAGCGCCAGGTAGGGGCTTTTGGCAAAAAGACGATCGAAAGCTCAATGGACCTTGTTGACGGTCGTTAACGTCAACAATATATAGTGAAATAAACATGAAATTATGGTCAAAATACATAAAAACATAGAAGACTAGGGTGTTATCTGACGAATTCCATGAGCTTTGTTGAATTTTAATGTTTGCAGGGAGTTATGCAGAAAAGTGGAGAGAGATACCTAATTATTAAAAGAATTTTTGGAATTTCACCGCGAGATAAATACTAGTATATTATAGAAGACCCCAGAAGATACCGGAACGAAGCGGAGGCCGAGTGCCTGCCAGGTGGGGTCAGCCGGCCAGGGGGCGGCCACCCCCTTCTCTCCCCTTCCACGAGCTTCTGGAGCCCTAGTCCTATGTGAAGTTGGTTTGATCCAATGGCTCGTATGGGTCCCACCAGGGTATAAATACAGGGGCAGACCCCCTGAAGGTATCAAGTCATTTGAAGATCAGTTCATCCAGAGCTAGAAACCCTAGATCATCAGAGTTTCTCTAGTTTATAGCTTTAGCATAGTTAGATCAGGTCTAGAGGAAGTCAAGCTGAGTCAACCTAGCTTGGATTCCTGATCGTTGGCGAGCGTGGAGTTTTGGTAATGTTCTAGTTCTCCGCTCTTATTATAATTCTGTCTTTGCACAAGTATTGCAATGTCAACATTATTCTTCATCTTTATTACATTCTTGAATGCATCGTTCATTGTCTAGTTCAATTCTAGTATAGTTAGGTTGCTATTTAGTTCGATCACATGTTCATATAGCGCTCGTCTATTTGGCCATAAGATGAGTGGTATGCATTATGTAAGCGTGGTGCTTAGATGCTTTGCATATCTGTGGATGCCTCCAGTTGTTCAGGGTCGTGTGGTAGATCGTGGGTGTGACTTTTATAGGCCCATTGAGTCCTTTATAGTCCTTCCCCTGTGTAGTGGATTATTGGTAGAGCAGCATTGTCTGGTTAAGGATATATTCGTATATCAGAGGTTTCTGAACTCAACTTCTCCTGTTCATGACTCCATTATGGTTGGGACATATGGCAGTATTACTTGACGATGATTATTAGTTGTAGTAGCTTGACATGTAACTTGAATACTTAGGAATTATTCCTCTAATATTCTGATTAGATTATGTTATTAGTAATAGTTAGGGAGCTCGGAGTGTATCTACTTATTTATTTTTGATGACTGATCATTACTTATCATATATATATATATATATATATATATATATATATATATATATATATATATATCTTTTATCATGTGACTATCCCTGTTATTGAGTAAGAGTGCATAACATTGGTTTACTCTCTTTATCATGAATATAAAGTTTATTAATATTCTAGATAGAAGTTTAGCTAGACCTTTCCAGTGGTAAAATTATAAATGATAACCTGGTAATACTATAGGTAAAATATTGCAATGGTATAATTATCTGTCCGCTTGCATATGTTCTTAATTGTTCTTAATCTTAATTGATCATATCTTTATATCATTTATATTTCTGCCTAGTCATATAAAATCATAGTGCCACTTATATACTTCTAAGCTTATTTCACTAGTGATGACAACCTAGTTCCATGCTAAGAAGTATAGGTAAATATAAAAGGTGACTAGTATTTAGAGACATGTTAATTTATTAACATGCATTTTTTAGCGCCGTTGCTATTTAGTGATTGCGTTAATTAATGTCAACAGACCTCAAGATCAACAACACGTTCTCGGCGGGATCAATATTCAACTTTGGTTCGTGGACCTTCATGGAAGATGACTCCGGTAGCTCCAAGGTCACCTCATGAAGACTTCCGCGGATCAAGCTCCTCCGGCTCCATGACAAGACGCGTTGGAGGATCTCGCCGAGAAGTTTGAAATTTTTTTGATTTCTAGTCCTACTTGGACGCAGAAACACCTCAAGTAGTTTGAGTCTTACTCGGACACGACTAGGTTTTCTAAGTCGGCTTCTAAGCCATGGTTCAACCGCGGTCCAAGCCTAGCTCGACTCCCTCTCGGGCCTAGGAACACCGCCTCTGTCAACTAGACGGTGGTCCCAAGACTTATGCTATCCACTCTGATCATGGAGGAGGAACAAGAAGAGATCCAACTGACGGGCGTCCAACTCGGCCTAGTTCCCACCACCATGTCAGAAGGGAAGATTGTGCACTGGCCAGGTGCCTGGCTACTCAGGAACTCTGCCGATGCACCCGGGCCATCCTAGGCTGGCGCCGCCCCACAACCCCACACCGCTGTGGCCCAAGCCGACATTTGCATTTGTTACAAAGAACAAGAGGGAGAAGGACTTCATTACCAGTCCTCTGGATGGCCCCATCAAACTGCTCCTTTCCTCCATTGACAGCTTGCACTAGAAGTGAACCTCCTCACCGGGATGCTGTAGGCGGCGTGTGATGGTGTGAAAGGCACCTCAGTGGCTAGGGGAATGTGCTTGGGTGGCGGTGGCGTGTACTGTGATGCCTGGGTGAGGTGTGGTGCCACTCCGGCGCGGGAGAGGGCGAGGCATGGGGGCGATGCCACCGGCGAGCGCAGGGGGAGGGTGAGGCGTGGAAGGCAAGGTTGTCGATGCTAGGGATGAGGCTGCTCTCAGCTGCGTTGGGAGGGAGGAGGGAATAATGATAGGAGGAGGAAGAAGGCCGCAGGCCAATCCGTTTTCAAGCGTGTTCCGTTCCTCCGACCAAACCTACGGGCGAAAGAAAACAAGAGGTAGGGGCACAAGTGGAAACTAGGGTCAGCTTTTTACCCAAGAATTAAATGACTTCCAAACTCCCCAAAATGCATTCCAGCGGCTTACGTACATCCATTTCATAATGGCAAGTAGTGAATCTAGTTTGAGGG